>CM035772.1:1277742-2555485 GCA_020466155.1 Pachypeltis micranthus | reverse complement strand
AGAGTTGAACGAATCCATGGAAAATCCGATCAAAGATTCAAAGAACGAGGGGTGCAACAAGGAAAGGGCGCTTACTTTAATTTCACATTGTGGTAGGAACGTCAATAGTTTTCTCTTCGCTGGGATCTTTCACAGTGTCACTGAATCTTGGACCCGAGAATTCGTCTCATAATTTCTCTCTTTAATTTTTATCTCTGGCTCTTTCTTTTTCTTGGAGTTTGGAACTTCTGACACCATTTGTTACGAGGGAGGGTTTGGAAATGTTTATGAGAGCGCCAACTCAGGGAAAAATTATGGCGATCACTGAGCTCCAATTTAATGCCCGATTCCCGTCGGATTATGAATCTTCGTTTCTAACCACTAGACTATCAGGCGGTACACGTGATTGACAAGTGGAGAGTGAAACGGTAGCTTCCCCCACTTTGGGATGACTTTGTGCGGATCTCACCACAGAATGGAAACATGCCACCATTGTCGAATGGACGTCAGCGAAATGGCAAGAGAGATGGGAATCCTCTTCAAAGGGACGTGGCACGTTTGAGTTTTTTCCCAAGATCTGTAAATGACTTGGAAGAAAATGAGGTGAGCCACACCATTGAATAAGCCAGTTCCTCATGGGGCATGGAGACTGAAATGTGCGGCTTCACTTCTTTTCCCTTAAAGACGCCATCATGCACGTCTAGTGCCTCAAGTATGGAGGAAACAAGAAACCATCTGCTGCTCCACTGTTGTTTCAACAATAGTGTGAGACGATTGTTGGCAGTGCAGACGAACTTAGCAGCATTGACTTCCCCAGGTGGTCACCTCTGTGCAGTAACACACAGGCAACTGCTCTCTACTGGGAGACTGGCTTACAACCAAATACCTGCAGAGGCTGGCCCCTTGCATATTAGCGAAACTGCAAGTTCCATGACTGATATAACCCTCGTCAAGGGGTTAGGGAATCATTTATTAAGGAAACAGACCTGCTCAAAGCAGGATCCTGATAGCTTCTCCCAGGCATATTGATTCTCTCGCCTTTCGTTGGCCCATTGAGGGTCAACGCAAGGTCCCCAAGGCTCCACAGTCACCAGTCCAGCCACCAACCAGAACCACTTTTCAGCTGCTGCTCAGAGTTGCCCTCGACCACTCGTGATGTGTTGAGTGGTACACACACTATCAGCCACCCTGGGCACTCCCCCCTCATTCCAAAAACCACGCCTATGTAGGGGATTGCCGCTTGAAGCACTCATTGCCGCGATATCTTGAACCTTCCATTTGATGGCGTATATTTCCGTTATTCATTTGTAGCAGTGGACCCAGCAAATTGGTGCCAGTAGGTTGGTAGTACTCTTATTTGGTCCATTATAAGGGATTTAGTTACAATGACTTTTTGGAGACGCATCACTGCTATACTTAGACAAGTACATCGGAGCTGAATTCAGCAAAATGCTGTTGCATACTAAAGTCTGGTATTACATCTAAACAAAGCCCTCGATGCTATTCTATCTCTACCATTGGGATGACCTAGAACTCAACCATTCGCTAGTTGTGTGGGGATGCTGAAGAAGCCCCCAGAGTTGGGTGCCTACCCCCCTTGAGCTTCACTGCTCATGGGACTATTAGGTCTCGCTGGATTGGAGGGACTAGGTCGGTGCTGCAGAAAGAATTACGTGCCAATAGGCTTTAAGGTTTATGGCGTTCTCCCTAGATACTGTCGTCTTCATTCAAGTAGAGATTTCTTTATTATTGTGTTATCATTGAGAACGTAACTATCAGAACATTTTCCCAATCCTTGTTAAACACTTAAGATGAAATGAATCCCCCCCCCCCCCTTGAGCTTGTTAATTGTGAGGATGTGTGTATGATGTGCTAATCGATACTGAGCATGGGAACAGTTGGTTGATGACCTATCAGCCGAATTTCAGCAGATTCGTTGGAGACAGTTGATAAACAGGGACAGGATTCCGATGATCTGAGGTCCCTTTTAGTTTATTATTCGTTCTGAATAATAACCCTGTATTTTCGGTTAGGAAATTTTTTTTTAGAACCTCCTCTCACAATTTGATACTGTGCGTTTCTAGTCATCTTGATTCCAAATCTGCAATGTCCGTCCGCTGTCGTCCAGGCCGTTTTGTGCCTTTAACATGGTCTAAAAAATCCCTTCTGTCACACAAAAATCCCATTTGGTATCTAGTGAGCTAAATTCTACTGATTGAAAGAACTCACAGGCCAATACAGCGAAAGTAGTCGTTTCTTCATTTGTACTCCCGCCAGCACGACTCGTCATGTCGTGCCAATTGCCTACAGGCGCCTGGAATGTTTAGTTCTCGTCGTTCCATCGTAGTCAGGTCATGTTTCGTATGGTTCTGGTGTTTTTCGATGCTGAATGTTGGTGTGAGACTAGGTCAAGCTGTCCAAGAGAATAATAAACCGTTGTGTAATAATTTGCAGGATTTTTCTTTCAGTGTGGTATAAAACAGCTGGAACTGGGAAACTTGTCGGTAGTTTGCAGGCCCAGCAGACCAATTGCCGTGATAATCGTCCCTCTCCCAGGGAAAGGAGCATCGACAAAGAAGATATCGTTATATTTGGCTATTGATTCCAGGAGTACGATTTTGGTGCTCTTTGAGTCATTGTTTATTTAAAATAAATAAAAAGCCTGTCTTTGTTATTGTTGTTTACAAAAAAAGAACTTGAAAGGCGCGAGGCTGCTCTGCATTGCCCGAACAGTGGGTGTCGTTAGTATTTTGTAGTGGTAAAATTCGGCCCACATTTTATATTCTAGTATTGCTCATGTATTCATTATAATTTATGTGTATTCCAGATAATAAAGGAGAGAGTAAAGAAAGCTCTGGAAAAGAGAGATCAACGCAACAAAAAGAGGATTCTGGTGAAAGGGGAAGCGAGTGCGGTAACTAGACACCGTCGGGAAAACCGTGACACTATCAAAGACTCTTATGGCATCTGGGAGGATTAACTCGCTCTGCTAAACTCTTGGGCAATAACAATGCTATGTCGCTTGGTTTGTTGGAAAACTATAGCAACTGTTTTCATTCTGTTCACTGCAGCATTCAGGGAATTGGATCGTGAGTAATGAATGGTGCAGTTATAACATCAGACATCCACAATGTACGATAAATAAATTTATTTTTACAACCTGGAGTTTTATAAAATATTTAACAAGTTTCTTAATTTGATTTCTCGAGCTACGTTTTCCTCATGGGTGGGGGCGATTTCGATGGAAGGTGTTTCACACTTGGTGAAGTATAGCCTCAAACCAAATATTTGTTCATGGTAATGGTAAATGTAATTGTCAAAGTTGACGGGAAAACAGAAGCGTATACATTTTCTTTCACATTTTTGGCAGAGTACCTCGTCCCCCCCCCCCCTTGCATGCACATCTGGGTTGGGAACGGTAAGACAATTGTAATGTGCCTTACTTCAGATTCATCTTCCTGCTTTTAACAGTCATATCCATTTTGTCAGCTGATTCCCACTCCTGGTAGATGTAGTGAAGATGTATTCTTCTGGCTACACACACGTTCTAAGGACCCTGAGTAGATCACAATCACGAAAACGTAGCTTCACATTTCAACATATTATTACCAAACAAATCCCAATGCTCGAAATGAGAAATATTTTCTACTTTAAAACATGATTACTATAAATCGTAATAAGAGAGCCATCGAGTAGCCAATCATTTCCGAAAAAGCGATAATTATCTCGTGAATTCATAAACATTATGGAAAAAAGTTATCACATCCTGTTCTACCAAGGGATATCCAGTAAATAAGGTTAAAAATGCCCAGGAACGCACGAGGAATCTGTTCACGTTGGTTCACATTCCTCGTAACGCGAAATTCCATCACAGTAAGTGATGGCGAAAATCTCTACAGGGGCTATCTGGACCACCTACCACCTAAGTGACATTTATTTGGCTATGGTTCTCACTGGCATCACGAATCAGTAGCCAAGATACACTATCAGCTTATTCAAATCTATAAATATAAGACAATGTTACATCAGCACACTTAAAAGTAGTTTAAAAGAAAACGATTGCACTCATGATGAAGAAACGAATGGAAGGCCATCCGAAGGACTTCAACTGCAAATTGATTAAACAATTCAGTGATCGTAGTTCGACAATAACACTCTTCAAGTAATATAGCACGACATCTCACAATTCATTATGATTGAGAACATTTCTGAAAAACTGAATGACAGGAAGTGATGTGGAAAGGTGACAAAATGTTGTTCCCAGAACAACCCAAGTCTTTTGACTACGTCAATTTCTTCAGCGTAATGAAACACATGAATATTGGTACATTCCTTGATAAAAGCAGTTTTCTTAGCTGGGAATTACAGAATCTGTGTTATAGTGGAGTTGTTGACAGATTTTATGGGGGATTGAACGCCATTGCCGAACCTCGTAAGAGTTATGTACCTCAAGAACTGCACCTGTCGTATTGTACTGACTGATTCACATTGTTGGCAACCAAGCAATTGTAGTCTAGCGGTAAGGTGAAGGTTCATAATCCAACGAAAGTTGGGCTATTGGATAGGAGCTCCAGATCGCTGTAATTTTTGCCAGAGTCAGAGGCTCTCCAAACATTTCCAAAAAACCCCTAGTAACACTATAGATGATAGGATATTATGAGCCATCTTAATCCTGGGACCAAGCTCATTTTTAGAGTTCTAACAGCTGTTATAACCTTATTCTCTGAACAAACCTTATAGTTTTCACACATATTTGTATACGATGCAAATTCTAACCATTAAATTAATAAAACTATCCCAAAAATTAACAAATCCTTGATTGGTACGTTATTTTCACAGCCCACTATTTATTGGCTACATACTGAAATGTCTTGTTGAACAGATTTGATAAGACTTACGAGCACATTTGAGCATAATGAGTAGAACTGTATTTAAAGCTGATGAAGGTTCAGTCAGGGGCAAGTTCGTTGCAGTTGAGCAATGCACTGGTGTGATTGGGGCCATGGGCAGTTCAGAACGCACACATAGTGAATCTGATGTCATAGTTATGAGTATAATAATAGAAAAGTATTTCAAGTCAAAATATGAATTAACATTTTGGGACAACCCAGTGCATCGTTGATTAAACGGTCGTTTCTATGTTCTACTTAATTTACCTATTGAGGCTTGAAAATGTTAAGTTGTCGAGAGAATTAACATCTGCTCTCAGTTAACAGGCTCATACAGCTGTTGTTCCTGAAAGCAGAATAAAATTCCTTAAAAACTCTGTGGTAGTCCTAAGTGACAATCGAGACACCGCCACCTCAGTAGTTCCAGTGACCACATGCGTAGCAACATTAAAGAGATTGGGTTGGGTTCATTGACTTCGACTATATTCTACAAACACCGTCTCAGTCTAAATGTGTCTCCGGCAGGATTATTACAAGTTAAGTGTGGAAGCTCAATGGTTTCATGCAAATGACGACCTCAAATACTGGTAACACCGTTCTCCATAGTTAGCCACCCGTACATTCCAATGTTACTTGCCTCCTAACCTCAGGTTTTACTTCGACATGACAATAGTTTCTATAATATAAATTCTACGAGTCAAATTGAGAAGTTTTTTGAATTTGAAAATTTTACTTATGCTGACGTATGTTAAATTGTCCAAACCGAATAGTCGACAAGAAAATCAACAACACACAATGACCTAACAACTTAGGACAATGTCCTAATTTCAATGGAAACCACAGTTTGGTTTATGAACCCTTAAACTAATGAAATTAAATTTTATGCAATTATCTTGTTTTACTTCAAATTACATTACTTTCAAAAGGATCTGACGTTTAATCAATTTAAATGTTTCTTAACAAAAATTGGGAAAATATTTCAAGTTTTCGTGCAGTGAAAAGTATGCTCTGTTTTATTATATAAATTGGAATAAACAATTCATAAATGGAATTTGACTATTTATCTAAGTTAATAGATATTTGAATTGTTGGGAATGTTTTTATGAAAATAAAATTTTAGTGTTTGGCAACAAAACAAATTTCAAATGGACTTGAGAGATTTGAGACGATACGTTCACGTAAATGCAAGCTGACTAATAACATAAAAAACATAGCTAACTAAAAACTTCACATTTGAAATAAGTCGTATTCAATTTGTCTTCAAAACTAGTAAATATCTGGTGCGTAGCATAAACGGGTCCTGTATCTTCGTGTAACGCAATTCGACGGGAACATTAATAGAGAACAAAATGTAGGTACTTGAGAGTTTGATCGAAATCGTTGGAGCCATTCTTGAGAAAATTGGTACACCGATAAATTAATATTCGACAAATCTCGTTTTCCGAGCTATCATGTCCGTTCAACAGACCGATACAGAAATAATTATGGAGAACAAAATGTGGGTATAGGCTGCTAGAAGACACGCCGTAAGGTTGATCAAATCCAGTGACTTACTACTTACTCGGGAAATTACAAAAATGGTCAAAGACAATTTTTAACACATTTTCATTTTTATCGCTGTTCAATGCTGCTCAGTCAGAGGAACTTTTATTCAGAACAATATATAGGTAGTAACTATACAAAACATTCTGTGAGTGGTGAAAATCATTGGAGTAGTTTTGCCAAAAAACGTAAAAACCTATTTTTGCTTTTCAGGCCTATATCTCCATTTACCGCATTTTCTTGTTGATATTTATAGAGAACAAAAGTTTTGTACTAACTAGTATAAGATAATTTGAAAGTTTGATAAAAACTGTTAGAGCCGTTTTCGACAAAAATGCGGAAAACCATAAGTTTTACATTACTAAATTTGGAATTGTGAACATTTTAAATTTCAAAGCATCTTAGAATTATGATTTACACCTTATCAGTTTTTTTTTGTCTCAATTTGAACAAGAAATTCCTAACTATATGTGACAAATTTTGAGATCACATTTTACCCCCAACCCCTTTTCATAAATAACATCCACATTTTCGCTCACTTTCGGAAGTCTCCATTCGGAACGTCAATTTCTTAATTCGAAACTAGACATCTATCTGGTTCTAAAAAATTCCTAATTCCGTGTATTTAGAAAAGTCCGAATGTGAAACCTACATGTAAGTACATAGTAAGGAAATGGGAAAACACAACGTTGTTAGTAAAAGCACCCTTGTTGAAAACGGCTGGCGAGCTGCCAGCGTTAGGAGCCCTTTGTTGACTCGTTATTGCTTGTTCCCACCCCTCCACTGCACACCTTTCCATAACCTCCTTCTCCTGTCTCTCACTCTTCGGATTGCCCCTCCTCCATGAAGCAAGGCTCCTGTTGAGGAGCTATCGAAACATGATACTTCCAGTTAATTTTAACCTGTTTTTCATAACTTCGGAAAGCAGTGCAACGTATATATTCATTCCAAAATTTCCAGAGTGAAGAATATTTTGCACGGAGGGCTACGGTGAGTACATCCAATTAAAATACACTAACATTATATTTCGTTCCCTAGTGATTCTTTCAGAATCTAGGGCTCTGGATGTTGGTAGTGCCGCAGTTTTTCTGAGGGAAGAGGGGGTCTTTAGTAAAAATTGCTTAATATCCTTGAATGTTGTGCGTGGGTTCGTTCAAGTTCATTAACAATCGCCACAATAGACGAATTCCTTGTTTCATGACATACTTGTTTGATATACTCATCTATGTTAATGAGTTTGAATTTTTATACACAGAATCTGTTTGGGACATCAAATAATAATAATTCGATTAATCGATCATGCGATATAATATAATTACGATTATCAAATAAAGGGCCATCCGACCAGCGGCCAGTCGGAAATGGCGTCCGAGCCTAGCAACATATTTGTTATCATTTACGATCCCAGCCTTCCGTTAGTAATTAGCGTATAAACGAAACATGGTGTCAGGTGTGTTTGGCTATCGCGTTTATATTTGGCACGTTCAGTTTTCGCGATAGTGAACCCATTTCTCCAGCATCGAACTCGTCGGCACCCGCATTCAAAGCTCCCGTTATCATGGCGTTATCAAATATCCCCGTCCCCGCGAAGATGGACTTAACTGGCGACCAGGAAGCGAATTGGGATTTTTTCAAGGCGGAATGGGACGATTATCTAATTGCATCGGACCTCGCCGAAAAGCCCGAGAACAAGAAAGTTGCTACGTTCAAGGTTTGCTTAGGCAGGGAGGCCCGTCTGGTCCTAACCAACCTCAAGCTGTCAGAAGAGAAACTGAAATCAGTCAAACTCATCATTGATGAGCTTGACAAATGCTTCAAAAAGAAAATAAATGTAATTTACGAGCGGTTTATTTTCGGAACAGCCTCCCAGGAGGAAGGGGAATCAATCGACGGTTATATCTGCCGCCTACGCAAGCTCATTGCGACATGCAACTATAAGTCATTGGAAAATGAAATGCTGCGTGACCGCATCGTCATCGGTATTCAGAGCGAGCACACAAAAAAGGTATTGCTCAGCGATGCTGATCTTACCCTAAGCTCGGCAATTGATAAATGCCGCGCAAATGAGATGGCTGACACCCAGATAAGCGCAATGAAAAGCAAATCAGAGTCCGTAGTCAATAAGATAGCTGGTAAACCTCGACCTAAGCCGACCGAGAGCATGCGCAAATCCGGATGCAAATTCTGCGGAACCGCACACAAGTTTGGAAGAAATTTCTGCCCCGCTTATGGGAAGGAGTGCCCAAAATGCCGAAAATACAATCACCTTCCAGCTGTTTGTCTGAGCTCCAAGGATAGGAGGTCGGATGAGCCCAGGCAACAACGCAGGGCCAAGAAACGCGACGTTCGAGCTATGAGCGAGTCAGCCGACGAATCAGTGGCAGAACTCGATTTTTTCGAGGAGGCATTCCTGTTGGAGCACGTTGACAATGTCAGTGCGGCTCGGAAGAATAAAATTTGGTCTTCCAGAATCACGTTTGTCGTTGGAGGTGCGAAGAAAGACGTTGAGTGTCAGCTCGACACCGGCGCCACAGTCAACGTTATCCAGCAGTGCACTCTATCGAATGTGCTGGGACACAAGCCAAGATTGGAAAGCACATCTACGGCAATTCGCGTTTTCGGCGGCGGTATGATAAAGCCCGTCGGACAGGTCACGCTCACAGCGCAAAGAGGCGGTGTGTGTGTCCCTTTGAGGTTCCAGGTGGTTGAAGGGACGGCTGGCGTCGAACGCCTCCCAATACTGTCTGCTGAAACCTGCGAGAGGCTAGATTTGGTTCAACTCAAGGCCGTAACTGCGCTGTCCGCTGAAGATAAGAACAGCTCACAGGTGATCATAGACGAGTTCCATGACGTGTTCGCTGGTGTGGGACGCCTCAGGGGTCCATGCAAACTACACGTGGATCCTGCGTGCAGCCCTGAAAAGCAGTCTCCCCGCAGAGTACCAGTGCCTTTGAGAGCAGAGCTAAAATCAAAGTTGGACGAGCTTTTAAAAAAAGGGATCATTGCAAGAGAGACGGGTCCAACAGAATGGACAAGCAACCTGGTCATAGTGAAAACTCCAAAAAAGCTGCGCCTTTGTATTGACCCCTTCCACCTCAACAAGGCACTCCGGCGTAGCGAGTTCGAGACTCCTACCTTTGAGGATATAACTCCAGAGCTAACTAAAGCTCGCTTCTTCAGCTTGCTTGATACCAAGGATGGGTTCTGGAACGTCGTACTCGATGAAGAGAGCTCCAAACTGACCACGTTTTGGTCACCATTTGGAAGATTTCGATAGCTTCGGCTACCATTCGGATTAAAAGTTTCAGGAGATGAATTTCAGCGGCGGTTACACGAAATCTTTGGGGCTGTTAAAAACGTGGTAATCGTACAAGACGATATACTAGTCCTCGGCGTTGGAGACACAGACGAAGAAGCCACAGCATCACATGACTGCGCTCTCAGGGCACTACTCAAGCAGGCCAGACAAGCAAATTTGAGGTTCAACCAGCAGAAAATGAGACTAAAAATGAAGGAAGTCCGCTACATGGGTCACTTAATCACCAATAAAGGAATCCGGCCAGACCCTGACAAAGTGCGCAGCATCGAACAAATGCGATACCCTGAGAACTTCCAAGAGGTGAAAAGCTTCCTCGGGCTAGCAACATACCTGGCTAAATTCGTACCCAATTTAGCAGAAACAACCGAGCCACTACGACAACTGGTTCGTAAGGACGTTTCATGGAAATTCGGCCCAACAGAAAAGCGAGCTGTTGATGCAGTCAAGAATATGGTGCTGACAGCTCCTGTCCTGGCATATTTCGACCTGAGCAAAGAGGTCATACTACAAGCTGACAGCTCCTCACACGGAGTGGGCTGTGCACTTTTGCAAGGTGGTCACCCGGTAGCGTTTGCTTCAAGGAGTCTCAGCAGTAGCGAGCGCAACTGGGCTAATATCGAGAGGGAATGCTTGGCTATACTGTTTGCATGTGAGCGGTTTTCTAACTTCTTGATAGGGGGCAGGCAGATCATAGCCCACACCGACCACAAACCATTGGAGACCATATTCGAAAAGCCACTGCTGAAAGCGCCAGTTAGGCTGCAGCGAATGATGCTACGCTTGCAGCGGTACGACTTAAAGGTGAAATACATCAAGGGGCAACACATGTACATAGCAGATACTCTGTCACGACTACACCTCAAGGGCGGGCAGCCTTCAAACTTGTCTGAAATACTACAGATTGAAGATGAAATATTCAGTGAGCTTGAAGCGATCATGCCAACCGACAACGTCAACGTCCTTCAGTCCAGCCTCCAGAGTATTAAGGAACGCACTGTAATGGATGAAACCCTCTGCATGCTTGCTTCAACCATAAAGAACGGCTGGCCAGATCGCAAAGAGAAACTCGCATTCACCCTGCATCTGTATTGGGAATACAAAGACGACCTATCCATACAAGATGGAATCATCTTCAAAGGAAGTCAGATAGTAATACCCCAAGCACTTCGAGCTGAGTTCACAAAAAAGATTCATCTTTGCCACCTCGGCATGAACGCATCAATACGCCGAGCTCGGGAGACGCTATTTTGGCCGTTTATGGGGTCTGAGCTCAAAGAAACAATTCGTGCATGCCGCGTGTGCCAAGAACTGGCCACTGATCAGCAGAAAACACCCATGCAGTCCCACAAAGCGCCACAACTACCATGGGAACGTGTAGCAATCGATACCTTTGAGCTCAAAAGTAAGAAATACGTCCTAATGGTTGATTTCTTCTCGGACTTCTTTGAGATAAAGCGACTGCAAGACATAACTGCCACATCCCTAATCGCCTTCTGCAAAGAAAATTTTGCACGATATGGTATTCCAAGCATCCTGGTATCGGGCAATGCCCCACAGTTTGTGGGGCACGAGTTCACGAAATTTGCAAAAACCTGGGAGTTTGCACATTCCACATCTTCACCGTTACATAGCAAAGCAAACGGAAAAGCAGAATTGGCAGTGAAGATTGCCAAGACTATGATAAAAAAAATGTGAGCGTGACGGCACAGAATTCCTTGCAGCATTAATTGGGTGGAGAAACGTCCCAACTGAGACCATGAACGCGAGCCCAGCCCAAAGACTGATGGCACGCCGGACACGTACGACCCTGCCAATCCACAGGAACCTACTGCAACTAGAAGTCAGTCAAGGCACAACAGAATCTCTAGAGCTAAAACGCAGGAGAGCTAAGTTGTTCTACGACAAAAGAGCAAGAGCTCTCCCAGACTTAGAAATCGGCCTGGGAGTCCTCGTCAAGCCCCAACTCAAGAACGAGAGATGGTCAGTCGGGGAAATCGAAAAAAAACACAACGCCTCATCTTACGACGTGATCACGAATGGCCGGGTCTTAAGAAGAAACCGAACATGGCTCCGCCCATACCACACACAAGAAACGTCACACAGCCATGAAAACGCACCTATAGTACAACTGTCGATCCGGGATAGGACTCCATCGCCGCAAAAACGTTCCCCTATCAAGAAACCCATGGCAACATCACCAAGCCGTCCCCCGCAGCAAGACGAGTCAGCAAACTCACCGCAACTAACATCGCCAAACCAACCGCAAAAATCCAGCGACAACACCCACAACCAAATGGAACCAAGGCATATTTCGAAGTCCACTGCTCCCCCCCCCCTCGAGGATTCAAGGCCAAGACAAAAGTCACCCCAGGAAACCGACATTTGCCACAAGCAGTACAATCTCAAAGCCAAGAATATACAAGAGCAGGAAGGACCGTCCGTCCCCCAAAGCGCTTTACATTCAGCGAAAGCCCCAACTCGAATGCTCCAAAGAAGTAAACAAAATAAATAAATAACAAATAAAATTTAAATTAAAAAAAAAGATATACTTACTGTTGCGTTACTAATTTAACAAAATAATAATAACTTATTATAATAATAACTTATTATATCATGTATACTTACTGTAAAAAAAAAAATTATATATATATTTATATATAAATAAATAAGTACAGAAAGGGGGATGTTTGGGACATCAAATAATAATAATTCGATTAATCGATCATGCGATATAATATAATTACGATTATCAAATAAGGGGCCATCCGACCTGCGGCCAGTCGGAAATGGCGTCCGAGCCTAGCAACATATTTGTTATCATTTACGATCCCAGCCTTAAACGTAGTAATTAGCGTATAAACGAAACAGAATCGGTCGGGCTTGGACAGTCAACAGAAACTGATAGGACGTCCGGGTGAAAATAGCTGTTTTGATAAGGTGTCAGAAAGAAACCCAGGATATAATATAAGGAATTAGTGTGGGTGGAATACATTTGATGCCGGGAGGGAAATGTACCTGAAAAAGTCGTAAAAAACACGATTTTCGCGATTTGTTTGGAACGTTTACAAGCTGAAGTAAAATATAGGCGTATTTGGATTCAGCGTGGAAAATCCCTTAAGTTAGGCCTACTGTCCAAGCTTTCAAGTGCAATTAACGTCTAGCTAAAAATCATGCCCTGAACCCTGAAAAATTGAAAAGATCGCCGTACAACCAATATAAACATGAAATAATTCGGATTCAGAATTGAAAACTACTTAAGAAAATGATGGAGAGATGGGACAAGCCACACATACCCCAAATTTGGTTGACAGGTCTTATCATTACTTCCACTTCACTTGCCCCCCATCAAATAGGAATGCGAAGGTTTTTGAAACTTCAATTTCAATGATAAAGGAAACTTGGGAAGATGAAAACATAAGGTCTGCTGCTGGGAGGTCAATAGTTGCAAACCCTCATTCCTACGACTCCACTTCCCCCACTCAGTGTAATTTCTACAGCCCTACTTTTTCTCCATCTTTCAATCCAGTTTTAAGTAGATTTGGGCATGTACAAGGTTTTTTTTCAGACTAAGCTGTGGTCTTAACTCTATGCTTTGACTTACTAGTGCATTCTAATTACCAATCTAGGGTCGTTAATTACTTAGTATACAACCCCTAGCTTAGATTTTTAATTCAGGCACACATTAATTGAATGTTTACAAAAAAACGAGAAATGTAATGAGGGTTTGAACCATAACAAATCATCAAAGTGGGAAAATTGCGTGAAGTTCTTAACCATTGGATGAATTTAAATGCAGTTCTTCATGCTTATCCTCTGTACTGCGTCCCTAAATGCTCAAACTAAGGACTGACCAACAGAACAATTCTCTCCACCAAAAGTTATAAAAGCAGTTTATTTAAGCAGTGAGGAAGTCTTTCAAGTTTTCTTCAAAGAACATTAGTATCAACTTGAGATAAGAAAAAAGGAGTTGAAGAGGACTTGGCAAAGCATAAGGGGTGCTTTGTTCCACAACTTCGACAGTCTTCCGTAGAAATAAGAGTAAAAATCCTGCAGTCTTGTATCATGTTTTATTCTCATTCCAGATGCTGTCATTCCCAGCTCTCTTTGAAGAAGTATGCTATGAACTTTCTGACACCATTTTATTGCACGGGTAACAAATTGGCAAACTGTAGAGGGCTCCCAGCACCAACGAATATTACATAGCTCCGAAAATGTGTTCACAATGACTAGGTAATTAATCATCGCTATAATCTGTTGGTCCCTGTTCCTTGAGTGACAGCATCTAAAGAATTCTGCCACGTTTTTTCTGAAAAGAAAGCTGTAATCAACATAGGGCAGTAGTTGATGATTTTTTTATGGGAAGGGGACCGATTTTTTTGGGTAGACAGAAATGTCCAATACCCAAGGGTAAGTTCCAAATGGGAGTCGAAAAATCGTTCACACTTCTCATTGCGTACTTCCACTATCCTCATCAAACTCAGAACCACAATAAAATTTACATTGATGTGAAAGAACCTGACCAAACTTCTATTATTTAGTGACTAATACTGTAAGTAAAAATTTCCCTTCAATAAATTCAAAGTTCCCGTTTATCTTCGGAGAGATGTTTTAATCACCTTTATGTAAGAGTTTAAAAACGTTCCAAGAAGAAATCCGACGCCAAAGTAGGAAACGGCAGGAAGATACTTGAGGAATCCAAAGCGGATGCCTGGATTCAAGATGAACCCCATAAACTTCAACTTTGTGTCACTGTACGGCGGGTACCTCACCCTGAAATCAAGAAATGAGAGCACCAAATTAGAACATTTAAAGGCAATGATTTTGGTTTATTACTCATTCTGAATAATAACCCAATGGTTTCAATCAGAAAAATGTTTTTTACGCCCCCCTTCACCCCTCAAAATTTGACACTATGTTCCAAGGTATCAAGATTCTAAACATGCAATGTCCGTCTAGCGTCGTCTAGGCCGTTTTGTGCCTTGAACGTTGTCTGAAAAATCCGTTCTTTCTTACAAAAATCCCATTTGGTATCTAGTTGTGCCTGAGATCCTTCCCATCGCACATCCTTTCCTTTCGTTGTAACTGCATCTTAAATGTGCCTTTATCTAGCTCGGATGTTTCCATTGTGTGGCTAACATTGAATTTGTACAGGACCAGCTGTTGTAGTGGCGCAACATCGCAACACCATCAACTCCAAATCTCAGGAGCAAGCCTCTTTGTTCTTCGGGAGACATCACTGGGACTTTCAAGCCAGTAATGCCAATAACGTAGCATCCTAGTAGTCCATTCTGTGGAATCTTGTTCAAGTCACAGGAATCATGTGGTGCCGGAAAAACAGAAAAATGACCACTGGGTCGAGGCAGACAAAATCTAGGGCAAGGGCAGTGTTGCGAAAAAGGAAAATGCGCTTTATCTGCATGTAAACTATTTAGCTGATTGTTGTCAGCGATGGTATTGTTGAATTACTAGGTCCTCAGTGCACTGTGGATGAGTCTAATAACCAGTCACTCTCTCCTTAATACTGAACGGACCACTGCCTGGCAACCATGATCATTCCTGCCCATTGTGCGATACGCTGCTGCATCCTGGTGGATCAGGAACGGGACCTACTCCTAGCAGTCCTCCTGGCGTATCGCACAACCTCCCACCTGTGGTCTGTACGCGGATGTGAGGGCCTGCGCCAAAATACCCCAGCGAAACTTGGTGCGGGGCTTCCTCCCCAGTCAGACCACGGCCCGCCGGTTCGCAGGCTTGGGCGAACTGGAGGAAGGACCTGGAGGCGTGGGAGCCGTCGGCAGTGGCCCAAGGCCCCGCCTAGAGCGCCCCCCCCCCTCACCCGAACAGAAGTTTCCTCAATCCCCGGACCAATGTGCAAAAAGATGAGTCTTCTTCAATTCAGTCGTCATATACCACGAGAAAGGGCAGAACCAGGAAGTTGGTAGGTCAATATTATGTACTATGCACATAACACGTAATAACTCGATCTACAACATAACAGTCGATGAGGAAGTCTTCACTCCATTGACACCTAAGGACGCCAGCACCACCCCTAACTGACTGTGCTTGTATCTGCCACAATTCAATCATCAACACGCTGTGCTAATGTATCCATCTTTACAGGCAAAAAGTGATGGGGTTACACCAGTTGGTAATTGAAATACTGAACCACTTACCCGGCAACTGCTTCTCCAATAGGGTTATAGGTTTTGATCAAGACAGCCTTCTTATGGGAGAATGTTTCGAAAGAGTAACTACCATGGTAGTTACCGATCCCACTGTCTCCAACTCCACCGAAAGGAAGCGACTCAACTGAATAAAAAGAGAAGAAAATGTAGAGAACGGCAATACTATAAGAATCCATGGTCAATCATTAGTTTCACGAACAGCTTAAATAAGAACTACAAGATTACAATTTCATACTGTGGAAACTTGCACCTGTAAACCTGGACCAAAAAAAGCATTCCTCATAACGTGTATGTTGCAAAACGCAATTCAATAATTGTAAACCCTATCAGAATTAATAAATGTAGAAAAGATCGTCGAATGAATAATGCACAACTTGGGGCAGATAGCTCTAAAAACTTTCTTCTTGCAGCTGAACATGAAAGCTACAAGAAGAGTGGCTCAGCGAAATATTGTGTAGTCCATGCAGATGTGTAAGCCCATTGCTATAGATCAAGGGGTTTACGTGATGCTGGGAGCAGGATGGTTATGTTGTGTGCTCTGGTGGAATTGCACTTCGTTGTTGGTTTCAACCAAAAAATATAGAGCTCAAATTGTTGAGAGTGATCAAGTTAGTTGATCAAGTGATTGTTACTTCTAATTATGACAATATCAACGAGGCTCAAGTCTAGAGACAGCCAAAACGTGTAGCACTCTTACCTGTGAATTGGAGAAGTGTATCATTCACCACAGCTGACCCCGAAGAAGTGTTGTTCAGCAACAGCTCCTGCGTGTCATGTCTATTAGAAAATATGTAGAGGGAAAGCGGCTTCGGCCTGTAAGTTCAATTCCATATTGTAATTGTAAAAAACGCAGCAAATTATTACACAACGGTTTATTATTCTCTTGCAAAGCTTGACTTAGTCTCACACCTCTGAGACCCATCCCATTCGACTCAGCATCAAAAAATACGAGTAAACCACACGAAACATGACCTGACTACAACTTAATGACGAAAACTAAATATTCCAGGCGCCTGTAGGCAATTGGCAAAATGTGACAAGTCGAGCTGGCAGGTGGTTTTAATGAGACGGGAGGAAGAGAGTACAAACAACGAAACGATTACTTTCGCTGTAATTGTTGTCCCGAGAGGTCTTTCAATTAGTTGACTTTGTCTCA
Source organism: Pachypeltis micranthus (assembly GCA_020466155.1). Taxonomy (NCBI): domain Eukaryota; kingdom Metazoa; phylum Arthropoda; class Insecta; order Hemiptera; family Miridae; genus Pachypeltis; species Pachypeltis micranthus. The sequence goes on along the minus strand of CM035772.1, from coordinate 2,538,415 downwards.
CTATAATTACTGTGATTTTACTATTTTCTGTCTAGAAGCAGTCGCACACCTCTAGGAATCGTTCAATCCAGCATCTAAACATACCTGGAAAACGGTACTTAACACAGCGATAAAACAACAATTAAACAATATGTTCTGACCGAAAACATAGGTGTATTACTCAGAACGAATAATAAACCAAAATCGTCTTGTATGCAGCTGTGTAATACACACGGAGAAAAATAATAGATTGAGAAAAGAATTGAATGCCTAACATTGACGAGAGTTATTAAATAGTATATAGGTCTATTAGCAAAATATGTGAGCACACACTGAAGTTGGGCATAATTTCATGAAGTAGGTCCCAGTTAGAAATCAACTGTCTACGCTTCATAAGTCAAGCTCATCTATATACAACTTGCCAGATACATAGATCTCTATAAACTTCTTTTCCAGCAGTCAGGTGACGACAAACTAATGGATTTTATGAGCCAGGGTGAACAGATAGCCATAGGCTCATGTGGCTGAGTTCTGATTGGATGTCTAGCTGGGAGTCTATAGCACCTAGCTTGCCCAAGCCAGCCTGTTTACTGCGTGTGTTTCTTCCACAGTTACAGGGATAGTCTAGGCTTGCTCCTGTGGTGTTTGGGTTGCCTAGGTTGTTCAGTACCCACGCTCCTGTTTGTCCATCTAGTTGGTCTGCAGCAGCCCTTCTAGGGATGCGATACATACAGAGGAGACAGTTGAAGATCATGTGAGTTCTGAGTTTTTTGTTTTTTTACTTTCCTTGGCTCTACGAAGTAGAAAGGAAAGTTATGTAATCGGCTGGAAATTTTTTTTTGAGTTCTCTTCAGATCTTCACGTTTCAGACCCCCCTGAGTCCGAAAAACACTATTTGGGAAAATGGTCTGTGTGAGAACAATTTTTAGAGAAAACTACCGTATCAAATCACCTCAAACTTCATATCTCGCCCGCTGGTCACAATGGGACGCCAAAATATGGGTTTGAGCAAAATCCACCGAAAGTTAACTATAGTCATCATAGTGATCAAAACACCAAATATTTTTTTTCTCGCAAAAACGGCTCTAACGATTTTGATTAAATTTTTTATATTGATATCTTTTGATAAGGCAGTCATACCATAAAATTCCCATTCGTAGGAAAATGACGAGAGCAGCACAATAAATTATCAAAAGTTTCAACGAAAAGCGTTTTTAGCGCGGTTTTTTCTTATAAATTCCGCTGGAATGTTGGTAGAATGTTAAAGAAAATTGGTATTGTAGTCCAATTCAATACCCAGAGGGTGAGGTGTTTAAAACCGCTCATGAGATAGATGTGGCTCACTCTAGAAATTCCTGAATTTCAACTACCGCTGTTTCACTTACTACCAGTTCTAACAGTTATTACCCAATAACTCTGCAAAAGTGATTAGTATCCTTCTTCAAAAAATTCGTGTTTACAGGCTCATTAATTATCTGAGTACCAATTGCTCAATAATGGTCCGGGAATGAGTACGAGCAGCACAATAAATTCCAGAACATTAGGCGCTACCGCTTCCTGCTGCTGTGAAGTGTTGTTTGACTAATTTCAAAGGAACAGAGTGATAAATGAATCGATTAAATAGAATTAGCCATTTACAAAGTGAATTGACGTAGAGCTAAGGAAAGTTGTGTGTTGCAACGCACCAGATATTTAAAAAATTGATTATTAATATGTATGAGCAGACACTGAAGTAGTTCAACGGAAGGGGCTCCCGCATCTCGAGTTCATGTCATGGGTTCGATCATTCTAACGCAAATACTGTCAAATGTCAAATGGCTGGTCTGCTGGTTAGACGGCTATGAGCAGCATTTACATTGAGACCAGTGCGTCTGTACATATCTTCATGCATGGGACAGTTGAACAGGATGTGGTGGACATCTTCTGCTATTCTTATGCTCGAGAAGAAGTGGAGGCCCAGTGGGACAGAAGCTGGGTGACTGGGGCTGTGGAGTGCCACCACCTCATTCCCGATCGATCATGTACTGACAGCAAGATGGTGTGGAGACGCCTGGCTGTAGTTCCCACAGCCTCTGCCACTGATGTATTATCCAATCTTGGGTTTTTTTGAGTCTCTGCTCTGTTGTTGGCTCTTGGAGTAGTTCTGGGATGGTTTTAACAACCAGCCCACTACCCCATACTGCATGATAGGCACAAACACAACTACGCAGTAATACATGAAGTGGGAATGAGATGAGCTGATACCCTCGATGCAGCACATGTACAGCACAAGTACAGCACATGTACAGTGAGTAAGACTATTATTTCTAAGTTGTGCTAGATGTGATGTGGGGTGGCTTCTGAGGGCAACAGCTGATCCCTAAATAGTTTCCTGTAATTTTTCATGGAGCTCCTACTCTACGGCTCAGCCTACCATGCAATAGGGCAGGCTGACATGAGTCCTCATTTTTATGGCATCATCCCTTAGTAAGTCTTATGCCATCCACACTGGGAGTTGTGTGCCATCTACATAGGCTATTGGGGAGTAGTGGACTTGAAGGAGAGAATATTAGTACAGCCCACAGAATTATGGACAGTGCTGCAGCTGGTACATACTGTATGGTGCAGCTTTCTGTGACCATGAGTTTGGTCCTTTGATCTCCATATCCTGTTGCTGTTACTCTTATCTTCCAAAGAGCTGGCAAGAAGTTAAGAGGTTGGGTGGGAGTGTGTTGTTACAAAGAGAGGTTTTCACAGCCAGGCACCACACGCTGCTTAATGTCGTATAATGCTGAGATTACTACTCCTTATGTACCTGTGGCGCCTAGGGCTTTCATGGGAGCAATGGAATTGGAGCCTCTGCCTTCTTATTATTGGAGAGACTGACAGGAAGGCCGTTTGTGTGCACTCTTTGGTGATCGCAGCTAAAAGTGGGAGGAGGGTTTCCTAGCCAGTCTCTTACACTGATGGCACAGGTCTCACAGTTGGCAAACCTGAAATGAGGGGCACTTGATTTGTCAAACTCTGCGAGTAGAAGAGTGTGAGTGTCCTCGAATGTCCATGCTAGCAAGGTGCAGTCTGCACCTCCTTGTTCTGTTTGGGACCATGCCATTACTGGGGCATGGGGTGGGGATTGTGAAGAACAGCGTCTATGTAAGATGTACTGTGAGGCCTATAGAAGGTTGGCTGAGGGAGCATTCCTACCTGGGGGGCGTTACACGCATTCATAAGATTTGTGAATTTGCATTTTGCTGGGGTGTGAGGTTGTTGAGGGGTCGTGGGTAAGGTGTGAGGCTTCTTGGCAGATCATTGTGCAGTCTTGCTTCTTGTAGTTGTTCTAGTCACGGTGGATGCTGGAGTGCCAGAGTGAGTGCTCTTAGTAGTGTTAGCCTTGGGAGAGCCTGAATGGAAGGGTGTTGAAGATATTAATTTTCTTGGAGCTGGCTTTGACATCATAGTGTTTGGCGTGGATTGTTGAAAAGTAAAACAAATAAAAACAAAATAAAGGTGTGTGAAAGAGGAGATGAAAAATGGACAGACAGGAAAGGAGACCTTTGGTGACCTCTGCAAAGAAATCCAACCGAGTTGACACAGTCCCTTCCAATCAACTGGTAACACCAGCTTGGCAGGACCCCCCCCTCCCCTCTCCCACAATTATTAGTTGCAGCGAGCCCCAGTTCTATGAGGCACCTCTTGGAAGAGCATCACAAACTCCTGCTCTTCCGTTGAGAATAAATTGTACCCACCAACAGCCAGCCACCCACTGGAGGGACTCACGATGCCAAAACCCCCCATACCCAACAGCCACCATCTTGTAAGAAAGAGGAAGGATAGGAGGAGAGGGAGGAAATACGGGTGAGTGTGGAAGTGGGAATGCTCCAACAACTAATGGAGAGTAAGTACAACCACATGAAATGAAGATTACAATGTAATATGCACCCAGCAAAGTTGGTAATCCGTGAGTCTGAACAAGCCTTTGCACCCCACCAGTCTCCAATACACCAGCCATACAATTCCATCAGAGAACAAGAGCCTTCCAGCTGTACATACCATTCGCAAATGCTCCATACTCACAGAGCAGGAAATACTGTCCCCAATAGTGAAAGAGAGGGGGGAAGTACATGGATAGATAAACACGTGAGCACTAGCTTCCAACTAATTGGCGGCTCGTGAAGCGCGCTGCAAAGTCACTCTTGAAGGACTGGAGGGAACGTAGCTATTATCAAAGCCAACCTAAGACACGAAATCTTTATCATTATTCACTTCTAATTCTGTTTTGTTCTTTCTTTTGCAAGTGTTGTGCCACAACTGTATGCAAACTTTTTCTGGATTTCCAGAAACTTTGTTTCATTCTTCGATTGCAGAGATTCGAGATACGCTTTGCTTTCATTTTCAAGTTGAAATCAATGGGTTAATGCGGAAGTTGCAGAGCCCTATCAATATTTCAACAACACATACGCAAGTTGCTTTTACTTTGGCAGTGCCGTTTTTCTTTCTCGTTTCTTTATTTTCGGATTTATTGAAAAATAAAGGTTATTTCAGAGCAGAATGTTGACCCTCCACCTGTATTTCCAAACACATACAACATAGGTTGGGTCACGATTTACAGTCAAAGTTGAATGATGTACTTATGTATATGACTTCTTTCATTTCTAGAAATTGGAAATAGTTGACCCTTCTGGAAGCAAAAAAAACGGAAATAACCTGCTATTAATGAAGTCAACTGCTTCTTTGGGGTTGCCAACAGTCACAATGGGCAGGATTGGTCCAAAAATCTCTTCCTTCATTACAGGATCTTCAGGTTTAACATCAACTAAAACTGAAGGAGCAATAAACAGGTCTTCTTCTTTGTTTTCACCACCTAAAGCAATAGGTGCGTTGTCAATAAGACCTTGCAGTCTCCTGGAAAATGCCAAACAGTTAAAAGCGAACAATAAAACGTGTACATATATTTGCTGTGAAATAAACCAGCCTTATTGTGAGTAACATCAAGCAAACGAATGCGTATTAAGCACATAAACGTAATAAGATCACACCTATTATTAGATTTCTATTACTCGTAAACCCTCCACTTTGGAGCAACGCCAAAAGTAGAATTTCATACCCATTGCACAGTATAGCAGGAAAATGCGACTGTCGTCGATGTCTGTTATATTTACGTTCAGCGCCCACAAGTACGGGGTTCACTCTTGCATTCCGCTTCCATTCCCTCAGATAGTCAGATTTGAGAGGAAGCACGAATGCATTTCTTTCTACACTTGTGAAGCCTCAGGACCAGTTCAACTTGGAAAGCCAGGAATGTACCTAGTTTCAGCAGTGTACAAGCATGTCAAAGGATGCATTCAAGGTTCCAAGGCACCTCACAATCCTCCACTTCAGTTACGTCTCCTGCCTTAGCACAAAATATTCCAATTCCATCATTCACTTTCACCATACATACGACAGTACACAGGTATTGGGTTTATCGTCACCAGTTGAAAACCCCATTCCCTCAGCCCAACCAGTTGAGAGGGAGGAATTCGTATTGTTTAATAATGTAGACCTAAGAAGTGCTGTGGACTTGAGAACTATCACATGTCTGTTTCCTTATTAAATGAATGCTCCTAAATCCTCTACGAGGGTTATATCAGGCATATTCAAGAAGTATCATCAAAACATGTCTGCATTAAACACGCCTATCCCCTCTTCAACGTGTTCCTACACCCAACTGCTTTCGTATAGAAACTGCATCACCCACAACTGACGTCTCATTTTGCAACTCGATGGAATATTAGTGGGTTGCCACCATCCTAATCCGATTAACCAGCCCAATCAACCTTCATCAACTCTGGAGATCAATAATCTCTGCAACCCATATGCTGCAACATGTTCCTCTTGACCAGCTCGTCAGCGTCTTTTACCTGCCCATTCTCATACAGACCCAACTTTCCTTTTTTGTATTCTGGAAACTCTACTTTATCTCACTCTACATTACTTTCACTCTAATTTATTGTTAATATAGGAGAAGGTCCTAATTTCATTTCCTCCTAACGTCATTTGTACATACTTTTTTTAAATTAAAAAACGTTGTTCCCTTCAGTTTTCCGCTTGGGTATTAGTTGCAAGGTGATAGAAACCCCTCCTCTGTGGTCTAAACAGTGCTTATTTGAAGTGCGCTAAGTGGTACCTCCACCAAGATCTTTTCTTTACAACATGCCTCTATACACTCCAGAAATGCATGTCCAATGTGGCGGGCTCTAGCTCTCTTTTTAAGCTTTTCTTTCATTTCCCTTGATCCAAAGAAAAAAATCTTACTTGAAGTGAAAATCATTGATGATTCTGGGGTAATCTCGGCTTTCACTGATTTTGTCGCCGTAAAAGTCACGAATTATTTCCTTGGCTGCATCGACCATTTGGTTCTGAACCTCAGGGCTACACAGAACGTAGTCTGGAGCAACACAAGTTTGGCCTGCGTTGACACATTTCCCCCAAATGATTCGTTTCGTCGCTAATTTGATGTCAACTGAGTTGTCAACAAAAACTGGGCTGAAAAAAATGATGGTATGAATAATTTTTCATTCAGTTCATTTGAACTTGGAAAACATAACTTAACATATTACAAAGAAGTGGTATTAAGCACTACCGTGCCGTAATTTATTGTGGTGCTTCAACTCTTGCCAAGACTGTTACAGAGCAATTACTACACAGAGGATTTATGCGTATTTATATTTATTCCCTTTTTCATAATTACCCGGTAAAAACTATGAGAAATTGTAGTAAGTAAAACGGCAGTGGTTGGAGTTACAGAATTTTTGGAGTTGAAGTAGTAGAGGAAGTACCTGGTCGAGTAGCAACAGAGGTGCTGGAGGGTGCTGGGCAACGAAAAGTTGCACGTACTCTTCAGGAGTTTGTGGCGTTTTGGGAGCACTCATGAGAGGCTACCAATTACATCTCTGAAGAGTGTGGTGCTCCTGCTCTCTCTAGGGAATCATTGGCCAGCATTATGCCTTTCCTGGTCCTTGAGAATGAGACACATACGTGCTATGTCAACAACTCCACTAATGCTAGACCCGATGACATTTAAACCTGTAAATTAAATAAAGCCCCTAATGCTGCTGGTCAACCTCCTTCTTTACGAGAGAAAACCTTCAGCTAGGTTATACTGACCTGAAAACCTGAACCATCTTTATCAAAAAAAAAGTAAAAATGGGTCGGGGGCTGAAGACCTATTTCAGTGTCATCTGTGCTCTAGGAAACTGGTGTCATTGGTGGGGTCCAGAGGGTACTACCAAAAAACCTACTTCTCTGCAGACAGTGCTGTTTAGTAGCAGAGACTAAAAAGAAGCGATTACATATGGTTGCCCTAGACAGTGGGAAAGCTTTTGACAGTTCTGTTTCCTAATTAAATAACTGTCCCTAAACTCTTGACGAGGATTATATCAGTCATGGAAGTTGCGGTTTCGCTAATATACAAGAGGCTGGCCCCTGCGGCATTAACCGAACTGAGGAGAACGCAACTGAGAGAAAGAGCTGAATCAAATCGGCTCAAATTTTATAATTAGCCTGAAGATTACCATGGGACGCCAAAGTAAAAGTATGAGTAAAGACTAACTAAATAATAGTGATGAAACCACCAACTTAAACAAAATAAAAACGGCAACGATTAATGGCAGTTTAAAATAACACTGCCACATATGGAACCATAACATTCTCAGGAACGTCCATTGCCTCTCAGTTTGCTCCCAAGGGAAGTCGAAGGGGAGGTATAGTCATTAGTCAGTCTCCCAGTAGAGAGCTGTTGCCCGTTAGTTACCGCACGGAGTTGACCACCTGAGGAATCCCACACCATCTGGAATTTCTGAGTTCTCACCTGATGTATTTACTTGTGTGGCAAGTTTCTCAAGGACAGATCAACTGTGACCACATTTCTAACTACAGCTAACTAGTTATAGGCTTTTTTGTAGCAGTCAATGCTGCTAAGTTCGTCTGCCTCCCAACAACCGTCGCTCACTGTTGTAGAAACTACAGTGGAGCAGCATGTGGTTTCTTTCACACTGGAGGTGCAAGACGTGCATGATGGAGAGAGTCTTTGAGAGAAAAGAAGTGGAGCCCCGCATTGAAGTCGTCATGTCCCATTAACAACTGGCTCGTCCAGTGGTCTGGCTCAACCCATTTTCTTGAAAGACGTTCTTGGATGTTGGGGAATGACTCATACGTGTCATGTCCCTTCGACAAGGATTCCCATCTCGCTTGCCATTTCTCTAACAGCCATTCGTCGATAGCAGCAAGTTTTCGTTCTGTGGTGAGATCTGCACAGAGTTCAGCCCAAAACGGGGGAAGCTCCCGTTTCACTCTCCACTTGTCAACCATGCACTCAATACCATGGCTAAGTCAATAACTATGTGATCGCTCTGCGTTGCACCTGCTACAACTCGCCAACCCAGCAATTTGAGTAGTAGAGTGTGAGACACAGCTGTGACGTCTATGATGACCATCCTCCTGGCTCATCATAGGTCATAGGTTGCTATAAACGGAGTAGGATATGAATTATAGGAGGAAGAAGAGGAAGAGGATGAGGTTGAGTATGGGGACAGAGGCTGATGCACCTGTTCAGGGCAACTGAGGGCCTCTCCAACAACCCTGGATGCCAGTGAGCCTCTTTTAAAATTCATATGGAGTAAAAGCTATGCGCTGAATTTAGAATAAAAGGTAGGTCGGATTTTTGTGTGGCATAGAGTAGAATTTCCACTCAAATTTCTATGAGAAGGTATACCAAGTTTTTACCACTGACGCCACCTGAGAAGGAGGCCAAGTCTAAGACTGACTCCAAGCTGATCCGTGAAAACTCGCTCACCCAGGCGTCTGGGACTTTTAGTATTATTACCACACAAAATATATGATCTAATAGATATCTCACCTTTTCCCGCCTAATTCAAGCGCAACGGGCGTCAATGTTTTAGCCGCTGCTTCATACACGATTCTCCCAACTTTGGTTGAGCCAGTGAACAAAATGAAATCAAATTTATGGCGCAATATCTCAGTTGTCTCAGGTATGCCACCGTTTATCACTTGATAACAGTCCTGAGCAAAAAATAGTGAATTAGAAAAGAAAAAACAGAAATACCTGAAAGGATTATGTCAACTTATTTAACGATTTGTCTTAAAAAAATAATGTTTGTATTAAACAACCATTAACACCTCATTGAACAAGTTGGGAATCAGGATTGGTCAACCAACACTTTGCTATTTCGAGCTTTCTCCATCAGCTCAATATCACGCCCAACTACATTTCCCCCAGACCCCAATCCCAATTTTTGACAACAGCGCCCATAAAACTGAAGGAAAATAAGTAGAATATTGGCAACAGGTTTGTTGATCTTGATGGAACAAATTGGTACTTACTCGATCCAAATACCGTTCAACGAGTCCTTTGATGACTGTGGCAGTTTTCGGTGCCATTTCTGACGGCTTGAGGATACAACAATTCCCAGCTGCAATGACGCCAATGAGAGGGTTTAGCGTTAAATTGACAGGATAATTCCAGGCCCCTATCACCAAAACGACGCCCAGTGGGTCTCTTCTCAGTTGTACTTTGTCGAAGAAAGTAACCAAATTTTTTTCTTTCTGCAAAGTCGTGAAAAATCGGGTTTTTTAGCGAATTCTCATTGAAGATGAAGCATTTGTAATCAAGTCGAAAAAAAGTTAGTGTGCGAATTGTAGCTGCAACATCCGTTTCACTGCAGTCCCTAATGCATCCTACATGTTAACATATATATGTTAAGTAACAAAAATTACTAAGACACACCATTTTAAAGTGCGAACTTGCTGGTAGCCCATCCTAGTCACGTCTCAAGTCCCATGAGACACGACTGCGAAAACTCAGTCTTCATTCGTTGGAACAAAACTCCATTTTCGTGAATGCAAATCACGAAAAGTTCGGACAATGAACTTTGCAACCAACACCACCAGCGCAGTTACGCTCCATGCCAATGAGAAGCGAAACGAGACGAGACTGGGATGCTGAAGGCTCTACTGTAATTAGATCTCTAGTGATTTAAGATAGGACCCCTTAGGTCCTTAGGTAAGAGTAAAAACTGTTTTCCTTCTCTCTCATTTTTACAAAATAAATAAAATATTTTCTTCCCTGCTGAGGAGATCAAGAAAATCCAAATCAAATTCAAAGAAAGTGATTGAAACAAACGTTAAAATAATCATTCATTGAGAAATTTTTTTTATTGTCATTATCAAATTTGCACAATCGAATTGATTAAGTTGATATTTTCCATACTACTATTTTGTTAGATAGTTGATTTGCATTTTGGTTGTTTTGAGAATTTTTTGACCACCTGCCATTTTTTCATTCTAGCATCGAACCGCAATGAGATCAGACGTTCCATAATATCGTGTTCATTAAGCTTAGTATTAGTATGATTCTATCCTTTTTTGAAGATCATAATTGTACAATTCCCTCTTTTCTTCATCATTCCCATCTTCCTTACACTGGCAGGTTCCTCTCTGTCTTTTTCCCCTCCCTCGGATTAGAGACCTCCATAGACAAAGGAAAAAAACTAAAAAAAAAACATTTTTTAAATAAAACTATACAGCCCACAATAGTGTTTTCTGCAGGAAGAGGCATGGTTAGGTAAGGGGAGAGGGGTCGTCCCACGTTTCAACTGTGTGTAATCAATGGTAAACAATTATATAAATACAACCAATGGCGGCGCATATCCATCAAAACCCAGTTCAAAATGTAACAGATCCTGAACAAAATTGTCACGAAAATAGATCGTGATTCCCTAGCAGAATCAATTAATCTTCATCCGATCGTGTTGACGGCTAACTGCCTTCATCCATTTTTTTCTTCTCTTTTTTCCTTGGTGGCACTAGGAAAAACTCCCACTGCAGCCACAACTGGGCCTATTGTGTGGGCAAACATGAGTCCCATCATGTCCTCCCAGTTCCAACCCCAGCTCCCATGGATCCCAGTTCCGATATAATGAATATTCTTTTCTTCTTCGGCCCCTACACTGGAGGTGCTACTCGCACACTGTAACAGTGAAGAGCTCTACTTAGAATACTGTTGCCACCGCACCCGTTGGTATGGCTGTCCAGATCCCTGGCCCATAAACTCTTGCACCTGCTAGGCCCTGACATGTAGAACATGCCCTCCTGCACACATCTTATCCAATATCATGCGTGTGTCACCCTTCTTCCCTTCCTGACAAGACCCAATTCCAGCATACAAGCAGCGTGTAGGTAGGCAGCTCTCTCCACACCCTCATACATGTAGGTTCAAGACACAGCAGGGCCTCTAGCGCAGCCATGGGGGCTGTTTGCATACAACCTGTCACAGCTAAGCAGGCACTGCACTCTAGTTTACTCAACTTCTGTTGTACAGTCTTCTTCCTTATCCTGGCCTACCAAACTCGGGCACTATAAGTGACCACAGGCCTAATGATTGCCAGGACCATCCTCGCTGCAGTCCCCAAATCTTGCCACCCATTTTCTGGATCGTCCACATCACGGAAGAAGCCCTTCCTATTGCCCTTCTCGTGTGTGTGGCCCATGTGACCCTCCTGTCTAGGAAGACTCCCAGGTATTTCACTTCCTGCTGGATTGCCACCACCTTCCCTCAAGCAGTTTTCACGTTATGAAACTGCGAACTGCGGTTGGGGTAGGCGGGTTTTGTCTGGATTGACATATATCCCCTCCCTGCAACACCATCTCTGTACTGTGTTCATGGCTAACTACATGCATTCCCCAATCACTCTCGCGAGTTTTCCTCTCATAATTATTACGAAACCATCCGCGTATACACCAATTTTTTTAAACATTCTAGTGACATTTCAGTGGAGTTTATAAGAAACAAAATCGTGCTAAAATCGATTTTCGTTGAAACGTTTGGTAATTTATTGTGATGCTCTCGTCATTTTCCCACAAATGGGAAATTTAGGATATAATTGTCTTACTACGAGCTATCAATATAAAAAATTTAATCAAAATCGTTAGAGCCGTTTTTGAGGAAAAAAATTTGGTGTTTTGATCACTATGATAACTACAGTCAAATTTCGGTGGATTTTGCTGATACCCTTATTGTGACGTCCCATAATAACCTGCGGGTTAAATGTCAAGTTTGAGCTGATTTGGTACGGTCGTTTTCTCTAAAAAGCGTTCACAGACACCCAGACCATTTTCCCAAATAGTGTTTTTCGGACTCACTAGCGTCTGAAACGTAAAGATCTAAAAAAAAAAAGAAGATTTGCAGCCGATTACATAACTTTCCTTTCTACTTTGTAAGGAAAGTAAAAAAACTGCGAGGGATGGCCAACAACTGTCTCCCAAGCGCTGCCGTGGCTCAACGGGACGCAAGCAAATAAAGGTTAACAGAAAGTTCCAATTTTCCATATTGATGTTTCAATTTGAAAGTATCCAAAAATCATAAAATCGGGTTTAATATCATTTAAAATACTTACCACTTCAGGTTTCATCCAGTTCTTCAACTCGTGCAAAACGAGGTCAATTTCCCCAATGCATAAATTGATTTCTGTTACGTAGGATTCGAATTTCGACTGCAAAAATGTAACGATTTTCAGGAGACAAAAATTACTCCATAATGCAGAAGAATGCAAGCCGGTGCTATAAGAAGGAAGTATGCATCTTCAGTGCATAGTTGGTGGGCGAAAATGGTATCCCTAATAAAAACAGTATAGCGAGAAGTTAAACAAACCTCGAAAACAGAAATTCAGCAGACAAACTACGAAGCTTAATCACACGAGATCGTTGATAATGAACTAGGAGTGATTCCACTGGAATGTGAAAGAAGTGGATGCTGGCCAGGCAACCTGTAGTGCTCGTGGGAGCTCTACACTATGCACACTGCAAGCCTACAACCACATTGCTACCCTGATTGGCTTTCTGCACTTCCAATACCAACTAAATTATTCATGAAAAGAAAGGTAACATCTGCACTGCAAGAAATATAAGTGGAATTACTATAATATAAGTGGAATTACTATAATGTTGTATATTTCCACTAATTTGAGTTGTGTAGAATGTTATATCGATTTAGATGGTTAAAGCATCACTAAATGCTAATGTCGATGACCTGAAAAGGCACACTCCCTGACGATCAAGTAGCTCGAGATACAGAAGCCCAGAGGGCAGTAAGGGAGCTGATCATGGACCCTCCAAACGAGCTCGACATCCCATTGTGGACAACAGGCGATCACCCAGTCCTTCTGTCTGCCTCGCTTTTTTGTGAAACGGGGCCTGACGTCCTGCGGCTGCAAGCCTAATGCAGGGTTGAGCTCAACAACTTGTTGGCCCAGGTCCTCTTTTTGAAGGTCGGTCCGCGCGTCGCACAATAGCAGCCGTGGGAAGCGACCTAGGGGGGCTGAGGCTTGTAGCTTCAACTCCTTCTTGGTGGAAATATGGCTCGTAAGCACCTCAGCCATTTCTGTAGTTTCTGTCACGATGACAGCGCCACCTCCCACTGCGGTGTGGATGTCAAGCACTCAGACGCTTAGTCCTTGGAGGTTGTTAGCAGGAACACCACGCATCAGCGTTTCCATTGCATCAGGAGTGAAGGGACCAGCTTTTCCTTCCTCACATGTACGACTAACTACTACCACATTTTGTCTACAACAATGAGCGACAGTTGTTGGGAGGCCAGACGAACCTAGCAGCATTAAGCAGCCAGTCTAAATCCGTTTCACAGAGTTCGTGAAGAATGTGATGGCAAAGAAAGGTGATCACACTTGATCTGTCCCCTTGAAACTTTCCACCCCTAGTAAATATTTAGATCATGTGGGAAACCAGATTAAGAACGGAGATGGTACGGGATTCCTCAGGTGGTCAGAACATGGGCAACAGCTCTCCACCGGGATAATGGTGAATGACCAAATACCTGCCATACCTTCGCAGGTCAAGGTTTAGTGGATACAGCGTGTGTGTGAGGCCGGCGCCTTGCTAAGTAGCATAGAAACTGCAACTTCCAAGACAGTAGACTGATATACCCCTCTTGAGGGTTCAGGAACAGTCATTTGATACGGAAACAGACCTGGTATGAGCGAAAGCTGATTGAAGTGACAACATGGGGGCTTCTCCTCAGGCATACTGATTATAGCCCCCCTTACGTTGGTCCATCGAGGGTCAAACGAGAGGCTCCCACATGCGCCACAGCTGCCAATTTGGCCCCCCAAACGAGACTATGGCGCATGAGGGATTATTTAGCTGCTGCTCAGAGTCAGCTCTCGACCACTGGTGGTGTGGTGAGTGGGAAATCAGCTACCCCGAGAATGCTCAAACCAAGTTTTTCCCTCTCCTCATTCAGAAGGCTGCACCTATACAAGGGATCGCTCGTTGGTGTTTGTGAGCCATCCAAACTTCCAGAACTCCAGATACAAGCCAAAACCTCCAGAACTTTCTTCTGTTCATTATGAGTGTTTTATAGTCAACATGTTCTGCCACTCATAGCCAATGCAGTATTGTGCCTGGAATATGTGGGTTATGTCAGTGTCTTGTGCTCGATATAAGGCCAGCTTTTACAGCCGTGCAGGGGCTACGGTAGGAAAATGCTGTCTGTTTCTTGCCAGCGGAGTGTTCTACAGCCCCATTTCAAAGAATGAGGTTCCACAGTGTACGTGAGGAAAGTGTAAATCAAGTCCCTATTCGTCCGCCTCTAACATATGCACAAGGAATTTCTACAGCAGTGGAATTTTTGACCCCCAACTGCAGGTTGAGCACTATGTGGCGAATGTACACTGTGTTGATCAGCAACAGTTACAGCAGCAGACACTGATGTGGAGATGAGGTTGTCATCACAACTGGGCCCTTCCCCACCAGATCAGTTTCAACTGGCTACAAAGCCCTGCTGCCCTGACACATTGCAGAAATTCCTAACCCCATTAATTCATGGAGAACACTATACACCCACGCTCTAATTGCAGATTCGTAACATCTCTCTCCCACTATTCTCAGAGCCCAATCAGTACATAAATGATAGCGAATGATTTCTTTGTTCCTTAGTGCCGACTTGCCAGTGTCTACTAAATCAATGAACCCCCCAAAGTGCCCTTCACACCAACTAGATATTGCCACAGTCGGAAGCCCTCAAAATCCCGTTGAAGATTTGTGTAAAACCTTGAGGTCAAAGGGCCTCTGATGTCTTTATTGAACAGAGTGCCCTGATGTATAAAGTAAGAGTAAGAAAAGAAATTACTTTGCAGAAGTCATCATTTAATGCGCCAGCCAGCAAATCTCCGTTTTCTTGAAGCATTTTCTTCAACTGCAACAGTTGTTTTTTCCTGAATTCGAAACATTTCGTTTTACCACTTAGAAAGGCCTCTCGTGCCACGTTGATAGTCTGAAAGCCGTTAATAAACAGTCAATACAAACTCTTGAAAATGGTAAATATCTTCTTAAAGATCAGCAGATGAATGTACACACAAGAATGTTATCTAGAACAAGTTGTATTCTTAGTTATCAAAAAGTAAAAAGTTCTGGCTTGAATGTTCAGCTATTGTGCCCCATTATACTAATGGTCAAACATTCTTGCAAAGAATGAACATTCAGTCTCAGAAGTGGGATCTTCACAATCGCAATAGATAAAGGCTTCTGAGTGTTACGAATATTTGTCGTTGGAATGCCTCGTCAAACACTCCAGAAGAATTCGACCTTCCAAGTTTGCCTTTGCCAGTGGCTCTCCAGCAGCAAGTAAGTCTTGTAGTTTAAGATCAACAAACGTTCCAGTGTCCGTTCAAGGTAGACCTGTAGGACCAGTGGTGAGAGGGGCTCAGCTGCCAGTCAGCAGTTGCCAATTCTCCAATGTACTCTTGGCCAAGGTCATAAGGTCATCACATTCCGCGTAGTTCAATCGCATGACCTAGTGCTTTTGATGGCACTGGCTCATAGTCATCTCTAATCCCCAGAGAACCGGAATATGATGAGATAATACTATTCCATGTGAGGATCTGAAACGACAGGCTCCAGGAGTTAGTGCATAGTTCTAGTACAACAGTCCCCATAATGTTCTGGCATATGCCCAGAGGATTGTAGCAAATTTACTGAGCTGCACACCTTCGACCTACTATCTGCATTTTCACACACAACTGCAATATTTAGGACGCTGAGCACAAAAAACGACATCGAAATGTTTTAGGGAATTTTAATTCAAACAAATGAGTGTTGACCTCTTGGAGCCACTGCTAGTATCAGAAAATAGAAATCGATTTATTCCGTTATTCAAAACTACTAAGTGGCCTGAGACAATAGCGTTACCTGACCAGACATCCTCAACAGTTGCATAAGCCTTGGTGGAGCTTAGAGTTCCAGTGGAAATCCACTCCAACCAAGGAAAGTGTTTCCAAGAGAGCAACAGGTAGAAGCGTTCCATGAGGTAGCAACATTGTTAGGGATACACAAGACCTGAGCAATACCATTGCATCCTCAAAGTGATGGCCTAATGGAGAGGCTCAACAGTTCAGGATTCTTACTACAAAAAGGAAGTTGAAGGCTGTGCACCATGATCAATATCTCTCTAGGGAGAGGAGCGGATAGTGTTAGGTTACATGTTATAGACGAATTGTATTCTTAGTTACTGAGAAAAAAAACTAATACAATTACTAACAGTCAAACATTCTTGTAAAGAATCTATACAGCTATACAGGAAATTTCTTCGGCTCATGTACTGAATCTTTATTGATTTGTAAACCAGATAGTGATATCGTTCATTTGACACCTAAACCTATTTTGTTATTACTTAGGACAGTCAATCTGATTGTATGATCTACATGATCTGCTTTAAAAGAGAACCAATGTGTGTATAGGAGGTAAAGGTTGTAACTCCTATTTAATAAAGATTTTAGTCTTTCCGTAGATTGATGTTAGCTTTACTAAGGTTGACAACACACTCCAAAATAATTGTTTACAAAAACAACAAGAAGTCCTTCGTTGCTAAGCGCGCGCTAACAGCTGTTTAAAATGTCTGATCGCCGCCACACTACCCCCCTTGGCAGAGAATTAGGCTACAAATTCAAAATGTTTCTAAACTTGACTTTTCTGCCAGATCGCGTTGTGCGGTCGGGAGCTGGTGTCAGTTGTGCGGCGCAGGAACAGGTGTAGAAACAGGAACAGGCGTCGGAACAGGAATAGGCGTAGGAACAGGAACAGGCGTAGGAACAGGAACAGGCGTAGGAACAGGAACATCATCTTGCAAAATAAATGCAGGTTTCACTCGATCGATAGAGACTTTTGTAGGTTTGTTGTAAATCTTTAGTGTGATTGTCTTGTCCCCTCAATCGATGACTTCGTAGGGGACTTCGTGGTGGTTGCCAGGTTGCCAGGCTGACAATGTCTTGATGCTGGAGCTGGTCGTAAGCGAGACATGAATTCTCGTAAGCTTGAAAGAAAGCTGCTTGAATCTTCGAGATTCTTGTTTGCGACGCTTGAAGAGACCAGTTCAAAAGGCAAACGAAGAGTTTCTCCATAAACCATCTCAGCAGATGTAGCCTTGATATCCTCTTTGAAAGCAGAACGAATGCCAAGAAGAACAAAAGGTAAAGCTTCAACCCAATCGATGTCGCAATGAGCCATTATTGCACTTTTCAAATGACGATGTAGACGTTCGATCAAACCATTTGCGGCAGGATGCCAACTTGTTGTGAAGTTATGTCGAATTCCAAATTGTTCAACGAAATTTTTGAAGAGATGAGAAGTGAATTGAGCTCCACGATCTGAGGTTAAAGTTTCAGGAACGCCAAAACGAGAGATCCAACAATCCAAAAGCGCGTGAGTCACAGTTTCTGCAGTTACATTCTGTAAAGGATAAACCTCGGGCCATCGAGTAAAGCGATCGATGACAGTCAAGCAATACCGAGAGGAATGTGCAGATGGAAGTGGACCAATCAGATCAATGTGAATGTGCGAAAATCTCTTTGTCGGTGTTTGAAAATTTCCAAGAGGAGCATGAACATGACGAGAGATTTTGGATCGTTGACAATCGTTGCAAGCACGAGCCCAATTTCGACAATCCTTATTGATGGAAGGCCAAACGAAGCGATCACCAACTAATTTAGCAGAGGCTTTGGCACCTGGATGACTTAGGTTGTGGAGTTGATCGAAAACACGACGACGAAATGGCTGTGTGATGAAAGGCCGAGGTTTTCCTGTTGATGTATCACAGAAGACAGTAGGTAGTAGTAGGTGGGGACCCAGGAATCGGCACACGTGAGATGAGGAGAGATGAGTTTTCATGAGTAATCTTCTTGAGCTCGTCGTCTTTTGCTTGAGATTCAACTAGCGACTCGTAGTCAAGTGGTGCAGAGATAGCTTCAATTCGAGAAAGAGTATCAGCGATGATGTTGTCGACACCTTTTATGAGCTGAATGTCAGTCGAAAATTCTGCGATGAATGAGAGTTGTCTGAGTTGAACTGGTGGAAGTTTTTCGCGTTTTTGTTGAAAAGCGTAAACCAATGGTTTTTGATCTGTATAGATCGTGAATGGATCCCCCCAACATGTGACGAAAATGCTGAATTGCAGTGTAGATCACAAGTAGTTCGCGATAGTAAGCAGGCCAAGAACTTTCTTTCGAGGACATTTTCTTCGAGAAGAATGCGAGTGGTTGCCAAACGTCATGAACGAGCTGCTGTAGGCATGCGCCCACAGAATGATTGGAAGCATCTGTAAACAAACCAAGTGGCGCACCGATACGAGGATGGTCAAGAAGTGAAGCGGAAGAAATGCAGTTTTTGCATTTTGAGAAAGCTTCTTCGAGTTCAAGTGTCCAGTGAATCGGCTGAGAACCTTTCAAGAGTAGATTGCTGATTGAGTCATGGAGAGGAGCTTCAAACTCGGAGGCGTGAGATATAAATCTGCGGTAAAAGTTCAGCATACCCAGGAAACGGCGAAGACCTTGCGCTGTTTTTGGTAGAGGGTAGTCTTTAATTGCCTGAACTCGTTCGTCAGGAGCACGAATACCAGCAGCAGAAATCGTATAACCTATAAAAGGAACTTCAGAAACTCCAAAGATGCATTTCTGTGGATTGATGACTAATCCGTACTTGGAAAGACGTTCGAAAACAATTCGAAGATGACGTTCATGGTCTTCTTTAGAACAAGAGAAAACGAGAATGTCGTCCATATAAACAAAGCAAAAGTTTAAACCACGCAAAACTTCGTCCATAAATCTTTGAAAAGTTTGCCCGGCATTTCGAAGTTCAAACGTCATGAATGGAAATTCGAAAAGACCAAACGGAGTGATGATAGCAGTCTTCCCAATATCTTCTTCAGCGACTGGAATTTGTTGATAAGCCTTGACTAAATCAATTTTTGAGAACACCGTACACCCATCGATGAAGAACGTGGCATCTTGAATGTGACGAACAGGATAACGATCCGGAATCGTTCGGGCGTTCAACGCGCGAAAATCACCACAGGGACGCCAAGTTGAGTCACTTTTCTGTGCTAAGTGTAAAGGAGAAGACCAGGAACTCTCGGAAGGACGAGTCGTACCAGCTTGCAACATGTCTTCGAATTCTTTCCGAGCGATTTTCAATTTTTCAGGACTTAATCGACGAACTTTATGTGTAGCCGGTGGACCAGGAGTCGTGCGAATGTGATGAACAGTTTCATGTTTAATAAGTCGAGGTAAACCTGGTGGACGAGTAGTTTCAGGAAACTCAGCAACGAGAGAAGCGTACGACGAAGAATCTTGAACAGTTTTGATGCTGCTCTGTGAAGAACGTTGCGTTAAACCTCGAGCCTGGAGTCCGGTGGATACGTCGATGATTTGCTTTGTACGGCAATCAGGTAACAGATGATAGTGAGCGAGAAAATCGGACCCAATGATCGGCAAATCAACATCAGCTACGATGAATCTCCACAAGAAACTACGTCGAAGGCCTAAGTTGAGATTTAAGGTTACGAAACCATATGTTTTGATTGTGCTTCCGTTTGCAGCGCACAAATCATAGTCAACAGAAGAGCGATGATCTCAGAGGAAGCGACGAGGAAAACAACACAAATCAGAGCCGGTATCAACGAGAAATTTTTGTTTTGAATTTTTATCGTAAACAACAAGACGGCTACTAGATGAAGAGCAGTCGGCTACCGTCCTTATGAACTGCTTAAGCAGTTTCCCGAAAAGCTGCACGGTTCGATGCATTTTTGAGCCTTCTCTTGGTATTTTTTGTGATACCAACAAATTTTGCCAGGGTGTTGGTTAGAATCATCCCGAATGCAAGATTTGCTCCGCGGTCGAGAATTGCGGTTAGAACTGCGTGGACGAAAACGAGGTCGCGAGCGAGAAGCTGATAACTCGGCGACTTGCTTTTGTAACTCGGCAACTGCTTTTAATAAATCGTTTTCGATACCTCTGTTATTGAATGCAGCGTTGACCGAAAGATTCGGAGAGCACGGTGAAACTTCAATAATTTTATCGGCAAGCTCTGCAAGCTTGTCGAGCGCCATTTCAGGTTGCGATGCAAGGATAGCCTGGACGTTTGGCGGAAGACGTTGGAGCCAAAGTTGACGAAGGAGATTATCTTGCACGATGGTTGCGCCAGCGAGAGATTGGAGATGACGAAGAAACTGCGTTCGCCGAGCTCCTCCGCGCTGATGAGTTGACGGAGGCGTTGTTCCTCGGATGCAGACAAACGCTCAATAATTTTGGTGCGTAAAAATGTGTAAGGATTTAGTGGAGAAGGATTTTTAATGATATCCTCAACTTCAACAGCGATGCGACCGTCCAATTGAGAAACAACATAGTGGAATTTGGTTACCTCACTCGTAATGTCGGAAAGAGTAAATTGCGAATCAGCTTGAATAAACCACAAGCTTGGTTTGTCTGACCAAAATGGCGGCAATTTGACAGCGACACGGTTGACTGCAGGGCGAATATCAGCGAGGTTAGCAGCAGTACCCGGAGGTTGTTGTTGCTGCTGCTGTTGTTGCTGAATCGACGGCTCACGTTGCAGTTGCTCGTTCTGAAGGCGTAGAGCTTCGATCTGTCGTTGCAGCTCCTGGTTTTCTTCGCGTAGCTCGAGCAGTTGGACCTCGTCACGAATCATTTTGGAAAAAGTTAACCGTAGACTGCGAAGTTGACTCTCGTTGAAATTCACGTTATATTTTCACTGTCGGGGTCACCAATATAGGAAGTAAGGGTTGTCACTCCTATTTAATAAAAATTTTAGTCTTTCCGTAGATTGATGTTAGCTTTACTAAGGTTGACAACACACTCCAAAATAATTGTTTACAAAAACAACAAGAAGTCCTTCGTTGCTAAGCGCGCACTAACAGCTGTTTAAAACGTCTGATCACCGCCACATATGCAGCAGGCTTAAATGGATTAACCTTTTTCAGGGCACAGTACACACACTTGGCCTGATTCTTGATAAGGAGTTCAGGACCAGTATTAAGTGCTCACCTATCTCTGAAGCAAACTAAGCAAAGCGAAGGCTACAATGGAACAGAATTTGGGTCAGTTTATCAATTCTCCATTTAAGACATTGAATTGGCAGCCATTGGCCAACGATATTCAGTGAGTGGAAATAGCAAGATGCTGATCAACTCTGCTAACGCCGATAACTGATACCTAGCCCTAGCCAGCTGTGAAAGTGAAATGATGAATAGGTTATTACGCTACCAGATCTGAAAGAGCCTGAGAAGCATTCAGTTTAATGGGGCTCTGAACTGATCCCACCCTACACGATTATAGAACGTGGTTTTGCCCACAACTGGTTCACGGTCCTTCGCTCACAAACTTTATTTTGATACTGATATTTTATGTACTAGATTTTATTATACTCTCAGAATTCCCAGAAATCTAGATTTAATCGAGTTTTGAACAACATGCCCTTCTTCACGCAGCATTCGGTTGAGTTGGTCAACAGATACTAAACTAACTGCTCATGAGATGTGCGCTCCAATTAGGCTGTGACTATGCACATTTACAGCAGTAAATGACACACCTGAAACTATGGTGTCAAAACCCCTAATCTTTCTCGTCAAGAACTAGCGGATCGAGGATTTCCGAAGCTGCTTCGATTATACATTACGAAAGTACCCAAAAGGTCGGTTGAGGAGGACGCCGCACTAATCCCATATAGCAGTTCTCACAACATCAGAACAAGTAACATAGGATTTGAATAAAACTTCAACGTCAGGCTTAACTTCAACCTGGCTAAAAAGGACGGCTTCCCACAAAGTTGTCAAACTAATGTTGAAGCATCAAAAAGTTGGTAGCACTTACGGTGAGATTCAAGGGAATACCTGCAATCTACACCATTTTCAATGCCGAAAATAAAGCAAAACTGGTTAAGAATCGAACAAATGGCCAACGATTATAGTACAAGGTGGTACTTACGCTCGATATAGCAGACATGTTTCCACGGCTAAGAAGAAGCTGGTTCAGTTTTAAACTGAAGAAACAATAATATCACTGGGAACTAATGACGATCATTAGAGAATTACTTATCATTCCAAAGCGAGGAGAAAGAACAGTAATTATCTATGCACCGGAACAGGACGACCTTGTAAACGATGATATGGCAACTTGCGATGGATGGTGGGGAAGAAGAGGGGAGTGTCTTGACAACTATGGAAGGACGCCCAGTGATAGTGAAATGATGCTGTATCTATCCTTCAAATCACATTACTCAAAATGGCCCTACTTCAAAGTAGTTCAAGTCGTTATTTTGTCGACACAATCTTCACGATTATCATGACGATCGCACACGACATTACTTTGAAATACGTGAACGTTGAATCCATTATATTTCATATCGGATCACAGGAGGAAAAATATAATCCAGGATTTACATACGATATCTTCTTTTATACGCAGTATCAAGTATGGAAATTGGTCTTCAGAGAACGTTTATGTTTTCGTAAGACAAAAGATTTAAGGACAGGGCGAAATTTCATTTTTGTACAGTCTCAACGTTACAGTCTCATTTTTGTACGTTCTCCCAAAGTTAGATAATACATAAAACTTGTTTACTAATTTAACTACTTACTACTTCAACTTGTTTACATCGGGACACAGAAAAATTGAAGTAAAATCTGTAGATAGACAATAAAGTTTGGCAAACCCAGTTAATCTCGTTGAACAATTTAGTACAAAATTATTGTAAAATCAAGTAAAATCTGTTGATACGCACGCCGTAAATTGGTGGAAAATTTAGTTAATAGTACTAGACAATCGGTAAAAATGTTGACAAACCCAATGAAAAAGTGTGTATGTGAAATGAAAATGATATGAAAACTGTTGGGAGAATCGAGTAAAAATTGAAACTGACAATGAATTTATCAGAAAATGGAGTTACTACAGTGGGAAAATCTAATAAAAATTGTTAGAAGTCTAGTTACAACCGATGGTAAATTGAATATGTTGTTTAACGATATAATGAGTAATATTATTTAACAATATAACTAATGTTGGGTTTCTGTAAGAAATTTAGTCTGATTGAACTATGAGGTTCCTCACGTATCCTTTTTATTTTCCACGTCCTTCACAACTTATTATCTTGTTCATGTCTTACATACCCCCGATACCATTTCCACGATATCAGAAACTGTGAAGTCATTTCATGAGCCCAGTTCAAGACCATAAGTACCTCTTCCATGTGGGGATGTATTGGGCCTATAATAGTGTACGTTACTTCCCCACTCAAATTTTAGCTCAATCGCAAATCAATTCTGGGAAGAAAAGATGAACAGGACTCAACTTCAACTGATTTTAAAACATTTATCCTTATTTACCTGACGAATATTTATTAAAACAAATCTACTATGCAAATTTGGAATACAATAAAAGTCTGTCGACCTTCTGAATAGCACCTTCAGTTAACGTAAATGGGATCTTATTTGGATAGACCTCCGGCATGGAATCCTAGTCAGTACGTATGTAAGAATAATTTATCTCATCGTATAATCACAGCTCATAATATTAACGTCTTTTATCGTATCCAAGGCTCCTAAGTATGAAGGAAGAACATGAGGGTAAAACAAATCGAAACGAAACTATGACAAGGAAAAGGAAGGTGAAAGAAGGAGTTGTTTAAGGAGGTTATATTATTGTCCTGTAATGGTCATGGGATCACCTAAAATTTGCTCTTGTCACAATGTGAAAGTACGATTTTCAGTACCGAACTAACCGAATAGTGACTTCTAGAAGAGTAACTCTTTTAAGCGCCAACTCATGTCACAATTTATGGTCTTTTAGAAGGGCATTACGGATCCCTGGGAACGACGTCTAACCGTTGAAGTACCTCGTGATAGCTTAATCTTATTCATTTTAAGATGATATTCGCTGGGAAACTCAGTGTCTGGTGCTTCTTGGCAGGGGGTTCGTCCATTTTATTTTATTTAGCTATTATTCCATTTGTTGGATCTCGAGATTTTTTCCTATACGCGTCTGCCGTTGGGCACAGTTTTGTTTTGAATTTGTTCATCAAAGCGTTGTTAAAGGGGTTCGACTACCAAGTGGCCGTGAGGGCGTGTATGTTGGGATCAGTGTTTGCAGTGGGAATTTTCATTTCTCTATTTGCTAATGAAATTTACACGATCTTCGGCTGGTACGTTTGCGTTCTCTCTTTCTTCCATTTCTCAGAGTTTGTCGCAATATCAGTCTGCAATCCTGAAACTTTGGAAATCAGCTCGTTCGTTATCAATCACAGCCGGGACTATAAATTTGCCGCGATAGCAAGTTGGATTGAGTTCTTCGTTGAGAGCTATTTGTTCCCATCAATTAAAACTTTGCGATTAATACCAGCAATTGGTTTGCTTTGGTGTGTAGGTGGTGAATTTTTGCGCAAATCTGCAATGCTGACAGCTTCCAAATCGTTCACTCATACCGTGGTCTCTTACAAAAAGGAACATCACGTTTTGGTGACGAACGGGGTCTATAGTCTTTTTAGACATCCGAGTTACGTTGGTTGGTTTTACTGGGCCATTGGAACTCAATTGGTCCTCGCTAACCCACTTTGTATTGTTGCTTACACGTTGGCTTCTTGGAAATTTTTCAATGACCGGATTACTATTGAAGAATTGACGCTGTTAAATTTCTTTGGCAACAAGTACATTGAATACCAGAAGCAAGTTCCCATTGGACTTCCCTTCATTAGGGGTTATGTGTTGGAAGAATGATGTAGCAGTCATTGTGTTTAAATATCGCTGATGTGCTGATGAATTTTCGTGTTGTAATGTATTTTACTGTGTAATTATTGTACAATGTCTTCCAGAATGTTCTTGTTTGGTGCCAAGTATCTTGTCCCAAAACTTCAGACCCAACTAAAGTAGTATGTTTTAAATATAATCATTTTGAGGTCTCTCTGTGTTGTTTATTGCAAACTGGGCAAAGTATTTGTACTGCCCGTTGTTGAATCGAAACCATAATGTATAGTTTACCTTACAACTTTTTTTTATATTGAACGAATGTGAAGGCCTCGATTCTATTTTGGCATAACCGTTTGAAACTATCATTCTAATTTTCAGTATACAAAAAAAAAAGTGATTATTCGTTTTTCACCACCTGTATATGTTATTCACTGTTTGATTTTAATAACGTTAATGTTAGCTATAACCAGCAGAAATCGGCTAATAGTATATGCATTAGTAGCGTAATGTGATGTATTTAAAAAAACGAAACTAAACAACTTGGAGCAAACCATAAACTAACAGCTTGTTACAATAGTGATAAGTAATAAAAATCAACAAATAATGAATGTATCAGTAGGAAGGATATACCAAAGGTCACACATCGTGCTTCTTCCTATAATGTTACCACGTTGTGCATTATGTTGTTGTCACAAAACATACATTTTCTCTTTTTTTGTTCACTTCATATTCACCATTTTACCTGTTACTTACCTACCTTGACTCAAGTTACTGTTGCTCCCTGCATCAGGGAGTTTTCCATTCTGTTATCTGAGTAGTTTCATCTGAGAATGAGGGAAGTCAGCGGGATTCTTCAAGTTATTTATGTATAGTGGATACAAAATGAGCGTCAGTTCAGTGTGATGGGAGTTATTGGGGAAAAATAATTGGCTACGTTATAGACTGTGTACTTCTTAATTATTTTCATAGTATTATCTTGTCAAATTTTGCTGTAGCAGGGAGAAATACTCTCTTGCAGTAATGCTAACATCTGCATCCAACCATGCTGAAACTGTTTTATTATCAATTTGACTACTATTACTGTCAAAACAAAATCATTCGAAGAACGCCTGCTAAGTTGAGGGGGCAGTATAACATTTTCATCGCATCAAGTTTTTCATGTGTTTGTAGGTGCTACCAAAAGTGAGTATTTGAATAATTGTCATATGCAATCAAGCAATAAGGTAAAATAATAAACGAGATTGAATGAAAATTGTGGTTCTTGTTGCGATTAGGGGGAACAAACCTTAGCTTTAATCAGATACTTTAGTATGAAACAGACACTTGTTTCTGTACGAATGGGTAATGGCACGAACGGAAAGTGACAAACTATTAAAGTTTGTAAAGGGTGATGGAATTAGACTGAGATTTTGTTAACTGTGGGTGGACTCCCTGGCCATCAAACAGTTTCAGGGTGTCTTACTCGTTTTATTCACTTGAGGAAATGGTGGGTTTGTGTTTGTTGTGAGATAGTGGCTGAACCGAATTAACACATTTGACACTAACATGATCTAAAACACTACAGTGATCATAACACCAAATATTCCATCTCTCGAAAACTACTTTAACTATTTTGATTACATTTTGTGTATGGACAATTCCAGGTAAAGTAAAAAGTAACATTTTAGTTCTTGAGAAAATAGCCCAATAAATGATCAAACATCGATTTAGAGTACATGTTTTCTCACATAAAATTAGCGTTCAGGTTGGTAATCTAATGAACTACCCATATGACAGAGATGTAACCATAGTTTCAACTTAATTATGAGCAACCCTACATATTGCAGAATTTAAACTACTGTCATTACAACCACCAACTTGTTTCAGCGTTCCCCACATACAAAAACAAATCGTCCCGAACAGTTCATGTTGGCAGATGTATAAATGAAGTTGAGCTGATTTTGATCAGGGGGGAATCTGGCGCGCTTTCTGCTATAAATGGAAAAAGAACGATATCGCCAGATCGATGTGAAGAGAAGTAAGTTTAAAGAAAAGGGAGCGGATCTAATGGATAGCGTCACAATTGGGGCTCTCCTTTTGTTTAATGCGCGCTTCACAGTTCTCTGCAATGCTGCTTCGCAGGTTACCGCGTCCGTTAATTCGTTTTTAGTTGTTGATTCACGATCACGTTGTGTGTATGCTTACTTATTCGTCTTCTGTGATGTCTTAAGGCCAATGATGAGCATGATAGATTATTTGCTCAAGTAATATAAATGAACGTATATGCGTAGGGGCAAGTTGTATATAACTGATATAACCCTCGTCGAGGGTTTAGGGAACAGTCATCAAATAATGAAACACACCTTTATGTGCTGCACCAGATATTTTTGGTTAAGTAAAAAACCTCATTCATGTTCGACTTTGTTAAGAAGAATTGAACAACAAAATGAAGAGGGCGTTGTAATGGAGAGGTTTTATTGTTGGTTACAGTAAGGTTTGTTATTCTTAAATACTGTTACCGAGTCAGTAAAGGATTGTTAGAGGAAGTTATGTGGTTTAATTACGAAGAATGAGTCGGTCTCTGGAGCAATTCAGACGATTCAACCGTCCACTTCTAGTGCGAGTTAGTTTATTTGAGGAACAGTAACATAGTAACATTTTCAGTTTATGAGCTTTTAAGATTCAAATTCAAAATACCAACATGGCATTTTCTGTAAATTCTGTGAGTATAGCTATTGAAGCTCCAGTGGAAAATCAGATCCAAGAGATCACCTACGATGGCCAAGAAATCTACCAAACGTAAGTCAGGCGTCAGTTACTGTTTTCTGCTTGCATTGGTAGTTGTAAGTTTGCGGTAAAAAACATTTTAGTTATACATCCCACGAACGCCAATTTTGCAGATTAGTGTACTTAGACATCGAGCAAACTATCGACCAAATATGGTATAAAGGACTGATGATGAAACCTCAACCCCTTTCCCCATTAATTTGTCTTACATAGTTCAACACTACTTCAAGGATCTAGCAAATTTAATTAAAATTTGCGCTGATAATCTACAATGAGATGCGATTTTGAGACTGAGAGGAAGTTGTGGGCTATATCCCTTTATCAGCTGAACATGGCTGTTCAGTTATGTATGCTGGGTACCAAGTTTGTGTTAAAAGGCATTGTCCGGACCGCAGAGTTCACGATGAAAATTAAGCCCGTTTCAAACAATCACGCGAAATCTAGTAAATAACGTTAAGTGAAATGCGCTCGAAATACAACGGAAGTATGTCGTCACCCCAAATGTAAAGATATATGCCAAAAAATTAAATATCTGGTGCGCAGCAACCACAACTTTCGCAGCCCCCGTAAATTCGACGACCTGCTACATATTGACCTTTCTCCGTTCAACGCATTTCTACAGGAACATTTTCGGAGATTAAAATGTAGGTACTAGTTAGTTGAGAGTAAGTCTGATGGAAATTGTTTAAGCAGTTTTTGAGAAAATGAGAGAAACGATGAATGATATTCGATAAATCTCGTTTTCCGAGCTATCATGACTTATATCTCTAAAGTAACTTCAGTAATTTACCTACTGGCAGAACTAACCCAATTACTTTAATAGCTTATATTTCGGTTCAACGGATAGGTACAGAAATAACCACGAAGACAAAATGTGGGTATAGCTTGATAGAAGACACTCCATAAGATCGATCACAACCAGTGAAGCAGTTACTCTGGAAATTACGAAACCGTAAAAAAACCCATTATGAACTCATTTTGGTTTTTATCTGTGTTAATTGGGTGGTCAGAGGAACATTTATTCAGATTAATATGTCGGTACCCACATTTTAAAGCCATTCAGTGAATTTGGTGCAAATCGTCGAAGCCGTTTTGCCAAAAAGTCTGAGAACCCCATCTTTGGTTCATAGGCATATATCTCCGAATATGCCTTCGTTCACCGAATTTTTATGGAGATATTTATGAAAAGGAAAAGTTGGGTACTAACTAGTAGAAGATAATTTCAAAGTCTAATAAAAATCGTTGTTCATTTTCGAGAAAAATGGCGGATTTTTGCCTCTATTTAATGGATCGACTGTGTACAGATCATTTGGATAGCTGTATGGCTCGCAGCAAGCATTAGTGAGTCTCCTGAGAAAACCTTCGAAGAAGGGGGTTCCAGAGTGCAGGTTTTGGAACCTATGTACAGTTCTTATGTGTCGAGAATGCTGCATCGTTTTTTGAGGCACATTGCTGTAACTCATCCATAACAGGGGGACTCTTATTTGTATTGTGTTGAAGGATTTTTTAACGAACCCTTTTTAGCGTATTCACTGGTGAATGGTGCAGTGTATGTTTCATGTAGAGTGCGAGACAAGCTTCAGTTCGCGTTCAATTCAGTTGATGCATTTGAGCAATGTTTCATGCTTGTACTCCTTGCTGAGATGCGGCATAGCGCACCAGGCACAGACCACTGATTTCTTGCAGGCTACTGCCAAATGGCCATAATGTTGGTATTTGTTTGGCATTGTGTGGTGGCTTGGTACTTCCTGATGACGCACCGCTATCAGGCTTGTTCCCCCCTAGTTTTTGTATAGGCTGGGTGGCACCTCAATCACCCAGTCCTTCTGTCTGCCCCGCTTTTTTGTGAAAAGGGGTCTGACGTCCTGTGGCTGCAAGCCTAACACAGGGTTGTGGTCAACACCCTGTTGGGTCAAGTCCTTTTTCTGTAGGTCAGTCCGCGTGTCGCACAATAGCAAGTGTGGAATAAAACTCGTGCATGTCAGGCCCCTTTGTTGAGGATTCTTATCTCGCTCTTAATAGATGAGTCAAACCAGCCGAAACGAGTAAATTCATGACTTGCTGAAAAAATCGCAAAATACGAAAAACGTGAAGAGAGCAGTGGGAAAAGCAGGAGGAGGTGGTAATGTCGAAACAGATAACACTTGGATAAAAACTTTGATGTCAACTCAAGATACGATTATAACGCAACTATTATGAAGGTAGGCGTGATTTAATTTTTGAACTTGATTTTTCTCGAGAACATTGTTGGGCTGTGAGAGTGAGTCCGTGCACTACAGAATTACATTCTGAAATCCACTCAGTGAACCATCACTGGTATGAGGTAACATGGTTTGGCTTGCTATTCTGCTACTTTTAATGAACTCAATGAATTAATGGTGGGTCAATTCCTTAAGGAAAAGAGTTAAACCCCAAGCCCTTACATTATGGGAAGTCATTCGAAAGATGAAGGTATGTAACCCTGCTGTTGGTTCTTTCAGACCGCTCACTATGTCAGAGAGCCTGGCGAAATTAGCACAGAAAATTGACTTCAGCAAGACAGGCTACGAGGAGCTTAAAAAAGAAACAGAAGCTTGTGAAAGCGGAGTGGAAGAAGAAAGCGCCCCTAAGGACAATTATCAGTCTTCTATCTGGCCCTGGGACTCAGTAAGAAATAAGCTAAGGTAACAAGTTAATCAACTTTGCAACTCTTACTAAAATTAATTTGTACCGATCTTGGTGAAATTATGGGTGTGTGACATGGGATGTCAGTACTGTTATAAGAGATCCTCTAATTAAAGGAGAAATCAAAACAAAACGCTCCAGTCAAGAAGCCTATTTGATGATCTTTTTACTTTCCTTACCCTTTGTGTAGCAGAAAGTATAGTAATCGTGTCAAAAAATAAAATCTTGTGCGTAGGCCTTGGTGATCCACAGGAGCGCAGCTCTCTGGGATTAGGCCAATACTCTCTTTTGATTGATTATTAGTTTGCAACCCCAGACAACGTAGCAGTAGCCAATCAGTTTTGCAGTTCAATGTTGACGCATTGAACTCTGTTTCAAATTTAACAAATTAGAGATGTTGGACAGGTCAAAACTGACATGGGTGCATTTTCAAAACTACTACTTCCGGGTGGTTTCGAAAGAATACATCCATGGATACGTAGTTATTAACAATGAATTTGCAAAGGCCATCTTCCGGATGTCAAAGCAAGTAGTAGGGCAAGCCAGCAAGATGCTAAGGTCCCACGAACATGGCAGGACTGGCTGGACTTCCAACATCATGAATGGCCATTGGGAACGCCCTACTTATCCTCCTATGTATAGCAATGAACAACCAACAACAATTGTAACAATAAGATGGTTGGGGGTAAGCTACTGTGTGGGAAGCACGCATAGCTTCACCGCTGGGTGTGTCAGTAGGCTATGCCCAATCCTAACTTTGGCGACTCGTGAGACGCCATCTTTGCCTGGAAGCACTTGTTCCATAATGGTAAGAGGCCATTTGAGAGGTGGAGTGTTCTCGTGCTTTAGGACGACTACCTGGCCAACAGCAATAGCAAGTACATCCCAACCCCACTGCTGGGGTGTGTGCAAGTATTCTTGGCTCCACCGCTGCTAGTAGTGCTGTACAAGCCAATTAACCCTTTCAAGGTGTTTCAGTCGGTTCACAGGGATTTCAGAGACGTCCTTGGTAGGGAGATGATCCAGGGTAGAGTCGAAGAAAATGCAAGTCAGAAAAAGCGCTGGAGTCAGTGCAAAAGGAGCAGTACGGTCTTAGCTAAGTACACTGAGCGGGTGGCTGTTGAAAAGTGCTTCTATTTGGGTCAGCCAAGTGAGCATCTCCACATATGTGAGGATTTGTTGTACAACAGTCTTCGACAACAAAGATTTGGCACTTGATGTTTGACTCCCACGGTCCATCAAAGTGAGGAGCTACAGGAGGATTCACTTTCCAAGTGATAGATTGGCGAGTGAGTTCTTCATTGAGAGCTTGGCAGTACTCCTGAGAACTTTGTGGGAGTAGAGCTTGGAGATTCTTGATTGGTTCGGTGGCACTTCAAGTTGGTGGCTGATGTCTGAGAAATGTTGCCGTTGGATTTGTCGCAACCAAACCAACTCTAATAAAAGCTAATACTAATACCTGCTCTTCATTTGCTTTTCCTGCGAAGGACTTGTCATGTTTGCCCAGGGGTTTTCAGTGATCTTATCAGTTTCTCCTTTGCCTATGACTGTTCCAGTTATGGTGGGACAAAAAAGAACAAAGGAATGTCTGGAATCTTTGTACCTTCAAAATTCATGTAACGATTAAAATGATAATATATTGCACTTATTGGCTATTTATACAGTCGTGATATGGATACAAGGATGCTTCTAGAAGCACCACCAGCCAACACTTGGAAGTTGTATTTGCTTATCAGTCGGGAAGTCTTCGACCTCATTTTCAGATTTGACTACCCGGTGTAAAATTTGTTTAATGTATTATAGGAATGCCTATACAGAAATCTGCGTTCTGGCTGACGTTTTGGCCATTGCGAAGGAAAAGAAGTATTTGGTATTGGATCCTGTTTCTCAAGATCAACACGAATCTAAATCAATGACCCAAGTCTATGCCAGGAAGAAAGTAAGAGCATTGAATATATTGTTGAATGACACTACTTGAAATATTGAGTGCATTGCTTTTCCCAACTAAGGGATTGTGATTGTATCTGGGCCATTTCACCACTGAGTTTATTCTTTGTTCATTTCTGTCTTCCTTAATCTTGATATATTTCTTTATTTTACTTATTTCTTACTGGCCGTAAAGTCTATTCATTCAAACCTTGAGTCGTGGGTGGGCAGAGAGGCTGAAAAGAAACGAAATAGGTACGAAAGCTCGCTATGGTGGGTATGTAGGAGATCACAACTGATACAAACTAAATTACTCACAACGAAGATGTGGAAATCAACAAAAATGAAACGCCATTAGGACGATTGTCTACTTCCACTAAATGTAAATTACAGTGTTAGTTCGATTTCGGAATTTGTATGAAGATGGTCTTAGGCTTTTAGACCTCTATGCCTCACATCTTTCCTACTCAAGATCGTGGAGAAGATCCTTGATAGGTACTTCGGGGATGGATGTTTGAGATTTACAACCCAGGTAGATGATCAACATATGCCTATCGCTCAGGGAGACCATGTGACCATGTACTGCATGAACTAGTCAGAAATCTAGAAGAGTCAACAGGGAACAAGGAGATTGCCTTAGGGGCCTTTCTAGATATTGAAGGGGCCTGTGATAATACCTCTATATGCAGCATTGAAATGACACTGGCCAAATTTAATGTCAGTAATGCAATATCAGTCTCGCGCGAGCACTTGTTGAGTCAACATCGGAGAGTTCTCTCGCGTAAAGGAAAAAACATTGCCCGCCCGGTCGGCGGTAATGTTTACATTGCGTAATGGATGACCCGGACAACGTTGAAGGCCGGCCTACTATTGAGGACATTATCACCGAAACAAGGAAGCAATTATTGCAACACCGTGAGGCCACAAATGCGATTCGATCTGTGGATCCCCACGTAAGTGACGCATTCAATAATTTGTATGGTGTCGTAACATCACTTTGCGATTACCTAAATCAAGCTAGCGATCAAATTGTCAATCTCAACGAGAAAATAAAAATACTTGAGGAAAATCAAGGGGTACCCAAACCGACTCAACCCCAGGTCAAGTCTTATGAGACTGATGATAAGGAACTCTCAAGAGAAACAGATTGGATCCTGAAAAAGTCACGTAAAAAGCGCAAAGCTAATTCATCCCCCGAGGTAGATAGTTCCCCTAAAACCAAGGATGAGGTCAAACTGATAGAAAAAAAACCTAAAAAGGACCCACCTCCTCCACCTATAAATGTCGTAGGTATGAAGAGCTATTCGGTAATCAAAGACATAATTAAAGATATCCCTAAAGAGAAAGTCAAAGTCACTGCTCTGAACAATGACATCTGGAAAATTAACGTGGATTCTCGTGAAAATTGGAAATTGATCACAGAGAATCTACGATCAGGAAAAAACAATGGTACACTTACCAGGATAAAGCCGAGAGGCCAATTAAAGTCATGGCTAGAGGTCTACACGCTTCGTGTGACAAAAGCGAAATCATTGAAGACCTGAGAAATCAAGGTTTTAATATCTTGGACGTCACCAACATTCTCAAGAAAGGTAGTAAGAAAAACGAGAGAGGTGTAATTGAAACCTTCCAAGTACCTCTTCCTCTATTTATGTTAACATTTGACAAAAATGATAATATTACCAAAATACATGGCATAAGGGCTATCCTCAACATAGTTGTGAAAATTGAACCATTAAGGAACACCACTAAACTTATTCCACAATGCAAAAAATGCCAAAGCTATCTTCATACTCAATCCTACTGTGGAAAAGAACCAGCATGTGTGAAATGTGCTGGTCCACACATAACAGTCGAATGTCCTCTTGACAAGGCTGACGCTCCGAAATGCGTTAATTGTAAAGGGAATCACCCAGCAAATTATCGCGGCTGCGAAGTAGCCAAAGAGCTACAAAGAATGAGGAACAATGCCACCAAACCCCAAGTGAAAAAACTCGGTAGGGAAAATATTTCTACAGAAAAAAGTGGTAGCAGGCGAAAATCGCTTACTTCAGCAATAGCAGGTGCTACCACCTGCAAAGCCTCATTTGCTAACGTAGTTGCAAAAAAAGAGGCGACCGTGTCGAACACTGAAAAAATGTTAGGCCAAATACTTGAGAGATTAAATGAACAAAATCAAACTAAT
The DNA here is from genome assembly GCA_020466155.1 of Pachypeltis micranthus. NCBI lineage: Eukaryota > Metazoa > Arthropoda > Insecta > Hemiptera > Miridae > Pachypeltis > Pachypeltis micranthus. Next base: position 2,503,823 of record CM035772.1, on the reverse strand, counting down.
AAGCTGCTATACGAGAGAATAGCGAAACTAGAAAAAAGTCTAACCAGCTACGGAATAATATGATGGAATATACATTAAGGATAGCTACATGGAACGCTAATGGATTACTGAATCACATAAAAGAAGTGGAAGCATTTCTCCATTTTAACAAGATAGACATTCTACTCGTTTCTGAAACTCATTTCACTAATTCTTCCTACATTAAAATAAAAGGGTACATTTGCTACCATACAATTCACCCCAGCAATAAAGCTAGAGGAGGCTCAGGAATTATAATTAAAGAAAACGTGGTGCATCACGAAGAACTGAAAATCGAGGAGGAAAAAATGCAAGTCACCTCGGTCAAATTGCAACTCAAAAACAAATATTACAGAATAGCAGCAATTTACTGCCCCCCGAGACATAACCTGAAGCAAGAGGACTATAGAAGTCTTTTTGAAAGGCTAGGAACCAACTTCATTATCGGAGGTGACTTTAATGCCAAAAATACATACTGGGGATCTCGGTTAACGACAACAAAAGGTAAAGAATTGTATGCAGCAGCAACCACACTCAAGTGTGATTTCTACTCTTCTGGCAGGCCTACATATTGGCCCACGGATCCTAAAAAAGTCCCCGATCTAATCGACTTCTTTGTTAGCAGAGGTATCTCAAGTGGATACATAAACGTAGAGGATAGTGACGACCTACCATCTGATCACTCACCCATTATCGTAACAATCAGTGAAAAAGTTATCCTGAGAGAAAAAAACCCAAATTTGTTCAATAGGAAAACTTGTTGGACCTGTTTTCGTCAACAACTGGAAACAACAATAAATCTGAAAGTACCAATGAAAACTCCAGAACAGATAGAAGATGAACTAGACCTCTTTATTAATAACATGCAACAAGCAGCCTGGCAAAATACGCCAGTAATTCAAAACGATAATAGTGAAAATCAAAAATTGTATCCCATGGAATTGAGAAATTTACTGAATGCGAAACGAAAAGCAAGGAGAAAGTGGAACAATAATAGAACTCCCGAAAACAAAACATTACTTAATAATTACGCTAACAAACTTAAGCACCTAATTAGAACTATGGAGAATGAAACAGTAGATCACTTTTTAAGTAAACTGACTGCGGAGAAAGATACGGAGTACTCCCTCTACAAGGTTACCAAAAACATGAAACGACCCAAAGTCCCATTACCTCCAATCAAAAAGGAGGATGGAACTTGGGCCAGAAGCAATAAAGAGAAAGCTGATCTTTTTGCAGAACATCTCTTCGAAACTTTTCAACCATTACCAAATCAAATACCAGACGAAAATATAACTCGGACGGAAAAAACTGACGAACTCAAAATAGTCCCAGTGACACTGAAAGAACTTAAGGATGAAATAAAAAGCAACATTAATGCTAAAAAAACGCCCGGCTACGACCTGATATCAGGTCGTGTTGTGAAAGAGCTTCCCGATAAAGCAGTGATAAAATTGCTTCACATTATTAATGCTACATTTAGACTGAAATACGTACCTTCCCAATGGAAATTTGCGGAAGTCATTATGATCTCCAAACCAGGGAAGTCACCAAACGAGAATACGGGATATCGACCAATATCCCTCCTCCCCGTTATGTCAAAACTGTTCGAAAAATTGCTTCTTAAACGACTCAAACCCATAATTGAAGATTCAGGCAAAAACACTCAACTATAGATCAAGTCCATCGAATAACTAATATAATTGAAAAGGCCCTTGAAGGTAAGAAAATCTGTGCCAGCATATTTTTAGATGTGGCTCAGGCCTTTGACAAGGTTTGGCATGAGGGACTGGAGTACAAACTGCACCGAGATCTCCCAAAACAGTATTACTTACTGCTAAAATCTTACCTTGAAAATAGACATTTCAGGGTGAAGCAAGATGACCAATACTCTGGCTTGAAGCCAATTAAAGCAGGGGTCCCGCAAGGGAGTGTCCTAGGGCCAGTCCTTTATCTTCTGTATACCCGGGACTTACCTCAACAAGAAGGTACAACTGTTGCCACTTTTGCTGATGATACGGCTATCCTCTCAGTAGATGATGAAGCCGAAGCCGCAACTAGTAATCTACAGACGTCAATTACTGAGATTTCTAAGTGGACAAAGATGTGGAGAATAAAGTTAAATGAATCAAAATCAGTTCACATCAACTTTACTAACCGAAAAATTCCTGTCATGGATGTTGAGATCAATTCGAATAAAATACCCCATACCGATGCAGTCAAATACTTAGGTATGACCCTCGACTCCAAATTAAACTGGACACATAGAAAAGAAAAAAGAGGAAATTAGAATTAAATTCAGAAAGATGTTTTGGTTGATGGGAAGGAATTCTCGTCTCTCTCTCCACAATAAACTGCTTATTTATAGGCAGATCCTTCGCCCTATATGGACCTATGGAATTCAGTTATGGGGCTGTGCCAAAAAAACAAATATTAACAAAATCCAAACCTCCCAAAATAAAATACTGAGAAGCATAGTGCATGCGCCCTGGTACATGAGAAACGATGATATTCATCGAGATTTGGGGATGGAAACAGTCCACGAAATTATCGCAAGGTACTCAAGGAGGCATGAACAACGTCTCCACAACCATGAAAACCCGGAAATGCTCTACGTTTTGGACAACGAGGATGAACTCCGACGACTCAAGCGGAAAAAACCTCTGGACTTAGTTAGTGCTGTTGAAGTACAAGTATAGCTCAGTGTTGTCGATAAACTGTTATGCGAAGGGGCTTGGTTTTACTGTAAACGGGTCCTCAAGGAGTGTTTGAAAAGATATGTAATATTGCTAGATGGATTGTATTTTAATATTCAGTTGCAATAATAAATCACGAAAAAAAAGAAAAAAAGTAATGCAATAAGATGGATTGCTGTACTGAATAGAGATCCAGACCTTGCTAGGAAACAGTGAAAGCATATTAGTGAAACCACAACTTCCATGACTGATATAACCCTCGGTGAGGTTTATGATCAGCCTGATGTTACAGTAATTACAGTGAGCCAAAGTTTATTAATTAAAAGAACTCGCGGGACAATACAGGGAAAATAATTGTTTCAGCATCTCACACCAGCCATCTATCAGCTCGACGCACCAGTTGTGCCAATCACCTACTGGCGCCCACAGGCCCCTGGAGTTTGTAATTTTCGTCGTTCCGTAGCATGTCATTTAGTTTTCGTCATTCAGTTGTAGTCAGGTCATGCTTCGTATGGTTCACTGGTATTTTTCGATGCTGAGTCGAATGGGATAGTTCTCAGAGGCGTGAGACTAGGAAAAGCTGTTCAAGAGAATAATAAACTGTTGTGTAATAATTTGCAGCGTTTTTCCTCTGCATATTCAGGTTTACATGCTTGCACCTTGAGTGACGATTTAGAGCAACTGGCAGATGGATCAGCATATTCAGGGGCTCCAAATGGGCGTATGGCTCAGTTTCAGTCTCCATGAGGTTCCTGGGAAGACTTTCGAAAATGCATTACAAAGAGTTGGTATGAGCCCCGTTGGCACCCTTTTTCTGCCATTCTCCACACTGAAAGCTATCTGGATTAAATGGTAACCGTTCTTTCGTCAGGTAACTTTAGACGAGCTAGTATAGGTTACAAAGAATTCCTTGACCTTTAAGGTAATTGAGGAGTGCTGGCCTCCATAGTTGTTAAATATTCCTCTAATGTCAATGAGAATATGGAAAGTAGGCCGTGTGGTCTGACTGCTCATAGTGATGAATAAGAATACACACAGACAGTCGTAAAGTAAACTGAGAAGCTAAAGTTAACGTACCTGTTAGGTGAGTCCGTCTCTTCTGGCTTGTGAGTTACTGTGGGCAAGCGCTTTCGATGTAAAGACATCATCGTCTGGCCGTTAAGTCAGTACTCGCCTACTGGCGGATATAACCCAATTTCTTTAATACCTAAACTGAGAAGGCTGTGGGAGATGGTCTGTTCAGCTTCCCTTACCTGATTGCTTTCTTCTTATCTGGCCCATGAGCTTTAAGGTTGCAAGGGCCCTGCCGAGGTCGCCTGTTGTCCACTATGGGATGTTGTGCTCGTTTAGAAGGTCCATGGTCAGCTCCCTTGCTAGCTGTTGTCCAAGTACAGAGCCCAGCAGAGTACACTACTGTGCAAGAATGTCCACTGCTTTCTATCGTATCCGGCTCAGGAGATATATTGGGTTAGATCCGCCAGTAGGCAAATTACTAAAGTTAATGTACCTGTTAGGTGAGTCCGCCTCCTCTGGCTGGTGAGATACTGTGGGCGAGTGCTTTCGATGTAAAGGCATCATTTCCCATACCTAATCCATGTTTAGACTTGTATATGCTATTGTTAAATTGGAAAATATTTGACCACAATTCTGAAAAGTACCATTACGTTACCAAACAGATATACAATACACAACACAGAAGAACTCGCCACTAGATAAAAAGAGGTGACTATAACTCCAAACACTAAACTCGTATCATGTGCTATAAAAAACGTATACCCCTCCATACCAATAAAAGAAACCCTTGACATACTACAAACCAAACTAAGACAAATAGACATGACAACTACTAGAAATGTTACCAACCACACAAAACAGACACTTGGACAAAACTACTTCCAATTTAACTACTGTTAAGAATAGCAAAAAGACACAACTAGCTTGGTTGGAGAACTACACAAGAATGAATGTTTTTTTAATTTTTGATATCGGAAGGACAGCAACACACAAACATAGTTGCTACGTAAACCCAAATGATTAAAGCATCATCCACTGTCGATGATCCCAACACTTCCCTCCTTCTTCTGACAGAGTTTCTGCACGTCATTCTGATAGGGGGCCAATTTATCGGCATGAACGATTCTTCTCCGGTGGTTCGGAGTCGTAATACGGAAGATGACGTCCGAAATCTTTTTTAACACCAAACAAGGCCCTACCCATGGTGACTGCAGTTTCGGTGAGATTCCAACTCTCCGTCGGGGCCAATGATACCACACCCTGTCACCGATCTGGTAGCTTGGAACCTCTGTATGGACATCGTATCGGCGTTTGGTTCCTTCAAACGATTTGAGTAAATGTTGGTGCGCTGCCTCGTACGATTCATCCAGCTGTTGTTGTAGGTTCTGACAATATTGAGTTACTGTACGCGCAGCATCTGGAGGAGTACCCGTTTGCAAGTGCATGGGAAGTGTAACTTCTCGTCCCAAAACCAGGCTAGCAGGAGAGAAACCAGTAGCAGAATGCTCTGATGCACGGTATGCTAACAGAACCCAAGGTAAATGCTCGTCCCAGTCATCTTGTCTTGAATTCACCAACTTTGCCAGCATATCAACTAGCGTTCGATTTAGTCTTTCAACTTGGCCGTTGCTTTTTGGGTGCATAGGCGTGCTTCTCGTTTTGTGAATGTTGAGCAGCTTGCACATTTCCTGGAAAACTGCCGACTCAAATGTTGTACCCTGATCAGAATGCAACTCTCGAGGCACACCAAAACGAGAGACTACTGTCTCCACCAGACCTTTAGCAACAGTTTCAGCCTGCAGATTTGGAACTGGAAATGCCTCAGGCCATTTCGTAAACGCATCAGCTACGACAACAATGTACTGGTTCCCTCGTTTTGTTTGATGCAAGCGCCCTACAACATCTATAAACAACCGCTCAAAGGGAACGCCAGTACGATAAGACTGCAAAGGAGCTTTCTTCGTAGACGTATGTGATTTGCCTCGCTTACCACAAGTATCGCATGATGCACAAGCAAGTTTCACATCCTTCGACATCCTAGGCCAATAGTACGTCTGACGAACAAGGTTTTGTGTTCTCCGTCTACCAAAATGACCGAGGTTGTGAGCATGACCCACCACTTCTTGCTGAAAGCATTTTGGTACAAGAACTTGATCAGAGTGCTGGAGGCCTTTCTCGTCATCCCAACGTCGAACCAACAGACCGTCTTTTAAATACAGAGTGTCAAACATGGCCCACAGCGTTTTTGTCTCTTCCCCATAACCAGCGATTTTCTGCCAATTTGGGCGCTGTTTCTCACGTACCCAGCAATAAACTTGACCCAATACTGCGTCTTCTCTCTGTCTGTCTATCCATTCCTCCAATGATGGCTTTATTTGAGTGAGATAAGTTGGAACACTTTCGCTCAGAAATTTCTGCTCCTGTCTCTGACAGTACTTACAGTCGTTAGCTGCACAGGGTCTGCGAGAAAGACCATCAGCGTTGAGGTGCCTCTGGCCTGGCCGATGTTCCACTCGAAAATTGAATGAGGCAATCCATCAATCATCGGGCCAGTTGGCCATCCAGCTCCCTGAAGTTCCTGAGCCATTGTAAAGATGCATGATCTGTTCTCACCTTAAATGGAGCTCCGCAACCCAGACCAAATGACTTGAAATGCTTCAGAGCTTCAACCAAACTGAACAGTTCCTTGCGGGTTGTGCAATATCTTCGCTCTTCTTTCTTCAAGCATCGACTGAAATAACCCAGAACTTTCTCACATCCGTCCTGATCTTGGGAGAGTACTGCTCCAATGGCTTGATCGCTGGCATCTGTATCGAGGATGAATGGGGCTGTAGGGTCTAGATGGGCTAAAACAGGTGGCTTGGCCAGTGCTGTTTTTACATCCTCGAATGCTGCTTGGGCTTCTTCATTCCAAATGAATGATGGCTGATCCTGTAATCCATATAATGTGCTTGCTCTTCTAGCAAAGTTTGGGACAAAAGCCCTGTAGTATGAACAAAACCCCAGGAATGAACAAAGCTCCTTCTGCGTCCGTGGAATTGGCCAATTCATAACCTGTTCAACTTTTACCGGATCGGTGGCAACTCCTTCCTTTGATATCACATACCCGAGATATGATGCTGTACGTCCAAAAAGTCGGCATTTCTTTGCATTTAACTTGGCTCCAGCAGTTCGTAATGTTTCAAAGACTTTTCTAAGCCAACACACGTGTTCTTTGAAGGTTCTGGTATCCACGAGGACATCATCCAAGTAGACCTTTACTCTTCCTTTCCGAATGGAGTCATGCAGCACTCTTCCCATTGCTCTCTGAAAAGTAGCAGGTGCATTTGTGAGACCAAACGGCATCACTCTGAACTGCCAGAGTCCCCAAGGGGTACAAAACGCAGTTTTCTCCTTATCCTGGTCGGCCATAGGAATCTGCCAGTACCCGCTCTGGAGGTCTAAAGTCGAAAACCAGGTACTTCCACTCAAACCACAAATTAGTTCATCCACCTTGGGCAATGGGTGAGAATCCTTTTTTGTGATGTCATTGAGTTGACGATAATCGATACAGAAACGGGTACTACCATCTTTCTTTTTTACCAACACGATTGGACTTGCCCACGGACTTTTGGATGGTTCGATTATGCCATTTCGTTCCATTTGTGCAACAAGCCTGTCAACCTCTCCCAGACGAATAGGTGGTATCCGTCGAGGGGCTTGCCGAATCGGATGACTTTCGCCAACATCTATTGCGTGAAAACATCCTTCAATTTTTCCCACATCGGATGCCTCCTTGGAGAAAATATCAGCAAATTCAATAATCAGTTGCTTCACCTCCTCCAGCTGTTCTGGCGATAGTTCCTGCCCTAATTCCAGGGTTTTGATGTAGTTCGGGAAACCTCCAATAGTCTCTGACGTATAATTAAAGAATTCCCTAGTTTCCGATTCATCCTCCAGAGCGGCGAAACCGTCACAAACTTCTTGCTCTTGTATCAGACAAGACTTTCCTTCACTTGCCCCTAACACTGTCAACCGCTTCCCCTTTACTTGAATTTCGAAGTTTGCTGGGTCGATTATGCACCTATGAACAGTTAGAAAGTCTAATCCCAAGATGCATTGTTCCTGAGTATTAGCCACCAAACTTGTATGTTTCCTGTTTCTCCCATCTCCAATGTCAAACTCTAGTTCAGCCTTCCCTAGAACAGGAAGCCTATCACCAGAAACAGCTCTCAGGCATAAGGTACCAGCTGACTTCAAATGAGTACCAGAGCGTCGCATTACATCGCCATTCACAATTGTTCGAGATGCACCAGTATCAATTACCAACTTTACAAGGTTCACCGTTGATTTTGCCCGATAACGCCAAAGACATGAAGGATGAGACTCTGTAAACGACATCATTATTTTCAATATTTTTATGAATAAAAGAAGGAAATGAATTAGAAGGAGGCTCTGAAATACCGTTCGATGAGCATGGGCATTCTGTGTTCGTGATTGAATGCAATGTGGGTGCATCTGATGCACCGGTTGGCTTAGCACCCTTCAAGCCGACCGGTTGGCGTTTCCCGCTTCCAGCTGGTTCTGATTAGTGCTGAAAGTTTGCTGTAGACGACGTGTTGGACAATTGCGAAATATATGGTCGGGAGAATCACAACGCCAACACAGTTTTGGTCGTATAGATGAACGTGTGATTTGATAGAGCTGAACTCCTTGCTGCTGTGATACCTCCTCGACCGAAGAACACCTAACAGAAGTTGCCTTGCCTGCAACTTGCATACGCAGAGTAAGTACCAGCGCGTCTGTTAAAGCGGTTTTGCTGCTAGCTGGCCACACATTTGTGACCCATTCCCGGAGTTTAGGATCTCGTAAGCCCCTGAAAAAATAAGAGGCAATTTCATTATCTCTCTTGGCATCCAGGCCAGCTTTGCGAGCTAATTCCTTGATCTCCTGGAAGTAAGTCGCAATGTCTTCCGCTGGTAGCTGTTTTCTGCTTTGGAGAAGAGCCAGACAAAGATCAGCTTGGTTATGTATGCCATAGCGGTCATCTAAGGCGGCAACAAGATCTTCATACGTAAACTGCGGTGGCATCTCAACAAGGGTGGTTAGTGCAGATCCTGAAAGAGCTTCTGCAAGTGCAATGGCCTTTTGTCGGTTTGACCAGCAATTTGTTTGGGCTATAGCTTCAAATTGTCTAATGTAGGCCCGCCAGTCAGCACTTCCATCAAACAAACGAGGTTTCCAAATCCTGGAACCACTAGGAGTTGGTTCAAAGGACTGTTGTACTGACTGATGATTGGTTGCAGGGACAGATAAATGGCTATTCTCCTCAATGATCTCAGGCTGGCTCCATGAAGAAGTCTGCCTTAATGCAGAATGCAGTTCCTTCCTCAAATCTTCGCGTAAAGCGTTGCGAAGTTCTCTCATAGATTCGTTGATTTGCTCTCCTATTTCCCGATCAAGTATAGTCTTAATTTCCGCTAACTGACTATTAAGATGTAGTGCCGGTTCTTCAATGAGAGAGACTTCCTCTTCATGGCACAACGGACCTTCAGGAGGTGTTTCAACACCAATCTCTTCCTGTTGTTGGTATGGTAAACCCGAGCGTGTTGACATCCCACTGCTGCCACCAATGTTAAGAATAGCAAAAAGACACAACTAGCTTGGTTGGAGAACTACACAAGAATGAATGTTTTTTTAATTTTTGATATCGGAAGGACAGCAACACACAAACATAGTTGCTACGTAAACCCAAATGATTAAAGCATCATCCACTGTCAATGATCCCAACAATATGCTATTGTTAAATTGGAAAATATTTGACCACAATTCTGAAAAGTACCATTACGTTACCAAACAGATATACAATACACAACACAGAAGAACTCGCCACTAGATAAAAAGAGGTGACTATAACTCCAAACACTAAACTCGTATCATTTGCTATAAAAAACGTATACCCCTCCATACCAATAAAAGAAACCCTTGACATACTACAAACCAAACTAAGACAAATAGACATGACAACTACTAGAAATGTTACCAACCACACAAAACAGACACTTGGACAAAACTACTTCCAATTTAACTATTGCATATATAAGCCAAAAGATGGATTAGGTATGGGAAACCCTACCTCGTCCATATTGACTGAAATATTTCTACAGCATTACGAAGAAACTCACATCCAGACCTTAATGACAAAACACGGTATCAAATATCACACCAGATATATATAGATGATATTATTTGCATATTAAGCCGTGATAAGACTGACGAAATATTAAAGGACTTGAACAATATCCACCATAGCATCCAATATAATATGAGCAAAGAAAAAAATAAAACTCATAATTACTTGGACCTAAAAATCACCCAGTTGGACAACGAAATACAGTACGACATTTTTAGAAACCTACTGCTACCGACACGACCATACACTATAGCAACACTTCTAAAGGGTTTATAATTATAACAGAAATCAAGAAGTCAAACGGAACGTTATTTAAAACACAACTGAACAATTCATGCAGAAACGACAACAACTTCTTGACAACTGTCCACATGGGTACGTTTAAGGACACGCTATTTACAATTTGAAGCCAAGGCGTCACACTACATCAAATCACCCACAACATAAACTAAGTGCATTCAGACACATGATACGGAGGCTAAAACTATCCCACTATCCAAACAAAATTACAAAAAAGAACTTGATACTATCAACACTATTGCAGAAAATAACCGTTACTCCAAAAAAAAAACAATAAACAAATTATTAAGACAATACGACTCCTGAAAAATTGTTGTGTGTGTAGAAAGATGGTGGGTGTGTTAAGAACACCTCTTGCGATTTCCAATTCGTGGAAATATCGTGATCTATTCGTGGGTCGTCTCTTAGTCCCGAGGATTAGAAAAATAACAAGACGGAATTGTAGGTGGAATATAATGTACAAAAAAAAAGAATAAATTAAAGTATCTGCTGTTGAAAGAAAATAAAATAAAATTGGCTGATCTGACCGAATAGTTTGCTGGGTCGCCGAGCGTATAGAAGGAACTCTTAGTAGGAACAAAGGCGAATCAAACTTTGCCAACCACCTCAAGACAAGTGGACATGAACCTACTGAAATACAGGACTGCACCATCTTACTACATAAACAATACAAAGGACGAAAACTGAACATATTAGAAAACATGGAAATCTTAAAACAAAAAAAATTCAATGGACATATCATAAATGAACACATCAACACAAAATGTGACACCATATTAACGCCACTCAAAACACTACACAAACGAAAGCAACCAACTGACGGATTTATAGACTACCCTATAGAAAAAATACTTAGAATCGACAACTGACAGACTATTAGTAATCACATTCCTTTCCCTTCACCTCTAGTGGGTTTCCCCAGAGTTGCATGACCTCCCCCCCGTCCACCGATGCTCCACCATCTGGTTTACCTTTCTCTTCGTATATAAAGGCCGACCTCTGACTATAGTACTGACTTAATGGCCAGACGATGATGTCTATACATCATCACAGTATCTCATCAGCCAGAGGAGACAGACTCACCTAACAGGCACGTTAACTTTAGATATATAGGGCTTTAAGGTTGCAAAGGCATTGCTGAGGTCGCCTGTTGCACATAATGGGATATCTGGGGGCTCCCTTGCCACTCTCTGGGCTTCGGTATCTAGAGCTACTGTATCTTTGGGAAATGTCTTCGTAAGGAGGGCTGCCAGCGAACCATTGATGGTACAGGCACAGCCACCGCCAGAGTATCGTAGCTAACTTGGCTCTGCATTCTCTATTGCTATGGAGCGCTTGTTTTTCTTGCCCCTGGAGTTCTCAGAGCTCTCTGCTTACACAAAATTCTGCCCACCTCGCGATTTGGCGTGTTCGATGGTGGGGTGAAAGGCCTTCTTCTCCTGGATGAAGGCAGTTTGGATTGCAGCTCTGGTATCAGGGTCACGGGTCTGTTGGTATATTCTTCTGGTTCTAGTAACACTCTGCTTCAGGGGATTAAGTTTGCCAGAACTTTGATCGTTCTGTGCTTCTGTCGCCAAAGTTCAGAAAGCCCAGCAAAGCGGAGTGCTGTGGTGATAATTCCATTTGGCCGTCCACCCATTCAAGTGAAGCAACTTGCACTATTAGGTCGGTATCTTCGGCTTGCAGTTCATCCAGTACTCTAGAAAATGAGGCTAGTCAGTATTTTTGGTGCAGAATCAAAAAAGAGATCACAACACTGAAATTCCGGTTTCTTGTTTGCCTCGTTGGGGTAGGCTACATATACACAAAGTACTTAATGTAAACTTCCACAAAAAGTAAGCTAGACTCAAAGTACTGTTTTACGTAATAATGTTTATATTTTTCTCACCATTCCAGGCTCTAGCGGGGGCAGGGACCGTTCTACTGACAGGTGCTGATCGCCTGAGAACCAGTCAGACAGAAGCAGCACGAAATCGTTCTGTGCCTGACTTCCACATTGAGCTTCTTCGCTTAAGGCAGAATTGGCGATTGAAGAAAGTTCACAACACTATAATTGGTGATCTTTCTTATCGCACAGCTGGCTCCAAATTTTCTCAAACTGGATTGTTTGAGGTTCGTTTCTAGTCAGTAAATAAATTTTTACTTTAATTCCACAATAGCAGTGGTAGCAGGTTGCTGCATTATCCTGGGCCTTTTGGTCAGAAAAGAAGGTAAAGGTGAATTTCTGCTGAGCCTTTTTTACTTTCCACTATCCAAAGGGAAAGGAAAGTGTAGTGATCGTGTCCAAAAAAAGTTGAGTTTTCTTCAGATCTTTACATTTTGAGTCCTACTGAATCCAAAAAACCTAATTTCGATGCGTTTTCTGTGAGTGTGTTTGAGCCTGAAGTTGGATTTGTGGAGCACGGCTGGACTGTTTGAGCTGGTTGTTTTTATTCGTGATTTTTTGTGAACTCAAAAATAAGTTTATGGGCGATTTGAGCCAGTTGATGAGAATTTTGATCTCCGCAACTATTTCTGTGTCTATATGTTAGGGGTAGGGGGAGAATTGAAGTTCGAAATAAAGAATCTGACTGTATTATACTTGCGGAATTGAGTTGAGTGTATGTACAAAAGGGCGGCATAAGGGTAGTACTCGGAACGCGTGAACTGGCACACGAAAGAGTCTCAGAGGGAGAGAAGGACACTAGGACACTACTAAGGAAGGTCTACTAGGACAAGAGTTGACAGCAGTGTGAGACGCGAAAGAGTCTCAGAGGGAGAGAAGGACACTAGGACACTACTAAGGAAGGTCTACTAGGACAAGAGTTGACAGCAGTGTGATTTGGAAGTGCTCAGTCGTGGAGAGGAATGTGAAATTGAGGAGAGCGAAATAAAGAAAAGGGGAAAAAACGACTGTTAGAAATAACCGACCGCGACAATGAGATTCCCGCAGGTATGAGGGGATAAAAAGAAACAATGAGTTTTCCGTTGGTGAGTCCTGTTGGGCAAGGGTGGAAATTCCGAGGTCAAGAACCTGGGATGATTTGGCGCTTTGCGTCGAACAATGTTAATCAGAGATATGAGCCTCGAAACCGAGATTTAAAGAATATTAATTAATTTATCCTTTTTCCAATGTTCTCAAAAATGGCTATAACGATTTCGATCAAAGTCACGGAGTACTCTCAACTAACTAGTACCTACATTTTGTTCTGTATAAAGGTTCCCGTAGAATTGCGTTGATCGAAGATACAGAGCCCATATATACAGAAGGTCGTCGAATTTACAGGGGTTGCAAAATGTTGAGTGCTACGCACCAGATATTTTTATTCAGGAATTGATTTTTCTCCCTCTTTTCTCGGGAATATTTAATTCTTTCATGTTTTCAATTATGTGCTGTGTAGAACTACAGTACTTCATTATTATTATTTTGATATTCGTATTTGCTGTCTTCCAGTGAGTTCTTGAAGGTTGCCAATTCTCTTAGTTCCCCCTCTCAAATTGTTCTTATTATAAATCACCATGGTCTCGAATATTTGGCTTCTTGAGCATTGTTAAATCACGATGTTAGATACCTCTAAAAAATGAACCCGTCGTAATTTTATTTCAGGTAACAAAAGCTGAAGACGAAAGTGAGCAGCCTGGCAGTCCTCCACTTTCCCCGAGCGCCGCTCCTGGACCTGCCTCCGCTCTGAGGGTCACTGTGCCCAGCGAGCTTCAAGGGGTTGCTTACATCGAAGTAGTTTGTAAAAAAGGTATTTATCTCCACTGTTATGGAGCAAATTAAATAGACCCACCCCCTCTCCATCAGGATAAATCCTAATCTGTGGACGACCACTGCTCCCTAGGGATTTCTTCCAGCACATGTGAGACAGGAGACGAAATCTCCAACTACCATCACTGGAAATTGGTATGCAAAATAAGAAAAGGTCGGAAAGGCTAAAGGACGTATTGTACTGACTCCTATTAAAGGCACCGGGTGATTGTGGCCTAGTGGATAAGACATTGTTCATTATTCTCAACGTAAAGTTGAGGATTGTGGATCGGAGCTCCGGTGTGATTCCCGTAATTTTTACCTGAGTCAGCAGCTCTTCAAAAGCATCTCCAAACTACCTCAGTACAGTATCAGAAGAGTGCAAAGACGAACATATTCGGTATATTGAGAGAAACATATGAAAAGAGTGAAACTATGATAAAATTAGCCGATTATGTTATTATCGGGATTAGGGGTTATTATTTCCTTTCTACTTGGCTCTACGAAGTAGAAAGCAAATAATAACCCCTTAGCACAGCAAAAAGGGGTTATTGAGCATAATTGCCGGCTTTCTCAATCCAACATGTGTTGTACTGCTCTTGTATTACGGTCAAATGAAATAGTGAAATCCTTGCCAACACTGTGCCTCGAAGGTTAGGTGAATACTGCTACAACCCTTTTTAAGTGGTGCTTCACTGAATTTGTTGCCGCCTACCAAAGACCATCCATATGAGGGGCGTTGGGTGGTTTAAAGTTCCACCTTATCTCGTATTGTATTGGCTCAGATGCTAGATTATCGAAATGGAAAATTGATGCTGAAATTGGAAAACCTCAGCATTTAACGAGATAATCAGCCCTTGAAGTTTGGCTCCTGGTCAAGCGAAATTTCTGTAGGAAGGCCTGTACAAGCAGTGGAGTGGTCAAGTGGTGCCAACATACTCTTTGTGATGACGGTTAATACGCACTTGAGGTGTTGCCCAGTTTTAGCATGATTGAGCCTGCCATATCTGCACCTGTTGGGAGAAGCAGTGACTAGGGGTTACTCGTGCTGAGAGAAGATCTTTGGTCTGCGAAACTTTCCAAAAAATCGATAGCATGTCAACCTTTTGAAAATTGTTTCTCTTATTTGAGTTGCCAGAATCCATTAATGACGGTAATTAAAATCTAAACTATTCCCTTTTGACCATGCTGAAGGTTCATAAGTTCAAGGAATCAGGGGCCATGCCATCACAATCGGGAATCAATTAAGACAGGGAAAATATACACTACTCCTTATGTTTGCAGGATTCATATTTCTTCACTCATGCCTCCAAACGACTATCTGACACAACTTTTGAATTTGGATGGCCCTGTTGTCCACAAAGATGTTCTAGTGGTACAGCGACAGTACAACTTGCTTGTTGCCAACGACCCCATGACTGAGGCGACTTATGATGGGCCAGGAGGAAGGTCATGCATAGATGTCTCAGCCATGTCTCACATCCTGCTACTCAAATTGCAGGGTTGGCGAGTCGTACCTGGTGCAACGCAGAGTGATTACATGGTTATCGTCTTTGCCATCGCAGATGACAACAGGCTCTGCAAAGACACACGTGAAAAGCAATTCCGTACAAATAATGCTAACTGGGCACAATTCTGTAGGGTACTGGAAGGTGAACTGCATACTGCAGACACCGACCTAATAGTGCAAGCTGCAACACCCGAAGAGATGGACAGCAAAGTGGACATATTTACCACAGCACTGCACTCAGCTGGGCTCTCTGTACTTGGGCAACAGAAGCACAGGGCGATCAAAGTCCCATGGTGGACTGACGAACTTAATCCCTTCAAACAAAGTGTAAATAGAACCAGAAGGATGTACCAACACACTCGTGACCCTGATGCCGGAGCCACACTCCCAATGGCCTTCATCCAAGAGAAGAAGGCCCTCCACCGCCCCATCAAAGAAGCCAAACGGCAAGGCAGGTCTTAGCTGCGATGCAAAATGAGTCAGGCTGGGCCTGCAGCATCGAAAGTTCACTGGAAACCCTCTTTGAGAATGCGTTCCATGTCCCTGACATCCCATTGTGAACAACAGGCGACCTCGGCAGGGTCCTTGCGACCTTAAAACCCAACAAATCTCGTGGGCCAGATAGAGTAGAAATAGCAATATGCTAAGGAAGGCTGAGCGGACAATCTCCATTTATTTAATGACTGTCTGCCGGTCAGACGGTTCCCCACTCAGTGAAAGTCTGTGTGTTGTCGCTCTTCAAAAGAGAGGACCTGTCCCTGCATTTTGTTCTCTACAAATGTTCCTGTAGAAATGCTCTGAACGAAGATATAGCACCCAGATATGTAGTTGATGTTTGAACTTGAAGGGATGGTAGGAAGTTGTGTGTTGCTACGCACTGCTCGTTTTTGTTACATTTTCGTCCCCCACCCCCCTTCCCATCGGCCGAAATCGCCCATAACCCTGTTTTGTTGTCTACAAAAAATAACGAACAAAACAAAAAAAGAACCAGCTCAGTCGGATCAGCCGTTCTCCCACAAATCGAACTACAGACTGACAGACACACACTCGGACCACCCGCCGAAATTAGGTTTTTTAGACTCAGTAGGCATCAAAACGTAAAGATCTGAAGAAAATCCAAATTTTTTTTGACATGATTACTATACTATCCTTTCCCTTTGGGGTAGCGGAAAGTAACTAGGGGTTTTCGCATTTTTCTCGAAAACGGCTCCAACGATTTTGAATAAACTTTCAAATTATCTTTTACTAGTCAGCACAAAACGTTTCTTCTCTATACATGTCCCCATGAAAATACGGTGAACGGAGATATATGGCCTATGAAGCAAAAATAGGTTTTTTACGATTTTTGCCAAAACCGTTTCAACGAGTTTCACCAAACTCTCAGGATGTTTTCGAATAGTTAATACCTACATATTGTTCTCAATAACTGTTCCTCTGACAATCCATTGAACAGAGATAAAAATGAAAATGTGTCGAAAATAACGTTTTTTCGAACATTTCCGTAAATTCCAGGGTAACTAGTTCACCAGATGTGATCAATCTTACAGAGCGTCTTTTAGTCACCACCATACCCACATTTCGTTCTGTATAATTCTTTCTGTTTATATATGTTGAACGGAGATATGAGTCAAGTTAACTCAGAAAGGAGATTTGTCGAATATTAATTTATCGGTATTCCAATTTTCTCAAAAACGGCTCTAACGCTTTCGATCAAACTTACGGAGTACTCTCAGCTAACTAGTCCCTACATTTTGTTCTCCATTCTAATACGTATGTAACAATAATAAGGAAATGCTCAAGGTTGATGATATGAATTTCTCTTGGTTCACACTTCTTTTCAGATCAAGAAGATCTTCCCTCTGCTGCTATTAACCTCCAGCATTCAAACACGACAGCCTATGGTGCAGAAGGGCACTGGCAGCAACGACTAGAGTCAGCTCAGAACGTTCTGTTCTGTAAAGAGCTGTTTAACCAATTAGCCAAAGAGGCTGTCCAGCTCCATGCTCCCATCCCCCACATGGTCGTTGGTAACCAAATTATGGCAAATGTAAGTTGTTTTTACCTATTGTAAGCCGATTTACGAGGGCAAGTAACATTTATTTACTTTTTGACTCGTACGATTCATCTATGTCCAGTGGTCTATAAACCGTGTTTCAGACTTGAATTCTCTATTAACACATAATTTTTAAAAAACGATAATTTTTTGCTGAAAAGTACAATGTTTTATTTATATTTGCAGACTTTCCCTGGAATACAACTCATTATCAGACTTCGTCATTCCACTGGGGACGGTGAGAAAAAAGTTGGACAGAAAAGTGACCATGATCACGTCCTTGAGCACTCCCTTCATCAATTGCTTAGAGAAGTTCATCACAAAAACACTCATCATCCATTCCCACATCCATCGTCTGCACCTCTCGGTCCTAGCAAGAGGAGAGCAGTAGCTGGGCCTCATGCTGCAGATCGTTATACTCTTCTCGAAATGACTAACAGGTAATTGATTTTTACTGGAGTGGTCTGCGTGCCAGTTGCACTGGAATGTTTATGATCGGTTTTATTCAACATGAGGGACCAAAGTATTCAGCAAAGTTGGTAGGAATGCTTTCGCCCTGGCGAATAGGTTCTGCACAAAGTCCATGGTCTCTTGTGATGGCCAGAATACAAAGTGCACTTATACTGATACAATTGAGGTGCAGTTATTCGTTCCAGTTATGTTAAGGCATTAAGAGTGGAGCAAGCCCTCTTATTGCTCTCTCTCTCTCTCTCTCTCTCTCTCTCTCTCTCTCTCTCTCTCTCTCTCTCTCTCTCTCTCTGAGACCTCAGCAAATGAAGGGGGGGGGGGAGAGAGAGAATACTAACGAGGGGTACAACCAAGGGTATTAGACTAATATCAATTTTGTCCTTGGGGTTTGCCACCATACGTTCATAGGGGCAGCGTTGAGTCCAGAATAAATACCGATTACATCTATAAACACAAGGGACAGAAGTGATGAGATAACAGGAGTTAGGGGGGGGGGATGCTTTCCAGTCCCTCAACCTGTGGTAGCAGTTACTGAGGGTTTTCTTCTTATGCTCATGCTCATAGACATGTCTTCTCTGAGCATGTTGTGCCACTGCACCTCTGGAATTCTACTTCTACTGTCTTTCATAAGAATCAAACTCTGGTTTAGTTTGAGAGTTAGGAGGTTTTATCTTTCAAATATTTTTTGAGGTCTTAGTAGTGCAATCTCACTTTTGTTTTACTTTGGACCGACAGGCACTTAGTATGTATGTCCCACATACATTGCTGAGAAACAATCAGCTTGACTGAGGTTTGTGTGACAGAACAGTTCATGAAGCTCTGCTCTAGATACCATAAGTGAATTTCGCAATTACAGTCTTACAGCTTTGATTTCTTTATTTCATACTTTTTCATTTTTTCAGTGAAACTCTTTTGGAACAAATCATCAAACAATCACAACACTTTTTTATTCGGATACGGACGGAATACGTTTTGGATACGATCATCAAAGAAGTTAAGGATCCCTTAATTGTTACCCATTGGAACGCTTTGAACTCGCCAACGCTTTCCTGTGTCAAGATCAACATCATCACCCATGGGTAACCACAAACCCCACAGTCAAATGTTGAGCATCAGCTTCCTATACTTTCAACCAAAAGCCTTTTTAAATTAAATTATTTTTATTAATTATTTCATCGTATTATGAAGTCAAAACTGTTGAGGTATGTTTCCGATTTCGGTTCTTCTCTTTTCAGTCCACGAACAAGTGTCAAGACACACTCACAACAAAATAGTCCAGGATAACGATCGAGCCCTTCAACGAACACCCACTACCTTTTTTTTACTTTCTTTGGCTCTACAAAGTAGAAAGGAAAGCTATGTAATCGGCTGAAAAAAAAAGTTGAGTTTTCTTCAGATCTTTACGTTTCAGACCCTCCTGAGTCCGAAAAACACTATTTGGGGAAATGGTCTGTGTCTGTGTGTGTTTGTCCTCCGGCCTCTCTTCAATACGTATAAATCTTTCGGCTTTTACTAAAGATTTCCGTGGAGAGGAGCCTTCTAATGAGTCTGAACTATTTTCTTGATAGCGCCCTGTCTTTTAGGCGGGGCCACAACTTGCAGGCTCTTTCTTGAAAAGCACGTCAAGTATTTAGGAGTGAATGTAGGTGAGAGGTGCGGTTCCAACCAACACCTCCAGTCCCTTAAAGGCACTGCCATTAAAAGGTTTGCCTCACTGCGTGCCATTACAAATGCCAGTTGGGGTGTGTGTTACCATGACACTATCCTCATGTATAAGGCCATCTATCCAGTCGTGATTGGCTACTACCCCGTTGTCTGGGGTAGCAAACTAACAGTCAATCAAAAGAGAGTATTGGCCCAATCCCAGATAGCTGCGCTCCTGTGGTTCACCAAGGCCTACAAGACTGTATCAACATAAGCACTCCAGGTGACCACTGGCCTGTTACCAGTTGATTTTTCCGTTGAGTGCATGATTGACAAGTGGAGAGTGAAACGGGAGCTTCCCCTGCTTTGGGCTGAACTCCGTGCAGATCTCACCACAGAACAGAAACTTGCCGCCATCGACGAATGGGTGCTAGAGAAATGGCAAGTGAGATGGGAATCCTCGTCAGAGGGATGTGACACGTATGAGTTTTTCCCCAACATCCGTGAACGTCTTTCAAGATAGTGGGTTGAGCCAGACCACTGAACGAGCCAGTTCCTCGCGGGACATGGTGACTTTAATGCGCGGCTCCACTTCTTTTCTCTGAAAGACTGATAGCTCTCTATAAGGCAATTATACCATAAAATTCCTATTCTGGGAAAATGACGAGAGCAGCACAATAAATTATCAAAATTTTCTACGAATATCGGTTTTAGCGCGGTTTTTACTTTCCGCTACCCGAAGGGAAGGAAAGTATAGTAATCGGCAAAAAAAAAAAAAATTTGGGGTTTTCTTCAGATCTTTACGTTTTGAGGCCTACTGAGTCTAAAAAACTTAATTTCGGCGCGTGGTCCGAAAATGTACCAAAAACTAGGGTTTCTCGCATTTTTCTCAAATACGGCTCTAACGATTTTGATTAAACTTTCGAATTATCTTCTACTAATCAATACCTAACTTTTCTTCTGCATACATATCTCCGTGAAAATACGGTGAATGGATATATAGGCCTATGAAGCTTTTTGGCAAAACAGCTTCAACGATTATCACCAAACTTTCAAGATGTATCCAAATAGTTAATACCTACATATTGTTCTCAATTAATGATCCTCTGACAGTCCATTGAACAGAGATAAAAATCAAAATGTGTCGAAAATACCGTTTTTTCGAACATTTCCGTAAATTCCAGGGTAACTTTTTCACCAGATGTTATAAATCCTAATGGAGTGTCTTTTAGTCACCCATATCAACATTTCGTTCTCTATAATTATTTCTGTATATATTTTGAACGGAGATATAAGCCAAGTTAACTCAGAAAAGGAGATTTGTCGAATATTAATTTATCGGTATTCCAATTTTCTCAATAACGGCTCTAACGATTTCGATCAAACTTTCGGAGTACTCTCAGCTAACTAGTCCCTACATTTTGTTCTTTTCTTTTGTTTGTAAAAATGCGTTGAACGAAGATATAGCGCCCGCCTATGTAGGTGGTGTTCGAACTTAAAGGGGGTGGCGGAAAGTTGTGTGTTGCTACGCACCAGATATTTTCTTTTTGAACTCTGCTGAAATGTTACTAGAATGTTTTTTAAAAATATCTAGTGCGTTGCAATACACAACTTTCCTTAGCTCTACGTCAATTCACTCGTGTATTTTTTGCTACTTACTCAATTCATTTATCACTCAGTTGATTTGAACTTGGTCAAACAACGCTTTACGGCAGCAGGAAGCGGTAGCGCTTACAGTTCCGGAATTTATTGCGCTGCTCGTACTCGTTCAAATCAGCTGAGTGATAAATGAATTGAGTAAGTGGAAAAAGCCATGTATTATACGAGTGGATTGACGTATAGCTAAGGAAAGTTGTGTGTTTGCAACGCAATTTGACCATCAATTAAATTTGTTGAAAGTTTGAATCCAACACGAGGACGTACCCTATTGCTCACAATGGGATTGTCAGGCGTCGTACCAGCATTTTAGCACGACGGTTTTGCTTGTTTATTACAGTCACATATGTTAAAACATTGTGAATCACTGGTCAAATGTAAACTTTGTGGCAATCAGAAGCATCGTAGTTCCCTTCTTGACGTCTTGACGTGAGTTCCCAACAGTGACTGAGGGCTGACTATGAGCAGCAGCCAAATAATCCCTCATACAGCATAGTCCCAGTGGGTGGCTGGACTGGTACCTGTGGTGGCCCCCCCCTCAACCCCTCTATACACTAGTGAGAGGGACTATAATCAATATGCAACGGTGGACACACTCCCAGGACACTGCTTTGAGTAGCTTTCGCGCATACCACTTACACACATCAATTAAATTTACTACTTAAGCCCACTTCTCTCTTTCTCGCCCCCCCCCCCCCCACACACACAAAACAAATGAATGAGGTGACAAAGTCGAAAGAAACAAATGTGGGTAATAAAACGTCACTGTCCTTTTGTTCACCAAGTCCAACCCATCCTTCCTCGGATGACGATTATACTGTCCAAAAAAGCACAGGTGGAAGTGGGCGAGTACTGCCGCTTCCCCTTCTCCTCCTAGTAGTTTAGGTGCAATCCAGCTACTGCAAGCAATCGTGATCCATATGCTGTGGACCCTGATTAATCCA
Source organism: Pachypeltis micranthus (assembly GCA_020466155.1). Lineage (NCBI taxonomy): Eukaryota > Metazoa > Arthropoda > Insecta > Hemiptera > Miridae > Pachypeltis > Pachypeltis micranthus. The sequence goes on along the minus strand of CM035772.1, from coordinate 2,481,618 downwards.
CAATGAATCAAATTCACAGTTATGTCCAGCAGTCAGCTGGTAAGCACATATCAGAGCCAACACCACAGTTCCAGTGGGAGACCTGGTTACTAACTTCCTGGCAAACACTACCAGGCTGTTTAGGGGTAGCTCCCAGGCATCTGCCCCTAGTCATAGCCCCTTTATGGGAAACTGTGGCAGCCGTGATAAGGGAGGAACTACACAAAGCAATTGCCCAGTAGCACCCCTACTTAATGCCACGAGTCCCCGAAGCTGAAGGGGCCCCAAGTGTTAATAGATCACAGGCTTTCGAAAACTGCTACTCAACATACACGTGTGAATATTGTCAACACATGCATCACACGCTTCCCCTCAAATGAGCCAGAACGCCCCTATTGCTTCTAAGTGTGCAGCTGATCAGTGCATGGCAGTCACAGCCTCTTCAAACGCAACTACCGATTCTGAAACTCCTGAGGGTAGGTGTCCTCTGAGGAAGAGAGAAGCTCTGAGTCTCTGTACTGAGGAAATCGTATTTTTTCAAGACATGATCAGATTCTCTGAACCCTGGATATTGCAGCTGTGTGGAACGAAAACGTACGATTCACAGATGATGTGTACACCAGGCAGTATTGTGAATTGTGTTTTTATTTGTTTAATCACTTTTATATTTTATAAAGTCAATACCAAATCACAGGCACCTTTTTAGAACTTTAATCTAAATTCTCTTACTTTCTCTCTGCTCAAAAATTGCGATAGCAGCGCTCTGATAGTAGTACATAGCACGAAACTGCCGTGTTCATGAGCACCAGATGACACAGACTTCATGAAGGTGGGAGAGGAGTGATGTACCGGGACGAATCGAACTCTTTGATATGACAAAGGCTTGTCCGGGGTTTTATGCTGACTAGGCACCTCAAACTGATTTACTCGGAACTTTGGTGTCAGCAGCCTGAACGGAGCTGATGTCTCGTCAAGGAGTCTGTGCCCACTCTGGCTCGCACCCAGTTCCCTCCTTGTGGTGGTAACTCTTCGATGTGTAATTGCGAATAAAACTTAATATTCCAATTATAGTTGATCGTTACCGTATATACTCCCCTCCCACACCCAGTATGATATCGTAACAGTACTTTTGCTTACAGATACGACGCTGTATGTAGGACCTCACTCATCATTCAAGTTGGAGGAAGGTCGTTGAAATGCGTCTGCCGGGATGGCAAAGTTATGCAAATGTCGTATGAGCCAACTGAGCTGAGAGATCTCATTAATTGTCAAGTATGTGTCAAATTTTCATTTCTGTCGAAACCTTATTTTTGAATTTCTTAAATAATTATAACATATTTTTTTAACAATAACTCAGTTTGTAGCCTTTTTGCCTTTATGAACCCAAAGAGTTAGGAAAATACTGAAATCGGTTTAAAAAAGTCGATTTGTCATGAAATCTCAACTTTTTTGGGGCCTTGGCTCCGAAAAACTTAATTTCGAATCGAGATGTGTTAATTATGTGTTTCTGTTGCCAGATTTGTGGGAGAATGCCCTAACCGATTCAGCTCATTCTCCGAATTTCCTTTGCTGGAAAGGTTGTTGAACACCCCTCAGTCGTGACATAGTTATGGGGCTCTGTGTTCATGAGAAGAATATAACAAACCATTAAAATATAGGAACATAACAAAAATCGTTTATAAATTCGTAGAAACATATATCACCGCAGACAGTTTTATTTTTGGTTGCTGAAGACAGTGCCAACTTCAGTTTTAAATTTTGGCGTTACTGTATTGTGGTCTTGTCTTGCCATTAGCCCAGGATAGCATGAGGGTCGTGGATGACATAGGAGCAGGTGCAAATGAAAACGGTCATCCTTATTCCACTGCAAATAGTGCTTCTAGGAATAAGTGTGAATGAGTGCGAGCATGTGCAGGTTGCCCATGGTTTGACTAGGTCTGTTTCCTTATCAAATGACTGTTTCTGAACCCTCCCCAAAGGTAGAGAGCTGTTGCAGAAGGAGCCTGAGGCTGCCAAAGCTTATTGAGGGTTGGCTATTTACTTTTTCTTTCAAGAGAATTAGCTGGGTTTTCTCCTGAGCCACCTATATCTTGACACGCTCGTACAATGCTTGCACATGGGCTTGAATACCAGGAACACATTGTGGGGTTTTACTTCGATTTGATGGACCGACTCTGCATAGGCATACGGGTCGCAGTTAGTTTCCATGAGCCTCCTGCCGGCACCCCTTTTCAATCCTTCTTTGGACAGAGACATGCCTGCATTCGATCATAGCATTCCCCTACCTCTGAGCTCACTGAGGAGTGCTGGCCACCGAAGGGTGTCTAAACACTCTCCTGATGACGATCAAAACTGCTACAACGTACTTAGCCAGTGCCTCCAGGGAAACATTGCGGATTTCGATAATGAATCCTGCGTGGATTTTAAATTAGTACACCCATAATGTCTGTATGTGAGGTTACGACCAAACACTTCTTCGAGGGAGTGCAATATCAAGATGTCTAAAGTTTTGCCTAATATAGAAAAAGGCTGAGTGGTCTCCGTCTTTTGAAGAGTGACGATACACACAGGCTTCTACTGAGTTGGGATCTGTGCTTAGCATACAGTCATTTAGTAATAAACGCAGTCATTAAATAAATTAAGGAGGCCACTGGAGATAGTCCACTCAGCCTTCTTTAGCATATCGCTTTCTATTCTATCTGACCCAGGAGATTTTTTGGGCTTTAAGATTGCAAGGGCCCTGAAAAGGTCACCTATTGTCCACAATGGGATGTCAGGCTCGTTCGGAAGCTACATGATCAGCTCTCATGCCACCCTCTTGGCTTCAGTATTTCCAGCAGAGAGTGTAGTGCTGTGGTAACTAGGTTCATTTTGTGGTACCCCTTCGTTCCTGTACCCTAGAGAATTGTGACTAGTCAGCGTTTTTTTGTGTGGAATCGCTTGTCTCGCCTCTGGAGAGAATGTTGTCGTCTGCAATGGCAAAGTCAATAACCATGAGATCGCTCTATGTTGGTTTGACCAGTCTGCACTACTTCTTGCCCACTGAATGGAACCATTCTCAGACGCACCAACGAAGAATTCAGACAAATCTGGTTAGGTACAGAGGACAATCAATTGGTATTGCATTCTGGCTTCCCGTTAATTTTTTCGTTGCTTTTTCCTGGATTTTGCTGCTATTAGCACACACAGTCCTTCCTAAGAGGTGAATTACAATGTAACGCCTAGAATCCCTTGCCTTTGACCACGTAGTGCAGTAATAAGGTTATGTGAACCAATATTACTTCAAATACGCCAATAAAATTTGGCACATTGTACAACATTCCATGTATTTGTTTTTATCGAAGATTTCGTAAGACATTTATGGTATTTTCAAGACGTCTAAAGACTGCACCATAAATAATAAATCTCAGGGAAGTTTCCCATAAGGCGGCCAGCTACCGATGATTGTCTCATTAACTTATCTGTATATATCGTCTTCTTCTAAATTATTATTTCATTTGTGGTTTCAGATTTACCAGCACCAAATCCAAGCTGTGCAATCTCTGGCCAAATGCATGGGATGGCACTTCTTGGCAAACAGTTCTTACCTGGGCATTGGAGCTGTCGAACCCCTGGGAAATGCGTGTAGCTGCATCCTTGCCTCTCCAATGGGCGACAGGTGGTTTGATCTTTTATTTTTGAAGGAAATGACAAAACATCACAGAAATTATTATATGCTTTTGGAAATGTTGGGGCATTTCTGGCGTGTTTGTGTAATATCAGCTATCTTCACACGTGTTTTAGAATGCCAGGTGTGCTTTGGTGCTTCAGAGATCACATCTAGTTTAAATAGTGTAGTAAAGTTTGGTACTTGACCACTTACTTGAAAGCTTTTTGAGAATGAGAATCAACTCAGCACCCTTGATGTGATTATGAGGGAAAATAAACCTTGAAACTTTCCCGCTGAACACACGTAATTATTTGTGCGTCCACATATTTTTATCTGGCTCGCCATGAGCTATTATTATTAAGTGCTGAGGTGAAGAAAGCCTTAGACCTCTTTTAATTTCATGAGTTGCTAGGGCTGGGTGGAAAACCAGTTCCCACGTCCTCATAGCAGCTTATTTTATGGAAGGGAAAGTTCGAAAAACTAAAGTGAACTGTACGCAAAATAAATGTGTGATGATCTGTTAAAAGTGGAAACAATGTATCTGTTACCTTCCTGTTGAAGGTAACAAACACATGAAATTGTACCTATTCTTTTCAATGAAAGTTTATAATGCTTTTAGGTTGATTGCTGTGAGATGCGAGCCACAAGGAGGAGTTCAAGTGTCAATAGCGCATTCACCTAAAAAGGATTTTTTCAGCGGCCAGCTCGTCAAAGAGAGGAAGTGGGAGAATCTTGGTGGAGGATTTAAAGAGGTCCGCTGGGATAAAATGGAGGGGAAAAACTTCCTGAACAAAATGGAGCTCCTCATGGCGAGTCTCACAAGCTCATAACTCTCTCTTCATTGCTCCTTAAATGATCAATTCGGTCTCGCCTCCCCTTAGTAGTGATTCTTCATCCTTATATGAGTCTTGCGCTCACTCTTCCTCATTGAGCCTCTTTGAAATCTTGTTTTAATTTGTATACATGTTTGGTGTCTTGTATATGTCGTTACATTAAGATTTTTGTTTTAAACTACCTGTCTCATTCGTCATTTACATTTTTCCTTTATCTGATAAAAGTCTTCTCAGACTACTCTAGAAAGTAATAGTAAGATATATTTTTCTGTACTGATTGGCAAGGCAGTGAGCACTCAAGGAGCCAGACGGATGCCAAGCGTCGTGTTGAGAATTTCAAGTTGATTCAACAACATGACATTGAAGGCAACATAAACCATTACCACCAGATACCAAATATGCTCGTGGATATCTCTCAAGTGGGTAAGGCTATGAGTTGGTCAGCCTTAATTTGCCTTCGGTGGGTAACAGTAATTGGTAAGTAGGTAATGAACAAATCATGTCCACCTTCGCCTTTAACGTGATGTAATAAATCTCTTCTTCCTCTCAAAAATCCCATTTGGTATCTAGTTGTGCTCCTCAATCGATCAGACACAGCCCATGGTTTTTATGGGCCACTGTCACTTAATTCGTCTTTAACAATATCTGGAATATCTCGAGTTTTGCTCAGATCACTAAGCTCTTGTTCAAACTGCTATGTGGGGATGTAAAAACTAATTAGATTCTGAATTCCCAGGTGAGGCCTCTCAACTTTTCCCAATGGAAACACACAAGAAATTAGTGCTCCACATTATCTTCTTAGTCTCTCGTTGGGTCGAGGTACACAGCGTCTATGTGGGGAAGTCTTTCACCTCATAGAAGAGAACAGAGTTGGTGAACTACCCCAATGACCCAGTTCGGTGCCGTTCATAAGAGAGATAGTGTACGACAGGTTAATTAATTGCCTTCTCACCTGTAACCCGTTAGGGGACAGTTAGAAAAGTCTTTCTTCATGTTCTAGCTGTGATGGCGAGTACATTATTTGTACAGCACATTGTTAAGGCCTGTTATACGAGATTTGCTGTGTGCAACAGCATGCCAACTGAGGAATTGTTAGTGCCACAGTCGATTACATCAACGAGAAACACCCTCGAAATTCAGGACCCAGGGAGTGGTGGTCATCAAATATCATAATCTTGCCCCTACAATGAAGCAATTAATATGGATAGGAAGATATTCTGCTAGGCACAAGTAAGCTTATAATGGTTTGGCCGGTCTCCATTTCTTCAAGAACGGTAATCCAGCATTTCAGCTTAATCTCGTTTACTTTGGTTTGGTCAACTGTTTACTTGGGTGGCAAGTGTCAAAGATAGAGATCAACTGTGACCAGGGGTTTTTTTTAAAGCAAGGAGCTTCTTCGTAAATGGGTGCGACAGTTATAAATTTACTTAGTAACAATTAGAGCTGAAAGGTTTGACTGATCATCCATCAAATGTCGCTCACGGCTGTAGGAACTACAATGGAGCAGCACGTCGTTACTTATTTCATGAACACTCAAGGTATAGGATTGACAGCCTTTGAAGAAACCTTTTGTATTAAGACTTTCTCGAATGTGGAATCAGACTATCAGAAACTTACGATCATGTGATTGGGGCTCGGATGGCTCTAGTGCGTACTATCAAACTTCAAAAATAGCAACCCTCGGGTGTGGCGATTCCACATTCAAATCCCTTTTGGCGATGATTCCCATCTAGCTTGTCCAACACTCATTTGCCTAGCTTTTGCCCAGTGGGGAGATCGTCCCGGAGCTCACTCCGTAATGAGATAAGCTCTCTTTCATTCTCCACTATTATCTAAACAGCCAAGTCATTGGGTAACTGCCCGGTGATCACTCGTATAGTCTTGGAGGGTACAGCTCTCTGGGATTGGGTCACTCTTTGGTTGTCATGAGTTTGCTACTCCAAACATTAAGGTAGTCGCCAATTATGCCCAGGGAGGGTGTCTCAGAAACATACACCCCAAGCAGCCATGCTTATTGCGAGGCAAACCTCGCTGGAGGTGTTGACTGAAATTCCACCTCTCACATGGGTTTATAGCTCACAGTCAGTTTCCATGAGGCCATCCTGTAGAGCTTGGAGAGGTGTTTCACCATACCCACTGTGGTAATAACCACATTGTTTGTGTTTAGGTGGAGGATTAAATGTCCATAGACCTATTACACACCTAACTCGTTATATATGTAAAGATAACATCCCCTTTTATCGACCACTTTAAATGTGCCGCGAAACTGGAAAAATCGATTAATAGATGCCGCGTAATCAATCCCAAGAGAAGCCAAGAAGCCAAGGAAAGTAAAAACAGAGAAAACGTGGCGAAAGCAGAGATGTGTTGTAAGAGAATCAGTCGGAAACGAATGCATAGGGAGCAAATGTGCACAGGCATGATGAGTACAGTCGCAAGAATTTACTTCAGGAGGGCGCTGTAGTATAGTCTAAGCAAATAGCTTGCTACCAATATTCCTTCCCTCCTTCACAATGGTCGAAGTACTTATTGTGGTGAGGCCGTTATTGAGGGTGATTAAGTGAAGAGAACTATCACACTGTACACATAAGGCATCAATTTTCACCAAAAAGGCGCTCCATAAGCTGTAGCTCAAGAAGATCGTCTTGAGGAGGAGGCAGAAGTTTGTCAAGTAGTATGTTGCTGTATATAGCCAACTCATTTATGTACAAAGTTTATTAAGACCACATCATCCAAAGGGGGAAACTTGGTCAACAGAAAGGAAGGCGTTTTAATGACAAAAGAGAAAACTAGTCTGAACAATGATTGACTGCAATTAGATTCCTTCTTAATGACAGAACAAGACGATCAGAATACAATAAACATTGTTGAATAATTTAATATTGGGAAACGACAGAGGAGTCCAGTTGCTTCCATTCGATAACAGCGCTCCTTTAAAATCATGTGCTAAGAATAAGTGTGCTAAGAACTGAGTCACAGCTAGTCATCAATAGCACAGGCGTCCAATGTTCGTAGATTTTGAACCCACAGTTCCTATGACAAATACATCAACATTACATTAGAGAGTTCAAAAGTCATATGAGGGCCCCTGGGGGGGGGGGGGTATTGAAGAGAAAGACCCTGTAACTACTACTCACCACATCACGATATGATTCGTTGTGATTTTGGGTAGAGAATATCGTAGTGACCAGGTCTGTACAGAAGGTGAACTGCTTGCTCAGCACAGCCATCAGGAAAATCATGGGCTATCACTTCAGACCCATCACCACGATCCATGTATCGAACGCGAACACCAACGTTGAGAGCACTGCTTAGAGCGATTATGTGAATGTGATCGCTTTCCTTGTACATTGGTTCTACTTCCTGAAAATAACGTAAACCAAAGGTGTTACAAAAAACAACATTGCATTGCATTATTTATTTAGTCGAATTTTGGACAATTTTCTCTCAAAACTCAGCTTCAGAAAGTTCCTACAGGTAGCGGAACCAGGTTCCATTCCAGAATCGCTGTATTGTGGTGCACAGGAGTAGACTCAAATAGAGGGGAAATTGTCAGTTGATTTGTCATCACTCCAGAAACCAAATATGGAACAAAGTTAACTCCTTAAAAAGATAAAAATCATGTACTTGTAAGTACCGTTGTCTCGATCTGAACCACAGGTTTTCTATCATCGCACTTATTTGAGTCTCATGCACAATGCGATCATGCGGTCGCCTTTGTTTGGGCTGGCCAGTAGGTAACAGCGGCCTAGTCTTGTGCATTACCTTATTTGAAAAGGCTTTTGGAACAGCCAGCTTCTCTCAGTTCTATTGGATACTGTTTCTTGACTGATAGGATACTCTCTTCTCTCTCAAACTTGAAGAGAGGTTGCTCTTCTGGTCGTCATTAGTTTCTGCTCCTTCACGAATCTGCGTCAACTGAGCCTTACTTCAACCTCTAAAGAGCTGATAATCCGTTTTAAACCCTAATAGTTGCATTATTGAGTCCACTAGCTCTGTATTCTAGTTTCCTGAGTAGCATTAATGTAGGGGCAACAACTCAACTCTCACCTAGTCTCATCTGAATCTAGGAGGATTACTTCGAAAGCAGATAACATTTGCTCACCTGACTGCAAAAATCGACTACAGTTCGATTCCCCTCGATGAAATTTTGATAAAACTCCTCCTTTTCACGTAAATGACCTGAGGCAATCAATCGAAGATACACGACAACATAATCGGAATACCCTTGCTCGTTGAACATTTTGTAGAGTTCGTCAGAAGATGATACACCTTTGCCAACCACACTAACAACGTCCATGAACTGTAAGTGAAGCAAGAAAGGAAAATAAGTAAGCATTGCACCAGCCAGAGTTTCAAACATAGAACAGTAAACCCGACTATCGACATTCTCAAAGGATTACTTACAATATCATGGAAATCCTCCAACGTGAATTTAGGAAAATTGAGTTTAATTAATTTGTCCTTGCTCTGCTTGGCCAATTCTCTGAACCTAGGGAAACAAGATACATAGTTTGTTGAATATATGCTACATGAAAAGTAATAATTCTACAAGAATAAGACTTACAAAATCAGTTAATTTAATTCTTATTCACTTTCTGTCATGCAACACACAACTCTGCACAGAAATCAAACCTCCTCATAGAAATTGAATTATGAGAATAGTAGAATCTAATAGTTATTTATAAGTACTCAGCAATTTTAATCCGAACAGCTAGAACAGTTTTCGAAGAAAAAAAACTTTTTGTAAGTTGCAAGAATATTATTTTGCGGTGTACTTTGGCTTGTATCTCCATTAGAAACATGTTGGAAGATGAACTAAATACAGGAATATGTTTGTGAAATGCACTACGCCAATTTGATGAACTTGCTTGGGTACTAACATTGAAGAATTCATAAACGTTAGAAAAACACTCGTTTAGGGTAAATTTTTGCTTGTATTAAGAATGTGACTTCAAGTCATTGAAGCCGGTTTATCAAACAATATAAAAACTTCCTTGTAATAGAAATTTAATGAAAAACGATGAAATCACATGATGTAAAATGCCAAAGGCACAGAGTAAAATTGGAAAAATAGAGTAAAATCGTTTAAAAGTTACGAAGACCTACATAGAAACGTAATAAAATACGTTGCATACCTGTTGCGAAACAGTATAATTTATTGGAAAATATTAAAAAGTACTAAATTAAGTGCAATTGACGGGGAATGGAGTACAAATCACAAGAAGTGAATACAAATAGTTAACAACAATCGTTGATACATCTCAAGAACATTTTAGAAATCTCCTAAAAATAATGGTGAAATTGTCAAAAAATCCTAAGAACATTGGAATCTAAATCTTTGAGAAGATAAATAACTGCTAAAAAATGTGTACAACTTGTTTGAAATTGAATGCAAAACGAAAAATTGTTACACAATTGAGCGTAAACTGTTGGGAGTTAAAAATTGCGTTAAAATCATGCAGCCTAACCGAATTTTAGTTTTTTAAATAAAATTTCTACCACTTGCCGCGATCTAATTCGTTCAGTTTGATTTTTTATTAAGTCCATCAAAGGTTTGGCAAAAACTAATGTTCCTGCGTATAATAACACGGTCGGTAAATTTATATCTATAGTCAAATACGTGGCTGTACTGACCTTCCATATTCTTCTTTTTTGTCCAATAAGTATTCAAGGTAAGCGTAGCCAAACGCTCGAAAAAAACAGTTGCCATCGGGCCTTGTTCGTCTAAAGCAGTCGTATTTAGAGGCCAAGTCCTTCGTTTTCTTAAGGTAAACAGGGTCGTTAACGTACTCATTTTCCAGAGCTTCTAAACTTTCTTTGGGGCCAATCAGCTGTATTCTCTCTGATATCTGGATAGTAAATGCCAAACAATGAATCAAGTTACTTTTTTTCAAAGGCCCCAAGATGAAAGTGATCAGGATGAGTTGACAGGCACCAGTTTGCTTACATTTTTTAAATGTTCTTTAATAGTAATAGAATGAATTGCGCTCCGAAGATGAAGCTGGGGTTACCTTCCAATGCCTTTTTAAACATTGTACAGCATTATGATTGAGTTACCAGCCCTGGTGACCCAGCATTGGTCAGTATATATATATATATCGAAACCCATACATTTCAATAATTAGGATTCAATAAATACCTCTTTCTCGATTTCTCTATGCTGCTGAATAATAAGATCATCCTGAGATGATCCAACGACTGAAAAATAGAGCAGAATGTACAAAAGTCGTTCATGGACGACATGCCAACAAGTTACACAAAATCAAGAGTGAAGAAATGCTATTACCTGGAACATCATCTTCACTCATTATAAGGTTTCAGGTGAGTTAGGGAGTAGAGATGCTCAAACGATTCTTCTATGGTGCTCTAACACACCTAAGAAAATAAAAATCGCATTTCTGTCAAATAGAACATGGTTTCCTTTGATGCGATGGCTCTTAAAATATATGATGAGAGTTTTCAAAGGACGTACTACTTATAGATCATATGCGTCCTTAGTAATTTAACCCATTAGTTAATCGTATGTTTAGGTGTACGGAAAAGAAAAGTTCGTGTTGCCCAGTAACACCTAACATGAATTGGTGTTAAGTTAACTGTTATTCTTAGAATTTGGGGGACCGTCCAGAATCATCTACTGTATTATCACAGAAGAACTCTGCCACGCAGATCCACAATACCATCAGTAAGAACCGTGAGTACAAGGAATCGACCATTGACTGTTGACACGTCAGCGAGCCCACTCAATGTACCAAGCTCTTCAGAGGACCTGAATCGCCCTTCTTCCTCCAATAGCTGACAATTAGAACAACGAATCACTGAAGAAGAGTCTACCCTTGAGATGATTCCTGAGCAACTTACTGCTTTAGTCTCAGTAATGCATTGTACTCAACTTCAATCTACAAGACCACCTGCACTAACCAAGAAACAGATCGCAGTTTGCCAAGTACTGATCTGATGCAAGATGCTGTAGTCATTGCGCACGCGGGAAGTTTGATGCCATACGATGGTAACTTACTTTGGGAAGAGAATGAAATCCACATTCAAGTGACGGTACAGGCTAATGGTTGGAATGAAGTTAGACTAGGGTTTAAGTTGGCTAATGAGTTAAGAAGCCCACCCATTATTATAAGCTGATCTAACTCCATCTGAACGCATCAACTATCGTTGCTTGAAAAACACATTAGCCAGTAGATTTGGATTACACAACCATGCAGTTACTGTTGGCCAGGCACCAGGGGATTGGTGAAAGCTTAACAGAACTAGCGACCAAAATTGAACATTTGGTAAGGGGGGCTTTTCCTGACTAGCCTAAGGAGTATAGGGATAGGCAAGAGATGATGAACATGTCTGAGGGCCATCGCGAACAGAAATCTTGCTCTTTCATTGAGAATTTGTCTTCCTAAGACTAAGTTGGGATACTCTAACGCGTGCCCAACTTATGAAAGTATTAGATCAACAAAGACATACTGTCAGCAAAACTACAACATGAGTAACAGCACAGATCACATCACAGCCAGGTGTCCAAATACTTAGCATTCGGAAAAACTAAAGAAAGCTTTGACAGTGGATTCTGCCCTGACCAAAGACCACTTTGATCCAACAATTCGAACTAAACAGACTGGCACACATTCGCTTTTTGTTGAATATAAATGTCAAGGGACAATGGTGGGCACTGCTGTTGAACATAGGGGCTGCAACAACAATAATCCGCCGGGCTGTCGCTACGAAATATAATCTCGAAGAATCGCCAGTTCCATGGAAGAAACTACTGACCGCAGGGGAAGAAAAATTACACGCTAGAGGAGAATGTCAGGTCCCACTATCGATAGGGAAACGCTTATAATGCACAGGTTTTTGGTAGCTGGCATTCAAGACAAAGGGATTTTGGGACTAGATCTCCTTATTCGCTTACAAGCCTACGTAGCCATTCAGCGTGGTGTTCTCGTGGAGCAAAAAAAGAACATCACAATTCCTCTTCTGTGATGCTTGGTACGACGGGAACGGCTTCTCAAGGAGTTTCCACTGAACTTTCGATGCTGCAGGCCCAGCCTGAGTCATTTTGCATCGCAGCTAGGACCTTCTCTACATTTGCTTTTCCAATGGAGGACTTGCAGTGTCTGCCCCAGGGGTTCTCAGAGCTCTCTGCGTCCACAAAATTTCGCCAGCCTTGCCATTTGGCTCGTTTGATGGCGTGATCTTCTCTTGGATGAAGGCAGTTCAGAGTGTGGCTCTGGCATCAGGGTCACGAGTGTTTTGGTACATCCTTCTCGCTTTATTTACGATTTACGCGCCTCGGCTACGTGAGGGAAGGTACTGGGGTACTTATCTGGCTTGGTAGAGCTCCTAGAGCTTGGGGGGCTGGCGGCTGCTGGGCAATAGCCCTACGCAGCTCTTCCCTCACAACAACTGCCACAGTTTCCCGCAGGGGGGTAGTGACAGCGAGAGATTTCGAAGAGGCAGCTGGTGAGGAGGTCACGCATGGTCCCGTCGCGTTGACCCTCATTCCCGCTAGCTGGTGGTGGATAATTTGGACACAAGCACAAATCTGTTCCATATCCGAAAGATTTGGGTCCACTGGGTGTCTACTGCTTATAGTAGCCAGTTTACTCGGGCTACTAGAAGGGGGAGGTAGGCGAAGGTGCTTTGCCCGGTTCTTTCTGCCCTTGTTTGTTTGGACAACGAGTAAGTTGCTCATTGTCTGAAGAGGGAGGGGTCGAGTTTGGCGAGCCCGAGGAAGAGGCGCAGGTGGCGATTTTATTACCTGCTGATGTTTTAACTGACTTCATCATGTTGTTTTTACTAATGCAGGGGAGATTAAAGAAGCAGACTGATGTAGTGTACCCTCGTGAGTTCATTTGTTGTGTGTTTGTGGTAAGAGCGAAAGGTGCTCGAAGCAGAGTCCTGGAAGCAAACTCGCAGGGAGTACGGCAGTGGAATTCTGGATCCCCAACTGCAGGGTGAGCCCAGTGTGGTCACAGAGTACACTGTGACACCCAGCCACAGTTAAGCCTCGTTGGATGTATTCCTGCGGGGACCTCGCAGAGGTGAGGTTGTTATTCTGGCTGGGCCCATCCTGCTGTCCCTTTTAGGTGGCTCATACGACACACAGGGAATATGGCAGTGGTATTCTGGACCCCCAACTCCAGGGTGATGCAGGGTGAGCACAGACCCTCTTCCCAAATAGTGTTTTTCGAGCTCAGTAGGGTCTAACACGTAAAGATCGGAAGAAAACTCAAAACAAACATTTTGTCAGCCGTCTGCTCACTAAACTGTCTGAGCAAAAACGGAACCTCGATCGTGACGCAAGTGAACATGCTATTGGTGCAGTTCTTCCCAGGATGATGAACCAGGCGAAAAAGTGATTGCATACTTCAGTCAGACTTTGAATAGATCTGAAACAAACTACTGTGTCACAAAATGACCTGAAGCTATTGGTTTGCCAAATCTGGAGGCAGAAACCACAGCCAGGGCCCTAGTGGTTACGTCTTCAGCAGAAATGGCGTTCCTGAGGAAATCCACACGAATCAAGGGAGACATTTTGAAGCTCAGCTATTGAAAGAAGTAAGCAAGTTGATAGGTTTCAGACAAACGCGACACCTTTACACCCTCTATCAGGAGGATTAGTTGAAACGTTCAACTGGACCCTAACAAATTTTTCCAATGGAAAGGGATTGGAAGCAGCAGCAGAGATGACAGGGAGAGATTGGGATGAAGCACAAATTGGCGCACAAAGGCACAAAAGCGATGACGAGTGGAACAATTGGATAGATCGCATTGTAGAGAATTGGGTCAACCGTTGAAAACCTGTAGGGAGATGCAGAACAGCACTGGTCGCATGAACAGCTCAGCAGAAGGAGGAAAGTCAGTGGGGTGATGCCTGTTTTTGTGTCTAGATGGATATTGGGCATGATTTGTTTGCTGCCCCTTTCTTATGTGAGCCAAAGGAGCAGAGGGACGCTTAACAAGGAGAGCGCAATGTTGGATGGGCCTCAGATCGAGAAATTTTCACCCCCATGTTAACCATCGCAGATTTTCCCTCAGGTCTAAAACTTCATAAGTTCTGTATATCCACTTACAGAAAATAGCCCATGTGTACAACGAAAGAAGACGTGCACTTAATGGTCCAGTGTTAGAAAATGAGGAGTAAGAGGTATAAACTAAATCAGTTGCAAGGCAATATTTTTTCAGAGAAATAAAACGTAGTTATTAAAATTTTGTCTGAACTTAGTGCAAGAGCGAATGCCCTCAGGCACTTCTATTAGTAAGGGCAAAGCTGATGAAGAAATTCAGATTTGAGTCGGTTTGGTTGAGAAAGTTCGCTTTGATAAGAACAGAACTGGTTGTGAATAACACAGAGAAAAATGGGGCCCTGGATTTTGGAGAGTATACCAGGGCTTATCATCGACTGAGACAATCAAGTAGTGGATTTAATGTATGGCAATAAAAAATAAAGCAGCCCACGGCACTAAGCCATTCTGCAACAGAAAGGACCCCATAATGCGATGACCACAATCTTAGTGGTTTGCAAGCGAACGGTCGTAAGGAATTCGTTTCTGCAACTTCAGAAGCAATAGATGTAAAGATGTGAAAGCAACTTGGATTTCGAACATTATCAGTCGCATTTGAACGGGCGGTTCAGTCCCAACCTAAAAGTGTGGAATTCAACGGGCTGGAATCTTTACTCATTCGAGATACCATCCAAAACGCGACACACACCAGTGTAAGTGTAAACATATCAAATTCTTAAGAATTTAAAGTCCAACAGTATAGACTAGATAACCTTGGTTTATAGGAATAAGCTTTCTTCAGTCAATCCAAAAAGTTAATTACAAGTAGCTTAAAGTAACCTATTCTTTCGATACCGGGCCGCAAAAGTACTCAATTGTGAATAGTAATATGCTATGACTTGTGATAATATCGAATAGACTGCGGATTTATAGTACAATAGAGAATACTAACTGAATCACTGTCGATACTTCAGTAGTAAATATGACTACAACTCTAGGGAAATAACAGAGAATGAACAAGAAACGTTGCAATTATTTGAACCAAACCAGATAATTATCATAATACACAGAAAACAAACCGAACAGTATCGAACTGGGTAAACAAACGACCACCGTCATCTTCTTCAGCGTATGTGGTAATAACTTCTGAATGCCTAAGCTAACGTGAACTGGTAATAACTTCTTTCAGATGAACTTCAACGCGCTTTGAAATTGTGGATCTGGCGAAATTCAAAGCCCGTCGGGTTCTCTCTACTGAAACCCAATCCGCACAGAGGATCCTGTTGAGAAAATGAACAACCGAGTGTGTTCTCTGACCGAGTAGGAGGACATAAGAATTCCAAAAACGCTGCAAATTATTACACAACGGTTTATTATTCGGATAATCAGCTTGACCTAGCATTAATGCTCCGAGACCCATCCTGTTCGATTCAGCATCGAAAAATATCATAATGAAACCCAAAAAAAGGCCGAAAAGAACTGAATCGTAATATTAAAATAAACAAAAAAAAAATGAAACGAACGAACTATTAATAAATAAACCAAAAATAAGCGAATAATGAAAAGTTCAATCGAAGATAACAGATATTTTGCTACCGTTGAGACGGAGAGAAAGAGTGATTCGTGGAGGTGAAGACGAGAACAAGGCAATCGGACGATAAAGAGACAAATCGTAGTGCCAAAGGTTATATACGAAACACGAGCGCTTCCTAGGGAAGACAAAAAAAAAAACCCGGCGCTAATTGGGCGAACGCTGTGAGTCGAGTGGAAAGGGGTGGCGGGCGGTGTTGCCGGACCAGTGATGATCGCTTTTGATGGGCGGGAGCGAGGACTTCAAAGACGTAACGCGTTATACTGCGTTTCGTTAATTTTTAACCGTTTTTGCCCATTACAACCACGGGCTTCGTCCGATCGGATTGCGGAGATGGCGGGCACAACTAGATACCAAATCGGATTTTGGGCGAAAGAACGAATTTTTAGACCACGTTAAAGGCACAAACGGCCCGGACGGCGGACGGACGGGGGACGGGGGACGGCGGACGGACATTGCAAATTTGGAATCTCCATGTCATGAAACGTAAAGTATCAAATTTTGAGGGGGGGTTGTAAAAAATTTTTCGTGACCGAAAACATAGGGTTATTATTCAGAATGAATAATAAACCAAAACAACATATAAATACATTTCCACGAATGACTGAACAAGTTTTATTGCCAAAAATATTTTCCATTATAACTGTGGTCTACCTAAACAAAAGAATTAATTCTTCCTACAGTTTTCTTGGTTTATTATTCATTCAGAATACTTGTTAGCAGGAAATCCCCCCCCCCTCCCACCAAATATCTGTGACACATAATGTTTCAAGCTACAAATAATCTATTTCATCCCTTTCTGCATCACACTTTATATTTAACAAAATCTAACAAATCCGTTCTTTCACATCAAAATTTCATTTGGTATCTAGTTGTGCCAGCCTACTTAGCAACCCAACCAGACGAAACCTATGGTTGTTATGGGCAAAAAATAAGCTGAAAACAAAATGTTGGCACTTTTTGGCATTCATGTCGTTTTAGGTATCATTGCTTTGGTATTTTTGACGTTGAGACGGGTCTTCAGATTATAGGTTCAGATCATGGCTCTCAGAGGTCCCATGATACTGGACGCACCTAACGGGTAAACAGTGAAGTCACAGTAAACACAGAGAAACAAATTCTATTACTGGATGCAGCTCTTAAAGCAATTTTGTGAATGTTATAATTTCTACTTGGCCTTATCGTTTCCTCCATTTCTTCTCTATAAATATCTCCATGAAAATTCAAACTCACTATATGTATGAACATTTTCGTAATATCCAGAGTAACTGCTTCACTTTATTTGAACACTCTTACAGAGTGTCTTCTAGTAACGTACGCCCATGTTTTATTTCTGTATCTATGTGTTGAACGCAGCACTAACGATTTTGATCAAACTAACGAAGTGCTCTCAACTAACTTGTACCTACCTTTTGTTCTGTGTAAATGTTTCCGTAGAAATGCGATGAACGAAGATACAGCGCCCGTACATATAGTGTCGGTTACTAATGCACCCAATTGCGCTTATCCTTACTTTTGCAAGCACTACTCTGCTTTTGGTACCCTCTTGATGTCTACTTAAGTAAAATGTGATCTGATGCCTCTCGTGTTACCTTTTCTAATCTATTTTGCAGTATATTAAATTTTTTTGTTTCGTCTTATCGTCGCTACATTTCCCTCATTACTCTCAAGATATTGCACCACTGACTAATTTACAGGGGTTGCAGTGTTGCACTAAGACAGTTTAGGAGGTTAATAAAAAACACTGCTTTGATCGATGCTGGATGAGACAATGCAAATTCTATTTGATGCAGTTCCCTCGCAAACTTACACGACCACCGCGAAGCACTGAATGGGTTCTAGCACGCAAGAAGTAACAGCTACTTCCAACTGTTACAGCAGTTGTGTGTTGCTACGCACCAGATATTTTTTTAATTTTCATAATTCCAGAGTAACTGCTTCACTGGATTTGATTGATCTTACAGAATGTCTTCTGACAACTATATATAAATTGTTCTCAGCAATTACTTCGAAAATTGTTTGATACCCCCCCCCCTCCACGCCACAACATATATAGCATTCTGACTGTCGTAAAGCTGAGTTGAGCACCACAGCCTAATGACCTACTGTGCCAGTACTAATGTCTCACAGGTTCATGCCTAGCCTCCTAAGGAATGCCAGATATTTCTTGCAAGAGTCTTCATTGATGTCCACCCTGCTAGAAGTAGTACCAATGACCAGAAATTGCTCCCTCTCATTCTCTGGCGTAAGACGGGGTAGGGAGTCTCCTCATCTGTGCCACACCACCTATACTGAGGGGTGTCGACTATATCCCTAACATACATGTTTTTTTTTTTTCATTCTGCAGTGCCTGGTGATGATCCCTACCGTCTGCCTTAGGTCCTTCCTCTCCATCCTCAGAAGGCTCTGTCTTATCTCCACATGTGTTTACCCAGAGACTGTGTGTCCCACCTCTCCTAGAGCCACTTATCCACACCCCAGAGCCTATGCCCTCTGGAGTTTTCGATCCACCTGTGTAGATGTTGATACCATTAGGAGGCTGAAACTGACGACTGTCACTGTTCCAAGCCCTCCATCTGGTTGTACGGTGTATTTCCTGACGAACTCATACATGGTCACCATCATGTCAGTGACCAAGCCTGATGAGTCCGTAAGCCACCTTCCTAGCCTGTTCCTTGACAAATATATCTCGGGGAAAAAAGTCGAACATTTTCTCCATAGTACTCGTGGGTGTGGTTTTCATCCCCCCCCCCCCTCCCACAGGAGGAAGCTCTGGGAGTAAGAAGACGAAAATCCACCTACAAATAGATGCAGTTCCAGTATTAGTATTTACTGTGGCAGTTTAGAACGTTCGCTACTTTGCAATGATGCTATAGCCGTGTTAAGGTGTTCAATTCCTCAAGACCTCAATGGTTTTATGGCAATAATATCCCACGTTACCAGGTGAAGAGTCAAAGGGCGTAAGGAAATTCACTCCGCAGTGCAGGTTACTTTGGAAACCACAACAACGTAACCGGTGATCCTTCCATTCCCATTAAAACCCTTTTCGCAAAAACATTTTATATTTACCCCTAAACTCGTGCGAAGTACTCAATAGGATGAGCACAATGTAGCGATATCGTGGCTTCCGTTTTCTTATTTGCCTAAAATCTGCCAGCGTCCACCAGTGTGTCTTCACTGTACGGTACACGATTAGTGCTGTTAATGTTTAGGTAAGTTCTACGGGAATTTCTGGTTTGCCGGTTCAGTTTATTATTCATGTTATCCTCACGTATTTATCTAGAATTTCAACTGATTCCAATTGGGAATCGTGTCGAACGCTCGTTGTATGAATGAATAGAGACTAGATAGTTATCTGGAATAAATGATTTAACTTAAAAATGAGGCGGCTAGGCTAACGCAGATGCCATGCACAGCGTAAGGGCGTTGGTAAAATTAACGATTGGTAAAAAATTAATGTTAATTATCGAAACCCAAGAAATTATCCCATAAAGCGGGTGTAATTTGGTAGATAAACCGCGTGGTGTGCAGTTCAACGGTTGGACTGCGAACAACCAATTTCTTTGTCCTTTACATGAAGCACAATATCAGAGTAACACTACGGGTACGAGATGCTGCTGCTGTATAATTCATCGGTTGCCACTTGTACTTCGTTTTCAAACTGATTCGTGTCATTTTTGTAGAATTAAATACTACAATTTTTCAAATCAAATACTCGATTCTCGTCGAATGATATTTTTCGTAAGTTAGGGCAATGTTAAGGTAGATGAAGAGCGTAAATTCTGTAGCTCAACAGCGAAGTTACATTACGATTACCAGGGTTCAGTACCAGTTGTGTTGTGGGGTGGGATGCGTTGCTAGGAATGCTCTATAGAGATGCGTTAGCTGTATGTATTTGCAGGCGTTACTCACAGACGTTGCTCAATTCCTAACAGAACTTGTGGCCAATGGATTGTAGAATTTCATCGTAACGTTCATTTCTTTTGTGTCTCTCAAGAATCAGTACCTGGTAGGTCGGGCTACCCACCTGGCATTCATTATTTTAAGTTAGCCTGTTTAATTTTAGCGTGCCACCATTTCCTCTATGATGCACTTGGTAAAACGAGAAGTAAATGGAGAACATGATTGAGGGAAAATAGCTGAAGCTGATCAACTTAAAATCAATATTTTGCCTATACCTTAACCAAAATTAGGTATGAGTAAAATTAACTGAAGCTAAATATAGTAGTCATAGTAATCAATGTTTTTCTATACTTATTATAGCTTCTATTTACTGTGCAGTGAGTTAAATGTTATGAGAATCAATGACGAAAACAGGACAACAAATGGTTGAAATGTAGTGTCCTACCTGTCTCACATCACAGCTCTTCTATTGCTTTACTGACTTGTTTCACAGTTTTTTTTCCATAACTGCAAACTTTTTAAAACAATCATGTTGATGATCCAACATGATTCGCACACGGAAGTTCTAATATCCACACAAGGATTGCGATGTTTTAACTGTTCTTCTTCACATTGAATGTCCTCAAAATCCTCCCCACCCCACATGGTTGGTGATTCACGAGACAGGGTAGTCAACATTTAATAGTGAATTTAATTTTCTATGAGGAGTTCCTTGGCAATTTCTCTACGGGTTTTCATCGTTTTGACGATAAACGATTTCAGCGCAGTTTTTTTCTTACAAACCCTGCGTAAAATCATTGTCGTAGTGTAATAAACTATCTACATGGGATCTTGTTCATAAGGCAATCAGGAGCAACCCCAGAAATGCTTCAATCCAAATCACTGCTACTTCACACAGCTATTATCCAATTATTCTAAAGCAGTTTATACAAGCCTCTCTGATAAACCACATTGACTCTCTCATTAATCGCCTATGCACTGATGTGGAAAAATTTTGTATCTTTATCCTTCCATACTTTCCACTGTGTATTGGGTGATATACTACGTTAGTTCGACTCAGTGTGTGTAGTTGTTCCATTTTCCAAACTTCAGTCAGTTCGTGAACAGTTTCAATTTCTAATCGAAACCTTCCTATTAATGAGTACCGTGTCGTCTGCGAGGACTTAGTGTAAGTTTGGTTTTTTTCATGTAGGGTCGAATTTCAGAAGGTCATCGTTTCCTTATTTGAGTGGAGTTGATGGCACTTCCTTCAAGATTCCATTTCTTGATTACGTAATTGCTCTCTTGTATCACTTCGACATGCATTTGACCATCATCTGGTACCGTTTAGTTCTCGAAAATTAGTCCTACTGAGTCGGGAAGACTATTTTTATCAGTCGCAATTTCAACATCTCTGGTACCTATCTCTTCTATTGAAAATGAGATAATTCTATTTTCGGACCAAATAGTACGAATTTGCAAATACTGTTTGCCAGTACTTTCCATCAGGAGAAGGGAAACAGGATTTTCAGCTCCCCACAATTACTTACATGTTTTCACGGAATTTAAAAAATTTAAAATGGTTACCACTGATGCGCAGTTATTGCTCCACTTATTGAAACTGATCGTAGGACTAGCAAGTAGTACTTGGATTCAAATACCAAGTATTTTCTTCTTCCAGGCAGAATTTTTGTGTGGCTTACTTTCCTTTGGTATTCTGGATGTCACTTATATTGTATTGATATTATCTTCTAATGATTGAGCCAAATGTAATATTTTGATGTAATTGTATTTGAGAAAGACGAGTCTGGTGCGAAGTAAAATTGTTATTGGTTTAGCCATTGTATGTGTTTTAGAAACCGCACTTGTAGGGGTTTAGTTTACTGCCCCATTGATTGTAGAAGAGCCCATTACGTTAGTAACATGATTTTGTTGTCTTCGTGTTTATAGATTCACAATTGTGTAGTTATGAATGGATTCACGAGCGTACGCAAGAAAGGAAGGCGAAAGCAGTTGTCAGACGAATACGATGAAACGTCCCCTGCTTTTCTTGCTAAATTCAGACGGTAAGTTGATAAATATAAAACCGAATTGTCTTGTTACGGACGTTCATAAATTAAATTGTAAGAAAATTACCCATAAATGAAAGTAAATTAGAAATATAGTAAACTATTTAACACTTTCGCTGCTAACGACCGAACCCCTGTGTAAGACCACTGCTACACAAAACATGGCGGCGGGCGGGAAACCCGCACTTTCAGGCGTAGTCACTCTCATGGAACAAAACGTTATTTTTCTTTCCTACTAATACCGCGCCTGCTGTCCTTCAGGGCTTGAGCAAAGATTTTTGGTTTATCGTCTTACTTTCATTTGTATCAAATATGCACTGCCTTGAATGGTAGGTACCTAGCATTAGCTGGATATTAGGTATCGAAAACGGCCTAGACATAATATGTGATAAGATTATTATTCTGGATATATGAACCAAAAAGGAAAATATATTTTAATTGTCTTCGATTTGTTTCAAACGTGCCATAAAAACTACATTATTTTACGATTATACCTACGAATAAGTAGGTTGGGAGGTCAGCAGATACCTACTAGAAATACATATTACAGAAAAATACATCCATATCACGAAAGAATAATAATAAATTTATTCTCACAAACCATTCTTTTACATGCTTTCATATAACATCATGTCATATTCAAAAGTGATAATATAATATATTAGTAAACTTTTGGGAGGGAGCAGTCGAGGAACTTGTGGAGGGTTGAGGCTCTTCATCCTCATTACGGGGTCTTTTGAGACCCTCTCGAGTTTTAACCATGTTTGTTCTGGAAAATATCATAGATAAATAGCATGATGGGCGAAGAATTGAAACATACATATGTACATAACATCTAAGAGGAAAGCACAAAAAGTAGGCCAGTAGACAAGTGAGATGGGTTTAGACATCCACATACTTGTTTTCAATCCTCCTCTTAATAAATTCCATAAATATATGCTCATTAGTAACTGTAAAAAAGAATGGTAAAGTAAAATATATAACTTACCACAAAAAAATTGCCGAAAACGCAGGAGAAACGCGTTTCGTTGAGGCTTTCGTCAGACTGAAAATAAAAAACCGTCGCTACCTGAACTCCTCGGTGGGTACTCCCCGCTCATTTACAAGGGTCATTCCCACTACTACCTGTATTGAAAACGGCTTATGGAACTACTACCGTCTCAATACGGGCTTGGATTGTACAGGGTTTTTGCAAGGCTCGAGAGCGGTTTTACCGCTCTAGTCATGGGGAAGAACACGAAAGCGCGGTAATACCAGAAGCCAGGGTAAATTAACCACTTACTGTTAAACTGACGTGAACGTTGCTTCTACTTGTCAGAGACTATTCCATTTTGTGTATGACCAATCTTGTGTTGTAGGGGTTTTTTAAACTTCGTAAATGACGTCCCCGCTCCCCCCTCCAAATATCAGGAATCAGTAAAGTAAATTTATTTTAAAAGTACTAATACTTTATTAAATCTATAATTTGTTATGTAGTCTTCATCAATCCCACTTCATGGTAATGAGACTCAAAGATTGACTACAGGAATACTTTGGAAAAATTGCATGTGCGCTTGCAGAACAAAAACTTGTCTGTGAAAGTTGCAGACAGTGATTTGTCACAGGGGTCCCGGTTTCCTGCTGTCGGTGGTGGGTGGGGGGCACTACCTTGGGGCCTAGTTTCTTAGGGCACTCTTTGTGTAAGTTTCTTTTGGGTTCTTTGCCAAATGAGTTAGTGCATGCAACAATTAAAGCTACTTCTCCCATCTTCAAGATTATTCCTCTTTCTCTCTCAGTGTCTCAAGTAAAACTAACTGCTCTACAGCTAGCAGGGATTGGGCCAGAAGCAGTCGTGTGCTGTAAGGAATTGAATGAGGTAGAAGTTTATCTCTCTGTTTTATATATATCCCATGTGGACTCATTTGTGTAGTCCATTGTCCTCTTTCCTGTGTTTGAACCACTCCTGACAGGTTTAGAAACACCCAAAACACCTCATTCCAAGCATGAGGTTTTCATCACTTACAGCCTCTGCCCATATCAGGTCAAAGGAGACTATGTCCACAATGACCTAATGTTAACTGTAAATGTATGCTACGTTGAAGGTTTCTTGTCTCTGTACTGCTTCACTTGGTGGAGCTCGCCTATATCCTATGCAATTGCACACTCTTCCAAGCTTCTTGCTCATTGGAGAAGCTGGCAAATGGACTGTTTTTACTGTGACTTATTTGCCATTAACCTAACTAGGCCCCTCACCATGGTGAATGCTTTTGCTGCCACCAGCTAGAAATATGCCCAGAATTACAGCTCAATGTCCATTGTGGTGCTGATGTGACACTGGAACTTTGTTGGAGGTCTCAATCTACCTTCATTAGGATGACCATAAGTATTTGCCAGGAGATGATCGCTAAGCCTACTTGAAGTTCATCACCAGCTCTGTCAACAAAGCTTTCACTTTATGATAGCAACCGTATGATCTCTTAGATACTAGGAAATATCCACATGCAGCAAGGAGTTGTAAATAAGTGGTGCCCCGTACTGCTAGTGAACATTCTTTCTATCATTCAACTAGCCTGCTGTGCCATCGATTTTTAAAAAAAATCAACTTCGTTTTTCTCTTTTGTAGGAGACTGGATTCTGTTCTGGAACAGTTCGACACAGAACCTCAGCTGACAGCTGCGATTGGCGCTTTGGAGAAAGTTGTATCTTTCCTTGGTGGAGATTTTAAAATTAAAAACGTGATTTGTTATGGGTTAGGCAGCCCATCCAACTCAAAAACATCTACGTTTCAATTGTCTCTCATATTTAAATTGAGTCAACGTTTAAATTGCCCTTTGAGTTGCTTTGACCCCGTTTTTACTTCTGTTGATGAAAACGTGTTCAAATCAATGGACTGCTCAGTTCTACCTGAAGATGACAAAGGCTGTCGACGTGTGGGAGAAAGCACTTTATTTTTCTTGCCGCACTGCCCTCGTTTTGTATTCAACAACATTTTAAAATCTAACTGGGGAAACAATTTGTCCAAGTGCGTTATATTTGGAGATAATTTGTTGAGCGTCATCGAGCAGTCCCCATCACGAATTTTCAGGGGCAAGTACCCTATTTTGTATCACAGCCGAACATTAGTTGATGTGGTACCTGTGGAAAATTGTTTCAAGTATAACGACGTATTCAACGACTTTGCCTTCCACTTTTTTACCTCTGCAAAGTTGGCACAAGTGGAAGCAGATCTTTGAAATGTTGGGAAACTTGATGGACCTGACTTTTCAGATCTTACACCAGATTTTTGTGCTGTGATAATCGTTTTTGTAAATACAAGTTAACTTTGTTTTTACGTTGGTTATCATTCTTCTTTTCATACCAAAAATGGTTGATAGTCGCAAGTAGCCGAGGGGGATGATTACAGTAACTCAATTACTACACAATGGCGCAGGCGACAGCCAACCTTGAGGATGGCCCAGGACAGGCAGCCCTGAAAATCACAGTACCTGATTGCTGCATTGAAAATTAATCACTGCAGTCAACCTACCCTCTAATCAATTCAAAATAAGATTTGTCAATTTTGATGCGAGAATTCGTTCAAATGAACTGAGTGATAAAAGAATTGAGTAAGTATAAAAAAAGTATTAAAGCAGTAGGGTTATGTCCGCCAGAACACCACCACTAAAAACGTTACCAACCTCACCAAACTGACACTCAGACAAAACTACTTCCAATTCAACGACAGCATATACAAGCCAAACGATGGATTAGGTATGGGAAACCCTACTTCGTCCATATTAACTGAAATATTTCTACAACATTACGAAGAAACTCACATCCAGACCTTAATGACAAAACACGATATTAAACACTACGCCAGATATGTAGATGATATCATCTGCGTATTAGGCCGCGATAACACTGACGACATACTAAAGGACTTAAACAATATCCACCATAACATCCAATATGACATGGACAAAGAACAAAATAAAACCCTTAATTACTTGGACCTGAAAATCACACGGTTGGACAACGAACTACAATACGACATTTTCAGAAAACCCACTGCCACCGACACGACCATACACTTTACATCAAACCACCCACAACAACATAAACTAAGTGCATTTAGACACATGATACGGAGACTAAAAACTATCCCACTACCCGCACAAAATTACAAAAACTTGATACTATCAATACCATCGCAGAAAATAACGGTTACTCCAAAAAAACAATAAACAAATTATTAAGACAATACGAATCCAAAACACACGACTCAAAAACACAGAATACACAGACCTTAACAAGATGCTGCACATTCACGTACACAGGACCAAAAACATACGGAATAACTAACATCCTCCGAAAGGAAGGTATACAAATCGCATTACGTACGGACAACACACTTAGAACCAAACTAACTACAAAGACTGAAAAGACAGACCCACTCGACCAAAGTGGGGTATATAAAATAACTTGTACAAACGCATACATAGGACAGACAGGACGAAAAATACGGACCAGATACTCAGAACAAATTAAATCTCTTAATAGGAACAAAGACGATTCAAACTTTGCTAACCATCTCAAAACAACTGGACATGAACCTACCAAAATACAGGACTGTACCACCTTACTACACAAACAATACAAAGGACGAAAACTGAACATATTAGAAAACATGGAAATTTACAAACAAAAAAACTTCAATGGACAGATCATAAATGAACAAATCAACACAAAATGCGACACCATATTCACACCACTCAAAACATTACACAAACGAAAACAACCAACTGACGGATTTACAGACCACCCTACAGAAAAAAGACGGAAATTCCACAATTGACAGATCATTCAAGACGTTCCATTCACCTTAGGGGTTTTCCCCTGAGGTACATGACCTCCTCTCCCCGACCCACCATCATCCCGTTTTACCTTCCTTTCATATATAAAGACCACGACCAACTGACTGACTCCAGTTCTGACTTAACGGCCAGACGATGATGTCTTTACATCGAAAGCGCTTGCCACCAGCAACACACCAGCCAGAGGAGACGGACTCACCTAACAGCTACGTAAACTTTTATAAAAAAAAGTCATGTGCACGAGTGAATTGACGTAGAGCTAAGGAAAGTTGTGTGTTGCAACGCAACAGATATTTTTTTAAACATTCTAGTAACATTTCAGCGAAGTTTAAAAGGAAACGAGCGGTGCGTAGCAACACACAACTTTCCGCAATCCCTTCAAGTTCGAACACATATGCGGGCGCTATATCTTCGTTCACATTTCTACAGGAACGTTTATGGAGAACAAAATGTAGGAACTAGTTAGTTGAGAGTCGTTCGTAAGTTTGATCGAAATCATTAGAGCCATTTTTGAGAAAATTGGAATACCGATAATTAATAATCGACAAATCTCCTTTTCTGAGTTAACTTGGCTTATATCTCCGTTCAATAGATGGATACACAGGTAGTTGCGGGAACCAAAATGTGGGTTTAGACTGCTGGAAGACACTCCATAAGATTTATCACATCTGGCGAAGCAGTTACAGAAATGTTAAAAAAAAACGTTATTTTCGACACATTTTGATTTTTATCTCTGTTCAATGGACGGGCAGAGCAACATTTATTGAGAACAATATGTAGGTATTAACTATTTGAAAGCATCCTGTGAATTTGGTGAAAATCGCTGAAGCCGTTTTGCCAAAAAGCGTAAAAAAACCTAGTTTTGTTTCATAGGCCTATATCTTCGTTCACCGTATTTTCATGGAGATATGTATCATGGAGAAGAAAAGTTAGGTATTGATTAGTTGAAGATAATTTGAAAGTTTAATCAAAATCGTTAGAGCCGTTTTTGAGAAAAAGGCGAAAACCCCTACTTTTTGGTACATTTTTGCCCCGCCCCTCTTGCCATCGACTGAAATCGCCCATGACCTAATTTTGGTGTCTAAAAAAAAATAACGAACAAAACAAAAAAAGAACCAGCTCAATCAGATCAGCCATTCTCCCGCAAATCAAACTACAGACACACACGCCGAAATTAGGTTTTTTAGACTCAGTAGGCCTCAAAACGTAAAGTTCTGAAGAAAACCCAAATACGTGTTTTGACACGATTACTATACTTTCCTTTTCCTATGAGGTAGCGGAACGTAAAAAACCGCGCTAAAACCGATTTTCGTAGAAAATTTTGATCATTTATTGTGCTGCTCTCGTCATTTTCCCACGAATGGGAATTTTACGGTATAATTGCCTTATTGAGAGCTATCAATATAAAAAATTCAATCAAAATCGTTAGAGCCGTTTTTGAGAAAAAAAATATTTGGTTTTTTGATCACTATGATAACTATAGTTAACTTTCGGTGGATTTTGTTCATACCCTTATTTTGACGTCCCATGGTAACCTGCGGGCTAGGTATGAAGTTTGAGCTGATTTGATACGGTCGTTTTCTCTAAAAATCGTTCACAGACCATTTTCCCAAATAGTGTTTTTTGGACTATGGAGGGTCTGAAACGTAAAGATCTGAAGAAAACTCAATTTTTTTTTTCAGCCGATTACATAACTTTCCTTTCTACTTTGTAGAGCCAAGGAAAGTGAAAAACAATCCACAACTTCATGCTCAATTAATGTATGTTTAGTGGATCAAAAGGTATTTGTTGAACCTGGTTGTGTCGTTTCTCCAGGGCTTAGATAATGCGTCAATTTTCCAGTGAAAGGTCATTTTCTTCTCAGGAGGGAGGTACTCCTCATCAGACACTCCCGTGATCTTCCATTGTAGTTTGGTCGCACTTCCCACAACGTTTCACATCTTCAATGGTGGTATGGGGCTGCATCCCTTAGTAGTCCAAGATTGTACAGTTACTGGACTTTCACAGTCAAGTGTGAAGGCAAGTTGACAAAAAGTGTGGTGACGTCAATCCGCCCCTGTTGGATTAATTCCCAAGTGCCACTTAAGCTCCCTTGTTTCTTTTTCTTTATGACTGAATAGGGGTAGTTTGCTAGCATCACTCAACACCTCAAGTTGATTTGATTAAAAAGAGCAATTGCATATCTCGTTACAATGATTATAAGATTTCCATACCTCCCAGATCTGTGAAGGAGAGAGCTCAGGTACATTACAAGGGTTTACATTACATTTCTCATCACAGGTCCAATAACAGAGCGATTTATCCAATTTGCGAAAGTTTAAGCCACTAGCCAATAAACCAACCAACACATCTTCACCTACAGAATTTCCCTGCAGCTGCTTACGTTCTAACAATTTTTTTGCTGAAGATGTTTTTATCACGTAGCCAGAGCCAGAGGGGAAAGGAGGGTAGAGTTGAGGAGATACGACCCGATTCCTCCACTTTCCTGCGTTTGGAGCAGACCAACCCTCTTTGAAACAAGTCCACCAGTCCCAATCAGTATTCTGCTGAAGTTGAGCCATCACCTTCACAACATCCACAAACACGTCGTCGTCAGTTTTCAAAACGAAGTCGTAATTTTGGCTGCAGGCCCTGAAACAAACGATGTTGAATTATCCTCCGCATTCAAACTTTTAAAACCAAGTTAAGTGGTTTTACAAACCAGTGCAATCTGTGGTGGTATTTTGACTGAATTGCCGAAAAATGTCGAACGTTTCGTGTTGAATGAATGTTTTGGGCAAATGCTCCACCAAAGACAAAGCAAAGGGCAAAGCTACCGCAGTTGATGAGGAATGACCTTTTTGGCACTTTCTAACATATTTCTGTTGCCTAGCAAAATGTTGAGTCGTAACTAAGATTTCAAGTTCTGAATACATTTTCGTTGTTTGTTCAAATTTTCATCAGTATCCCATATGGATATTTCATTGGTTCTTCCTTCCATTTCTTACGTCCTACATATCCTCTTCACTCCTACCAGCACTCTGCCGATCCCTTCAATACATCAATAATGAGGTTCCAGGCACAAGTGCTGTCCAATTAGGTTTTCCCGTAAATGCTGCACCCTAACGCCCTTTCCATTGTTATTGATACGCATCTATACCTTGACTAATTTCACTTTTCTGTGGGGTTTCGTAAAAAGCAAATATTCTTCATATGATTGAGGTTCATATAAATTATAAGTTCTGACTCACAAAATCACTTTTTAAAAACTGTTTTATTCACAATTAAAAACCGGCAGAGTAACGTGCAGCAAGGAGTTCAGACGGAGACTGAGGATTGTTGGAAGGTGGGAGGCTTTTATAAGCCCAGGATTGCTGATACAGCATCTTAGTTATAAAATAGCAATTCAGTGGAAAAGTATCGGGTAACTCCTCCCCCCTTAGAGGAAATTTTGGGGGACAAAATTGCCAAGAATGGATTACAGCGGATTACAACATAAAACGTAAAACCAGGGGTACACGATAGATGTTTACATATGACCTATGCTGCACGAACGCTCAATAGTGTAAAAAAATACAAAAAGTAGGATTAGCCCTTTACAAAAAGTACAAAAGTATTACAAAAAGTGACCCTCAAAATAGAAAAACAAAAAATGACCCTCGAAATAGAAAAACAAAAGTGACCCTCAAAACATAACTAGTAAGAGGCAATACCTCCTTAATAGAAGTCAAAATTACACAGCACATTTATAAGTTACATTCCAGAATTAAAAGTGTTAGCTAAGGCATAAACGCTAAGAGTGTTGGTCAACCTCCTTTTCTTCGTGTGGTAATAGTATTTACAGATTGTGTAAAGTGTGAGTGATGACAACACGATGTAAAGAATCAAGGTCCAAATGCTTGGAATTCCTAGGGTGCGAACGTCGAAACGATCAATTGGATACGGGTAGTCGAGAGAAATGTATTTCAGTTCCAAATCGTTGAGCTTAACCACACGGTCAGGATATTGCTCAGGTGTTAGCGCAAAGTTGGCATTGTTTATGAACATTGGTCTCCCTACTATAGCTTTTCTAGCCAAGTGTTGCGTTTTATTTTTAAAGATGATTGAATTGACTCCTGGGTCGACCAAAAATGTACCTTGTAACGCACGAACCTCGCTGTTTTTGTCGTTTTGGATATTAATTATATCACCATAAGGGAATATGAGGAGAAGTTGATTGACCTCTAAAATTAATTGTACACTATTCCTTTCTATTTCTAACTTTACATATTTACATTTGGCGTTGGAACCAGCCCTTAATATATGTTCGACGCAAGTAACATCTGCAGAAGGCAGTACAGTATGACTACTACACAAATAAACGTGACCTACATCACAAGGCTGGGATAAGGCAAGGACTTCCCTGTCGTCCTTCGATTTCAATAGGTATTTGTGATCTGGGATTTTCTTTAGTTTCCTCCAGCTTTTCTTCGATCAAGTTATACAATGTTTTCATCTTGTTTTTATGCTGCTCCAAGAAATTATTCATTAGAACTTGATTGAGTTCCATTTCTACTGAGGATTTATTGCCTATGTGGCCATACAATAATTCGAACGGAGTTAATTTTGTAACAGAGTGGATGGAATTATTATAGGCGATTATTGCGTATTTGACCTTAGTTCGAGTGGTGTCTTTTTGAAACTCTGCCCTATGGTTCATGAGTCGAACGTGCTCGATAAGTGTGGAGTGGAATCGTTCTATAATCCCATTGGAGGCTGGATGTTGCGAAGCAATGAAGTGTATTTGAATTTTGTGAAGTAGCATGAGTTCCTGGACCAGAACGTTATGTATTTCGGGTCCATTATCAGCTATAATGAATGTAGGGGTACCATGATGTGTGAAAAAATTCAATAGTGCATTAACCACCTCACTGCCGTTAGCCGAACTAAGCGGGTACGCTTGAGCGTATTTCGAAAGTGCGTCTATGATTGTCAAGAATTTAGCATTTTCGATGGTGAATTTATCAATGTGGAGTGTATCTAAGTGACGTGAGGGTGTTGGGGTAATATTATATTGAATTTTTAGTGGTGATCTTTCGTATTTGCACTGTAGGCAGATGTTACAATTGTTGATCACCTTCTGAATAGAACGTCGCATATTCGGCCAATAATAGTCTCTTTTTAAAAATTCGAAAGTTTCATCGATTCCTCTGTGGTTCGCAATACCCGTATGATGCGCCTGGATTAATTTGTCGTGATCGCACTCGTCCATTACATCCTTGAGTATTTTGTTATACTTAATCATACAGATATCGGAGTACGTGAAATTTTGTATCATGATTCTGATAAATTCCTCGCACATGTCTTCCGAAAAATAAACTCCATATTTGACTTTTGGCACTACGAATTCCTTTACAAATTGGATGATATTGTCTTCTCTGTTATGTTTTGGAAGCGATACAATTATTCTACTTTTTGTTCCAAACAATTTAAGGGTCTTTACCTTTTTGAGGGATGGCCCCTTGCACAACTCCAGCACAATTTGGTTTTTACAATAATTAAGAGGTTCGTCTTTAATTGGGACAGAAATTATTGTATTGCCTAAATGGTTTGAATGCACGGTTTGAGATGAATGATTGCTGACCACTTCGTCTTCATTTGGGTCAAGATTAACTATTACGGAACGCCTATCTTTGTCTTCTGACTCCATTCCTCCCGTGTTTACAATTTCTTCTGGTGAGATGCCTATTATTTCCTGAATTGTTCTCGGGCTTAGTTGGGGTAGATCCTTCTCCAGTATCTCTAGTAAGATGCTATCCACCGGTCCTTCACTGGGCTGACTATCAGTATTATTCAAAATTTCCACCCGAGATAGAGCATCGGCAAGGGCGGGTGCCCTTTTTGTGGTGAATTTCAAAATCAAATTCCTGCAATCTAGTTTTCCATTTAAAAAGTTTAGAATTCGGTTCTTTTAATGAAAACAGCCATTGCAGTGGTTTATGGTCTGAGAAGACTTTAAAGTGTCTCCCAAACAAATAGGGACGGAAATATTTAGTTGCCCAAACAACAGCCAAGAGTTCCTTTTCGATAGTTGAAAGTTTCTGCTCCATATCAGATAAGGTACGGCTGGCGTACGCAATAGGTAGGTCACTACCACTAGTTTCCTGACTTAAAACAGCTCCTAGCGCCACATTGCTGGCGTCTGTTGTTAGACAAAATACCTTGCTGAAATCAGGATATTGGAGTATGGGGCTATTTGTTAACAATGTCTTGCAGGTTTCGAAACATTCAGCATATTCCGGTTCATTAATATTTATGTGGGCTCCCTTTTTTAAGCACTTGGTAAAAGGTTTCGTCACCAAGGCAAAGTTTTTAATATATTTTCTGTAATATCCTAACAACCCGAGGAAGCTTTTTATTTCTTTGGTAGTACGGGGGATAGGGTAGGCTCGGTTTTGTCGAGCTGGACCTTAAGGTTAGCCCGTCTAAGCCGATCAAAAACTGCTCTCAGCCTTTGCAAGTGTTCTTGGAGGCTTGTGCTGAATACGATTATATCGTCTAAGTATACACAGCACAGTTCGTTATTAATGCCCCTAAGGACGTTGTCCATTACTTGCTGAAATGTTGCGGGTGCGTTTTTAAGCCCAAAGGGGAGTCTCGTAAATTCTAAATGATTATTGGGAGTGCTGAATGCCGTTTTAGGAATGCTATCAGAAGAAATTTCTACTTGATGATAACCACTGGCTAAATCCAGAACCGAAAAATATTGACATCTACCTAGTTTGTCCAAAATATCGTTAATTTGTGGCAGGGGATATTTGATTTCTGCCGTTTTCTCATTTAGTTTTCGATAATCCACTACAATCCGAAATTTTTGTTTGCCACTGGCATCTTTTTTTTTGGGGATCACAAAAATCGGTGAATTCCACGCGCTGTCCGAATGTCTAACGATCCCTTGTTCTAACATTTTTTTAACCTGTTCTTCTACCTCCTGACGGTAAATTTCTGGGAACCTATAGTTCCTAGTATAGACAGGGAGTTCGTCCGTGGTTCTGATTTCATGTTTCACTACATTGGAAAAAGTAAGGGCTTCTTCTGGATTATGAAAAATATCGGCATATTCCGAAACGAGTTCAGTCATAGAAGTTTTTTCTTCCTCATTCATGTGGTCCAATCTCAGTTGCCCTATGTTAAATTTGGAATGTGCAACTTCATAGTTATTCAAGGTTGCATTTCCTTCTATTGCTAACTTTTCTTCCCATTCCTCCACTACAATCGGGCTTACCTGCCTAATAGTACTGGGGGTTTCTCGGGGATTAAGTATTTTTACGTATGTTTCTGAATCGTTTACCGTTACTACACATTGCGGGATTTCAAGTGCTCCAACTTTCGTATACGGCACTATAGCATCGCCATTTTCAATATTTTTCACTTTAATTTTAATTTGTCCAATGGTGCGCCCATCTATCACATGAGCTTCCTCTAACTCCGTACTTAAATAATACAAAGGAATTTGACCCTTTGGTGTGATAATAATATTTCTTTGCAAGTCAATGGAGGCATTTAAAAACTTCAAACTATCCAAGCCTAATAGGAGATCAAATCTGTCATGAAATTTAAAAATGTGAAATTTCAATTTAAGGCCTCTAGTTTTAAATAGTTTTCCACAGGGGACTATCGAACTATGGGTGATTTTTGTTTTGCCGTGCGCTGTTCTAATCCAGAAGGGATTTTCTTCACGTATATCTTGAAAATACATGGCTACTGCTGAGGGGTTTATAAAACTTTTGGTGCTACCTGTATCTACAAGAATTCTAAGTCTACTTTCGGGAATGTAGATGTATGGAAGTTCGCTTAGTATCTTGTTTTCGAGGTTCATCAAATTGTATGTTGCGGGTAGAGGCTTCCGTCCTCTAAAAAATTAGTTTGTTCATTTTGTTCAACGTTTTGTATTGTTGGTGTGGTTTCCATGTTGTGATAATTTGGGTTTGTTGTTTGATACGACATAGGTGTGTCGTTTGTTACGCATCTGTCATTACGTGGTTGGTGTGTCTGTGGTGGCGAGGCGTAACGGGGGTTGGGACGTTGAATAGAAGGATTTGGTTTTGAGAACGGGTTAGGAGGCCTACTAGGTTGCCCATAATTAGGGTTCTTGTTAAATTGATTGTGTTGTGATGCGTGATAGCGTGGTTGGAATGATTGTTGGTAAGGTGGTTGGTAACGTGGAAAAAATTGTTTCGGCGGGTAAGGATTTTGGAATCTAAAATTCTGCGTGTTAGGTCTAGGTGTACGTGTGGCGTTTTTGTTTTGGTGGTTTTCTGGCTGAATTTGGTAGTCATTCGTCATCCAGCTCAATGCTGTGCCCAGGTCTTTCGGCTGACGATTTCTAAGATTGCCACCTAATGGTTCCTTGAGATGCAATAGAAAACATCGTAAGGCCACTTGCTCATAATGATCTACTAATATTTCTGCATGCGGTACATTATGATTTTGTAAGTACGCAATTATTAAATTTAAGTTTTGTAGTATCCGCGCGTGAAATTTAAAGGGGGATTCGTTCTCTCCTTGTTTGGTGCCATGCAATTCAGCTGCCAAAGAGAATATATCCCGTCTGTCGGAAAACGAATTTAACAATGCTTCTCTTATTTGAGGATACGTTTTTAGATTAGCCGAGAATACGGCTTTGGATGCTGGGGGATGAATTTTTGCTTTAATGGCCGCAATTAGCCTAATATTTTGGAAATCTTCCGGGTCGTAGGGGTTAAAGAACCGCGCATTTAATTTTCCTGTGATGTCAAGGAAATTATGCAGCTCTTCAGGTTCACCCGTAAATACCGGAATGAGATCCAAATGTTCCCTTTCTAACCCTGGGATTCTAATTATGATATTTGGATTGGATTCATCTTGGGGGTTTGTGGACGTCTGTGTGTTGTTTAGTTGCAGTTGTTCGATTACTGCTTGTAGTTGGTTGATCTGTTCCTGTTGGTGTGTAATTGTGGCTTGTGCTTGTGTGTCCATTTCGGTGTCGTGTGTGTCTTCTTCTATAACAACAGAAAGATTCTTGTATGGACTGAGTTTCTGGTGTACGTACTCTTTGAGTGATTTAGGAATTTTGAAGCCGTTAGTTGACCGTTGGGATTAGTTAATTTAATCTAAATTAGTTAATTTAAATGTCTCTTGCCAGCGACGGGACGAGTCGACGAGAAAGAAGTCAAGTCAGCAGTTGCGACGAAGATAGGAATAACACTTGACGGTTAAAGGGATGATTGTTGAAACGGCAGAATTTTATCGTACTCCAATGTTTTTCACAAGACGAATGTGTACAGGTCAGCGAAAGATAGCTTTGAAAACACCTTGGACAGAAACGTTCTTATTATGCAGACTTGGACGCTCAACTAGTGAAATGCGCAAAGCTCAACTAGCGAAGTTGCGCAAGGCTCAAGTAGGGAAATGCTTCTAATTAAACAAAGACGACGTTAACGGGTTTTTAGTGTCCCGAAGTAAAGAGTGATGAAAAATGACGTATTTTTAGCACGTTACTTGCAATTTGGTTTTGTACTCACAGGGCGTACATGCTACCGTGAGGAGTCTCCGTTGAGGTGAAGTTTCTTGAAGTTTCTTGGAGATGGTTCTTTTCCGTGAATCGTTGATACGAACGTTCCCAATATGCACTTGAAAACGCGGAGAAAGTCCTACTGATTGCGCCAATTATAAGTTCTGACTCACAAAATCACTTTTTAAAAACTGTTTTATTCACAATTAAAAACCGGCAGAGTAACGTGCAGCAAGGAGTTCAGACGGAGACTGAGGATTGTTGGAAGGTGGGAGGCTTTTATAAGCCCAGGATTGCTGATACAGCATCTTAGTTATAAAATAGCAATTCAGTGGAAAAGTATCGGGTAACTTATATATTTAATTTGTTTCGATGTATGTTAGGGTTTATTATGTCTGACCCGCTACACAACTATAACAGGTCTGTTTCCTCATCAATATGACTGTTCCTAAACCCTCAGAGAGTTATATCAGTATATAACTACAACAGTGGTGGAGGTACCAGATAATACCAATGTCGCTATTAGCTGATCCCTCAAACAGTAGAATTGCAATACTTTGAGTGGACTTTTCATACAAGGTTTGGTAATAAGTAACTCCCAAACATCTCGATGGTGATTGTAGAGAGATTTGGGCTCTGCACTGCTATTTGTTGCTAAGTACTTATTGACTTATGGGAGAAGCCAATTGTCAAAACAGGGTCAAGATCAAGACAAAATTGAGGTAGTTCATTAGTCAACTAGCTATTCCCTTGTTTAGAATTGCTTTAGTCAGAGTAAATTCTGTAGTAGTAACTTCTTCAGTAGAGTGAAATCCCCTTATTACACTAGGAGTTAGCTTAGCATTCAGTTGAGAAGCACAGTAGAAAATGTCAAGTAAGTAGAACCTCGATCACCTGTAAAAGTTTACTGGTGATCTAAAACTATGGTTGATATACAAACCAATAAAAAAAGGAGACAGTTTTTTGCTGCAATGCTGAGTAAACATCAACAGTGTTCACCAGTAAGATATCGTTGTATTTCTCCTGTTCAACTTTCAAGACACTTTCCACAGCTAACATCTTTTCCCTCCATATCAGCTCTCGAGAAAGTTGTAAGTCCTTATGTTGCTTCCAAAACTCAGTACCTAAGCAATAACATATATTTAGACACTTGCATTAAATAAGTTACCTACTTGACCAACCTACCCTTTCCAACTTACTGTGTATTTTGTATTGGAAGCCACCTAAAACTCTGAACAAACAGCTTATTGTAGACAATTCAGCGTAAATTCCATTCTGGTCAAGAACTTCAAAGATGTAGACAGGACTGGGTCGAGCAAATGTATGTGAGCAAACTGCATCAAAACTTTGGCTGATTACTGTGAGTTCTCCTTCAAACGAAGCTTCAAGTTTTATTGGGCGTATTTGTTTTGTCAAGATACGAGGGGTGTGCGCCCCTGAAATAATCGAGCGAATATTTTTGTAGTGAAGCGGTAAATTGCAATAAATCAATACGCTTAGGGCCGTTTTCACCAACTGCGTTGATCCCGTTTAGACTCGATTAACAGTACCTAACTGCCTCCCACCTCAAAAACCGGTTTCACCTGATTGGGTAATGCTCTAGCCCTGATCAAGCACTAACCCCAATAGGGTTATTATTCAGAATGAATAATAAACCAAAAGTGGGCGGTTATGTCCGGTTAGCTCTTATCCGTCTTGATGATATCTTGATATTTGTCCGTCATTACCGTGCTCCATCGAGTATTCTCTTCTATTATTGTGAATAATTTACACATGTTTTGGAATAATAATAATAATAATAATAATAACAATTACTATTTACAAGTGCGCAGTTATTGCAGTTGGTTTTCCACTACAGTAATACTCTAATACGTTAGGTTAAGGTCATCTCACCCAGCGCTTCAGATTAGGGGGTTATGAGAGTGTTCCAACGACTTCAAGATGTATGAATTTAAATTCTGTTGCGAAAAAAAGTATTGAGATTGTAATTACCTGCAATTACAAATTTTTGTTAGCGTAAAATGCGTTGAGCAGTTTTAGAAAAAACTCAAGACGTCATATCGCCATCAGAAAACCCAAACGCTACACCTTTCCTGGGTGGATTTAAAAGCAGATAGGGAGGAAATGTAAAATAATAACACACTTTTACACACAAGTTAGTGTATTAGACCATTTTTATTAAACACGATAATTCTTCCTTCCTTGTCAAAGTTCCTAGCTCGTAAAAGTTGTAACCTCACAAGTTCGGTTTTTATTATTTCTTGTTCGGCTCTCATTTTCCGACTTTTTCCCTGTTCACACAAAGCATTCTCCAATTTGGTTTTTACCTGCAGCACTTTATGCTCCTCACCAGTTTCAGCTACGGTAGAGGTTAATGCGCGGTCACTTTGGCTTCCGACAATTATTAGAAACAATAATTTCGTCAAATCTGGATTGTTGAGGGTTGGGCGTCTGTGGGATGTATGGTTATGGGGCCATTAACGTTTATACGACACTTGTATACTTGACGGGATGTTGAACAGACGTCCAATTCCATTACTTTACTGTAACCTCATTAGTCCACTGCCTTCTCAATATGGCAGCGTAATCACGGCTATCCTAACCACATCCCTCAGTGATTTTGGCTAGCGTGGTGCGAACGAAACAGGCCTTGATTTACTTATCTAGCCTTGATCAGTTGGATCACGATGTAATGGGAAGAATACCTCTAGTACTTTTCCTGGGATTTGTTCCTGCTATCATGGGATGGGATAGATTTGCTTTTGTACTTTTTATTGTGTTGGCTCGAAGGTTGAGCTGGAGAAATACAATGATATCTTACTGACGAACACTGTTGTTTCCAACTCCCTTGTAATTTCAAACTGCTGTCTAACGATTATTGAGTATTTCTCCTGATTCAATCTAACCAGTAACGGAGTGTGTTGCATTCTGAGTTTAGGATTGTTTTGTGCTTAGGTTATTTCAGTATTGCCACTTCCAGCCACGCCGTCATGTTCGTTTCAGTCTCACAGACCTTCAATATCCGCAGGAGTGCTGATGTGGCATACGTCAATTTACACGCTATTCCGCTTCACTTCCGTTATTAAGTTCAGTTTGGCAATTGTTTTACCATTACAGGGTTACATCAGCTGTCTGAACTTGTAACCCCTCTTGGTCGTGCCAGCCAGTCAGGGAGTCAAAGTTGTAGGAAGTTCTCGCGAAATTAAAGTAATTTTCAGACAATTAAAAACTTTCATTCTGAAACTGTCTATATATGCATATGTGTGAGTATTTATGGATGTAACTAAAAATACATGGGGTTTCAAATCTCGAATTTCCACTTTTAAACAATTTTGTCTAAAAACATCTGTCACACAACCTACGAATTTAATCAACGGTCAATTGAAAAATTTGACTCTCAACAATGTCTGGTATGTTCCAGATGATTTTCAGACACACGATAGAAATCGTATCAATACATTTGAATCAAACGTGAATGAGTGCAACTTCACTGTCGATGAAAAGGTGATTTTAACAGGAACCAGAGAGCAACACGGAACGCTGTGTCGAGCATCATTCCATCCCATTCAACCTGAACATCCATGCTTCAATTTTGTTGAAGGTATGGATCCTTACAACTATAGCACGAGCGATGGGGACACCTGGACAAGCAATACATTCGAACCAAGATGCTAATCTGATCTAGGTATCTCGGTAAAACCTGGCAAAGAGCTTTGAGGAGGATGTCAGTTTGGAAAGGCACACTGACAGCCATTTGGAACCAGCATTCAAACCAGGTGATTTGCTCTCAGCTGATATCTGCGGTCCTTTTCAAAAATGGTTCAGCGGGTGCCAATACTTGATTGTGATCAAAGATCATTTTGCACATTTAGGTTTTTGTTTTGTCGCGCGGGCAAAATCCTAAATGGCTACGTCGAAATCAGAGAAGCATTTCTTGTGGAAGATGATCCTAAGTCGTTCTCAGAAGCGATGGAACGTGAAGATAAGGACGAAAAGATCTGGCATCGACTTCCAAGACACCTTCAGTCCAGTTACCCATTTGGACACTGTTAGGACTGTTGAAGATGTTTTTCACTCACGGGCATTATTATTCTCGAGTCCTTGAAACATATGTTTTTCGTATTCGATCAGATGTGGTCTCGTTTTTCCGTTCGTTTTTGTCGTCGTAAAAGTTTTACTTCCATGTCTTCCATTGTATGAATCGGGGTTCATTAAAAGTATTGTGTTCGTCTCAGATTTTGTTCGCTACGAAACTAGAAAAATCTCTACAGGTTATGGGTCCCAGTTTCGTGTGCCGTTGCGTGTTTAGGCGTCAATAGTGACCGCGTCGGTTAGTTATTGTTTCGTGATTTTTTCTTTTT
This sequence comes from Pachypeltis micranthus, assembly GCA_020466155.1. NCBI lineage: Eukaryota > Metazoa > Arthropoda > Insecta > Hemiptera > Miridae > Pachypeltis > Pachypeltis micranthus. The sequence goes on along the minus strand of CM035772.1, from coordinate 2,440,901 downwards.
TTTGCGTACGCGTTCGCGTTGAGTTCGTCCAGCTCTAAAATGGAATACGTGAAAGGGATTAAACCACTGAAAGGAGCAGAAGATTGGCTGTACTGGAAAGATCGAGTTTTAGACGTTCTGGAGTTGTTCAACGCTGTCGGTATCGTTGAAGGAACAACAACCAAGCCTACTCTTTCTAATCCACCGACTAAAGCCGAGAACGAAGCACTCGTTCAGCTCAGCAATCCGCAGCTCAGGCAAAAATTGTAATTTCGCAGTGCGTTTGTGATGAGCTTCACCAACGGATTTCGGGTCGATTGTCAGCGAAGGAGGCATGGGACATATTAGTCGAGCAGTTCGATAATAAAGCAGAAGACCAGCTATTTCGTCAATGTCTCAATTTTTTTAACATGCAGTGGGACGAAACCGAAGATGCCCCAACTGTTCTGTCTCGCGTTAAAAATCAGCATCGCGAATTCGCTGCTGGTCTGCAAACTCGTAACATTCAAACGATTGAAGCCTTTCTCGAGTTGCTCTTTGTTTCGAAAATATTGCACGTACTCCCGAAACGCTTTGAGTCGTTCAAGTCGAGCTACCTTCTTATGAAAGCAAATGACGGCAAGACAATTGAAGACCTCTCATCGTCGCTAATTTTACATGAACGAAATGTAGCTCCAGCGTCGAAATTAGATGTTCTCTATGCATCGAACAATGGAGGACACAATAAAAGTGCAGGTCGCAAAAAACAAAAAAGTGGATCGAACAACACCAATTGTAAATATTGTGATTCGAAAGGACACTGGCTTCGCGAATGTCCCAAATGGAAAGCGGACGGTAAACCTCCATATCCAACACGTGCTTGCGGATCAAGTGCAACCAAAGGAGTCACTCCGTCAAACTCCATCAAAAATGAACATGCAGCAGTGTCAGATACACGAGTTGCCCTCGTTTCGATGAGTAGCGACGTCAATGTAGCTACTACGAATGACCAATGGTGGGTTGATAATGGTGCAACTCGCCATGTTACATCAAACCCCAATTGGTTCACAGAGTACAAACCCTTCCCAGAAAGTTCGAATGCCACAGTCAAAGCGGCAGGGAAAGAGGTTATTAAAGCTCTCGGAAGTGGAACGATTGAGGTCACCAACTACTGTAATGGCAAGCTGAAGTCATTCACGTTGAATGATGTGTGGTACGTTCCTACCATATCAAGAAATCTTGTCTCCGTACTTGCAGCCCATGATCGAAATCCGGGAAGCAAGTTTGAGTCGACTAATACTGAGTGTAAGTTCGAAGTCAATGGACAGGTCGTATTCACCGGTACTCGAGACTCAGGTGGAACATTATATCGCGCCTCATTTCACACGGTTCAGCCTGCAGAAACTTGCGTTGCTTCGACTGACAATAAGCGAATCCTGCAACTTTATCATCAACGATGGGGTCACATGGACAAACGCTACATCCGATCCAAGCTTGAATCTGAATTCGGAATCAAAGTGCCAGCTGACAATGAACTTTGCGAACCGTGTCAGTTCGGGAAGGCACATCGTTTAGCATTTGGAACTCGCGTAGAAAGCGTCAGCTCCTGGAGAGCTACTATCCGGTGATGTGTGTGGACCATTCGATCCATCCTTTGGTGGTCGTAGGTACTTGATAGTTATCAAGGATCATTACTCAAGGTACCGATACTGTTTTGTCGCGCGTGAGAAGTCAGCGGTCAGTGAGGCCCTGCGTGAAGTGCTCGCCAAAGCTCGTACACTTTGTCATAACGTCAAAGATTTTCTCAGTGACAACGGTCGAGAGTTCGATAACAACGACGTGCGTGCAGTGTTAAAAGAATTCGGTGTAAACCAACGGTTAACTGCTCCATACACACCTGAACAGAATGGCGCTGTGGAGCGTGAAAATCGCACTATTGTGGAAATGGCTCGCACTTTCAAATATTCCAACCCCGATATAAATTTTCCTGCAGCAATCTGGGCTGAGCTCGTCGTCAGCGCTGGGTATATTTTGAATCGAGTGGGAAAGTCATCAGTTGAAGGGAAAACGCCTCACGAACTATGGTTTGGCCAGAAGCCACGAATAAAACATCTACGCGTTTTAGGTTCAAAGTGCTATGTTCATCTGCCGGTTCAGAAACGACGTAAAATGGATTCGAAAGCCATTGTAGGGTACCTGGTTGGGTACGATGGTGACGAGCGATATCGGATCTACAACCCAAAAACAGCAGACGTTGTTGTTTCGCGTGACGTGATTTTTCTCGAGAACGTCAATGATTGTGATGAAAACATCATGTGGCCGATTAAGGACTGTGAAAATCAAACGGATCGACTGGTTGATGAGGAAATGGAGAGCTATCCTGAACCTAAAATTCAAACTTCTAATGAGGATTCCGATGGCAGCCATGAATCAACAGAGCCTGATGGTCAACTCGAGAGACCTAGGAAATCCTCCAGGGAAAGAAAGTGTCCTGGCTGGATGAACGACTATATCACATCCAATTATGCGGAAGTTTTTCTGTCAGAAAACGAACCACAATCCTTCGAGGAAGCGATGAGAGGTGAAGACAGAGAAGATTGGAATTCAGCCATGGAGAAGGAAATCAACTCTATGCACAAGAACAACGCATGGGAGTTAACGGATCTCCCTCCGGGAAAGAAGGCAATTAACAACAAATGGGTCTATCGTATCAAGCGAAATCCCGACGGTAGTGTTGACAAGTACCGCGCCAGACTGGTCATCAAGGGATGTGCTCAACGACCTGGACTAGACTACGCCGAAACCTTCAGCCCAGTTGCTCGCTTGGAAGTGATTCGATCACTATTGTCCATTGCAGCTGTGAAGAAGATGACGCTTCGGCAGTTTGACGTGTCAACTGCATTTCTATACGGAAAGGTTGAGGAAGTGATTTTTATGAAGCAACCCGAAGGCTTCTCTGATGGCACTGATCGTGTGTGCCACCTGAAACGCAGCCTGTACGGTCTCAAGCAGGCTCCGCGCTGTTGGAATAAGACTTTCGACGACTTCATGATTGGCCTAGGATTCCTTCAGAGTCGTGAAGATCCTTGCGTTTACGTCTGTAACACACCAACTGGTAAGATCATCGTTGTGCTTTACGTTGATGATGGTCTAGTAGCAGCCACAAGTCAAACTGAAATGGACTCTTTTATCAAGCTACTACGGGCGCGATTCGAAATCGTTGCCAAAGAAGTTTCTTATTTTCTTGGACTCGAAATTACCCAACAGGGTGGTAATGTTACAGTTAGCCAATCCTCGTTTATAAAGAAAATACTAAGTCGATTCAACATGAATGGATGCAATCCAGTTCTGACTCCAATTGAGAAACTCACAGCTCATGAATCAGGGAAAGTGCCGGTATTCCCCTATCGCTCGGCTGTTGGAGCTCTGCTTTACGTAGCTCGTGGCACTCGTATCGACATAGCTTTCAGCGTGAGTGTTTTATCACGACGGTTGGAAAACCCTACGGATGAAGACGTGGTAAGAGTGAAGAGGGTTATACGTTACCTTGCTGGAACTATCAACCTCAAATTGATTTATAGCCATGACTCCAAAATGGACTTGCTCGAATGCTACAGCGACGCGGACTTTGCAGGATGTCCAGACACTATGCGCTCAACCAGTGGAGTGGTTGTCAAATTTGCTGGCGCAGCCATCACTTGGATTAGTCGTCGTCAAGAGCTAGTTGCAGATTCTACGTGTGAGGCAGAAATAGTTGCTGCTAACCTCGGCTCGAAGGAGACTATCTGGATCTCCCGGCTGTTCAAGGAACTGATTGGCCTGTCTGATCTCCCTGTCCTACTTATCGACAATGAATCAGCAAGAAAGCTGACCGAAAACCCTGAGTTCCACTTCCGCACCAAGCACATTGAGCGGAAGTACTTTTTCGTTCGAGATCGGGTCAAGAAAAACATGCTGACTGTCAAACACATCAGTACTGAAGACCAGCTTGCAGACATCTGTACGAAGCCTTTGCCTAGACCCCGGCTTCGAGCTCTACGTGAAAATTTGGGACTACTCGAATAAGGGAAAGTGTTGAAGATGTTTTTCACTCACGGGCATTATTATTCTCGAGTCCTTGAAACATATGTTTTTCGTATTCGATCAGATGTGGTCTCGTTTTTCCGTTCGTTTTTGTCGTCGTAAAAGTTTTACTTCCATGTCTTCCATTGTATGAATCGGGGTTCATTAAAAGTATTGTGTTCATCTCAGATTTTGTTCGCTACGAAACTAGAAAAATCTCTACAATGACTTTACTTTGTTGGCAGTGGCAGCCACAGATAGAGTAGAGATAATGCAGTTCGACGTTTACCGCTTTTCTGTATGATGGTGTGGAAGAAAAGGTATATATGAAGCAACCAATCGGCTACTCAGATGGTACGAGTCGTATATGTCTTCTGAAGTAAACCCTGTATGGTTTGAAGCAAGCTTCTCGTTGTTGGAATCGGAAATTCGATGACTTCATGGTTACCCTCAACTTCGACCATAGCCAAGCGGATCCATGCATTTATAGTCGTTGCTGCAATTCGAATAAACTGATAGTCGCGTTGTATGTGCATGATGTCATTCCCACATCCCCACATGAAATTAAAATTTCGTCCAAGAACTAAGTTCGCTTTTCAAAATCATCTCCAAAGAATTCTCCTATTTTCTCAGCTTTGAAATATCCAAAATAGACTGTGACATTGCAATAGGTTAGCCCACGTTTATGGAGAAAATTTTGAGTTGATTTAATATGTCTGAGTGCAATCCTATTAAGGTACTCATGAACTAACTCCTAAGTGGACTGGACTAATCAAGTTCAGCTCCAGGGAAAGCAGTACCTGTCAATTTTCCCGATCGTTCAGTTGTTGGCGCACTCATATATCTAACCAGAAGAGATACTCGTTTCGAATAGCTCTTGCAGTCAGTGTTTTATCCCATTCATTGGATAATCCTACAATCGGGGACGTAGGTTTTCCGATACTTTGCTGCTACGAAGGACTTCAAATTATTATACCGCTTTAAACCACAAACTCGTCTACCTTGGCTGCTACAGCGATGCCAACTTTGCCAGATGCCATTCTACCGACATATCTACAAGTGGCGTGGTAGTAATATTCGCGGATGCAACTATCAGTTAGTTTAGTCTGTGTCAACAGCTACTGGCCAACTCCAATGTGAATGATGCATCGAAAGACATAATCTGGATTTCGAACTAATCGGTCTAACATCGTTGTCTATTCTTGGCGTGGACAATGAGGCTGCGAGACGTCTCACAGAAAATCCCGAACTGAATTCAAAATCTAAACACATACAAAGAAAACATTTTTTTCATTCGTGACCGTACCAAAGCGTAAATATTGGAACTGTCGAGTGTCGATTCAGAATTTCAATTAGCCGATTTATTAACTAAGCCTCTGGCTCGCACCAGGTATTTGTTTTTGCGTCAAAATTGGGCTTTATGTCACTTCAATTTTGAACATTTACGTCCACTTTTGCTAAATCTTCTCTCTAAATTATTCGAATAAGGGAAAGTGTTGAATTTTGTATTCTCACAATTTAGATTCGGACCGCTCATCTGGTCAATATCATTAGCCCTTGTTTTTAAAAGACGCTCGGCAATTCAGCTATCATACGTCCTCTCGTTGCACTCGCTCGTTCAAGTAAGTTTTTCTCCTTAAAACTTTCTCCGTTCCGTGTTTCGTTGATATTATTGACGATAAATTTAAAAATAGGCGCTATCTTTAAACCTCATTTAAGATTTAAAAAAGATATATTTTAAATCACGGGTAAATCCATTACTTAATTTCTTTTAATATAATTCAATATTCGATGAAAGCAAATTTTCTAGATAAGAAACGTATTTTACGTTTTGATTGAGCTAATTGGTTTGTTCTTTAGTTGAAACACTCACCATCAAATATCTGTGGGCTGTACGCAAATGTTGTCGAGGCGATCATATTTCCCGAAAATGAGTCATACAGTTTCACTCTTACTATAGGGTTTCTTTCAGACAGCAAACTGCTGCATACAGATAGTTCCACAACTGTTATGCTCTGTTTTACAATGAACGTATATCCAACATAAGTCTTGAGAATTTTTTCAGCCAATTTAAGGTTGTCATTTGGTTCATATATGTTACTTGCTGATGTCTGATCATCTGAAAAACGAGCGCAAAATAGCTTTAGTTTGGTTTGCTACACCAAGCGCAGTTAATACAACTAAACTAGTTTTAACAATCACTAGCTCACCATAGGAAGTGTTCATCTAAACATACGATTTCCCACCCTTAGACAAACCAAAACATATTTTAAGAGTAGAGTGGTTATTTTGCAGCGATTATTATATTTAAAACATTCTTATTTTCAGTTGTATTTAGCTCGTGGTTTCGGGGAAACCATTATTGAAGGTGAAAGGTCGGAGCCTATTTTTATAAATTTTCAACTTGAGTATGTTGTGAGATTTCGCGTCACACTAGGGACATCGAAACATTTTGATATGAGGACACGGTTATGCATTTACAAAAGCACATACATTCAATTATGATTTTCAAGTAGGTAAATGTCACAAGAAAATGCGTTTCAAGAGTATATTCGTCAAACCGAGGGGTATCAAATGAATTTGTTCTGCACATAATCTAATTCACTCTGAGGTGTGGATTAGTGCCTCTGGAAGGAGTGGGGGAGCTTCACCTTTTTTTTTCAATCGAAGATTTATGCTATCATCCATGCGGCCGTCGAAATTCATGATAAAGGTTGTAAAATAAAACTATCAACATAATGGCTGATAGTGAAGCATCTTGCAATGCACTGAAGAACTACTGCACAACATCAAAACGTGACTCCCTCTCAGCATGAGACTCAACTCTTTAGCAAACTGTAATAGAGTTAACGTTTATTGGATTCCTGGGCACAAAGGGAACACAGGAAATGAGAGGGTGGTCCATCTATCCAGACTTGGTTCGTCTACTGCCCAATAGAGCCGCTTCTCTGCTGTGGGGCATCTCCATCACTAGTCCAGAGGAAGAGGACTGTGAGAGTGTATGCCAGAAGAATGTATCAGACGTCCTGGAACACTTAGGGAGTGAGGCATGCCAAATGCTTTATCTCAGGGCCAACACAAGAGATTAGGCCTAGCCTTCTGATGATGGGAAGGTGTGACTAAGGCACAGTAGCGGGTATTGTCAAGGGCACTGAAAATTAATTAACATGTGAGGCTGTTGTTTTCACTCTTTCCCCATATTGAGTGATTGTCTCCTATGCGCCCATCCTTGCCTGCTGCAGATCACAGGTGTAACTGAGTTCTGTTTTGCAGCACTCAAACCGACGAGTCAGGGCAGATTGCAACTCATCGAGGGTTGTGAAGGAGTGCTGGTGGCAGAGCAAAAAGATGGCTGCATCGTCTCGTGTTCGAGTGTTGCTTCGTAGCGTTCTGGCTGCTTGGCAGAAAGGTTTTGCTCGAAGGAATGGCTCTACCAGGCTCCTTACTCCTGGCCACCCCTTAATCCAATCGTGCCTGTAACACTACTGTTAGTCATGAGACACTCACCTCCAAAGTTATGTCCTAACTTCCCCAGATTGTGTGAGGCGCGTTGGAGTCCACAGCAACAACCCATCAGGTATCATTGTCCATCAGAATCCCAAGGATTTTCTCCAATCCCATAGTCAGAATGTCTATGTGTCTTCTTCATAGGGAAGGTGGAATACTAACACTACCATCTCTTTATTCTCATATGTTAGCCTCACTGCAGAAAGTACTTGATGCTAGCCTTAATGAGTATACAGGACCTGAGACTCATGCTGTTATGGCGGAGCACCTTACAACCATGACATCCCAAGTAATGCTACTCTTAACCATCCAAGGTTCTTGAATTAATACAATTTTAATACATTGACTTATTATATACTGCTGCTGCATCCATGATGCTGTCCTGCAGTGGTTCAGATTGACCTGAAGCAGTTTAGGCATGGATGACTAGTCACTGACTGCTGAACCTATGAGTTTCATACCAGCCACAGCACATACAGGCCCCAAGACCCCCCCCCCTTCCCACTCTGCCAACAGTGTTTGCTGGTGGGCACCACCACCTCCATTTCAACGTCCTCAGGGGCACCCTTGGTCAGGGTTCTCACTTCTGCCTTATTGAGCCCATGGCACAGGCAGAAACCTGCCCTCGAAATTGCGACTCGAATGGAGGCCACAAAATATAGCCCCCTTTACTCTTCTTGCTCACCATAACCTTCCAGTGTTCCACACGAGTTGCAGGCAGTCATTCACCAGATTAGGGATGAATGCTAGACAATCCTTTTGAACCGCTCCAGCTCTTCTTCTTGTAACTTGAGGTATCTTCATGAGTAGTTGTTTTTTTCTCACTGAAGACGTCCAGATTGTTAAGTATGGCCTCTTCAAAGGTCGTGAGGCAGGCTTTGAGCTCACTCTGATGCAAACAACGTACATCCCTCAGTTCTTCCACACCCAGGAGAGATGAACACTAGTAGTCTCCTAAGAGAAAACGTACCATTACCTGCTCCACCAAAGCCCTTGCCGAATTACATTATGAGCAGATCAAATTCTTTCGACAAAGATAATCTTAAGACGCATCATTTTATGGTGAAATTTGGAAACCATTAATGAATCAATGTTCTCCACCCAAAAACAAGTCGCCACTACTCAAAAATAAAAATGATGGGCTCCTCCTCATTAAAAAATCCCCTGTAAAAACCAACAACAAAATGTGGAAGGTATCGAGGCCTCCGTGTTGGTCCCTCAAACCCTAACAATGGAAGAACTGATGAGGGGAGTCCCTGCTAAAGGTGCCCACTAAGCGTTCGGGTGCTTGACATCCGCACCGCAGTACAGGATGGTGCCGTTATCGTGACGGAAACTCCAGAAATGGCCAAAGAGCTAGGGGCTGGCATGCCTGCTACTGTGTGACGCGTATACTGACTACAAAATGAGGACTTGGCCTAAGAGTTTGTTGATCACAACCCTGTATTAGGTTTGCAACCGCAGGAGGCCAGGCCAGCCCCTGCATCATCCAACTCAGACCTGCGGAGGTATGGCAGATAGTTTGTCGTTAGGCAGTCTCCCGGTAGAGAGCTGTCGCCCATGTGTTACTGCAGAAAAGTACCACCTGAGAAATCCTGTACCATCTGGGAGGAGTTCTGAATCTGGTTTCCTACCTGATCTATATATTTATGTTCGGCACACACCATTTATAGTAGCTAGGTCTTTGGCCTCCAAAATGTCCGCACTGGCCCTTAACAGCAAAGTCATGGTTTCCCCAAACACCTTCTGTCCTCGAGCCCTTATCGTTTACCCACAGCGAATCAACCTCTTCAGTTATTTCCTATTGACAATAGATTTCCCCTTCTTCTGGACTTTCCCAAATATCGTTTTACCCTCCTCTCAATTTACATCCTTCTCCACAACAGATGGCTCCCCTTAAACTCATTCACCTATGAATTCTTGCGTAAGTCGGTTGTCTCCAGTTTTCCCAACACACAGTCATCTAACAGCTTTCGCGATACAGTCATCACCCAATTCTTCCAACAGACCATATTTCACCTCTTATTGACATTAATTATTAAACGGGTACATGAACTTTAATAATTTACCTACTGGCAGAATTAATCCAATCACTCTAATACCAAACAAGACTTCCACTTGAGCTACTAGAACAACTGCTTTAGCTATGTGCAACAACGATATAATGGTGTAGTGATCACACCAATCAATGGAGTACAAATTACTGAATTTACAATGAGTCATAGCTGATTTGGTCATCTTTTGCATGAACATTGGGGATGTATCTTGAGTAGCTTCGAAGAAAAGATTTCCACGTACCTTCTAAAATTTGAGGTCTCCACAACTCGCAAACATAGGGGGTTACTCTATCAACTATTGGCACTTGGCACAAACTTGTCCCCACGATAAATTTCAAATCTGCCTTATCTTTTTCCAATAGACTCCCCCAAGTGAACCTTATAGCGTCTCTTTGCTTAGTATTTCCAGGTCCACTCAGTACTCCAATAATAAGCACTTTTTTCAGCTCAGCTAAAATGGAAGCACATGGGCTGTTGAAGGTTACAAAGTTTGAAGCGTGTTGCAATGTAGATATGTGGAGAGAAGAAACTTACCAACTTTTAATAGGGCTAATAAGGTTGAAAAAATGAGACACACAGACGAGAACAATGCCACAACTACAATAGTTTGGAAAAGCATTTTGACTAGTCACCCTGAGCACAAATCGACACCTGAACCACTGTAACAGAAGTGCACATAATATCTTCAATCTAAATTGTTAATCTGTCAATAGTTTGAGAATCATACACACCAACACATCCATTTGATTACACAGTTTCCCCGATCTTCCTGATAAATTAATTTTGTTGCTATCCCTCTCCCCATCACTGCATCAACCTTCCATTCCTGTATAACTGCTTAATTGATTTCAAAAGAACGACAATTCTAGCTATGAGCCAGATTCAAATGCAATGAGAGCTCGATCTAAATAGTTGAAAGTTATTTCTGAGAAAATCCTACCTAATCTACGTTCAGCTATTCATTACAGAAACGGCAATGAAGAAAAAAAAGTGAACGAAGTGCGCGTTGTTTTAAAGTGAACGTCATCAATTTTATTCAAGCTTATGGGACAATTTCGGGAACGTTTGGGTGATTCGCCGATTTTTCTGAACTTTCTGCCTGATCAGGCGCATTAAACACTTCTAATTGTACAGGTAGATAGTAGTGTCGAGAATATTAGTTACTGAAAATTGTACAGCAAAGTCAATTCGTAACAACTGTAGATATATATTGGGAAACCAGTTAGAAATGGTGGTCGTATTATGTAAGAATCATAGGTTTATTTTGTAAACAGAAGAAAAGGAGAACTTGAGAATGAATCATAATTCCACAACAGTATACACTAACCTTCTCAAAAAATCATTTCAACAGTCCAGTAAACGCTGCTTTGTGACTAAGGCCAACCTGATAAATTCAGAAATGTCGAACACTATCAGTGTCTACATGCACACACAAAATATGCGGAAATATTGGATTCATTAATAAAGCGTTAAAAGAAACACTGAATGTACATCGCGATGAGGAAACTTGAGCGATTCGATACAATAGATGTTAGCTATGAAACAACCACATTTTATGCTGCACAGTACAGAGGCGTTCTTCAAATCTGTTGAACGGATCTTAAATTTTGAAAGTGAACGGTGTCGTTATACGTTATAGTCTATCTTTTAGGTCTCTCCTATTTCTCATTTACGAGGCAAGACCCGGTGGTCCACGTAGAAAGAATATGAGCGAAGTGCCGTTTTGAACTTTTTCAATCGCCGCTGGCATTAATTGAACCTGTCCAACTGTTTCCTGAAGTTGTCCAATCTATTAAAGTCCCCGTTGAAAACTACCAAATCAATAACTATCGTACACTTATGAAACAGTGGAAACGTACTTTTTATCGCTGCCTGCTCCAACTACGCTTGGAAAACACTAACTCCGGTAAGATAAAATTGTTAAGTATAGTTTATCACTGTAACGCTTGGCTTGACGAGCTGTTGGAACCGACTTGAGATGCAGTATGTGAGCCACTCCGAAGAGCGGTTGGTGGAACAGCTCCTTAATTCCAAAGTTGTTATCCTGTGATCCGTGAGGTAGGTGTATGTTGTTGACCATATTTTTTTGTTGTCGGTTGTTGTGAGCGTTCAAACCAAGGCTGGTTTTTGTAGTTACCAAGTCTTCTGACTCCCCTGTTCTGTGATATATCAAGCCATCTTTGTGCATTGATGGTCAGAGTTATATTACATAAGAGCATTTCGGCTTATTCCCAAAACAATGGCCGCAAGTACATTTGCCCGGTTCATCGGTTCGCGATTCGGAACATTGAAGAGCGCCACGGATACTGGTGCTAGTTACACGTTCATCATCATCGTTAGGAGGAATGTTGCTTCGACCATTGGAAAAGGCTAGTGGTGTGGAAAAACGTTGTGAAGCTGCCTGCGCTTTCTGCATCGCAATGGCGGTTAGCATAAAATGTTACTATCCGTTTGCAATAAATTAACACTTGTTGAGGTTATTCAAAACCAAACAGCCTGAAAGGTCTGAATAATGATGCTAAGTTTTTCAAAAATCCGAGGGGCTTATTATAACGCAGTTTTCTTTTCCGTTTTAGAGGTTATAAACCCTGATTCAAAGGCTGGTTTTAGTGAACGCTATGGAAACAGCAGCCGCTAGCAACTACAATACACTGGATTGCGTAGCTGAAGCATTGGATTTCGATTTCGAGCTACTGGATTGCATCACTGAGAAAGTGACTCTTGAAACTCCAGTAAAAGTTATTATATTTCTATCAATTTAAGGCATTTTCTATTTTGTGTAATTATCTAATCCTGATCAGGTGCATCCTCACAATTGGCTGTATGATGAGTATACAGAATTAAACATAAGAGAATGGAGGGTTGAATATGGTATCAGTTGTTGGGGTAAGCGAGTGAGGTAATGTAATGTTCTCTAGTACTAACTCGAAAAAGTAGTGTCGTTTGAAGAGGGTGGAAGAGTGGTGAGGGGATGAGAAAAAAAAAACATGAAATATTACATACCCCAGATTACTTAATTATAAAAGGCCTGTTTGTGGAATTGCAGTGTGTGTAACTGTATCAATGATGAGTTAGGAATACAAATGAGTAATGAGAGCTAAGCATCCTCTAACCTGAGATTAAATCAAACACTACCATACAAAAGACTATTGGAGCTTAATTTTGTGTTTTGTTAGGTTAAGCAAAGGCCAAATCCCTCAATTTTGTCAACTAATTTCCTTTTCCTTTGAATTTTTTGAAAAGGTTATGATGATTGTCTGGATCTTGATCATGACGATAATTGTCCTTTCAGTATTCTTTGTGGGGACATGACATCTCACACTGAGTTGGATGGTTTAATTTCCATTTTTTCCTCTCCATTTATTATTTATTTATTGTGTCACAATGCTCCAACTTCTGCTTTTGTAAGCGTGTGATCAAAGCTGATGTCAGCTCCTAGGTTCTTAAAATATATTCTAGATGAAGAGAACAAAAGAGAGACAAAGGCAGGATTTGTTCAGTAATCATCAAGAGGAGAGAGAACTGGCAGCTCGATTAATAAGACTGCGTTACCCGTTTTATGCCTTTTGCACATTATTACTCCAAGCTGTTGAGGTTTTCCTCATCAAGATTTATTATGGCTGTCTCGATGAGGTACTTCCTTTGTATTCTGAACCTGCCCAAATATCCTCACCAGAAATACAAGCAAACGTGCCACCCAAAAACTAGAGACAATTTTCGGGTCAGAGAAAAAACCCTCAGATGTCCACTTACTGTCTACAAAGCATAACATAAATTGATTTGATCCTCCCATATTTTCATAACTACTTTCAAAACAGCTTATACCAATGCCCCTTAGTGTTTTAGGCCTCCCCTGAGTTTGCATTTGGGCAGGTATTCAGTTCAAAATAATGTGGCACAGCAGTATTAGTTTTATTCTAGACCTGCGCTTGCTAATAAACTAATATAAGCATGACTTTAAACAGAAAGTAGTGAATACTCAGTAATTTATCGAGTTTTATTGGACATCAAAATGGGAAATTAGGTTGAATGAGGTCAATAACTATTGACCCGAGTAACTGGAATATCATTCGTGCGAGAATGATGCCTGATATTTTCCACCGTGTCAGTTGTCCACAGGGAAGGAACACCTAAATATGAGGCTTGAACTCACTCTAAAACCTGAGACGAACATACTGCTGGCTAAGTTGCTTCACATTTTGTACAGGATTACGTGGGCTAATTGATTATAATTCCTGCTAATCACTTGCTTAACTACCTTTAGAAGTTTGTTGTGCATTGAAGAATATCTTTTCACATCAACTACCCAATGCCGTTCAACAAAAAAGAGAAAAATTCTTCTGAGACTGATTTTGGAAGCACGATGCTTCTTCAGTTCAAGAAGAAAAATAAGTTGAAGGTAATCTTTAGATTGAATTTCTAGGTGGAGTTATCATTGAATTAAGGTATGCTAGTCCATGTCTAATAAAAGTGGAATGTTAACATGTCATTACAAGAACTGTTATCACACTGCAACTACTTTCATCAGGTAAATGTTAGTTGTTGACTTGAAACTTGAACCTATCATCAATTTTGCCAACTAAGGCCTAAATAAACTGGGATTGTGGCCCCATGATGTCAATAATCTTCCAATTTCATTGGATAAAGCAATCATTCAGGCGTGTATCTTAAAACATTAAATTTGATACATCTTGCAACTGCCCTTATCTCTACTTAATGTTGATGTTTTTTCTTGCGCTGCTTCCCTTTTGACAGCAGTATATTCCCTATCAAGGCCTGGATGTGGAGCAGTAAGCCTTGCAATCGGCCACTGTAGCTGTGGCATGTTCGCCTCTTTGATCAAAATCAGATCACCCTTTCCCAGATTCGTTTATCTTTGTCCATTTTGTTCGGCCCTGCAACATAGTAAGATGACCAGTATGTCAACGTTTTTCAGATCTGCTGGGGTTAGAACTGCATACGCAGCCATCTAGGTAAATGATCCTCATTCACTTCCACTGAAGAGAGCTCAGGGTTATAGAAAATTATCTCCTTTGAGAAAATGTGCAGGGAATATGTTAATTATTGTCTCAGGACTAGATGGCAGAGGACATGAAGGTCGTGAGCTTCTTGATACAGTAGTGTGCTGAGTTCTTTGCACACAAAGTGCCTTTTCTTAACATCTTTGCCACGAAACCTCCCAAATACCACCTATCATCATCACTATACCATTGGAAGAAGTTGTACAATTGATTTGCTGCGCCTACAATACAAAGTAGGTTCCACAATGAGGGTAAAACTGTTCTGGTAGACACCTCCTAGCTATGAATCTGTTATTGCAAACGATAAAGGCTTCTCTGCTCAGTTTAGAAACTGCTTCCTGATCACACTTCATGCACACCAAAAAATACACAATTATGATATTGTTGATTTGCGTTCTGGAAAAGTTTTACTAGGTATGAGACAGAAATGTCAACACCAACATTGAGAAACGCTCTCTTCTGCTTGTCACACGAAATTTTGACAGATATCATTAATGGTGTAAGCAATTTAGTACCAGCATTGTCACAGTAGCATTTCAAAGCAGAGGAAGGTGAGGTATTTAACTAGTTTTCTCGATGAAGGAATCCGATGTTGTAATTGTACCAAAACGTGTAATAAATCTGGTCCAGGATGTAAATGAATGCAATGAAGGTGGTCAATTGAGATTGAAGTGAAATGATATCTGGTTAATGAAATGGGACGCTTGAGCAAGAGGTAAAGGTCTGCTTTCCCTATGTGGCGGTGACAATGGAGGATGGTCTCATCCTGGTTAATGAATGAATTCAAATCAGTTAATGTTGATAATACACTTGATGCACCTACATTGTTGTGGTGAAAATAATGAGCTTGGAATGAATCAAATACAAGCCAGTTCAGCTCTAAAAGTTTCTTTTGCTTATATTGAACTTCTGTTCAAGGGTAAATCATTCTCGCAATCAATCAACTTGACAACCAAGAAAACGCAAACTTCATGAATGAGGAAAATGTACTGAATAAGAAAGTAGGCTCAGGTGGATTCGTAGTAATAGAAGTGACAGCACAAGGTTTTAATCCAGAGAGGTCAAATGCAGCGGGTTTCAAAACTAGCCACTGATCAAGAGGTCCACCAAGTATCACAATTTAAGAGACCCCCTTGCCTTGGCCAAAGTCCATTAATGTCAGTGGGATTGTCTCTAGAAGCAATGTGATACCACAATGTTGCAGGTGTGACTTCAGTGATACTACTGACCCTGTGAGCTATAAACAGTTTTTTAACATTGCGGGAAGATGAGGTAACTAGTAAATAAATGGCTGACTGTGAGATTTTTAATTGTAATAGAGTTGTATTCTGATGTGATATTCTCTGGCTGTTTCAGGGTGTTCCATTCTTACACAGGCTCAAGCAACCTCTGTGTATTAATAATAATTTCATTATCAGTGGAACCTTGTTTGATAATGCTAATCAGTAAGTTAAATCTTTGTCTAACCAAATTAGTGTTAGATCGACAAACACTATCATGCAGTGATTGATTGTTTACATTTCAGATTTAGTGTGGACTTGTGTTCTCACACAATCTGTCCCAAGGATAATGTCATGATGAAAAACATAGCTTTTCATTTCAATCCACGTCTTCCCATGAATTGTGTTGTTCGAAATAGTTACGTTGAATACGCTTGGGGGGAAGAGGAAATCAGAACTTTCAGGCGATGTCCGTTAAAGAGAGGAAGCGAATTCGTTCTAGAAATTTTCGTTACCCAAAAGGAGTATTTGGTAAGCTTTTGATTTAAATATGTTTAGTATTTGTTTATTCTTCTGTGCAAACCGTCTTGTTTGCTATTCAAGTAGTTAGATGGTGTCCTGAACTACAGTTCAAGGCCAGTTCCCTTTCTTTATAAAACCATCCCCTACAATGCCCTACAGTCTTGCTAAGGCTTGTTGTGGACAGCCAAGGGTTTAAAGCATTCCACTTTCTAAAGGAGGCGTGCCTCAATACTTCTTGGCCTCTGGCATTGTTGTTCCACATTACCTTTCCCTCATAGCATGAAGGCAGTTAGCTGAAATCCAGGCATTTCAGTGGGATGCACAGAGGCTACAGAGCCCAGTAATTTTAAAACGCTGCTCTCAAACACTTCATTCTTCCTACATGCCTGTTTCTTGTTGCAACTGTAACTGAACTACCAATCACAAGGTAATTGCAGTCATGATTCTAGAGTGGCTTACAACCTCATGGCTCAAAGCTTGACAGAAAACTTTGAAAACAGCTGCAACTCAATCAAGACAAACCATACATTGGTTTATTATATTTATGGTACAATAAAACATTCGCAAATTTTCAGGGGGACTTCCAATTTTGAATCAGTGTACATGCACAGAGCTGCTTTTTCAATTTGTGACACTGGACTGAGACCTGCTTAGTGTCCCCCGCCAAACTACTGCAGCATACGTGCCCATAAACCTGGCGTTTTAAATTCATTTGAGGGGTTGATACAACCTCTTATGTAGCTTATTCCCACGTGATCCTTTTATGTCCTTTCAAAGTGATATAAGAAGTTCGAGAAGCCTCCTGTTAACAAGCCTCCAGTCACTGGGTTCTCTCCCTGATGATTTGCTGAGGGCTCCCCGATCTTTTCAACTTCTGACTTTGTACTATCAACAATTGGCAGACACGATAGTATATCCTCCAGCATCTACTTGACGTAATTTAAAGTGTACCTGAATGATGTGATGTGTATTGCCGATTTGGATACACGTTTAGCTCCCATCTTAGGTCTCATTATTTTCCCTGAAAATGTAGGTAAACGGTTTAGGATCCGTTCGTGTCTGTCCTAAGATATACTGACTGTATCGATTTAACTCCATGAATTAAACCCAATGCTTCCTTATGAATTGTTAATTCGCGTTTGCTTTAGATACGAGCACCAAACACAATTGGCCATTCTGGGAATCTATGTAACAGTACAGCTTCCAACCCTTGTTCACTTGCATCCCCCATGAGGACGAGAGATAGTTGTGAGCGGTAATTATGCGGTTGAAGCCAAACACCTTCCAATTCAACCTGCTTCAAAACTTGATCAATGTTTTTAAGAAGAGCCTGCAGTTATTCGAGTTACAATCACACCATCCATATAACAAGCGATCCGTCAAAATCTTATTCACGACACTGCTAAAATATGTCGGCACCAGTCTCTGCAAATCCTAATTTTTCTGTTAGTCATAAAGCGTCGGAATGAACGTTTTATATTGACTGAAAATTACTTTAATTGTACGCGAACATTCTACCACTTTTAACTAACTGACTGGCTGGCGAGACCAAGAGGGGTTACAGTTTCAAACAGCTGATGTAACCCTGTAACGGTAAAATAATTGCCGAACTGAACTTAATAACGCAAGTGAAGCTAAGTAGCTTGTAAATTGACGGACACCATAGACATAATTGCGACAGGAGAAACCAATTAGACTGCACTCTTATGATATAAACAGCTTCTAGTATACCCTCTTGGACAAGCCTCATCAGGTATTCTTTACATATTAAGTTTGGAACTCGTCGAGCTGAAAACACTTAAGGCTCTGTGCTAATTAATTGGATACGTATTATGAGATTTCGGATTGTGCCAATTCCTTTCTCAAAAACTTGTGGGTCCCAATCGCCTCAATATACTACTTGTATAGATACTTGTAGAGCCTACTTGTAACTGAATTGTTTTGTCATTTCACTCCCTATACTTTGCTTTTTTTTCTACCCTGTGCCGTGGAAAGATGAAGTCACGTGCCCAGTCAAACCCACACAGTGATCCTTGACCACAAAAACAGGGATTCAATGTCGCATGAAATGATGTTACTTCCACTATTGCTTCATCCAAAGTTTCGAAACGAAAATTAGTGTAGCCTGTTGAATCAACAGTTGGAGGGAGTGGAGGTGCTCTTGTTAAATTTTTTTTATTAATCCCCAAAATGTATTGTTCTTGCAACCTTTCATCTAACACCAAACCAAATCCTAACGCTTGTGACAGAGACTTTAGCTCAAGCACATACTGGGCATTCGTTTCCTTTTCAATACTCCAATCCAACGCAAACTCTCGCCTTTTTGGCAAACAGACACACACAGGTCTGTTTCCTTATTTGATGACTGTCCTAAACTCTCGACGAGGGTTATCTCAGTCATGGAAGTTGCAGTTTCGCTAATGTGCAAGAGGCTGGCCCTAGCAGCATCCACCGAACTCAGACCTGTGGAGGTACGGCAGGTATTTGGTCCTTAGCTAGTCTCCCGGTAGAGAGCTGTTGCCTGTGTGTGAACATGCAGAGGTGACCACCTAGGAATCCCGTACCGCCTGAGAGGAGTTCTTAATCTGGCTTCCCACCTGCTCTAACTATTTACTAGGGTGGCAAGTTTTAAAAGGACAGATCAACTATGACCACGTTTCTCAGCCATCACCTTCTTTGTGAACTCTGCAAAATGGTTATATGCTTGCTTTGTAGCAGTCAATGCTAAGTTCGTTTGCCCTCCTAACAACCATCGCTCACTGTTGTAGAAACTACAGTGGAGCAGCATGTGGTTTCTTGTTTCCTCCGCATTGGAGGTGCAAGACATGCATGATGCAAAGAAAAGAAGTGGAGCCGCGCATAGAAGTCACCATGTCCAGTGGTCTGGCTCAACCCATTTTCTTGAAAGACGTTCACAGACGTTGGGGAAGAACTCATACGTGTTACGTCTCTTTGATGAGGATTCCCATCTTGCTTGCCATTTCTCTAAAGGTGGCCACTGACGATCGTTCCAACAAGCCAAATGGCGCGGCAGTGCTCCAATGGAACGAGGTGAATGGCGAAACTCGTCGGGTTTGGAGTGGAGTGACGGGACGTGATGGAATTCCAACCGGTCCAAAAGCCATCGCACCGCGCCAGAACAGCATCACTCCAACTGCTTGTGAATGGGGAAACGCGACCCGGCAATACGGACAGATGGAACGAACGTGAGTGGGGGAACCGGGCACTTTCCTGTGATTCAAAATCGAACAAATCACTTATCGCCTTTTGCCCTGTGTTTAATCTGTCAGTTCTTTCCCCAATATACGTTTTTTCGCCGCAAAATTAGTGTTTCCAATAAGGATTTCGTAATTTCCGTAATTGATTTATACAAGGCACATAGCTGCTCGTGGAAAACGAGTGACCCAAATTACCACAACAAGGTGAAAAGAAACCTCGCTCTACAATGGCTTGTGGATCTTTTCAAAACTGTAGATCCCACCACAGATATTGCAGTGACGAATTTCAGCTCATCAAAATTCATCCCAGTTGCCAGAAATCGTAATGTAGCAGTGAGCCTCTCCTGGGGAGTAATGCACTGTCTCATGACTGTGTCTTCTTTTTTACTTTCCTTGGCTCTACGAAGTAAAAAGGAAAGTTATGTAATCGGCTGAAAAAAAATTTGGAGTTTTCTTCAGATCTTTACGTTTCAGACCCTCCTGAGTCCGAAAAACACTATTTGGGAAAATGGTCTGTGTGTGTGTGTCTGTGAGCGATTTTTAGAGAAAACCACGGTACCAAATAAGCTCAAACTTGATATCTCGTCCGCAGGTCACCATGGGACGCCAAAATAAGGGTTTGAACAAAATCCACCGAAAGTTAACTATAGTTATCATAGTGATCAAAACACCAAATATTTTTTTCTCAAAAACGGCTATAACGATTTTGATTAAATTTTTTATATTGATAGCTCTCAATATGGCAATTATACCATAAAATTCCCATTCGTGGGAAAATGACAAGAGCAGCACAATAAATTACCAAAACTGTCGACAAAATTGATTTTAGCCAAAAAGAGAAAACCAACGTACCAAATCAGCTGAAACTTGATGTCTAGTCTACAGGTTACCATGGGACGCAAAAATGAGGGTATGGGCAGAATCCACCGAAAGTTAACTATAGTTATCATAGTGATCAAAACACCAAATTTTTTTTCTCAAAAGCAGCTCGAACGATTTTGATTAAATGTTTTATATTGATAGCTCTCAATAAGGCAATCACACCATAAAATTCCCATCTGTGGGAAAATGACTAGAGCAGCACAATAAATTACCAAAATTTTCGGCGAAAAGCGTTTTTAGCGCAGTTTTTTTCCTTATAAACTCCGCTGGAATTTTTGTTGAATGGTGAAAAAAATTGGTATTGTAGTCCAATCCAATACCTAAAGGGTGAGTGTTTAAAAACGCTCATGAGATACATGGGGGTTACTCCAGAAATTCCTGAACTTCAACTACTGTCATTTCGCTTACTACCAGTTCTAAAAGTGTTTACCCAATAACTCTGCAAAAGTAATTACTATCCTTCTTGAAAAAATTTGTGTTTACAGCCTCATTAATTATCTGTGTACCAATTGCTCAATAATGGTCCTGCAATGAGTACGAGCAGCACAATAAAGTCCGGAACTGTAAGCGCTACCACTTCCTGCTGCCGTAAAGCGTTGTTTGACGAAGTTCAAATTAACTGAGAGATAAATGAATTGATTAAATAGAATTAGCCATGTACAAAGTGAATTGTTGTAGAGCTAAGGAAAGTTGTGTGTTGCAACGCACCAGATATTTAATCATTGGTGTAACCAAATGGAGTAATTGAAAGTAGGCCTCTTCATTCATTCGCAAGTAATTTCTCCAGTCAGATGGTTCTAACCGCAGCTCTTGAAGTAAATTTGCGTGTGTGTGCTGTCTTCTGCTGAGAAACCATTGTTTCACCCACTTCCGTTTGGGTCTTCTTTGTTTGGCGTACAAGCATACAACTGTGGCCAAAAGGAGAAATTCTTCTTCGTCCATCTTGCGGCAGGACGCTTTTCAAACTATCATTAATAAATCAAATGATAATACAGGTAATAGGCAATTTCGATACACCACAAAAGAGAGAACGGCACTGGTGGATTGGAGTGGAGTGGAGCGATCGTCAATGAACCCCACTTTCGACTCTACTTTCCGTCATTCCAATATCGCCTGACTTCGTGCCGCGCTACTCCACTTGGAACGATCGTCAGTGGGCGCCTTAATGCCCATTCGTCGATGGCAGCTAGCCCAAAGAGGGGAAAGCTGCCGTGGGTCACCAAGGCCTATAAGACTGTATCAACAAAAGCGCTCCAGGTGATCACTGGTCAGTTACCAGTTGACTTGGCCGTTGAGTGCATGGTTGACAAGTGGAGAGTGAAATGGGAGCTTGCCCCGCTTTAGGCTGAACTCCGTACGGATCTCGCCACAGAACAGTACTTGCCGCCATCGACGAATGGGTGTTAGAGAAATGGCAAGTGAGATAGGAATCTTGGGTGAACACACACACAGCTTTCCCATAGAAAAATCTCATACTTCGTGTCAACATATCACACTACATTTTTATGTCTACTGGAAAAGACATCTCCACAAACACAGAATGGACCAGGTCTAACAAATGACAACAGTAATAATGGCTAGGCACCCAACCTTTTTAACCTTGAAGGGATGACATTAAGTAGAGCGTCTTCCAACAAATATGCTAGGGGGTATCGTTGTTTTGTAGCGTTTTAAAACTTATCTTTATCTCGAAATGCTCAATGTAATAGTCCCATTCTCATGATCATAACGGTGAAACCTGAAATTGATTATTCACTTTGAATTCTTCTTCAGTTGTACTCCGAATCTTCATCTTATTCCGACTGTGGTGGCTGTATCAGTTCAACCTTCTTGCATTTTCACTTTTTCCCATGACTCGTAGAGAATGTAACACTAGTGAATAATTAAAGGTTCTCCAAGTTAAGATAAACGAAGAATGAATAAACTTTATTGTTCACAACTTAGAAACACCATTCAAACCATGACAATGTACTGCAAGTGCAACCAGGAAAACAATGTGATGAGTGATCTCAGTTTTCAGAAATATGGTCCTTGCCACCCTGAAGAACAAATGCTTGTAGAACACAGGCTTACTTGCCTTAAAAAAGCTTAAAGGGGTTATTGCAACCTCATATTGTTTTAGAGATATCATCCATTTGGTAGGAATAACTCTAAGAGCTCTTCTCCCTCCCTTCGACTTTGAACAAATGTGAGGAAGAAAGATAACAAGTTTTTAGCACTTCTTCTCAAGCTGATATCGTTGTCTTGTAACGTTTTAAAACTTTTCCTTTATCATTTCTTAGATTACAAGGCTTTACCAAGAAAATAGTTCAATAACTCAATCGTACCTCCCTTCGAAACAGGTTGCTGTGAATGGCGGTCATTTTTGTTCTTTCAGCCACAAACTGTCGTTCTCTGATGTTAATACTTTGGAAATTCATGGCGATATAACTTTGAACAAAGTGGAGTTAATTACCAGCAAATATTTCCCCTCTGTTGAACCATTTGTTGGCGAGACAGCAACTTTTGTAAGTATAAACAACTTGCATTTATAGTTGGAAAGTGGACCTTGGTAGTTTAGCTGTAGTATTTATCTATGAACACTATAAGAAATGTTCGAACCTCGTTATTTACTTATAAACACTAGATTAAAAGGGTCGTTTAAGTGCAGTCTGGAACGTATCTATATTGAGGGTTCGATAAATCTTAAACCTAGAAGGTGGGTGGTGGGATAATTTGCCAAATCATCGCCAATGTGGGAAATACAGCTAAAAACTGGGGGATAGAAAGAGTGACGCAAAATTAATTGAGAAGTTGAGAAGTACGGTCAAAATTACTGAAAAGTTCAGTGAAAGTTGTTGAGAAATAGAATGAACTTCTTAGGGGGTTGAGTAGAAATAGTTTGAAAATTTATATATTTATGAAACAGATATTTTGGCTAAGTACGCATCTTTAATAGCTTCTTGTTGAGGAACATTCTTTTGGAGTACAGTGTCTCCAGGTACCATGTTATATTGTATCCTAGGCCCCCTTCTTCCATTTCGAACAATTCTAGGTCTTCCTCAGCCTCTCTTGTCCTTTTTCGATGTGTCTTCTACTTGCAGATTTGGAATCCCGATGCCTTGAAACGTTAAGTATCAAATGTTGAGGGGCTGTTTAAAAAATTTTTAGATTTTTATTTTTAAATTGTTAGGGAATTGAGTAAAATATACTGAAGTTAACAAACATGTTTGGTGAGTCCATCTCCTCTGGCTGGTGAGATACTTTGGGCGAGCACTTTCGACGTAAAGCATCGGTGAAGCGGGGGGGGGGGGGGAGGAGGAGGAGGTCATGCGCCTGAGTAAAATATCTTGGAAGGTCGAATGAGTCGTTAGGAAATTGAGTCCCTGAGTGACTTATCATTAACTGATGCAGTATGGTTAAGTTACTAGTATACTATGTTACATTGATTACAAGTATTAAACTGAAGACAAAGTGTGAACAATTATTATTATGTTCGTGTAAATAATCGTGGTGGTGACTCCGATGCATTAAAATGAACTAAAATTATTAGCTTCGTGTAAAATTAGTTAGTAGTAATTCCAAAAATACTTGTTCATTGCAGGTTGGTTATTCTGTGTTACAGGAGGTTCCCTACTCTCAAACACTGGGTAAAAGCATTTCTCTGCCGTTTTCGGCTGTAGTGGAAGGGCAAGTCTATCTGTTGCCTTATGGTTTTCATATTAACCTTCAGTCTGGCGCTCACATATATCCTCACCCTTTAATAGCGTTACATGTTAGTGTCAGGTGGAGGCCGTCTCATGAGGATATAATCGTGTTCAACTCCTGGACTGACAGTAAATGGGACGCTGAGGTATCTAATGTTCTTTTTTAACTGCTATAACTAATCAGCATTTCGTAGTTCTAATTTCAATGCTCCCAGCGCCTGCTGGAATGCCCCTGTGCAGTTAAGTGTTCCTTGTTTAAAAATCTGTGACGCCTTCAGAAATGCCAAGGACTTGCGAGCAAATAAGTTTTGTGATATTTCCAGTGCATCGGTGAATCCAAAAAAGGGAAAGTTATTTTAGCAATAAGCTTAAAGAGTTCTTAAGCCTGTATCAAAATTCGTAGTGTTTTAAAAGAAAAGTTGATGCAGCATGAAATATGGGTGTTGTGTAATAGGCACTGTAACTTCGATCAAAACTGTAACTGTTTTTGAGAAAGGTTAAAAAAAGCCACTATTTTTTGTGAACTAACAAGTTAGTTGCGGGTAAATCCCCCTGTGTGGTTTCGCCTTATGCATCAATATGAGTTTCTATTCAAAGCTATCATTATCGTTGACCTTGTATGCGATAACTGCTACGACAGCATTTCTAAAGTATCTTGTGCCCAATTCTACAGGAATTACATATAGTTATTTTACTAGGTTTTGAGAAAACTAGAGTCTCCGTCTCCAAATAAAAATCAGGCAGAGAATCGCCTAAATCACCTGTGCATTGATTGCTCAATAATGGTCATGGCGCAAGTAGGAGCGGCTTAATAAATTCCTGAACCTCAACAGACATCAGTTTTCACGTACAACATTTACACGTTGTTATAATCTGAACGAAAAACAGATTTGATAGGTGCTGAAGTCACAAAAATCGTTGAAATCCACTTGAGGCCATGTGTCGCACCAGAAGTTTATGTTTCACTTCAAGTTTTGATTTTCTAAACGTGCATTAAATGTTTATTTACGTGTGTGCTTTTTTCTCCATTCAGGTTGTTATGCCGATGTGTGACCTTTTCCTACCAGGAGCAGATTTTGTTTTGAAAATTTTGATTATCGACTCTGGTTTCCTCGTTATTGTCAACAGCTTCACACTTCCTCTTTTCCCTCACCGAATGAACGCTAAGTTGATTGACACACTTGCAATACAAGGCGACATCAAGATAAGCCGAGTCAACTTCAGCTCAGGTTAATTGTTTTGAATAATGGTACTTGTGTCAAAGTCGGTACTTGTGTCAAAGTCGCATTACTGTGAGAAGCCCAGGTGCGTTGGTAGTACGACGTTTCACTGAGCGTTTGTTAACATTGTAATAACTTGATAACTTTAACTTGAAAAGATAACAAAAGTCTACAACGTTAACGAATTTCAATCGCACCGAAACCGAAACTGATCTTATATTTTTAAGCATCACAATTTATCGTTGCTAAGAACAACACATGTTCATCTGGCATTAACAATTACTGAAGGTTCACCACAATATGTTA
Source organism: Pachypeltis micranthus (assembly GCA_020466155.1). Lineage (NCBI taxonomy): Eukaryota > Metazoa > Arthropoda > Insecta > Hemiptera > Miridae > Pachypeltis > Pachypeltis micranthus. Next base: position 2,415,242 of record CM035772.1, on the reverse strand, counting down.
TTGGTGACATGCTGTGCCATAAATGTGGAGTTGACTATTTAAGTCATTTCAAACCAAACGGCGGCTGTATTTGGTGACTTATTACATGAATGTTGTATATACCTACTTCACTGTCAGTGCAGATGACGAGTTTAGTAGCTGACATTACCAAACTCGTTTCCAACTGTGAGATATTCTGTACTTTATATAAATTAAAATTGTGATGAAACGCGTTTAAATAAAGAACTTATGATTTGAACCAACTTCTGTAAATGTGATATTGTACTCAAACGAGCCACTGCAATTGTTACTTTCTTAGGCATTTTGCACCTTTGTCTGATATATATTGTGCCTACAATGCCCAACTTATTCATACTGCAATCTGAGCTGGAGAGAGAATATAACCCTAGCATTCATCGCTGAGCCATTTGTATAGAAAAAGAGGAGTCCAGACTTTCATTGAGGACCCTCTAGCAACATACAGGATGAGGACTGCCAAAGAGATATAGGCAGTGATCTAACTTCACAAATTGGCCGTGCATGTATGTCAAGCTAGGGAAGGCGAAAACTATGTTTTGTATGAAGATCCCAATTTATTAACCATTTTAAGGAGTGACTGGTGATTTATAAAAGTGATCGACAATTTTAATGTCTCGTTAAATTGCTTGGTTAATACTGCATTGATATTGCTGTTGTTCCTCAATGTTTTCTTGATTTGTTCGTAAATGCAAGTGTCATATTTTTCAGCATCATTTGCTTCCATGTTACCTGTTATGAATTTAATAATCGAACACAGTCTGTGTAATCAAGCCATTTTTATTTCTCTTTATACTTAATGATTTACGGGGCTTATTGTTAGACGTGCTGCCTTATCGTGTTTATGGATCGACCATGGAATCAAAATGGTGTTAACAGGTTATATTTGGTCCAATAGACCACCTGGTTCGTATTAGTGGGTGATCATGTAAAAGGTATGCTGGTACTGCTGGGCAGTATGGGAGGATATATGGGAATGGCGGCACGCTGCAAGATTATCGTGATGGCAGTGAGGAAAGTAGGGGGTGTGAAGGTGAGCGAATAAAACCTATCATACTTCTATACTGACAACTGACCCTCATGATTATTTACTCTGTTCAGATATGTGCCTAATTCAGTGGCAAACCTTGGAAATGTAAAATTTCGTTGTGGAGGATAATAACGTATAGTGATGATGTTAGTAATATTTCAAATTATATGAAGGAATTAATGGTCTTTTACCGGGACGAACCAAACTCTTCCATTCAGCGGAGGATTGTCCAGGGCATATGTACTGACTGGGCACCTCAAATGCCCTGATTCGCTCTAACCAGGTGGTTCTCTCATCGAGGCTTCACCCTGTTGTCGACCATGTCAGCGTTTGCTCCCACCCAATTCCCTGTTAGTGCTGGTAAAACTTCTCCGAGTGTAAAATATAAAACCGAATAAAACTCTGTTCCAATTGCATTCGGTTGATATCTTACTTATTTCCTCCCTCATATAGTGCGATATCGCTACGTATCCAGTACAGTAGTTTTAGTTCATGGGTCGTTAGCTACCTCAACGATGTTGTGCAAATCTGTCTCACAGGAGCCATGTCCCTTCCAGGTGACCTGTTCCCATTCGCCGTTTTTCTTCAGTCTGAGAGTACCTCTCATAGCTTCTTGTTGTACCTCCCATCTGAGGGGCAATACTTGATGTGCAGTGGAAGGTTCCTGATAGAGTCATCATTATAGTTCTGTCTAACTTGCTAAGGCCGCAATTCTCGGTTGCACCTTGCCACCATGTGATTGCTCCGTGGACTATTCTTGGTCTTAACACTGCTTCATGGATCCATTTTGCCATCCATGGTTTCACACCCCAGGTTTTCCATATTATTGTGTGTGAGTTGTCAGGCTATCGAGTTCAAAGGTCCTGGCTGTGGCGAGAAGGGAAATAAACTGGGAATAGAAGGTTTGCTTAGGTATTTCCTTCTTCTTTTCTGGAGGCGTAATTTTGGAGAGATGTGCCTTTGGATGAGTGTTGTGATGGCGTGGGAAAATTCTCTTTTCCTTTCTCTCTCACGTTCTCACTGTCTATTTTTACTTTTCGCCCCCCAAAAGGGAAAGGAAAGTATAGTAATCGTATCAAAAACAAAATTTGGGTTTTCTTCAGTTCTTTAAGTTTTGAGGCCTACTGAGTCTAAAAAACCTAATTTTGGCGCATGGTCTGTGTGTGTCTGTAGTTTGATTTGCAGGAGAATGGCTGATGTGATTGAGCTGGTTCTTTTTTTGTTTTGTTCGTTATTTTTTTAGACACCTAAATTAGGTCATGGGTGATTTCAGTCGATGGCAAGGGGGGCGGGGTTTTTTACGCTTTTTGGCAAAACGGCTTTAGCGATTTTTACTAAACTCACAGGATGTTTTTGAATTGTTAATACCTACATATTTTTCTCAATAAATGTTCCTTTGACCGTCCATTGAACAGAGATAAAAATCAAAATGTGTCGAGAATCACGTGTTTTTTCGAACATTTCCGTAAGTCCCAGGGTAACTGCTTCACCAGATGTGATCAAAATCTTATGGAGTGTCCTGTAGCATTCTAAACCCACATTTCGTTCGCCGCAACTATCTCTCTTTATATCTGTTGAACGGAGATGTAAGCCTAGTTAACTCAGAAAAGGAGATTTGTCGAATAATAACTTATCGGTATTCCACTTTTCTCAAAAACGACTCTAACGATTTCAATCAAACTTAGGGCGTACTCTCAGCTAACTAGTCCCTACATTTTGTTCTCCATAAATGTTTCTGTAGAAATGCGTTGAATGAAGATACAGCACCCGCATTTGTAGCTGGTGTTCGAACTTGCGGGGGTGGCGGAAAGTTGTGTGTTGCGTTTGTCATGCATTACGATTCTGGATCGGCATCGACTGCTTTCATTTTGTCCTTATGGCAGTTTACATAATCGTTCATACTTGGTTGTCCAATTTTGTTTCAAGTATAGTTGACCTGGCCGTATATGATTTCAAATGGCGTTAATTGGGTGAATGGAATTATTGTACAGGATTATGACATGTTCGTTTTTGTTTTTACCGAATCGCATGAGAGGTGTTCAACTGATGTGGTATGGAAATGGTCCATTGTAATCAGGGTGTCGTGAGCTTATAAATGAGTGTTGATCTTGTGAAGAGCCAACATTTGTTTAACCTGGGCCGAGTCGAATTCTGCGCCATTGTCGGGCACAATAGTTTTTGGCGTTCCATGGTGTGAGAATTTGCACCACTTCCAGGCTATTACCAGACGTTATATACTTCTATGGTTGCACATCCTGATATGATAGTCGTTGATTATTTTCCAAGCTTTATTTTCATCTTCCACGTCTTCCAATAATTTCTTAGATTTAACAAGTACAGTTTCTGATTGGTTAAAATTAAAAAGCATTATGTTTTAAACATTTGGCGTTGATAGCGTTTTTGAAGTAAAGGCCATACTTAATCTTGGCTTGAACGTATTCTTTGACGAAATGATTTTTTCGCACTTCAAATTTTCCTTCGTGAACTCAAGGTGTGCTCTTCTTTTCTATTTTCACTGGTTTAGGGTTAGCGCTAACAAGGCTTATTATTCTTTGGTTTATTGCTCTCATTGAAGGGGATGGTGAGACACCATTGACGCTTGAGTGTATCACCACTTTCGACAACGAATCGTGGTTCTCTGTTGCAGGGTGTGTGAATATTTGCGCATACTCCTACTGTAACATTTCGCCTGGATTCTCATTAGCTAGGGAAACAGTGTTAAGCTAAACTCTAGGTAGGGCATCGGCTACATATTTCACTGAACTGGGTTTATATTTGATTTTGTGTTCGAATTCTTCTAGTTTTATTCGCCATCTTAATAGTTTGGGTGTGAGTTCTTTCGACGAATCGCCGGCGCCTATGGTTGGTATATAGCGTAAATTTTCCTGCCACATAAATTAGATCTGAATGTTTTTGTCGCATAGAGAACTGCTAATAATTCCTTCTCGACAGTTGAGAGCCGTTTCTCGTTTTCATTCCTTCACCCCTACGCTATCGGCTCAGGACTGCACCGAGCGTGACGTTTAAAGCATCCGTTGTTAATTTGAAACTCGGATATAGTAATATTGTATCATTCGTTGATAGAGTTTTACAATTTTCGAAGTATTGCGGGTTTACCGGGTCTATAGTAGTCCCCTTTTTTAACATCGAGTGAAGGGGTTCGTAATTTTTGCCAAGTCCCGATTGAATTTTCAGCAATACCCTAAGAGGCCCAAAAAAGCTTTAATTACCTCGATTATTTTAGGAATGTAAACATGTGTAATTGCTTTTCCGGGTTTCGTTTCACTCTTTTAGCACTGAGACACGACCTAAGTAACCTACTTCTCGTCGGAGGAATTCAGTTTTGTCCAATTGTATTTTAAAGTTCGCTTCACGCGTGTTCTGTGTAGTTCGTTCATTAGATGGAGTCGCTCTGGAGTCTGTCCTCTAAAAAAGGGGCTTCGTTCCTTGGTTGGCTGGGAGGGTGATTTACACAGGCGATTGACAATTTGGATTAACGGATCAGTTAATTGAGAGCGAAAATAGCACAACTAACAGCAAACGAAAACTGAAGGCGAAGGCAGGACATGAGACGTGATTAGGGGGGTTATTAGCAAGTTCGCACTTTTACATAGAATCTATATGCTATTTTGGTTACTTAACTTGTATATAACCGTTGTGTATTGTCACCTTGTAACCTTTATCTTTATCTCGTCTTCCTCCTTATATTTTTGACCCCTCGGAGTTGTTATGGTGAGTTTAGAGGGATATTTTTTGTGAACTTTTGTGTTTTACAATGCCACCTCTATTTTAAAGTTAACGAGTTTTCCACTATTGTTGTACCCTATTAAATTGTGCTTAGAACGAACCCAGACCTATTGTCTTTTCATCCATAAAAACGTCCAAGAAATGAGTTCCCCATGTCCAGGCCACCAGTAGTTAAGGCTTGAACTTCGGTTCAGAACTCTGAGATGTTACTTGATGGTGCTAGTTTCAACTGTTATCACTGGTAATTGCCTAACGGTAGAGTTCTTTAAAATTCGAATTGAATCACTTGACTAACAGTGGAATCAAACTGAAAACCATTGACTTGATTACCTGCTCATTGTTTTCGTTCACTTTTACTACAAAACTTTCCTCAACTGTTAAGCTCACTATTACCATTATCATGTAACCATGTATAGGTTCCAAACTGAAGTTACAGCCTTATGACGGCCCAAACATTAGGAATCAACCTGAAACTGTTACTTGAAGTTAGTTGGGAGAAGTTCATAAAAGTGAAAACAACGCAACGTGGGTCGCAGTGTAAAAAAATAAATGATGTTGTACAAAATTAAGTAAAATGTAAATAGGTATGCTACATTAAAAACACCACCCACCTTTGTTTCTAGGCTTCTGTCGAATGGCTCCTTACATCCTCATGACTGTGATGGCATTCACTGCATTCATGACATGAATAATTGTCAGGGATCAAACCAACATTCGTACACCACTGTAAAACATTACTGTTTCTTTGCACTCTCCATTGATAAATCAAACCAGCTGAAATGTGTGAATTCATGGCTCGTAGAAAACTCACAAACAGGAAGAGGGGAAAGCATTAAGCGAAGGAGGTGGCTATGTCACACAGAAAACAATTGAGCGAACACCTTGACTACAACTCGAGAACTGACAGTTACAATGCTTATTTGACGCAGCGATGGATGATTCCAGTGTAGAAGTTATTCATTTCAGTTTTAAAACGACGGTAGAATGCTCTAGACAAGGAACAGTTAAAAGGAGCAGCTCTCAATGAGTGAGCATTGCAGTTTGGGAGTTACCGTTGGTAGGGGGGATTTTATTAGCTCTAATTCAGCCTATAAATTGGGTAGGTAACTAAGCAGGTTGGAATGGCGATGTCTCTTTAACCTGTGGTCGACATATCTTAAACTATAGTACAGAAGCTTGCGTGATGTAGTTAAATTAATCTAGTAAGTTAAGTTAATTCTATTCCGAATTGTCAATTACCTGCTTATTTGTAGTTTACAGCTACTGGATTCGTTTATACCTTGTCGTTTGACTATAACGGTTTCTTGTGACATTTCATACTAATTTTAAGTTTTTGCAGTTCTGGCTTCCTGAACAGTACGGTAAAATATTCAATTTCCTTTCTTCATTTAGCGTCAGGATATTTTCATCATGTAGTGGTTGTATCGTGTATAAATAGAGTTTACCCAACAATACAAGCATTAGCTTACTGTCCATTACTCCTAAGAACTGTTGAATAATTATCAGTTCTTAGTATAACTGGGCAGCGACACACTTCACAGCTATGGCAGTCAGTGAGGCAACAACTGAACAACCTACTGTGGACTGTGGCAGGCTCATGATCTACTGCTCTTACATCTAAAAGGAAAGAAACGGTCTGCACTGTTTATTATTGATATTAAATATTGAGGAGGAAAAAAAAGAAGTAGATTACCAAAATATATATTTATAGGCTTACAAAGACACATTTAATTGGCCTAATAGCTTAAGCAGTGGGCTGAGCATATTGACCCCAATAGAGTTTGAAAAATTGTGTGTCATTTAATGGATAATTGATATTTTAATCATTTTCTAAGTTAGATAAAATATTGTATGGGAAGTGGAGAAATTGATCCAAGAATCAAGTTTATTAGGAACGTATCCTTAGTATTACTTACATAATCGCCAGTTCAATGATTTGTGTTGTGAACTCATTGAGGAGTTTAAATTCAACGTACAGATGTGAAGGGTTAAATGGTTGTGAGATTGTGAGAATTCAGACTTGAGTTGATATTATCACAGCACGCATCAGTTTTAGTTTTTCTGAACGTTAAGAATCATGCGAATTATTAAAACATTAACTGAATGACTACACAAAACAGATTTACATAAAATTGATAGGGAGGAAAGGCGGGTGTAATGTATCACATTGCACTCTACATTCTCAACTTGTTTTCCAGGTCTTGTGATGAGAGTGGAGGGTTGTGAACAACAAGTAAAATAATACAGGGAATATTGCAAAGTCCACACAAACTTTCACAATCCCAAGAATTGAAGATAAAGGAAATGTAAAGGTTTCGTCTCTTCGTTACATGGCATAATTCTAAATATTCCTTTCAGTCGCTCTTTATAGAAGTCCGTTGTTCAGAGAGACGTTCTGTGGACTTCCCTGAAAAAAAATGAAATCCGACGATGCGTTTTATTCATTGAAGCAGGCAAACTGGTAACACAGACTAACACACTGAAAACTATAGCAAAACCAACACTAGTTGATACAAGTGAAGAGATGAGTGATAAATATGTAGTTTAAGGATTATTAGTTATTAAGTGATTCAGTGACGCAACACGAATTTCAACTGTAAGAAACACAATGTCAGTACGTTGAAAAACTTAAAAGCCTCAACAAACACTTGAATTTACGTTTGCAGTCATTCTTTACTCGCCTGTAGCCCAAGTTTTTGTAAACGTAGACGTGCAGTCATCAATGGATTTCGTCGTATCCTACCTGTCGTCTGCTACTATTTCACAATAATAGACCCCATTTCGGCATCTAACAACTAGCTCGTTTCTATTTATCTAAAGAAACGTCTACCTAGACGATTTTACCGATAAAAGAATTATACTTTTTCGTGAGGTGAAGGAAGTTTTTCCCACGAAGGCTCCACACCCCAAATTTCTCTGGCATATTCAGCGATGGTGCGATCTGAGGAGAACTTCCCAGAGGAGGCAATGTTGTTGATAGCCATCTCAGCCCACTTCTTCTTGTTCTGCGGAAAAATTCGGAGTGGCGTACAAATAACGAATTACGTACAGAAAATTGATTCTACGCACTAGAGCAGCTCCAATGCCAAAATCTTAAAACGCATATGTTCATTACCATATTTGTACATTTGACTGCGTACAATCAATTTTATTTCAACTCAATTGTGCAAATACAAATCACTTCTTTAGTTCTAGCAAAATTCCTGTGACTTGACTTACCATAAAAGCCTCATTTACACGATCCTGGCATTTGATGTAATCTTCGTAATCGGCCAAAAGGAAAAATCTAGAATAATGATGAGCAATGAAAATGAGTTATCGAGGGTTCACGGTAACAACTTACGAGTCAAACTTATTTTCTTGAAAAACAAGAAATCCACCTAGTGGGCAAGACATTCAGCTTTCAGGCGCCCAAAAGGAAAATTTATAAACAACCGAAATGTCTTGATTTTATTTTTATCACTCAATACAACTAATTTCTCAACGGGCTTTGTACAATATTCAACATTTTTAACTCCCATTTATCAAAACTTTTACTCGGCTTCGTACATCCTTGGGAGTTCACCACAATCCGCCCGGTTCACAGTAATTTTTACTTTAATTACAACTACTCTCACTTAATTTTTATATCGTTGTATGACGGTTTCTACAAACATTTTGATAAATTTCAAAACAATTATGTTTGGAGTTCGCGCTGTTAATTTGTATCAACAATTTGACAAAATTCCACGGTGTACTCGGTTTTTCAGTAATTTTTACTCAATTCTAAAGAATTTTCCAACAACCTCAACTCCAGTTTTGAACTATTGTCTAACTAAATTCCCCAGCATTGTTTACGCCATTTTCTTTTCTAACGCAGGTCTGTTTCTCAATCATAATGACTGTTCCTGAAAATTCGTAAGATTATCTCAGTCATTTTCTTTTCAACACGTCTTTACAGCATTAATTAAATTTTTCAACTATCTACTAGATATCGTAAAACCAACCGCACAGAGAACACCTTCCCCCCCCCCCCCTACATCAGTTCCTGGCCCTCAGGTGACCCAGAGTCGGTAGTGCACCCTACTGTACACCCAGTCCTTCTGTCTGTTTTTTTTTTTGTTTTTTTCAAGTGGCCTGACTTCCTGTGGCTGCAAGCCTAACACAGGGTTGTATTCAACAACCTGTTGGGCCAGACTCTTTTTGTAGGTCAGTGCACATTGCTCAATAGCAGGCGTGGGAAGCGACCTAGTGGGGCTGATGCGTGTAGCTTCAACTCCTTCATGGTGGAAATGTGGCTCATAAACACCTTGTCCATTTCTAGAGTTTCCGTCACAATGACTGCGCCACCCCCTATTTCGTTGCAGATGTCAAGCACCTGAATGCTTAGTTCTAGAGAGAACGAGAGGAGTAAAATAGCGGACTGCATTTGTGTACCCTTGTTAGTTCAACACTTGTGTGGGACACATGCTATCAGCCACCCCTGGAACGCTCAAACCGGTATTCCGAAGGAATTGCGCACTGATAAAGGTTAGCGGGCTACTTCAAAGACTGTCTTCCACTCATTATGAGTGTTTTGAGTCAACAAATTCTGCTACACAAGCCGTTGCGGTATTGTTTGTACCTGGAATATGTTGCGTATGTCCGTGTCGTGTGCATTAATCCCCTTTAAGGCCAGCCTTTACGGCCACACAGAGTAGAGGGCAGGAGAATTCTGTCCCCCTTCCCACAGAGGGAGGGGGGTGTTCTGCGATCCCAGCTCACGGTAGGGGGGTTCATTGTGTGTCGTGTATGTGGAAGAATTGTAAATTGTGTCCGGCTCTTACAAAAATGCGGGGAGTCAGTCAGCAGTGGAATTCTGGACTCCCAACTGCAGGGTGGTAACACTTAAATACAGCAAACACAAATCAAAGAACACGTACACATAACAATTACTATACCTGTCCCACTTCAGTAGAATGTCAGCGAGATCACCAAATTCGTTGGGGTTACCTTGTGCAAAATACCCATCTTTGATCTGGTCAACACACTGCCTGAGCTCTTCGTTGGATTCATAGTACTCCAAGGCGTTGTACCCTTTCACTTTGAGGGCCTCCACTTCTTCCATGCGCATTCCAAATATGAAAATGTTGTCCTCACCCATCTCCTCTGCCATTTCCACATTGGCTCCATCCATTGTGCCAATAGTCAGAGCACCATTGAGCTAAAATTAGTAAACTATACTCATTGAATTCATTCAATAGTTGAGTTCAATTAAGTTAAGGCAGTTAAATTAAGGGTTATATTCGTCCTATATGTAATCGAACTCCAAAAAACACCTAAAGTTCAGTTATTATACAATTATTCCAAACTTCTCTCTTTATTTATTGGATTGAAATGGAGTACTCTGTAACAATAACAATATGAAATTGTTAAACCCCACCCATGACAATAATTTTTCGTGGCCACTTAGCATGTTTATTCACCAGTAGATATTATTATTACGACTTTATTCAAGAAATGAGAATAACACGTCATTGTAGGCCCCTAAAATAGAAATTAAATTTAAGCATATCACTTTTTATTATAATTTGTAAAATACAAGTCGCAGACATTACCATAAACTTCATGTTGCCAGTGCCAGAAGCTTCTGTGCCAGCAGTGGAAATCTGTTCGCTGAGATCTGCAGCTGGGATGATCTGCTCGGCCAATGTGACACGATAGTTCTCCAAGAAAACCACTTTCAGCTTATCACCAACGTCTGGGTCATTATTGACAACTGCCCCCACCATGTTGATCAACTTGATGATTTTCTTGGCTGTGTAGTAACCTGGGGCTGCCTAAACCATAAAATATGTTCAATTAATAAAACGAGCGTATAATAAAATGATCTGGCTTATATTTCCCATATTAGCGAAAAATTTGTTTTAATAATCAACTTAATCTTCAAAGAATGGTAATCATAGGAGGGCCCTGGATAATAGTTCCGTTACTTACAGCAAAGCACATGGCGCAAGGGTGGAGATTTTTAAAATTTGCAGTTCGACCTCGTAGTCAAATAGTCTAGTGGGAGATTCTATGACTGATTGATGGGATAGGGATACTTTGATTGAGAACATTTACTGATATTGCAGTCATTTTTTTGTATTAATTATAAGTGTAATGTTCCACTTGGGGGAATAATCTATTAAATTAATTCACACGTAATTAATCGGAGAGGTTTATTCAACTCAAGTTTATTCAATATTTTATTCAACTCCACCAGGATGAACTTGACTGAGGGCAACCCCTACATTAGAACCATCCACCGTTAATCTCAACGGCAATTCCGGGTCGTAATGAACCAATGATCGGTGCTGTTTTACTAAACTTTGCATATTCTTAAAAGCAAGATCACAATCCTTGTCCCAAGACCACTGTGCATTTTTCTTAAGGAGACGGTACAACGGATGTAAGGTTTTGGTAACGTTAGGGAGAAATTTAGAAATATACGTCACGAACCCGAGATACGCCTGAAGAGTTTTTACGTCCCGGGGCTTCTCAGCCTCCAACACACAGCGTACCTTTTGATCAGTAGTATGTAGACCGTGAGAATCAATCCTAAATCCCAAATATTCGACCGACTCCTGGCCAAACACACCTTATCCTCGGCAACCGTCAAACCTGATTCCTCTAGCCTCGATAAAACCAGTTCAATTTTGGCAATCAAGTCTTCCAAATTTTTACCTCCAATTAAAATATCATCTAACAGGATTGCAATAGAATCAATACCTGCCAAAACAGCTTCTAATTTCTTTTGAAATTTACTGGGACCCGAAGCAATTCCAAACGGTAATCGCTTAAATTGGAAATTTCCTTTATGCGTGGTAATTGTCGTACATGCACGACTTGATTTTTTTAATTTCAATTGTTGATAAGCTCGTGAGAGATCCACTTTACCAAAAATTTTAGATCCTTGGACTTGCTGGACAGGACTTCTACCGTCGGTAGTGGGTGTTGATCTACTTTCAGAAATTTATTAATCGACATCTTATAATTTCCGCACAGCCTTACTCCCCCTCCTTTTTTCAGTTCCTGTTTTCAGGAACTATAGGAGTGCCAAAGGGTGAATAGTCGACAGGTTCAATGATATCTTCAGCTATTAATCTATCTATTTCCGCCTCCACTAACTTTTTCATCGAAAATGGCAATGGATGTGCGCGGAAAAATTTCGGAACCGCCCCTTCGTTCAATTCAATTCAATTGATACCGAGCCTTTGTTGAAACACCCTAATTTATCTGAAAAAACCTTCGGGAATTTCCCTTTCAATTGTTTCAATATTTTCTCGTGGTCAGATTTATTGTAAAAACACTTAACATGTTGTGTCCCATTTTGGGGTTGTTGTAGTGAAAAGCCTAACTTTTCAAACCATTGTCTACCCAATAGGGTTGGGCCATCAGCTTCGACAACATACAAAGGTAGTAAACCAAAATGGTTACCGTTAAATTCTACAGGCAATTCTACAATACCCACCGGTTTTGACCTATTTTGAAAATATGACAGAAATGTTTTATCAGTCTCCCCCATCTCTATGTCGGAAAATTTTTCCCTATAAACTGAAAATGGCAAAATTGCCGCATTACAACCTGTGTCTATTTCGAAATTTAGCGATACGTTATTAATAACAAGGTCAACAGTGTATGGGGGAACTGGTTGAGTCGATTCAGCAATCCTAAATAATGGTTCTGCAGTTTCCGAAATTAAGTAATGCGATTTTGATGATTGAGCACGTCGTGTTCCATGATTTTTCTTCGACGTTTGGGGTTTCTGTTTTGCAGCTTTATGAATATAGTTCTGCTCACATACCTTTTCGAGATGGTTACCTGAACATCGATTACAAACTGCATTTTTATGCCAGCAAGCAGATTTTGTGTGAACATTGCCGCAAATTCCACAGGACGGTTGCTGGTCTGGAGCAGTGGCAGTTCCTCCAGTGCCAGATTTCTTCTTGAAAGGACGTGTCCAGGAACGGGACGTCGACGTTCGAAAAACAGGTTCCTGTTTTATCTCCTTAGCCAGTTCGTACTGATGGGCTGAAGATTCCTTAGCCGACGCGAGTTGTAAGGCTTTCTCCAGGGTGAGTTTTGCAGGATCCTCTTCAAATAGTCTGTCCTTTACCGGGCCTTTCGGTAAACCAAGGATGAATTGGTCCAACACGTGTTCATTGAGGCTCCGGAACTGACAACGACCGCTCAAATTACGAACTCGGGCCAACCAGTCTTGAAGCGTCTCACCGCGGTCTCGAACTGCGGTGAAAAAACGATAGCGAGCCGCAAACACTGATTCCGTCGGTTTGAAGTGCGCATCGAACAAACCAACTAGATGCGTGTACGTTTTTGTCTCAGGGGCCACCGGCACGCAGAGGTTAGACACTAACCTGTAGGCATCTTCTTCCAAACTATTGAGGAATAACGCTTGCTGTTGTTCTAAGTCAGCAATTTTGTTTGCTTTAAAAAAGTTTTCCATTCGTGGCTTTGCTGTAAGCCAAGAATTTTTCGAAGATGAAAACGAGTGGAGCGTGCCCACAAACGACGTCATAATCGACTCGGCGGAAACGTGAAACAGCAAAATGGAGAAGTAAAATCAGTTTTCCCGATTTTCGCGCACGAAATTACGGATACTCGCGGACAGAATGTGGAAACTTTGACTCACCTCCGCGCACCAATTTTCCTCGTCGCCAATGTAATGTTCCACTTGGGGGAATAATCTATTAAATTAATTCACACGTAATTAATCGGAGAGGTATATTTTAAGAGTTACATGAACATCCAACTACTGCTCTTCGTAAGGAGGAAGAGGGTACAGCGGAAAAAAGGAGGGAAGCTCGCAGGCTTACCAACCTCGGCAATAGTTAGTAATCTTCGGTTATTACAATAAGGTTTGCCCAACATTCACGTAAAAACTTCTGTTTGGCAATGAACTTGATCAAAGGAAATGCATCAAATACATAACCTCCTCCCTTGGATTCAACATTAGCCCCAAAGGTTGGCGAAGCCCATGGGACATTAAGGGTTGCAGCTGTTCTAAACCAAGTAATTACGTTGACGATTAGTAACTAGTACTGTAAACTATATCAGTCATTTATGAATATTCTGGAGGATATAGACAAAATATTTGCGAAGAACAAGAAAATTTAGATCATATCACACATGTGGTGCACACTTATCACAGCTGTTCTCTAACAGTGCCAGTGGAGTACAAGATGAAATTTCTTTATTTTCCAATCCTTTCAGTCGAATAATATGGCGTTCAGGCGTGGCGAGAGTCACTCAGAATCAAGCAGAGAATGAAGTTTGGAGAGGATAAAGGGCAATTTTGGTCGTTGACACTCCAAAAGAACTCCATAATTGCAAGAGCATAAAATACTGGTGCTGAGGAACATACCAACATTAAACAATAGCGCCTCGCAACTAGGCCACAGGGTGCTCTAAAAATCAAAACCGTATTCAGAGTAAAATTATAAGGGACTTACAAATAACACCCATTTCAATTGCTATTTGTACTCGTTTATATGTTGAGTCGGTTTAAACTTAGTTTCATTCAAACGCTTCGCTCACTATTGCCGCCCAGTTTTATCGATTGGGTTGGGCGAGATCTTCGTAGTCAATTCGATGTGGGAGGCAAGATGGTATCAGGGTTTGCGTCGTATTTTTCGAACCACGGTTATTAATAACATCATGACACGTAAAGGACCAAGCAGATAAGTAAAAATGAGATATTACATGCCAACGTTCATTAGCGGGTTCATTACTTCTTGCTAAACCCGCTCCAGTACTTCACTGTTACCTCGAGCCTTAAAAGGGGGAAGTAATTAAGTACTTCATGACGTTTGGCCCACATAACACAATCTTTAAATTTACAGCTGTCGTAAATGTTGCAAAGTGGTTTAAACTGGTTGGTATGATGTGTATTTATGTTTCCAGTTTTTGTGAAACGAAAGTCGGCGCGAAATCGAATCTTGAATTTTCGTTATTTTGGAACACAGGAGAACTTGTTCTTGTATTAATTAGCCAATACGCTATGCTTTTAGCTAAGGCATAAACAAAACGTAATAGATCAATAGGGAAGGTAATCTGAGTGGAGGACGGAGTCTGTTAAAGAAAGCTCGGCAGTAATTGGAATATTCCGAGCATGCTGACTTACCTTCCCTCCGATCATGACAGTCCTGGGCACGAACTTGCCTTTGGGATTTTTCTTAATTCGGTTGTACATAGTTATTATGTGCAAAACATTGAGAAGCTGCCTTTTATATTCATGAATTCTCTTGACCTGAAACAAGTAACGGTTAAAATAACTTTATCGCGATTTTCACAAGTAGTAAAAGTAGATTATTGCGATTGATTGGATAGTTAGCCGTTGAGCAGCCATTGTTAAACTTTCTAACTTTTCTATAATTCGCTTCTAGGATGTTTCTCACCATTCTTATTCCCACTCAGCCTTTTTGGCCGTCCAAATATAACTTCATCTTCCTCATTTTTTTTCGTAATAATTAACGTTTATCAGGATTAAGTTAACAGTAAATTATTAAATATCAGGTCCAACCCTTTTTAACTTTCCTTGCCGCGAAATTTGATTTTGTGTTGTGCAAGCACCTATCATTGTTCAGTGATGACCAATACAAATTTGAATAGCAAATTGTACGAATTCGGCAAATCCAAAAAAAGGAAAGTACGCTACAAAAGCTGAGAATTGAGTAAAACCCAGCAAATTATTACACAATAGTTTATTATTCTCTAGAACAGCTTGACATGATTGCCGAGCAGGTGGGCACAACTAGATACCAAATGGAACTTTCGTGCGAAAGAACGGATTTTTTAGACCCCGTTAAGGCATGAAATGGCTCGGTTGGACATGCAGATTTAGAATCCCGATGTCTTGAAAATGTATTAAATTTTGAGGAGGGGTTGTAAAAATATTTTCCTGACCGAAAACAAAGGGTTATTATTCAGAATGAATAATAAACCAAACACCTTTTATTGATTCCAAGAGAACAATTGAAGTTTCGCACAGAATATGTGGAGGGCATCACTTCAAGAAATTCCTGATTTGGACTGAGTAATACTGGGGAGGCAAGAGGGGTGTTGTTTAAAACAACTAGCTAAAAGACAACCTACTGTACCTCCACAAGTCAGGGTTTGATGGATGCTGGGTGAGTGCTGATGGTCTCACATGCTCATGAAACTGCAAACTCAATGACTTTCGACTGATATAAATCTCTTATGAGTGTCAAGGATCAGTAATTTTGATAAGGAAACAGACCTGTGATCTGTATGTCTTCACTCCATGAATTTGGCAAAGGACAATTCTGTCTAGAATGTGTAGTTCTTGTTTTGAGTTTCGATTTCGTGGATATTATTAATAATAATTAATGCCACCTAGTCAGAGTTGGTCGAGTACGTTTGGGACTGACCTCGTTTTCAGTCAATAACGGTGATTACATCGTAATATTGCTGAAAACATTTCCAGAGTTTTATATCTCAATGACAACTTCTTTGAGGGCAATGAGCTTTGCCTGAAGCAAGAATACTTCATGCATGCTGCTACCTTACAAGTACGTTTGGCGTACTACGATTCAAGCAGAAAATGAATCCTAAATTGTGACCCATGGGAGACTCGCTTAATGATAACATGATGTCCCATAGGTCTGGGTTTGGAGGATGCTGAGAACGTGTCTGAGCTCTGGCCAATGACTGTCGAGTGATACAACTCCCGTATGAGTGCTAAGGAACAGTAATTTTGATGTAAGAACGGTTGTTGGATTGCTGGGCAGTTGCTGTGCACTCAACCTATTTTCAATTTCAATGTTCGCATGTTTGTCACGGAAAAATGCGTATCTAATAAAGTGGTTTACGGTAGAACTAAAATATTTTACCTGTATATCGAATAAGGATGCTGCGTTAATTTCAATTCCGTAGTCCTTTTCCAACATATTGGCTAACCGAAGTTTATTCTCTTGTTTCACTTTCATCACTTCATTCTGGAACATCTTGTCTTTAGAAAATTTCTTCAACTGCTGCAACTGCTCCAGATGTACCGGCCATTCTTCTCCAATTTTCTAGTTTGTGTAGGAAATTTTTTTACATAAATTTTGATTAATAATCTGCCATGGAAAACATGTGCCTCATAGTTTCTGAATATCCAGTAAATATGGAGGCGTTACTTCAAGAGTTAGTAACTGTTTAGATTGGTATTTAAATGGAGTGCATTTAATTATTATTTGTCTATATATATATACGTACATCAGTGATGATATCAGACAGTGAGGGGTTACAAAGAAGGATCCATCTGCGAGGAGTAATACCATTTGTTTTGTTCTGGAATTTTTCTGGCCACATTTCGTAGAAATCTTTGAAGCTATAAAAGGAATGAGAAGGGTCACGTTACGCATATCACGTTTATACATCTGTTAAGTCCCCCCCCCCCACCCGACTGTTCTGACTTCCAACTAGAATCTACCTAATCACCAAGCTGGAAATCATTGCTTAAAAGTTGGCGATGGAGATCTGTAGTTTCAAAAAATGCATAATATTGCCCAATAGCTAAGAATTGCTGTTAATCAGCACCACAACGATTGAAAGAATAACAGCAGATGCGGACAGAATTACTGGCTGTTTTAGATAAACAGAAGAATGCCAACCATCTCCAACCTATGCACCACAAAATAAGTATAAAGATAACAAGAACTTGGTCCGTTCTTTGCCAACCATTTGGATTATCAATAACACGCTAACTTGTCTGAATGTATGGGAGAGTGGGGTTTAGTTACACCACGGAGCAAGAAATCTTCAAATGAACAACCCTCTTTTATAGTAACTCCACCTATGAACGCTTTGTAAATATAAACGTTGCTCCTATGCCACAGGTTGACTGATTCTGAGAGGCTGAAAAGGTCTGGGGCACTGCCTGTGGCTGTGTACAGCAGAAGCTATTCACGCTAAAAGTTTTCACACAATTCGCTGTCCAGCAGCCCATACACTCACTACTTCTCACTAGTTCCACCAGTTCAGTTAGTCTTCGATTGTCATGTTTGGTTCTTTCTAGTTGCTGAATCTGCCAATTAGCATTGTGGTCTCGCCTATTTACTGAAATATTCTTCTTTTACTTCATATTTTTTCAGCATTGAGTATGTGTAAGGGTTGTGAATGCACCGACCAGTATTCTGGCTTAAATTTACTATGGTGCACATGATGCAACCTTAATAGCTAAGATTATCTCACTCTACAAGGTTGAGTAAATCGAGTGAGTACTCTGGTCTCAAACAAATGTATCGCCGAAAAACAACAATCCATGAACAAATCTCAGGCATTCTTTGAAAACAATTGAGCAGCTTTATTGGGGGTTTATGAGCACAATATTGTCCACTCAGAAACAAAATCATAAATAAATATAACAAATCTAAGCCGTTCTATTAACTCAGAATCTAAAACAGTTAAGCGAATATCATTAAGAGCATTTAGCGCTTATCGTATTTCTCATGTAACAAATAAAGAAAGGTGTTCTGAATCAAAATTTAACGGGTACCACCATGATGAAAACAGAATGATATTTTAGGGTGTCGTAAATTTGTGAATCTGAATGTATTTTCAAGTGTCACATGAAACTGACTAGGTGCTAGTATTAAATATGATAAGCCATCATATCATTTTCTGCCCTATTTCTAATGATAGCTGGGAATAAATACTTACAGATCACTCTTCAATATTTCAGAGTGAAGCCAAGCTACACCATTAACAGCGTGAGATCCAACAATACTCAAATGAGCCATGTTGACTTTTTTTTCATGACCCTCCTCAATCAAACTCATTCGCCTCATTCTATCCAGATCTCCTGGCCACCTTTTTTCGACAGCCTGAAAAATTAATGATAATTATAAAACAATACTCCTATTTCATGTAACATTTAAACCACAATTATATAAAACTCCACGCATATATAAGTTACGTGACGATATTAGCATACTATGCAACTTCTAACCCGAAGATCTCAGGATTACTTGCTCAACAGTATCCAGCTCCCTACGATGTGTCATTAGATCTTCGTTGCTTAGAAGACTCACATTTGGGTCAGTTGTCTCACACCAAGTACTGTTGTAAATCTTTAGTATTCCGAATAAAAACTTTCCATTTCGGTAAACATAATTTATATTTAAGTAGGGAGTAGGGAATCGACCATGCCAACTGGCGTGGTTATGAGGGAGAATTAAATCCTTAAAACGTTCCCACTAAATATGTTTCATCATTGACTGAACCCCAACAAACATATCCATTGTAAAATGGACTATTTTGAGAATATACTATACTACTTGGGTATATTCTCAAAAAAGCCCATTTTGTTTTTGATACATTTTAGGGGTGAGTCTAAAATCAATAAGGGCTTTGACCTTGCAGTCAGGAAAACAAAACTGTATAGTGATCATGATAAAGATTAATTACAGGGCTAACTGATGGATGCAGTATTATCGAAATAGGACTTACTTGAAGATGAAGGAGATTTATATGGTAAATAATTTCCAGGTGCCTCGGTAATATGTACTCCAACATGGTACACGGCCACCTCTCTAAAGCTTCTGGTAGTACAGTATGGTTGGTATAAGCGCAAGATCGAACAGTGATATTCCACGCCTACAGAGGGAAAAAGAAACATTTTAGTAATTGACTACCGATCCATTATTATACGTTGATGAACTTGATACGTCTTTCAACTTCTACTCTCGGTAATAATTTCGCACATTACTGAACGTATTTACAATTTTGAAGGTAATACCTCATCCCATGACAAATGTTCGTTGTCCAGAAGAATTCTCATTAGCTCAGGTATAGCAAGTGATGGATGGGTGTCATTCAATTGAATAGCCACTTTATCGGGAAAGCTGTCCATTTTCGTTCTCACAGGATCCCTGCTTCCAAATTTGGACACCTTGTAGCGCCGGACTATATCCTGTTGAAAACATCATATTAGACGACTAGCATGAATAAATTTCAATTAATAAACCAGTTGAGTCCATTTTTTAGCAGAGGGATCTTTTAAGCACCACTGTGTGGCTTGGCCAGCTTGAAAGCAATGTATGATATGGGAGAGAAGTTATTGCAAAACTCCACAATCAGACAATCTGGAACGCTGCAGGAGTAAGACGCTCCAAACGCTTTGTCTCAGAGCAAACAAGTGAGACAAGCAACACCCTTCTGAGGATGGAGAGGAAGGACTTAAGGCAGGTTGTTGGGATCATAACAGGGCACTGCAGAATGAACAAACACATGTATGTTATGGGTATAGCCAACACCCCTCTATGCAGGTGGTGTGGCACGGATGAAGAAACTCCCTACCATGTCCTGGTCCAGTGCCGGAGGATGGATACCAACGAGGACTCCTTCAGGAACTAGGACTGGCACAATAGGCCATCAGGCCGCGGTGCACATCCCATCACTGGGACTACAGTCAGAAGATTATATATATTGCAAAACTATTTTTGAGCAATACTTAATAAAATTCAACGACTTTTGCTTTCCTTAGCTCTAAGAGGTAGGTATGTAAGATATGTATTTGACTGACAATATGTTTTTAGTTTTCTCAAGATTTTTACGTTTTTAGGGCTACTGAATCAAAAACACTATTTAGGAAATGATCTGAATGATTGTCTATGTGGCGGCGATCAGACGTTTTAAACAGCTGTTAGCGCGCGCTTAGCAACGAAGGACTTCTTGTTGTTTTTGTAAACAATTATTTTCGGAGTGTGTTGTCAACCTAAGTAAAACTATCATCAATCTAACCCTTACCTCCTATATCTACATGTGGGTCTACCTAAGGGGTGCAGTTTTTGCGTCTTAGACCAGGCAGCTCTAACCATCACCAACCTCCTCGTCGTGGCTGATGGTAACACCTAAAGGGGTTACAGAACTTCCACTCATGGAACGTCAGGCAAGAAGTCTTGATTCCCCTCTAGAGTTGCAACAAGTGGGAGGGAGGGTTAGACCCTTGTCAACGGGTTCAACACCATGATTCCCCCCCCCCCTTTTGAGTGACAACCTTGAGGCATTGGACACAGAGCTTCCAAGGAGGCGTACGGCTTCGTCCTGGGCAAAGAGATTAGCTCCCTGATCTTCTTCCTCGTCGTTCTTCTATTTCTATGGTGATAGGCAACTGCCAGGTCTGCATGTTCAGAAATGCCTATGGTGTAATGGCCAATCTCTATCAGAAGCATCATGTTGAAAGGAATGATGAAATGAGAATTCAGTGTACAGAACTGCTTCAGATGAAATGAGCCGTTTCAAGTACTATTATTTCACTGAATAATATGTAGGAGTTCACGCACATTACTGAGCAATCAGTGTGCACGCAAAAGAATTATGAGACTGTTCCCACTGTTTTTTCGAGAAGAAGCGTGTTTGCTGTTCTGACGATTATGAATAAATTTTGTGTATGAACAGTTCCAAATGACACAACAGAACGACAAAAATATATTTCAAAATTTGTCACAACTTAAGGTTTCATTGTCTGCATGAATCATGGTTCGCCAAACTCACTTGTAAGGTAGCAGCACACATGAAGTATTCTTGCTTCAGACGAAGCTCTTTGCCCTCAAAGAAGTTGTCATTGGGATATAAAACTCTGGAAATGTTTTCGGCGATATTACGATCTATTACTGCTTGGATGTAATCACCGTTATTGACTGAAAACAGAAAACCATGTTATTTTATTCTCCACGTAGGTTATTTTAGTTTTTACTGTAATCTTACGACTTGTAAAGACATACGAGGTTAGTCCCAAACGTACTAGACCAACCCTGACTAGGTATTAATTATCATTAATAACATCCATGAAATCGAAACTCAAAACAAGAACTACACATTCCAGACAGAATTGTCCTTGGCCAAATTCATGGAGTGAGGACATGCAGATCACAGGTCTGTTTCCTTATCAAAATTAGTCGAATGTCATAAAGTTTGCAGTTGCGTGAGCATGTGAGACCATTAGCACTCACTCAGCATCCATCAAACCCAGACCTGTAGAGGTACAGCAGGTTATCATTTAGTTAGTCTCCCAGTGGGGAGCTGTTGTTCATGTCTCACCATGCAGAGGTATGGTGACCCTGGGGAACCTGTACCATCTGGAAGGAGTTCTTAATCTGGTTTCCCACCTGACCTAACTCTTTACTTTAGTGGCAAGTTTCAAAGGGAGAGATCAACTGTGGCCGTGTCTTTTTGTCATAACCTTCTTCACAAACAGGGTGAAATGGTGATAAGACCATATAAATGGTGATAATTTTGAAATATATTTTTGTCGTTGCTGCTCTTCCAACAACTGTCGCTGACACGTGGGAATCACAGTAGAGCAGCATCTGGTTTCTTGTTTCCTCCAACAAGACGTGTAGGATGGAGTGTCTTTGAGAAAAAAAAGAAGTGGAACCATGTATTGAAGTCACCATGTCTCATAATGAACTGGCTCAACCCACTTTCTCCTAAGACATTCATGGGTGTTGGAGAAAAAGCTCATACATAGCACGTCCCTTTGACGAGGATTCACATTTCTCTTGCCATTTATTTAGCGCATCATGTTATTGTTCGGTGGAGTGGAGTATACAGAGTTCTGCCCAGAGCGGAAGAAGCTATCTTTTCACTCTCCCTCGTCCATCATGCCATACAACACAACCCAGCCCAGGGATGTTTCATACATCTCTTTCCAGACTAAGTAGAAATTAAAGTGGCCTTACAGTTAGGATAGCAAGATTTCTCCACAACGCATAATATTCCAGCCACCAGATGCCAATTCCTATCGGCATGAGGGTGCAATCTTCCTAAAATGAGGATGTGATCTTCTGCCCAAATCAGATTTCTTCAGTTAAGCTTCTCAGGGGGATCTTTCTATAATTTAAGAAGCGAAGAAGTAGAGGAAGCTAGTGGCACACTCAACAGTACTTGTGTATTATGGAAACATTTCACCTAAATACATCATAACTTTCTTAGTAAAAGATGATTCTAATCGCCCGAACAAAACTTAAACCTCTACGATATTTTATGAAATATACTTAAAGAAGGTACTTACAGAACTTGAGGTTGAAATCAACAGGAGATTTAGCAGACCACAACCGCAGAGTATTGACAACATTGTTTTTGTAACCAGGAATGGGGCTGTCATAAGGTAATGCAAGTACAATCTGAAATTTGAGAAAAAGTGGCTTAGTGCAAGAAGTTTAAAGCGTGTAGAGAATTGGTCAGGGGTTGGTTGGTTCATAATTGTCTTAACATCAGCTAATGCTTTTCAATCTCAATATTAGTGCTGAATACAACGATTGTAGGAAAGGACGGGAAAGGAATTTATGTAGCTAACCTGAGTGTCTATCCATTTTCGTCCTTCAGGCGTGTCCACAACCTTTCCATAGAAGTTGATAGGAATTGTGTACTCTGGCCGAGCTTTTTCCCATGGGTTTCCGAATCGTAGCCAGTCATCGGGTTCCTCAGTCTAGAACAATACATTTTTGGAAAAATTATCTCTAACAATAATTATAGAAATAATACACAAGTATTTAAAAATCTTTTTACTCGCGTTTATAAGTACCTGTTCCCCACTGACGATATGTTGCGCAAATATGCCGTACTCATATCTAATTCCGTAACCATACGCAGCAAGACCCAGAGTGGCCATTGAGTCAAGAAAGCAAGCAGCCAATCTGCCCAAACCTCCGTTGCCCAGACCAGCATCTTCTTCTACTGATTCCAAGGTCTCGATGTCCAATCCCATCTACAGCAACAGTGAGACAACTATATGTACTTAAGAACACTTCATTAATAATCTGGTGCAACGCATCACACAACTTTCTTGAGCCTCATACCCTTATTTTGGTGTCCCCACATACACAAACAGGCTCACATTTCGGTTGCTGCTAGGTTTTGTTTATCAACCTGAATATTTAGCAATTTTAGCAAATTTAGCAATCAGAATATTTATTACGATACTAACACGATTTCTCGTGTTTACAGTTCAGGATGTATAGAGGAATAACTGTAAACAAGGTAGTAAAACGGTTGAAGGTCGTAAGGATTCTAGAATTGTGCGAGTTGCTTTTAATTACTTCATAAGCTTCATCATCTCATGCGATGCATTTTGTATATTTCCACTAAATTTGAGTTACAGTGTTAGATCGATCTCAACGGTTATGTCTTCATCAGTAACAAAAACGCAACTGTGACTGATGATGACTAACCGTCGAAATCGATCTAATTCAAATTGAATGGAAATATACAACCGTTCTTTCTCCGTTTTATTATTGGAATTGGTTTCCACAACTTCGTCGCGAGTGATTTAGTTCGTTTTTACCATGTGGGTTGCTCTATGAGAATGCTTGTGTACTTTTAGGGACGTATGAAAGTAGCGAAGAAAATCGCAGTTCCTCCAAGATGTTTATAATTTATTGTACTGCACACGTAATTTTCCTACGGATGAAACTAAGACAGCAACACTCATCTGTTTGAAATGTAAGAACAGCTAATTTGGTTCCGCCGCTTTGACTCAATCGTTCGCGATGGCGTCTATGGAAATGGGGGAAACCTTAAAATTTGAAGAAAACTCAAACATTTTTTCAACTGACGACTCAACTTTTATTCCTACTTCGCATGGGTAAGTGCAAAACAAATCTACATTTAACCGAATATCAAAAGCAGAAAATTTTGTCATGGCCCCATTTTTGTCTATTCACCTGATAGAGAGCTTCATCGCAGGCTCCTTGAATGCCCAGGTTGATCATTGTGTTCGTGAGAGTACGCCCCATGTAGTACTCCAACGATAAGTAGTACACCCTCTGTAAATAAAAACAGTCGTTGATGAACGAAATACGGCAACAAATGACTCATACCCACGTTTAAGAACTTATCGTTCAAGCGTTTATAAGTGTGGTAAGTAACAGTAGTTTCGTGAGCAGACAAAATCCAAATTTGATGAAATTTTGGTCAAAAATTGACTTATTAGTTTATACTTGCAAACGACGTGAATGAGTTCCACATCCATCAGCTTTACTATAAAATGTTATCTGCCACCTCAACAAGGTGGCATTTTCAAAGCAGAGTCGCTGAAATAGAATTAGCCAGGATTTTAAAAAAACTGATTGCTGAGTGATAGGCCATCCTCCTCCCTCAGGACATTTTTCGCATTGTTATCGTTAGCTTTTATTCTGATATGCGCTGGTTATGGATTTACCAATCACGTCATTTATTGATTCTTAATTGAGTGAAACGTGGAGTTTTTTAAAATGTATTTCAGCTGTAAAAAATTAGCCTCCAGCTCATTAGAATTGATTTATGAACCCGGGCTTTCGTTCTACGGGTTTTTGATCTTTCTTCAAACAAAATCAAGTTTCAGAAGAGGAGTCCACCTAATGAGTGAATTTTCTAGGTTCGATACGAAAGATCAGAATTGGCTGTAATTATGATTGTGAAGTTTCCCCCTCAAACCGAGAACAAAAACAAATTTCACGTTGGAACGATGAAAATTGAAGGATGCATCGCACGAACGTCCTTCGCACCCAGTCCAGCAATATGTACAAAAATGTGATAGGTGTAGAATAATTGATCACCTACAGTGTACGTTTTCGGCTTATTAAAAATATGGGACCATTGAAGTAGTCTGAGGACCGATTGCTGTGCAGTGACAAGCAATTATCACATAAGTATCGCATGTTGCGTCTAAAAGTAGAAACGCAACTTACCATAATCAAATTAATCAATTCGCAGAGCCTAGAATGGAGAGATCAGTCTCATCATAGATCGAACACGCCTCATTTACATGGTAAGTAAGGCGCTGTTCGACCGTGAAGGTAGTAGAAATCATTTCTGCCACTCTTAACAGCCATTTGTCAGTAAAATCCAAGGCCGAAAGTTTATAAGTTTTGTGAAGGGCAGCGCTATGACTAAGAGTCTTTTGTTCGTCTGGAATTGCGTTCGCGGTTCGACCTATAAAGTTATTTATTTTTAGTTGAAACCTCTGGCAGTGGACTCCTAAGTGAAAGCTTATTGGCCCAGGGACCGAGCAGCCAGTATTGAATTTGGGCCGGAGATCATATGGTAAGGGGCCTATGAAATAAAACCACCGGTAGTATTTTCGAACAGACGGCGATTGAGATTTGCCGTAAGAATCCCTATTTTTGGGGGAGTCAAACAAGATTTGATCATAACTAGAACCGTTCCACACCGTTCCACCTCGTCTCAAATATCTCTCCTTACATTATCTACTTAGCAGTCCATTTCATAATAATCGCTCCTAGGCCTCAACACGCAATGTTAAACAAAAAGCAACGAATCCGAACGAGCCTTTAGAAACAGATAATCATTTAACAGTTATATGAAACCATCACCACCCATACGCAAGGTATGTCGACAAAATCAGTATCAGAGGCGCTACTACAAATCGTATCGATTTGGAGAAGCGCCAAATGAGGTGGTATTCCTTCAGAAGTCTTGCCCATCAAGTTTTTTACAGTTGTTGTAGTTGGGCGGTTAACAGTTCTTTAAAATATAACGGTGCATCGGTTCTCATGCATGCAACCACTCAAGTACATCATGTGCTATAAACTATTTCTTATGCGTTGATCCGAGAGTTTAAAGTGTATTGGAAGTTTATTTCCAATTCCCTTTATGCTTAACTTTTAAGATACTCTCAAGAGGGTCATCTTTGTGGTAAAATGGCCTATAATCCCAGAAGTAACTAAAAGGTTGAAAATACCAAAGTTAAGAACAACAAATTGTTCAACTCATTAAACCTGCATGTGGATTTCGTTGACCTTGAGGACTGCAGTGCAGCTATGTCTTGAAGGGGTCTTGCTTACGCATTCATCGCTCGGTCGCTTGCCCGTTATTGTAAAAGCCACAACGAAAGAACGTGATTTTGTGTTTCCCCCAGTTCTTCCAGCAGGAGTCTCTTAGAAACGTCCGTACATTAAAGTCACTGTCCCGTAAGAAACTCGTTCGTTTGGTTTGGCTCGACCCTTTTTCCCGCAACGTCTCAGATTTTGAGGAACAACGCGTGTTGCCACATCCCTCTGACGGCGATTCCCATCTTCCCACAAACCCAATAGCCACATATCTAATGCTGCTGATTTACTCTCTTTCAGAAAGCCTGCCTTGGAACTCTACTTACAATGAGTTCCCTTTTGCTTTCCTTGACTCTACCAAGTAGAAAGGAAAGTTACGTAATCGGCTAACTTGTTTTTAGTTATCTTCAGATCTTTACGTTTTAGAGCTTCCCGAGTCTGAAAAACACTATTTGGCAAAATGGTCCTCGTGTGCGTATGCGTATGTGAACGATACGAGCAAAATCCGCCAAAAACTAATTGTAGTGATCAAAACAACTTTTTTTGTCTCGAACCGACTCTAACGACTTCGTTTAAATTTCTTGTATATACAACTCCAAATGACACTCTGATGACAATATTATAAAATTCTCATCTGAGGGAAAATGATGAGAACAGCGCAATAAATAAGATTTTAGCTCAGTGTTTAGCCTATAAACAATACGCCCACTTGCTGAGTCAACTGGTCAGTAACCATAGTAGTGCCATTGGCCGCAGAAGAGCTGCTCGGTGGAACTGGACTACCAATTTCTTTTGGTGGACTGAGATCTCGCAAAACTCGATAGAAGCCTCTTGAATAAATTGTCATGTTTGTGAGAATATTATATCAATAGCATATATCCCAAGTAGCCTTACCGATGGCTCTCAAGGAGGCATGTCTGGTGAGGGTTACGCTCAGAAGGATTCAAGATGTTGGAAGAAATGCGATCAGGTTTAAAATTACTTGGATTTTTTTCTCCAGTCACTTGCAGATCGACATGCCCACGCATTCAGATGATGATTAGCAGCACATCATGGGCTATCGCCTTGACCTGGTAGTGAATCGTTAACGAATTTGCACATCAGGGCATTCACATTTTCGTATTGCTCGCAGCCCATCTCCGAATTAACGCAGACCAGTTCCTTGACGACGTTCGGCAGTCTGGTCCATGGACCGATCCCTGGGGACCGTCTCGATGGTTTCTATTACAGACATTTCTGCATTCTTTCGTGGACGTCCTACTATCAAGGAATAAGTATAGGTTACGAGGAAGATAAGCAGTCGCCGTCAAACATTGTCAAACACTACTGCATATCAAAACTATCTGACTTGCCATATCGTACTTGCCTAATGTTTCACAATTGAGTCACGATGTTAGTTTTCGTAGTAATAATTACCACCCTATGCTCGAAACATTGGTCTTCACATTGCAACGAAAATGTCATCAATGTCCAACATCTGATGCTGAATTTAAAAACCTTTTCCGAATTTAAATAAACTGAAGTGAGGGCTGACTCCAACTTAAACGGGGGAACTCACCGGCAGACGGCCAACGCGCACATTTATTGTGTGAGGTCTAATCCAACTTAGGCACGTGCTCGAGTCAAGGTCTGCCCCCTATTGACTGAGATAGATATATTTGATTCCACTCGTCCCATAATTTTTTCTTTTTCTGTAATTCTCGCCACCAAGAGTTTATTGAACTCGTCAAAGATCTAACTGCTAAAAATAATGCTCTATCGATCGTTTAATATCGCAAGTAATTAACATAGAGAAGGAAGGAACCCAGAGATAGGAAAGTGAGCTCAACGCCAATGACATTTCAATTTTCTTTCGGTGAGCCAAACAATTTTTTTCTCGTCGGTTTTTGAAACTGTTTCCCTCAACAAAGACCACAATTTTGAAGATAGTGAATACAACAATAACTTTCTTAGTAGACACATATATATATATTTATGACTCTACACGAGCTAAAAAGAGACTTTGCGTGATCAGAAAATAATTAACTATCGAAGACCATTTTTATGTTACGCAACGTACATACATATTTCTGAATCAACAAGTGCTATAAAGATACTTTGGGGGATCAGAAAATATTTAAGTCCACCGAGGACAATATTTGTTACGCGACGTACACACATATTTCTGACTCTACAAGAGCTAACCAATAACTATGCGCGCAAAAAACTTGTGTCCCACATCACAAAAATTGCATGGCAGCACACAATAACTTGTACATACCCACAAAATAAAGTTAATCAAATTGTTAGATTATCAAGTTATAGTTTAAAAAATTTCAGTGTTTTGATCGTACTGATAACTATAGTTACTTTTCACCGATTTTGCACAAAACCTTAGTATACCTTTTCTTTTCAACGTAGAGGTTAAATGTGTAATTTCAGTTGATTTGGTTCAGCCATTTTTTCAAAATCGTGTTCCCAGAGCTGGCAAAATAACCAATTATATGGAGTGGCAAAAAGGCTCTTAACGGGCGACAGGATTGCAATTCAGTGGATTCCCTCACACATATGTCTCAGGGGGAACGAAAAAGCGGAGCATGCAGCAAGACGTGGCGCGTTAGACTTCGAGACGCACTACACGCAGTGGAACAGATTGCACAGTGGTCATGGCAACGCTGGTATGAACGTATTCGTTAAGCAAGGGAATTCGTCACTTTGAAATAATGCCCTGAGTGTGCGAAACCCCAAAATTTCTACGCATGAGATTTCCCTAACACAATATGGTTAAGCTGGCTAAGGTTCGATGTGATCATGGGCAAATCAACAAATGCAGACAGACCAACTCTACAGAGTGCCCGCTTTTTGAAGACGAAACCCAGTTAAAGATTACAACCTACCCGAATTTCTTCGGATGTAAGAACTATCAACTTAATGAAAACTACGGGCATAATTGTGTAAATGTTCATCATTTTGATTAAATACTTCTCTTGTTTAATCTCATTATGTGATTAATTTCTCATTTCAAACTGACTGATATATGTTACACTGTATTCTGAGGCAACCAATAAAAAAACTCACCCTCCATTTATACTCGTAATCAGCACTAGCAACTCAACATGAACATGGACGACAACTACGAGATCACCCTCTCCACTAATATCGCAATTTGAGAAAAATCCGAGCCATGTAGTCTTCAGTAAGCGGTATACGTAAAAATCAAATTCGCGCAAGGGAAGATGCTATCGTTAGTTAAACTGCTGGGAACTGCACTGACTAGATCAACTTCTAAAAATGGCAGCAAAATCACGTCATTCCCTAAAAACTAATATTGCGACTGAGAACCCACAGGAAGAAGATACCTATTAGTTTGGCTACAGTGATCTGAGAAGAGAAACACAGGTCTGTTTCCTTATCACGATAACCGCTCATATCAGTGGTATATGCACGTCATGGCTTATAGCTGGCATGTCAGACTACTGGCACTTGCACAGCATCCACTGAACCCAGACCTGTGGAGGTGCGGCAGATTATGAATTAGCCAATCTCAGGGCTAAAGCACTGAGTTGCGCTCAAATATTTGATTGGCTAGTTCGTTCTTTCCAAGTCTGCACATGGCACAGAAGCAGGTGCGAGGAACGACCTTTAAGCATAGTCATGTCGTGTTTCCATGACGACCAACGCTCCACCTCATATGGAGCAGTGCACATCTAGCGCTCAAACATTGGGCCTACGCACTCGTCGCTGTTTTATGCCTTTAACGTGGTGTAAAAAAACCGTTTCTATCGCATAAAAAATCCATTTGGCATCTAGTTGTGCCCGCCTGCTCAGCAATCCAATCGAACGAAGCCCATGGTTATTACGGGCAAACATGGTTAAAAAATTTAAAAAAATGCACACATTTTCAAGGTATTTTTATGTGCTGGGTTGAATTAAATAAGTCTCACTGGTGTCCGACTGTGTCTAGCTCGAAAACAGTGAAATCACAGTAATTATAGTGAGCCAAAGAACTCGTGGGACAATACAGCAAAAGTAATCGTTTCATTGTTTGCACTAGCTCTCGTCTCAGTCTAACCACCCATCAGATCGACGTGTCACGTTTGGCTACTTGCCTACGGGTGCCTGGAATATTTCGTTTTCGTCGTTCCGTTGTAGTCAGGTCATGTTTCGTGCGGTTTACTGGTATTTTTCGATGCTGAATCGTATGGGATGGGTTTCAGAGGTGTGAGAGTACGGCAAACTGTAGAGTATAATACACCGTTGTGTAATAACTGCAGTGCTGTGCTTGGAATATGTTGGGGATGTTTGAGTCTTGTACAGTGAAGTTTAAGTGTCATTATAAGGCCGGATTTTATGGCCACACACATGGCAGGAGAATTAGGTCCTCCATCCTGCCAGTGATGTGTTCTCCAGTCTTAACTCCAAAGAGCAGATATCACTCAACACAGCATGTTGTGTATGTGAGGGTAGATATATACTACGTCCCAAAAAGTGCAGCTGTTACGGACATGCAGAGAATATGGCAGTGGAATTCTGATCCCCCAACAGCAGGGTGCGAGGGAGGGAACTCACTACTTCGGGTGTCAAGGAATCCAACAATATCTGTCAACTGTTCAGTAGGAGATTGAATGCAATACTCGGTTTTTATTGACGTACTTATTAAGGAATCAGTAATCTGAACACCAAACCCAGTATAAGGCAGGAATCTCTACCTAGCAGTGACGGTTATGCAGTGTGGAACGAACTGTTTGTTGTAACGTATGCATAATTATAGCACAGTTGTGTGGTAAATTGATTAGTGCTACATCACCTATGTAAAGTCACACATTGTTTTCACATGCTGCCATACACTCTTGTTCTTTGGTTGCCCGTGGTGACGTCGGTGTGATGTCTTCTTTGTACGCTGGTTGGATTATCAGTTAAACTTTCAAAATATCTTCTATTAGTTGGTACAAACTTTTCTTCTCTATAAATATCTACATGAAATATCTGGTGCGGTGCAACACACAACTTTCCTTAGCTCTACGTCAATTCACTTTGTAAATGGCTAATTCTACTTAATCGATTCATTTATCACTCAGTTCCTTTGAAATTGGTCAAACAACAGTTCACAGCAGCAGGAAGCGGTAGCGCCTAATGTTCTGGAATTTATTGTGCTGCTCGTACTCATTCCCGGACCATTATTGAGCGATTGGTACACAGATAATTAATGAGCCTGTAAACACGAATTTTTTGAAGAAGCATAGTAATCACTTTTGCAGAGTTATTGGGTAATAACTGTTAGAACTGGTAGTAACCGAAACAGCGGTAGTTGAAATTCAGGAATTCCTGGAGTGAGCCCCATGTATCTCATGAGCGTTTTTAAACACTCACCCTATAGGTATTGGATTGGACTACAATACCAATATTTTTAAACATTTTACTAACATTCCAGCGGAGTTTATAAGAAACAAGGAAAGTAAAAAACCGCGCTAAAAACGCTTTTCGTCGAAAATTTTGATAATTTATTGTACTGCTCTCGTCATTTTCCTACGAATGGGAATTTTATGGTATAATTGCCTTATCAAAAGATATCAATATAAAAAATTTAATCAAAATCGTTAGAGCCGTTTCGGAGAAAAAAATTTGGTGTATTGAACACTATGCTAACTATAGTTAACTTTCGGTGGATTTTGTTCATACCCTTATTTTTGCGTCCCATAGTCCCCTGTGGGCTGGAGATCAAATTTGAGGTGATTTGGCTCGGTCGTTTTCTCTAAAAACCACTCTAAAATCGATTACGTCGAAAGTTTTGGTAATTTATTGTGCTCCTCTCGTCATTTTCCCACAGATGGAAATTTTATGGTATAATTGCCTTATTGGGAGCTATCAATATAAAAATTTTAATCAAAATCGTTAGAGCCGTTTTTGCGAAAAAAAATATTTGGTGTTTTGATCACTATGATAACTATAGTTAACTTTCGATGGATTTTGCTCATACCATTATTATGGCGTCCCATTGTGACCAGCAGGCGAGATATGAAGCTTGAGCTGATTTGATACGGTGGTTTACGCTAAAAATCGTTCACAGACACACTTTAGTGACACACACACCATTTTCCCAAACAGCGTTTTTCGGACTCAGGAGGGTCTGAAACGTAACGATCTGAAGAAAACTCAAAAAACAATTTTCAGCCGATTACATAACTTTCCTTTCTACTTCGTAGAGTCAAGGAAAGTAAAAATTGGTGAACGGAGATATAGGCCTATGAAGCAGGGGGATTCGGGGTTTTTATACTTTTTGGCTTCAACGGTTTTCACCAAACTCACAGAATGTCTTTAAATAGTAGATAACGACACGTGGTTCTCAGTGTGTTGGTCGAATGTGAAATTGAGTAGTTTGGCTTAGCCGTTCCTTCTCGATTGTGTTTTAATACACGTATACAGACGATTAGACAGTTTTCCTTCCTACTTCGTTGGAGCAAGGAAAATTAGAAATGCAACAGTCCACGATTGGGGAACTCTCTTCTGGGGTGCAGGAGTAAGAAACAAAGAATTAGAACTTCTAACGCCAGACAGCTCACTAAAATACACTGAAGTAGAGTTTTTGAACAGAAAGAAACATATTTCGGACCACTCAGGGTCTGCTTCGGGACGGTATCAGTCGACACAGCCCCCTTTTGATTTAGGAAAATTCAATATTGACCTGAAAAATGGGAACCTGAAGGGATTTAGTTCCTCGTGTTGAAAAATGCGTTCGAACGAAATTTGTCGAGAAATTGAAGGTAACGTTCGAGTAAGAAGTTATTCCTTGTTCCAATTTGCACAGTGAGACGTAGCACGACGAAATTGGCACAAAAACTGTTCTTGCTATTTTAAGTTAGCGGGCAGTGGCCAACCAAACAGTGAGTGTGCGCTATTAAAGCGAGATAACTTTCCAAGGTACCACTTATGAAAACAAATTCTACCAACTCTCATTGATTAAATGATTTTGTTTGGTATTTTAAAGGAAGCGTCGTATATCTAGCCACGAAGTCAAGTCATAAATTGGTGTCGTACAATTAAGCCATAAGTCTGAGGTAAGATAAGCATTATTTTTCATAAATATAAGAAACGCGCTTAAGAAGACGTCCTTTTTTCCTTCATCTGCGGTAAAAGCTTTATATGTACAGATATGGATTCAGAATATACACCTGGTTGCAACTGAGCTTAAGTAGATGCTCCACGGCGAATGTCCAGTCACTATAATTTGCTGTCCTATGAATTTTTCCACGGGAGGGTAACCGGTTGATGCACAAGCCATCCTGTTTTGCCGACACGAACAGATTGCGTACTCGCGACTACGAAAAGAAAAGTATTCACTCGCGTAACTGGGCTACCATAACCTTTCAAAGTCTTAAAAAGGGAAATCAATCATTTAGAATGCAACGCGGTATCTACAGGAAAGTTTATCTATTGTATACATCGATAGTCACCTACGGTAGGTTTCTCGCTAATGTTCAAAATTTAGCGAGGAAAGGTTGCGAGGCTGGGCGAGTCCTTTTCATGAGGTAGGTAAGAACCGGTTTCAAAGCAATGAAAGAACGGGGTTATTTGCTGGGATTTTGTGGCGCATTTTCTCGGATAGCTCCAGCGATCAGTATGACCGACTAGCTGGCAGTTAGATGATGTTTGTGTAATTTCTGTTTCCAGTCAGTGAGATGTTTTCGTGTAAAATTATTGTCACGTAATACTAAAACTCATCATCTTCCTTGAGAAAGTGAAATGTCCAATCTTGCTTGCATTAATATTAAGACTCTTCTCGCACCACCATTGTCCTATAACGTAGCCTGGATGTCACCGTCCACGTGTAAAAGCCCATCATTTGCGTACAATTGGATGCGTTCCCGACTGAGAAAGTATCCTAACCAGCTCGTCCCGTAGCAGTAGTGAAATAGCACCACATATGCTTCGGCTCGTTATTAAACATATTTTATTTTTGAATTTGTTGATTCTGCGCAGAAGATAATTTTTACACCACGTACTAGGGTGTTCATTTACCCCCAAGTGCAATAAAAGGAACCAAAAGTTCAAAATCCAACTTCCGTGTCTTTTAATGCTTGATTGGAAGAAATACCTGTTGTGAATCTCCCCGTTGAACACTGCTACTATGAAAGGAAGCCCCCACCGGCATGAGAACAACTGACGCGTTAATACCCCCCGCACAATATTTTAAAAATTCTAGCGAATTACCTATGCACTCGAGTCAAACGTACAGGATTTCTCCAACTAATTAATAAAATACTATAGTAATATTGTTTGATGTAAATGTTACTTTTTCAATCCGTTTAACAGAGATAATATAAAAAATTTCTCAAAATCGAATTTTTACTTTCCGCTACCCGAAGGGAAGGAAAGTATAGTAATCGGCCCAAAAAAAAAATTTGGGTTTTCTTCAGATCTTTACGTTTCAGACCCTACTGAGTCTAAAAAACCTAATTTCGGCGCGTGGTCCGTGTGTGGGTGTGTGTATGTGTGTGTGTCTGTAGTTCGATTTGCGGGAGAACGGCTGATCCGATTGAGCTGGTTCTTTTTTTGTTTTGTTCGTTATTTTTTGTAGACATCAAAATAAGGTTATGGACGATTTCGGCCGGTGGGAAGGGGGGTGGGGGGACGAAAATGTACCAAAAACTAGGGTTTTTCGCATTTTTCTCGAAAACGGCTCTAACGATTTTGATTAAACTTTCAAATTATCTTCTCCTAATAAATACCTAACTTTTCTTCTCTATACATATCTCCATGAAAATACGGTGAACGGAGATATGGGCCCCTGAAGCAAAAATTGGTTTTTTACGCTTTTTGGCAAAATGGCTTCAGCGATTTTCACCAAACTCACAGGATGTTTTCAAATAGTTAATACCTACATATTCTATTCAATAAATGTTCCTCTGACGGTCCATGGAACAGAGATAAAAATCAAAATGTGTCGAAAATAACGTTTTTTCTAACATTTCCGTAAATTCCAGGGTAACTAGTTCACCAGATGTGATAAATCCTAATGGAGTGTCTTTTAGTCACCCATACCAACATTTCGTTCCCCATAATTATTTCTGTATATATATGTTGAACGGAGATATAAGCCAAGTTAACTCAGAAAAGGAGATTTGTCTAATATTAATTTATCGGTATTCCAATTTTCTCAAAAACGGCTCTAACGATTTCGATCAAACTTTCGGAATACTCTCAGCTAACTAGTACGTACATTTTGTTCTCCATAAATGTTCCTGTAAAAATGCGTTGAACGAAGATATAGCGCCCGCCTATGTAGATGGTGTTCGAACTTGAAGGGGTGGCGGAAAGTTGTGTGTTGCTACGCACCAGATATTTTGCAAATAGTGGCGAATCGATTTAAATAAAAATTTTTAAATTCTTCAATAAAACGGCTTCCCTTTTTTCCAATTATTTCTAGAACAATCCGTTGAACAGACAAATAAGTAAATATACGTCTGAGCACGAGAAACGTTGAACATTAAAACTTATTTTGTCGAATTTTCCCAAAATATGCCTCAAGGGTTTTTATTGAACGATTAAACCCTCCATCTAATCATACCTTCTTTTTTTTAAATAACGTTTTTTGTATAACGAGTTGGACGATGGTACAGCACCAGCATATGTAGCGACCCATCAAATTCAGGTGGGCGCGGAGAAGGTGAATTGAACCAGGTTGCGAAAAAAATAATATGAGACGCTTCATCAGCCTTCTCCTCGAATCGTCCATCACTCAGCTGCTCATTCGAGTTCAGAAATCCTTATTGGTGTTAACGAAGAGTTATTGAAGTATTAAGTAAAGTAACGAATGAGCACGATTGCACAAATGCTGTGTATTGGAACTTGTTACCGAAATGATTGTTGAATAGTGTCATTTGATGTTGAAAGGCATAATTTGATTCAAGTTGTTGACGATGGAGTGGTAAATTGATAATTACCTTCGGGTCTTTTTCGTAGTAATGCTGCTGGGTTCGGATCCATCTGGAGACAAGATTATCTTTGACGGTGTGGGCCAAAGCGAAAAAATAATCCCGAGGGGTCGCGATATTACGATCTTTGACCAAAGTGTAATGAAGATGCCGGTTGAAACTCTTTTTCATGGTATTTACATCTTCGACGTCAGCTATCGCCCGAACGCTGATTTGTTTCCGTTTTTCGGCCTCCGTTTTGACGCTCATGTTTCTCAAATTCTGCAACCTCTCGACCGAATGAAAGCAAATGGTCGAGTAAACGTAACGAGTTGAGACGGAAAACTGAAAAACGATCGCCCGGCTTTCACGTGACTGACTGACGAGAAGAAAAGATCGGCCGGTTCGAGTCCGACCTGACTGTCCCCCCCCATCGCCTCTCAACTCCCCACTCAACTCCAAATCGTCACCAACAGGCTACTCAAATGGTCCAAGTTGAAACGAGCGCTCAGGGTCGAGACGAGAGCCGAGCGAAGAATCAGATTTTCACGTGAATGCGATCTCAGGGCGGGGCCTCAACCCCTCTACCCCACCACACCACATCATCGAGCTATTCCTCTCTGACGTCCACGCTCTTGGCACAAAGCAGCAGATGCGATGCATCAAACGACATTTCTCACAATCAAGTAAATGCCGCAACTGTTGGGTATCTGAAAATCCATTAGTGAAATGTATAGACAGAGAATATAGGTCAGTTAGTTCATTGCTCGGTCATTAACAGTTTAAAAACTTGAATGCGTTCGAAAAATTCCGTTCAATGAAACATGCATACAGCGCCACAGGTTTTATGCAGGACAATTTACTGTGCAGAACACTATGTAGGTGGATTGCGTGGTACTCTATACAGGTATATGCTTGTTGATCACCCCCAGTTATATTGATTCAAATCGTTGGAGCTGTCTTCGGAAATAGACAAATACTAATTTTGCTTCTACAATTCCTATTTCAATTCTTTCACACACTAAAAAAATTCACTTCCCCAACCAATTTGTGCACACTTAGCGAAATGTAGGTATCGGCTAGTTGAAATGTGTAACTTCAATCAATCTGTAAGAGTCATACCAGCAGACCTGCGTCTAGTGTACGTGGACGATAATTGTCCATGGAACCACATTTGGTGAAGTTTCGCTAAAGATAGAAGGTGTGTTTTTATGACTAAAGCTTGCAGAATTGCAAATTCATCCAAAGAAGTGCTCATTTTTCCTTTCCCCGACCCAAAAGGCAAGGAAAGGATAATGATCGTGGCAAAAAAAGAAGAATGTAGACGACCCGACTGTGCTGATCTTTGCCGAGTCGGTCCACCAAATCGAGGCAAAAAACCCACCATGTGCTCCACACTGTCACCCAATGGTACGAGCATGTCAAGATTCAGGCTGAGGAAAATCCCAACTAATTCTCTTGAAAAGAAACGAACATAGCCAACCCTCAATACGCTTTCACACAGGCTCCTTCTTGAGAAGCGCGTCAAGTATTTAGGAGAGAATATAGGTGAGAGATGGGGCTTCAGCCAGTCCCTTAAAGACAGTATCATTGCAAAGTTTGTCCCACTAAGTGCAATTACTAAGGTCACTTTGGGTGTGTATTACCATGATACCTTATATATGGCCTCATGTATAAGGCCATATATCTAGGCGTGATTGGCTACTGCCCCTATGTCTGGGGTAGCAAACTAACAGTCAATCAAAAGAGAGTATTGGCCCAATCCCAGAGAGCTGCGCTCTTGTGGATCACCAAGATTTATCAGACTGTATCAACAGAAGCACTCGAGGTGATCACTCGTCAGTTACCAGTTGATTTAGCCATGGAGAGTGAAAGCTTGAGTGAGCTTCTCCTACTTTGGGCTGAACTCCGTGCAGATCTTACCTCTGGACGCTAACTTGCCACCATCAACGAATGGCCATTAGAGAAATGTAAGCAAGATGAGCTTTTCTGATGCTTCTGCATTAGTCATGAAGTTTACCATTTGTAGTGAGCCGCTTGCTGGAATACTTAGCGTCATATTAGCTCAATGGACCATTATACACAATGTAACTTTAATTTATAGTTTTTCAATTTTCTCAAAAACCGATACATAAATTTTTTTCTTACTTCGTAAGGGCAAGGGAAGTAAAAAGTGTGTGTTTGATTCTGTGGTCATACTAAGTGCGTGACACCAGTAGGTGTTCTGTCTGTGGTTGCACAAGCGTGAAAATCGACTTTCCTTTTACGTGAGATCATGTCGGTTGAAGAGGTTTTCCTGACACATTCCAGGGAGTGGTAGCTATTGGTACTACAGCTTTTATTGCTGGATGAAATGTCACACTCGATGAAACCTATTCATTCCCTATTTTCGTTTTGAGAAAATATTTCTTCTTTGCTACAGATTATCTAACAACTCCCGTTTTTGATATCTCAAATGAACTGTTATGACCTCTTGAATATCACGCGGTATCGCTGTTTCGAAATTATTAACAGAATCATGTAATAGTACTTCTGACGGTTTACGAAATATCCCGGGATTGCAGCGTGGACGCGATATTGAGACAAGAGGGTAATAAAGTCATCGTGTATTAATAATAGCTGATACGACGTCTTACAACCGTCTTAGAATGAACAAGTTGTGTTTTTACTTTCATTGGTTCTACAAAGTAGAAAGGAAAGTTATGTAATCGGCTGAAAAAAATTTTGAGTTTCCTTCAGATCTTTACGTTTCTGTTGGGGGGGCCGAACCCAACATCTAGGTTTAAACTTCCCGCCTGATAGCTGTTTCTTGTTTCCTTAGAATGGAAAGGAGTTATGCGGGCTTAGCCTACCCGAATCGTATCAATTATTGCTACTTCGTCTGTTTATCTTTTAGTATGATATGTGAGAATAAACGAGTTCGTGCGTCCCGGTATCTTTTGTGTTTCATTTAATATTTAATTTCACCTCCTTGGAACTACAGGTTATGGGCCCAGTCACCATGGCCAGCTCGTCTTCAAATTCCGTGGAAAAGCTCCGTGGTCGCGAAAATTTCTCCACCTGGAAGTTCGAGATGAAGGCTGCCCTTACAATCGAGGACCTTTGGGATGCGGTAGAGGGGACTGAAGATGACCCCAAGAAAGTAGCAAAAGCTCTCGCGAAAATCATCTTATGCGTAGACAAAGTAAATTTTCCGCATATTCGTGAAGCAACAACTGCAAAAGCCGCCTGGGAAAATCTTCAAAATGCCTTTGAAGATTCCGGTCTAACAAGGAAAATTGGCCTTCTCCGAAAACTTGTCGGCACGAGATTCGAAAGTTCACCTTCAGTTGAAGATTATTGCAATACAGTGCTCACGACTGCACAGAAACTGAACGAAATGGAGTTTAAGGTTCCAGACGAATGGGTTGGATGTTTGCTGCTTGCGGGTCTCCCCGAAGAATACAAACCCATGATTATGGGTTTGGAAAGCAGCGGAGTCAAGATCACAAGCGATTCAGTTAAAGTTAAGCTCCTACAGGGATGTTCAGGACCCATCTCCTTCAAAATCAAAGTCGGAAGACTCAGCATTTTACTCAAAACGGCACAATCACCGGCCGTTTTGTCAAAACTATGAAGGTCGGCCATCGAAACCACGAATGCCGATACAATAAAAAGGAACAAAATAAAGGGAAGGAGGGAAGAATCAAACAGCACAATACCAACGGCGGGACTCCGTCGTCATCAAGCAATAAATCACCGTACTATCTGAATAATAATAAACCGCGATCCTTCTTGGCTTGTTTATCGACGGAAACTAAGGGTTCCGAAAATTCCTGGTATCTGGAAAGCTGTGGCTCGGAACATATCGTTCGAAACAAAGAAGTTTTCACTCCCGTCACCCAGAAGAAACGAAAATCACCTCTATTGACAGTAGTGATCTTATAAGTCGCGCCAGCGGAAATATTACCCTGAATGTTTCGACAAACTCCACCACCACCGAAATCAAGGTAAATAATGCTCTTTACATTCCTGAAGCGGCCGTGAATTTGCTCTCTATCAATAAAATCGTTGATAAGGGAAATGTTGTAGTGTTCGATCGGGAAGGAGGTAAAATTTTGATGAATCCGGTTATCTTTTCGCCACGGCTAGTCTCGAAAACGGCATATATCGCTAAATACTGCTCCAGCGATAAAGGTGTGTGCCATTTGTCATCGAATTATGAAAATTCGGTTTTGTGGCACCAAAGAATGGGTCATCTCAACTCAAAAGGCTTACAATATTTGGCCAAAAATACAGATGGGGTACCGAGACCCATAAAATTTGACGAGCCCTGTGAGACCTGCGCCGAAGGTAAACATACTCGCGTACCTTTTAAATCGAGAGGGCACCGATCGAAACAGATCCTGTCACTTATTCACAGCGATCTCTGCGGACCCATGGAAAATGTGTCAATAGGGGGAAGTAAGTATTTCATCACCCTAATTGATGATTACTCACGTTACGTCACCGTACGTTTTCTCAACGAGAAGCGAAGTACCTGAAATTCTAGAAGAATTTATAGCCGAAGTGGAGCGTCAGAAAGGCGCAAA
The DNA here is from genome assembly GCA_020466155.1 of Pachypeltis micranthus. Lineage (NCBI taxonomy): Eukaryota > Metazoa > Arthropoda > Insecta > Hemiptera > Miridae > Pachypeltis > Pachypeltis micranthus. The sequence continues at coordinate 2,374,195 of CM035772.1, read as the reverse complement.
TTGCTGAAAATAAGAAGCGATCAGGGAACTGAATATCTCAACGATCGAGTTCACAAATTATTGAAGAACAAAGGCGTAGTGCACGAAAACAGTCCAATATTCGGCCCAAATGAACGGTTTGGCGGAGCGAATAAATCGAAGCCTAGTTGAGAAAGCTAGAGCTATGTTGGCAGGTGCTAACCTCAGGAAAGAGTATTGGGCGGAAGCAATCAACACGGCTACATACTTGTTCAACAGATCACCTTCGCGTGTCCTTGGCGGAAAAACTCCCTTCGAGCTCTGGGAAAACGAGCGTCCAAATTTGGAAAATGTTAGAGTTTTTGGAAGTCCGTGTATGGTACACGTCCCAGATCAACTCCGAAAAATGGGACAAAAAATCAGTCAAAACCTTCGTGGGGTACTGCACCGATACAAAGGGGTATAGAGTGATGGACCCTGTCACTAAAAAGTTGACCATTAGCAGGGACGTCATTTTCTTTGAGTCGCAGCTAAAAAAACCGCCTGCTCAACCCCAGCTCGTACAATTGGAACCCCCAGAGGACTTGGGTGATCCCGATGCAAATGACTCGGAAGAAGTAAAGGACGAACCAATATCTAGCGAAATCGACAATGATAGCACGGAAGATGATGATGATTTTGAACCTGCACAGGAACCAACTACCCCGGTAGCCGAAATGGGGGAAGACGCGGAAATTCCTCGGCGTTCCAGCAGAATTCCAAAACCGAAACTCTGGCCTGATCATGTCACCTACCTAGCAGGAAATTTCCAAGGTGAAGAGCCCTTTTCATATAAGGAAGCTATGAATGGAAATTTAAAGGCAGAATGGTCGGAAGCGATGAGAGAGGTTCGATTCCTAAAGAAGAACAAAACCTTCTCAGTCGTAGACCTACCTAAAGGAAAAAGAGCCCTGACCACCAAATGGGTATATCGCATCAAGGAGACGATCAAAGCGTAAAATTCAAGGCCAGACTGGTTGTGCGAGGATGCTCACAGGTAGAAGGAGAGGATTTTTATGAAACCTACTCTCCAGTTGTGAAATTTGCCTCCATTAAGTACCTTCTATCCCTCATGTCCAGTACGATCTAAAATGTTCACATCTTGATGTGAAAACCGCCTATTTATGTGCGGATTTGAACGAAGAGATTTACGTGAGACCTCCTGCCGAACTGCTGGGTTCTCCGCCTGATAAACAAAAAGTGTGGCGTCTTCACAAAAGTATGTATGGACTACGCCAATCCGGTCGTTGTTGGCATGAAAAAATTGATGGGGTATTGAAAAAATTTGATCTTAAACCATCAGCCGCTGATCCATGCATCTATCGCAATAAAAAGGGTTCAGACATCATCATATTGGCTCTGTTCGTCGATGACGTCATCTTATTAACTAGTAATGACTCAGTGAGAAAGAAAATCAAAGCCAAACTAGAAAGGGAATTTGAAATGAAGGATCTCGGCGAGTTGAAAAATTGCCTTGGCATGGACATTTCTCGAAATAAAGAGGCTGGAAAATTGTGGATTTCCCAACAAAATTACATAGAAGCCGTTCTAAAAAGGTTCAATTTACAAAATTGTAAATCAGCAGTACCCGATGGCCACCAACGTTGACGAACTTGCTGTGATGGAAGGACAAACCTGGAGTGTTTAATGAAGCTGTACCTATCAGGAAGCTGTCGGATGCCTACTGTACATATCCCAAATTTCAAGACCAGACATCACATTCGCCGTCAACATGGTGAGCAGATTTTGTCACAACTATCAACAACGCCATTGGAATGCCATAAAACAAATTTTGCGTTACCTAAGTGGGACCTTGCATTTAAAATTAGAATTTAAAAAACATTCTACTCATCAAATAAACTCTTACTCCGATGCCGATTGGGGAAATAAAATAAACTCTAGATATTCTATCAGTGGAAGTTGTGTCAAAGTCGGAAATAACATGATCTTATGGTCATCAAAAAAACAAAGAGTCGTTGCTTTATCATCATGTGAAGCCGAGTATATGGCGTTAGCCCAAAATGTTCAAGATGTTATTTGGTTGAGAAAATTAGTTGCTGAATTTGAACCTGATAATGTGAAACATCCCACACCAATCTTTTGTGATAATAGAGGTGCTATAGAATGGGCAAACAACGAGATCATTAACGCTAGAACCAAGCATATAGATATCAAATTCCACTTTATTAGAAGCCAAGTAAAAGATGGTAATGTAGTTATAAATTATTTGCCAACCAATGAAATGGTCGCAGATTCTCTAACTAAACCATTAGCTAAAACTAAAAATGAATGTGCATTGAATCAATTAAGTCTTCAGCCCTAATTATCTACATACTATACTTTACTGAAATTTATTTTACAATGTATAAAATGTATAGAAATGCTATATGATATGATCTTTATTGTTAATTTTATGTGTATATACGAATATTGTTTATTACGAAATTTGTATACTATTATGGGTGAAATTATTTAACAGATGTTAAGTTCGTAAGGGGGGTGTTGGGGGGGCCGAACCCAACATCTAGGTTTAAACTTCCCGCCTGATAGCTGTTTCTTGTTTCCTTAGAATGGAAAGGAGTTATGCGGGCTTAGCCTACCCGAATCGTATCAATTATTGCTACTTCGTCTGTTTATCTTTTAGTATGATATGTGAGAATAAACGAGTTCGTGCGTCCCGGTATCTTTTGTGTTTCATTTAATATTTAATTTCACCTCCTTGGAACTACAGTTTCAGACCCTCCTGAGTCCGAAAAACACTAGTTGGGAAAATGGTCTGTGTGTGTGTGTGAACGATTTTTAGAAGAAACCACCGTACCAAATCAGCTCAAACTTGATATCTCGCTCGCAGGTTACCATGGGACGCCATTATAAGGGTATGCGCAAAATCCACCGAAAGTTAACTATAGTTATCATAGTGGTCAAAACACCAAATATTTTTTTCTCAAAAACGGCTTTAACGATTTTGATTACATTTTTTATGTTGATATATTTTGATAAGGCAGTTATACCATAAAATTCCCATTCGTTGGAAAATGACGAGAGCAGCACAATAAATTATCAAAAGTTTCGACGAAAAGCGTTTTTAGCGCGGTTTTTTCTTATAAACTCCGCTGGAATGTTGGTAGAATGTTAAAGCAAATTGGTATTGTAGTCCAATTCAATACCCAGAGGGTGAGGTGTTTAAAACCGCTTTCTGCTGCCGTGACCTATTGTTTGACCAAGTTCAAAGAAACTGAGTGATAAATGAATTGATTAAACAGAATTAGCCATGTACAAAGTGAATTGCCGTAGAGCTAAGGAAAATTGTGTGTTGCAACGCACCAGATATTTAGGAGAGGATGTTGCTGTAGTATCTGTCACGACGATTTGCCTTGGGTGTTGTGCAGGGAGATGGAGGTACATACTTCAGGAAGATGTTAAGTCACAGCAGTTTTAGTACAGCTCGTACATCTTATATTAGCATTGTATAGTCAGCTGGGGCCTCGAGCTGCGGATGCGATAATAAGCCCCTAGTGGGCTCTTAGGCTCTCTGGCCTCAGACTTTCATGCTGGTAGGGCCCGTTAATGTTGGACTGTTGGCTAGACGGACAGGAGTGAGTGGCACAGGGGGATCTGTTTCGATAATGGAGCCATGGACATATGCTATGACCTCTCAATTGCCATCAAGGCATCGCCGGTGGATGCAGACACAGGGATGCACGCTACTTATGAGAGGATTGAGGGGACATCCGCTGCTAAGGAGGAGCCTGGTGTTGTTCCAGGCTCTTCTGGGGTGTATGGGTGGTCTGGGGGCTGTAACACTGGTGTGGTATGCAGTGATCTGTACAAACGAGGAGTTGGCTCAGTGACTAATGGAGTTCTTAGCAACTGCATCATCCTGGAAGGGACTAGGCTGAAGGTGGTGGAAGGGAAGGACCTGCTGAAGCCTATAAAAGCAGTAGCAGCGGATCCTGATGCTAGGATCCTGTTTCCTAGCAAACATACTGATAGTGGGTTGGCTGAGGTACTGGGTCTGCATTTAGATCAGCAGTCAGCAGCCATTTGGAAACTGATCCAACTATCTCCATTATGATTCAGCAGGGGAAAATCAAGATAAGTAATCTTGAATGTACACACTATCTTCTTCCTCCAGGGGCCGGTGGGGTGCAGTGGTGAGGGGAAAGGAACTCAGTGGGTGCCTTCGGCTCCATTTACGAGGAGGCAGCATAGAGCAGACTGCGCCGCCTGTGTCCTGACTCCTACCTGCTGAGCTTTCTCCAGGTGAACTTCCACACAGCAAAGGCGACAATGGTGGTGATGGGCTGGAGCTTCACCTGGAGACTTGTTTTTGGTGTAAGAGCCTTGGGCAGACTACACAAAGGTCAAGCCAGTGTCAGGAAGTTGGTATTTTTCTCAAAGAAGACTGGTTGTAGCGTTGGCCTATTTTCCAGGACCCCCCAAGAAGAGTACAGCCGCTGGTGCATTACTGCAGAAGGGAACGTCTCTAGCTCATAGTTGGATATTATGCCAATGGCCATAATCGATTGTGGGGTAGCATGAACAGCAAGTGAGAGAGGTGAGCTCCTTCTTGCATACATTCTTAATAATGGAATGGTGGTGGTCAACAAAGAGGACTTGCATACTTTTATCACTCGCAGGAGGCGAGAGGTGCTGTATATAATTGTACCCAATCAGTTCTATGCCATTTGGATAGTGGAGTGGAATCACTCAATGTTGATGTTCCAGTTGGGCTTCCTAAAGAGGGATCCGAGTACCTATCGAAGCTCAGGTGGCTCCTCGACCTAGGCAAAGGCTACACGAGCCTATCAGTCTCACGTCCTTTCTGCTAAAAGCTATGGAGAAGATAGTAGGTCTCAACATGAGGAAGAACTATCTTGCTCATACACCCATCCTTCGTTCCCAGCACACCTATCACAGGATGAACTTTACCGAGACTGCTCTGAATGAGCTGGTGACTTAGTTGGAGGACAGATTGTAGATGGAGTGGTGGGTGAGGCCTTTGACAATACGTCACAGATGCGGCCAGGAGGAAGGAAGTAAACTCCCACCTAATGATATAGACCGAGAAAATGTTGAAAAGCATAGCGGTCTACTTGTAGTTAGGAGAGGCCTCTCAGTTAGACAAATGACGAGGTGTACTCTCCTCCTTTCTTTGGTTGCTTGTTGCAAATACTGTTCTTGGAGGAAGAGGGCTGTAAAGCAATAGCATACTCTGATGACTAATAATTATGAGAGGAAAATTCGCGAATGTGATTGGCAAGCAGATGCTTGAATATGAACACTACACAGATGGTATAATGGGCAGGGGTTATATGTAAAACCAGCCTGGTTCTGTTCTCTAGGAAACGCCATTTCATGATGCGGGAACTCCTGCTCAAAGGGAAGGTGGCGAAGATCAGGCAGGAAGCTCACGTGAGCCACAACAGTGAGGAGAGCATTACAGAGAGACTCACACATAACGTGGGCCACCCTGAAAATGGTTGGCAAAACATGGGAACTGCGGCCAAGGATGGTGCTGTGAATGTACAGGGCGATTGTTAGGCCTGTGGTCACCTATGGACAGGAAAGAAGAGTGAGGGAGCTTGGCTGTGACGGGTTACATCCAAACAGCTCCCACAGCTCCTGCTGAGTCTAGCACCTCTCCATATACATGTACTCGTATCTTGAGAGATGCTGCCTACTTACTGGCGGCGTATGCTGGAACTGGGTGTGTCATGCAGAGTAGAAGGGGGCCGCAACACCTGATATTGGATAAGGTGCATGTGGAGGGGCCTGCTCCACATATCAGGGATACAGATACAGATGGATCAGTGAGGGGTGGTGTAGCAGGTGCAGGAGTTTATGGGCCATGGATTCGGATAGCCAAACCACTGAGTGCGCTAGCTAGTTTTCCAGGTCACAGTGACAATGTGCACGCAGCACCTCCTGTGCATGGGCTTGAAAGGGAAAATGATATACATCATGTCAGACAGTCAGGGTGCACTTGAAGCCTCACCAAGATGGGGCTGGTTTGGGAGTGCTTGACTGGCCTAAAGGCCTTGGCAAAGCAAAACACTTGGCACTGTGTTGGGCCAGGTCATACAGGATTAGAAGAAAATGAGGAGGCGACAAACTGGCAAGAAAAGGATCTGAGACTCTCCCAGTGGAACGTAGGCCCTTTGTAGGGACCACCAAGAGCCACTTGATTACGAAGGTTGGCACATGGGAGGAGAAGTAGTGAAGGGCTGCCTTTTGGCAGGATGTGCCAGGAAAAAGGCAGTCAAGGTGGTTAATTAAACATTCCAAGGAGCAAACAACAGAGATTCTCAATCTTGAGAAAGTATATGGATGGTATGTGGCCCTTTCATAGGTCACTGTACACCGAGGTATGCCAAGAAAGGTAGAACACTGGAAACGACAAAATAACTGCCGTCCCTCCGCAAGTATGAGTTTGGTGGATGCTGCAGGAGCCAGTCTCTTGCATGATAGCGAAACTGCAACTTCCATGACTGATATAACCCTCATTGAGGGTTTGGGAACAGTCATTTGATAAAGAAACAGACCTGTTCCCATCCTATTTTCTCGATTTTCCCATAAATAATGAGGACTGGGAACCATGGCACAAAATCAGGAGCATAGTGGCGTCTGAACAAACGCATAATCCTTGTGATTCACACATTTTCAAAGTATTTCAATAAAATTCTCAGAATATCCAAACATCACAATACCATACATGGCCCCTTGTGGCAGAATTTTTACTAACGTGAAGCCCTACAACACGCATAACTGAGACGTGCGATATTCGATCGACTATTAAAGCAATTGGGTTATGTCCGCCAGTAGGCAAATAATTAAAGTTAACGTACCTGTTAGGTGAGTACGTCTCCTCTGGCTGGTGAACGGTGGCCCACAGTAACTCACCAGCCAGAGGAGACGGACTCACCTAACAGGTACGTTAACTTTAATTCGATCAACTAGTTTAACTCGTGCCAATAAATTTCAATCTAAGTCTGCCCGCTCAACAGCCACTTTCTGTTAGAACTGATGTTCTTGTAAAACTAGCTTGTTTCAATATTTGCAACCAGGAAGATTAAACCAATATTTTTTACACAAGGGCGTTTATTCGTTTAAATTTTTTTCCTTATAAAAGAACAAGACAATAACATGCTCGATAAGAAGCGATAACTATATAGTGATAATAAAAGGAACAAAAAATCAACATACTCTTCAAACAATGAAACGACTTTCCTAAATAAATTTTGGTGAAGATAAAAGTACCTGAAGAAGCTTCACACAAATTATTATGTGAGTGAACATTTACTTTGCTATTGAGGTGGAAAGTAAGACTTAATTTGACAGCCACGACAGCAATTCACTCGTAAACAAAATATAAATGTTACCCTACACATTTTTTTCGCTGGAGAAGAGAGAAATGAACTGAAATGTAAAATTGCAGTATCTTTCATCAAATTTGTTTAAAAAGCGCAACAATTTAAATAAACGATCTATTCAATAAACATTCAACTTCACCTAAGGTGCTTCTCTTTTGAAAGGAATTTTTACCCTTTGGGTCTGTTAGTAATAGGAAATATCATTACTATTCAACAACAGTAAAGTATAAACTATAATTAAATGTACAAATAGCAGCTCTGCAAGTGGAGTAATATCTCACTAAGCTTATTATATACACAAAGTACGTTGACATTTATAGCTTATCAATGAGTACAGCTTTGTGAATATTGCTGCTGCGCTTCTTTATTTGGTAAAAAAAGCCTGCAATTTGAATTACGAGAGAATCTGAAGTCGTATGATCTTAAGAAGTTAGTTTTAAGTCTTACTATTAGTTACAAATTTTGAGTTGTCAGCGATGAACTTATTTTATTGAGATAAATTAGAGTTTTGGGCTAAAACCAAAACCAGAGTTTCACACCATTCTCGCGTGCGTTGTTTTAGAAAAAAAAGCGGGTCACTCAGCTCCTACTAAAAAACAGCAGAGTGATTTTCTTTCTAATTACACAATATAAATTAACGAGGCGAAATTAAGTGCAAAATGAGTAGGTTTTTACAGTTGCCGACACATTACGGGTGAAACAACACTTACCTTCAATATGCAATGTTGTTTAAATAAAGGGGGGGGGGGCAGTTCGTTTTCGCTTTCGAGTGAACACTCAAATAACTACCCTAAAAAAATGGGGGATAGATAATAATCGATCGCAATTACACAGGCAATTACAGTGGAATTGGACAAATAACTTTGAGGACTGAAGGGACTGAATTTGACTGTAAAATTAATTTTAAATTTTAAATCGTCAACCAATAGAAAAAAGGAGGGGGGAGGATGTAATGCCGTCAATTATCAACTAACGGATCTGATTTAATCAAATCCAACAGATTTTAAAATTTTACGATGATTTCCGTTTTAACTTTTACTTTTGTCTGTAGACTGTGAATTAGAGGTACAATACAACTCTTGGTCGAGTTCATATGACTTTTGATCAACTCCAATGTGTCTTTGAACGTAGATAATTAGCGTTGAGAGGTGTTCCTTCAACTGTGTAAACTGACGGGTTTATTGGTCTTTCTTCTCTTCTTTTTTACCTTCAGGAACAGCTGCTCTCATCCTAGCAACAGAAAATAAAGATGTTGATTTGGATGAATTTGGTTTTGGGGGGAGGCATAAAGGGATGAGGTGCCACATCCCTCTTATTTGAAGAAAAAAAATTAAGGATGAATCTAATGTTGCACAGAATCCCATTCAGGAGCCTCAATCCCAAGCAAAGCAAGCACTAACGGATCAAGAAAGGAATTGTGAGATAGAACACATAGGGGAAAGTAACATGCGAAAGTATGCAGAAAGGATGTTGAGGACGGCTTAGCCACGTGTGTAAAGAGAATAGTTCTCTCGAAACACATAAATAGTAGTAGTCGAGCAGAGTATGCCTCCACTGTGTGGTGGAAGGCGACAGGCCAGCTAGCAGTTCAGGAGAAGCTCCAACAACTACAGTGACAGGCGTGTCTTACTATTACAGGGGCAATGTGTACTTGCCCTACTGCTGCAATGGAAGTCCTTTTGAACATCTCACCTCTTCATACACACATTCAGAGGACTGCTTACCTGGGAGTGGTAAGGCTTTTGCAGACAGGAAATATCTCCACCAGGGTCGAGGCAAGCATCCAAAGAATAACTAGACAATTCAAGCTAGAAGAGGAAGGAGTCCTTGCTACTGACGTTATGCCAGAGTGGAAGAACTTTCAGTTGCCACTCGGTGTTAGTGTCCACTCACGGGAACGATGGGAGGAGACGTACCGGACTGATGTGAGTGATACGCATACTGATGGTTTGGCTATGAGAGGGAGAGCTGGACTGGGCATTGTAGGGCCCAACTGCAGTCTTGCTAAGCCGCTGGGAGAGTACGCCTAAATATTTCAAGCTGAAATCCTAGCTATAAAGATCTGCGTGGAAGAGATTCTGACCAAAGGACCCAAAGGCAAGCGGATCTACATATTCTCAGAGCCTCAAAGGCTATTGCAGCCCATAGTTTTAGTTCCAAGCTGGCATGGAAATGCCTTCATGCGCTCAAGCAGCTCGGTGCCCATAATAAGCTTTCCCTTATCTAGGTGCTGGCTCACAGGGGGAGCATGAGGGCAACGAAAAGGCTCACTGTCTTGCAAAAAGGGGTACAGAATCCCTACCCGTCGGGCCTGAACCCTACATAGTTATAACGAAGAGTCACCTGAATCATCTGGTGGCTCGATGGGAGATACAGGAAAACAGCGCCCATTGGCATCGCCAGCCACGACTAAGACAAGTGAAAAGGCTTGTTACGCCTACCTGTCTAAGGGCGAAAGCAATGCTGACACTCACTAGACGAGATCTGAGAGTCTTGATCAGCTTCCCACTTAGGTATCCTCTCACAAGATGGACATCCCAGAGGGGGGATGCAGACTTTGCAGTGAGGAGGACGAGACAGCAGAGCACATCCAATGTGAATTCGCTGCCTTGGCAGTCGCTTTGAATACTTTACTCAGGGGTCTATTGAACTCCAAATTGTAGCAGAATCTGCGGTGAAGCACATACTCGGCTTCCAAAGGGGGGTGGGTATGTACAACGCCTTCTACTAAGGGTCAGTGTCACAATAGGCCCATGTGTGGCCGCAGTCACAAAGCTACTTTTGATTGACTTCTGCGTGTGATAGCTTCCAGCTTTGGATTTAACTGTTTTTAGAAGATAAAAGATCACATTTTAACGTAATCAATGTCACTATTAGCTTAGTAATATACTTGTTAGTTTTATATCAGCTTTTTTTAAACTGATGAAGAAATGAAGAAGTGGCTTACTTGTTAGTGATAATGGACAATTTATCCATAGCAATCTTGACGTAAACATCAATCTGCTCTTTGTTCTTTTCGTAAACAGTCGGCAGTGTAAACAGGAGTATCACACCTATAATAAATAATGGAAATTAATATACCATCAAAACGTCAATAAACACTGCACATTGGTACATGATAGAGAACGGAAATAAGACTGAATAATGTTATAGCTTTGTGTCAACATGGAATTTGTACTTGTCCTTCAAATCGTGTTCAATACAATATAAGTGGCCTGAGATTGCCCTTGGAAGCGATCTGTTGCCTTCTGTATTAGTGGTTGGAGGGCAAACCATTGTGAGCAACGGATGCTCATACTTCTGGAAGATCTCCTTTCTCACATTTATTGCTGGATCCTCTTCCATTAGCGCTTGTGCACTTTGGGAGAAGTACCTTGACTTGCCTCTTAGTTTCCAGAACCATCTCTGACAGTACTTGAGTATATTCATGTTCCCATGCAAATACCGAGAATCAGATCATTCTTAGTGAATGTGATTCAATCCCAGTCACTGAATATACTAGGATAGACTAAAGACCAATTGATTGTGCAGAGGCATTCATCCTATTCCAGAACAGACTTCTTTATCTTTTAAGCAGAATACTTCAAGTTTGTTTCAAGTACGAGCCACCTCATTTATTAAATCCATCCTTCTTACTGTAGGTAGGTAGAACCTTTGCTGTTGTCCTGGTTACTGTAAATAACTTTCCTACGAACTAATCAATATCTGACGCCCCAAGATAGTTCAACTCCCCCTATCATCGTTCAGCTCTTCTCTGCCTACTGAACTACTCTATACTACCTAAAAAAAATTACATCAAATGAAGGATTCTGCACCAGAGACTACATGTGCATCTAACTCCATACACCAAACAAGTCTTGACACCAAAAATGTGCTGCAGCAAGCTTTTGACGGAGGCTTACTAAGGTAGATTCAACTGCAACTTGCTAACAGCCTGTTCAATTACTCACTAGTCACCTATGATCAGGCTCTGTCAAATAGGGTGTAAGTTAGTGCAGTTGGGGGGTCGAGAATTCCGCTGCCACATTCTCTGTGAATCTGTAAGAGGTGGATTTGAAGTTGGGACTGTAGAACACATACTGTACTACTGTACACAATATATTCCTGACATAACACTTTATTGGTTATATGTGGCAGAACACATTGATTTGAATACGCTCATAATGAGCAGAAGAGATATCTAGGAAAAGTGAAACAACACCTATGAGCGATATCCTACATATGTGCGACGTTCGGAATGAGAAGGAGCAAAAACAAGATTTGAGCACTCCCAGGGTAGCTGATAGGGTGTGTCCCACTCACCACATCAATAGTAGTCAAGGGGTAACTCTCAGCTACCGCCTAAATAATGCCTCATGAGTCTCCGTTCTGACTGGCTCATTCAAGGGCCTTCCATTGACCCTCAACACACCAACAAAAGGGGTTAAAATCAGTACAGCTGAGGGGGAACTACCAGGACACAGCTTCGAGCAGCTTCTGGTCATCCCTTTAACACGCACAAAAATTAAAGTCATGAGGCTACTCTACATCATTCCGCATTTCTTCCCACTCCAACAAAATGTAAAAACAATCATGATCATGACTAGCTCAACTCTGCCTTGTCCTCGGGTTTGCCAAGCCTGATCCCTCCCAGACGAGCATGTTGCCCTTCGTCCAAAAATGCAAGGCCCCCAACCCTACCCCTCCCTTTCCAACCTAGTAGCCCTGCAATCTTGCTAGTACAAGTAACAACACTCCATGCATGGGGATCACTAGTGGAACCCAACTGGAACAAATGTGTGGAAACAGTAATGCTTGTCGTTACTGAAGAGTATGAAAGGCGGCCAATAAAAAGAAAGATGTGGGAAGATTAGGTGGAGTGTGGGTCACTTGTGATTTACTCAAGATGTCGTTATAGATTCTACGCATAGGTTGCATAACCCTTAGTCTGGGAATGCAAGCATGTGTGGTAGCTGGAGCAAGAAGAAGTGGTGGTAGGGCACAGAACACAAGCCAAAACGGCAGTTTCCTGCTTTGCCCTGTCTCTAGACATGCTCACACTAACTCACCTGAACAGCCCAGAACTTGGTTGAGCTCATTCTAATCGGCAGCTTTGAGCTGGTTGTTATATCATTTTACAGGCAACTCGGCGAAACAGTGGCTGACAGCCTCAACCACTCAAGTGTGCTCTAGCTAGGGTCGCCAATGACCCCAAGACTGAAGCGACCTATGGTATGCTGAGGGGAAAATATTGCATAGGCGTCACAGCTGTGCCTCATACCTTACTGTTCAAAATAATCTGTTGGGGAGTTGTACTAGAAGCAATGCAGAGCAATATACTGGTAATTGACGTTGCCATTGTATATGAAAACCGTCACAGCAGAGACACCAAAAATGCTGCCTGGCTTCAATTTTCCAGAGTATTGGAAGATGAATTGCATGCTGCAGACACTGACCTGATAGCTCAAGCTGACTCACCCAAAGAGATGGACAGCAATGTGGACATTACCGCCACTGCACTGCACTCTGCTAGGGACTTCTGGCACTTGAGCAACAGAAGCACAGAGCAATCAATATCCCCCCTAGTGAAGGTCGACTAACTGGCGAGACAGATCATCATTGATCAGTGAGGGGTTTGAGCCCTTTGTACGCACCACTAAGGGCCACTTGCGTAAGGAGGTTAGCAACTGGGAGGAGTGCACGGTTGCCTATTGGCGGAATGTGCCAGGCCAAATGCAGTCAAGGTTGTTTATTAAAGTTTCGAGGGAGCAAACAAGAGTGGTTCTCAGTCTGGCGAGAGAAAGTGTAAGGATGGTGTGCGACCTATTCACAGGTCTCTGTACACTGAGGTACCATCCATCTTGCCAATATTGGTAGATGAGAGGTACAGAGTTGCAAATTCTGCAGGGCAGATAGTGAGTCAGTGGATGTACCATGTACTTGTGAGGGGCTGGTTGCAGTGTGCCTCATAGTGCTTGGCGTTCCTCAGCTGTGGCCTGAGAAGGTTGCATGGATGGATCTCAAGGTCGCCTTGTGTCTGTGCAAGAATGGTGGGGACGCATTGAGGATGTCGTATCAGGAAACACCAGCTCCCTGGGAGCTGGGGATAGAACTGGAAGGTACTACAAAAAACACTTTGTTTCTTACGTAAAAAAGATGAACTTGCCACCACAATAAATTACTTTGTAGTTCAGAAACAGCAACTAACCGATTATGATAAGTGTAAGACCGTTAAAACAGGCTCCAATGTACGTAAGTACCCAGCTGAGAATCAAAAACTTGATTGAGTCAATCAAGTCCTCAACAAGGAAAAGAGATCGAAGTGTTGCAAGCGATGTGTTGATGTAGTGGACAACATTTTTGCTGATCTCGCTCACTTTGTCTTCAGGTATCGAGATATCGAGCTCCAAAAGATCCCTGTTGAAAAAAACAAGTATTTACTACCTTTTCACAATAGTAGAGTAGTTAGTAATCTGAGAAACACTTCAGTCAGCTGGACATATACACTTCAACCATTTAATTTCTCTTGAATTTCAGTCAGTGTAATTCATGTTGATGAAAAGAGTTTCTAAACTAATTTACATCGGTGTTAAAGGTTCTATTTCCATTACTCCCACCAGTAATTTAATTTCCAAAACCTAGAAATTACTCGAACTCACTAATAAAATTTGATCAAGCGGCGAGCACGAAGGGCCAACAGTCATGAAGGAGTTTTTTCGATAAGTTTTCCGTGTTTGTAAGGGTTCACTACTAGTAACAAGAAGTCAATACACCTAACACGCGTCCTGGCCTGTGAGATATGGCTGCAGTCCGTGTTCCTTCTCTAATAAGAAGACAGTATTCTCGGTTGAGACATTCATTATGACTAAATAAGAAAAAAGTGAGCCTTTGTTGTCCAAGTTAGCCATTGGGAGTGTTTGATTCTGCTTGACATACAGTCGCGAAAGATTTGCTGGAATGAACTGGTGGGTGTTCAAGAGCATAATTCAATAATAATTGTGGAGTATCCCATTTATTAATTTATTGTCACTTATTTTCGCTCTACTGATTATATTAATTGATAGTTTTCTTTAGTGGTAGCAACCGAGGTAATCTAACGCAGGCTTTGCTCTAAAATTAGTTACGTTGGAAAAACTCTAAAATTCCTTTTCATAAGAAACATTCTTACTTGAATGGGTGACCGTCAGAAGTTTTCTGCACTGCTTGCATAATGCTCTTATAAATCCTGAAGCAGATGGTACCACCCAAAGCGAAGAGACATAAGTATGCTACCACGGAGATGAGTGAAAAAGTTGTGAGAGCCAGCAGAGTCAAGATAGTCACCCCGAACACAACCCCGCTCTTTTTGGGGTCCCTCCAGTATAGTAACGACTCAACTGAAAAAAAAAAAAACAACTCGTTAGGGTTGGAATGAAATTTAGCAAGTTAGCCCTTTATGATACTAGAGTGATGTACTTAAGTGTGGCCCACAGTTCGTCGATCTACGACAGGCCGTGTTAAGCCAAAACATTTAGTGCAACGTATTACATAAAATTCCTCCAAGTAACTGTTCAGTGACCTCAAGCGAGGGGCAGATTTTGGCCTTTAGCTTCCTGCCTCAGTAGTCAGTAACATACAGCACTTCCTCTACGATCTTGTTCACAGGAATACTGGGGTGACATACCATCTTGCCAAACTGCATTGCCTTGACCAGTTGCAGAAAAGCGAAGTCTGCAATGACTGAGTTTACTGGAGCCTAATCATTACGAAGAACAAACGTGGGTATAGGTAGCTAGACGACACTGTAAGATTGATCAAATCTAGTGAAGCAGTTACCCCGACATTTACGAAAACAATGTTCGAAAAAACATTATTTTCGACACATTTTTATTTTTATCTTTTGTACAGTGGGAGGAGAATTTATCGAGAACAATATATAGATATTAACTATTCGAAAGCATCCTGTGAGTTTGGTAAAAATCGTTAAAGCCATTTTGCTAAAAAGGTGAAAACCCGATTTTTGCTTCTTAGGCCTACATCTTCGTTCATTGTATTTTCATGGAGATAGGTATAAATAAGAAAATTTAGGTACTGACTAGTAGAAGATACGTAGAAAGTTTCATCAAAATTGTTGGAGCCGTTTTCTAGAAAAATGCGAAAACCCCTAGTTTTGGAACATTTTAGTCCTTCATCCCCACTTCCCATCGACTTATTTTGGCGTCTACAAAAAATAACGAACACAACAAAAAAAGAACTAGCTCAATCATTTCAGCCGTTCTCCCGCAAATCGAACTACAAACACAAACGGACCGCCCGCCAAAATAAAGTTTTTTAGATTTACTTGGCCTTAAAACGTGAAGAACTGAAGAAAACCCAATTTTTTTAAGGCGATTGCAATACCTTCAATCAAGGAGGAGAATCACTCAGCAAAATGTCCATTTATTCCCCCACCCCACACCCACCAGGTGCAACGATGAATCGATAAGATGGTCTTTCGCCACAATACCAGCCCACTACTTCAGTGTCTGGTTCACAATGGGAACCCTCCTCAAGAGTGTCCCATTGGTCACCACGAAGCAATTGACCGTGGCTAGCCTAATTCAAGACACAACTTTTACCCTTTCAGTCGGCTGCATACTGAAAACGAGTCTACAGAATCCAAACTCGTCCAACCTCTTACATTCTTTTTTGCCGATTACAATATTCAACTCCTGCGGGAGAGGAAAGTAACGATTTATCCTTAAAATAATTGAACTGATTAAATCAATGTCTCAACATACGAGTACTACACAAAACACAATATTAAGTAACAAATTGTTTGGATAGATATGCATTTGAAAATTACAATTTGTTTGTTCTCGATATTAGCGCGAGACAAATTTGGAACACGTATGATTCAGTGGTGTTTGGTAAGCAATAGCCATAAAAACTTGTAACTGTCGTCAATGCTTTGCAAAGAGTAGTGGGCCTCTGCGCACGTTTTAATTTTGCAACATTGCTTTCTACTGGCTGGTGATGCAGCCGGGAAGCGTATTTTCAGACCTGACAATTTCAATAGTAATTTTTATCAGCCCTTCCTTTCTATGTACCGGAAATTTAAACTGGCGGCACCAATAAACGGATCGCTAAAATTGTCAACCGTTAATTCAACTAATACTATAATATCGAGCTACGTTGTGTAGAAGCTCTCAATTAGTTAGTCCACGATTGTAAATACCAACTTCCAAACAAAATGGTCACACCGCACACTGCGAGCTAATATTACTCTCAGGCTGACTTCCCAAGGCCATCTTGGCCTCCATCGAGTCTTGCGCCGGGCCGTGTAGCCACTTCATGCAGGCACTTACGCAGATGTTTCCCTCTCCGAGCTAACTGAACTTAAATCAAACAGCATAACCGGCAGTATAATGTAAAAGGATGTAAAGGAAAATGCTCGTGAAGAAAGTACATTAGAAATTCAGCTAATTTTAGTACGCAAAGCAGAGATAACTGAATGAGCGACGTAAAAATGAACCAAATGAAAACTATCTACGCAACTGATGCAAAAGCCGAATGGAAAAACAAATTTTATAGCAAATATTGTGAACATTATTTAGAAATAGCCAGTTAATTGAAATGCGAGTTAATAAGTGAATCAATTTGAGGTTAATGGTGTAAGAAACTTACAATGATTGAGTAACTCTACCGACGAACGGGTTGAGTACTACATATGAAGGACAAGTATGCGTTTGGAATCTCCGTCCTCATAGATTTCTTGTTAATTAATTATAACACGACTGCACTGGCGACAGAAAAATTTCTAGCGAGTGTGACGAAGGGGTTTGGAGATGCTTTTGAAGAGCTGCTGACTAAGGCAAAAATTACGGCAATCGCGCCGGGGATTCGATCCACAATCCTCAATTAACGTCGAGATTTATGAATCGACCGTCTTACCGCAAGACCACGATGAACCGCTTGCCTTCGATAGGAGTCAGTCAGCACACGAGCACCAACAAGTGCAGAAATGGAACGAAAGCTACAAGATACGTCAATAATCTCGATTGTCCTACTTTCATTCGATTATTTACTTTTATTCGTGCGATATTTCGTTTACGTGTCAGTTTTAGGTAGATACGTTATACCAATATAATTGGTGAACATAACGGTCACAAATAATTTCAGTTTATTGATGTTATGAGATGGAATATTAACACGGATCTAGCCGTTCGCCTAAACAGAATTCATGAGTCTAATGCTCAACGAGAACCGATTACCGTCGGTACAAAAGAAGACCAGACTGCAGTGTTGTGTAAAGGAGTAGATTATCGTGTGGTTTGTGACATACTTTCTTCCAGATCATTGTAACACTGTGGAAGTTAGAAAAACGTGTAAAGCCGAGTTGTTTATAAGCACAGAAACTGGGAGTCATGTAACGTAAGAGTCAATAATATGCTCCGAAAGATTCAAGAAAACCTGTTAGCATCGGTCAATTCCGGCTAAGCATATTGTCAACTTGTAATCTTCTTTCGCATTCGCAGTCAATTTCCAGCATCCAGCTCAAATTACTTGCGATACAATTCAATATTTGTTTCAACACCTTCATTCTAAAAAACACGTAAAAGCTGGTTTTAAACTTTACTTTCTGCGAACAAATTGATAACGGAGCACCGGTCTTTCAAGGATCAGCAGCTAGTTACTTTTCTTGGCTCTACAAAGTTGAAAGGAAAGTTACGTAATCGGCTAAAAATAAAATTCGAGTTCCCTTCAGATCATTACGTTTCAGGCCCTACTGAGTCCAACAAACACTATTTGGGAAAACGATATGTGTGTGGGCATCCATAGAAGGGAATACTGGCACTTTCACGTCGTTCGTGAGGCGTCACTGCGACGTACGTACAAGAGGCAGGGTACCATGAAGTTGTGGATACTCGCTGTCGTAACCAATTTGAGTTGCTCAATCATGGGGGATGGCTCGGTTTGCAAGCAGGTTGGCTGGTGCACTGTCATCTGAGGGCTGGGAAGTGGAGAGGTAGAGAGCGGCACTACCAGGTTGTCTCTGGAGAAGGACAACCTCCGGCCTGACATCGTCGCCATTAGTCCCGATCAGTCTGCAGTGATCCTGGATGTTCAAGTAGTATCTGGCAGCCGGGATCCTGAGCTAACTTGGCAAGCCAACAAGCCCAAACTTGACGTGACGGATGGCAGTGAATATGAACATGGCAGTGTCGCAAGCTCATTGAGTGGAGGCAGGTAACATCAGGGTTGTAGCATTGACTGTGTCCTGGCGCGGCAAGATAAGTCCTGAGGAGATGCGTCAGCTGGTACTCGTTCTATCGTGGAACATCCTCTCATCCTTCTTTCCTTCCTAGTCACAATCCTTCTAGCCCAGGCCCCATTTCCTTAATTATTATCTAATTATTCTTTTTGGGTGTCACTGTCCCATTTATGGTGATCTTCCCCGGAGGGGGGGGGGGGGTTTAAAAAGTGCATGTCAGTGAACGCGATTAAGAGAGAACGGCTGAACCTATTTAGCATAATCTGTAAATCTAACCCGCAGGTCCCCATGGTACGCTAAAATGAGGGTATGAGCAAAATCTGCCAAAAAGTAAATGTGGTCATCATGTTGATCAAAACACCAAATGTTTTTCCTCGTAGTAGCTCTAACGATTTTGGTTACATTTCTTCTATATATCTCCAAATGACTTGACAATACCACAAAATTCTCATCAGTGGGATAATGACAAGAGCAGACTGTAGTGACAATGAATTACCAAATATTTTGGCAATAATCGCTTTTAGCGCAGTTTTGTCCTTATTAATGTTTCTCAAATGTTGCTAGAATCTTCAGCAAAATGTTGTTGTGTGTGGTAGCCCAATCAAGTAGCGTTATCAAATGAAAAGTGTTTGATAACGCTCGTAAGAGATATGAATTGTTCCAGAAATTCCGGAATTTCAACTTCCGTCGTCTCACTTTCTACCATTTCTAGGAGCCTCAGTATTCCTCTAAGTACCAATTGCTCAATAATAGTTAGGGCATGAGTACGAGCAGCACAATAAATCCGGAACTAAGAGATACCGCTTTCTGACACTGTGAAGTGGTGTTGTAGGAAGTTTAAATGAACTAAGCCAATAATATACAGGATCAGTAGCAAATCCATGAAAACCAGTGAATTTATGTAGAATTAAGGAAAGTTGTGGGGTGTAGCGCACCTGATATTTTTGTTAAGACAACAGATTTCGTAGAACTGGTTTAAAACACCAGAATTACTCGACTACACTTGATTGATACATGTTCAAAAGCCATTACATCATACCATCTAATTTTTCTGAAGATTCTAGTAACTGAGCTAAAATCGATTTTCATCGAAATATTTGGTAATTTATTGCTCTGCTTTACGGATTATCCTACGAATGATACTTTTATAGTATTGGAGCTGTGTATACATGGAATATAATCAAAATTGTTAGAGACACTTTGAGAAAATTGTTTTTTTGATCACTATGATAACTAACCTTTCGGCGGATTTCGCTCATACCCTTATTTTGGCGTCCCATGGTGACGTACGGGCTAGATATCAAATTTGAGCTGATTTGGTTCAGCCGTTTTCTCCTGTCAACCGCGTTCACAGACAAACACAAAAACTGTTTTCTCAAATAGTGTTTTTTGGGCTCTGAAACGTTAAGATCTGCAGAGAACATACTTCGTAAAAACAGTCCAGTAAGCTACCTACACGCTCACTAGACGCTCAGGCTAACTAAAATCGACTCTATAAATTGCGGAATATTCGTCAATAGCAACCTCTTCCGTCCGTTAGCACCATATTACTACGAAATAATCAAAAATATTAATACGCATTTGAGTTATAAATCTTTACGAGGAGTCGAACGAACAATTTTGACGTCACCGTGTTTTGCTTGCGCTTCTTCGACTCATATATCTTCAACATTGATCAAATGTTTATTCTGGAGCCTATCAAAATATAGGTTGCACATTTGATACGGAATACGGTTGAAAATGTTCGATCATTCCAAATCTTTGGGTTGAAAATTCCGTAATTAGGTGCAATTGTAACAAATAGTCAATGCAGTTGACATTACTACTACAGGTATTAGTTTTCCCGGCGGTGAGACGAGTAACAGCTTTCCGAAGTTGACGGACAGACAAAAGGAGGCGTCAGTCGCGACGGGGGGTCGCCAGTCTTGACTGTCTCCATGGAAACGGACGTAAACAAAGAACACGCGTCAGAATGTCACCAAATGACAGCGCTAACCTGCTGATTCCATTCTAGGTTGTTTAATAATATGGCCAACCTTATGAATACGAAACATTTCTTGGCTCTGGAACAGGTCGCTTTAGTGTAAAACTAAATGTAACACGTTGCAGTTGGAGCGGAATTGTGAAGGAGTTTCTAGTTAGAAGATTGCGATCCTTTCTTTAGGAGTGAACCAGTGCATGCGGGATAGCATTACCCAGACTGGGATAAAACAACAAAGGACCTTCGAGTTCACGGTCAGCTGATTCCCAAGTTTGAAAGAAAGACGCAAGAAGAATGGCCGTCATCTCTAAACTTAAAGGATCTACAATATTTTACCCAACCCCTAATATAATTGTCCGGAAGACAGACGTAAAAAGACCAACATATGGTGTTCCAACCTTTCACACTCTCTGCCTGAACACGCTGCTGTCACTCTAGCACTCTTCAGGGACTACTCAGCTTAATATTTCGATTGACTGAATCCACTATAAAAATTGTAAATACATCTAAATAAAGAATAGCAATTTCTGCATAAGAGAATAACATTTAAATGTCGGTGTAATGTACACGGAATGACTAGAAGTGAGATAACTGAAGCTATTAAATCACTTTTAATTTTATAAAGGGATCCGGAGTGGGCAGGTACAAATTCCAAAAAACTGATGGATTCATTACGAAGTTCCACGTTCTAAAACAAATGACAGAAATTCATTACCTGGTCCACGGGGTGGGAGGTCCTGCGAGTAACCGCCGTTAAATCTACTTTTCTTGGCCATTTTTCGATAAAATCCAAAGGACTTTACAAATTCAAAGAATAATTCCTGAAGAATAAAACTTGAGATAAATCAACCGAAAAGATTTAAACGTCCTAAATCGAGTGGAACAACAGGGCTGGATCCCAACAGAAGAAGGAGTGCAACGTGTCCCCGTCCCCACTTGCTTAGTTGAGCTGAGGTGCCGCGCTGGAACCTCTATCCCCTCTCCGCAAGAGCCTACATTTCGTCTTCCCATCCCCTCGACAGAAACCTGTTTGGAAGGGAGGAAGAAAACGAAACGAGTGCGTGTCTGGCGTACTAGAAAGCGAAGTCAGGTTCAGGGACGTGGGCATGAGACAATACCCAAATGGAGCAGGTCCTCCAATAATTATTGTAATTATAATTGATGCCTTCCTTATCGATCCAGTTAAAGAAAATAACAGTATCTGAGTTCAGGCCTCACACAGGCCATTAACCCGTCGCAAGTCTTACGGAATAACACGTTTTACAATAACACTCATATTGAGGTGTGGCACCCGCAGTTTTATAGTTGTTTCGTACTGTTCGAATTCTGAACACTTTACGGTGAAGTTTAGCAATTTTAAACAACAGGTCCTACGCACTTTACAATTTTCCTTTTCACATGTAAATTCTGAAATTTGATTGCTTTGCCAACCTAACACAATAAAGTCCGTTCCTGCGAAGAATGTGCTGTCCCAACGACCCAAAATTGATTTTTGAACTAGCAAAAGGCTGCGGGAAGCTTCATGTGAACTCGGTGTAAAATGATAAATAATTGTATCTGGAATTCATTGGACTGAAACAGAATATCTTGAAATGTTCGTGATGACGGCATTTGAATCATAAGAAAAATAGTTAAGAAAAGTAAAAATGGAGGTGCCCTAGAATTTATTCCTCTGCTTTCTTTATGCCGTGGAGTTCAGGAGTTGTAAATAAACCACAAATGGAGTTTTTAACATTCGAGGATTTTTCGCTGCCAAGTGTTGTTGGGGGCAACACATATCACGCATTTTGGTCACTAACCAGAGCCGTGGGCCTTAATTGTCTCTAACCACGTAGATAACAACGCTTCTCGAGCAATTGACGAACCTTCTACTACACACAACAAAACCTCTTCAAATTATCACCAAGTCGAACTGTTTTTGTCCCAAAGAAGGGCGATGTACTGCCATAATCCAACATCTTTATCGTCCCGTTTTCGTCGACGGTCTTCTGGCTTTCCACAAGGTATTTATCGGAGAAGACGGCATTTAGGCGCAGCGTTCAGCACGGGAATCCACTCAGCCCACACTTGTTTAACCTTGAGATAGATACATAGCACAGATGGAGCCCCATCAATATTACTGTATGAAGGTTGTCTATGAATGTCCTATCATTGACGAATCCCTAAACTAACTTGAAGGTTTGCTCGCTCGAAATGTGCAGCTACCTTCCTGTCAACATTTTCCCTTGACCTAAGGCCACAAATAACTTGATGACTACCAGAGAATATCTCCACCATTGATTGGTATTTGTGGCTTATTCAACTTCAGGGTGAGGCCGCCAGTCGGTGAAGTGAAATATCATCGAGAGTTTTAGTTTAAATCTACAAGCTGTACGCCAAGAATTTGTTCCTCCGTCGGCCACTGGCCTTGGCTAGTAATAGTTAGTTCCGATGAATTCCACAGAATTCACAGAAACTCGACTTACGAAGTATTTTATAACAAATGCAGATGTCATCGCACCTACGAGCACATCTCGCTTTGAGCCAGTCACCGTTGCGTAAGGCCATAAAGATCATAAAAGATGTTTCACCCAACGTCGGGGATGTTCCGAAATACCGGCTCTCAGCCGATAGTTAATAACCAACGTTGATGGTTGTCATTGAATAACTAACAGCCACTAAGATTGAAATAACCACATGCAAAACTACAGTTGTTCACAATTAGCGATCTTAACAGCCTTTTTTGGACAACAGGTTTTAAGGATAGCACTTATTAAAACAAAATCTCTAGCTCTACTCATCGTAAATTCAACAAAACAACAGCGGTGATTCGTATCAATACGGTAGGTGTGGATCTTCTGGATTGAGAATTTGTAAGGAACAGCCATTTTCGAGGAGGCAACATCTGCACTTCGATTACCCCAGAGGAATTTCATATAACGGTAAAGTACCAAAATGCCTCGTTAAGTATGATTAATGATATACATACATTTTGCGATGCTTGGAGTAGGAAGGGAATGCAAAGCAGGTTTCCATTCAACAAGCTGAGAGAGAGAGAACCTATACCTTTGTTTGAAAAGTATGTCTGTCAACAAATTTTGAATTACCCCCAACAAAAACAGAATTGCAGGTCGTGTTGAACAAAGATATCCGCAGTGTTCACTCTAGTTAAACCTTGGAAGGGCTCTGGGAAAGGTGCTACAGTTTGAAACTGTCTCGGGTATATAAACCGTAGCTTTGAAACTTTTCGGCACGTCAGGTAGACGTTGGCCAATTTTTCAATTTGTCGAGTATCGTTAACACCAAACATTGGCAGTGGACTGAGATAAACAACGAATGAATCATAGCTAACCAACTTCGCTTCATGCAGCTCACAGTTCGGAAAACGCTGTTATATCCTGACAGCCCCCCCCCCCCCCAGAAACCCTCCAGCTCAGTTCTTGAACTCCATACGTGCTTTAGTACAGAGTTAACTTGATACACACTCAATTTCGACCTACTTCACTATTCCCAGCATATTTTTCTGAGTTTGATAGTAAGCACCATTTGTTTCATTACCGAATTTTCATCACAGCTTCGCATCTGGTATCATTAATTGTAGTGTGCTTTATTAGGATCAGGAATTATCTTTGCCACTCAGATAAGTGGGCAAGTAGTTCATCTGGGTACTTGTTAGGAGTAGTTGTTGAAATTTACAAATGATGACCCTTCTGTTATTTACGATTGGTAGGCCAGGACCAGGTTCATCTGTTATTTCTGGTCATATGATATTTTCCTATGAAAAATTACAGTTCGTTTTGTGACATCAAGTGCGTTTATTCTCACGAATCAAACGTATACAAACATATATATATATATACACATATTTTATTCTTTAAAATGAGTATGATACTGATTACTTTATACACGCACACTAGAATTCTTCCATTATAATTATCATTTATTATTTGTTGTCTTTTCTGGTACATTGAAGTCTTGAAAAATATAAACTGTATTATAAATATCTATCACATCAAGTCTTGAATCGTAAACGCGATACTCAACGCTTATATTATATACGGAATTCACGTAGTTGAGAGCCCTTCGTAAGTTGGTGTAAGTGATTCGATAAATGAGAATGTCGAGTGAGCAGTTGCCAACAAGATCTAGACGTTCTTAAATCGTGGGTCAAGGAATTGAGAGCCTGCTCCATGAAATCGATTATACTCCCTCACATTATTCTTTTCAAGTGAGAAAGGAAAGAGTTCAAAGAGAACACGTCTAATTTCCTAACTTATCTGGTCGGCGACGCAGAATACTAAAATTACTAAAAGCCTAAAATTAACGCAATGGCAAAACAGTCCAAATTCGATGCTAACAATGTTTTTCCGATACTCGCTTCTCCCAATTTATAATACCCATCAGAAAATAGAATAGTAACTGGCTAATGTGGACCAGATTTGTGACCAATAACTGTCCTGTACTGTCCGCAGAGTACGAGTATAACACAGTAGTATCTTTGAAAAGACGATCACGATTTAACCGCAGTTATATTAAAACGTGGAGTTTGCAAAAACAAGTTGACATAGAATAGTATAATGTTTTGTACTCCCCGGAGAGTTCTGGAACCATTAATATCAAAACAACAATAGACGCCTGGAAAATAAAATCAGTCAATAGGTTGGGGGAAATTGGGAAGCATGTAGGGACAGACATTTAAGATAATTACGGGAAAAGCAGAAAAGCCGGGTGTCGACCAGAATGAGTCTTTGATATTTCAATTGGTACAACAAAAATATATAGGAAGTAGAAGTAAAATTAACAGCATTAACTTTACTGTATAAAAACCTAATTACAGACTTATAAGTGAATGAATCAAACTTGGTCGTCAAACACTTACTTTCTTTTTTGTTCAGAGGCATTTTGACACGGCACTAATATACAACAATCAATGGAATGTTCTTAAAACGAAAATCACACTGAACACGAAATTGAGGAGCTGCCGGGGTGTACGATTTTTCGAGAACGGAGGGAATTCCGCTCAGCTAGCACGTTGTGCTGTATTAGCTGAGAGTAGACTCGAGCTCAAACTATTTCTAAGTAAAGAAGATTTTTAGTAGTCGTCGTGCCAAGTTCTAGGGATCTAAATATAATAAGGTAGCGCTGTGCTGGGAGAGAAGTAGATGGCGCTGGCACAACCGACCGACCAACGTTCGAGCTCCTCTCACCAGACAGGCGAAATATGGAAGGTTCCTGCAATAACCATTAATTGGGATTCATTGGTTCTACGAAGTAGGAAGGAATGTTATGTAATCAGCCAGACCCTACTGAGTCCAAAAACACTATTCGGGACTATAGTCTGTGTACACCGCTGAGAGAAAATGGCTGAACAACAAAATGGTCAACAAGGTCACCATGAAACGAAAAAATCTGGGTATGAGCAAACTCTGCCCAAAACTATCATAGTGATCACACGTCACACATTTTTACTTTCCTTGGCTCTACAGAGTAGAAAGGAAAGTTATGCAATCGGATGGGAAAAAAATTTCGAGTTTTCTTCAGATCTTCACGTTTCAGACCCTACTGAGTTCAAAAAACACTATTTGGGAAAATGGTCTGTGTGTCTGTGATCGCAAATACGACAGGACAGATCTTCGTATGGCAGAGTGGGAAGCTCGTGGAGTGGAGTCAGGTAACACCAGGGTTGCAGCATTGACCGTGTCCTGGCGTGGTGTGTGGAGCATGAAAAGATGCGTCAGGTGAGTGTGTCAGCAGGCGTTCTCCGCGGTACACCACCTGTGTGTTGCTCTGGCCATACCTTAACTGGTTGTCGTTCTATCATGGAACATCCTCTTATGCTTCTTTCCTTCCCCGTTCCCCGTCCCAATCCTTCTATCTCTAGAGCTGGCGTAGGGTAGTCTGGGCGCCCTCCCCATTTCCTTACTTATCATTTATTTAGTTTTTCCTTTTTGGGTGCCACTGTCCCATTTACGGTAAACTTAGTAAAAAAAGAAAATCTGGTGTGTTGCAACATACAACTCTCCTTACCTCTACGTCAATTCACTGGTGTTCATAGCTCTTTCTGCCTACTTAACTCATTTATCATTTATGTGTCGCGTCACATAACGCTGGCTAAGGATTCCCTAGAAGGAACAGGGAACGCCACACACTCACAAGAGGCTTCCAAAACGCTACAAACTGCTGAAGAGTAGGCTGAACTTTCCCATGCCATGCACCCTCCAACACCTCAGAGGCCTGGATACCTCCTCCACAACTTCCAACCCTCTGACCTTAGGGTACTCCACCCGCCTCATTCTTTTAGCTGCCCTACGACCACTTGTAGGGGGCAGATTCGACAAATCTCAGTTCTGCACCCCCACACTAGTCAGGTTCCCAATTCTCGGGAAAATGCAGTAGAGATAGAATTGCTCTGCCAGATGTTTAATGACAAGGGGTATCCTCTCCCTCGCAGCCTGCACCTCAGCAACTGCGATGAGACGTATCTCCTTAGAAGCATACAGGTACGCTGTCCTATTGACATATCTCCTCAGAAGCATACCCGTACATAGTCCTATCGATGTTAATCTTTTCATTCCTTTCAAAAGGATGCTTCTGCCAGTTGTAAGCCCTCAGGCCTTTGTTGTTTCTGAATGCCAGGGCACAGTACCAGAATCAGCAGTCATCTATCATGGTAGAGATGGAGGAAGGGTAGGAGGAGGAAGAGGATAGAACGAGCTGACATCTCGTCACATCCCTGCTAGGCGACCCTGTGCGGCTCCCCAAAACCCCGGGTTCTGAAGGGCAGTGGGGGCTATGAAGTTGTACTTGGTTTTGGCTCATGGTGGGAGAGAGAGCAATGAAGAAGGCGGGAAACCCATTGGCAAGGGTCCCGCCCACATTTGCCAGAGTATCGGGTCTGTTTCCTTATTAAATTATTGTTCGCAAACCCTCGACAAGGGTTATATCAGACATTTGCCAGAGCATCAGTAAGCCAGCCAGAGGGGAAACCGGAATGCATAAAGGTCCATTGAAAGGACTTCTAACCCCTCCAGGGTGTTGACAATGACTACTACGATGAGGTTGGTGATGGCTAGGGTCGCCTAGTCTGACCTAGACACGGCTGCACCCATTTGACAGCACAGGTGACTAGCAACGACAAGGTCGACGGCTGCACACACACACACACACACACACACACACAAAACCAAGACCATTTCTTTAAATAGCGTTTTTCGAACTCAGTAGATTCTGAAATGTAAAAATCTGAAGAGAACTCAGAATTGCTTTTTTTTCTTCGGCCGATTACATAACTGTCCTTTTTGCTTCGTAGAGCCAAGGGAAGTAAAAACGTTACAGTCAGCCCCAGTTCAGAATTCAGGAAACACCGAAAGGACTCTGATAACGGCGTCAAGCCAAACTGTTTTCTCTATGGTTCATAGCATACTAAAAACTTTAAATTGGTTACAACTGCTGGCTATGGTACAGACAAATCGAACGAACACATTAAACAAGACTACAGCAGAACGTTCAGTATTGGGCTTCATGTAACTGTAGACGGAACCACCATCATTTTTTGAGTCTCCCTTTTGCGTGTTGGTAACTTATACCTTCATTTTCGTAACTAATACGAAGTTCATATGTATTCAAATAAGTGTGTGTATGTGTAAATGAAACATTCTGGGAACACTTCTGGAAGTTAACGTTCGTCGCAACCTCAATAGAAAAATACTCGAGGAAAATAAAGGAGAACAGAAACATTTATGAAATCAATGGCGTTTTTGTCCTAGGAACCGATCACGTAGATGATCTGGTAGGCAGTTCCCTTAGGAAGGCTCACTGTATTACCAACATAACAATTATATGAACCACTCTCGTGGTGTTTCCATTCACAATTTTTGACGCGAATGCTACCCATTTAGACTATCTACGAAATACCGCTAATACACCAGTGTTTTAAAACGTAGAACTAGATAAATACAAAAGGAAGCTGTCAACATGCCGCAAAATAACGTAAAGTAAAATACTAGCGACCATAAATTACGTAAGTGTAAAGATATGTGAGTGAAAATAGCATCTAAAACCTAATCAACTACAAACAGACGAAGCGTAACTTACCAGGTTTTTACATGATATTGCGAAAAGCGATTAGACGGAGAAGAGAAATGGACGGATTTGACAAATGTTCATTTCCCCCGTAAAACATGCTCACGGTGAAATGTGGGTGCTACAGTCAAAATGTAATTGTACTTCAGCTGTATTGGCAACAACTTTAAGATTCATGACGCAGAGCAGGCTTTTATGACAATGAAGAGATTGACAGCGTGTACGGCGAACCTCGCATTATTGATGCCTATGACACTCAAGTTGTTGGTCCCTAAGAAACACGAGGTGAGTTTGATGAGATTTCTCGAAAACTTGTAATCACCACTGCGAATTCAAACGTTTCTTCAGCAACGGCTTGAATGAACGCGCTTACCAGGCCAACGGGGTTCACAATGCCCCCAGTAGCAACTAGTGGCACCACTTGAAGGTTTCAGAGATAAATGTTCGTACCAAATAGGTTAGTTTTGGATTACGAAAATAGTTAGCTGTCAGTCTGTAGGGCACCAGCTTGAAGAGCTATCAGTTGAAAAAGCTAAAACCTTGCTTTGCTCCAAATATTAAAAACATAAAATGCACAAATGTGATGCTCAAAACTGTCTCATTTATTTTCGGTGCCTTAGGTCCATGTTCGTTCTCAACCAACTGGCTATTGTTAATTTTGAAGGTTGTATTAAATTGGGCGTCTCCCGCGATTACGATATTTTGGCGTTCAAAATCATGTGTTGGAAAACAAATGTTTTTCAGAACATTAGTATTTACGGTCTCGACAAATTCGTTCGTTTTTTATGTTGGTTTTTTAAGCTCTTAATTGTTCTCGAGTTTTTGTTATTCTCAACGAATACACGTTTACTGTTTACTTTTCTACCACTGGTTCTTTTTGTTTTTACTCGTTATGGGCCCAGTTATCGCAAGTGAATAGGGAACAGTATAACTTCAAGAAATTCGGAAGCGCGTTCAGTTCAAGTCATCATCAGAAAGGGAAGCCGAGATATACAAGATCGATCATCTTCAGGGAGCGAAAGATTGGGCAGCTTGGTAATTTCAAATGCAAATAATCTTGGAGGGTCATGAGCTCGGGGAAATTACCTGTAGGCGAGTGTAGAGAAAATGAAACTGAACTGCAAACGCAAGTGAGATTTGGTAGAGCTGAAAGCATGGAAATTGCGAAATAGTAAATGCAAGGAGTCATCCGTAGGTAAGCAAGTGATGCTTCATCTCATAAACTGCGAGACTTCTAAGGACATGTGGGATAAGTAACTGTCAATCTACGTGCTGAGGTCCGATGCAGCACTACATTTTGCTCAAGAGAAGTTTTTCGAATGTAAATACTGTCCACTAGACGACATGGTTACTCATGTCACTAATGTTGAACTTCTTGGATAAGAGTTGAAGTCATTAGGGGCAACAGGTCAACGAATGCTTCATGATGACTAAAATATTTATGACATTGCCGTCCACTTACAGCCATTTTCCCGGTGCTTGGGACCCCAAACAACAAGATAAGAAGACAATGCCGAATCGGCAACTTTATTGAAGTGGAAGAGCTCGAAGGCACATAAGAGTGAAGGGCCCAAGAGAAATAAGGTGATTGGACCATGTTACTATTGCAAATAAGCAGGACACTGGAAAAGAGACTGTTGAAGTTTAAGGAAAGGCAACACCAAGAAAACCGAGGAGCTGGAAATTCAGAAAATGTTGAGTGCTGCAATGAGATTGTTCTGACTACAAAAGATGTTGATGATGACAACTAGTGCGTAGACTCTGGCGCTAGTGATCATATGACAGGGATACACTTACACACTTCAGGGTTACACGTACGTACACTTTGAAGACCGAATTCCAGTGAAAATGAGAAATGGACCGTTTATGTACACTACTGGAAAAAGTAATATTTTAGTTAAAGCTCGAATAGGTTAAACATGGTACGATAGGTATTTTAAAGACGTTTTGTATCTGCTAGAGATGAAAATGACTCATTATTCAGCTGAAACAGCTATTGAGACAGGGAATTTCTCATGATAAGCAACAGTTTCACTTGTACACTTACTAAGGATGATCAAACTACTTTAGAGTGGGGTCGAAAGCAACAAAAGTTCAAGTTGAACGTTAGGGTTGTAATTCCTAACGAACAAGCAGCATCAACAAGCTTGGTTACTGATAAATTTGACACTTTCCGGCTTTGGCATGAAAGGTTGGGCCATCAGAATGAGAGACGTTTCTAGGCATATTTAAAATTGAATAATACGAGAGTAGTTGAGAAAAACGAGTTTTTCTGTGAAGCTTGTACAGCAGGAAAACAATATCGATTTCTATTTCCGACAAGTCAATCCAAAACAAGCAAACCTGGTGAGCTCATTCATAGCTACATATGTGGGCCATTTCAGGAGAACTCAATTGGAGGTTCTCAGTTTTCTTGATACTGAAAGATGATTATTCGCACTATAGGCAACTTTACTTTCTTAGGTATAAACATGCAGCGTAAGGAAAATAGGACCTGTTATTTAGGCATTTCAAGAATCAACATGGTTAACAGGTAAAATACGTTTAGGACTGATCACGGGTTGTACTTATGCAATAAAGGAGTCAGGAAAATTCTAAATAAAGAAGGTATTGATCATCAGAGGACTATATATTATACTCCGCAGCAAAATGGTTCTGCTGAGAGAGAACTTGGAACAATTGTTGAAGGTACTTCACAATAAATCCTTGAATTTAAGTCTTTGGGCAGAAGCTGTAAATACGTCTACATTTATTTTGAACCAAACGTACACGGTGAATGGAAAAACTTTTAACGAGTTGTGGACAAATCAAAATTCGAAGTTCCAAAACTTCGAGGTTTTTGCTTCACAACTTTTAATTCAGGTTCCGAAATAAAACGCTGCAAATTATTACACAACGGTTTATTATTCGGATAATCAGCTTGACCTAGCATTAATGCTCCGAGACCCATCCTGTTCGATTCAGCATCGAAAAATATCATAATGTACCCAAAAAAAGGCCGAAAAGAACTGAATCGTAATATTAAAATAAACAAAAAAAAACACGAAAGTATCTAGAAAAAACTGAATTTTAATATGAAAACATGCACGCTAAATACTAATATCAAAATTTAACCAAAAATCTATGAAAAAAACATAATGAGATTGAAACGAAAGAATCTAAAAAAATTGAATCGTATTAAAACGAAAACGTCGGGGAAATTGGAAGAGTAAGGCGAATGGGGAGAGACCGGTCGTTGGGAGGGAAGCGAGCGGGAGGCCGCACTCGCTCGCCTCGAGAGCGGTTGGTTTTTAATGAGACGGGCGGGGCGGAGGGAATTCAAACGACGAAACGCTTGTAGCTCCCGCGTTGTACTGCGTTTCGTTAATTTTTTTAACCGTTTTTTGCCCATTACAACCACGGGCTTCGTCCGATCGGATTGCCGAGATGGCGGGCGCAACTAGATACCAAATCGGATTTTTGGGCGAAAGAACGAATTTTTTAGACCACGTTAAAGGCACAAAACCGCCCGGACGGCGAACGGCGGACAGGGGACGGCGGATGGGGGACGGGGGACGGCGGACGGACATTGCAAATTTGGAATCTCCATGTCTTGAAACGTAAAGTATCAAATTTTGAGGGGGGGTTGTAAAAAATTTTTCGTGACCGAAAACATAGGGTTATTATTCAGAATGAATAATAAACCAAAACGACAAAAACTTGATTCAAATGTAAACAGGGAATTTTTGTGGGCTTCGACGAGTTTGTAAAAGGGTTCAGAGTGTACTTTGTAAATCAGAATGGAATTGAAATCAGCCGAGATGTAATTTTTAGAGAATAACTTAATGACTCTACAAAGATAGTTTCGCATTAGTTCCTGACAGTGACAAAGAAGAACTTTCGGTGTTTCCTATGAAGAGAAAATCATACAGTTTACGGAATAATTACATTGACTGAAGCAGATAGTTCACAAGAGACTTTTGACTACTACAGACAAAACTAAATCGCAATCTAAGGGATAGATATAAAATCAAACCTCCTTCTAGGTATGATTTTTATGCTACAATTGTGCAGCCCGTCTTACATACAGAGCCTATATCTAATCAGCAAGCTATTGTAAAATGTGAAGCTCGACAAGTAGCAAGAGGTTTCAGTCAGGAATCTGGGGTACACTATAAAGAAATATCTAGTCCTAT
Organism: Pachypeltis micranthus; assembly: GCA_020466155.1. NCBI lineage: Eukaryota > Metazoa > Arthropoda > Insecta > Hemiptera > Miridae > Pachypeltis > Pachypeltis micranthus. Next base: position 2,341,396 of record CM035772.1, on the reverse strand, counting down.
TGTGCGTTACGAATCGATTCGTTGCATTCTGTAGACTGTGGCTCTTGAAAATTTAATCAGTAGTCAGTGCTGTGCAAAAACAAAAAAGCGAGGGGCCCGCCTTCGGAACACTCCTGCATAATTCTTCGCTTAGAAGTGAGGGAATGAGTCTAGAACGTAGTGAGGACGAAGAAGAAACCATCGTCCATGAAGAAGAAGCATTGTCTGCTATGTGTGATTAGACTGGTACTAATGGGTAATGTCCCAATACATTGCTGACTCCTCTTCGTAGTAACAGCAAGATAGACAAATAAAGTCTCACCTAGGTTCTTGGTTTTAGAGTCATTTTCGACACCGCGTCCTAGTGTGTATCTTGGCTAAAGTGCTAGAACTCGATTATTGCCCTACCTTCAGTTCCATATTAGTACTTCCATATTCAAACCTTGAAATACTGTAGATCCAAATGCTGCTCTAGTGTCTTCAGTGGTTGTCCACATTCCTGGCAACGGTAGGACGGAGTGTGTGTGTGTTCGCACATCAACGCGACGCAATATAACGAATTAAGATCTCACCTAAATCAAGCTCACCAACTGTTATGTCCTGAAACCATTGGAAGGTGAAGTCGGACTGGGTAGCCATAAGTAGATTTTGTGGCACATTGCAGTCAATATGACGGTGTGGTTGAGCAACAGATACATAGCTACACATAGTTGGTTCCTCCAGGATAGAATAAACACTACGCAGGCGGAAGAGAAACCGGTGTTTGAGGGATAAGAAGTGGCTGGCAGTGAAGAAGGCTCATCCATGATGCAGTTCTTTCATATTTTCGGGAAAAACTTGTGCATGTCGTGTCCCAGCATCATGTGTGATGAACAGTTTCTTCAAAGAGTGTTTATTACAACTAACTACCTCATCCCACGTATAAATAAATGTACATAGCGCTCAAAAAGCACTGACAGGGTGTAGTACTAAAGTAGTACGAAACTTCTATCTAGAGATAACTGGTCGAAACTTTTGAATAGAATCCCTTTTAACTATTTTTCGGTGCAAGGCTACAATGCACAAAACTGAACTTCATAAGCAAAAAAAAGCAGTCAACGGTCGACAATATACTTACGGGCTGGATGAAGCCTTGCTGGGTTAAACCAGGCATCTGTAATACAGGTATATTTGTTTACACGAAAAGGAAAGGTAATCGACAAAGAAATGAAATTGGAATGAGTTCATGAAGTTGAAACATAGAAGGAAAGACTACTTTTTGTCTCGATGATATTTACTGGTGCAATGGAGCATTAACTAGTGAGCAACCACAGATGTATTAATCTACCTTCTATTTCCTATTATGAGTTCTTGAACTCTACAGTTGAAGGTGTAAGTGTAAGTCCACTACCATATGGTCCATTGATTTCCTTTCATACAACACCAATTGACAAATACTTTTTGTAATAGAAAAATCAACTCAAGGGGCGAGTGAGGGGAAACAACTTCAATTAATAGCACGCAATCGATTCACACTAATTGAAAAAAGCCTACGGTACTTGAAAATCTTCCGCCGATTTGAAATGAAATTTACTTTAAGAGAAGAACAATAACTTATTGACGTCAGCAGAATACGTCACATCTGAACGAACGTATTTCCCATAATGTCATCAACAAATATTTTTGATGCGTCAAACGTCTGTTAATAATCACAGTTATGAAATAACCACCCCATATATTGATGTTAATAATCTACATTCTTTAGAGAACACGTCAACACTGTTAAGTACCGCTCTGAAAATTAAAATATAGAACACAACGAAGATGGAATTTTACTCACTCAAAAGTGTTGACAACATTTGTAATAGGAAGTTGAATAAAATTTAGAGGGGACCACCTGGAAAACATACGGAACGACGGGTCACACAGCATTCCCTGGGGGGGGGGGGTGATGAGACGGGAAGGAGGGAGTACAAATGATGAAACGATTACTTTTGTTGTAGGTATTTGTCTGAGTTCTTTCAATTAGTGCACTTCGGACCACTAAAATTACTGGTGTTTCACGATTTTCTATTTGGACGCAGTCGTACACCTTTGATCATTTTTCCGTTCGACCCAGCATTTTAAAATACCTAGAAAACGATACCGAACACGGTGTATTTGCGATAAAACGGCCAAAAGTGCATTTTTGTTAATTTTTTAAACCATGGGCTTCGCTCGATGGGATTGCCGAGCAGGCGGGCACAACTCGATACTGAATGGAATTTTTGTGCGAAAGAACGGATTTTTAAAATCACGTTATAGGCACAAAACGCACCGGACGGTGGACGACGGACATTGCAGATTTGAAATTCCGATGTTTTGAAACGTAAAGTATCAAATTTTGAGGAGGGGTTGTAAAAATATTTTCCTGACCGAAAACATAGGGCATAAAGAGAATGAATAATAAACCAATACGGCAAAATCTATAAAAAATAAGATCGTGTTATCTTTTACTTAGAGATCTTTACGTGTTTGAAGTCTCAGTGTCGAAAAGCGATTTTCAGAGCGTAATCTAGGTGTGTTGGATGCCAACTTTGTGGAAAAACGGCTGTCGCGATACACATTTCCCTGCCGTTCGGACGGGGTAATAACGTTAGGTGTAGTACTTGCCGTAGTGCAACGTAAAATAGATCAATCGAATGACCAATATTAACAACAAAGCGAGAAACTTCATTATAGATTTTTCGGGCAAGGTCACCCCCGATGTTTGAATGTACCTTGTTTACTTAGTCCAATTTTTTTTTCCAACTTCCTATACTTCTTGGGTACGTTCACAGGATTCACAGAAGTGAGTTCAGGTCCTACAACCCTGAACACCACTGAGACCAGCCTCAGAACTCGTTTGTAGGATTCCATAGAAATAAGAGAAAAAATATAGCAAGAACGATTTCACACTAAACACCTACAAACCCATTTCTCTTTAGCTTAGTGCACAGTTTTCACTCTAGCTCTTGGCACACTGTCTACATTGGTAGTCGAAAAAAATAGCAAGAATAATATTTTTGGCTCCCATTGACTTTACCCGCTATGACCACAAAAGTACTTTCAAAATCAAATTGGGGAGCCACCCAAGTTTTTTGGTTAACTAGCTAGGTCTAACAAAATTAGAAGAACTGCTTTTACGTCAAATGTGAACCACCTAGTTCATCGACGAACGTTTCTACACAAATTTGCAAATGATTTTAAACCAGGAGCGACTTAAATAGAACGAACAAAGTTTTTGCTAACCATAACTGCTTTCTTAACAATTTGTAGAACGGCGGTATGAACAAAGACTAACAAAATGAGAATTTCTGAACAATTCTGATCAACTCGCACAGTATTTTCCCCGTTTTCAGTATTTACAATTTGTTTATTATAAACGTTTGTATAGGGATTTATTGCAGTCACATAAACACCTAACGATTAGATTAGTCGATGGAGACATAATACAACATATAATAACATCGAATTTATGGAAGGACGAGGACAGTTGAGGAACACCGATTTCTCGTTGAGGTTACGGATATAATATTATTCCTCAAATGCACATCGAAATCAAAACTGGGATGTCTACTAATGATGAAAGTTACTACTTTCAATTGTACTTAGGAAGTGTAGCCGTATATACACTTTTTTTTCTATTGTGAAAGCTATTCAGATCTAAACAACCGACGATCCAGGTCAACTAAAAAATTTACAAAAATAACTGATCAATACCAGGTGCAACAGCATAGGTTCCTCAGTGAGGTTAGGTAACTTCAAACTAGAAGTAGACATAGCATTTTCATTTTGGCAATACTATTATAAATGGTGAACTAATGAGACCCTGCTTTCGAGATGCATGAGCGTACACCATGCAAGATGCGAGATATTGCGCAGAAAGCACAGAAAACTGGTCGGTGTTCGAGATTGAGAGACGATAAGAGAAAAGGATGAAACTTTTTACTTGACGAAACTGAATTGAAATGTGCTAGATAATCTCTGATCTCGAAAATACCTAAAGGCTAACCGTTTTTTCTATATGGCTGAACTTACATTGCTTGTGGGAATTGGAAACTTTGGCCACACCGTTGCTCGAGTCTGACTCCATAGCACTGCACTGCTCCGCGACGACCCGCCCCTCACTTGAATCGATTTTCCGCAGCTACTAACTACACACGCGCTATAAGGGACGGGCGAAGAGGAATTTTTCCTCCTCCAAAATCCTCAGCATGAAAGGAGGGGGAGAACGAAATGGGAGAAAAAATGTGGTATCGCCGACTATTTAAACGTTGACATTCGCTACTCAAACTACATAACTGAAACCACGAGATGAGAATTACTTGACAACTGACTAGTGAGGGCAGAGGTCCCACCAACGAACTACATTCGCTAATTGTAAGCTATCTCCCACCACTAGTTGACCATGTAAAGGGGAAACGTCGGCAAACGAACTGCCTGGAGGACACAGACGAAAGAGCCATCATGGTTGAAAGGTTGGAGGATCACAGCTCGACGGAAACATTCAGAGGAGAGATGTAAAGCACAAAGAGAAGCAGCCAGATTTTTTTGGTTCGCTCTGTCAAGTGACGATGTCTAACGATATCAAACCAACAATTTTGTTACCTCTTCCTCAAGTGGAGAAAAAGAAATGCTAGACTTGCGGCAAGTAATCAATGTTGATTCACTTGCAAACAGTACAATGTCAATCTACTGATTCAACGTTCGAGTGATCACATAACTTGTGCTCAACGCATAGTCAAGAATAAGTTAATAAACTGTTCGAATTACAATTGCGATATCGTTTAATGAGAGTTGGAGGGATCCGATAAATTACATCTTTTCTTACACTTGGTCCCAAGGTAGATGAACATTGCTTCCCAATACCAGTACAGTGATGCTGATGGAAGCCATCCAAGTATCCAAGTTCCATTAGCGTAATAGACCTTTCCCAACAATTTTGGTTTCGTGATGAATCATCATCACTAGCAAAACTTTTTGCCTTTTTGTAAACGTTTCTAGAGATTCCACGACACACATAAGATAGTTATATCAGTCTTTTATTTAAGTCATTGTGATTGCGATTTCGCTAGCACACGATAGCATAGACACGGAGATACGGCAGGTCGTGATTTAGCCAGTCTCACGGTAGAGAGCATTTGCTCATGTGCCACCACCATGACACAGGGTTCTTAATCTGGCTTCCCATTTACCTATTACCGGGTAAAGACGTTTAGAAATGGTAGTAAGTGAAACAGTGGTGGAAATTGCGGAATTTTCGTAGTAGCCCCTCTAAATTGTATAAGCGTTATTAAATAAAGACTCATTGTATAGGTATTTGGTTAGAGTACCACCTGAATTATTCTGAAGATTGTAGCAACATTTGAGCGTAGGAAAAAATTACGCTAAACTAGATTTTCGTCGAAATGTTTGGTAATTTATTGTGCTACTCTCGTCATTTTCCCACAGATGGGAATTTCATGGTACTGTCATCTCATCAGGAGCTGTCTATATAAAAATTTTTATCAAAATTGGTTCAGCCTTTTCCGAGAAAAGAAATTTGGTGTTTTGCTCACCAACTACAGTTAGTTTTGGGCAGATTTTGCTCATACTCTTATTTTGGCGTCCCATAGTAACCTGCGGACTAGATATCAAGTTTGGCCTGATTTGGTTCAGCAGTTTTCTCTAAAAATCGTTCACAGCCACACATACAGGTCTGTTTCCTCATCGCAATGACTGTTTCTAAACCCTCAACGAGGTTTATCAGTCATGCAAGTTTCAGTTTCGCTAAGATGCAGTAGACACCAGTAATATACCGCAGGTATATATACACATATACAGCAGGTACTTGGTTGCTCACCAGTCTCCTGGTAGAGAGATGATACCCATGTGATACCCCACAGTGGGAGGGGGGGGGGCGGACGAACCAATCCAGACTTCCACGCAGTGTCCCCTGGGAAACAGATCTGCCGAAGTAATAGCAGGCAGTGAGGCAAACCTTGCAATGGTAGTGCCTTTAAGGGCCTGGAGGTGTTGGTTGGAGCCACACCTCTCACCTATATTCACTCCTAAATACTTGCCGTGCTTTTCAAGAAGGAGCCTATGCCCGCCAAAGCGTATTGAGGGTTGATTATTCACTTTTCCTTTCAAAGGGGATTAGCTGAGTTTTTTCCTCAGCCACCTGCATCTTGACATGCTCGCACCATCGGGTGACAGTGTTGAGCACATGACAGGTTTTTTCTTCGATTTGGCGGACTGATTCCCACCTGCAGACAGTCATTAAATAAATTGAGGAGGCCGCTGGAGATTGTCTGCTCAGCCTTCCTTAGTATATTGCTTTCTATTTTATCTGGCCCAGGAGATTTGTTGGGCATTAAGGTCGCAAGGGCCCTGCTGAGGTCCACAATGGGATGTCGGGCTCGTTCAGAGGGTCCATAACCTGCTCCCTTGCTGCCCTGTGGGCTTCAGTATCTCAAGCTACTTGGTCGTCAGGGAACACATTCTCAAGGAGGATTTCCACTGAACATTCGATGCTGTAGGCCCAGGCCTGACTCATTTTGCATCACAGCTAAGTCCTGCTCTACGTTTGCTTTTCCGATGGACCACTTGTAATGTCTGCCCCAGGGGTTCTCAGAGCTCCCTACTTCCACAAAATTTCGCCACACAGGGGATATGGCAGGAGAATTCTGTCCCCCTTCCTGCCAGGGGTGTATTCTGCGATCCCACCTTAAGGTAAGGGGCTCGCAGGTGTTGTGTATGTGGAAGAAGTGTAAATGGTGTCCCTTCAAGTCCGCCAATCATGCCCAGATAGATGGTGTGTGTACGTACACGCAGACCATTTTCCCACATTGTGGTTTTCGGGCTCAGTAGGGTATGAACTCTAAAGATCTGAAGAGAACTCAAAATTGTTTTTTCAGCCGATTACACAACTTCCCTTTCTACTTCGTGAAGCCAAGATAAGTAAAAAACTTATTTTGAGTTCAATATCTTACCAGACAGAGGTTTTTGTAGGCTAAAAGCTGCTTAGGGGCAATCGAATAAACTCTTGAATGCTCATAACATCGAGTTTCTGGATCAAGGTGCTATTACCATGAAACTATCGAGCGAATCATTGAATCTATGTCGGGTGTCCTGCACCACAGACGGGAGTTCAATACCGTTTTATTGACAGATTATTTGTTCCTCTGCCTAGACGTGAACACGTGGTTTGTAAAATTTCTGATTGTTGATTTGATCTTCCCAATAAACTCCTCTGTTTTACTTTTCCCAATTTTCAGCTGAATTAGCAAACATCAGCATTCAATCAAAACTCTAGCGGAACTGAAATAGTATAAAGGATGTTTTAAATTAAGGGAATTTGGAAATAAAGGGAAGCGGAGGGGGTGGGGAACAAGAGAATTTTAAGCACCATTTAGACAACCTTCCCGGCTAATACTAATCCAAGGCAGGCCACTAACAAACCAATCCACATTAAATATTTCAAGCTTCTCAGACAAAATTCATAAAGCATCGATAGACGTGAAAACTCTCTACTCAGTTAACCGACCGATCCAATAATGAGCTAGAGGTGATGCTGGGAGCAAATGCGTGGTCGGATCACGAAAGTAAAGAATGAGAGCTGCGATCTAACTATCGCTCGGGGAACTAGACAACACTAGGGCGGGTATTGATTATTGCGGCAGTCCTAAGCTCTGTTGGTTATCTTTCGAACTAAAAGAGCAGGAAGAAGAGTGAAAGAGGTCGCTTGTGGCAGTCTTTTCATCGATAGACTGAGAGCAGTATGCGACAGTCAACAGGATTTCCCAAAGCCTTCCCGTAGTCTAAGGTCGCATTCCCCCCCCCCCCTCCTTCGAATACGACCATTCAATATATTAATTAATATACACTTTCCATACACCTCTTGTCATGCAGACTTTCTAATGAAAGGAATAGAACCGTCGCTTGGTAAATGCACAACTTTCGCAGTTTTATAAAAAATGTCATTCCACGTATTTTAATGGAGAGAGAGGATCTCCTAGCACGATGAAGATTGTTATTCTAGCGCCACCATTTCATCCCTCGTATGTGAGATCTAGGATGAGGTAGGGCACTCATCCTTACGTTTAAGTAGTACATGCTGTCAATGTGTCGATGGCTGTGATCAGGTGGGAACCCAGACTAACAAAAACCTCCCAGATGGTATGAGTTTACAGCAGGATGCGACTGGCTTCTGCTGTAAACTCATACCTGGTCCACCAGTCTGGGTTCAGTGGATGCTAAGCAACAGTCTGCCCTCTGCAATGATAGCGAAACCGCAACCTCCATGACAGTAGAATAATATAACTCTCCGAGGGTTCAGGAACAGTCATTTTAAAAAGGAAACAGACCTTTTTTGTGGGCAACAACTACGACTTGCATTGAGACACGGTCGTAATCCAACATGTATGTTTCCTTATCAAAATTGCTGTTCCCTAACATTCACACGCGAGTTGCATCAGTCATGGGAGCTTCACTATTGTGTATGAGCCTGAGAACTCACTCAGCATTCACTGAACCCAGACCCTGTGGAAGTACTGCAGGTTTTTATCAGTATGCCAGTGGAGAGCTGTTGCCCATGTTAAACCATGCACCACGCAGAGCTCTGGCCACCTGGGGAATCCAGTGCCATCTGGGAGAAGGTTGTTTAAGAGGAGGATCCCCTTTTTTTTCAACCTAGATGTCGGAGGGGTATGATGGGGGGGGGGGAGAAGCAGACTAATTAATTCAATTGTTCGCATGAGGCATTTTTCGGTTCACTCAACAAGTTCGCTCAAGTCGGTACTGGTGGATGTGGTGAGTGGGACACACACTACCAGCCACCCTGAGAACGCTCAAACCCAGTTTTCCCCCCTCCTAAATCCAAAGGCCGCTATTTAGGGGATTGCTCGTTCAAAATGCAGGACTAGTGAGTAAGTGTTTTTGAGTGAATGTGGTCTGCCACAAAAGGCGGTGCAGGGTTGTGCTTGGAATACGAGTATGTTGGTTATGTCAGTGTCGTGTGCACTAAGCCCCTTTAAGGCCCGCTTTTATAGCCATGCAGAAGATATGACAGGGAAAATTATGTCCCCATCTTGGCGTGGGTGTGTCCAGCAGTTCACCTTCAAACAAGGGGGTTCCACAGTATTTTGTGTACGCGAAGGAAGTGTAAATTGTGTCCCTCCAAGTCTGCCTCTTACGGACGCATGGGGAATACAGCAGTGGAATTCTGGACTCTCAACTGCAGAGTGAGCAGTGTTGCGACAGTACACTGTGACGATCAGCCACGAGGCCTCGTCAGTTGAAATCCGGCGGCTTGGATAACAAGGACACGGGAGATACTTGTGCAGCAAGCATTTGGTGTATTATTTTACTGACGTCACGCGTTTTCATGTAAGTGCGAATAATTACTTCACAATCAATGACTTACACGTTACAGAGGTGATTCGTTGAGCACCAAAATCAACGTTGGAGGGAGGGCCGGCTTTTCGTGGCCACATGAATTTACAACTGCGTCTTGAGTATCAACCCAGACCCATGTAGCACATTGCATTGGCCCCACATCCATACTGCTGGGCAGTATGGAAGATTCACGAGTAGTAATAGTACGAAGTTACGAAATATTGAAGTTCAACCATACAACGAATTGATTTGGAGCTTTATGGAGTCAATCGGTTTACTGGCACAGTTCAGGAGATTTGAATATAGTCTAGTAAATTGCAATCTACAGCGCTAAATAAATCATAAGAATTTCGACCTTGCCAGATCGCCACTCGTGTACAGAAAGTAATACACTTCGTTGAAGTGCAACAGAGCTTCGTCCTTCAGCTTTGAACGAGCCACCAGATTTCATGTCGTCTATTGTTGTAATTGCTCAGAATTCCAAATAGTCGTCTGAATATTGTCTCAATCACACTGAATTCGAGGATCATACCTCATTGCACACCGCATACTCATACAATCATTGGACTCAACGCCGCATTCTGAGACCAGTTTAAATAGTTGGCGGGATGAATTGTATTAACACGTTTATTTGTACATCTCCTGCAGTAGTTTAAACAAGTGATCACACGACTGAGTTCTTAACGTCCGAGGGTTGTTCACAAATCTATTAGCGTGATAACACTGTCATTCTAATGCAATGATGATAATGAATTGATGTGTTCTAATTTCATATTCGTAGATGGCCAAAATGACTAAGTAGTGATTTCTTCGGCTGCGGATTGAATATCGAAGAGTGAGCTAAGAAACGATCCTATTTGATCTGCTCACCTTGAAAAATGTATCATTTAACATCTGACCACCAACTTCGGTATTGTATTGCGCAGAATGAACGGTATCTTGTTACGAGAAGATCTCATTTCAACTTACAACGCTTTTATAAGCATCGGTACTAACGATTTCAATCAAAGTTACGGAATGCTCTCAACTAACTAGTACCAACATTTCGTTCTCCGCAAACGTTTCCGTTGAAAGGCGTTGAACGAAGACAGTGCCCGTATATACGGCAAGTCGACGAGGGTTGCGGAAAGTTGTGTTGCTACGGCGTTGTGCAGCTACGCACGAGATTTAAAAGGGAAAACGCGGGACGCCGTTAGATGTACCTCTACTCGACTTAAATTCTTTCTTTAGTTCCTAGGAGGCCATGAAAAAGGGATTCGCTTTAGAACCTGGGATACCTTGCCTTTGGAGAAAACTCTAGAAAAGCCATTATTAAAATTCTTAAAAATATAGTTTCTACGGACTCATCAGTCGTCTGTGTTGCTCAATAATGGTCGGGGCATGCGTACTAGCACCACAACAAAGTCCGGCACCGTACGCGATACCGCTTCCTACCACTGTGGAGTAGTGTTGTATCAAGTTTAAATGAACAGAGTGAATAATGGAAAGTGGTGCGATGCCACAATGCCAGACGGAGCTCGAGAGAGGGTTGCATTGACCGATGCGCTAAGGTTTTTGCTAGGAGATTGCGCTCAGTATAGACAATTTCAACTCCCAACAATATTTCAAAGTAATCCAAGAGAGGTGAGCAAGTATTACATTACACGTTGAAGAAGGGTGAACTCCACCTTGAATTCCTGACAGCTGCTATTCGTTATCGTGTTTCGAATGAGTGAACAGCTGGAACGTGACTGCCAATCCATTACGGAGCAGAAATTAACAAGTTCAGCAGTTGCAGACAGTCCTTCGCAAAATTACCTTTGTCCGAGATAATCCAGACGTAGCTTCTATTATAAGAGGTATCCATACGCAAACGTCCGTAAACATCGACGGCGACTGACACTCCAGCTTCTGGCGAGGCATCTTTGAGTGCTACTAATCTGCCAAAGACACCCACTACAGTAAGTAGCTCCTACTCAATCCTTGCTGACTGGGGCGCATCCCACACCATTAAAACGACCTGTGGTAGTCTTGGCTACCATTCAAGCACTGGTACTCAATGGTTACTATCAATGGGTACCAATACGCAGTATTCTGGATCCAGGCGTTTGAGACTCCCAGTGACGCCATGCCATCAGGAGTTGTGTGGGCGCTTCTAAAGGTGTTGTAAATTGTGTGCTGGCATCGCAAAACCGTATATATGCCCAGGCGGCTGTGGTACCCCACATTTGCCACAACCAACCCAAGGAAGTCTATGATCACTTTGCCTCCCTGGAGCTGGCAGATCGAGCATTTGCTGAGTCAGGGAAGATTGATTTTCTTATTTTCTGAGCTGGTGGACGAGGTACTGCAGGGGGATGCAGGCATCTTTCCAGGGTGTCCAGCTGCAATTCGCACGATATTTGATTGTAGCTGAAGAGGACTGCCACTATCGGCACACCTTGTGGTGCCCCTCGGAAGATCAGCCATTTCAGGAGTTTCAGCTGAGGACAGTCACATATGGTACCAGCTGCTCACCTTTCCTGGCACAGCGAGTGCTGCTGCAGTTGGTGGAGGATCATGGAGCGGACTACCCTCTTGCTGCACAGGTACTGATGGACTCAACTTATATGGATGACTGCTGCGCATCGGTGGCGACAATGGCTATGGCCAAACAGCTGCAGCAGCAAATAATCGACCTTCTGTGATTAGGTGGCTTGGAATTACGAAAGTGGCCCTCAAATATGAATGAATTGCCTGCTAACATCCCCCAGAGCCTCTTCCCTACAAATTCGAGCACACAGAGCGCCCCCTCTTCACATCCTTGGCGTTTTTTGGGACCCTTCGCATGACGTCTTCTCCTACAACATCGCCACTGCCAGCGAGGATTCAACCAAGTGATCGATACTCTGCCAGTAGGCGGCTTTTGAAGGGCAACTACCTCTCTTGTCTCGCCTTCAACTCCCACAGTTCTGCTTCCTGGTGGACGCCATCTTCCATCAACAAGTTGGCTTCGCAGATGCCTCCATCTTGGGGTACGCAGTGGCACTGAACCTAATCCGTGAACATTTGGGCATAGAGGAGGTTTACCTGAGTATTGGTATTCTGTCTTGTCTGCATACTTCCACTTGGGGCAATCTCTCCTTCCAGCACACAGTAAGCACCCCCTTGCTGTTGCATAAAAATACCTCTCTTTCTAAATTATGAGCATAGTAGCAGTTCCACGGTGGCCCACAGGAAATGCAAACGGCCATCCAGCGTTCATATTGGATACCTAGCCTCCGCTCCCTGCTTCGTCTCTACCTACATCTGTGCATTCCTTGTACACGCCGCAAGCTGAAAATCCTGCATCCATGAATGGCGGACCTTCCACAGGTGCGCATAACACCGAGCCGGCCATTCACTAACACGGCAATTGATATGGCAGGCCCACTACACATTGCAATGTTTGTTTGCATGGCTACCAAGGCCTGCCACATAGAATTGGTCAGTGACTTGTCTGCAGCAGCTTACCAGGGTTCTCTCAAATGCTTTATGGCGAGGCATGGCCGCTGCACTGCCATTTACTGTGACAATGGCCTGAACTTTGTTGAAGCGGCAGAAGAACAACGAAGGGTGCAACAATTTCTGCTAGACAATGAAGCGATAATGACTGATGTGTGGTTCTCAAGAGATGTGGAGTACCATTTCAACCCGCCAGAGGCCCACTGGATCTGTGTCTGTGGGAGGCAGCAATAAAGTCAGCCAAATGCATCTCCAACATGTAACTGCCAACCGCTCATTAACGTTTGAGGAGATGTCAACCCTTCTAGCAAGTGTGACGCAAAACATCTCAGAGAGAGCGGTTTCGTGAACGGTGACGGCAGGAGAACGGAGCTGCAATCGGGAGTTGGTTATCACAAGCTGGAGCCGTGCACGTTGCGTTTTTTTGTTTCTTATTCTCCCGCGGAGTATTCCCGTTTTTGTGAGTCCCTCCCGAGAATTTTACGGGTGGTTCGGATCGCACTCGCTCACACAGACTCTGTCTCTCTCTTTCTCCAGTTTCCCGAAACTTCGTCTCGCCAAACCCTGTCTCCTGCCGTCAACTGACGAAGACAAGACGAATAGAAGTTGCCTCTTTATTTATTTTGTACCGTGGACTTGGAATTTGATTCTTTTGAGAAGTTGTTTTCTTTTATATATATTTTGTTCGTTTTCTGTGTATTTGTGACCCTTATCGGAGAGCCCATTTATTTCAATTAAAAGGTTAGTTTTGTTTACGTTTTGACGATTGGTTTATTTTCTTTCATTTCTTTTAAGTTCACAAAATCATATTCATTCATTATTGTCGGTCACTCGTGGGTTCATCCCCTAACACAATAATAAATATCCGTCACAGATATACAGAAAAAAATTGGCGCCCAACGTAAAACTATATTGAGTTTGTTTGTCCTAACGTTTAATCCGTACCGATAAGTGCAATGTCTCTGAAAACAGAGGGTGAAGAAGACCTACATATAACTCGGGGAGTACTTATTTCCGAGAGAGAAGATCTCTATGCATGTGTGCAGAAAATATACGAGAAGGCCAAAGGTCTCAGTGTCGACAATGTCGACTCATTCGTCTCGCAGTTCAATCGCACCAAGACAATCGAAGACAAATTTGAGAGTCTCAGCGCCAAGATTAGGCATTTTAACGCTTCAGCTACTGACAAAAAACTGACGATTGACAACAGCCAGGTTTATATGAGTCTCATTGAGCTTATCGATTATATTCGTAGCGAATATCTGAAATACAGAAATCAAGCAGCTGCCAAAAGTATTATTCCAGCCTCCCCTAATGCATCCTCATCAAACCAGCTACCTCGTATTCCTCTCCCAACCTTTTCTGGGAAAATAGAGGACTGGATTCCGTTTATTTCTCTTTTTGACTCTCTCGTTCATTCGGATGCCACTCTTTCAAACGTAAAAAAATTCCAGTATTTGAAGACCAGCTTGAAAGGCGATGCATTAGCCGTTATATCAAGCTTCCCGTTAGATACAACTAGTTATCCGCTGGCTATGGCTATGGACGCCTGAAGGTGCGTTATCAAAACAAACGTCTCTGGCCAGCCACCACCTGAGCAAAATATTTGATTTTAGACCCATGAGAGCCCATGGCGAATTCCAAGCTTTCCTTAGCACTCAAGAAAATAATTGGAATTCGTTAACCTCATTAGGGCTGGTGGATTTATTTGATTTCGTCAAGTTGCATGTAGCCTTGAATCAGTTAGATCCGAGGACACGTAGAGCCTTTGAAGAAAGAAACTCCTCACACAATATACCGACTTACGATAACCTTATCAGCTACGTAACTGAACTTAGCCGCAAAGAAGAGCTTATGAGTGTAGAAAGTAAAGGTTTAAGTGGCAATCGTTCGAAGGGATCTTCTAAGGAATCTCGTTCAGAGGAGCATCAGACAAGATCTTCCAGTAAGAACTCAAAGGGTGGCGACCCATTTCCAGTTTATAGTATGATGCCGTCTACCTTGGGGGCTGACAAAGTACCAGGACTTTCTAAATCTAATAAGGAAACTTATAAAAAGAATGAAGTTGAGCCTACTGCATCTTCTAGTAAAACTCTTGCAGCCAAGGGCTCTGAATGCTGGAATTGTGGAGGTTCTCACGTGTTCTCTCAATGCTTAGAGCCACGGAAAAGGTTTTGCTTTCGCTGTGGTCACCCAGGAGTGGTGATTTCATCGTGCCCAGTGTGTAGCCCGTTAAACGGGGCAAGGAGTCAGCATTAGGGATCATGCTATCTCCCTACCTACTGATGATCCCGCTATCGCTATCAAGCCTACAGGTATCTGCAGTGTTGAAACTCAAAGTACCGTCTCTCCAGTACCTAAAATCTCCTCTACTAACTCTCCGATTCTACCTGGTTTATCTAACGTCTCAACACCTGCTATATCTTCATTCAACAGCTCACCTTCTGTATCGACACCAGTGCCACTCCTTACGATCTCTGAGCTCTTCAACTCGCCTTCCTGTCATTCGCGTACTGTCCCGCCTTCTGTCTCTCATTCTACCTTCTCATCTTCCACACCACCATTGGTCTCCGCATCTGGAAATCAACTGAGTACCTTACCTTCTTCCTCAGCATCATTAACTTGTATTCCCCATGATTTATCTACCCAGCCAGAAGCTTCGCTCGTTGAATCCTTTCCTCCTCACAATAATGACATGAATAACCCATGTTCCTCTTCATTTGAGGTGTTCCATGAATCTTTGGAAGGGCTGATGGCCTTTCCCTTCATTTTCAAGAACCGAAGTTCACCATCAGAACTAGCAGAACTGGAGAAAAACCCAGTCATTGTGCCTGCTCTGTATGACACTGGCTCCAGTCACTCGTATATAGGCGATAAGGGACTTAAGATGCTGGGTATTGCGGCCTCTTCACAGCAACAAACTTCAAACCCCTTTAATGTCACGATGGCGAATGGATCCCGTAGTACCATAATCAGTACTACCATTCTTAACTTCACCCTGGGGAATCAACAAATCGAGTTCCCGTTTTATTATTTAGGTACTCTTTCGTTCCCGATTGTGGTAGGATTAAATTTCCTCAGGACCTTCCGAATTTTGGCAGATGATTTAAGTTCCAAATGGTGGTTTGCAGATAACTCGAATAATAAATTTGACTTTATGAGCTACCTTGATGCACACTCTTATTTCACCAAGCCTGTGGCTGTGCCTGTAAATCCGTGTTGTGGAGTTCAGTCACTTGCTGACATCGAACGCCAAGCCATAAACGACGTCGTCAAGGAAGGTGTTACAATGCTAGAAGATTCACCAGGTCTCACAACAAAAATTTCTCATAGAATTGTAGTAAGTCCCTCCGAGCCAATAAAGCAACGAGCATATCAGTACTCTCCCAAAGTTCTCAAGGTGATGCATGAGGAACTGGATAAGATGCTTGCTTCTGGAGTTGTGGAGCCTAGTCATGCAGCGTGGGCTTCACCTGTGGTGATGGTGCGGAAGGGTGATTCGTATCGGTTCTGCATTGATTTTCGACGAGTGAATGACATTACAAAAAAAGATTCCTACCCAATGCCGAATATCAATATGTTACTTGACAGCTTGAGACAAGCTGCATACTTGTCTAAGCTCGACTTAAAACAAGCTTTTCTGCAAGTTCCGTTAGCAGATGAAGAGAGTCGAGATATTACCTCTTTCATAGTCCCGAATCGAGGGCTTTTCCGATTCCTAACGATGCCATTTGGACTCTGCAATGCCCCCAGCACATTCCAGAGGCTTGCAGATTCAGTATTTTTGGACCTCTATCCCCAGGTTATAGTTTTCCTAGATGACATCCTAATATGCACATCCGACTTCCATACCCATTGTGTTCTTTTGAGAGAAGTTTTCCGCAGATTAAGGGAGTCTGGGTTGAGAATAAATCCCGATAAGTGTGATTTTGGCTGTGTTGAAGTTAGATATTTAGGATATAGAGTAAACATTGACGGCATAAGTGTAGACCCGGAAAAGTCAGTAGCCGTGACATCATACCCAACCCCAAAGAATGTTGCAGAACTTCGCAGGTTTTTGGGAATGGCTGGTTGGTATAGGCGCTTCATTGCCGACTTCTCAAATATCGTTGCTCCTCTCACTGCACTTCTCAGTAAAAAACAAGTCTGGGCTTGGTCTGATGTTCAGAATCAATCATTTGAGTCACTGAAGATTGCTTTAACAAGCGCACCAGTGCTGGCCCGGCCCAACTTTGATTTACCCTTTACATTGCAGACAGATGCTAGCCAGTGTGGTATAGGAGCTGCACTCACTCAATTGCAAGAAGGATCTGAAAAGGTGATAACATACTGTTCCAGATCTTTGAATGCAGCAGAAAGGAATTACTCGGTCACTGAAAAAGAGTGCCTCGCGGTTATTTGGGGAATCGAGAAGAATCGGCAATATTTGGAAGGCAGCCGCTTCCAGGTAGTGACAGACCATTCATGTCTCAAGTGGCTTCTCAACGTTAAAAATCCCACGGGCAGGCTTGCTCGTTGGGTGTTGCGCCTTCAACCATGCAACTTTACAATAGAATATCGGAAGGAAAACTAAAATTGCGTCGCAGATGCTTTATCTCGTATTACGCCTTCTATAAACATTATTACTTCCGCCTTGGTCCAGTCTACGTCAGCTGAATGCACAATGACAGCGCCCACTGCAACCAACGATGAATGGTATGAGAGGAAACTGTATAGAGTTAAAACCAGGCCAGATGACCACCCAGACTGGAAGATTGTGGGTGAACATCTGTACTACTGTCGCAAGTCATTTCTGAAAGGCGAATTAACCGATCCAAGTGAGGACTGGAAGATAGTAGTACCCTGGAACTTACGATCTCGCATTCTACAAGAGTGCCATGATGATCCCCAATCAGGCCATTTGGGAATAGCCAAAACTCACTGGCGCATTGGTCGGCACTACTATTGGCCAGGAATGTACCAGGATATACTGCATTATGTTCAACGGTGTGACGTTTGTCAGCGAGTGAAGCCTTCCAACACCACTCCACAAGGGTTGATGTACCCACGGTACCTCACTACTCCTTGGCATACAGTATCGGCAGATATAATGGGACCGTTTCCTACCAGTGCTTTTGGGAATAAATATTTATTGGTGTTTGAAGATGTTTTTACTAAATGGGTAGAGCTGATCCCTATAAGGGCAGCCACGTCTTCTGTAATCTTAGGGAAATTTCGTTCAAGTGTTCTCAACCGATTTGGTTGCCCTAATTCACTGATTACAGATAATGCTAGCAACTTTGTAAGCTCAGCCATCCAGTCTCTGGCAAAATCATGCGGTATCAACCATTGTACTACCCCCCTGTACCACTGCCAGGCTAATCCAACAGAACGAGCGAACAGAAATGTTAGACAGCTAATCGTGACTTATCTAGACAAAGAAAGACACACCAAATGGGACCACTACATCGGTGAACTACAGTTTGCACTAAATAGTGCGGTTCACAGCTCGACGAAGTACTCTCCAGCATTCCTCAACTTTGGACGAGAAATAACCTCTGCTTGCTCTCTGTCTAGGCTATTGAGGTGCCCAGCTCCACTTCCATCAACAAGGAGCCCTGACCACAGCGAATGGGCTGCTAGGATGAGCAAGATTTCAGAGCTGAATCATCTAGTAGAGCAAAACCTTTTGAAGGCCAGTCTCCAGCAGAGCCAGCGGTATAATCTCCGTCGCCGGCCACAAATCTTCAAGGTAGGAGATCTGGTTCTAAGGAAATCGTTCCAACTTTCGTCAGCTGGTGACCGTGTTGCTTCCAAACTGTTTCCAAAGTTTGAAGGCCCCTTCAAAGTCTCTTCAGTCAGTCCAGGAGGGACTTGCTCGCTATTAGATTTGCAAGGCAAGAATGCTGGATTGTGGCATCCCTCTAAGTTGAAGAGGTACATTGTGACCTCAACCGCTGGGGAGGGGTGTGTGACGCAAAACATCTCAGAGAGAGCGGTTTCGTGAACGGTGACGGCAGGAGAACGGAGCTGCAATCGGGAGTTGGTTATCACAAGCTGGAGCCGTGCACGTTGCGTTGTTTTGTTTCTTATTCTCCCGCGGAGTATTCCCGTTTTTGTGAGTCCCTCCCGAGAATTTTACGGGTGGTTCGGATCGCACTCGCTCACACAGACTCTGTCTCTCTCTTTCTCCAGTTTCCCGAAACTCGTCTCTGCCAAACCCTGTCTCCTGCCGTCAACCAACGAAGACAAGACGATTAGAATTTGCCTTTTTATTTATTTTGTACCGTGGACTTGGAATTTGATTCTTTTGAGAAGTTGTTTTCTTTTATATATATTTTGTTCGTTTTCTGTGTATTTGTGACCCTTATCGGAGAGCCCATTTATTTCAATTAAAAGGTTAGTTTTGTTTACGTTTTGACGATTGGTTTATTTTCTTTCATTTCTTTTAAGTTCACAAAATCATATTCATTCATTATTGTCGGTCAATCGTGGGTTCATCCCCTAACACAATAATAAATATCCGTCACACAAGACTTGAAGCCATTCTCAATAGCTCTCCACTGTGTTCTGTTCTGGGGACCCTGGAGGATCCTTGATGCACCTGACACCAGGACACTTCCTCATTGGGGAACCCTTACTCTGCTCTCCCCAACCATTCCTAATGGATGTCTCTGTTTCTCATCTCTCGTGCTGGCATCTGGTTCAACGAGCAACCCAGGAATTTTGGCATCGCTGGAAAACCCAGTACCTGCAGACCCTTATTGGACGACAGAAGTAGACTCGACACCATGAACCCCTGTCCATTGGTGATGTAGTGGCCATCCTCAGCCAGAAACTGCCCCCTCTGGATTGGCCAATTGCATAGGTGGAAGAGCTTCCCCCTGGTGCTGATGGCATTTCTCAATCTGCACAGGTCTGGACAGCTACTTGTATTTGCCTATAGCCTGTTGCCAAGCTTGCCAAACTGCTGCCTGCATCTTCAGCAGACTCTTAACTACCACTGCTTCCCTTGAAACGTTAGCTGGGGCACAAAAGCTTTTGGGTGGGCAGTGTACACGACTATCAGAGGAGCGCACAATATGGTGGTCGACGTCAGTCACCATTCGTTTCCATTGCGATCGTCGCTGTGCTGCTTTCTATGTACTCCATTTCGCTTCTCGTTGTTATCAACAGCTCTTTAATTTTCTGTGCGTTATCTTCTCCCGCCGCGCTATCGGCTCTCGTGTTTTTCTCCTGTTGTTCTTGTTTGTAACGAGTTATTTACCGCGTAATTAAATTCTTTCTAATTTGGCCCATCGTCTGTGGTTCCCACTAACCCACACTCGTTACAGTCCACTTCTCCTGAGGTTCAAGGAACCAGATCGATCCCCAACACAGGGTGTTTTAAAATAGTTAATACCTACATATTGTTCTTAATAAATGTTCCTCTGACTGTTCATTGCACAGAGATAAAAATGAAAATCTGTCGAAAATAAGGTTTTTTGACCATTTTTGTGAATTCCCAAGTAACTGCGTCACTGGATTAGATCCATCTCACAGTTCTAGCAACCTATACCCATATTTTGATGTCCACAACCATTTCCGTATCTATCTGTTGAACGGAGATATAAGAACGAGATTCGGCGAATATTAATTTAACGTTTTTACAATTTTCTCAAAAACAGCTCAAACGATTTCGATCAAACTTACGGAGTTCTCTCAACTACTTAGTACATACATACTGTTCTCGATAAATGTTTCCGTAGAAATGCAATGATCGAAGATACAGCGCCCGTGCACATATCAGAATGCATGCACATTGCAGAAAGTTGTGAGTTCCTACACACCATATATTTCTATTATGGTACATTGTGCAGGCTACCCCTAATCCCTGGTCGTCCATTTCTTTATCTCAAACTTTGTTCTACCCGCAAATAATCTTCATAAAGCAAGTTGTTGTTTTTCATTGAGTGACAGTGACTTTATACAACTAGCTTTCAACTCAGCTGTCCACGAATCCACGGGATACAGCCCCAATAAATTGTTTCTCGGTGGGGAGGTGTACACACCATTGGAAATTTTGTGGGAAATTCCGAAAGAACCTAATAAAACCGATGTTAGGGATCTCTGGCGAGAAGCATATCGAAATCTACCGGTAGCACATGAAAAAATTAGAAGGCACATAACGTAGGAAGTTCGTGGAGTGCAATGTGCATGATAAGGTCCTTCTCAAAACATTCGTTCTGTCAAATAAAGTAAAAATAATTAACCGCAAACTATCCTTCAAATTTTCAGGATCATACACGATAATTGCCCGATACAGCCCAGTTACTTACACCCTCCGAAACGACGATAATGAGGGCGATATAAAAACTGCTCATATTTCCCAACTAAAAAAATACGTAACTCCTCGAAGACATGTATAAAAAAATTTAAAAAAAAACCTCACGCATAACAAAGGTTAAACCACTGGTGGCAAGTTAACAAATAACAAAGGCAACAGACCATCCTTTCTTTAGAGTCTTTAGAAGATGTCGAAAGCATTTGAAGGAGCTAACGTATGTGGCATCTGTTGTGTACAATAACAGATGCCACATACGTTGGTACACATGATCACAGCGGGTAGGACATGGGAGCAAGCGGTCAAAAGTCACTCCACATCCCTGATGATCAACAGCCACACTCCAGAACTGGGCAATCCATCATCAGCATACTGGGAGTGATAAAAGCCAGACTCTCTCAGCAAAATAACACAGTCACCAGACGCCACGACTCAATGGGAGCAACGCTGGGCACTGCCCTACCACAGTTGGCCCGAGATTCAGGCTAGCATCCTCAGAACATCATTCGGCTAGACAGACATCCGGCGGACCCCTGACGACGGCACACTGAAGCCAGCAGACCCCTCTACGCAGCTTAACAACAAACCACAAGCTTCCTCGCAGCTGCAGCCAGAAATTGCAGTCACCCACCAACGCCCCCGAGAGCTCAACAACGACGGCACTTCTCTGAAGAACGGTCGTGATGTCACGGACAAGACAGCCCGGAACATGTTCGCAATCTAGTGCGCCCGTGTGGCGGGAGGCAGGCCTAACGGGCTACAAGACCAGTCAGTCCGTCGTCGAAGCCGCTCCCAAGAGTCATCGCAGTTAGACTGTCCCGATTTCCGCTATTTTCTTCACCGGAAAATTGTTTCCTCGGAAGGCAGGTGCGTTCCCAAAACGTTTCATTTATTTTCGACATTTCAATTTTATTTTTACCAGCAAGATTTCAGTTACCTTTTTCCTAAGTCGATTAATTTAATTTTAGCACAGCATAATATTTTATTATAAATTTTCTTAAACTTTCCACCTTTTGTTTTCCCGTTCTCTCCCCAAATTTCTAAGATCGCCGCGACAAGGCGGCAAGATATTAATTGCGACGTCGTTGGAGATTTAGCCGATAGTACCGTCGCAATTTTCTTTTCGTCTATCACAAAATGTCAAATGCTGACCGAAAACCTTACGTACTTCAATAACGATTGTTAAGTGTGTAAATGTACTGTATCGCATCTAAAATTCTTGAAACAATATTTTCATTCATTCGCTACTCTCATACACGATTGAAAAATAATCATCGCAATACAAGAACAAGAATACGAACGCGAAACTTTCTGAAGGAGAGGCAAGAAATAATCAAGCGTATGTGATATATGTCACAAAAGCAGTTCAGAAATAAATAAGGACTACACAGAAAATTCTGAAAACCTATGAGCCGTATTTATCAGTATTGCATTAAAAATTAACTTACCTCTATACTAATCTTCAATCGAACGCTGTATGTACAAGCAGAAATCGATTTCCTAGGGTACAGGTTTCCCCGTCTCGCCGGGATGCTGACTCATGTGTGGTAGATCCATTGTGCATACGAGTGGTCCTACAGTAAACGACGGTTGTTGGAAGAGCATAAAAGCCTTGCAGATTTGACTGTTACTAAGCGAGCTTATAGCCGTTTCGCTAGTTTGCAAAGCAGGTAAAATGCACTAAGTTTATCTCTTCCTTTGAAAGTTGCACCCAAGTAAATAGCTGATCAGGTGGGAGACCAGATTAAAAACTCCTCGCAGATGGACGGGCAACAGGTCTCCACTGGGAGATTGGCTTAATGACAACCTGCCGTACCTCCATGAGCGAGTGCCTGGGCTTTTACACGATAGTGAAACAGCAACCTCCATGATTTTCTACAGATATAAATCTTTTATGAAGGTTAACGTATAGTCATTTTGATAAGGAAACAGGCCTGGCTACGAGTAGTTAAGAAAATCTTCTCCTTCCAAAACTTCCTCTGGACTGGGGCGTTTCAATTCAGCACCACCAGTGAGAAATGTTATAGCAAATATTCCAAATGTTTCGAATTAGCAGCAATTTAACTTGACGAACTCCCACTTTGGCCCACCAAATCACGCTCCACTTACTTATCCTTTTTCGATAGTAATCATGCCAAAGCGTGAGAACAAGAGTACACTTTCTAATTGACGTAAACGAGCCTTTGATAGCCGATCATTGATGGGCAACAGCGAATGCTAAGACGTCCAAGTTCATTTACCTCCGGAGTTAGGTCCCGGAATTATACGGTTAACTGCGAGGACGGGCCTGTAAAATATTCTCAGTTCGTCGGATACTCCTAATGAGCCCCCCCCCCCTCCTAACCCAGGACCCTTCCACCCATAGAAAACCTTCTTTAGAGAACTTCACGGAACGGTACACAAGTATGCCTATGAAATAAAGTAAATTACCATCTGTCTTGAGCTATTGAATTCAATTTAAAAAACCAGTCTTCATTTTTGTTGAGATCTCGTTTTAACGCACGCATAATAGCAAAACTTGAAACATTGCTGAAGAATAAGTTATCGTAGGTATATTTAGTTCACCCACACTCTCCCTTGAGGTGTGGTACTTCTCATTTTTCCTAAATTTATTAAAATCCAAGATAATTTAAAACCAATCGAAATACACTCTACGTAATACTCTTGCACAAAAGTGCAATTATTTTAAACCCATATGAATTAAAAGCGAAAGTGCTACTGACTAAAACGTAGCTTAGGAAAGTAAAAAGGTAGTTAATTACAAAAACAACTCAAATGAAAATGGTTGAAATATTCACATCTTGATCAGTCTTGAAGGCATAGTACTTGTCAATATAGGTTAATCGGTTTTCAAGTCTTAAATTAATAACCTGACAGCGTAAACATAGAAGACAGTGCAATGAGAATCCCCTTCCAAATGATGAGAATGTGCCGATATCAACAGAACGCCAGTGGAACGAAACTATTGTGCCCACCAGCGGAAAAGCATTAAATAGAAATGAAACAAAAAGGGTTCGTGACAATGGCAAGCTCTCACTAAGATTTTATCGCTTTGGGGATAGGTGGGTCCTGCGAGAATGGTGGAAATGACGTGGAAAACTAGTTTGAAGCGAAGAATCAAAGTGACCAGTCAAGCAACCGATGGTAAGTGTAACACTCCTTTGCTCGCATAACACTGATAATTAAAAACTGCTCAGGAAACTAAATGTTTAATCTCTTCACAACTCCGAAGAATGGGTGTTTCATTTCAACTACAAATATCTGGTGCAACACCCAACTGTCCGCCAACCCTATAAATTCGAACACCAGCTACATATGCGAGCGCTATATCTTCGTTCAACGCATTTCTATAGGAACATTTATGTAGAACAAAATGTAGGGACTAGATAGTTGAGAGTGCTACGTAAGTTTGATCGAAATTGCTACAGCCGTTTTTGAGAAAATTGGAATATCTATAAGACAAATCTCCTTTTCTGAGTTAACTTGGCTTATTTCTCCGTTCAACACACACATATACAGAAATAATTACAGAGAACGAAATGTGAGTATGGGTGGCTAAAAGACACTCTGTAAGATTGATCAAATCTAGTGAAGCAGTTAGCACAGAATTTACGGAAATGTTCGATAAAATATTGTAGGAACATTTATTGACAATAATACATAGGTATTAACTATTCAAAAACATCTTGTGAGTTTGGTGAGAATCGTTGAAGCTGTTTTGTCTAAAAGCGTAAAAAACCTAATTTTGCTTCATAGGCCAATTATTTCACCGTATTTTCATGGAGATATGTATCGAGAAGAAAAGTTTTGTACTAACTAGTAGAAGATAATTTGAAAGTTTAATCAAAATCGTCAAAGTTGTTTTCGAGAAAAATGCGAAAAACCCTATTTTTGGTAAATTTTTGTCACTTACACCCTTTCCCATCAACCGAAATCGCCCAAAACCTTATTTTGGTGTCGACAAAAAATAACGAACAAATCAATAAAGAACCAGCTCAGTCGGTTCAGCCATTCTCCCGCAAATCGAACTACGGACACACACACACACACACACACACACACACACATTTTTTTTCTCCGAAGCTCACCGTAAATGGGACAGTGGCACCCAAAATGGAAAAACTAAATAAATAATAAGTAAGGAAATGGGGAGGACGCTCAGATTACTCCACCCTGGCTCTAGGGATAGAAGGATTGGAATGGGGAAGGAAAGAAGGATAAGAGGATGTTCCACGATAGAACGACCATCCGTTAAGGTACAACCCAAGCAACACACACGTGGGGATACCTCGGGGAACGCCTGCTGACACACCCAGTCGACACATCTCATCCACACTTTTCTTGCACCACACACCACGCCAGGACACGGTCCATGCTACAACCCTGATGTTACCTGCATCCACTCCACCAGCTTCTGACACTGCCATACGAAGATCCGTCCTGTCGTATTAGCGCTTCTTGCGTTGCCAAGTTAGCTCACGATCCTAGCTGCCAGATATGGGTCATGGCGTAGTATGTGGTGCAAAATAAATGTAAATTAATAATAAATTAAATGTACTGGGTACAAGATTAGTTGACCAGGGTTTACGCTGTTCTTGTAATCCTAGGACAGTGGTAGGGGATTTCAAGTAGAATTTAGTCCTTGAAATAATAACTATAAGCTGTAGACACCCACCTAATAGTCCAAGCTATCTCACCCGAAGAAGTGGAAAGCAGTGTAGGCATTACAGCACTGCACCTTTTTGGGCTTTCTGTACTCATGCAACGGAAGCACAGGGCGATCAAAGTCTGCCAGTGGACTGACGAGCTTTAATCGCCTCAAGCAGAATGCTAATAGAGCCAGAAGATACTAACAGACTCGTGGCCCTGATGACAGAGCAAGTTCTCATAGGAAAAGTGAATGTAGAGCAGGTTATAGGTGCGATGCAAAGTGACTCATGGAGGCTGACAGCGAACCATACACCTATGTGGAATAACTGATTGTGCTGATCCGTACACAGTGGCTTCAATAAGTAGAAAAGGAATTTATTTAATCAGCTGAAAACACTCAACTTTCCTTAGCTCTACATAAATTCACTGGTTTTCATGGCTTTTGTAGTAATTCAATTTATTATTCACTCAGTTCATTTAAGCTTAGTAAAACACCTCTTCATGGGAGCAGAAAGCTGAAGCGATTACTGTTCCAGAATTTATTGTGCTGCTTGTACTCATGCCCTAGCCATTATTGAGGAATTGGTACGCAGTAAATAAATTCTTCAGGAAAATTCAAGTGGTAGTCCAATCAAGTACCTATACGATGAGTCGTTAATAACTCTCATAAGATATGCAGGGGTTGCTCCGGAAATTCCATGATTTCAACCACTGCCGTTTCACTTATTACCATTTCTGAAAGTTTTTACCCGTTAACTCTGGAAAACTGATCATAGCCCTTCTAAAAAAAAATCGTGTTTACAGCCTCATTTACTCCCTGTGTACCAATTACTCAATAATCGTAGCATCAGTGAGAGCACCCAAATAAATTCCGGGACTGTAAGCTTTATTTATTTTTACCACAGTCAAGTTAGATTTTACCAAGTTCAAATGAAATTAGTGAAAAATAAATGGAATTAATAGCAAACGCCACATAGACCAGTGAATTGATGTAAAGCTAAGAAAAGTTATGTGATGCGGTGCACTCGATATATTATCAAAGATTCCCCATTCGCCTTTTGTGCACCACTTGCAGCTCCAGTAGTTCCTATAACGGTGACGATTGTTAGAAGAGTGGCTAAACCTACCAGCTTTGACTGCTACTAAACAAGCTTATAACCATTTGCCTAGTTTGTGAAGTAGGTCATGGCAAAGAAACGTGACCATAGTTGATCTGTCCCTTTGAAACTTGCCACCCAAGTAAATAGTTAGATCAGATGGGAAACCAGACTAAGAACTCCTTCCAGATGACACAGCATTCCCCAGGTGGTCATACCTCGCCACAGTAACACAAGGGCAGCAGGAGTCCAGCGGGACAATGGCTGAATAACAACCTGCTGTACCTCCACAGGCCTGTGCTTGGTGGATGCTGAGTGAATAATCTTTGGATACTCAATCTCAACAATCCATGTTCAGGGGAGAGTTAGCAATACAAGTCGTAAAATTGTTGAGATTGGGTATCCAGATTATTCAAAGCTCGTAGCACGTTGCCAGCTGCTATGCTACTCAGAAAAGGAGATTTGTCTTATAGATATTCCAATTTTCTCAAAAACGGCTGTAGCAATTTCGATCAAACTTACGTAGCACTCTCAACTATCTAGTCCCTACATTCCTGGAAAAATAGCGGAAGTTGTGCATTTAATTGGAAATCAATAAAAATTCGGTAAAATTAATATCAGAGATCAATACATTTCTTCTAGCATTACCAAATGAAGATCCCATACCGATTTACCATGGCACAGGTACTGAAATCATAACTTTAAGTGGTATCTACTAGGTGAAACCTAGCAACGATCGTGTTATTTACCGCAATAATACTTTGCTTGCTGCACATAAAACCACTTTTGGAAAACTGATAATGATAGTGTTATCAATCTGCAAATCAATAACGCTTTACAAGCAGATCGGGAAATAAATATGAAAGATGTCGTGCTAACTTCAATAACGTCAAGCAATGCACATTCTGTAAAGAGATATATGATATCAGAGCTTCGTATGACTGCTTTTGGACAATTGAGCTTGTCAAATACGGGGTCCGCAGAAGAAAAGTCAATCTAACAACTTCAAGTGAATTTTGATTCTACGACTTCTACAAACAGTAAATACTTGAAAGGGTACCTGGAATTGTAATTGGGTTTTTATTTTGTAACTAAGCTCATATCTTTCTATTCTGTTTGAGTTATTTGGTTTTCCACACAATCGCGTTGTAATAGATTGTATCGTTATTATTATTGTAATCTGTCTAGAAATAATCTAAGTAATTTCAAGTTAATTATCCACAATGTCAATCAACTGTTTTTTGAAACTTAGGAGCGGAGGACGAATGTAATTACAATTCGTGTATTCGTGCATTTATATAAGGATTACTAAGATGTCAAGCCGCCGCGTCGGTAGTAGAACATTGTGAGTAACCCCATTTGGGCTCTGTTTGGTATGAACTCGATCAAACGTCTTACTCTACTGTTCGTCCCTGCAATTCCAGATTATTCTCTGCTCTCAGTAAGTTTAAGTATTGGAAAAGGTGTTATCTCTCAATCTAAGATGAAAGTGACAAACAGAAAAGGATGGGGAGAGGACCCCAAAGGTGAATGCTCGGTAAGAAAATCGATAGAAGGGGCGGTGCACGGGGGCGGCGGGCGACGAGCGCTGGAGGAGTGCAAGGCCGGACGACCCGAATATGGTGCAACACGCTTAGTCACCCCCTACCACGGGGAAATGACTCACGACCCGTTCCCTCGGTGACTTACATCAGAATACGAGACTTAACAAGATGTGTCCAAAGACAATTTTCGACAACCCATCATGTGAGGACATTGAGGAGGTCGGTCAATTAAACGGAATAAAGCTGAAAATCGTCAATTACACATCTCGAACGACAAACGAAACGATCGAGGTGACCTGAAACGAACTTTAATTGTTGGGGGACTTACTGAGTCTGGTTCTGATGTCTTTAATCTGAATTTCTTCGGTTGACAGCTTCTTTGAAGGTTTATGGGGCCCAGGCTCGACGAATTTCTGCGGTTGTGCTTTTGTTTGAACGTGGGGAGGTGAAGGGTCTCTCGGTGGCGTCGGTTGTCTTGGCCGAGGAGGTGGCGACGGGTCCCTGACCACTGACTGGGTTTCCTTAGGCGGCTCCATCTCTTTGAAAACCACAGACTCTGGCTCCGGCGTTTGAGTCGGCTCGTAGGGCTCTGGAGACTCCGCTTTAGCTGGTTGGTGTTTGGGGACCGGAGGAGGGACCGGAGACGGAGTCTCTTCCCGAGGACCGGGCGACGGCGTTCGGCTTTTGTCGGCAGCGGAGACGAAAGTCAAATCCTCTTTGGGCGGTTCGTGTTTCACGACAACAGCGTCTTCCACGTACTGCGATTCGAATTCCAAAAACTTGCTCACAGAGTCGGCAGGTTCCGGCGGGAGGGGCTTTTCAAAACCAAACCCGTCAACTTTTTTACTTTGATCCGAAGCCAATTTGAGTAACTCGTCATCGTCAGTCTTTTGAGACAAATTAGGTACCTTATTCATTGCATCAGACATCAATTCGTCTAGGAAGCGATTAGTTTCTTTGGAAGCGGTTTCCGAGAGTCCGTGAGAAGGAGCGAGAGGGTCGTAACCTAAAAGATCGGTTTCCGTCAATCCGAGCATCTGGTCCCCCTTGTGAGCCGCAGACCCGGTCAAACTATCCTCGACGCCACTTACTAAACTCGATTCGAAGACTCGAGGCTCGTGAGCGCCGCTATCCTCCGGTAAGTCGTTGACGGCTACGGATATCTTGTGCGAGGTCTCCATATTCCTGGACTTGAGCTCAAGGGAACCAAACGATATTTGACGATCGGAGCACCCAAAGACGCGACGAAGAGCTAGAGATGGAGAGCGATGGAAAACAAAGACGTTCGCGGTTAAAATGCCTGAGACACCGGATCGGTTGATAGGGCGGACCGAAGCGACCGGAGCGGAGATCGGATTCCGACGACTTAATCGCCGGGGCAACACCTTGGGTGGGGGTGTGGCTGTCGGCGGTGGGGGTTCTTGACAGCTGCTCTGAACTCACGACTAAGCCCCGACCAACTACTCCCGCACAACTACCGTTTTCTCCCAATGCTCCCTTGCCAACGCCTTCGTTACCTTGTGCGCCTTGTTTCTTTAACTAGTCATGAAAAAAGTTATAGTTATATGGTTGCCGACCAACACATATTAAGTTGATAAAATGCAATGAACAATGTCACTAGCGGCGACAATGCATTAATTCCTAATTACCAATCAACACCACAAACATCACGCTGATCAATCAAACCAACAACATCCTCTTTCACGAAAATAAAACGTGCGTATGTGCGCCAGGGTTGGTGTGAGAAAAGGATTTTTGACTAAAATGGATGCTGCTGTGTCTTGGCGATCTCAGGAAAATATCAACCTCCTGGTTGTGTGGCTGACGGCAACACGGTGGAGAAGTTAAGACTGTTGAATCGTGGTTCATCATGTGGCAGCGGGTGTGCTGCTTATAGAGGTTTCATCCACACAAATAGGGAGTAGGACGTACCATGCTCTCTTATCGCGAATGTGTGTCACTTGTCTTCAGAGGAGTGACCAAACTCATCTTCAGACTTGTTTACTTAATGGACATGGTCTGGCGGTTTGCTGAGTTGGAGAAAGCTTGCGAATGCTCACCAAGAAGGTCTGCCCAGGAGAGCATTTCCTAAACTTTCCACTTTCCTTGGCTCTACAAAGAAGAAAGGAAGTTATGTAATCGACTGGGATTTTTTTTTTTTAGTTTTCTTCAGATCTTCTCGTTTCAGCCCCTACTGAGTCCGAAAAACACTGTTAGGGAAAACGGTGTGTTTGCGAACGCGATTGAAAGAAAATGGCTGAACCAAATCTGCTCAAACGTGATATCTAGGCAGATCGGGACGACAAAGCGAGGTTTTGAGCTAAATACGCCCAAAACTAATTAACTTAACTAGTTATCATAGTGTCCAAAACACGAAACTTTTTTTTTCAAAAATGGCTATAACGGTTTTAATTAAATTTTGTATATGGTCAGCTCCTGATGAACCAACAATACCAACTAACTCCCATTCTGGGGTAAATGATGGGAGCAGCACAGTAAATGTGCCCCTACTTAATGCGCTCAAATGCTGCTAGAATCTTCAAAAAAGAAAAGAGGTGCTATACCAATTGGATACCTATACGATGAGCGTATATTAGAGCACATAAGATATACACAGGCTACTCCAGCAATTCAACTACTGCCGTTTCACTTTCTACCATTTCTAAGAATTTTTATCAGATAACTCTGGAAAAATTATTATTATTAATTTCAAAAAAATCTTGTTTACTGCCTCATTTATTTTCTGTGCACCAATTGCTCAACAATAGCCAGTGCATGAGCAGGTACAAGCAGAACTATCAATTCTGGGACTGTGCCGCCTCCTGTCACCGTGAAGTGATGTTTTACCTAGTTCGAATGAACTGTGTGAAAAATTAATTAAGTAAAAAAAAGCTATGAACACAAGTGAATTGACTTAAATCTAGGCAAAGGAATGCAGGAATGAAAGAGCATATGTGGTGCAGCGCACTTGATATTTTCCTAATTAAGTCATTTCAAATATAATTGTAATCTTCAAAAAAAATGTCGTGGTAGTCCAATCAAGTGCTTATACAATGAGAGTTTGATAACCTCATAAGATATACAGCGACTATTCCAGAAATTCCGGAATTTCACCCCCACCACTTCACATACAGCCACTAGTTTGCAACATACATTGTAAAGCAGGCTGAACTGTCACTGATCAGAAATATTTTTATCCCGTAGGAACTTAGTATTGAGCAGGGGCGCTGATGACATTCCTTATGTTATTGTTCGCACATCAAAATGACATACGTGAGTCGGCTAATTGGCCTATACAAATTATTACATCCTATTTACTAGCATCACATGGTTTGATGAGCAGCTACAAACCTTTCATTATATCAATTATCACTTTGATAATTATTCACCAGTCGAAAAAAATGTTTAAGCTACGCTGTATGGGGTTTGCATTCTGTGCAGAAGATTCTCTTCTTCCGCATGGTCGCCATTTTTCTACTAAATCCCATCGGGAACCAGGCAGGCATATATTACTTGGTATTATAGTTTGGAATAATACGTCACGCAGAGTTTTTGTTAAGTAAATTTAATTGTGAGAATTCAGTAAACGAAATGGCGAGAGAAAAGCATCAAATAACATATATACGTGAGAAATATATGGAAGAAGAAGAAGAAGATATCAGGGCACCAGCCAAGGCCGAGGGAACAATGACCAAAGTCGTGGCCATTCAGACCCATTTCCTATCTCCCCAGAGTTATTGGGAGTCTGAGTTTCTTTAAAAAGGGCTTCGGAATCTACCAGTCTCCTCCACAAATTCTAGGATCTTTTTCCACTCGGTTTCTCTCAAACTAGTATTATTTAGTATTCTCTCCCCTAGTACATCGAGTCTAATACCAAACTATAACGGGCATTCCCTAAGAAAGTGATCTACCGTTTCTATTTCTCCACACCGGCACATACTGTTGATGTTGGGATTGATCCTGTTGAGAGTCTTACCCACTGCGTAGTGCCCAGATAACATCCCAGTGATTCTTCGTAGTCTTACCTTACTTAAATCCTGTACCCAATTGGTTCGTTGCAGATTACAATTAGTTATGCCCATAAATTTGGAATGTTGGTACCCTTCATGGTTGTTTATTTCGTCCCTGACGTTACTCCACATTTTCTCATTCATTTTCGCTTTCAGTTGTTGCATTGTGATAGGTGAGAACGGTTCTGGTCCAACAATGTGACCCCTGGCTTCCGCTTGGCTAGTTCATCCGCTCTCCCATTCCCCGCATATCCCCTATGTCCGGGTTCCCTATTAGCGTGATTGTGTTCCCTAGTTGATGGAGTTTCCCAACATTGTACTTTGTTTCTTCTATGAGGTAGCTCTTGACTATTGGATTGCCCAGTGTTTTTACCACAGATTGGTTGTCAGTATTGATAGCTATATTCGTATTCTTAATGTTCCTTGTTAACAGTGGGCTAATACATGAGTTTATCGCGATGAGTTCACTTTGGTACACTGAGGTGTTTGTACCTAGTGAAAGTGATTCTTCCCATTCTAGTGCAGGAATATATACTCCCATTCCTGCATTAGTCTAGTCATTTTGCATCACTGCTAAGACCTGCTCTACGTTTGCTTTTCCAATGAAGGACTTGTAACGTCTGCCCCAGGGGTTCTCAGAGCTCTCTGCTTCCACTAAATTTCGCCAGCCTTGCCATTTGGCTCATTTGATGGCATGATGGAAAGCCTTCTTCTCGTGGATGAAGGCAGTTTGGAGTGTGGCTCTGGTATCATGGTCACGAGTGCATTGGTACATCCTTCTGGCTCTATTTACACTTTGCTATGAGGGGAGTAAGTTCCTCAGTCCACTATAGGACTTTTATCGCACTGTGCTTCTGTTGCCCATTGGAGTGCAGTGCTGTAGTAAATATGTCCACTTTGCTGTACGCAGTTCACCTTCCAGTACCTTAGAGAATTATGGCCAGTCAGCATTTTTTGTGGAGAATCGCTTTTCACGCGTGTCTTTGCAGAGGATGTTGTCATCTGCGATGGCAAAGTCAATAACCATGTGATCGCTCTGCATTGAGCCTGGTACGACTAGCCTATCCTGCAATTTGAGTAGCAAGGTGTGACCTGGCCCATCATAGGTCGCCTCAGCTGTGGGGTCATTGGGAACAACCAAGTTGTACTTGGTGAGCAAGTCTATATATGGATTGCCTGTCCCATCCAGGGTCGGGGACCCCCACAATGGTGATTTGGTGTTTGCATCAGCACAGACTATGGAGGGTCATCCTGATAGTCCTGCTAGAGCCCTCTCGAATGGTTGAAGCCTGTTGGCAACTGGTGCACCAAATTGCCTGTAAAATGATATTACAACCAGCTCAAAGCCAGGGGTCGAATGGGCACAACAGCCAAGTGCAGGCTGTTCAGATGGGTGAGTATGAGCATGTCGATGGATGCAGGCCACTGCTGCCTTGGCTCCTGTTCTTGGTCCAGCCCCCACTCTTGCCTGCAATCCCAGACCAACAGTTTTGGATCCTACGTATGGTTCCTGTATGGCGAGAACAGTGCAGTAAATTCTTGAGTGCACTTGGCAGAAGCTTAGCCATAACTGGGGAACTCTTATTGTGTTGTGCTGAAAGATTCGAACTGTTTTCAGCCTATTCATAATCCACTCGTGACTCCAGCTTCGAGATTTCAGATAGGCGTGGGTGATGAGGAGACCCTCATTCGCGCCAACAGGCGTGGATAGTCTGGACATAGGCACAAATCTGCTCCATATCCGTCAGATTAGTGTCCACTGGGTGTCTACTACTTGTAGTAGCCAGGTTGCCTGCTTGAGCTTGGTACTTATGGATGGTGCACCGCTGACACGCTATATAGAGCAGCCTTGCCCCCTCTAGTTTGTGGTATGAGTGAGAGGTGCTAGAAGCAGTGTCCTGGAAGATCCACCTCAGGCAAATTGATTTTAGCCCCTTTCGCTGGCCGCACCTATATAGGGGATCGCTCATAGGTACTTTGTCTCTGCTCATTATGAGTGTTTTGAGTAAATGTGTTCTGCCATGTAAGCCGTTGCAGTGTTGTTTGTATCTGGAATATGTTGCATGTGTCAGTGTTGTGAGCTTTTAGTCAGCTCATATGACACACAGGGAGTACAGCAGTGGAATTCTAGACAACTGCAGGGTGAGCACACGTACACACACAATTTTGTTTGAAGCTCACTGTAAATGGGACGGTGGCACCCAAAAATGAAAGACTAAATAAATAATACATAAGGAAATGGGGAGCGCACCCAGACTACCTTTTACTGGCTCTAGGGATAGATGGATTGGGACGGGAAAGGAAAGAAAGATAAGATGATGTTTCACGCCAGGACACAGTAAATGCTGCAACCCTGATGCTACCTGCCTCCACTCCATGAGCTTCCAACACTGCCATACGAAGATCCGTCCGGTCATATTGGCGCTTCTTGGCTTGCCAAGTCAGCGCAAGATCCTCACTGCCAGATACTACATGGACATCCAGGATCACTGCAGAATGGTCGGGACCAACGGCGACGATTTAGCTCCTCAGTCTTTCTCCAGAGACATCCAAATAGTGCCGCTCTCTCTCCACTTCCCAGCCCTTAGATGACAATACACCCATGATTCTGCGACTCAAACCGGTTACCACAAGCATAACAGCAAGCATCCACAACATTACAATCCCAGCCTCTTGTACACCTCATCGCTTTAGGCATTGATGCCACACAAATGGCGTGAAAGTGCTGGTAATCCTTCCCATGAATGACCTCTGAAGCCTGCTCTACCCACACAGAAGAGTAGGGGGGAGTCAGGACACTGCCTGAGTTCCTCTCTGTCAACTGAACCATGCAGAGCAGCGTCAAACTTATGGGCGATCTGCAAGCCCCGCTTGGTACCTGCGAGGAGGACGGTATCATCCACGCCACCCACACTCCTGGGGCGGGGTCAAACCCTACTTTTTGAGGCAGCTTACCCAGCGCAGTTTCAATCACTATAGAGTTTTTTGGACTCAGTAGGTTCTAAAACGTAAAGATCTGAAGAAAATTCAACTTTTTTTTTCAGCCAATTACAAAACTTTCCTTTTTACTCAGTAGAGCCAAGGAACGCAAAAAGAAAGGCTTTGAGGTTATTGATCATCTTGTGCTCTCCTAGCTGTAGTAGGATTGCATGTTGTCACAAGAACAGATCAATATGATGGGCGCTTACTCGTTTTATGGTAAACGCACAAGTACACACCATTCCAGAATATAAATCCACCGTGTGTCCCGTATCTTTAGTGTCCTGCAATGTGCCATCAGAGGCCATCATTTTCACTCAAAATTCGAATACATTCGTTGTTGAACTGCGGAGTGAAACTGTGAATTCCTCTCTCTTCGTCAATTAGGTGTTGTAACAAAGTCTCTTACGTCATGGGCCTGACGCTAAATTTCATCCCCAAATAAATTAACGGACATTGTATTTAGTATCAAAGCTCCTCTATCTGTTGCCTACCACAAAGAGCAATATCCTAAAATCTGCATGTACATACTACTTGCTCAAGTATTTTTATACTTTAATGTTTATAGTGCTTTTCAATCATACATGAGTAGTAGACCATCACATGATGGATATAGATAAAATAGAATGTCATTAAGGTACCAACATATGCAAATTGTGCACCGTGTTTATTATCTCCAAAGAATTAAAAGGGAAGAATGTGCATGTTTTTTGTTACGGTTTGGTTGTGGATGAAAATCGTATCATCGTTCGATGATGAACATAATATTTGAAAATGGTTATAGTTTTTCGGTCAGAATGACAAGGGATAGGGGAATTTAAAAATCTTTAAAAGCAAGTTCCAGAAGAGCTGCTACTTATGAGCTCCTATAGAACGACTTTTCTGTTTCCTTGGGATCAATAACCTGTTCTTCATAACCATTTGTTGTTGTAACCTTTTCATGCTAATTTTTGGAGTTTTTTTAATCGTGTTTTTGCAAATATATTCGGATTATGGCTGCACCAACTTATACAATAGTTCGATGATTCATTAAGTGATTCCCTCACAGATTAGAGTCGCGTGAATAACCAAAGACGCCAGCCAATTTTACTAGCGAATAAACGATCGATTCTGATTTAGTCAGGGTGGAGCCGGTTTTGCCAACCTTCACAATTTTGGAGTAGGTTTCAGTTTTACTAGTGAAAGTAAACCGTGACATCAAGGCCTTTTTTCGTGTCGAAAATCTTCGAGGAGGGTAATCCTACGGTGGTAAATGTTCCGGTTTGCACAGTGAGGTGTGAGGTTACATCATGGATGCACCAAATTTAGAACTGATCAATGCTGTGTCAATGGAGAAGAATGGGCTTTCTAAGAAAAGAAGAGAGCTTCATCCTACGAAAAACGGCCACAAACTCCCCCCGACAAATGTGTGTTCTACAAAAAAAGTTGGTAAACATTTACTTATATTGTTTTAGTAATTGCACATTTATGAGGGTATACCCTCAGTGTGAAGAAGTTATTACACCTAAATTGTATATGATCGTTTATATTGTACACAGTGAAATGTGATTATATATTACTTCCTTGATTAATTACTACCGGCTCTGAGCAGTGATGAGTTCATCGCTATAATTTTAGATTCCCCTGAAAAGGCAACATTTTATTTAGAGCACTGTTGCAATTAACTCTCGTTAGTCAACCCTTGCGTGGACCGATTTGACTGAGTTTCCCTCATGATATGTGGTACAAATGTATGATCTGATAGTGATTTTGAAACCCAAGGACCATCAGTTTGGGCGGGAAGTCTAAAAATCTTAAGCAGGGATTGTATTCCTACCCTGTCAGAGTCAAATGGAACAAACTACTCAAAGATCGATCTGCCGTTCCAGTTACGAGAGTTCCAGAAGTACCAACGGTGCTCCTGCCATACCCCTATCGGCTCAGGAGTCACGGCTCTCTTCTCTCTCCTTCAATAGGAAAGCGGTTTAAGTTAATTCGTCAAGCATGAAAACCAACGTTGTGGCAGAATTGAAGGAGGGAAGCTTTTTCGTCGAGTCTTGGCCCTAAGGAGAAATACAGGAAGCAACCTAGTAGGTACTGCACTAGACGCTACTTGTCTAGAGCTGTTATGGTGCCACCCAATCGAACCAGGACTAGGCTCATACTTAACACTTCAAATTCATTTTAGGTGTCAGTGTAATCATGAATGAATGACAAAGAGGTCTATATCCGGTAGTGCACCCCTAACCAGTCAGAACTAGTCACAGTAGCTGTTGGAACTCATGTGATGTAAAGCTTTTATTGTTTTATTGAGAGACGTGCATAAGCTAATTGTGATGAATAATTTGTGCAGGAAGAAATGTATAAGAATGGCAGTGTACCACTCAAAAAGTCAGTTGAGTCCTTTGAACAAGTTCCTATATATACTGCTGTCATGACATACCTTGGGTTTTATATTCTCATGTTCTTGGGCTACGTTAACCAAATATTTTTCACACCCAAGGTCGCTCAGGAGAAAAACAGAGAGGTAATTTGTATTCCATTTTTGTACTTTTTAAAATCAACTTATACTAATATATTTCTTAGTAACAATTACATTCCTTTCTTCTTACCAATGTCATGCACGTGTAACACCTTCTACAATTCTTGAAGTGAGTCAGTAAGAGTATAAATGTCAGAGAGTAGGAATTAACCGTTCCAACCCCCATTATTATGAGGGAGAATTAAAACCTCAAAACATCGCCATTATTGACTGAACCCAAAAACGCATCCATTTCTTCTTATTAAGCTTTACTTTATTTACTGTTTGTAATGTGTGGACAAATTCATCATCAGTAAACTTTATGTCTTTTACATGAATATTTTCCTTTGAAGCGGGATTGCAGGCCAAGTGTATCAGACTCAGGTGGGAGTATGACCATGTAGGATTCAGAGGGTGGGAGTACGACCATGTAGGATTCAGAGGGAGAGAGTGATAGAAGTAATGCTGAACCCTGCAGGGGGAAGGCTGAAAAGGTGAAGAAGAAGATGTCTATGATTAAGCAGCAGTTGTATTCCCTGTCACTTGGTCGAGAGGCAGAGCGTTGGTGAACATGGATGATCACATCCCCCCCCCCCCCAAATAAGGAGGAAGCTTGCAGGCGTTCAGGTTATGCAGCAGAATCTATTTCCAAATCTCCAGATAATCGAATTCCAAGGGAGATAACCATAGAGAGTATCGGATCCATGTAGATGCAGCAGCGTTATATGCATGCATTGATGAAAGAACAGGAGTTCCTCCAGGGGTTGGGTTCATGCTATGCTTCAGAAAGGTTAGGCAGGACCACACTGAGGATCTCATTTGGGTTGTGGAGATATCGCCCATGGTTCAAGAGTGTCTCTTAGAGGCCAAATTCCTGTATATGGGGCTGGCAAGGTTGTAGGGTAGAGGACTTTTGTGGAGTCTCACAGTCTTTCAAGTGTCAGGAGTATGGGTATATCTCAACCAAATGTGAGTTGGCTATTGAGGTGTGTGATCATTGTGCTGGCAATGGGCATAGAAAAGGGAAGTGCCTGCTGAAGGACCAGGTACCAAGGTGTGCAAATTGTAGGAGACAAAGGCTGCCAGATGACCATGCAGTGGCATCAGAAGAGAGCCCATGCTATAAGACAGTTGTTAGGAGACTGGCTGAGGTAGTGATGCTGTCCTAATGCAAGGGGTGTTATGGCCAGGGTTGGAGGTAGTGATACTGATTGTCTGTGCTAGAGATGCTTGCAGTTTAGTGAACCCGTGATTTGTGGGTTTGTTGCTTATCAGTACATAGGTAGGTACAGTGGTTAGTTTAAGCTGAAAGGAGTTGTTAGGAGGAAGCGATTATGCGATAATTGGATTCATAACTTGTAAGTTAGGTAAATAGAGTATTGGTAAGAATGGTTGGGAGGGGGAGTTGTGCATTGCCTATTGCTAGTAAGGGCCCTATCAACTAATAGTGGTGCTAGTTGTCTGACAAGCTGTGGTAGGGTTTTGTTGTAGTGTGATGCAAGATGGGGAAAGCTGGCTAGGAAATTTTATGTAGTGATTACTTGATCAGACGTCACACTAATCTGCAGCAGAAAGGTGCAAGGCTGCTGCATAGAGGGAAAGATAACTAACTGCTCAGCAGGATGAGAGAGAGAAAACCATCTTGCTAGCGCTGAAGGCAGTTTCGGGGGCCATGAAGGTGGCAAAAGGCCTGCCAAATTTGAAAATGGAGGTCAAGGGTTGTACTTGTGTGTAGCATATTACAATAAACGTTGGTTTAGCAAGTATATTATCCTACTCAGATAGTGAAACTCCAGCAATAAATTGAGTTCTCTGTAGTCTTGTCTGTGATCTCAGCATTCAGGGGATTTAACATTATCAAGGAGAAAAAGCATCATCACGGGAGAAATCACGCATCATTCCAAATGTAAACTGATTTTGGCCATATTGGATTCTTTGAAAACTATTCTCTATTGATTTCAGGGATTTGTGCCTCTCTATGATCAATTTGAACGGTTTTATTTGAGATACGTCTACCGGAGAGTTAAAGATTGTTGGAATAAACCTATCTGCAGTGTTCCTGGAGCTGAAGTGGTTGTCATAGAAAGGGTCACTCATGATTATGGCTGGACATTTGAGTGGGTAGTGTTTTGTTTTTTCGTTTTTTACTTTAAGTTTTTCATTTTTAGCATGCTTGTTATCCTTGGTTTACTATAGTTAAAAGTCCAGTACAATTCCGCTAGAACCTTTCAGAGAAGAAGAGAGCAGTATCCTGAGCTGGAGGTCTCATTCAGTTTTTGATCTTATATGTTTTGCTTGAAGTTCGAAAGAGGAGACTTCCTTCGACCGGCCTTGCCAAACATTTGTTGATAATTTATTACTTTCTCACCCTCTCTTGATCCTTTCATAAATTATGTGCATGCGACACAGTCGCGAGCTTGCCACAATAATATTTAACTGAAGGGATTTCCAGAATATGGCCCCTGCATTTCCATTGTTAACATTTAACCTGATCATTTGGCAACCCACTTTCTCAACTAATAGCATTGAAAGCGTTACTCGTCTCTCTTTGGCTCTACCTAATGTCTCCGATTTTGTAATTTTGAAATTGTGTTCTTTGTTGCGCTTGCGTCAATATTGGACAACAACATTTCTTTTGTTTTCTTCTCTCTCTCCATTCCTTCATGGTTTGGTAGTTTGGTAGTACCATGAGTGGTAAGTTTAGTTTACTATTTTTAATTTTCATGTTGCTTTCTTTTTGTAAGTTAATTTCGTTCATGTTATTAAGAGTATTTTCTTTTCTTTCCACTGAAAGCCCAACTGACAGAACGAGAGCCCTTCAGCCATTTCATCTGCGTTGTGAAGTGATAGTTGCAACGTTTCTAACAGCTTCTCTCCTGCATCCATAGCATAAAGGCATGTGCATAATCGAGAGAGACATCAGCTCAACTTAGCCTTTCACTTGCAGTCTTTAACTTTGATACTTTGGCTCTCAATACGAGTACATTTCAGCTTCATGAAATCTTCTTGTTGCATTATTTTACTGGTAGAAAGAAGCAGCTCCGTCAAGGCAGTGTAATATCGGAAAGTTCTTCTTTTTTTGTTGAAAACTCAGCTCTTGTGCTGCACACATAATGGCAGAGATATAGGAATTATTTATTGCTTCAGTGGTGTTGAAATGTATTTCATCCTGCAATTGTGAGTTACACTTGGAATTCGGCGTGGTTCATCTAATTGTTTGCATTTAAGGTTCACTGGCAACAAAACCAAGTGCTTGAATTTGGGATCTTACAACTACTTGGGCTTTGCTGAAAAAACGGGGAAGTGTGCTGATGATGCGATCGCCGTAGTACAAGAAAAACAAGGCTTGGCAACTTGTTCCTCCTGCCATGAATATGGTAATCATTACCATTAGTTTTATATCATGTACCCATTATTGAGGTATTATTGTTTGTGCTTCTAATACCCTAAAATTGACTCTTGGTTTATTGTTCATTCTGAATAATAACCCTGTTTTCGGTCAGCAAAATTTATTTATAACCACCCCCCCCCCCCCACAAGTTCGATACTTCCAAGACATCTGGATTCTAAATCTGCAATGTCCGTCCGCCGATTGTTATGTTGAGTAAATGGATATTCTCGCTGCTGAGAGTGGGCCATTCCTTTCAGGGTGGGCGTTTGACATCAGCGTCTCGTGGGCTTGCCATAATAATATTTAATTGTTCCAAGTTACTTAGTTGCCTATGAATATATTTCTATTTGCACATTAAAGCTAACTGGTTTCGACTAAATTCAGAGACAACACTGGGGTGGTTATTTTTGCTCTCTTGGGAACACACACATAGCTTATGCGCAGTTGTGTACTAGCAAACATTGGAAGATAGCCTATGGGATTTGATAAAATGTACTATTTTACTATTATTGTGGTTTCACATTAGACTCTCGACTGTGTGGTGTCTTGTAAATTTGACTATATGTGCCAACATTGGAGCTCATGAACTGGTTCAGATACAGACCTCCACCTCACTCAGAGTCGAGGTGCCATACAGCGGCTTAAGTGTTGGACTGAGTGGACCACACCAAATGTCAATATGCCACACATTCCCTCTTATTCGTTGGCCACATTGTCGAAAATGGCCACCATTTGCAACAGAGCAAAGGAAATTTCTCCAAGCACAGCCAATCACATGAAAGAACAGTCCAATCCCAGAGAGCTGCGCTCCTGTGCTGATCACCAAGGCCAATAAGACAGTATCCACTGATTCGATCCAAGTGATACCAGTCAGTTACCAATTGAATTGGCTACTGAGTGCATAGTGGAGAGTGGAAATGGAGCACTAGATAAGTGGGCATTAGATCAATGGAGGATCTTCAGAGAAATTGTCATGGTAGTCCAATTTAATACCTGTACAATGAGCATTTGATAACACTGATAACATACGTAGGAGCTACTCCAGAAATTCTGGAATTTCATCCACCCCATTTCACCTGACACCATACCTCACAGTTTTTACCCTATCATTCCAAAACTGTACACTCGTTAGATATGTAGGAGCTACTCCAGAAATTTCAGATTTTCAACCTCCGCCATTTGTATTTACCCAATAACTCTGGAAAGGTGATTATTACCCTTCTTTATAAAATCGCGCCTACAGCCATCAATCCTCTGTCTACCAGTCGCTCAATATTAATCGGAACATGAGTGCGAGTAGCTGAATAAATTGTGCTCCTGAAAGCGATACTGCAAAGTGGTGTTTCACCAAGAATGAACTGAGTGAACAATAAATTGAATCAGTAGCAAGAGCCTTAAAACCATTGAATATATGCAGAGTTGAAGAAATTGTGTAATGCACTGCACCTGATATGTTTTGTTTAGTTTGAACGCGAAAATAAGGTTATGATTGAATCCAAGTTATTGGAAGGGGGAGGGGACGAAAATGTACCAAAAACTAGATTTTCCGTTTTGCCTTCCACCAGTTAGTACCTACATTTTCTTCTTTAGAAATATCTTCATGAACATTCGGCCAAATGGCTTTAACAACTTTCACCAAACTCATGGGATGTTTTCAAGTAGTTAATACCTATTTATTGTTTTCAATAAATGTTCATCTGACAGTTCATTGAACACCGATAAAAACCAAATTGTGTCGAAAATAATGTTTCCTGAACATTTTCATATTAATTGGTTTTCTAAAATTACACGTGGGATCTATCTACTAGACAATCCGATCGGAGAAACCTGTGGTTGTCATGGGCAAACAATGGTCTAACGCATTATTCAAAAACTAAATTTTGTCAGTTTTTTGCATTTACGTCGTGTTCGATATAGTTTCCTAGGTATTTGATGTTGAGTTGGATAGGATGGGTCTCAGAGGTGTAGGACTGTATCTAGATGGAAAAAAGTAAATATAGTGAGGTGAACTGCTTGGAGGAACACGCGGGACAAAGTAGGGAACGTTATCGTTTCTCCCTGGCCACACTAGACCATATTTTTGCTTCTCAGCCAACAAAAGGAAGAAATAATAAACTCCATTGGTTCAGTGATTCTGCCCTAAAGTTGACGTCCAACACTCAGACTGTGTGCTGATGTTTGATATTCTTACTCCGTAGACCTCAAAACTAGGCTGATCCAATACTTTATCTATTATTTCGGCTGAGGATTAAAAAAGAACAAAATAATGTAGTAGGATGCGCACGTAATTGTGTATGTAGTAGTGTACCTCTGCTTCATTAAATTTTCTTTTTTTAGGAACCACTGAAATAGTTAAGAAGTTGGAAACTTTGATGGCAGAGTTTTTGGGTGTTGAAGATGCCATTGTTTTTGGCATGGGGTTTGCCACAAATTCTCTGAACATACCCAGCGTCATCACGGATGGTTGTTTGGTGATGAGTGACGAGAAAAACCACGCTTCGCTCATTTTAGGCCTCCGGCTGTCAGGAGCAACGACTAGAGTTTTTAAACATAACAGTGAGTACACGTTTGCTATGATTATTTATGTAGTTTTTCAACTGTCGAGCAATTTTAGGACATTAGAAATTTTTGTAGTTTACAGTTAAGTTTGTGCGATTTGTGGGCCATTCCAGTTTACAGTCCTTCTCCATTGTCTGAGAGTTACATTACTAATCTCTTATCAA
The DNA here is from genome assembly GCA_020466155.1 of Pachypeltis micranthus. Lineage (NCBI taxonomy): Eukaryota > Metazoa > Arthropoda > Insecta > Hemiptera > Miridae > Pachypeltis > Pachypeltis micranthus. Next base: position 2,297,381 of record CM035772.1, on the reverse strand, counting down.
TGAATTTGTTTTAGATATGAAGCAGCTGGAAAAACTTCTCAGGGAAGCTGTAATTTGTGGCCAGCCTAAAACGAAAGTTCCATGGAGGAAAATATTTGTAGTGGTAGAAGGCGTTTACAGCATGGAAGGGAGTATAGTGCACTTGCCCGAGATCCTGGAGCTGAAAAAGAAATACAAAGTATGTAACTAGGTAAATTGATATTGTAATTATTTGTGTTATTCCCATTGGAAACTTCACTTTAGCGTCAGCTATTAGTACTATTATAGTTGAAATACTACATGATAATGATTAATTACTGAGCCCACTGTCAGAGCACAGGTGTTATCAATACAGCAGTTGAGTTCTGATAATTTATGTTCTAAGCTGTTGCTTGAAAACTATTAATACTTCACTATGTGAGTAAATTTATCAGTCTGGTGGAAAAAAAAAAAATCACCCTGCAGTCGGGGGTCCGGAATACCGCACTAACTGACGTATTCCCTGCGTGTCGTATGAGCCAACTAAAAGGGACAGCCGGGTGGGCCCAGCCGGAATGACAACCTCACCTCTATGACGTCCCTGCAGGATTACATCCAACGAGGCTTAACTGTGGCTGGGCGTCACTGTGTACTTATTGCCACACTGTGCTCACCCTGCAGTTGGGGGTCCAGAATTCCACTGCCGTACTCCCTGCGTGTTCGTATAAGCCGGACTAAAAGGGACACAACTTACACTTCTTCCACTTACATGACACACTGGGAACCCCCTACCTTGAGCTGGGATTGCAGAACACACCCCCCGCAGGAAGGGGGACAGAATTCTCCTGCCGTATCCTCTGCGTGGCTGTTAAATCCGGCCTTAAAGGGGCTTAAAGCTCATGACACTGACATACACAACATATTCCAGATACTAAATACACTGCAACGGCTTGCAAGGCAGAACACATACACTTGAAACACTCATAATGAGCGAAAGACAGTCCTGGAAGTAGCTCACTAACACCTTTGAGCGATCCCCTATATAGGTGCGGCCTTCGGAATGAGGAGGGGGAAAAACCAGGTTTGAGCGTTCCTGGGGCGGCTGATAGCGTGTGTCCCGCTCACCACATCACTAGTGGCCGAGGGCTGACTCTGAGCAGCAGCCGAAAAATCCCTCATGCGTCTTAGTCCCGGTGGGTGGCCGGACTGGCAGCTGCGGCGCATGTGGGGGCCTCGCTTTGACCCTCAACGGACCAGCGAAAGGGGCTAGAATCAATATGCCTGAGGGGGAGCTTCCAGGACACTGCCTCGAGCACCTCTCGCTCATACCACTAACACACACACACCAAATGAACTCACAAGGATACACTACACCAGTCCGCTTCTTTTTTTTTTCTCCCCCCCCCCCCATATTAGTAAAAAACATGACAAAGTCAACTAAATCTTCAGCAGGTAATAAAAACGCCACCTGCGCCTCTTCCTCGGGCTCGCCAAGCTCGACCCCTCCCTCTTCGGACGATGAGCAACCTACTCGTCGTCCAAACAAACAATGGCGGAAAGAACCGGGCAAACCGCGTTCATCTCCCCCTTCTCCCCCTAGTAGCCCGGGCAACCCGGCTACTACAAGCACACGACACAGCGTGGACCATAAACTGTCGGGCATGGAGCAAATTTGCGCATACGTCCAAATCATCCACGGCCAGCTGGCACGGATGAGGGCCAACGCGACAGGACCTATGCGGGACCTCGTAACTAGTTGCCTCTTCGAAATTTCGAAGCTGGCTATAAAAGCTAATGCCCCCCCAACGACATCGCCCCCTGCCACTCCCCCCCTGCGGGAAACTGTGGCGGCTGTCGTGAGGGAAGAGCTGCGTAGGGCAATTGCCCAGCAGCCAGTGCCACCAGCCCCCCAAACTCAAGGAGATTCAACGAGCCAGGGTAGTACCCCAGGCCCCTCATATGCGGCAGTAGCCGCTACTGCGCCTTCCTCCCCCCCTCATGGAGCTGAGGCGGAATGGCAGTCTGCCAGGGCCAGGAAGCGCAGGGGGAAGAACAAAAAGGCCCCAACTAAACAGGCCGAGGGCAGCGCCCTGCCTACACCTCTGCCCAAAAACAAGGGCAAAAGTAAAAATAAAAGTAAAAATAAAAAGCCTCCACCGCTTGCCAAACTTCCCCCTAAAAACCCACGACAAAACGTGGTAGTGGTTAGGCGGACATGTGAGGAAGGAGAGGCTGGTCCCTCCAACCCTGACGCAATGGAAGCGCTTATGCGGGGTGTCCCTGCTACGGACCTCCAAGCTCTAAGCGTCCGAGTGCTAGACATCCGCACCGCAGTGGGAGGTGGCGCCGTCATTGTGACGGAAACGCCAGAAATGGCCAAGGCGCTCACGAGCCACATTTCCACAAAAAAGGAGTTGAAGCTCCAAGCGTCAGCCCCCCTGGGTCGTTTCCCACGCCTGCTATTGTGCGACGAGCGGACGGACCTTCAAAAGAGGACTTGGCCCAACAAGTTGTTGAGCACAACCCTGCGTTAGGCTTGCAGCCGCAGGACGTCAGGCCTCTCTTCACCAAAAAGCGTGGCAGACAGAAGGATTGGGTGATTGAGGTATCACCCAGCCTATACAAAAAACTAGAGGGGGCAAGGCACCTCCAAATAGCCTGGCAGCGGTGCGCCATACGAAAGTACCAAGCCCCCACCCAGTGCTACAAATGCCAGCGCTATGGCCACCTGGCAGTGGCCTGTACAAGACCTGTTGTGTGCGCCTGGTGCGCCTTGCCACATCTGAGTAAGGAATGCAAACGTGATGCTCCCCTCAAGTGTGCCAATTGCGTCGAACGCAAAATCCAACAGGTTGCACACTCCACACGAGACGCACGCTGTACCATTCGTCAGCGAGCAATTGCCCTCCAGGAATCACGAGTGGATTATGAATAGGTCAAAAACAGTTCGAATCCTTCAGCACAACACCAATAAGAGTTGCCCAGTTATGGCTGAGTTGCTGCAAAATGCACTCAAGAAACGCTGCAGTGTTCTCGCCATACAGGAACCATACATAGGATCCAAAACTCTTGGTCTGGGATCGCAGGCACGAGTGGTGGCTGGAGCAAGAACGGGAGCCAAGGCAGCAGTAGCCTGCATCGACCCGTCCATTGACATGCTCGCACTCACTCACCTGAACAGCCAGCACTTGGCCGCTGTGCTCATCCGAGCCGGTGGCTTTGAGCTGGTTGTAATATCATTTTGCAGGCAATTTGGCGCACCAGTTGCCAACAGCCTTGAACCACTCGAGCGGGCTCTAGCAGGCCTATCAGGACGACCCTGCATAGTCTGTGCTGATGCAAACGCCAGATCACCATTGTGGGGATCCCCAACCCTGGATGGGGCGGGCGAGGCGTATATAGAGCTGCTCACCAGGTACAACTTGGTTGTTGCCAACGACCCCATGACTGAGGCGACCTATGATGGTCCGGGAGGAAGGTCGTGTATAGACGTCACAGCCGTGTCCCACACCCTGCTACTCAAATTGCAGGGTTGGCGAGTCGTACCAGGTGCAACGCAGAGCGATCACATGGTTATTGACTTTGCCATCACGGATGACAACAGATCTGTTTCTTTATTTCATGACTGTACCTAAACCCTCGACGAGGGTTATATCAGTCATAGAAGTTGCGGTTTCGCTAATATGCAAGAGGCCGGCCCCTGCAGCATCCACCGAACTCAGACCTGTGGAGGTACGGCAGGTATGTGGTCGTTAGCCAGTCTCACCGTAGAGAGCTGTTGCCCGTGTGTTACCGCGCGGAGGTGACCACCTGAGGAATCCCGTACCATCTGGGAGTAGTTCTTAATCTGGTTCCCTACCTGATCTTACTGTTTACTTGGGTGGCAAGTTTCAAAGGACTGATCAACTATAACCACGTTTCTTAGCCATTACCTTCTTTGCGAACTTTGCAAAATGGTTATAGGCTTCCTTTGTAGCAGTCAAAGCTGCTAAGTTCGTTTGCCCTCTCAACAACCGTCGCTCACTGTTGTAGAAACTACAGTGGAGCAGCACATGGTTTCTTGTTTCCTCCGCACTGGAGGCACAAGACGTGCATAATGGAGAGTCTTTCAGAGAAAAGAAGTGGAGCCGCGCATTGAAGTCACCATGTCCCGTGAGGAACTGGCTCGTCCAGTGGTCTGGCTCAACCCATTTTCTAGAAAGACGTTCACGGATGTTGGGGAAGAACTCATACGTATCACGTCCCTTTGACGAGGATTCCCATCTCGCTTGCCATTTCTCTAGAGCCCATTCATCGATGGCGGCAAGTTTCTGTTCTGTGGTGAGATCCGCACGGAGTTCAGCCCAAAGCGGGGGAAGCTCCCGTTTCACTCTCCACTTGTCAATCATGCACTCAACAGCCAAATCAACTGGTAACTGACCAGTGATCACCTGGAGTGCTTCTGTTGATACAGTCTTGTCGGCCTTGGTGATCCACAGAAGCGCAGCTCTCTGGGATTGGGCCAATACTCTCTTTTGATTGACTGTTAGTTTGCTACCCTAGACAACGGGGCAGTAGCCAATCACGCCTAGATATATGGCCTTATACATGAGGATAGTGTCATGGTAACACACAGCCCAAGTGGCCTTAGTAATGGCACGCAGTGAGGCAAACCTTGCAATGGTACTGCCTTTAAGGGACTGGAGGTGTTGGTTGAAAGCCCACCTCTCACCTATATTCACTCCTAAATACTTGACGTGCTTTTCAAGAAGGAGCCTGTGGCCGCCAAAGCGTATTGTGGGTGGATTATTCACTTTCCCCTTCAAGAGGATTAGCTGGGTTTTTTCCTCAGCCACCTGCATCTTGACGTGCTCGCACCATTGGTTGACAGTGCGGAGCACGTGGTGGGTTTTTTCTTCAATTTGGCGGACTGACTCTGCAAAGATCAGCACAGTCAAGTCATCCACATAGGCGTACGACTCGCAGTCAGTCTCCATGAGTTTCCTGAGAAGACCTTCGAAGAAGGCATTCCAGAGTGCTGGTCCTAGGACCGAGCCCTGTGGGCACCCCTTCTCAATCTTTCTCCGGACGGAGACATGCCTACTTTCGATCGTAGCTGTTCTGTCTGTCAGGTAACTTCTGACGAGCGAGTACAGGTTGCGGGGGATTCCCCTACCTTTGAGTTCATTGAGGAGCGCTGGCCACCAAAGGTTGTCAAACGCTCCTCTGATGTCAATCAGAACTGCTACGACGTACTTAGCCGGTGCCAGCAGGGAAACACGCCGAATCTCGACAATGACATCCTGCGTGGACCTTCCTTTGGTACACCCGTATTGCCTGCCTGTGAGGTTGCGGCCAAAGACTCCTTCGAGGGACTGCAACATCAAGATTTCTAGTGTTTTGCCTAATATGGAAAGAAGGCTGAGTGGTCTCCATGATCGCGGGTCCGACTGATTGCGGTCGCCTCCCTTTTGAAGAGTGACAACGCGCGCAGACTTCCACTGAGTGGGGAACTGTCCGACCTGCAGACATTCATTAAATAAATTAAGGAGACCGCTGGAGATTGTCCGCTCAGCCTTCCTTAGCATATTGCTTTCTATTTTATCTGGCCCAGGAGATTTGTTGGGCTTTAAGGTCGCAAGAGCCCTGCCGAGGTCGCCTGTTGTCCACAATGGGATGTCGGGCTCGTTCGGAGGGTCCATGATCAGCTCCCTTGCTGCCCTCTGGGCTTCAGTGTCTGGGGCTAGTTGGTCATCTGGGAACGCCTTCTCAAGGAGGGTTTCCAGTGAACGTTCGATACTGCAGGCCCAGCCTGACTCATTTTGCATCGCAGCTAAGACCTGCTCTACATTTGCTTTTCCTATGGAGGACTTGTAGTGTCTGCCCCAGGGGTTCTCAGAGCTCTCCGCTTCCACAAAATTTCGCCAGCCTTGCCGTTTGGCTCGTTTGATGGCGCGGTGGAAGGCCTTCTTCTCTTGGATGAAGGCAGTTCGGAGTGTTGCTCTGGCATCAGGGTCACGAGTGTTTTGGTACATCCTTCTGGCTCTATTTGCACTTTGCTTGAGGGGATTAAGTTCCTCAGTCCACCATGGGACTTTGATCGCCCTGTGCTTCTGTTGGCCAAGTACAGAGAGCCCAGCAGAGTGCAGTGCTGTGGTAAATGTGTCCACTTTGCTGTCCACCTCTTCAGGTGTGGATGCTTGCACTATTAGGTCGGTGTCTGCGCACGCAGTTCACCTTCCAGTACCCTAAAGAATTGCGGCCAGTCAGCATTTTTGTGCGGAATCGCTTTTCACGCGTGTCTTTGCAGAGGATGTTATCATCCGTAATGGCAAAGTCAATAACCATGTGATCGCTTCTGCGTTGCACCTGGTACGACTCGCCAACCCTTCAATTTGAGTAGCAGGGTGTGGGACACGGCTGTGACGTCTATACACGACCTTCCTCCCGGGCCATCATAGGTCGCCTCAGTCATGGGGTCGTTGGCAACAACCAAGTTGTACCTGGTGAGCAGCTCTATATACGCCTCGCCCGCCCCATCCAGGGTTGGGGATCCCCACAATGGTGATCTGGCGTTTGCATCAGCACAGACTACGCAGGGTCGTCCTGATAGGCCTGCTAGAGCCCGCTCGAGTGGTTCAAGGCTGTTGGCAACTGGTGCGCCAAATTGCCTGTAAAATGATATTACAACCAGCTCAAAGCCACCGGCTCGGATGAGCACAGCGGCCAAGTGCTGGCTGTTCAGGTGAGTGAGTGCGAGCATGTCAATGGACGGGTCGATGCAGGCTACTGCTGCCTTGGCTCCCGTTCTTGCTCCAGCCACCACTCGTGCCTGCGATCCGAGACCAAGAGTTTTGGATCCTATGTACGGTTCCTGTATGACGAGGACACTGCAGCGTTTCTTGAGTGCATTTTGCAGCAACTCAGCCATAACTGGGCAACTCTTATTTGTGTTGTGCTGAAGGATTCGAACTGTTTTTGACCTATTCATAATCCACTCGTGACTCCTGGAGGGCAATCGCTCGCTGACGAATGGTACAGCGTGCGTCTCGTGTAGAGTGTGCGACCTGTTGGATTTTGCGTTCGACGCAATTGGCACACTTGAGGGGAGCATCACGCTTGCATTCCTTACTCCAGATGTGGCAAGGCGCACCAGGCGCACACAACAGGTCTTGTACAGGCCACTGCCAGGTGGCCATAAGCGCTGGCATTTGTAGCACTGAGTGGGGGCTTGGTACTTTCGTATGGCGCACCGCTGCCAGGCTATTTGGAGGTGCCTTGCCCCCTCTAGTTTTTGTACTGGCTGGGTGATACCTCAATCACCCAATCCTTCTGTCTGCCACGCTTTTTGGTGAAGAGAGGCCTGACATCCTGCGGCTGCAAGCCTAACGCAGGGTTGTGCTCAACAACTTGTTGGGCCAAGTCCTCTTTGAAGGTCGGTCCGCACGTCGCACAGCAGCAGGCGTGGGAAACGACCCAGGGCTGACGCTTGGGAGCTTCAACTCCTTTTTGTGGAAATGTGGCTCGTGAGCGCCTTGGCCATTTCTGGCGTTTCCGTCACAATGACGGCGCCACCTCCTACTGCGGTGCGGATGTTCAGCACTTTTCGGACACTCAGAGCTTGGAGGTCCGTAGCAGGGACACCCCGCATAAGCGCTTCCATCGCGTCAGGGTTGGAGGGACCAGCCTCTCCTTCCTCACATGTCCGCCTAACCACTACCACGTTTTGTCGTGGGTTTTTAGGGGAGTTTGGCAAGCGGTGGAGGCTTTTATTTTGGTTTTTATTTTTATTTTTGCCCTTGTTTTTGGGCGGAGGCATAGGCGGGCGCTGCCCTCGGCCTGCACTTCCTGCTTAGTTGGGGCCTGTTTCTGCTTCCCTCTGCGCTTCCTGGCCCTGGCAGGCTGCCATTCCGCCTCAGCTCCATGAGGGGGGGAGGAAGGCGCAGTAGCGGCTACTGCCGCATATGAGGGGCCTGGGGTACTACCCTGGCTCGTTGTTGCTCCTCGAGTTTGGGGGGCTGGTGGCACTGGCTGCTGGGCCATTGCCCCACGCAACTCTTCCCTCACGACAGCCGCCACAGTTTCCCGCAGGGGGAGTGGCAGGGGCGATGTCGTTGGGGGCATTAGCTTTTATAGCCAGCTTCGAAATTTCGAAGAGGCAACTAGTTACGAGGTCCCGCATAGGTCCTGTCGCGTTGGCCCTCATCCGTGCCAGCTGGCCGTGGATGATTTGGACGTATGCGCAAATTTGCTCCATGTCCGACAGTTTAGGGTCCACGCTGTGTCGTGTGCTTGTAGTAGCCGGGTTGCCCGGGCTACTAGGGGGACAAGGGGCAGATGAACGCGGTTTGCCCGGTTCTTTCCGCCCTTGTTTGTTTGGACGACGAGTAGGTTGCTCATCGTCCGAAGAGGGAGGGGTCGAGCTTGGCGAGCCCGAGGAAGAGGCGCAGGTGGCGTTTTTATTACCTGCTGAAGTTTTAGTTGACTTTGTCATGTTTTTTACTTATTTGGGGGTGATTAAAGAAGCGGACTGGTGTAGTGTATCCTTGTGAGTTCATTTGTTGTGTGTGTTCGTGGTATGAGCGAGAGGTGCTCGAGGCAGTGTCCTGGAAGCTCCCCTCAGGCATATTGATTCTAGCCCCTTTCGCTGGTCCGTTGAGGGTCAAAGGAGGCCCCACATGCGCCGCAGCTGCCAGTCCGGCCACCCACCGGGACTAAGACGCATGAGGGATTTTTCGGCTGCTGCTCAGAGTCAGCCCTCGGCCACTAGTGATGTGGTGAGCGGGACACACGCTATCAGCCGCCCCAGGAACGCTCAAACCTGGTTTTTCCCCCTCCTCATTCCGAAGGCCGCACCTATATAGGGGATCGCTCAAAGGTGTTAGTGAGCTACTTCCAGGACTGTCTTTCGCTCATTATGAGTGTTTCAAGTGAGTGTGTTCTGCCACGCAAGCCGTTGCAGTGTATTTAGTATCTGGAATATGTTGTGTATGTCAGTGTCATGAGCTTTAAGCCCCTTTAAGGCCGGATTTAACAGCCACGCAGAGGATACGGCAGGAGAATTCTGTACCCCTTCCTGCGGGGGGTGTGTTCTGCGATCCCAGCTAAAGGTAGGGGGTTCCCAGTGTGTCATGTATGTGAATGAAGTGTAAGTTGTGTCCCTTTTAGTCCGGCTTATACGAACACGCAGGGAGTACGGCAGTGGAATTCTGGACCCCCTACTGCAGGGTGAGCACAGTGTGGCGACAGAGTACACTGTGACGCCCAGCCACAGTTAAGCCTCGTTGGATGTAATCCTGCGGGGACCTCATAGAGGTGAGGTTGTCTTTCAAGCTGGGCCCACCCGGCTGTCCCTTTTAGTCGGCTCATACGACACGCAGGGAATACGTCAGCGGAATTCTGGACCCCCGACTGCAGGGCAAAACAGCCTTGAACCACTCGAGCGGGCTCTAGCAGGCCTATCAGGACGACCCTGCGTAGTCTGTGCTGATGCAAACGCCAGATCACCATTGTGGGGATCCCCAACCCTGGATGGGGCGGGCGAGGCGTATATAGAGCTGCTCACCAGGTACAACTTGGTTGTTGCCAACGACCCCATGACTGAGGCGACCTATGATGGCCCGGGAGGAAGGTCGTGTATAGACGTCACAGCCGTGTCCCACACCCTGCTACTCAAATTGAAGGGTTGGCGAGTCGTACCAGGTGCAACGCAGAGCGATCACATGGTTATTGACTTTGCCATTACGGATGATAACATCCTCTGCAAAGACACGCGTGAAAAGCGATTCCGCACAAAAAATGCTGACTGGCCGCAATTCTTTAGGGTACTGGAAGGTGAACTGCGTGCGACAGACACCGACCTAATAGTGCAAGCATCCACACCTGAAGAGGTGGACAGCAAAGTGGACACATTTACCACAGCACTGCACTCTGCTGGGCTCTCTGTACTTGGCCAACAGAAGCACAGGGCGATCAAAGTCCCATGGTGGACTGAGGAACTTAATCCCCTCAAGCAAAGTGCAAATAGAGCCAGAAGGATGTACCAAAACACTCGTGACCCTGATGCCAGAGCAACACTCGAACTGCCTTCATCCAAGAGAAGAAGGCCTTCCACCGCGCCATCAAACGAGCCAAACGGCAAGGCTGGCGAAATTTTGTGGAAGCGGAGAGCTCTGAGAACCCCTGGGGCAGACACTACAAGTCCTCCATAGGAAAAGCAAATGTAGAGCAGGTCTTAGCTGCGATGCAAAATGAGTCAGGCTGGGCCTGCAGTATCGAACGTTCACTGGAAACCCTCCTTGAGAAGGCGTTCCCAGATGACCAACTAGCTCGAGACACTGAAGCCCAGAGGGCAGCAAGGGAGCTGATCATGGACCCTCCGAACGAGCCCGACATCCCATTGTGGACAACAGGCGACCTCGGCAGGGCTCTTGCGACCTTAAAGCCCAACAAATCTCCTGGGCCAGATAAAATAGAAAGCAATATGCTAAGGAAGGCTGAGCGGACAATCTCCAGCGGTCTCCTTAATTTATTTAATGACTGTCTGCAGGTCGGACAGTTCCCCACTCAGTGGAAGTCTGCGCGCGCTGTCACTCTTCAAAAGGGAGGCGACCGCAATCAGTCGGACCCGCGATCATGGAGACCACTCAGCCTTCTTTCCATATTAGGCAAAACACTAGAAATCTTGATGTTGCAGTCCCTCGAAGGAGTCTTTGGCCGCAACCTCACAGGCAGGCAATACGGGTGTACCAAAGGAAGGTCCACGCAGGATGTCATTGTCGAGATTCGGCGTGTTTCCCTGCTGGCACCGGCTAAGTACGTCGTAGCAGTTCTGATTGACATCAGAGGAGCGTTTGACAACCTTTGGTGGCCAGCGCTCCTTAATGAACTCAAAGGTAGGGGAATCCCCGCAACCTGTACTCGCTCGTCAGAAGTTACCTGACAGACCGAACTGCTACGATCGAAAGTAGCATGTCTGGCATGTCTCCGTCCGGAGAAAGATTGAGAAGGGGTGCCCACAGGGCTCGGTCCTAGGACCAGCACTCTGGAATGCCTTCTTCGAAGGTCTTCTCAGGAAACTCATGGAGACTGACTGCGAGCCGTACGCCTATGTGGATGACTTGACTGTGCTGATCTTTGCAGAGTCAGTCCGCCAAATTGAAGAAAAAACCCACCACGTGCTCCGCACTGTCAACCAATGGTGCGAGCACGTCAAGATGCAGGTGGCTGAGGAAAAAACCCAGCTAATCCTCTTGAAGGGGAAAGTGAATAATCCACCCACAATACGCTTTGGCGGCCACAGGCTCCTTCTTGAAAAGCACGTCAAGTATTTAGGAGTGAATATAGGTGAGAGGTGGGGTTTCAACCAACACCTCCAGTCCCTTAAAGGCACTACCATTGCAAGGTTTGCCTCACTGCGTGCCATTACTAAGGCCACTTGGGGTGTGTGTTACCACGACACCATCCTCATGTATAAGGCCATCTATTTAGGTGTGATTGGCTACTGCCCTGTTGTCTGGGGTAGCAAACTAACAGTCAATCAAAAGAGAGTATTGGCCCAATCCCAGAGAGCTGCGCTCCTGTGGATCACCAAGGCCTACAAGACTGTATCAACGGAAGCACTCCAGGTGATCACTGGTCAGTTACCAGTTGATTTGGCTGTTGAGTGCATGATTGACAAGTGGAGAGTGAAACAGGAGCTTCCCCGCTTTGGGCTGAACTCCGTGCGGATCTCACCACAGAACAGAAACTTGCCGCCATCGATGAATGGGCTCTAGAGAAATGGCAAGCGAGATGGGAATCCTCGTCAAAGGGACGTGATACGTATGAGTTCTTCCCCAACATCCGTGAACGTCTTTCTAGAAAATGGGTTGAGCCAGACCACTGGACGAGCCAGTTCCTCACGGGACATGGTGACTTCAATGCGCGGCTCCACTTCTTTTCTCTGAAAGACTCTCCATTATGCACGTCTTGTGCCTCCAGTGCGGAGGAAACAAGAAACCATGTGCTGCTCCACTGTAGTTTCTACAACAGTGAGCGACGGTTGTTGAGAGGGCAAACGAACTTAGCAGCTTTGACTGCTACAAAGGAAGCCTATAACCATTTTGCAAAGTTCGCAAAGAAGGTAATGGCTAAGAAACGTGGTTATAGTTGATCAGTCCTTTTGAAACTTGCCACCCAAGTAAACAGTAAGATCAGGTAGGGAACCAGATTAAGAACTACTCCCAGATGGTACGGGATTCCTCAGGTGGTCACCTCCGCGCGGTAACACACGGGCAACAGCTCTCTACGGTGAGACTGGCTAACGACCACATACCTGCCGTACCTCCACAGGTCTGAGTTCGGTGGATGCTGCCGGCCTCTTGCATATTAGCGAAACCGCAACTTCTATGACTGATATAACCCTCGTCGAGGGTTTAGGTACAGTCATCAAATAAAGAAACAGACCTGTGCAACGCAAAGCGATCACATGGTTATTGACTTTGCCATCACAGATGACAACATCCTCTGCAAAGACACACGTGAAAAGCGATTCCGCACCAAAAATGCTGGCTGGCCACAATTCTGTAGGGTACTGAAAGGTGAACTGCGTGCTGCGGACACCGACCCAATAGTGCAAGCTGCCACACCAGAAGAGGTGGACAGCAAAGTGGACATATTTACCACACTGCACTCTGCTGGGCTCTCTGTACTTGGGCAACAGAAGCACAGGGCGATCGAAGTCCCATGGTGGACAGAGGAACTTAATCGCCTCAAGCAGAGTGTAAATAGAGCCAGAAGGATGTACCAAAACAGCAGGTTGGACAGTTCCCCACTCAGTGGAAGTCTGCGCGTGTTGTCACTCTTCAAAAGGGAGGCAACCGCAATCAGTCAGACCCGCGATCATGGAGACCACTCAGCCTTCTTTCCATATTAGGCAAAACACTAGAAACCTTGATGTTGCAGTCCCTCGAAGGAGTCTTTGGCCGCAACCTCATAGGTAGGCAATACGGGTGTACCAAAGGAAGGTCCACGCAGGATGTCATTGTCGAAATTCGGCGTGTTTCCCTGCTGGCACTGGCTAAGTACGTCGTAGCAGTTCTGATTGACGTCAGAGGAGCGTTTGACAACCTTTGGTGGCCAGCGCTCCTTAATGAGCTCAAAGGTAGGGGAATCCCCTGCAACCTGCACTCGCTCGTCAGAAGTTACCTGACAGACAGAACCGCTACGATCGAAAGTAGGCATGTCTCTGTCTGGAGAAAGATTGAGAAGGGGTGTCCACAGGGCTCGGTCCTAGGACCAGCACTCTGGAATGCCTTCTTCGAAGGTCTTCTCAGGAGACTCATGGAGACTGACTGCAAGCCGTACGCCTATATGGATGACTTGACAGTGCTTATCTTTGCAGAGTCAGTCCGCCAAATTGAAGAAAAAACCCACCACGTGCTCCGCACCATCACCCAATGGTGCGACCATGTCAAGATGCAGGTGGCTGAAGAAAAAACCCAGCTAATCCTCTTGAAAGGGAAAGTGAATAAACCACCCTCAATACGCTTTGGCGGCCACAGGCTCCTTCTTGAAAAGTGCGTCAAGTATTTAGGAAAGCATATAGGTGAGAGGTGGGCTTTCAACCAACACCTCCAGTCCCTTAAAGGCAGTACCATTGCAAGGTTTGCCTCACTGCGTGCCATTACTAAGGCCACTTGGGCTGTGTGTTACCATGACACTATCCTCATGTATAAGGCCATATATCTAGGCGTGATTGGCTACTGCCCCGTTGTCTAGGGTAGCAAACTAACAGTCAATCAAAAGAGAGTATTGGCCCAATCCCAGAGAGCTGCGCTTCTGTGGATCACCAAGGCCGACAAGACTGTATCAACAGAAGCACTCCAGGTGATCACTGGTCAGTTACCAGTTGATTTGGCTGTTGAGTGCATGGTTGACAAGTGGAGAGTGAAATGTGAGCTTCCCCCGCTTTGGGCTGAACTCTGTGCGGATCTCACCACAGAACAGAAACTTGCCGCCATCGACGAATGAGCCCTTGAGAAATGGCAAGCGAGATGGGAATCCTCGTCAAAGGGACGTCATACGTATGAGTTCTTCCCCAACATCCGTGAACGTCTTTCGAGAAAATGGGTTGAGTCAGACCACTGGATGAGCCAGTTCCTCACGGGACATGGTGACTTTAATGCGCGGCTCCACTTCTTTTCTCTCAAAAGACTCTCCATTATGGACGTCTTGTGCCTCCAGTGTGGAAGAAACAAGAAACCATGTGCTGCTCCACTGTAGTTTCTACAACAGTGAGTGACAGTTGTCAGGAGGGCAAATGAACTTAGCAGCATTGACTGCTTCAAAGCAAGCCTATAACCATTTTGCAAAGTTCGCGAAGAAGGTGATGGCTAAGAAACGTGGTCATAGTTGATCTGTCCTTTTGAAACTTGCCACCCAAGTAAATAGTTAGATCAGGTAGGAAACCAGATTAAGAACTCCTCCCAGATGGTACAAGATTCCTCAGGTGGTCACCTCCGTGCGGTCACACACGGGCAACAGCTCTCTACCGGGAGACTGGCTAACGACCAAATACCTGCCGTACCTCCACAGGTCTGAGTTCGGTGGATGCTGCAGGGGCCGGCCTGTTGCATATTAGCGAAACCGCAACTTCCATGACTGATATAACTGCTGGGTGGAGCCATTCTACATCAGCCAAGGGCAAGAAGACACCGAAGTTGGCCGAAATTAGAGTGGAGGAAGGGGCCTCCCAATCTTGTTATATATCTTATAATAATAAGATTTATTATTGCGTGACTCCCGAACTATATCAATTACACAAGCCCAACCAACCAATCTGAAAGAAAAAACCCTGCAAATTATTACACAACGGTTTATTACTCTCATGAACAGCTTGACCTAGTATTACTACTCCGAGACCCATTCCATTCGATTCAGCATCGAAAAATACTAGTAAACCAGACCTGACTACAATGGAACTACGAAACTAAATATTCACCAGGCGCCCGTAAACGTCTGTAGGCATTTATGATCCGATGTAGGGGTGTGCGGAGGAAGTGCCGGCCTCATCGGCTCTAACCTTCCTCCGCCCCGTCGGGCAAAAAGAGTCGGAGAAATTGGGACAGGGACTTCCAGCGAAGCAGCAGGGGAGCAGGCGGGTGGTTTTTGATGAGACAGGAGGGAGGGAGTACAAACAACGAAACGTTGACTTCCGCTGTAGTTCCCGCAAGTTCGTTCAATTAGTTGACTATAATAATTACTGTAATTTCCCTATACGCAGTTTACACGTCTGATACTCATTCCATTCGACTCAGGATGTAAAAATACCTTGGAAACGATACGAAACACGGCTTATTTGCGATTATACTGTGTTCACCAATGTTGATTTCAACTCCTTCGCTCAGTCTTCCGCCTTTTCGGCAAAGTTCACTTCCGTCAGTCGAGCAAGTGCTGCATGAGTCACCACCCAAGCCCGATCCATCATGACACGGGTTTGTAGTGCCATCATTACGTCACCCCATTACCGATCTCATCTTTCTTCATTTTTCTCTTCATTCGCTTCCTACAACTCGTCTCGTTCTCGTCTTACCTTGTCCACCTTGCTCTTCCTAGCGTTATTCTACCTCCAGAAGGCCATGCTCGTGAAGACTGGTAAAGTACCTTTGGCACATTGCCTGGTACCAGCGGATCAAGGTACTGTGCTGAATATATACTCTATTCTCGTCACGTCTGCAAGTCACCACCTCGCTCGTCTTTTCGTCCGCGACACACCACAAACATTCATCTTTACTTTCCGATTGCGTTGCCTTATTTATCTTTAAAAGAAGTGATTTTGTTTATTTTAGTATTGCCTTAAGTTATACCTTCGGTGGGCCCACACAATATCATTTGTTTTGCTTTGTACAAATACAGTCCACACATCACACATTGGGAAGTTTCTTTGGGCGTCTAGCTCGTCCAATCCTAGATCAACATACTGTGTTTCGTTAATTTTTTTAACCATTTTTTGTCCATATATATGGGCTTCGTCAGATCGGATTGCACTACTAGATGCCAAATGGGATTTTTGTGAGAAAGAACGGATTTTTTAGACATTGGGTTATATCCGCCAGTAGGCAAATTACTAAAGTTAACGTACCTGTTAGGTGAGTCCGTCTCCTCTGGCTTGTGAGTTACTGTGGGCAAGCGCTTTCGATGTAAAGACATCATCGTCTGGCCGTTAAGTCGGCCAGACGATGATGTCTTTACATCGAAAGCGCTTGCCCACAGTAACTCACAAGCCAGAGGAGACGGACTCACCTAACAGGTACGTTAACTTTAGTGATTTTTTAGACCACGTTAAAGTCACAAAATGGCCCGGACGGGGGACGGCGGACGGACATTGCAAATTTGGAATCCCCGTGTCTTGAAACGTAAAGTATCAAATTTTGAGGGGGGGTTGTAAAAAATTTTTCGTGACCGAAAACATAGGGTTATTATTCAGAATGAATAATAAACCAATACAGTGATCCCGGCCGTTGATCCAATGCTTCTTCGGAATATAAATCTTCGTCTTCAACCACTAGACTTCGATCGCTGTGCTCCTAGGTCAGACGACTTCAATGAACAGATTTTCGAGGGTTGGAGTGAATCCACGGAAAACCCGATCAAAGCTTCGAAGAATGGCGCTTATCTATATCAAAGCTTTTAGCCGGGACAAGGAACTAATAAAACTTCTAGTAGGGAAATCCTCGTCAAAGGGACATGATATGTATGAGTTTTTCCCCAAAATCCATGAACATCTTAGGAGAAAGTGGGTTGAGCCAGTGCCTTATGGGACAGTTACTTCAATGCATGGCTCTACTTCTTTTCTCTTAAAGATTCCTGCACATCTTGCTCCTCTAGTGCGGAGGAAACAAGAAACCACGCGTTGCTCTACTGTAGTTCCTTTAACAGTCAGTGACGATTGTTGGAAGAGGAGACAAACCTACCAGCATTGACTGCTACTAAGCAAGCCTTAAAACCGTTTCACCCAGTTTGTGAAGAAGGTCATGACAAAGAAGTCATCATAGTCACAGTTGATCTGTCCCTCTGAAACTTGCCACCCAAGTAAATAGTTTGATCAGGTTGGAAACCAGGTGTAGAACTCTTCCCAGATGGTACAGGATTCTCCCGAGGTCATACCTCCATGTGGTAACTGACAGGCAACAGCTCTCCACCGAGGACTGGCTAAATGACCAAACCTCAGGGGATGCTCAGTGAGTGGCAGGCGTTTTCGATGATAGCGAAACCGCAACCTCCATGACAGTTCACTGATATTACCCTCTTTGAGGGTTCAGGATCAGTTATTTGACAGGGACAGTTGAGCCTTGTTAGTTATATTCAGGTGATTTATTTTGTCATTACAGACTGAACACATAAATAGAACGGTGTTAAGCAACGAGAGTCAAGTAACTTTATTCTATCATAATCATTTCATCTCAGAATGGCATCTAAATTATGTTAATCACGATTAATGCAGTTGACTTATTACGGCATTTGATTAGCTTAAATTATACTTATGATTAGAATGATTAATGTTTTTTTTAAATTCTTGATCAAAACAATTCTATTTGTGTGTTAATTTTATGTATCCCTTACATTTGTAGTGTTGTGTGTTTTTTACGTAATCTTTTTCGAATCTTTTACTTAGCATTACAAACTGACCATTTCTGCTTTCTAGTTTTACTTATATTTGGATGAAGCTCACAGTATAGGAGCCCTCGGTCCGCGAGGGAGGGGTGTTTGTGATTATTACGGCATTAATCCTCGGGAAGTTGACATACTCATGGGAACATTTACCAAGTCTTTTGGGGCTGCCGGAGGTTACATTGCAGGTTCAAAAGTAAGTTTGAGCTTATAAAATGAACTCATGTTGAAAAAAATTGTTGTGATGAACCTTACACCATTGTAACTATTGTGGTGATTGCACATCAGTTAGTGTTTTGTTACAAAATCCCCTTCAAACATGTATATGGGATGTCCCCCTCATCCTCACATAACTGTCCTTCTTCTCTATCAGACTCCATAGGATAAACGATTCACAAACAAATACATGAGGTTTAGTGACAACCTTTGTTTATAAAAAAAAATATCTGGTGCGTTGCAACACACAACTTTCCTTAGCTCTTCAACAATTCACTTTGTACATGGCTAATTCTATTTAATCAATTCATTTATCACTCAGTTAATTTGAACTTGGTTAAATAACGCTTTACGGCAGCAGGCAGCAGGTGTATTGTAGCGCTTACAGTTCCAGATTTTATTGTGCTGCTCGTACTCATTGCAGGACCAATATTGAGCAATCGGTACACAGATGATTAATGAGGCTGTAAACATAAATTTGTTGAAGAAGGATAGTACTCGTAATTACTTAAGAGTTATTGGGTAAAAATGTTTAGAACTGGTAGTAAGCGAAACGGCAGTAGTTGAAATTCAGGAATTTTTGGAGTGACCCCCATGTATCACATGAGCGTTTTTAAACACTCACCCTTTAGGTATTAGATTGGACTACAATACCAATTTTTTTTACATTCTACAACAATTCCAGCGGAGTTTATAAGGAAATATCTGGTGCGTAGCAACACACAACTTTCCGCCACCCCCGTAATTTCGAACACCACCTATATGCGGGCGCTATATCTTCGTTCAACGCATTTTTACAGGAACATTTATACAGAACAAAATGTAGGGACTAGTTAGGTGAGAGTACTCCGAAAGTTTGATCGAAATCGTTAGAGCCGTTTTTGAGAAAATTGGAATACCGATAAATTAATATTCGACAAATCTCCTTTTCTGAGTTAACTTGGCTTATATCTCCGTTCAACATATATATACAGAAATAATTATAGAAAACGAAATGTTGGTATGGGTAAATATAAGACATTCCATTAGGATTTATCACATCTGGTGAAGTAGTTACGCTAGGAGTTACGGAAATGTTCGAAAAAGTTATTTTCGACACATTTTGATTTTTATCTCCGTTCAATGGACTGTCTGAGGAACATTTATTGAGAACAATATGTAGGTATTAACTATTCGGATACATCTTGAAAGTTTGGTGATAATCGTTGAAGCCGTTTTGCCAAAAAGCGTAAAAAACCTATTTTTGCTTCATAGGCCTATATCTCCGTTCACCGTATTTTCATGGAGATATGTATGGAGAAGAAAAGTGAGGTATTGATTAGTAGAAGATAATTTTAAAGTTTAATCAAAATCGTTAGAGCCGTTTTCGAGAAAAATGCGAAAAACCCTAGTTTTTGGTACATTTTCGTCCCCTCCCCCTTCCCATCGGCCGAAATCGTCCATAACCTTATTTTGGTGTCTACAAAAAATAACAAACAAAACAAAAAAAGAACCAGCTCAATCGGTTCAGCCGTTCTCCCGCAAATCGAACTACAGACACACACACACACATACACACACACGGACCACGCGCCGAAATTAGGTTTTTTAGACTCAGTAGGGTCTGAAACGTAAAGATCTGAAGAAAACTCAAATTTTTTTTTTGGGCCGATTACTATACTTTCCTTCCCTTCGGGTAGCGGAAAGTAAAAAACTGCGCTAAAAACGCTTTTCGTCGAAACTTTTGATAATTTATTGTGCTGCTCTCGTCATTTTCCCATGACTGGGAATTTGATGGTATAATTGCCTTATTGAGAGCTATCAATATAAAAAATTTAATCAAAATCGTTAGAGCCGTTTTTGATTTAAAAAATATTTGGTGTTTTGATCACTATGATAACTATAGTTAAATTTCGGTGGATTTTGTTCATACCCTTATTTTGGCGTTCCATGATAACCTGCGGGCGAGATATGAAGTTTGAGCTGAATTGGTACGGTGGTTTTTTTCTAAAAATCGTTCACATACACACACCATTTTCCCAAATAGTGTTTTTCGGACTCAGGGGGGTCTGAAACGTAAAGATCTGAAGAGAACTCAAAAACATTTTTTCAGCTGATTACTTTCCTTTCTACTTCATAGAGCCAAGGAAAGTAAAAAACGAAACTTGACACACTCGAAAAAGCGTACTCCCCCTCGACGGTCCACAATGTATCACAATCAATTTGAAACCAAACAAATCGGTAAGTTCACACAAGACCCTTCGGGTAACAATTACAATGGTTGACTGACTCGTCAGACTGAGGTAGGTAGTTCTACTTGGTCTTAGTTCGGATTTGTGCCGTGAGGGGAGGAATGAGCAGCTAGTGACGACACAATGTGTTGTTTGAGTGATAAATCAATAACTTGATTCAAACATAATGATTTGTGATTTGTAATGAACACATACACATTGTTGATAATAACAAAATGTAATGATTGGCGATGGTATAAAATCGGTAGCTCAGTAGATATGTAAAAGGATTCCTCGTTTCATCACACATATATATAAGTTATGTACTATAATATTACCAATGTTGCAATATTAATGCTGACTCGATCTCTTGTTTGAACTAAATCATTCGCGAGGATATTGTGGAAACCCATTTCATTAAAACAGAATAAACAGTAAATTGTCTATATTTCCACTGAAATAACGAGCACAATTGTTAAATCGATTTCGACGGTTAGGTCATCATCAGTAACAAACATGCACTCTCATGTTCATGTTTGTTACTGATGATGACCTAACCGTCGAAATCGATTTAACAATTGTGCTCGTTATTTCAGTGGGAATATAGACAATTTACTGTTTATTCTGTTTTTAACGATCTCTTGTTAACTAACACTCATGTTATCCGCCAAACCAGCAATTCCTTCCTTATAAAACTTCTCCTTCGAGCGAGTTTCGCCAGTCTCTTCCCATACCTCCATCTAGCCCATTCTCTCTGGACGTTGTGTGGTCAGTGAAAATAAAGTGTTTTTAACAACTAAAATCACGAGGTTGAACACTTAACTGGGGTTGTCAGACTGGATGTGATTCGTGACCAACTTCATAGAAAGAATATTGACGAAATTGGCAGAACGCGCAGCCTACGCCACCATCGACCAGGAGCAAATTTCAACGGGAAGACTTTTCTCAGCAATGATACAAGGCACCATCCTGTGAGTTACCTAAATTCGACTAGTTGCAAGTCGCAAACCTTAAACTCAGAAAAATCGTTGCCCACCTTGGGGATTTTTCAGTCAGGTACCGTTGCATAAGCACCACTCACTAAAGTGGATACCGTCTCCGACCCCCACTTTCAAAAAGTTTTTAAAAGTCCCTAAAATAATGAAATAACTCAACCAAAGTAACTTAATAAAAATTTTAATTGTCAATAAGAAATACTGCAGAGAAACTCCCTCCTCTTGATTGAACAAACTAAGTTCGTTACAAACTTCAACCAAAGCGAAACACCAATGGAACCTTCCACCCATGAAAAGAAGACCAACGTATATCTCGACTCTTGCAAGCCCTTCCCTCGTCAGCAGATTCCTTCACTAGTGACACGACACTTGGAACCCCATCGCCACACGTCTCCTAGTTATAATTAGTGATATTCATCTCTGTCTGTATTACTACGCATGTTTAACTAAACTTTAGAATAGCTAAAACGAAATTTCGTCTGAAATTAGACACAACTAACCCATATTAGGATTACTTAAAAATAATGAAAATTCCGAAACATAACAAACAATGTACCCAGGACAGTTTTCCATGGCTAAATTTAGAGATATTTCTCCGTAACTTCCCCACCATTAAAGAAGAAACTATAACAACCACAAACAAAACCAACAACCTTCCATTCAACCCTCGGATTACGTAGGTATAATACACACACAAACACAACAAATCGGTCAACTATCAGTACTTGTCGAAAACCTACTTGTAAATCAAGTAGTGGCACCCTACAACCGTAGAAACGAAGACGACGGTCTGTTTATTAGACGAGAATATCTAGACCTAATACCAAACTTCTCAGGTATCCCAGAAACACTAAACGAATTTTTAGAAACATCGCAACAAATACATGACGGTTCTTTGACACTGAAAACCTAGCAAATTTTCGCAATGTGGTACTCATAAACGCTATCAAAGCCAAAATACTTTCACCAGCCACGGATCAAATTTTCGCAGCAAATTTAACCACTTACGCAGAAATCAAGCAGGCTCTAATGGATACTTATTCCGACTGACGAGAGGACCTACCCCTAGTAATCGAATTGGTGAACCTACGTCAATCCGAAGGCGAGACACCATTTCGATTCTACGACAAAATCAATAAGATGCTAAGCCTACTAATTGCCTACCTGCAAACTCATCAAAACGAGGACTCTAAACACTGATTGCAAACTACAAAAAGCTAGCGCTCAGATGTTTCCTGTTACAATTGAAAGAACCTCTAGGTAGTATTCTCTGGACCCACCAACCGCCCGATTTAGGCACAGCACTGAATTGGTTAACCAATAATTACCAAACACTCAACTTACACTATACAGAAGGTATTAAAGAAATGGGGTTATATCCGCCAGTAGGCAAATTACTAAAGTTAACGTACCTGTTAGGTGAGTCCGTCTCCTCTGGTTTGTGAGTTACTGTGGGCAAGCGCTTTCGATGTAAAGACATCATCGTCTGGCCGTTAAGTAAGTACTGGAGTCAGTCAGTTGGTCGTGGTCTTTATATACAAAGAGAAAGGTGAAAGGGGTGATGGAGTGTTGGGGAAGGGGCGGGGAGAGGAGGTCATGTACCTCAGGGGGAAACCCCCTAGAGATGAATGGAACGTGTTGGATGGTCTGTCAATTGTGGAATTTACGCCTTTTTTGTGTAGGGTGGTCTGTATCTGGGCCTGTAATAATCGTTATCGAACCCGGGAACGATGAGACCATTGCATATGTCCTGGAGTACAACGAACGCAAACGTGCACAACCTAGACGAAAGTCAAAATTGGTACCAAGGCGAAAAACAATCTTTCTCCCCAGAGTACGAGTACGATGAAACCGCGGAAAACGGACAGTTTTTAAACGAAACTTTAGAAAACTGTAATTACGAAGAGAGAGAGGAAACTGAGGAGAATGGAAATTTTTTAGGCGAAACCAACCTCGAATCCCAAAATTCGAGTTGATGAACATCGACCGTAAGAGTGTAAGTGAACTCCCATACATTACATTCCCCAGATCCAATCTGAAGATCCTCGAGGACACAGGGAGCACGAAAAGCTATATCAATCCCTAAATTACCGAAAAACATTCCCAAACAAACTTCGCATAGAACCATTTATTGTACAAACTGCCCATGGCTCCTCATGTTGTGAGTTCACCACCAAAGTACCCTGCAGCGACATCTTCCAGCAAAGACATCTAAACCTAAAATTTAATGTATTTAAATTCCATTCAAAATTCGACCTTCTTCTTGGTCTAGACAATCTAAAAATCATCAAAGCGTCAATCGATCTCGATAATCACTTCTTACAAATACCGAAGATCAGTATCCCACTCTGCTATCTTAGCACCGAGACCGCCGCAACACACTTGATAAACGCTCGATCAGTTCAGAAAATAAAAATCCGAGTGCGAAATATAGAGAATGGTGAGGCTATCCTCCCTTACACGAAGGTACCCTTGAAATCCCTGAATGTCTAGTTAGAGTAAGAAACTATGAAATCCATGTCATGGTTCTGAACCCTAGAGACAAACCTGACCAGTTATCACAAATTTCCTCAGTAGAAGTACACGAAATCGATGACACATCCAACTTAACCGACCTGGAACCACTTGACAATTACACAGACGACTACGCAAAACATGAATTCGACCTATCAATGTTAAGACTAAGTCACATGAACGAAGAAGAGGCATCCGCGGTCATCGAGCTAGTATCTAAATACACCAATGTATTTCATAAAGAAGGTGAACCCCTGTCGTTTACCAGTAACGTCAAACCCCTAAAAATCTATCGTCAGGAAGTCGACCGACAAATAGAGGAAATGCTGGACCAAGGCATCGTCAAACACAGTGACAGTCCTTTGAACGCCCCTCTATGGATCGTTCCAAAAAAGGATTGTCATCGACTACCGGAAGCTTAATGAAAAGACGATAGAGGACAGATTCCCATTCCCTCAGATTTCGGAATTACTCGACAAACTAGGGCGCTGCCAATATTTCAGTATAATTGACTTGAAAAGTGGGTTCCATCAAATCGAAATGGACCCAGGCAGCATGGCGAAAACGGTCTTTATTACGCTAAACTATCATCTCGAATTCAAACGCCTACCATTCGGTTTACGCAATTCCCCTAGCACGTTCCAAAGAATGATGGACAACATACTAAGTGGAATTGCAAATGAGTACTGTTGTGTGTATTTAGATTACAGAAGGGGCTGATTCTATTGTGTTGAGGTTTTTCAACGATTGAGAAACACTGTGGGTGGGTCAATATGCTCTGGACATTCAAGTTAGAAATAAAAGAAATGATATCTACAGTACGCCACGAAGATATAGCAATAAACAAGAAAACCGATATAGACAGCCTCAGCAAAGTGTATTCGAATTTAATACACCTCCCTCACTCATCATGCATCCAGCCGTGATCTCCCTTTCCTTTTCGATCTCGCATCATTTAAATCCTTCAAAACGTTGAGGATTAAATTGAGTAATAAATCATTGTTTGGATTCTCAGATGCTGATTGATTATATTCGAGTCAATAGCCATGCAGCCTGTTACGCTTCAGCTATGTCACCACCGGTTGCCCAGCAGATCATCTCATCCATGACTATAATTATGGGCCAAGATGGCACATCAGAAGGTAAAGAACTCATGTACATCTCTTGAAGTATCTGGAGTGAAGCATCACACAACTTTACTTGGCCTCTGTACTCTATCAACTAATCAAATCTGTTTTTAATTCTGTTTATGACAATACCACACAAGGACGCGCATATGGTTCTGGAATTTATTGCTCCTACGTGTGCCACCACCAGCAATTATGGAGCAATCAAATCCTAGCAAATTATGGAGCAATCAAATCCTAGGTGATCCTAGAGAATATTTACGTTGATTTTTTGAGAAGGATCACAATCACGATTTCAGGATTATCGAGTAAAAGCGTAAGGAAGGGTAGTATGTGAAATGGTGGGGGTACGAATTCTGGAATGGCTTCAGGTGCTATCTACGTCTCTGGTGAAGATTCTGGGTGGTTCTAAGCTGAAAGTCTAGGTACATGGGTTGGAGACTTGCTAGCTCGTGTGAAACATTTTGTATCCCAGTTCCCAGGATTTCGTCTAATATTGTCTCAGCGCTTAAAGGAGCTCTGAGTGAGACACTAATTTCTCTACTGTCCGGAAGACATGCATTGGCGTAGTGTAAGGTCGACTCAGCAAGCTCTACTTTATCCACCAATGGTTCATACTTACTACGACGTTGCTTTCACATCCACACATGCCCTGTCGTAGTCAACCATTCAGGGGAGATGTTTAATTTGACCTAGGCCAGTTATGCTTGAAGATGCGTTCATGTGGAGTCTCATTGGTTGGTATACAGAGAAGCAATCAATTGCATGTAAAACATCTTGGAGAACAACTTCCCTGTGTCGAATGTCAATATGAAAAGCACTTGGAGTAAGCTGGAGTAGTTCAAAATTCTCGTGTTGAATGCTGAAGAGCGACTCATGGCAATCCTACTCTTTGTAAAGTCCCCTTAACTTCATAGTGTAGAGATTGGGTCAGAACAGCATGCCTTATACTCCTCTGGTTTCAGTGACTTGTCACACATGTGGCCTCTACATTCGTTGTCCAACTCCCTGATTTACCATGTGTTCGGACCTCGGTCCGATAATCTTGTTTCACTCGGTGGCAGGGGCTTGGCGATAGCGCCCCTCCTTTCTCCTCATCCTCAGCCTCCCATCGCTCCTTTTTCTCGGATTCATTAACATCGTGCGTTGCGGCTCCGGCACATGAAAAATCGGACACCTCTCGGAAATAATTGACTCAATACGAAAAAGCGGAAACCAAACGGTCGGAGTGCGTAAACTACTCTCACCAACAGAAAAATCGGTACATCGGATTCGTGTTGCCGGCCGGCTCCATATTCAATCGCCTGGAACTTCGAGGTAAGCCCAACCATCCATTCCTCCCCAACAGAATCCTCGCTCCTCCGGATTAAGTTGCCACTTATCGATTAACCCTCCACCGAACAATCAATAAAAAAAAAGAATAACTAGAACAAAAAAAAAAATAATTCATACAGTCCACCAGAAAAACCCAACATACAAAAAAATTGGTCAATCCGTGCCAGATTTATCACCAATTAATTAATACGTAATTGGTTACACATACATGTGCTGGGCTTGAGTATATATTACGTAATAGGTTACACATACATGTGGTACGCTTAAGTATATGCAGTTCTAGAACGTTGTGGAATTGTCCGCCATTTTTCTATAATTTCTCTCAATTTCTGTGTTCTTGTCTGACGTCGCTCTTGTTAGCGGGTACAATCTTGTTGACTGTTGTGGTTGCCCCATTGCGTTTTTCGTTGCTTACCGGTAACAGCTCGGATTACCATGGCTTCAGAACAAGATAAAAAAAGGTTCAAATCGTTGAATAGTCGTCTCGAGCGTCTATGGTGTCGGGTTCAGAAGGCTCACGACTCAGTGCATACGCTTCCTGTTGGTTTGGAGCGATTCATCGTGCGAGTCGATCAGGTTGTGAGTACTTACGCCGAATTCAATGATATTTTGTCGGAATTGGCGGAAATGAGTGGGTTGGGAACAGAGTACGAAGTCAACGTTTTGCAGAGAAGCGAAGCATTTGACGAGTTATATTTCACGGGATCGCCAAGCGGCTCGTAATACATCGCCTCCTCCTACTACACAGGGCAGTGCACTTCCGTCTCGTGTGTATCTGCCATCCTTAAATGTTGCCAAGTTCTCAGGCGATCTAGAAAAATGTCCCGGGTTCATTGCACTATATGATTCAATTATACACAAAAATGCTGCATTCTCCAACGCGGAAAAGTTTAGTTTGTACATCAGTTACTTGGAGGGAAGTGCGTTGAAGTTAGCGCAAACTGTACCATTTCATCCCGATAACTATTTGGTGCTCTATAACTTGATGAGGAAAGAGTATATGAATAAACGTGCCTTGGCATCGCATTATTTAAATACTATATTTAATTTAACCCCCTTGAAGACAACTTCCCCCACATTGTTGAAAGGTTTAGTAGAAACTATTCAGGCAAATGTCGCCAGTGTGGAGGGGTTAGAGATTCCCGATTTCGCACAATTTATTCTCTTGCACTGGAGTTTACGATTAGTAGACCCTAAAACCCGTAGGGAATTTGAATTAAAATATTTAGACACAGAATTTCCTGGATTTGATAAATTGGTAAAATTTCTTCGAGACCTCTGTGTAGTTAATCATTTATCTTCCAACGAGCATACTTCTCAGTCCGGCGCTACATCTCACGCTGTTGCCGGCAAAATGCGAGCGTTTGTTGCCACTCAGGACAAACATGATCCGAAAACAATTGTTTGTCCCTGCGGTGTTGGTGGGCATAAGTTCGCTCATTGTCCTGTGTTACTCCGAGGTACACTGGATAATAAACTGGGTTATGTGCGAAAGTTTCGACGTTGTTGGTCATGTTTAGGGAATCATGCTGTCTCGGCGTGTAAATCAACTAATAAATGTAAACACTGCGGGAGCTCTAAACATCACAGTGAGCTTCATCGGCCTTTCGAAAGCAAAGTAGTCTCTTCGGATCATAGTTCTCCTTCACCTGCACTTGCCTCTCCTTCTCGAGTAATATCGTCTCCTTCGGCTTCTACCTCCACAGGCACCTCGGCCTCAGTCGCGCTTCAGAACTCCTGTACTTCATCGGACACAATTTCTCTTCTCGGTACGGCACAGGTGTGCATCCAAGATGAGCATGGAGGTTGGCATTTTTGTCGGGTGGTCATTGATTCGGGAAGTCGAACGAACTTTATTACTAGTTCTCTGTCTAAGCGTCTCGCTCTTCCACAGAATAGGTGCTCATTTCTCATTTCTGGGGTTGGCAACTCAGCGGTTCCTTCCCTTCAGGGCCTCATATCATGCGGAATAGCACCCTTACTCGGGGAACCTCAGCCGGTTTGCTACTTCGATGCGGTAGTCGTACCCAAAATCACTACAAATTTGCCTACGTGCCCGATTTCCATCAACATTCGCTCTAAATTCAGCAACCTTCGGTTAGCAGATCCCGACTTTGACAAGCCTTCAGCTATCGACCTCTTACTTGGAGTTCAGGCCTACATGGACATTCCTCCACCAGAGCCTTCACACCTTGTCGGGAAACCGTCCCATTTTCACCACCCTTAGTTGGGTTATTATGGGTTCTCTTCCGCCAGACATTCCTCCAGTATACCAATCTTCGCTCCTTTCCTCGTGTACAACCTGCGATTCATCATTGGAATCTTCGTTGCAATCCTTATGGGAAATGAATGAACCTTCCAGCGCAGTGGTTCCTAATATTGTGAGGAGTATTTCGCCCAAACAATTGCGAGAGATAGGACAGGACGATACATCACGCGGCTCCCCTTCAAGGATGGCATCCAACCTCTGCTCGGATCGACTCGTTCACTCGCAGTCAACCGCTTATTGAAATTGGAAACACGATTTTCTAGGGATGCTGAGTTCGCCAAGCTTTACAAGGATAATCTTCTAGACTATCTTCAGAAATGCCACATGGTAAAAGTGTCAACTCCTTCAGACTATTTGATGACACACCATGGTGTCATGCTAACCACGGAAACAGGTTTAAAGGTTCGAGTGGTTTTTTCGTCGGCCGAAAAAGACGCCTGGGGCACCAGCTTGAATGATTCATTGTTACCTGGCCCCAAACTTCAGAATGAGATCGGCCGCGTAGTTACACAATTTCGCATGCATAAAATTCCCGTCACCTGTGATATAAAACAAATGTACCGCTGCATCCGGATAACTCTCAGTTTCAGCGTTTTCTCTGGCGTTTCTAAACCG
Source organism: Pachypeltis micranthus (assembly GCA_020466155.1). Classification (NCBI taxonomy): domain Eukaryota; kingdom Metazoa; phylum Arthropoda; class Insecta; order Hemiptera; family Miridae; genus Pachypeltis; species Pachypeltis micranthus. Next base: position 2,268,511 of record CM035772.1, on the reverse strand, counting down.
AGGAACCAATATCGGAATGGGAACTTCGGACAGTAACCTTCGGTGTTTCTAGTAGCCCTTGGCTTGCACTGCGTACTTTAGCGCAACTCATCTCTGATGAAGGAACCAATTATCCTCGCGCTTCGCAGATACTCCAATTCGGAGCCTACGTGGACGATTTTTTCTTTGGTGCTTCTTCAGAGGAAGAGGCCTCTGCGGTGTGTACGGAGTTGGTTTCATTGTGTAGAGCCGGCGGGTTTGAACTGGGGGCGAGTACTTCAACCGCAATCATGAGCACTTATGGTTCAAAACCATTGGCACTTCCCTACCCCCAGGATGCTCCGTCCTCCATCAAGGTTTTGGGATTGGTATGGGACCCCATACTGGATACATTTCGATATCAAATTGGGCAGTCGTCAGAACCCATCACCAAAAGGGGAATTTTGTCTCGGCTAGCGCGCATTTTCGATCTAAATGGTTATTTGGGACCTGTAACCTTCTCGATCAAGGTTTTTCTGCAACAAATCTGGTAGGCGGCGCTCAATTGGGATGATCCGTTGCCTTCGGAATTACATGACAGGTGGAGCGTTTTCAAGAGGAACTTCCGATTCTCGAGAAATTAAATATTCCTCGTGTTCGACGCAAGCGCCGAATCCCTCCAGGCTTTTGACCTCGGAATTTCCGCTCCTTGCCTAACGGGCTCCTGTGGTGAGGTCATTGTTCCTCTAAAGGTCTTTGCGCCCATGGAAATCCCAAATCGGCGGATATTTCCAACGGTGGTTTTCCCATCCTTCCCCTCCCCACCCTTCTCAGATCCTTCTCTACAACAGATACCTTCTCCCAAATATTCATTCTGCTATGAAGTGCGCCGAAGTGAGTCGTCCCCAGCTCTCCCAACACTTGTTTCCTAACACCTTTCGCGATACGGCCGTCTCCAATTCTCCCAACGGATACCTTTTTCACCTCTCATCGACTTCTAGTTCGGCTTTCTCCCTCCTTCGGAGTACAACCAGTTTTCACGTCTTCAGAGCCCTATTTGTTCGCGATTCCATACTCAACTCGTCTCCCGTGTAAGTCACCTCTTCTTTGTACAATCCAAGTCTTCAAATCTTGTGATATTCCAGCTCACCAATTACAAGTTTGTGCTCAGTAAATATCCGTCTCCGAGTTTCATTCACGTCTATCCTGGTCCAAATACCTCGATATGTTTTAATTGAGTCTTACGTCAAACTCCAGCTTGTAGGCTTCTCCGACGCTAGTACCTATGGGATGGCTGCTGTGGTTTACTTGAGAGCAGAGAGTCTTCATGGTGTCGCTGTTCATCTCCTTTGTTCCAAAACCCGAGTATCACCATTGAAAACTTGGATGATCAACTGTCTAGAACTCGGTGCTCTACCTCTTCTACCATCCACTCCTGGACATCCCTAAATTCGAGTGTGATTACCAAGGCCCCTCTGAACACCTTACTACATTCACATAGTTTGCCTACACCCCTTTTCCGTCGCTTCTTCCTAACCGTTTCTCTACGTCGCAATTTCACTCAGCTCGCATCCTTAATAGCACAAGCCTCAATGTCTTATGTCTCACATCCAGTCTCCTGCACCCTGTCATCTACCTCACCCTTCCGGCTCCTTCAAGGTTCTGACCCAACAACCTTCCTTACTCTCCACACTTTCCAATCGTTATCACCCCACGCATCATTCACCATGTCACTCATGACAACACTAGGTCCCACTTCATAAACCCAAGCCCAAATCCGTACCATCTCCCATCTGCACCACCCCAATGTGCATTCTCCTACTTACACCACCCCAATGTGCATTCTCCTACTTACACCACTCCAATATGCATTTCTCCTATTAGCACCACCCCAATATGTATTCCCTTACATGCACCCTACCTCAGTGTGCATTCACCTCCGTGCACCCCACCTCAGTGTGCTTTCTCCTACATGCACCACCTAAGTATGCATTCTCCTACTTGCACCCTACATCAGTGTGCATTCTCCTACTTGCCCCACCTTTGTGCGCTTTCTCCTACTTGCACACCAGCTCAATATGAATTTCTCCTATTAGCACCACCCCAATATGTATTCCCTTACATGCACCCTACCTCAGTGTGCATTCTCCTCCATGCACCCCACCCCAATGTCCATTCTCCTACATGCACTCCACCTCAGTGTGCGTCCTCTTACATGCACCACCCCAATGTGCATTCTACTACCTACACCACCTAGCATGTTGACTGCTTGCACCACCACCTTGTGAATATCCCCATCTATATTCCCCTTTTGTGCATGTGCTTCCCTAAACCTCAGGTTTTGATAAATACTCCCATTTCACCCTACCTTGCTCCTATTCACTTCATGCTAGTGCTATCTCAATATTCTTCCATTCTCCATGCACCACATCCTATGCTTCCTCGTGTGATCTCGCATTCATCCTCATCCTCGTACCTAAGCTCCAGTTTCCCATTGCCATGCTCTACTCACCACCCATAATTTGAACCCACAACACTTACCACGTCCTCTGACTCACCCCTCAAGTGCGCAAGCCTCCTCACCCACCTTCATTACCACAAACCACTGTAACCCCACTTCGAGGGTTGTCCTGCTGTCGCAGCGCGGGGGAGTATGTTCGACGCAAGCGCCGAATCCCTCCAGGCTTTTGACCTCGGAATTTCCGCTCCTTGCCTAACGGGCTCCTGTGGCGAGGTCATTGTTCCTCTAAAGGTCTTTGCGCCCATGGAAATCCCAAATCGGCGGATATTTCCAACGGTGGTTTTCCCATCCTTCCCCTCCCCACCCTTCTCAGATCCTTCTCTACAACAGATACCTTCTCCCAAATATTCATTCTGCTATGAAGTGTCGCCGAAGTGAGTCGTCCCCAGCTCTGCCAACACTTGTTTCCTAACACCTTTCGCGATACGGCCGTCTCCAATTCTCCCAACGGATACCTTTTTCACCTCTCATCGACTTCTAGTTCGGCTTTCTCCCTCCTTCGGAGTACAACCAGTTTTCACGTCTTCAGAGCCCTATTTGTTCGCGATTCCATACTCAACTCGTCTCCCGTGTAAGTCACCTCTTCTTTGTACAATCCAAGTCTTCAAATCTTGTGATATTCCAGCTCACCAATTACAAGTTTGTGCTCAGTAAATATCCGTCTCCGAGTTTCATTCACGTCTATCCTGGTCCGAATACCTCGATATGTTTTAATTGAGTCTTACGTCAAACTCCAGCTTGTAGGCTTCTCCGACGCTAGTACCTATGGGATGGCTGCTGTGGTTTACTTGAGAGCAGAGAGTCTTCATGGTGTCGCTGTTCATCTCCTTCGTTCCAAAACCCGAGTATCACCATTGAAAACTTGGACGATCAACTGTCTAGAACTCGGTGCGGCTTGTTTACTAGCGAAATTAGTCTACCAGGTTCTCCCCATTTCTCCTACACACTCCCTCACCGATGTGATTTATCTGACAGACTCATCGACCGCCTTGGCGTGGATTCGTACTCCTCCCTACAGACCCCTGACGTTCATCTCCGATCGAGTCGTCCAAATATTATCCGACTGTCCGGAAGCACAGTGGCGTCACGTGCCGGGAGAATTTAATTCAGCGGATCCAGCAAGTAGAGGGTTACGTCCTTCTGAACTTGTCGATTGTAGACTTTGGTGGCATGGCCCCAACTTCTTGCTCTCTCCCTTCGATCAATGGCCAATATCTCAACCCTACTTGCCCTCAACCATTCCCGAAACGAAGCCGATATCGTATCTGGTACTCAACACCACTAACACCCTACCTTTCTTCGTCGAATTTTTGACACACTCGTACTCGTTACTTAAGTTACAACGACGTTTTACTTACGTAACACGGTTCCTCTATAACTTATGCCTCAAAAGGGCGAACCGTCCCAGAACTGAGTGGTTAATTGGTCCTATAACACCCTCCGAGTATCGGGATGCTCTCCTATTCTTCATTGAAGTTACACAGCAGCATTATTACGCTCATGAGCTTCGTGCCATCTGACGTGGTGAGTCCTGCTCCCAACGGCTCGCCTTGTTGTCTCCGTTCATCTCAGCTACTGGTTATCTGCTGGTGGGGGGCAAATTGCAATTTGCCGCTCTCGCTCCTCGAGCAAAACACCCCTACTTGATTCCTAGGAACTCTCATCTGGCCATACTGATTTATGAGTTTTATCACAAATACTCAGGACACGGCGGTCCCCAATTGGTCCAATCCCTAATTCACAGGGACTATTGGATAATTGGGCTCAAAGGTCTCATTCGACAGCGAATTTTTCGATGTTGCACCTGCTATCGATTGAAACCTCGTCCGCCTCTTCAGCCACCCATGGCCGACCTGCCTGAGCAGAGTCACCCCAGCTCGGTGTTTTACTCACACTTTCGTTGATTTCGGTGGTCCATTTCTGATTCGTTGTACCAATCGACGTAATGCTGCAAGGGAAAAATTTTATATTTCATTGTTTGTTTGCCTGTCATCTAAGGTTGTGCACGTGGACTACGCCAGCTCGCTCTCATCAGCGGCACTTCTTGCTGCATTCGACCGCTTCATTGCTCGCCGAGGACTCCCAACACGGATGTACTCTGACAACGGAAGAAATTTCAAGGGTGCAGCTCGAGAAATGCAGGACATATATACATTTCTCGCGACTGCGACACCCTCCTTCCAGTCTTATTTGGCCCAGCGCCAAATCGAATGGCGATTTCAACCTCCATACGCACCCAACTTTTCTGGTCTCGTCGAGGCAGGTATCAAATTGGTAAAGTACCATTTGAAGAGGTTGGTGGGGACCCAAATTTTGAGTGTTGAAGAGTTCAACACGGTACTTGTGCGAGTAGAGGCCATCTTAAATTCACGGCCCCTAACCTCTCTTTCCTCATCACCAAATGATCACATGGCACTGACTCCTGGTCACTTTTTATGCGGAGGGCCGCTTCTCGCACGCCCAGAACTCGATGTCCTAGACATTCCAACAAACCGTTTAGGGCGGTGGAGACTCCTTCAGCAAATAACCCAAGGCTTTTGGAGACGCTGGACTGGTCAATATCTCCACACCCAAATGCAGAGGCCAAAATGGACGAAAGCTTGCCATCCAATCTCGGTCGGAGATTTGGTTCTTTGGTTTCCATCTGGAAACACTCCGACCCACTGGCCGCTGGGAAGGGTGCGCGAGCTACTGACTGGACGTGACGGTGTAGTTAGAGTAGCACGTATTACCATGGCTCATGGTTCTATAGTACGGTCTTTAAACCGCTTTATTCCCCTGCCTAAAGATTAGTTTCCAACATGTTTTGTTCCCTTTTGTGTTATTTATTCAAAGTTATTGAACTCAGAATCTTTTTTGTGGTGTAGCAATTGTATTGTTCGTATACTCAAGCCATGCATGTTGTTGTTGTTGCTTTCACATGTTTACTTGGTGTTATTTATTCTAATTTATTAAATTCGGAATGTTCTTTAGTTGGGGAGTTTAAAAAAAAAGTGTTACACAAAATTTCTTTTCTATTTTTTTGTGGTTGAGTTTATCCAATTTTGCGGGTGGGGGGTATGTTCGGACCTCGGTCCGATAATCTTGTTTCACTCGGTGGCAGGGGTTTGGCGATAGCGCCCCTCCTTTCTCCTCATCCTCAGCCTCCCATTGCTCCTTTTTCTCGGATTCATTAACATCGTGCGATGCGGCTCCAACACATGAAAAATCGGACACCTCTCGGAAATAATTGACTCAATACGAAAAAACGGAAACCAAACGGTCGGAGTGCGTAAACTACTCTCACCAACAGAAAAATCGGTACATCGGATTCGTGTTGCCAGCCGGCTCCATATTCAATCGCCTGGAACTTCGAGGTAAGCCCAACCATCCATTCCTCCCCAACAGAATCCTCGCTCCTCCGGATTAAGTTGCCACTTATCGATTAACCCTCCACCGAACAATCAATAAAAAAAAGAATAACTAGAACAAACAAAAAAATAATTCATACAGTCCACCAGAAAAACCCAACACCATGTGTTTAATTTCATTTAGTATTCGTAGAAAATCACTTGAATTCACTACACACACAACATGACCAACGGGTTCAGCAGCTTCCCTCCTTTTTCTCAGCAGCCAGAGCTCTGTCGGGGATGCCTTCCAGCTTCCCACTCTTTTCGCTGCACTAAAAAATTGTGGCTCCACAATAGACACGAAATAGCTTTCCTGGTCGGAGTGAATGTAATATGGTGTTCCAAATAGCAAAAACTGTTGAGAAGGCTATTAATTGTGACTTAATCGTAGTTAATTATCTTATTTCTTGTGTTGCCATTTGAAATCGAAAACTCTGCCGTTATATTTTGTCTTCAATATAAACAACAGTCGCAAGTTTTTTGTGATAGCGGAAGACGATGTATCTTTACATGGGAATCGTGAATACTCGTCCACTGTGGTAAGAGATACTGACTGTGGCTTGATCTCGCAGCATACAGCACATGTCCAGGTGGTTTCAGGAATCTCAACTGTAGCAAATGATAGGTCCTTCTCATCTAATGGATGTGTTAATCCTGGATGACAAAGCATGTTGTTGCCTTATAATGTTGATCAACGGCTGATTGATCAACAACTTGTAAGAAGGCACAAATAACGTAGAAGAGTTTGCCATAATATTGATAATTTCAATTTTATGTTCAACAAAGAATTTCAACTATCACCAGCATGGCACTAGTTCATGATACCTTATTTAGCCTCTCAATAAGTAGAGCACTGTCTTCTACAATGGTTATTGAAGTGATCACTGTTCAGTGAACGAAAAAGAAGAAGTTATTTGTCGGTTACACAGAAATATGAAGGTGGTAGGTATACGTTTTCTTGGGGTGTTAGTGGATACTGCCTTATTGATAACCAGTAACCATTGAATGCTGTTGAATCGTGGTGATAAGACAATGACTGTATTCAAAGTTATCAGGAAAGTATTAAAATGAATTAGCGTATTAACATAGAGTAGAATAAGTGTTGGGCATCAATTTTACGGGTGTGTAGCGATGTCGTACTATGTGAGGTGGGGAGTAAGTACGATATCAACCGAATGTAATTGGAACACAGAGTTTTACTCGCAATTACACTCTGGAAGTTTTTCCACCACAAACAGGGAACTGGGTGGGAGTGAACGCGAATGCGGGCGACAGGGTTACAACTGCCAACAGCGATGTTTCGAGCGAATCGGGGCATTTGAGGTGCCCAGTCCGCACAAATGCCCTGGACGAGCCTCTGCTGAATGGAAGGGTTTGGTTCGCCCAGATACAAAGTGTACAGCCAAGTGCACAACTAGAAGGTTGAGAAATTAATGAATCGACTTTCTATAAGACATTAAGTTGCGTATAAAATTAACTAAGTAGGGATTGCCATAATTTACTAGGTGCTGTCACAGATTGAAGGTTCTGTTGAGAATGATCCAGGCCCCCTCTGCCCCGAAACTTCACTAATCAAAGTGAAGTTGTGATGGGAGGTTATGAAAAAATCTGAAATGAACTGTTTTATTTGTGCAGAATCAAAAGATTGACGCACAACTGGAGAGGAGGTGTAAGCATTGAAGCCTGTTGGCTGATTATGCTTTCTGCGAGACCCTATAAAAACCTTGAGGATTACCTTGACAATACTAGAGTTGACCTGTCAACCTGCAAGGAATTATAGGCGGTTGACAAGGAGGGTCAGGGGGCCCTCCCCCCAGAACAGAGTTTGAGAATTTAAACCTGAAAAAAGAGTTTTAATTCATTCTTACTAACGTAGAAATTGAGTTTTAAAAATCTTTGTGTTTGCAGAGCTACCAACCTAACGTTAATGCAATGAAAGATTCCCGATTTTCTAACAAAATTCACTATTGTGAATGTATAGTTAGTATAATATCTCACATGCAAGAGTTTTTGTACTGAAAGCGGGAGAGCCAGAGTGAAGGTCACAATGTGGGAGACTCCTGCAGAATGTGTGAGAGTTGGAAGGTCTGCTAGGTAGTACCCCAAAGAGATGGAGCCTGCGTGACAACTCATACACTAGCCTCAAACTAATGACAGGAACTATTGAGATGTTAATAATAGCATGGCTATCTGTGAGACATTGGATAAACAGGCCTCTGTGCTCTCTCTCTGTAAGCTGTTCTCTACAGAAGCGTTCTGCATACTTGCCAGCCAGAATTAATGGCGTTTGTGGCTCAGATTAATTGAGATGTTCCATCTAAGCTACACGCACCGCTACAAACACTATCAAACACTACCAGAACCAGTTCCAATGCCGATTTCGAATCCGTCAGTGAGCCACCAGCGCACGCGTTGGTAGTAGTGACTCCCACCAATGTCAAGGACGTTTTGAACAGACACATAACACGTGTATGGCCCAGGCTGCTATTATGACCTTCTTCCATGTTTCATTCCATTTTTGGGGAATGACTGCCATTGTGGCTTCTCCATTGATAAACATGTCAAAGAGAGGGAATAATGTCCTCAAGGTAGTTGGGTGCCATTCGTTATGCCTGTGATTATGAGGCATTCCATGCTCTAGACCCTGGAGAGGGCAGGGTAGAGCATGCACCAACCCACCACACCTTGGACTTAAAATAGTTAACTACTGTAAGGAGCCCATTTATTGCATACAATTCAACACGCATTTTGTTTATGCTTACGATAGGCACAAAAAACGCAGCAATGTGTACCCTTAACAATGCAATAAAACAATATGGATACCATAGTTATATTTATGTTGCAATTTATTTGTCATGTTCTCCTTAAAGTGATAATATTCTAATCCATTGCCTTCTATTTTAGGTGTCAAACGGGTTTCACAACTTGCTTGCAACACCCGCTACTTTAGGAAAAGGTTACATCAAATGGGAGTTATTATTTATGGCAGTGAAGATTCACCCGTTGTACCGCTTCTCGTGTATCTCTTCTCTAAAATAGGGTAGTTTATGTTATTCGTGGAAACATGCAGCGTTCCAAAGATGAGATTTATCAATGTATTTTTACAGTAACGAACTGTTCAACATTTGTTTTCAGTGCTGTGGTACGAACTCTTGCAGAGAGGAAAATTGCTACTGTTGGGGTTGGATTTCCTGCTACCCCTTTAATGGAAGGCAGGATACGATTTTGTTTGTCTGCTGCTCACACAAAACAGCAACTCGATTATGTAAGACAACCTTCATACCTCCGATTCAATAGTTGCTCCACTTTTAAAACTGCTTTTTATTAGCGTGTCCGATATATAGAAAATTGAACTCCAAATACGAATTCAACATAGCTTTTTTATTTTCAGCTTCTAAAAGATTGGTATTCTTTAAAAAATAGACTAACAGTTTGTATGACATTCTCATAAGAAGTAGAGAAAAAAGGGGAAGAAAGAATCAGAAGGCAAGAAAGTCCATAGTTATATCGAAAACCATCAGGCACAGAATAACACTACTTTTCATATTCCCTCATAAACCCAAGTTGACTATTGAGATACAAACAGAAACATGTGGGTGGCAATGGTAGTTACCTATTTTGGCCATTTTCCTGTACCACCCACTATGCCTTCATCCACTATGACTTTGTGACTGCCATTTGAAAATATCTCTCATCATATTTTCGCTTCTTGGCTCCAGAATCTACCTGAGCAAACTGGTTAGGACCTAAGGTGATGGATGATGTTGGTCCTCAATGTTTCTTTTCCCACATCCCAGCCGTCAGATGATAAGCAGGCTATGATGCTATTCAAACACTGAGAAAGCGCCATAGATGCCAATCCATCAACTCCAAACAATAGTTGGTGTCAGCATGCCTGAGTTCCCATCTATCAACTGTAAAACAGTCGAGAACTGCAACATACCAGTTAGATGGCTGTACAGTGTAAAGCTTACAATCTTCTCTCTAATCTATAGACCAAGAAAACAACTTGGTCTTACTCTGATATACATGCCACCAACCTGCCCTTTCTCTAACCGCAGTGTTTCCCCCTACTTTTCTGAGCGTCACCTGTGTTAAAACGCATATGCTTAACCGAGTTAGTGTGTGGTTGCACTAATTTCCCCGACCTTTTAGCTATCGCAAGCCATCCTATGGATCACACATAATCTGCCCATCGGACACCCAAACTCTTCAATTCTCTGTATCAACATCCAGCCTCTCCATATTTCGCCACTCAACTTTTCGGTTCTGAGGTCAGGCAGCTCATTTCGCCAGGAAGGGACTTTTCATTAATTTATTTGCTTATGTTAGTTATTAATATGTGTTTTTAAATTACCGAAAAGATGTCCTTGTTTACATTGATAAACATTTCGTTGCTAAGGTTTTGTTAAATTAAAATGTAGCCTTCTATGTTTCCCACTACTCGATCCGTTTTTGATTAATCGAAATTGTTCGAAGAGTCAAAACACACACAGGTGCCCATGTTGCAACAAAGGAACCCATAGTATTGTTATAGGCCAATTCCATCCAGTAGCGGTAACAGGCTCTTTAGACTTATATAGATCTGCTCTGCACGATTACCCAAAAATAAAACACTGGATAATTAAATCTAATTTTAGATGTTACAAATTGACTTAAATTCTGTTAACAAATGTTATCCATCCCAAATTAGTTTTCTCAACCTCAACCTCCCTAGTCACGCCGAGAACGTATCACGTTTTCACAATCATTCGTCATCATCAGTTCAAAGTATCAAGATACGAGATCAGAGAGATAAGACCATTCGTCACGATTCTTAGTTTTCTTTATTTGTTGATATTCGTTACCTTCACAAGGCGGTGGGCAATCGAATTATTGAAGTTTGTTGTTCATTTGAATACTTACTCAATTAGCCAATGACTGCTGTCATTCAGCCTCTAATAATACAGTAACGACCAGATATATGCAGCGTCTTGCAAGTTCTTGTGCGTTGGCTGAGAATTCAATCAATGAAATATCAGACATGAAGCACATTTCTAGTGATATACTTGAAGAAATTCACAAATTGTCGTCAGAATGCTTTGATATCACTGCTAAGACACTTGAAAACCTTGAAACATGGCCATTTTTGGGTGTTGTACGCGTCCTTTCTGTCCTTTGCTAGTAAAGATAAGAGTATTGTTCTAGTGATTGCTGAGAGTATGAACTTAAAGCTATAATACGAAGCTAGCGAAATGTATCACCCTTTCCCTTAATCACTCCATCTAATTCTAAACTATCCACCTGTCATATCCATTTGTGTCTATTTTTTTTCTGATTTCAGGCTCTAAATACTATCAACGAAATAGCGGACCAGCTCGGATTAAAGTATTCGAAGAAACATCGGAACCCTGAGCCCATTCTATACGAAGGGGGTAGACATTTGGAAGGGAATCAATGATTTTGAATCCTGTGAAGATTCGTGAATGACGATCTTCATTCCATGTGATGACTCATGATTAGTGAGTCATTAGCTTACTGGCCATTCCATTTTGAATCTATTCGATAGAAGACTGTCATTGATTCACAAGGCAGCTTTGAATAGGATCTCTTTCCAAAAGTCTACTGTATCCCTCATGAGGCGGCTTAACGCAATAAATTCAGAACATCGATGGAATAAGCCTCAAATTACGTGTCAACCTATTGCTTCCATGTAAAATGACTCTGTATTGCTTTTTAAATAATACGAACAGATCACTCCCAAGCAACGTAATTGGAAATAGGGGTTTCTTTTATGCCCAAGTAATTTTTCACTTACAATGGTAGATTTTCTTAAGGTTATTTCAACCATTAATTTGGCATGTCACTTGGGACGAAGCACATTGGTAATATTAATTTTTAGTTTAAAAAAAGGCGTAGCACTGCCAAACCCAGCGTGAAACCGTGCCTCCTGAGACTTCTTTCTTCAGAATTTGGAATTCTAAAATGTGGTCATGTAACCTTCACCTATTAGTGAATTCTTCCGTTTGTTAAACTTTCATGCGTTAAGTAATGGATGGAGTAATGAACGTTAGGTGTTGTATGGCTACAATATTTCAATTTTACCTTCATGTAGCTGTCCTACAATTAGTTTAATTGTAGTTTGGGGTTTGAGATTTAAAGTAGCGAAAGAAAGTTTAGTTAAGAGTTGTTTGTCTTTTCTTTTTTGATTTACTTTTAAGGTTTTTTGTAAGTGGTACTCAATAGATTGGAAGCCATTTTACGACTGCTGCTCAAAAAATTCGCGTAAGGTGCATCACACCACTTTCTTCGCCTCCTTCTAAATTCAGTGATTTTCCTGACCTTTTGATATCCCAAACTACACGAATTTCTAGATATATTTGTAGTTGAAAATAAATAGTTATAAATTGAAAGAGTTTGGAAAAACGTATTTTTAAAAACTAATTTCGTATATATCTTCATAATAAAATTTCACACAAGCGTTTATTTATGGAAAACGAAATATGGATGTCAATTAGCTAGCAGTCCAAATCCAAATAATCATCGATGGCACATTGAAAACCTTCCGATTTCATACGTTTTATTTTAATTAATTTACCATCACGCGGATGAAAATGTGCAAACCCTGTATTGATACCAATAATTATCACACAAAAATCCGAGCTATCTTGGATCTGTTGAAAACTCATGTAAATAGTGAGTTCGTGAATTTTTTCCTTGCATTCAAATTCTTTCTTTCTTCAGAGTGTCATTTCAAGCTACTAAGCTGTCCCTTGGTACGTGAGCCTTCATTTTGCCAACGACGAATTTAAAGCTGCACATTCCGTAAACTTAGCAATTTAGTTGATATGAAATGCAATGAGACTGTGCGTTTTATTCGCAGCAGTATCATATAGTTGACACTGTGTTTGGCAGTAAGTACGATGGTTTATTTCGATGGGATTGTTTTCCTGGTTCTTCAGGGGACTAACAAACTTGTTTAGCGACGAATCGCAAATGTAATTTATTAAGAAATTTTTTAATTAAATGTATTATTTGTACCAAGTTTTGATAGCTACTGATGTAATATTCGTGTTGTTAAGGCCTTTGTTGCAATTAGAAAAGAAACTAATAAAAATGCTTGTTGAGTTTATGGCGAATGAGACAAAAGAGGGGAAAACAAAAATATATACAGAAGTAAGCAAAGATATAATTTGCCCTGACTATCTTTGGTAAAATGATCCAATTTGACAAAATACATCTCTGCCAAAAGCCAACATTCGTATGAGGAATGACAGGGCACAGCTACATCCGATACCTATCTATATGCTTAAATGCATCTGTATTTTTTATCTTTGTCTTGTTATTAAAACATTCGCCTCCTTCAAATTTATCAAGCAACAAATAAAACGTCCAAACGTAATCGTGTGTACTATGATAGCTTCAGAGAAATAGAATTCGTAGCTTTGAACATACCTTAAACATCAAATAAGAAGGAGTTCAGATTGGTACCTAAATGAAACAGTTTTCTATTTTTCCTTCAAGTGTTTTCCATGGGAACTGGGGTTAGAGTTGACTCGTGAGTTCAGTTACTGTTAAGGGTAATAGTGGTGCTACTTATTATTACTTTCGTTGTTTCGTTGTGGTCAAGTCGTGTTTCGTATGGTTAACTAGTATTTTTACTGCTCTTCATTCCTCTTGTATAACAGGTTATGGGCCTGTTATACAATGTTTATCAAAATGTTGATCAATTAGGTGACATGACCATTGTTATTAATGATGATCTTTTATCAATTATGTTGTTGTATAGCTTACCCAAAGATTTGAAAATTTTCGATATGCGATTGAATCACGAGACAACCTACCAAAACCCAATGCTCTCAGAACTAAAATTTTGGAAGAGTCAGATGCATGGACAACATGAAATTTCAAAACATGAATTCTGATGCGATGGTAGTGGAGAATAGGAAGTTCTGAGTGCAAAAATTACGATGCCTGCTCAGGTTGCTAAGTTCAAGTGCTATCAATGTAAGGAGCTAAAGGGCATAAAGCGTCAGAATGTCCTTGAAAGGCAGAAAGTGCTGGAGTAGTTGCAACCAACGAAATGTCCTATCATTTCGCTTTGATGGGTGGATCTAGAGAGAATAAAGAATGGTGCTTAGGTAGTGGTTACAGTTGTCATATGTGTAGTGATAGAAGTAGGTTTACTGAAATCTCGCCCACTGAAAATATGACACTGAAATTGGCCCATAGATCGAGGACGGAAATAAAAGCTTCTTGTGAAATATATATGCGTGGTACGATGGAAATCATCAAAAAAGGTTGTGTCACTTGAAATCATTCATTCTGATGAGAACGAAATCGAATGGCAGTTCATTGTACTACTTAACTTTTATAGACGAAGCCTCAAGATTTGCACAGTAACTTCTGTGAAAGTAAAGAAGTAACATTAAATGCTTTCATGGCATACAATCAATTGTTTGAAAATCAGAAAGGCAAAAAATCAAATATCTACAATCCGATAACGGAGGTGAATATGCAAATAAAGCTTTTAAACATTTTCTTGAAAGTTGTGGGATAGGGCATAGATTCCAGTCCATGGAACTCCCAGCCAAACGGAATTTCAGAAACGGGACGTAGGACTATTTTGAATATAGTTCGTGACATGCCCTTGGATTCCAAGTTACCTCCGAGGCTGTGGCGACGGCAGTACATATTCGGAATAGGTCTCCTTCATCCGGAATTGCTGGGGAAATTCCATACTAAAATGTGGTTTGGAAAACTCTGAATGTTTTGTATTTTCGAAGTCGTGCCTGTAGTATCCTATTAAATTATTTTATTAACAGCTGACATTAGTCAGCTGATGTAAGGAAAGGAAACTTTTGTAAAAAGATCATCATGGATTTGACCCTCTTTAAGTGAAGTGTCGTTCTATTATTTAATTATAATACACATAACACAACATTTTGCGCAGTCAGTATTTCGAGTACAATCGGAGGCTGGTGGTCAAACTAGTCGGGTTGTACCGGGACGCGAGTTTAATAGTACATGGTAGGTAAAGAAAAAGTAGTTATTGTCTTGCCGTTTTCTGAATTGGTAAGTTTCGCCTTTTGTTCTCATCTCGCAAAATGGAGTTCGTAGTGAAGCCATCAAGTTTTAATCCACGATTAGATGAAAACGCTGCTTCTCGCTGGTTTGCGTGGGTGAATGAATTCGAGGTTTTTATCATAGCTGCAGATGCAACTAACGATTTACGGAAAAGGGCTTTGCTTTTAAACACCGCTGGTAGCGAAGTACAGGAAATATTTCGTAATTTACCAGATATTGTGGCCCTTCTTATGAAGATGTGAAAACTGCATTGAAAAACTATTTTACTCCAAGAAAAAATATTCTATTTGAAAATTTTAAATTTCGTAAGACGGAGCAAGAACCGTCCGAATCTATTAGAGTATTATGTGAGGTTAATGAAAATGGCTTGTTCCTGCGACTTTCATGATATGAATTTTGAGATCTGTGTTCAAAATTCTTATGGGTACGTCATCTAATAGACTGCGTAAAAAAATGCTAAAGAGAGGAAACATGACTCTTGACGAAATTCTTGCATTTGGGCAAACTGAAGAGGTAGTGCAAGTACAGATTGACTCCTTTACTAAACCTCAGGAGTTCGTTCACAAATTGAATACACCAAAAGCGACTACATGTTTCTGTTGTGGCGGTAATTGGCCACACAAAAAGGGGGTGGTTTGCCCGGCTAAAGGCAAAACTGCTCCACATGTGGTGTTTTAGGCCATTTACCTAAATCACGGCTCCGGTTCTATGCTTAAAAGTAAATCGGTTACAAAAAAACGACTTATAGTCAATCAAACTGCATCTAATGATAATGAGCAAGAGTTGTCAGGTGTTTCATTAAATTTTATCAGCTTGGTCAAATCAAAAGGAATTCCTGTGACCAAAGTAACAATGCTAGGTACAAAAATTGAGTTTATTGTCGACACTGAAAGCAGCGTAAATATCATTTCTGGAAATATTTACAACTCATCAATTGGCACACCATTACTACGCCAAACAAGTTGTCCGTTACAGGCTTACAAGAATAAACCCGTTAACCCATTGGGAAATTTGTCTGCCAATTCAAATTTAAGAATAATTGTGCTAGAGGAAAAGTGGTCGTAGTCAAGGAAGAGGGACTCGTGTTAAGCTGTGAAACTGCTGAAGAATTAGGGATCGTAGCTGTAGTCCTGACAATTGATGATGTCGCATCCACAACTAAAACCAATCTCATGCCTGTTGCCACTGATTTTAAGCGCCAGTACCCCAAGGTGTTAAATGGAATTGGTAAGTTGAAAAATGTTCAAGTTAAATTGCATATTGACAAAGATGTTCCGCCTATTGCTGTGGTTTTTAGAAGGACACCATTTCATCTCAGAGAAAAATTGGAGACGGAGATCAACAAATTATTGGAGGATGACATTATAGAGAAAATGGTAGGGCCTACCGCATGGGTTTCTCCTGCTATAATTGTCCCGAAAATAGGGGGTGCAGTGCGAATATGTGTAGACATGAGAAATGCGAATAAAGCTAATCAAAGAGAGCGCTATCCTACTCCAACATTCACTTAAATTGCTACTTTGATTAACGGATCAGTTAAATTTTCAAAATTGGATTTAAATAAGGGATTTCACCAGCTGGAGCTACATCCTGACTCTCGCCCCATTACATCATTTTCAACACATATGAGAATTTTTAATTATAAACGTTTTGGAGTAACGTCGACACCTGAAATATTTCATAAAACAATAAAACAAATTATCTCGGATATCCCCAACTGTGTCAATGTGAGCGATGAAATTTTGACGTATGCTGAGTCGTTTAAAAACCCTGACTCAGTTTTAGATAGTGTACTGGGACGATTAAACTATGTTGGATTGACATTAAATGGGGAAAAATGATTATTTCATCAAAATAGCGTACCTTATGTTGGGTTTGTTCTTTCTAAAGACGGGATCAGCCCTGAGCCTTCTAAATTACGCGCAATTTTGGATTTAGAACCACCTAAGGATGTTCAGGAAACAACAAGTTTATTGGAAATGGTGAATTTCCTGATGAGATTCCTACTAGGCTTAGCCAGCAGTACTAAACCTTTGCGTGACTTGATTAAAAAAGAGTCACTATGGAAATGGACTAACCTGGAACAAGAAGCCTTTGAGGAGATTTAGAAAAAGGTCACTCAAGCTCTATCGCGTCTGGTGAGCTTGAAAGACTAAAAGCTAGAATATTTTCGTTCAACGCATTTCTTCAGGAACATTTATAGAGAACAAAATGTAGGTACTAGTTGGTTGAGAGTAATCTGTAAGTTTGATGGAAATCATTAGAACCATGTTTGAGAAAATTGGAAAACCAGCAAGTTAATATTCGAAAAATCTCGTTTTCCTTGCTATTATGGCTTATGTCTCCGTTCAACAGATAGGTCATAAATAGCTGGACAGAAATAATTACGGCTAAATGTTCTAAAAAAACATTATCTTCTGCACATTTTCATTTTTATCTCTGTTCAATGGACAGTCCGAGGAACATTTGTCGAGAACGATATATAAGTATTAACTATTTGAAAACATCCTGTTAGTCAAGTGAAAATCGTTGAAACTGTTTTGCCAAAAAGTGGACAAAATCCTATTTTTGCTCTTTAGGCCTGAATCTCCGTTCACCGTATTTTCATGGTACCTTTTCGCACCCCCCCCCCTTTCCTATCAATGGTCTCGAAGGGAAGAGAAATGAAGTAAGTTTGCTAAGGTGGATGCCCTAGAGGTTCCGAGAAATATCTACCGAAGTGCAGATGGTGAGATAACTGCAAGATTATTCCGAGCCGGACGTTATAATAAGAGATGAAATTATCAAAGAGAAGAACAGACGTTCGGTCTGTGATATCGAAGAAGGTTAAGCCTAGAAAACAAATTCGAATTCGACGGCCATGAAATATAAAACAAATGACAGAAGCTGCCTGGTTGCTCGATCTGTTCGAAGTAAACTTGTAAAAATGGACTTTTCATATTAAAATACTGGTAATGCTAATGACGTTTACCAGACGTCATTGCCTTATGTGAGTTGGGACTGTAATGGGTTGCTGCGGGTGGGACAAAAGTAGTGAAATTTTATGTTCAAACAAATTTCAAAATTTACTCACAGCAAGTTTCACTTGTCACTGAATGTTGAGTACGTTCGAGGTATTTCCATACAGAGTGGTCCTATGTCCTATGCTGACTGCGCCAGTTATGTTTGAGGGTGATGGAAGTTATATTTTTTAAAAGACACTTCAAATTTTTATTAACACAGAATACAACGTGCTAAGGGACAGAGCGAAGAGAACTGAACTTACTGAGGCTCTGTTTGTGGTTATCTAACTTATGTATGTAGCAGATTGTCGAGCGTGTGAGGGTT
Source organism: Pachypeltis micranthus (assembly GCA_020466155.1). Lineage (NCBI taxonomy): Eukaryota > Metazoa > Arthropoda > Insecta > Hemiptera > Miridae > Pachypeltis > Pachypeltis micranthus. Next base: position 2,250,247 of record CM035772.1, on the reverse strand, counting down.
GCAGACTGTTGTATTAGCTACTCACCAGATGGTCACATTTTTCTTTTCGCCAATCCTGCAAGAGTCACGTTTGTGGCTAGTTGGTACGATTAGCCAACCTAAAGCCAAAAAAGCCCCAGAAACAGAACCTCCATTCAAGTTACTCTGATCCAACTGATTGCAGTGTCCTTTGCCTTGGTTTCTTTTGTATAGTTTGTATGAGCAAAATCGGACAAAACATTACTGTTGTGGATAACAATGAGGGGGAGGTAGTAGCTCTGTTTTGTTTAATTTAAGTGGTCTGAAAAACAGAGAGAAAAAACCACTGGGAATTTTCAATCCAGCTTGATCAGACTTGCTAGAAACCAATAAAAGATGTAATTCTGCCCCACAGTTACTGTTCCTTATAGCCTTAGTGCAGTTGGAAACACAGATATGGTAGATGCTTATAGCCATAGTCTTGCTAGTGCCCTCTTGAACCATACATCCATATCAGTCTCAGAGAGTGGTGCCTTGCTGTTATCACAATGACATTTCAACCTTGCTACGATAGGTGCTCCAATATGTGATTTAATTCTCTTAAATATTGCCCACTGTTGCACAGTTCAAACATGCATAGCTTCAATTGAGTCAATAGGTCTGCAGCTGTACGCTGATGTAAGCTTTGGATATGCAAATGTTTGTTCAAAATCTACTTCACACTTGTGGAGTCTGAAACAATCAGAACAGTGTGGTAAAGCGGAACTAAGGTCTGCTACAGAGGAACCTATTTATGGGCTATGTTGGTGGTGGCTACTAATTTGGTAGTGTACATCTAATATAGTCTTCACCTCCTGGGTCAACGTGCCTCAGTAATGCCTGAGTTCCAATCAGTTGCCATTCCAATTTTAGAGCCATTTGCAAATATCATTGTGCAGTTTGGTTTGTTTGGTGTGGTGTTGGAATAGCGCCAAGACCAAGTCTGCCTCCCTACTATTTGCTGAACCACTAGTGAAGCTATTAATTATCACGTACAGCCGCTTTAACAATGCTGAACTCTCTGTGATTCAAGCCACCTTCAGAGAATATACTGGGAAATGAGATTAGAGATTTTGAAGAAACATGAGTGAGTAGAGTACTACTTTTTTCTTGACTACCTATGGCGCTCAGTTGCGACAGAATGAGATACTCAATATTAACCTTCCCGCTTTTAACTAACAGTTCATCACTTTCTGCATTGAGCTCATTTAATGACGGAAGGAAGTAAGTCTACGACTAAACGATACTCTGAACCCTATCCAGGCTACTTCAGAGGTGTTGGGCACACACTTGAAGTGAGAGCCGAACAGACTCCAAACCATCATAGCTGCGTTTATGGCCTCTCCACAACTGACACAAGTCAATGCTCTTAGCATATTGACTAATAATGAACCCAGTGGCATACAAGTGATGAGTTCGTTCCAATTCAGCGTGTGTGTGTGTACAGACTACTATAGAATATGACAATGGGGCCTGGAATTCATCAGTGTTTACCAGTTTTTCAAAAAGGTAGCCTACGTTTTAACGCTGGTTCACCACTTTTTGCATGGAAAGTATTTAATGGGTGAATGGACATTGACCAATTACTGTAGAGTACATATGTGAACACTGTAACACCATTAGTTCAACTAAACTGAAATATGGTTTTCATTCTCGTTCACAAACCAATTAATTACTAGAATGTGTGCTAATCGAGGTTGAAAAGTATTAATGCTTTTATAATGTGTTAAATATGCATCCCAGTATCTTTTGCTTGTGATCATTCAAGTATTGTGAAGTATTGTGGCTCACCCATCTCCCATTAAATGCTTCAATGCTGCATTATCTTATGGTGAAATAGCCAGCTCAAATAAAAGTGCCTTTAATCGCTTTTGAAATTTACACAATTTAAGTTAAATTAGAGCGCTTGCTTGCTTGTAAATAAAGCTCATTGATGCTTTTCAATCTCTATTCTCATATATTTGAATGTGCGGTTTTGTGAGTGAAGTTTTGAATTTGAGACGACCCTCGGGGTTGATGAGACTTAATTAATAAAGCGAAATGCTCGCTTACTTTCTAGTGTAAAGTTTTCAAATATTTAATTTCGGAGAACTGTTTTTATTAAACAATTTTCATGTTTTTATGCTGTAGATATTAAAGTCTACGTATATATTGCGTTGATGTAAATCCTTAGACTTCTAAAACCATATTGTGCTTCATAAATGACATTATTGATACCCTAACCCTTATCAGTAATGAGCAGTAGCAAATGGGGGTGACGGGTTGCCTCACATTCATTAGTGCTCCAAGCTTTAATTATTATCGTTTCAACAAAAGAGGACGTAACCAATTGCACCTTTCGCAAAATTCAATGTTACGAGTACAGCCAGTAATCCAATTCACAGGAGTCCCAATGGCAGAGTTTAGAATCTTGGCTGGGGCAATTGAGAGGAAGAGATCAATGCTCTTTCTTCCCCTCTTTGTGGAGGAGAAAGATAATGGTTAGGCAGTAGTACTAAAAAGGTATCAAGGGATGAGGGTGTTGATGCCCTAGCCGATAACGAGATTGTCTTCCCCAGAATTGGGTGACTCATCTGTTAAGGCAATTACGTAACTTTTTTTGGCAAGTAGATTGTTTATTGGGCAACTGAACACGCTCGTTCACCTTTCTACAAATCTCCATAAAAACAAAACCCACGCCTTATCTTCCTCAAGAATCGCCCAGAGCTTCATGACTCCTGCTCTTCAGACTAGCCTTATTAGCTCTTTTCCTGCTCTCTTCTCCCACTCACCAAACTTTCTTTCTCCTGTTTTACCCCTTTTTTATGTTGTAGATTGACATTTTCCCTACCAGTTCCATTTGTGGTGTTGTTTGCTCGATTGCTACTGCCTTTTCCCCTCGTCCAAGATACTCTTTTCTTCTGCGAGGAAGCCCACATTGTTCATGTAAAGTGTGACAAGGCAATATGTACTCCCAAGGAGTTCTGTGCGCATTACCAAATGCCACCATCATTCAACTGATTCTTCATCACCTCTTAATCTTCTCCATCATTGTTCTGTGCGCATTACCAAATGCCACCATCATTCAACTGATTCTTCATCACCTCTTAATCTTCTCCATCATTGTGCTATTTCTGTATCTATGTGTTGAAGATGGACGAAACGAGAAACACAACAATGGAAACAAAATTTGTCAATAATATCAGCCAATTTTCTCTTAAACGGCTATAAGAATTTCGATCAAACTTAAATAGTACCTACATTTTGTTCTCAATAAATGTTCATGTACAACTGCGTTGAATGAAGATACAGCATCTGTGTATACTGCAGGTCGTCAAATTCACAGAGGTTGCGTGTTGCTATGCACCATATATTTTTTGGTACAAAAACAAGTTTGTCAACACATACACACTTTTTTCTCGAAGCTCATTGTAAATGGCACAGTGGCACCCAAAAAGGAGAAACTAAATAAATAATTATTAGGGAAATGGGCGCCCAAACTGCCCTACACTGATTCTAGGGAAAGGAGGATTGGGATGTCCCTAGATCGAACCGGTGCATGAATGTACGCCCATGGGATGCTATGTGGGAGGTAATTGGGTTAGATCTGCTAGTAGGTAAATTACTAAAGTTAACATACCTGTTACGTGAGTCTATCTCCAGCCAGAGGAGACGGACTCACCTAACAGGTACTTAAATTATGTGGGAAGCTTAGCCAAGCACGAAAAGCAGAGCACACCATTCTATCAAGGCTTATGGGAGGCTTAGGTAGGTCAGCTTTGGGAGCAAGAACGTCCAAAGGAGGCACAGCTTCTGCTGTGGCTTCAGTGGAACCTTAGCAACTTTGCCAAGATCCACACAGCTTCTTGCTGAGGAGGCTGCTCCGAGAAACTCAATCCCAAGATACTGCCACATCTTGAGGACGCCTCTAGACAGAACACGGGATTCGCCAATGACAAAACTCGCATTCACGGCCTTCATGCTGTAATCTCGATAGGACGGCATCAATGAAACTGAGCCGCACTTCTCTGGATTCACCCCCAATCCACACATACATAGCTACAGGAGACAGAGGGTCCCCCTGCCAAACGCCACACCCTATTGCCACATCCCCAGACATCTCTGCTCCAATTTGCAAGGCCACCACAGCCCCGCAGTACAGGGAACTCTTTTAATCGACGAGTCGATCAAGAACCCCACACCACAGAAGCAATCGGCCAAGGCCTGGTGGCTTACTGTGCCAAAAGCCTTAGCAACGTGCACTGCACCAATACTCAATTGCTTATTTTTGTTCTGGGCCAGGGACAGCACTGTCTGAAGAACCGAGAGATTCTCGGCAGTACCATCCACTGGCCGGAATGCCCTCTGGACATGGCCAATGACACCAGCCACCTGGAGACAGGATGCCAGCTCTTTTTGGAAGTGCTGAAAGACCACGGACGACACTGAAATTGGTCTGTAGCTGCCCGGCCCATCACCAATATTCTTGGAGACAAAGACAGTTCGGGTAAGCAAAAATCCAGCAGAAGGTTTCCCATGAAGAGAAGTAAGTTGAGAACCAGCAGTTTAACAGCCTTCGGGGCCTCATTCCATCTACGGGGTGAAATACTATCAGGCCCAGCTGAAGTGTAGTTACTGACACGGCTTTAGTTGCCCTACAACCACTTGCAGAGGGCAGATTCGAGAACCCCACGCCCCCACAGCAGCCAGGTTTTCAACTCTTGGGAAAATGCAGCACAGATAACCTACAACCTCGTGCACAGAAGCACCAAGACCAGAAACAGCCCTCTTAGCCAGACTCCGCAGGTGAGGAATCTCATAACCTTTTACTCTACTCAACTGCTCAGCAAGCCTCAGAATCTTATTCCTCAAAAGGGACAAGGAGTCTGAGGCTGCTAGGTCCGGCCAGCTAACTGAGGGCTGCTGACCCACGTGTGCAACGGAAGAGCCTGGCAGAGCCCAGTCGCTATTCACGGAGGCCTTCCACAAGCTGCCTATACTCAGGCTTTAATGGCTGCTGCAGTATGGGAGGGGAATCGTTCTGCCAGATATTTATTGACATAGCTCACCCCCTCCCTCGCAGCCTGCACCTCAGCAACTGTGATGTGATTCATACCTGTATACAGTCCTATGAAAATGTATCTCATCATTTCTTTTGATAGGATGCTTCTGCTAAATGTGGGTCTTAGCTGGCACTGGCAGCCATCCATCGTGGTGGAGATGGAGGAAGGGGAAGGAGGCGACCCTGTGTGCCTCCCCCCAAAAACCTCGGTTGCCCATCAGCAGCCAAAGGCTATCATGTATTGTTATTTGGTGACACATAGCAGGGGAAGGGCAATGAAGAGGGTGGGGAACCCATTGGCATGGGTTCCCCTCCCCTCGTATGCCAAAGCACCCTCGAGGGAAACCAGGACCCCCTGCATAAGGATCCATTGAAAGGAGTCCTATACCCCTCTGGGTGTTACCATCGACCATCATGCGGAGGTTAGTGATGGCTAGGGCCCCTGGTACACGCAAGAAACAGCAGTGTTCATGAGAGAATAGGCATTTCATCAAGGGGTGAGTGATGTCCCGGGACAAACCAAACTCTTCCATTCAGCAGAGGCTCGTACAGTGCATTTGTGATTCACTCGAAACTTCGCTGCCGTCAGTTCTAACCGAGTGGTTCTCTCGTCCCACTGTCTCTGGCACTCACGTTCGCTCCCACCCAGTTCCCTGTTTGTGGTGGTAAAACTTCCCTGAGTGTAATTGAGAAAAAAAACTGTGTTCCTATTGCATTCCGCCCCATAACATTGGCGCCCAACTAGTGGTCGAGCTTTCACTACATTAGTTCGCGATGCCGGCCACAAAGACAAAAACTTGAAGGTTCTTCTAGTGCGATAGGAATTTTTGATCCCCAGCCTTCAAATTGTCTGGCCTTCTGCTGTGACCTACTCTCGATGTTCGAACGTTTCGAGGAAAGCAGCACAGATGTCGAGAAGCTTCTGGTCTACCAGGATCTCGCTCACGTCTACATAGAGAGGTGCTTACTCAGCATACCCCTCACAGCGACTCTATCCCCCAACCTCCATCAACAGCGACATCTTCCTGCTAGTCTGTCCCTGAACAACCTCTCAAACAATGAGCCCGAGGAAATCATGCGCTTTCGAAAAGGTCTGGTGATGATAGAACTCCACCACCACATCCACATCCGTGTTCTATCTGTGGCAAACATTGTGGGTTAAAAAAGTGCCCATGTTTCCTCAACTCCTGCCAGGACCCTCGAAGAACCTATGTGGATGTGCACAATGTGTACGAATTGTCTGGCAACCTTACACACACTTAAGAGCTGCCACTCAACGTACACATGTGAATTCTGTCAACACAGGCATCACACGCTGCTACACCCCATGAGCTAGACTTTCGTTCCCAAAAGTGCAACTAATCAGTGCACAGTAGTCACAGTCTTTGCAAGAAACTGCAGTGTTCCTGAGGACAGGCACTTCATCAAGTGTAGAGTGATGTGCTGGGACCCTTCCATTCAGCGGAGGCTCGTCCGAGGCATTTGTGCCTGACTAGGCACCTCAAATGCCCCGTGCTCGAAACTTCGTGCCATCAGTTGTAACTTAGCGGTTCCCTCGTCGCCTGCGCTCGCATCGCTCCCACCCAATTCACTGTTTGTGGTGGTAAAACTTCACCGAGAGTAATTGAGAATAAAACTCTTGTGTTCCAATTGCATTCGGCTGATATTGTACTTACTTCCCGACTCACTTAGTGCTATATCACTAATCCGCCCCGTAACAATAACATACTTGGGGAAATACTTATAGTAATGGAAACTTCATAAGTAATTGGAATACAGATTTTATTCACAACTACACTTGAGGATATGGACAGTACTGCAATGAACTTCCCAACTGGAGCTTATTACTGAGGAGCTGCTCTCATAAATGTCCCAAATAAAATGGGTATCGTCAGTTGTACTGCAGAACTGTGTCACTCGCCTGATGTGTCCATTGCACTCTGTACTTGCCCTCACCAAGTTGACTGTTGTAGTTATAAATCATCTCTCTCTTCCCATTTATGGATTTGTCTCCTCTTATAACCTGTACAATGAAGTTACATGACCATCACAAACTGAATGGGAGCAGATGTATGCCCAGACTATAGAGTTATCTTGAGAGTGGCTCAGTTACAGTTCAGTAACTTACTCAGATTATCGGCTTTATTCAGAACATCGCTGAGATTGAGGTACGTTCTCCGTCAGTGAAAAGTCCCATTCCACTATCTGCAAAATCAATGTTTGGTTCATCATGAGTGTACGATTTCAAACGTAAACCACTCACGTGGGGATGAACCCACGTCCACAAATATATAATAGCAGAAGCACCAAAGGAAACGAAAAGAAATATGCAAAAAGAACTTCAGCTTATATTAAACAAAAAAAACTTTATAAAGAGAGAAAAGAAAAAATATACGCAATTGAAATTAAAACTGAACCTCTCAGGGGATCGTAGGAGTAAACTAAAATGACGGAAATAATAAGGCCAAATAAAAGGAAAAACTTCTCTAAATTAAACAAACAATAAAAACGTAGCAATTGAGCGATTGGCAAATCTTCAGAACTCGGTGGTGGGGGGGTGAGTCTCGAACTGAAAACAATAAACCGGCCAGAATGAGAAGTGGGTTTGCTAGGGGAACGGAACAATGGGGATTTAATGGAAAATGTGACATACCGGTACAGAAAAAAGGTGAAGTTTCTTCGGATAAAATATTTTTCGGTAGACAAGACGACAGACAAACGATGAATGGGCAGCATGACGAGTTGCAGTTTACCCGCAAAGATGTGGTGCTCGTGTCTCTCGGCAGATAGCGGCACATGCGGAAAGGAGATGCTTAAACCGCTTCGGGATATCCTTCATCTGAACTCATGAAAATTTTTATTTTCCCATTTTTTCCTTCCCTTCATAGTGCGTGGTAACTCTGGTGAAGTCAATTCAGAGAACAACTAACAACAAGAACATTCTAAACTAAAACTATTCTTTGTTTCACTAGATGAAGTGGTTTCTGAGTGTACGGAAAAACCAGTTGAAATCGCCAACTATTTTCAGGGCGTCGTTGGTCGGCCAGCCAAAACTTTTTCTAGCTCCCACGAGTTACATTGGATAATAAACTTGGGTAGGTGAGAAAGCGTAGGTGTTGTTGGTCCTGTTTAGAAAGTCGTACTGTTACGGTGTGTAAGTCCACTAATAAGTGTAAACACTGTGGGAGCTCTGAACATCATAGCTTCACTGACCCCTAGCTTCCTTTTGAAAACAAAGGAGTATTCCTCAGATCACAGTTCTTCTTCAGTTCTTGGGCCCCTCGTTCTCCAGCAACTCTACCATCGTCTGTCGTACTTTTGAACTCCTGCTCTTCATCGAACACAATCTCTCTTCTCAGTACCACACAGGTGCACAGCCAGGATGTGTACGGGGGTTGTCTCATGCAGCACTGCCCTCAAGTAATCTCCTAAGACTTAGTAGTTAAATACGAGTTTGGCCTATTGGCCTACGCGGTGCCTAGCGTTATAACTGCTGGGTCATACTGGAAAATATCCCAGGGAAGCCAGTTGTCGATATTTGCAAGTATAAATTGATGAAATTTTCGCAGACAAGTGATGCAAAAATGCAAGGCAATGCGTGTATTGTAGCAGGAACATCACGTGAGGAAACGTGGGCACTTTCTCACCCCATCATGTTTCTCAATGTGGACTTGTTGAATCTTTTGCAGACTTTAAGAGTGCTCATGAAGTGTGAAAAGCATTTTGAAGGAAAAGATTATTGTGTTTTGATATTGCTTGAAAAAATGCTGCTTCTATATGTGATTCTATGGTTGGCCTCTTGGACATGCTACAGTGTCAAATGTTAGCGACCAATAAGCTTCTCAGCATCACATAGTATGAACCACCCAACTTTGGTTTATGATAGTATGTGCCGTTCAATGTACAACAGTTTCATGTTTTGTGGGGCTTGGCAACTTGCAAGGGGAAAGAACTAACCACAATAAAGCAACAAAGGGTATAAAGTAATAAGCCTGAGGTATAAATCAATCATCATGTACTCGTCCAATGTTCTAACATTTCAATAGTAAATCACTGTCTACTTGATCTGAAATCACCGGCTAAACAAACGTAAACCTAGTCAACAACGCAAAGATCAATTTACAGCTACATGGAACAGAAAACAAAAATGTTAATATGTAATAGAAAACTTCATTAAAACATTTGCAAATAATTTAGTAGTGAGGTAACATTGACCTCTTTTTATCTCATGACTCAAAAACGAGTTTCGATGACAATACTGTATCATAAGTCTATTATCATAATATTTACAACCACTGAACTGAGATGAAATACAAAAAGTACGGAGTTGATCAAGTTTTTGATTACCACAAAGATGTATTGGCAGCGCTGAATGAGGAACATGAGTACAAAAAAAGTCGCTGTAGAACTGTATCTATATCGAGGATTCATTGTTTTCATCATCACTCTTCTTGTGGACGAGTTTTAAAATTTGCTGGGAAATCAGTTTGATAGCTTCTGTGGCTTTTGGTATTAAAAACCTGAAAAATACACTGGCATGAAGCAAACAAGAGAGAGGTGAAAATCTACTACTAACTAACCCTCGTGATTTATTTAGTGGGTGGGACAACTAATACAGAAGAACAGGATTGTCTTCACGCCTACTTTACGAACGAGGTCTAAAAGACAATTCTGTTGCAGCTCCAAAGAAGGACAATAATTTCCGCTACTTCAGAACAAGATAAGACAGAAAATAAAATGCTACTAAAGAAAATTTATTTTCTGCGAGCGTCTTTCGTGATTTCTCCAGTCCTCAACTGGTACACTGAACTCCCGGCCATAGGTGTGCTCAGTTTCTACTTTGTTCAATTGAGAATTTGTTATTTTCCACAATACAACAATTTTTACAGTGATTCACCTTCTCCTTGAAATGTCACTCAACTTCTCTCTTGTGCTGAATAGATGTACAATTATGCCTACGAAAAAGTACTGGATTGAAATGTCTATTCAAGAAGTTAGTAGTTAGTTGGGCCAGTGCTCCAATTGCCAAAACCATAGGTAATCTTCAGAGATGTAGCTGCAGCCAGACACTCATTAGGTCAGCCCCCATCTCTGAAGTATAATTTAAAATAATATTCCGAAGACATGTTTATCGAAACTTTCCAAAAACTAAAACTCATAGTTTTCTAATTATTGAACAAGAAATCAGTGTCCGACACAAATACTTATGGTTTCGTCTGAAAGTAGAAACCTTTACTACAAATAAGTGCGCTGAAGCTGCAACAAAATTTCCATCTTTGACTGAGTTGAGGAGGGAACTATCAACCACCTATTCTTTTCGTGTCCTACTATTGTAGAATTACATACAGCTGTCAACTGATTTCCATCCATTCAAAATATACCTGTCCATGTCATTGACGACTAGATTGTCTCCTTGTGCTGACCCGTATTTGAAAGTGATAACTTCCGGCATTTTTTTTTTGCAAGTAATTTTGGCTATAGCAGAGAGAGGCTTTCGTACAACTACTTTAGCTTTGTCTCGGGAGCATGTGTGCCTCAAAACGTAGACGTGAGTTTCACTGATCATCAGCTCACTGAAAACAATTATAATAATCAATTTACCAAAGTAATCTAAAGTTAACCAAAATTATACATTTATTGTTTTTATAAAACTTTGAAGGCTGGGCCAAAACGGAAAGCAGGCTGGCTGTCTGTATTGAACAACTACAGTTTGTTTTTTAAACTCATACAGGCTCTGGCCAATGTGAATATTGCACGAACTCCAACTGAGAGTAGTATATAGTAACACATTTCAGGTTCATCATACTGTACGATTAATTCAGACTAAAAGCACTGTTGCAAGTGGGGTTTGTAATTAATTTGACTGTTCAAGGAGTCTGCAGCACCAATATAAGAAAGTAGTTGTTCCAAACACAATCCAACAGTTAACATTAGTTTCTATGTTCGCGTTACTATCTTATAAATAAAGTTTCAGTTTGATTTCAACACTTCAATAGAATATTAATTTGTATTCCATAATTCTAATTATAACAGTAGTGAGAAGGCAAGCTTAGTGTCCATTACTGAATCCTGAACTTCTGAAGAACGTAGGGTGGCCAAGAAAAGAAATGACGGAGAAAGACAAATGAACTACAGTAGGATATTAGTAGCCCCAAAGCAAAATGATGAGTACAAATAAATAAATAAAAAGTTTCAAATGAGACAGGTGCTAGCTGGGTTAGAAGAGAGAGAATTTTGGCTCTTGCATCACTCACTTTTCTTCTAGTCACGCGCTAATAGTGTAAATTCTTACAACTGATCCACTTTGCATGGCTTACTTTTGACGAGAATGATTCAACATTACATTTTATAGTTTCAGATATTGGGTGGCCTGCTTTCCATTAGGCATCACCAAGGAAATTTGAGTTACTTGTCTAGCGACATTAACTAATGATCCTTACCTTTCGTATGTGTCACCGTTAATTTTCAACTCTTTGCATTCATACGTTGCTAAAATATCATTTCGTGACCTCCACAAAGAAAATGATACGAGTTCAAATTGTGATTCCTCTTCTTCTTCATGATTCCAGCCAACATCTGTATAATCAGTAAATTTAACTAAGCATTGAACCCTTAATGATAGAGAAACAAAGGACCGATGAAACACATTCTAGATTTCAAGACAGAAAGACACAAATCAGTTGTTTTTTTGAGCCTCAATTTTAAACACTACTACCTCCATAAGTTTCTGTATTCCTGAAACCCAGGTTTCTGTGTCTGATGAAGATTAACAGACCCTAATAATTTAGAACAGCATGCTTTGGAAAATCAGTAGGATGCTACATCTCACAAGAGGTTAGATTGATGGCCCCCATGACCGAGGTAATGATTCTCTATCCAGTGACACTAGGACAACCATGTATTCCTCCAGCCTCATTGGACCCAGATTTGATATGAAGTGATTGCCACACTATTCTCAGGATTGAACCCATAGGTTGCAGAGCAGTATTACTACTACACCACCAGGAAGGCTACATCAAAAGAGGCTGCATGGTCAAAGATATTTGACAAACCAACCCACATGTTGGAGCATTAGTGGTGACGTTAGTAATAAAAGTATACCATAGAAATGTCCCGTGATTTAATTAATTTCTAGTCAAAATTAAAAAAAAGAAGCAATTCTTGATTTCATGTTATCTTCACTTCATGTACAATAACTAAGATAGATAATCTTCTATTGGCTGTTCATTGTGCCACTTTACTCATTATGTTTTCTAATGCTCATTATCAATAGCCAGTTGCTGTAAACCTAATTGACAAATAGGGAAGCTAGAAGAAGATATTAGGGCACCAGCCAAGGCTGAGGGAACAATGACCGAAGTCGTGGCCATTCAGACCCATTTCCCATCTCCCCAGAGTTATTGGGAGTCGGCTTGGCTTTTTTAAAAGGGGTTTTGCAATCTACCAGTCCCCTCCACGAATTCTAGGATCTTTTTCCACTCAGTTTCTCTCAAACTAGTGCTGTTTAGTATTCTCTCCCCCAATATATTGAGTCTAGTACCAAACCATAACGGGCATTCCCTAAGATAGTGATCTACTGTTTCTATTTCTCCGCATGGGCACCTAGCGTTGATGTTCGGGTTGATCCTGTTTAGAGTCTTACCCACCGCGTAGTGCCCGGATAGCATTCCAGTGATTCTTCGTAGTCTTATCTTGCTTAACCCATTCGATGCGGGGAAAAAAAGTCGGACAACCTAACGGTCGGAAAAATTGGCGAGGGGCGCTCTTATTGTTGGGCATGGCATCGTATGATGCCACCCGTACGAGACGAAAACCACCATGACATCATATGATGCCATCCGCACTGAATGGGTTAAGCCCAGTACCCAATTGGTTCTTTATAGGTTATAACTAGTTATGCCCATAATTTTGGAATGTTGGTACCCTTCATTGTTATTTATTTCGTCACTAACAAATGTTAGCGCCGCCTTGGCTAGTTCGTTTGCTCTCTCATTCCCCGCATACCCCCTATGCCCGGGTATCCATTTTAGCGTGATTAATAGGGAAGCTAGATTTTAATTAAAATAGCGTATTAACGAATGGGAGCTATATTCATACAATAAACTTTTGAATAATAATCTTATAACATAACTGTAACCTTCTTGGTAGGTAATCGTAAAGGAATAAGTCTCTTCTTCGCGACGTCACAGTAGTCTGTACCTACTACTAGTTCTGTCACAGTTGCCACTTTCAATTAATTGAAGTAAACTTGAGGTTTGCTTTTGTAATAAATCGTAGCATTCCAATGATTCATGTTGGAGCCAAGAATAACAACCCAATATTACGTGTATGAGCTCTAATTTGATTTGTTTCAAATGAAACAATCTTAAATTAACCTCTGATCCTTTAAAAAGAATATATAATAATAACGGTAATAGCTCACCTTGTGGATCCTGATCGTCATCTATGCTAAACACAGGGGCTGTGTTACGGTAGCGTTTTCCTTTTTTGTCACTAGGGTTGACATGCCTTTCTATATCACTTGCACCTGGATTTACAATGTACTCCAACAACTTCTCTTTCACTTCCACGCTTTTTGATTTAACCACAGCCCTGGAGACACAAATTAATGAATATTATTGCTGCTCAAAGTAAATGCATTAGAGAAGTTTTGTCCTATCAATTTGATGTGAGACACAAAACATTGCTGTATTTTCATTCTGTTTATAACAACGATCCTCATAAAAAACTGATGGCCTAAGGTTCTGGAATTTATTGCATTGCCACGAATATTACTGAGCAATAATTGTGCTGAGAAATTATGAGACTGCCAACATGATTTTTTTGAGGAGTATCGTGTTTACTGTTAACGGATTATTGAGTAAGAATTGTGAGAAACAGTTATAAATGGACAGCGGTTAGAGTTCCACACTTTCTTGAGTTGCTCCTAATTATCTTCAGAGCGTTACTAAACTCTCCTCGTATAAGTACTTTATTGGACTACCAACCCAACTTTTCTGAGAATGCTAGTATCATTTGAGGGAACTACACAAAGAAAAAACTGTTCCAAAATGTGCTGCTCTCGCCATTTTTCCACACTTCTGTTTAAGTGCTAGCTGTAACGTGAAGATTTAAATTTGGAGGTCCGCGGTTCTCGGTGCTGCCTCCATTCCAGTCGTCCATCTCGTGCTGCTGCTTATGGACCTCATCGGCAAATAAAACCACATGCGGAGCATCCTTTGTCTTTCGCCATCCTCCATCACCGCTTTGATATACCGCATCCAAGCTCCCGACGTTCATTCTTTCTTATTGTTGAAAATTGTTCGTTTCGACCAATTCTACATGATAATGACGTCCTGAGCCCTCCTCGTCAATCTTGGAAAATCAGATTTGTTTCCCCGAGATTCATCATTGTTCTTAGAAAAGAATCATCTGGAAACTCGTCTGTGAAAGTTCTCGCCCGACTCAGCACAAAATGGTCTCTGGATATCGTACCAGTATGTACCCAAACGACAATTTCAACATGTTAATCCTCCCCAAGAACCCCCAAGCTGGATAATCAAGAACATATTTCCTTTTCTCTTGAACAGTTGAAGGCATATATCGAACATCTGCACCCTGATCAACCCGAAACTTGCTGTAAAGGAGTGCCCCTGCTGTGCAAAAATTCTTCCGGCCATCTACTTCAGAGCCATCCGTCTATCCCATCCTGGTCTGCATACGTACTCTCTCCAAAGTATAGGGTAGTATATTACCGCTTACATTATACTATTCGATGGTCGATCGAACCTGTAAGTAGTACCTATGCCTAACTATAATACGAGTACTCACCCCCCCCCCCAGATCAAATACCTAACATACCCTAAACACCTATTATTCTTGGATTTATCTGTGGCAAAATTTCCGGTCAAGAATTAATGACTTTTTTATTATTTTGCTGAATAAAGCGTTATTTTAAAATTTATTCTTTTGTGTCTATTATCTACCAACTAGCCTAGTTCAAATTTATTTATTTTCTATGGGTTCATCCCCACTATGATAAAATTTTGTTTGTTCCTTCACGTCACATAGCATAATGTAGCTCTGAGTAGGGACGTGGTATTTCCTAATGGGTCATACTTTGAGCCTTAGACCTTCGTATGAACGCTGGGCGACACTTAAATCGTCCAGCCCTTCTGGCTACGACGTTTATTGATAGACATTGGCCTAAGGTCTTGTTTAGCAAGCCAAGCGCAGAGTTGTGCACAATGAGCTCTTGAGCTAAGTCCTCTTTTACGAGATCAGTCCACACGTTGCACAAAAGCAGGAACCGACCTAGAGGAGCTGCCACTTTCAGCTTCAAATCTTGTGTAGTGGAGACGAGGCTCATGAGCGCGTTGACGGTTTTCTGGTGTCATTAAGGAGGTTACACCAAGAAACCCAACCTAAATGCGGCACTACCAAACCGTGCACACCCAAATAGCGTTTTGCGAACTCAGAAGCCCTTGAAATGTAAAAATCTAAAGAGGACTCAACAATTGTTTTTCCAGCCAATTACATAATTTTCCTTTTTACTTTGTAGAGCCAAGGAAAGTTAAAATACAATAAGAGTGTCCTTCATAGTAGGATTCACACCACCAACACCCAAGATGCATGCTGATGAAATCATGAAGAAGGTCTGCTGAAACAACCAGGTAAGGCTGTGCTCTAGTTCGTTTCTTGCACACTTCGGGATTCCAACCACTCTTCTTTCACGACTGAGTTTCTAGCTTTGGGAGGTAGGTACTGAGATGGTAATGTCAAACATGAGTTTTGAAACCACAATCATTCCACACCGACAGCCTTGAGATGGTACGCCACTTGCCAACAAACCACACAATTCACACTGGTCCAAATTGAAGGAATGTGGATCTAACATTTTACAACTCATTAAAACTAACATAAATAAAGTGGTACTCTTTTTGTAGGTATGAATAAATACCACAATTGTTTCAAGCACATGGAACAGCAAATAGGGACCTCATATAAATCAAACTCACCCAATTTTGCCAAAAATGTCTTTAGATGGCGACTGGGCGTTATTGGTGTCAGAATTGGTGAGGTTTTCTGCCGAAGCTTGTTGAATACAAACGAGGCAAGCATTAGTAGAGTGATCTGTCATCATGTTTCCAACAGAGTCACCAAGGTACTGATGAAGGGCTGTGAAGGGTAAACATTTGATTAAAACACAACTATGAGACGAAGGTAAATCAATCATAATTATGTGAAACAGCAGCGATGGAGCTAACACAGATAACTCCTTCTAATTTTCTGGCTAACGTATTTTATTGATTGGTATTCCTCATGCACAGGTTCACTGGTCAATGCCCAAAAGTTCATTCAGCAACAGCAAACCCTGCTCAGTAAAGAGTTAATTGGTTTTGATAACTTACCGCCAGTGTTATGTCACACCTTGTTGGACAAGGGTTGATTTAATTGTGCGATATTATTAAACTGTAATGCGTGAATGTAGTAACCAAAACATATTTTGGTTCGTTGACATTCAATTGAAATTTGGTTGAGTTGAGTTGACGTATTGAGTATGTTGCGTTGAATATCGTTTTTTAGATTATAAAAGACAGTGATTGAAAAGTCGTTATCAACCTACCCTGAGATGGGACTTCAATCAGTTACAATTTGACACCCAACATGTAGGCATCTACGACTCCCACAAGTATTAATAAAATGGAACTGAACTTATCGAGGAAAGACGAACTAATTTTCGACATTGTACTTTGCAGTGGTTCAGTACCGAAGTTGGTTCATTGCATTCAAGTGACGAAAAGACACTGCAAGTAAACAATCAGGATAGAGGGACTTTCGGCAGAAAACCCCGTCTCAGGCTTCAGTCAAGTTTTGAAACCAATAAATTCCAATGCAATTTGAGATGGCGAACTATCACTTTCACTGTTGGCTAATTTAGTCTTGAATTAAGTTCATGTCCAATCAAATCAAGCAAACTGATTGCGTGCAAAAACTTGCTCCCAGATACCACAGTCCCTCCAAGATTATTCATAGGGTTTCTTCTTCTTCTTCTTTCTCTTCAATTAGTTACGTACTTGAAGATGCAAAAGAAAGGAAAACGTTGGGTTGTGGCATATCAGCAATTTTAAGAAGTATAAAGAAATGGACGTTTCTCTAGAAAGGGATGAAGAATGTGATGTGTACCCACCTGAGGAATCACGTACATATGGAAGTTCTTAATCTGGGTTCCCACCTGATCTAGTCATTTCCTTGGATGGCAAGTTTCAAAGGGACAGATGACTGTGACCACATTATTAGCCATCACCTTCTTCGGCTTG
Source organism: Pachypeltis micranthus (assembly GCA_020466155.1). Taxonomy (NCBI): domain Eukaryota; kingdom Metazoa; phylum Arthropoda; class Insecta; order Hemiptera; family Miridae; genus Pachypeltis; species Pachypeltis micranthus. The sequence continues at coordinate 2,232,910 of CM035772.1, read as the reverse complement.
CTTTGTACCAGTCAATGCTGCTAAGTTCGTTTGCCCCCCGCCCCCCCCAACAACAACAACAACCACTGCTCACTGTTGTAGAAACTACAGTGGAGCAGCACATGGTTTCTTGTCTCCCTGTGCAAGATGATGGAGTCTTTGAGAGAAATGTTGTGGAGCCATTGATTGTCTTGTACATGAATAGTGTCATGGTAACACACCCAAGTGGCCTTAGTAATTGCAAGCAGTGATTAAACCTTGCAATGGTAGTGCCTTTAAGGGACTGGAGGTGTTGGCTGAAGCCCTACCTCTCACTTTTTATTCACTCCTAAATACTTAACGTGCTTTTCAAGAAGGAGCCTGGAGCCAGTGGCCGCTGAAGCGTATTGAGGGTTGGCTATTTACTTTTCCTTTCAAGAAAAAGCTTCAGGAAAGGATTAACTGGTTTTTTTTTCTCAGCCACCAGTTTGTTTTACTCACACCATTGCACACAGTGCGGAGCATGTGGTGGGTTTTCGCCTAAACTTGGTAGACCAACTCTGCCAAGACCAGCACAGTCAGGTCATCCACATAAGCGTATGGCTCGCAATCAGTCTCCATGACCTTCGAATAAGGCGTTCCGAGCCCTGTGGGCACCCATCTTTCTACAGACGAAGACATGCCTGCATTCAATCATAGAAGTTGATCTGCCAGGTAACGTCTGACGAGCAAGTACAGGTTGCAGGGGATTCCCCTACCTTCAAGCTCGTTGAGAGGCGCTGGCCATCAAAGGTTGTCAAACGCTCCCCTGGTGTCAATCAGAACTGCTGCAACGTACTTAGCTGGAATCACCCTGTAGTCGAGTTCCAGAATACCGCTGACGTATTCCCTGCGTGTCGTATGAGCAGACTAAAAGGGACAGCCGGGTGGGCCCAGCTTGAAAGACAACCTCACCTCTACGAGGTCCCTGCAGGATTACATCCAACGAGGCTTAACTGTGGCTGAGCGTCACAGTGTACTTGTCGCCACACTGTGCTCACCCTGCAGTTGGGGGTCCAGAATTCCACTGCCGTTTTCCCTGCGTGTTCGTATGAGCCGAACTTAAAGGGACACAACTTACACTTCTTCCACATACATGACACACTGGGAACCCCCTACCTTGAGCTGGGATCGCAGAGCACACCCACCGCAGGAAGGGGGACAGAATTCTCCTGCCGTATCCTCTGCGTGGCCGTAAAAGCTGGCCTTAAAGGGGCTTAAAGCTCACGACACTGAAATACACAACATATTCCAGGTACAAAATACACTGCAACGGCTTGCGTGGCAGAACACATTCATTAAAACACTCATAATGAGCGAAAGACAGTCCTGGAAGTAGCTCACTAACACCTTTGAGCGATCCCCTATATAGGTGCGGCCTTCGGTTAGAGGAGGGGGAAAAACCAGGTTTGAGCGTTCCTGGGGTGGCTGACAGCGTGTGTCCCAGTCACCACATCACCAGTGGCCGAGGGCTGACTCTGAGCAGCAGCTGACAAATCTCGCTTCGAGCACCTCTTGCTCATACCACTAACATACACTACAAATAAACTCACAAGGGTACACTACATCAGTCTGCTTCTTTAATCTCCCCCCCCCCCCCAATTAGTAAAAAAACATGACAAAGTCAACTAAAACTTCAGCAGGTAATAAAAACGCCACCTGCGCCTCTTCCTCGGGCTCGCCAAGCTCGACCCCTCCTTCTTCGGACGATGAGCAACCTACTCGTCGTCCAAACAAACAAGGGCGGAAAGAACCGGGCAAACTGCGTTCGTCTCCCCCTTCTCCCCCTAGTAGCCCGGGCAACCTGGCTACTACAAGTGTTAGACACCCCGCGGACCTTAATCTGTCGGACATAGAGCAGATTTGTGCTTATGTCCAAATCATCCACGGCAAGCTGGCACAGATGAGGGTCAACGCCACAGGACCAATGCAGGACCTCGTCATTAGCTGCCTCTTCGAAATATCGAAGCAGGCCATTAAAGCTAGTGCCCCTTCAACGACATCGCCCCCTGCCACTACCCCCCTGCGGGAAACTGTGGCAGCTGTCGAGAGGGAAGAGCTGCATAGGGCAATTGCCCAGCAGCCAGTGCCACCAGCCCCCCAAGCACAAGGAGCTCCAACGAGCCAGCGTAGTACCCCAGCCCCCATGTATGCAGCACTAGCTGCTACTGAGCCCTCCTCCTTCCCTCATGGAGCTGAGGCTGAATGGCAGTCTGCCAGGGCCAGGAAGCGCAGGGGGAAGAAGAAAAAGGCCCCAACTAAGCAGGACGTGCAGGCCGAGGGCAGCGCCTCGCCTACTCCTCTGCCCAAAAACAAGGGCAAAAATAAAAATAAGAACAAAAATAAAAAGCCTCCACCGCCTACCAAAACTCCCCTCTAAAAACCCACGACACAACTTGGTAGTGGTACATGTGAGGAAGGAGAGGCTGGTCCCTCCAACCCTGATGCAATGGAAGCGCTGATGCGGAGTATCCCTGCTACGGACCTCCAAGCTCTAAGCGTCCGAGTGCTAAACATCCGCACCGCAGTAGGAGCTGGCGCCGTCATTGTGACGGAAACTCCAGAAATGGCCAAGGCCCTTACGAGCCACATTTCCACGAAGAAGGAGTTGAAGCTCCAAGCGTCAGCGCCTCTGGGTCGCTTCCCACGCCTGCTATTGTGCAACGTGCAGACCGACCTACAAAAAGAGGACTTGGCCCAACAAGTTGTTGAACACAACCCTGCGTTAGGCTTCCAGCCACAGGACGTCAGGCACCTCTACACCAAAAAGCGTGGCAGACAAAAGGATTGGGTGATTGAGGTGTCACCCAGCCTACACAAAAAACTTGAGGGGGCAAGGCACCTCCAAATAGCCTGGCAGCAGTGCGCCATCCGCAAGTACCAAGCCCCCACACAGTGCTTCAAATGCCAGCGTTATGGCCACCTGCCAGTGGCCTGTACGAGACCTGTTGTGTGTGCCTGGTGCGCCTTGCCACATCTGAGCAAGGAATGCAAGCGTGATGCTCCCCTCAAGTGTGCCAATTGCGTCGAACGCAAAATCCAACAGGTCGCACACTCTACACGAGACGCACGCTGTACCATTCGTCAGCGAGCAATTGCCCTCCAGGAGTCACGAGTGGATTATGAATAGGTCAAAAACAGTTCGAATCCTTCAGCACAACACCAATAAGAGTTCCCCAGTTATGGCTGAGTTGCTGCAAAATGCGCTCAAGAAACGCTGCAGTGTTCTCGCCATACAGGAACCATACATAGGATCCAAAACTCTTGGTCTGGGATCGCAGGCACGAGTGGTGGCTGGAGCAAGAACGGGAGCCAAGGCAGCAGTGGCCTGCATTGACCCGTCCATTGACATGCTCGCACTCACTCACCTGAACAGCCAGTACTTGGCCGCTGTGCTCATCCGAGCCGGTGGCTTTGAGCTGGTTGTAATATCATTTCTCTGCGGGTGTTGTCACTCTTCAAAAGGGAGGCGATCGCAATCAGTCAGACCCGCGATCATGGAGACCACTCAGCCTTCTTTCCATATTAGGCAAAACACTAGAAATCTTGATGTTGCAGTCCCTCGAAGGAGTCTTTGGCCTCAACCTCACAGGCAGGCAATACGGGTGTACCAAAGGAAGGTCCACGCAGGATGTCATTGTCGAAATTCAGTGTGTCTCCCTACTGGGACTGGCTAAGTACGTCGTAGCAGTTCTGAGTGACATCAGAGCAGCATTTGAGAACCTTTCGTGGCCAGCGCAACCCCCCGCAACCTGTACTCGCTCGTCAGAAGTTACCTGACAGACAGAGCTGCTATGATTGAAAGCAGGCATGTCTCCGTCCGGAGAAAGATTGAGAAGGGGTGCCCACAGGGCTCAGTCCTTGGACCAGCACTCTGGAATGCCTTCTTCGAAGGTCTTCTCAGGAAACTCATGGAGACTGACTGCGAGCCGTACACCTATGTGGATGACTTGACTGTGCTGATCTTTGCAGAGTCAGTCCGCCAAATTGAAGAAAAAACCCACCACGTGCTCCGCACTGTCAACCAATGGTGCGAGCATGTCAAGATGCTGGTGGCTGAGGAAAAAACCCAGCTAATCCTCTTGAAAGGGAAAGTGTATAATCCACCCTCAATACGCTTTGGCGGCCACAGGCTCCTTCTTGAAAAGCACGTCAAGTATTTAGGAGTGCATATAGGTGAGAGGTGGGGTTCAACCAACACCTCCAGTCCCTCAAAGGCACTACCATTGCAAGGTTTGCCTCACTGCGTGCCATTACTAAGGCCACTTGGGGTGTGTGTTACCACGACACTATCCTCATGTATAAGGCCATCTATCTAGGTGTGATTGGCTACTGCCCCATTGTCTGGGGTAGCAAACAGTCAATCAAATGAGAGTATTGGCCCAATCCCAGAGAGCTGCGCTCCTGTGGATCACCAAGGCCTACAAGACTGTATCAACAGAAGCACTCCAGGTGATCACTGGTCAGTTACCAGTTGATTTGGCTGTTGAGTGCATGGTTGACAAGTGGAGAGTGAAATGTGAGCTTCCCCTGCTTTGGGCTGAACTCTGTGCGGATCTCACCACAGAACAGAAACTTGCCGTCATCGATGAATGGGCTCTAGAGAAATGGCAAGCGAGATGGGAATCCTCGTCAAAGGGACGTGATACGTATGAGTTCTTCCCCAACATCCGTGAACGTCTTTCAAGAAAATGGGTAGTCAGACCACTGGATGAGCCAGTTCCTCACGGGACATGGTGACTTCAATGCGCTGCTTCACTTCTTTTCTCTGAAAGACTCTCCATTATGCACGTCTTGTGCCTCCAGTGCAGAGGAAACAAGGAACCATGTGCTGCTCCACTGTAGTTCCTACAACAGTGAGCGACGGTTGTTGGGAGGGCAAACGAACTTAGCAGCATTGACTGCTACAAAGCAAGCCTATAACCATTTTGCAAAGTTCGCGAAGAAGGTGATGGCTAAGAAACGTGGTCATAGTTGATCTGTCCTTTTGAAACTTGCCACCCAATAAACAGTAAGATCGGGTAGGGAACCAGATTAAGAACTCCTCCCAGATGGTACGGGATTCCTCACACACGGGCAACAGCTCTCTACCGGGAGACTGGCTAACGACCAAATACCTGCCGTACCTCCACAGGTCTGAGTTCGGTGGATGCTGCCTCTTGCATATTAGCGAAACCGCGACTTCTATGACTGATATAACCCTCGTCGAGCGTTTAGGTACAGTCATCAAATGAGGAAACAGACCTGGTGCCAGCCAAAGACTCCTTCGAGGGACTGCAACATCAAGATTTCTAATGTTTTGCCTAATATGGAAGGAAAGAAGACTGAATGGTTTTAATGATCGAGGGTCTGACTGATTGCAGTCACCTCCCCATTGTGGACACACGTAGACTTCCACTGAGGGAAACTGTCCAACCTGCAGACAGTCATTAAATAAGTTAAGGAGGCCACTGGAGATTGTCCGCTCATCTGTCCTTAGCATATTGCTTTCTGTTCTATCTGGCTCAGGAGATTTGTTGGGCTTTAAGGTCGCCTGTTGTCCACATTGTAATGCCGGGTTCTTTCAGAGGGTCCATCATCAGCTCTCTTGCTGCCCTCTGGGCTTCTGTACCTCGGGCTACTTGGTCCTCACAGACCTTCGATGCTACAGGCCCAGCCTGACTTATTTTGCATCGCAGCTACGACCTGCTCTACATTTGCTTTTCCAATGGAGTATTTGTAATGTCTGCCCGAGGGGTTTCAGAGCCCCACATCCACAAAATTTCGCCAGCCTTACCATTTGGCTCGTTTGATGGCGCAGTGAAGGCCTTCATCTCTTGGATGAAGGCAGTTCAGAGTTTGGCTCTAGCATCAGGGTCACTAGTCTGGTTCTTGTATGGCGAGAACGCTGCGTTTTTTTTACTGCACCTTGCAGCAACTAGCGATAACCAGGGATCTCTTAATTATGTTGTGCTGAAGGATGCGAACGGTTTTTAGCCTATTCATAATCCACTCGTGACAGCTGTAGAGCAATTGCTCGCTGACGAATGGTATAGCACGTGTGACCTGTTGCAGTTTATGTTCTACACAATTGGCACACTTGAGGGGAGCCTCGCACTTGCACTCCTTGCTGAGATGTGGCATGGCACACCACAAGTCTCGTGCAGGCATTCTGGGCCCAAATACTGTTGTATTTGTCTAACACTGGCATTCTGGACCCACACACTGTTGTATTTGCCCAACACTCTACTCACTACATCTATGTCGACGGCAGTAAGGTCTTTTTCCACCCCTAAAGATTGGCGAATACTTCACACATTGCAGGATGCGTAGAATAAAAATATCGACAGCACATTAGATACCAGGAACCTCTTCACAATTTTTTCCCTAAAGCCCAGACAAATGAATTGCTTTAGTGAATTGACTTTCACTCCCACGTCTTTTAAATTAGAAACATTTTTCGTGTCACAAGGCCTTTCTTTTCGCCCTATTCCGTTAAAATTTCATTAAAAAGGCAGTTCTGAAAAACAAAGGAATAAATTTACCAAATATCTTATCAATAGGATTAATCCACTGCGGAAAATAGATAGACAGGAATATGCGCTCACGAGACTAAGCAAGCAAGTAGCACAAGTGAATATTGGGGAATGGTAAGACAGTCCGAGCGCAAATTCGTTAGTGTGATACTACGCATTGTCTTCAATTTATCTTCCCTGCAATTCTAATAAAACTAGTAAAACGTGAACGTTGGGAGGGAGCACCACGCGAAACAGTTGATCTAAATTGCCCATTGGCCAGAAAACGAATGACTGAGGTCTTCAGTACCACTTTAGAGACGAGATCTAAGTCTCATGTATGGCTTATGAGAGTATTACGTTGCTAATCTTGGCAAGTTCAAGCCAGTTATGTCAGTTCTGCGAGGCAAAGCTGTAAGCAGTTGGATATGTACCATGCTCATGGGAGTACTGCAGGGGGACTGCTTCTGGTAAAGGTATAAGAGAAAGAAGTAGTAATCAAAGCCGAAAACTATCCTCAATTGGACTGAATCAGAAATGTTGCGCCTTGAACAGTCACTCATTTGGCATGGAAATGGATGGAGAGAACACCAGGCCACATGCCATGACAGTTTGCAAGAGATGGACCCTGAGGCTGCAGTCAAGGATTCTGTTGGTAATAGCAATCCAGGGATTTACACTGTTGGTTATGATGATCGTCTGGTTAAGAAGAAATAGAAACACACGTCAGGTACAGATTAACGGGTCATCACTAGTACATCATGTTTAAATGTAACTAACCCAATAAATTAATTTCAGTTGGAGTTGTTCTTCAGTACTTTGCTCAGATCTTCTTTACTCTACTGACTTTGTTGGCTTTCCAAAACCCCTTGTTAATTTAAATTCCGTTAGAATGGGATCAATTCCTCAAGACAAAGAACCCAATACAACTGGCACAAGGAATGGAATTCCATGCAAGTGGCTGCCAAAATGAAGCTGCTTGGCAAGCACTGGTTTTCATTATGAAGCTTCACCACCAACATTGAGATGCTTCATAAGTGTACTTATGACACTAGCCGAAGTGCCAGAGATAGCTCTGAGAATCAGTGCCACTCTAGGCAAGGCAAGGAAACGTAGACTAGAACACAGTAGAATTCTCTAGAAAATCGAACGCACGTCTGTTTGGCCAACCTCCTTTTCTCTTTCTTCTACGCTCTAGGCAATTCTAATTAACAGTAGAATAAATCATTTACATACAATACCAACACCTGTAGACATATGGTAACTTGCTACTCGCAACCTGAAGTATTTGGTAACCTACCTTGATAGCCACCATTCAAAATAGATACGAAATGTGACGAATCCCTGAGAAATGAGGCTACAACCATATGGGTGTACTGGTCCTGTTCCAAGTCCCCACAGCCCATAAAAACCAAGTGTTCACCACCAGCTGTCGAACCAGCATCCAAGGCTTGTTTCTGGGCGGATAGCAAACCTTGTACAGCCATTTTGTATACGTCTCCTGCTTGCAGCATCTGAAAAATGAATGAAAATAGCGATACAACTTTGAGGAAACTTTCAAGAACTCGTCAAAATAAAGAATACTGGATTGCATACCAAATTGCAATCTAAATGAAAGGCAGTGGGCATGTGACCAGCATTGTACTGATCTGCAGGGCGGCAGTCGACCAGGAAGAATCTAACTCCTTCTCCGCTTAATTCCTGGGGCATTAAAATGTTTTCAACTAGTTCTGAGACGTTCACAGGAAGGCTAAGAGCTTGTGTAATCGCTTTCGTTGCTTCTGGACAACATTCGTCATCAAATAGACACCTTTCAAGATCCTGCAAAAAATATTGTGGTACAATCATCAATAACCAGCCCTAATCGTCAATAAGATATAATATTCTACTGGTAAGACAAAATCATAAAGCTGAAATAACAGTCGATCCTTGAAGATAAACAAATAGATTGACACATGATAACCTAGATAAGACGACCAGATGTATTGACATTTGTTAAAATTTGTCATGTGCACAAGAAAAATGTACGATACAACAGGGCATCTGCAGGACTACTTGACCAGTGATGCAAATCTGATGTTATGGTATTATTGTGTCATTTAGAGCTATTTATACAAAAAATTTAATCAAAATCGTTAGAGCCATTTTTGAGGAAAAAAAAGGGTTTTGATCAATACGATAACTATAGTTAATTTAGGGCAGATTTTGCTCATACCCTTATATGGGACATGCCATGCAGGCTAGGTATTAAGGTTGAGCTAATTTGGTTCAACCGTTTTCTCTCAATCGCCTTCACAGACACACGGACCATTTCCCCAAATATTGTTTTTCGGGCTCAGTAGGGACTGAAACGTAAAGAACTGAAGAGAACTCAACTTTTTTTTTAGTTGATTATTAACTTTCCTTTTTACTTGGCTGCGTTTGGTGACGAAGACACTATGTCAATATAGTGTCATCTGTAAGTATGAGCTCGAAGTCACCAACAGACAAATGAACACCCCAATACAAGTTTGTTGTACGATTCTCCAATAACTGCTGCTTCATCAGAACACCAGACGCCGAAACGAATTTATTGATGATTGATGAATCGTCTCGACCAATCGTTATTATTTTTTACGACGAAGTTGTCCAGAATAATTTTACAAATGTTGAAACAAATTTTTCATTCAACGTTATTCTTCCTTTTGTTAGCATTGTCTTTTTCAGTAAATTAAACACATAATAATTAAATTGAGTTTTATTGAGCCGAAAATACGTCCTGAATATCGTCATTAATTAATAGATGATTCGTCACTAATAGCGAAAATGATCCTCCTTGGCCTCTAATCGAATATAATTCGCTAATAATCTTTTCTGTGTTTTGTGATAATAATACAAGAGTAAATCGTCGTCTTCTTCTTACTCCAAGGGTAACTCTATTTGTCTTTCCATTACACTTTTAAAATTAGTGACAGTCAACACAAGGGGTGGCAAGTTTCAAAGAGGTACGAGGTCTGTCCAAAAAATAGCAACGTTCGTTCATATTTTCGCTCAGAGAGACTCAGACAACCTCTGGAGGATATGATCGACCCCTGAAATTCCTAACCATCTCATTAGTAGCCTAATACACCAATAAAACGCCGATTTTTCCGAGTTCGTCGCAATTTGTTTATTGCTAAAAATGGCAGGACAGACTGACCAGCAAATTAGCATAAAATATTGCTTTAACCTCGATAAAAGTTGTGCAGAAACTATTGAAATGTTGCAAAATGCCTTTAAAGACTAATGAATAGGCAGAACACAAATAAAAAAGTGGTATGGGCAGATGAAAATTGGCTGCACATCTGTTGAGAGTGATCCTCCTTCTGATCAACTGTCAACAAGAACATCATCAGGAGCACGTGCGTGTCAAAGTACAATATCGTCATTCGGCTGTGAGAAACCTGGAAGAAGAGCTTGACACTACAAAAACTACAGATTGGCAATGAATTTAGGAATGACTCATGAGTGCAAAATTCATCCCGAAACTGCCACCAGCAAAAACCCCTTCAAATAGAAATCACTCAGGACACTCGGGAAATGATCAATAGTGATGAAAACTCTCTTAAAAAGGTTATAACTAGTGACGAATCATGGGTTTATGGTTATGATGCTGAAACAAAACAACAATAGAGCGCTGTGGAAGCTTGCATCTAAGCCTCAACTAAATAAACCTCGTTAAAGTCGAAGCAATATCAGGTCAATGTTGAGTTTTTTTATCGTGAGGGTGTTGTACACCATATGATCCTAAAGACCAGACAATAAAAAAAGAGTCCTACGTAAAAGTTTTGAAAAGATGCGATCAGGAGAAAACGACCACAGTTTTGGGAAATAGTGACTGGCAATACTCCAGGGCAAACATCGAACCTTGTGCAGCAGTATTTATTGAAACATAGTGTTGCACAGCTTCCCTACCCTCCATGCAGTCCACATACAGTTCCCTGCGACTTTTATACGTTGCCTCGATCAAAAATGCCGCTTAAGGGACATCAAATCGACGATGAAACTAATGCGACGCATGCACTAAAGGAGGTTCTGAAGTTTGACTTTCAAGAGTGCTAACATAGTGGAAACATAGATATGAGCGCCTTGTTCATTCAAATGAGGAGCATATTAAAAGATCCCCCCCCCCCCCTGTGGAGCACATTGAATTGAATTCATTATCAACTTCAAACCAAACACGTGCAATCTTGTTCAAACAGCTGAAGATGAAACCCCCGAACGTATTTTTTTTTGAGAAAAATTCTACGAACATTTCTTGATTATCTGGATTCTCAAGGTCAAGAAAAATTAATTAGTGTACTTGTAAGTTACAGTAATGTATTTAGTTTTGAAGATACGGAAAAATGAGGATATACTGATTTGGTAGAACAGCATATTACACACAATTCTCCTCATGCAGGGTCCTGCCCATATTGTATAGCCCATGCACAAAAACAGATATTGAAAAACCTAGAAGAAGGTTCTTCGTCAAATCTACTGTTAATTTTCATAGATATGTAGTAACGTCTTGATCTAGTTGTGCTGGTTAAAAGCTATTCACGAAGCATTCATAATACTTGACTGAAACCCTTGGTTCATAGGCCAAGGGTGTATGGGTCATTGGCTACGTTCAATGCCAACGACCCATACACCCTCAACCACTTCCAAAATGTCTGACTTCACAGAAGGAGGATCGGTGGGGGACCAATCATAGGGAACTGGAAGGGGACAGTTGGCCTCTTACCTCAAGGGTTCCAACTTTGAGCTCTCTATTGCCAATCTCACCAATGACATCCTGTGGCATGGAAAAGGGAGGAGAAATAAACCATACACGACAACAAGTCCATATCGTATAGCCCATCCACAACAACTATTATTGACAAAACTGGTAAAACAGCAGCTGGAGGCGGCAGTATTCTACAGTTTACCAGTCTATGCAGCTCGCCCTAAGAAAACCAGAACCTGGCTCAGGTGGCTTTGTGCATGGACTCCAGGAGACAGAATTCAATCACTGAACCACAATTTTGGCCACTACTTCGAATCAAAGAATCGTTTGACAAAATAGGAAACTTAACATTTTTTATAGCCTTGAACCTTCGTTCAGGATACTATCAGTGCAAGGTTGATCAAAAGCTCAATCTCTAAATGATTGGTCGAAGATTCACAGTTCACGACATCCTCAATTACTTCAATATATATTCCCAACCAGTATTTAATGAAGCATGGTCTAGCGTATAATCTCTTAAATACTAATTAACGCGCTGCCAACAAATATTACCTGCCGAAACGAGCCAGGAGTCCTCCCTGAGTAATATTGGGCTAATGAGCAAAAATCTTGTACATCTGATTCTTGAAGTCCAGATGGCAGAGTGGAAAGGGCACTAATTATTGAATCTTTTGTAAGACCTTTTAAATTCAAAATATTTTCCCTGAAACGACCAAAAAATATGAAATTGCTTGATAGAAGAGGTAATGTCAACTGAATCTCCAACGAATAGTGAACATGTTTTACAAAACAATGCAAAATACTAGATAAAATAAATACTGCACAAAATAATATGGTACTAACTTTGTAGAATAAATACATTGCGTTCTGACTAACTGTATATTGTTTGTACCACATTTTCAGACATACATTATTTCCTCAGCAGCAACACGAAATAAACAAACAACTTCACTGCATACATTACAGATGTGATATCTTTTAGGGGAAAAATAATCCTATAACCAAATACTAGTAGTAGAACAATGTGTTAACAAATATAAATGGAATGGAACTACATCCTTCAGGAGTACAGCGCCTCTGAAAATTACACTGGAATGGAACCAGTCGATCAGTGTGATTACGTGGGAATTCAAATGCATGTAACTGATCGGGGGGAATGCATGGCACTGTCTTGCTCATTAAGCAACATCAATTATGAACCTCCACCAATTCCAGCCACATGGTAGTCAGTGTCAGAGATGATTACGTAAACCAGGACTACCTGATACTTCAGATGACAAAGAAACAGGAGGCAAATCGAAGCAGCTAGCTCCATATACTGTGTGCAAAAGTGCACCTGGAAGACCAATTAATAAGTATTGACAGCGAGCACATGTAGGAGTTCGGCTTCAGACTTCAGAGAGGAAACATCTTCGCTCAGTGCTCCCCCTTTAGTGCGCTTTTTTGTTAGTTATTTGCAATATCGGTTTGCAGTTTTTTGCATGTGGTCTCAATACTGTGAGTAAAACCATTGTGTGGGTGGAGTTGAGACTTGCATCAGCAGGGAAAAGGTATTCGCCGTTCATCTTTAACCTGAGCGGGAGATTTAATGTTTGTTTTTTTTTCGTTTTTTTCTTCCAATTGTCTTCACTGGCCGACTGGAATGTTAGCGTTGGGAGGGTCAACCTTCGAAATCGGCCATGTACTTTCGGGAATAATAAGTGAATAGTAAGTTTCCTTTCTAGAGTGCAGGAGAACTAGTCTTTCCAACACCAATAGTTGGGTTTTCTGTTGCTTGCCTCAGCGCTAGCAGCTACGAGGTATGCTGATTCCGTGTGTTTTTTGTTCTTTTTTCCTCCCCAGTGACTACGGGGACCATCTGTGGAAGAAAGCAACTGCGTAGCTTTGGAGGAGCTCATGTTACGAGCCTTGTAGGTTTAAATCGGGGAACGAGCTCAATTAAGCGTTCGACGGCGAATAACCTCGTTGATTGAGTTCTGAGGATTGAAGACTAATTAATTTGGGAAGTAGTTAGTTGAATTGAGAGGGCCAAGGAGGAGTTGGGCTTACAGGAAGAATGAGTGGCGAGGAACCCTGAGTACATGGTCATCTGGCCCATCTGGTTCACGAAGGGACGTAGTGGGAGCTAGGAAGGGTTGGGTGTTGTCAGTTTCTGAGGAAGACATCTACATTAAGGACATTGTCTGGGAGACTCCAACCAAAGAGAGGAGTATTACTACTGAGGAAGCCATCAAGTTAGAAACTCTTGCAGACAGCATACATCCTTCCTCGAGATTAGGTATTGGAATTAACAGCAGCTGGCATGGCACCTCCAAACGGGGCAGGGGTGCTTGGAGGACAGGTCTGTTTCCTTATTAGATGACTGTGCACGAATAAATTAAGAGGACTGTATTTTTATTATAACAGAGCACATCGGCACCAAGCGCTTTCCCAAACACGAAACGGAGCTGACAGCCCGGCAACCCCCCACACAACTCTGAGAAAAAAAAGGTGAATGAGGATACGAAATAGGAATACCTGGTGATACGTCCCCGTGGCTTCTTCCCAGGGCCCTGGGTGACTGGCAGCAGCTTCCTTTGCAGTTTTAAAAATCGCGACCTGGGCGTATGTTGTGGCTGGCTCAGCCAATTAATGATGTGGCAAGCCCAAATGGAAATCTCAGGAAAATTTGGAAATAAATAAAATAGAATAAAAGGAAAACGTGATCGGAGCTGTACACGCATTAGGCGACGGTCGGAACGAAAGTGAAGTAGGACGAACCGAAAAGGATAGGAGACGGGCGTGTGTTGCGGGCTGCCCAACCCCGCTCTTCCCATGTCGAGGAAGCGCCTAAACAATGACTGTTCTTAAACCCTCCACGAGTATCATGGACGTTGCAGTTTCTTCAATGGGTAATACACTGTAGCGAGAGGGAGTAGATGAAAACGGGCCTATCTTGACATAGACTAATACAAGGGAGCAATGAAGATTTAATTAAGATGAAAGCCAAGGCTGCTGTTTTCCTCTTGGAGAGGGGCACAGTAAGAATTGGATGGGTCAGCTGTAGAGTCTGTCCTAGGGTGGATGTACAGAGGAGCTGACTGTGCTCTTTTCTGCTACTGCTGCAGGAAAGAAGGTCACAAGAAGAAGGAGTGCACATGACCTGTTAGGTTAATGTGGAGAGCTGGCCATCATAAGTTCACTCCACAAACACTCCCCAGATGCCAATCAGAACTGCTACAACTTACTTAGGCAGTGTCAGCAAGGAATTTCGACAATGACATCCTGCGTGGACCTTCCTTTGGTACACCCATATTGCCTGTTTGTGAGGTTGCGGCCAAATACTCCTTCTAGGGACTACAACATTCAAGTTTTCTAATGTTTTGCCTAATATGGAAAGAAGGTTGAGCAGTGCCCATGATCTCGAGTCCGACTGATTGCAGTCTCCTCCCTTTTGAAGAGTAATGACACACGCAGACTTCTACTGAGTGGCAAGCGAGATGGGAATCCTCGTCAAAGGGACGTGATACGTATGAGTTCTTCCCCAACATCCGTGAACGTCTTTCTAGAAAATGGGTTGAGCCAGACCACTGGACGAGCCAGTTCCTCACGGGACATGGTGACTTCAATGCGCGGCTCCACTTCTTTTCTCTGAAAGACTCTCCATTATGCACGTCTTGTGCCTCCAGTGCGGAGGAAACAAGAAACCATGTGCTGCTCCACTGTAGTTTCTACAACAGTGAGCGACGGTTGTTGAGAGGGCAAACGAACTTAGCAGCTTTGACTGCTACAAAGGAAGCCTATAACCATTTTGCAAAGTTCGCAAAGAAGGTAATGGCTAAGAAACGTGGTTATAGTTGATCAGTCCTTTTGAAACTTGCCACCCAAGTAAACAGTAAGATCAGGTAGGGAACCAGATTAAGAACTACTCCCAGATGGTACGGGATTCCTCAGGTGGTCACCTCCGCGCGGTAACACACGGGCAACAGCTCTCTACGGTGAGACTGGCTAACGACCACATACCTGCCGTACCTCCACAGGTCTGAGTTCGGTGGATGCTGCAGGGGCCGGCCTCTTGCATATTAGCGAAACCGCAACTTCTATGACTGATATAACCCTCGTCGAGGGTTTAGGTACAGTCATGAAATAAAGAAACAGATCTGTGCATCTCATGTAGAGTGTGAGACCTTTTGCCATTTGTGTAGAACACAAATGGCACACTTGAGGGGAACCTAACGCTTTCACTTCTTCCTAAGATGTGGCATGGCACACACCACAGGTCTCGTGCAGGCTACTGCCATGTGGCCATAACACTAGCATTTGCTGCACTACGTGGGGGCTTGGTACTTGTGGATGGTGCACTGCTGCCAGTCCTTGCCCTCTCTAGTTTTCTTATGTAGGATGGGAGACACCTCGATCATGTAGTCCTTCTGTCTGGCTTCCAAACCTCTGGGAGGGCAGTAAGTCCAAACTGCCTTGTGCGGGAGGAGGAGAAGCTGTGAGGACCATCTAAAAATGGCCACCCAGTCGACACTCCCCCAGGCTTCCCCAAATGCAGAACTGTAACTGTCTGCCTCGCTTTTTTGTGAGATGTCAAGCACCTGGACACTTAGTGCTTGACATGCCTCAAGGGGGACGACTCACATCAGCGCTACTTTTGTATTAGAGTTGGAGGGACCAGCCTCTCCTTCCTTGCACCTAGGCCTCACTACTACCACGTTTTGTTGTAGATTTTTAGAGGGGAGTTTTTAAGTAGGAGGAGCCCTTTTATGTTTATTTTTGAGTTGTGGCGCCTTCTTTCAGGGTGAAGGCACGGGCAGGGTACTGCCCTCGGCCTGCTTGCCCTGCTTTTTTGGGTTCTGTTCTCCCCTGCACTTCCTGGCCCTGCCATTTAGCCTCATCTCTGTGAGGGGGGGGGGCTCAATAGCGGCTACTGCCTCATATGAAGGGCTTGAGGTACTTGGCTGGCTAGGTAGAGCTCCTTGAGCTTGGGGGGCTGATGACAATGGCTGCCGGACAATTGCTCTACACAGCTCTTCCCTCACGACAGCTGTTTCCTGATCTGTGTGTGCATTAGTCTATTTGAAGTTTCTGAAATCAGACAGTTCAAGACAACTCCAGTCGTATGAGCTGAACAAGTGATTTAACAGTAGTAGTAGCCAACTGATAGACCGACACATTTAGGCTAAGCAAGACGCTCAAACCTGCATAAGGTGGCTTTGCTAATGTAGGTTCTTAACTCTTTTTTACGTTGTTCAGTCTTGTCGTACAACGGCACCATTGCACCACTCTTGGTTAATAAGAAAACGAGAGGAAACTATTCACTTCAACGCATTACGTCATAACAAGACGTTGCAATTGCCCACTTCGCAAGCCAATAAGAAGTCCTCTCAATGAAAACTCATGGCCCATTGGCTTCGTGGTGATGCATTTTTGGGAAACAGTGATTCAAGTACACGAGGACAGTAGAACCATCCTCTGGATTCTCCTAAGATAAGGTAGCTGTGGCTCGTATAAGTGACGCTGCAACAATATTTTTTGAGGTATGAACCTAGTGACTATTGTTTATGAAACTAACGATTTTCAACAAAAAGCAACTAATCGCCCAAAATAACTCTCAGTTCGTTTTCTCCTCAAAAGTGCCCAGGAACTCTGTAGAACATCAACCTTCTCTCTTGTCTTAGTAGAATATCTTTCTCGATATTGTTGATCTGACGAATAAATAAAATACATCTGAAAACGCTATAGAAATAATTACTTTGATTGGATTGGATTTGATTCAAGTAATTTATGCCTTCCATTTCAAGTGAACAGTCACTGTGCAAGTAAGATAATTAATAAAAATCAAAGCATCAAAAAGTGGAATTCTTACCGCGAGTTGATAACCATAACTAAGCCCAAGAACAGTAAAAAGAATGGATCCCCTTGTTGAAAGTACAAGCCCCACATCTGCGTGGACACAGCTAGAGAACAAGGGGCGGAGAACAACGACTGGAACTAAGCATAACACCAGTAGAATTAGAATTGTCATTCTAAATGCACGATATTCTTTTTCTAAATCCGTGATTGGCATTGCATGCCCAAAATACTGTAATGTACCATCATAAAATCTAAAATGCTGAGAGCTGGAAAGTTTTGTTTGCGTTTTGGACACTAATACGTATGAAATGCGAGAATCCAATTTTAGAAGAACAAAATCTTTACTGTACATAGTCTTTGATCCTCACAGTGTACAGGAAAAAAGTTAGTTAATTAAGCACACATAAAAACAGATACACCATAAAAGAGTACGCATTCGAAATAAAATTGGTAGAATCAGGGAGATGCAGGACCTACTAGAAGAAAAGCGATAAATTATTAGTTCAATCGAATGAATGCATGGTGTTTCGTTTTTCAATTTCTACACCGAATATCAATTTAAGATGAGAAAGCTCGTAAGAAAAACAAGACGGGTTGCGGGACATGCAAAACAATGTTATATTCCAGGCAGGTTACAACAATATCGAATAACAATATCGATGGTCCCTCTCGAATATTTGTACATCGATTCCCTTATTCAAATCCGTAACAATTCCTCTTTTTTTTCTTTTTTCTTTTTTTTTGATTTTTTTTTTTTTTTTTTTTTTTCAGATTTGATAACTATCTTTTAAGCATGCTATTAGGAACGTCATTGGTATGTCCATTTCCACTCAGTATGTGCTCTGAAGGAATTTTCAATTATCAATTTACTTTTTGGCTTCTGTTGGGCTGTCTGAAAACGTGAAGCGTTTGGGGGCTTTCACAACCCTACGGGGTCTGGTTGGATTCGTGTGTGCTTGAGAGCTCGGAAGCCCTGTTGGCTTGGTTTGGCCAAGATGTGCTTTTCCGGACTTTGTCTTGATGGATGGTTGGTTTGGGGGGTCAGTCTTGTTGTCTTCTCCATTTTCTGGTAGAGGCCGCTCTGACTTCGGCGAGGCTGGATTGGCTTGTTTTGGGGACTTCGGGCTTCTAGTCAGTGGGCTAGGGCTCAGGTTTGTGTTTGGTGGCGATCTAGGCCGCATTGAGAAGCGTACAACAGGGGTCTCTGGTTGAGCGATCTCTGAACTACGATAAAATGGTCTCAGCCATGAGCGATTCCGTCTGTACCGTTTCCCATCAACACTCACTTCGTATGATGACTCATTTATTTTCCGGGCAATTTCTCCCGCAGACCACTTTTCCTGATTGTGGGTAGGCTTTACCAAAACGTCTTCTCCAACTTGGAGTTCGGGTAATTCTTTGGCTCGGAGGTCATGGTGCTTTTTTGCTCGCCGACGCTTGAGTTCTATGGACTCTGTGACCCCGGTGGCTACCTCAGGAGTGAGCAGTCTTGTTGCTATTGGTATGGTTGTTCTTGTTCGCCGGGACATGAGTCTTTGGACTGGACTTGCCTCGACACCCTCAGTGGGCACGTTCCTCCATTCAAGAAGGGCAGCGTATAAGTCAGAACCTTCGTTGTCACATTTTTTTAGTAATGACTTGGCAATTTTTACAGCCGACTCCACTTTTCCGTTTGATCGACTATACATGGGGGATGACGTCGAGTGTGAGAACTCCCATTCCCTAGAGAATGTAGAGAACTCGTGGCCCACAAATTGAGGCGCGTTATCAGATACTAGAATGTTTGGTATTCCGTAACGGGCGAAATTCTCCTTGCAAAATCTTATCAGAGAGGCCGCCGTGATGTCATTCAACTTTTTGAGCTCAAAAAAATCGGAATAGGTGTCCACTATGATGACATATTTTCCTTTCCTGAAGTCGAATGTGTCGATGGCAACTCGTTCCCAAGGAAGCTCTGGTAAGCTGTGAGATTTGAGCAGCGAGTAGGGTTGGTCGGAGGCTAGTTCCTGACATGTTTTGCATGATCTGACCCTTTCTTTGAGTTCTGAGCTCATAAACGGCCAGAACAATGTTTCGCGTGCTCTTCGCACAGAGGCGTTCATTCCTAAATGGCATAGGTGAATTTTCTTCATGAATTCGGCTCGCAAGGCTTTGGGGATCACGATCTGGTTCCCCCGAAATATGACGCCGTCTTGGATAGTCATCTCACCCTTGAATTCCCAGTAGGGGTGGATCGACAGAGGTAACTTTTCCTTGTTCGCGGGCCAACCGTTTTTTATCGTCGATGCTAGCACGCAGAGTGAGTCATCAAGTGCCGTTTCACTTTTTACTTTCTGGAAGCTTGTTTGAAGAATGTTCAAGTTGTCGGCTAACTGCATGGAGTCTAATTCTTCGTAAAAAGGATCTTCGATGCGGTATATTTCATCAACCCCCCCTGGGGTATTTCATCAAGCTTGGCTTCCTTCCCTTCACTCAGATGAAGTCGTGAGAGGACGTCGGCGATGTGCATGTTTTTCCCCTTGATATACTTGACCTTGAGGTCATACCGCTGTAGTCTCAGAAGCATTCTCTGTAAGCGTATTGGGGCTTTCAACAGTGGTTTTTCGAAAATTTTTTCTAATGGCCGATGGTCTGTTTGAGCCATTATGCCTTTGCCCCCGACCAGATATGAGGAAAACCTGTCACAGGCGAATAGAATAGCCATGCACTCCCTCTCAATATTCGCCCAATTGCGTTCGTTTGGGCTGAGGCTTCGGGATGCGAACGCTATTGGGTGGTTGTCCTGCAGAAGGACGCATCCTAGTCCACGGCTTGAGCTGTCTGCTTGTATCACGACAGCCTTGTTCGGATCAAAGTATGATAGGATGGGGGCCGACATTGTCATTTCTTTGACGATGTCTACAGCTTTCTTCTCCTCGGCTCCAAATTTCCATTTTGTGTCCTTCCTCAGGAGCTGTCTGAGCGGTTCAGTGATGGCTGATAAATGCGGGATAAATTTGGCCAGGTATGTCACCAACCCTAAAAAGCTTTTCACCTCTTTCTCATTCTCGGGGTATCTCATGTTCTGGACAGCTTTTACCTTCTCTGGGTCCGGTTTGATTCCTTCGCTTGTAATGATATGCCCCATATATTTAACTTCGCGCATCTTAAGTTTGATTTTTTTTTTATTGAACTTCAGGTTTGCCTCTCTTGCTTTGGTCAACAACTCCTTGAGAGCCTGGTCGTGCGATACTGATGCCTCTTCATCTGTGTCCCCCGCACCAAGTACCAAGATATCGTCTTGGACAATGATAATATTTTTTATCCCGGCAAAGATCTCGTGGAGTCGGCGCTGGTATTCATCTCCACTAACCTTCAGGCCAAAAGGAAGCCGCAACCAGCGGAAACGGCCCCAAGGGGTCCAGAATGTTGTGAGCTTTGAGCTCTCATGGTCGAGTCGTAAATTCCAGTAGCCATCTTTGGTGTCCATGACGCTAAACAGTCGGGCCTTGGTCAATTCCGGAGTGATATTTTCGAACAATGGGGTTTCAAATTCGCTTCTCTTCAGGGCCTGGTTTAGGTGATGGGGATCTATGCACACTCTCAGTTTTGTTGGTGTCTTTGCAATAACAAGATTGCTGATCCACTCTGTCGGTCCCGTCTCTTTGACGATAATCCCATCCTTCTCTAACTCTGCCAGTTTTTCCTTCAATTCGTCCCTTAATGGAACTGCTACGCGGCGAGGTGCTTGCTTCACCGGTCTGAATGTGGGATCGACGTGGAGTTTGCAAGTGTCATTCAAGCATCCGACACCCGTGAAAACGTCCTGAAAGCTATCGATGATGCCTTGGGATGTGTTGTGGGACCCCGAGTTTGAACTGACTGGTTGCACGCAGTTGATGGAGTTGAGTGTAACTAAGCCCATCTCCTCGCAAGCCCTTGCAGATAAGATAGGGAGTCGTTCCGACTCTGGTGTGCCTTTGACTACCTGAAACACTAAGGGAATGGCAGTACCCTTATGACGAGCAGTCAAGACAACTTGCCCGAGGGGTTTTATTTTACCGCCTCCAAATACGCGGAGGGCAGTGCTGGACTCTGATAAGGGAGGTATCACCCTAAATAACTTTGCGAGGACGGACCGCTCTAACACGTTTACAGTGGCCCCTGTGTCGAGCTGACACTCCAGCGTCTTGGTGCGCATGGAACTGCCGACCAGAAAGGGTATTTTCGCCGACCAGATCTTCCCGTTTCTACCCGAGGCGACTGCTCCTACCTGCTCGATGACGAATGCTTCCTCCTCACAGCTCTGTTCGCTGTCGCTGGGGCCTGAGCCGGACGAGTGTCTGTCCACCGCGCGAACGTGTTGTCGCTTCGAATTTTGCGGCCATTTCCCCCTCCTGCTCCTTTGCTCCCTTTGCTCGTTTGCAGACTTACAAACCGTTGAAAAATGATGGAGCTTTTTACAGAGGGAACACGTCTTCCCGTAGGCTGGGCAAACTTTTTTATCACGCCGGTGCAACGTTCCACAATATCGGCATTTTCTGGTGGTATTGGCCCTTGTTCGGTTCTGTTGGTCGTGCACTTTATTCACGGACTCGATCTTGCCTTTCATGGCGCTCACATGTGAGTCTGCTAGCTCATTAGCCCGGCATTTGTCAATAGCCGAAGCCAGATCGAGTTTTGGGTCGCTTAAGAGCAATTTCTTGGTTTGCTCGCTGCGGATGCCGATGACCAACCTGTCTCTAATCATTTCGCTCTCTATTGTTCCATAACCGCACGTTGCAACGAGTTTGCGCAAACGGCTAATATATGCGTCGACTGATTCGGCCTCCTCCTGAATAGCGGACCCGAACACGAACCTCTCAAAAATCACGTTCACTTTTGCCTCGAAACAACTGTCCAGTTCTTTGATTATGCTGGCCACTGAAGCCATTTTTTCGTCTGACAGCTTCAGATTCGTGAGGACTTGACGTGCTTCGCGACCCAAACACACCTTAAACGTAGCCGCTTGTTTTACAGCCGACTGCTTTTCCAAGTCGGACGCTATTAGGTAGTCGCCCCATTCTGCTTTGAAAAATAACCAATTCGCCGCCTGATCGCCACTTAGCTCCATTTTGGCCGGCAAGGGAATTAAACTCTGGGCCATTGTTGCCGATATCGGGCGAAGGCTCGTCTTGTCAGTACCGGGATTCCCTTCAGCACTCGAGAACGCCGCAGGATCCTCTTTCGCTGCCGTCCGATGAAACGCGAACAACCGGCACTCACAAGAAACCTGACACCATGTTTCGTTTTTCAATTTCTACACCGAATATCAATTTAAGATGAGAAAGCTCGTAAGAAAAACAAGACGGGTTGCGGGACATGCAAAACAATGTTATATTCCAGGCAGGTTACAACAATATCGAATAACAATATCGATGGTCCCTCTCGAATATTTGTACATCGATTCCCTTATTCAAATCCGTAACACATGGAGCTTCTTAGAAGTGTGATTCTTAGTAAGTGACAATAGCAATGATTAATGGAGAAAACAGATTGTACTGAAACTACTCAAATGCCCCCTGCCACTAACCACACATTGCCTCGAATCAGCAAACAATTTCTCATTACTGCTGAAAACTTTGACGTCATAATGTCTGTAACTGTCTTATGTTAATGAACTTACTGTTACAGTACATCTCAATGCAATGGATTCAAGACTCTATAAATCTCAGAGCCATTTGCTCAAAGGAATCATTTTTATGGCAATCATGTGTTATGGATCTTTTACGTAAGTAGTTTTTTTTTGTGAATCATTTCTAGTGTAAGTAGGTAAATAATCATTAAAAGAATATACTTACCCACGTTGTTGAGTACTGCTCAGGAGTAATTCGCTTAGTGTCCAAAAAGGAACAGAGAGCAGGATCATGATAGAGAAGTACCAAGCGGAACAAATGGTAAAAAGAGGGGCCTCGAGGGATGTACTTGATAACAATAGCCTCAAAAAGAAGGTACGTCTCTGATCTTGGCAGTTTGAGAGCAAGAAGGGGAAGGAGAATATCTATCCACCCATTACCACTGGTATAAGGAACATTAACTGACTTACGGTGGTATGTAAGTAAACTTTCTAGATCTGATAAAACAGAAACCTTGTCCTCTTCATCGTTACCGAGTTTGGCTGAAATGAGTCAGAAATCGAAAAATCAGTAATATTGCTTTGGCGAATACATTTGTAGCTTTCTATATACTGTAGGCCTTCCAAGTGAAACGAAAAGATGTGTAAACGACAAACACTTTTTAACCTTTACGTTTCCGTCGTCTTATAAGCAAAAAAAAAAACACAAAAACAACATGTATGAAAATTTTCTCTCTGTGTATGTATTGTAGTGAATATCAGGTGACCCGCAAAGTTGTTATCTAGTTAGATTGTTGCTGTTTACATTTGGAAATATAATTCAGTTCTTGTTTGGTCTTCATCAGAGAATATTGTTAATGGAAGTAATCGTTATTCAAAACAAATCGGTGACAGCAAAGCGAGATTATCGCTGCTGTATTCCCTGCGTGTCGTGTGAGCTGACTTGAAGGGACAGCCGGGTGGGCCCGGCCGGGATGACCTCACCTCTACGAGGTCCCTGCAGGATTACATCCAACGAGGCTTAACTGCGGCTGGGCGTCACAGTGTACTTGTTGCCTCACATTGCTCACCCTGCAGTTGGGGGTCCAGAATTCCACTGCTGTATCCTCTGCGTGGTACAAAAGCCGGCCTTAAAGGGGCTTAAAGCTCACGACACTGACATATGCAACACATTCCAGATACAAACAACACTGCAACGGCTTACGTGGCAGAACACATTGACTTAAAACATCGTTCCTGGGGCGGCTGATAGCGCGTGTCCCGCTCACCACACCACCAGATCTGTTTCTTTATTTCATGACTGTACCTAAACCCTCGACGAGGGTTATATCAGTCATAGAAGTTGCGGTTTCGCTAATATGCAAGAGGCCGGCCCCTGCAGCATCCACCGAACTCAGACCTGTGGAGGTACGGCAGGTATGTGGTCGTTAGCCAGTCTCACCGTAGAGAGCTGTTGCCCGTGTGTTACCGCGCGGAGGTGACCACCTGAGGAATCCCGTACCATCTGGGAGTAGTTCTTAATCTGGTTCCCTACCTGATCTTACTGTTTACTTGGGTGGCAAGTTTCAAAAGGACTGATCAACTATAACCACGTTTCTTAGCCATTACCTTCTTTGCGAACTTTGCAAAATGGTTATAGGCTTCCTTTGTAGCAGTCAAAGCTGCTAAGTTCGTTTGCCCTCTCAACAACCGTCGCTCACTGTTGTAGAAACTACAGTGGAGCAGCACATGGTTTCTTGTTTCCTCCGCACTGGAGGCACAAGACGTGCATAATGGAGAGTCTTTCAGAGAAAAGAAGTGGAGCCGCGCATTGAAGTCACCATGTCCCGTGAGGAACTGGCTCGTCCAGTGGTCTGGCTCAACCCATTTTCTAGAAAGACGTTCACGGATGTTGGGGAAGAACTCATACGTATCACGTCCCTTTGACGAGGATTCCCATCTCGCTTGCCATTTCTCTAGAGCCCATTCATCGATGGCGGCAAGTTTCTGTTCTGTGGTGAGATCCGCACGGAGTTCAGCCCAAAGCGGGGAAGCTCGTTTCACTCTCCACTTGTCAATCATGCACTCAACAGCCAAATCAACTGGTAACTGACCAGTGATCACCTGGAGTGCTTCCGTTGATACAGTCTTGTAGGCCTTGGTGATCCACAGGAGCGGCTCTCTGGGATTGGGCCAATACTCTCTTTTGATTGACTGTTAGTTTGCTACCCCAGACAACAGGGCAGTAGCCAATCACACCTAAATAGATGGCCTTATACATGAGGATGGTGTCGTGGTAACACACACCCCAAGCGGCCTTAGTAATGGCACGCAGTGAGGCAAACCTTGCAATGGTAGTGCCTTTAAGGGACTGGAGGTGTTGGTTGAAACCCCACCTCTCACCTATATTCACTCCTAAATACTTGACGTGCTTTTCAAGAAGGAGCCTGTGGCCGCCAAAGCGTATTGTGGGTGGATTATTCACTTTCCCCTTCAAGAGGATTAGCTGGGTTTTTTCCTCAGCCACCTGCATCTTGACGTGCTCGCACCATTGGTTGACAGTGCGGAGCACGTGGTGGGTTTTTTCAATTTGGCGGACTGACTCTGCAAAGATCAGCACAGTCAAGTCATCCACATAGGCACATGTGGGGACCTCCCTTTGACCCTTAGCGGACCAGCAAAAGGGGTTAGAATCAATATGCCTGAGGGGGAGCTTCCAGCACACTGCTTCGAGCAACTCTCGCACATACCACTAACACACACAACAAGTGAACTCACAAGGGTACACTACATCAGTCTGCTTCTTTTATCCCCCCCCATTAGTAAAAATAACATGACAAAGTCAGTTAAAACATCAGCAGGTAATAAAAACGCCACCTGCGCCTATTCCTCGCGCTCACCAAGCTAGAACCCTCCCTCATCGGACGATGAGCAACCTACTCGTCGTCCAAACAAGCAAGGCCGGGAATAATCAGGCAAACCGCCATCTCTCCCTTCCCCCCTAGTAGCCTGGGCAACCTGGCTACTACAAGTAGTAGACACCCTGTGGACCCTAACCTGTCGGATATGGAGGAGATTTGTGCATATGTCCAAATTATCAACGGCCAGCTGGCACGGATGAAGGTAAACGCGACGCGACGGGACCAATGCGGGACCTCGTCACCAGCTGCCTCTTCAAAATATCGAAGCTGGCTATCAAAGCTGGGCCCCCCCCCCCCCCCACGACATCACCCCCAGCCACTTCCCCCCTGCGGGAAACAGGGGAAATTGACCAGTAGCCAGTACCGCCAGCCCCCCAAGCTCAAGAAGCTCCAACGAGCCAGACTAGTGCCTCAAGCCCGTTGTATGCAGCAGTAGCTGCTACTGAGCCCTCTTCCCTCCCTCATGGAGTCGAGGCTGAATAGCAGTCTGCCAGGGCCAGGAAGCGCAAGGGGAAGAAGAAAAAGACCCCAAACAAGCAGGACGTGCAGGCTGAGGGCAGTGCCCCGCCCACGCCTCCGCCCAAAAACAAGGGCAAAAATAAAAATAAAAATAAAAACAAAAACAAAAATAAAAAGCCTCCACTGCTTACCAAACTCCCCCCTAAAAACCCAGTACAAAACGTGGTAGTAGTTAGGCCTATGTGTGAGGAAGAAGAGGCTGGTTCCTGGTTCTCCTTCCTGGCGCCCTCATCATGACGGAAACTCCGGAAATGGCCAAGGTGCTTACGAGCCATATTTCCACGAAGAAGGAGTTGAAGCTACAAGCATCAGCCCCACTGGTCGCTTCCCACGCCTGCTATTGTGCGATGTGTGAACCGACCTACAAAAAGAGGACGTGGCCCAACAAGCTGTTGAGCACAACCCAACATTAGGCTTGCAGCCACAGGACGTCAGGCGCCTTTTCACAAAAAAAGCGTGGCAAGCAGAGGGATTGGGTGATTCAGGTGTTACCGGCCGACACAAAAAACTAGAGGGGGCAAGCACCTCCAAATAGCCTGGCCACGGTGCGCCATCCACAAGTACTAACCCCCCCTGCTACAAATGCCAGCGTTATGGCCAACTGGCAGTAGCCTGCATGAGACCTGCTGTGTGTGCCTGGTGCGCCTAGCCACATCTGAATAAGGAATACAAGCGTGAGGCTTCCCACAAGTGTGCCGACAGATCTCGCACTCTACACGAGACACACGCTGTACCATTCGTCAGTGAGTGATTGCCCTCCAGGAGTCACGAGTGGATTATGAATGGGTTAAAAACAGTTTGAATCCTTCAGCACAACACATATAAGAGTTCCCCGGTTATGGCTGAGTTGCTGCAAAATGCACTCAAGAAACGCTGTAGTGTTCTCGCAATACAGGAACCATACATAGGATCCAAAACTCTTGGTCTGGGATCGCAGGCAGGAGTGGTGGCTGGAGCAAGAACAGGAGCAGGCAGCAGTGGCCTGCATTGAACCGTCCATTGACTCACTCGCACTCACCCACCTGAACAGCCAGCCTTTGGCCACTGTGCTCGCCCGAGCCAGTGGCTTTGAGCTGGTTGTAATATCATTTTACAGGCAATTTGGCACACCAGTTGCCAACAGCCTTCAACCACTCAAGCGGGCTCTAGCAGGCCTATCAGGACGACCCTGCATAGTCTGTGTTGATGCAAACGCCAGATCACCATTGTGGGGATCCACAACCCTGGATGGGGCGGGCGAGGCGTATATAGAGCTGCTCACCAGGTACAACTTGGTTGTTGCCAATGACCCCGTGACTGAGGCGACCTATGATGGTCTGGGAGGAAGGTCGTGTATAGACGTCACAGCTGTGTCTCACACCCTGCCGCTCAAATTGCAGGGTTGGTGAGTCGTACCAGATGCAACGCAGAGCGATCACATGGTTATTGACTTTGCCATCACGGATGACAACATCCTATGCAAAGACACGCGTGAAAAGCAATTCCGCACCAACAATGCTGACTGGCCATGAGTCTGGAGGGTACTGGAAGGTGATCTGCGTGCTGCAGGCACTGACCTAATAGTGCAAGCTGCCACACCTGAAGAGGTGGACAGCAAAGTGGACATATTTATCACAGCACTGCACTCTGCAGGGCTCTCTGTACTTAGGCAACAGAAGCCTCAGGGCGATTGAAGTCCCACGGTGGACTGAGGAACTTAATCCCCTCAAGCAAAGTATAAATAGAGCCAGAAGGATGTACCAACACGCTCGTAACCCTGATGCTAGCTCTGAGAACCCCTGGGGCAGACATTACAAGTCCTCCATAGGAAAAGCAAACATAGAGCAGGTCTTAGCTGCGATGCAAAATGAGTCAGGCTAGGCCTGCAGCATCCAAAGTTCACTGGAAACCCTCCTTGAGAAGGCGTTCCCAGGTGACAAAGTAGCTCGAGACACTGAAGCCCAGAGGGCAGCAAGGGAGCTGAACATGGACCCCCCGAACTAGCCCGACATCCCATTGTGGACAACAGGCGACCTCGGTACGACCCTTGCGACCTTAAAGCCCAACAAATCCCCTGGGCTAGATAGAATAGGAAGCAATATGCTAAGGAAGGCTGAGCGGACAATCTCCAGCGACCTCCTTAATTTATTTAATGACTGTCTGCAGGTTGGACAGTTCCCCACTCAGTGGAAGTCTGCACATGTTCTCACTTTTCAAAAGGGAGGCGATGTAATCAGTGATGCCCGTGATCATGGAGACCGCTCAGCCTTCTTTCCATATTAGGCAAAACACTAGAAATCTTGATGTTGCAGTCCCTCGAAGGAGTCTTTGGCTGCAACCTTACGGGCAGGCAATAAGGGTGTACCAAAGGAAGGTCCACGCAGGATGTCATTGTCGAAATTCGGTGTGTCTCCCTACTGGGACTGGCTAAGTACGTCGTAGCAGTTCTGAGTGACATCAGAGCAGCATTTGAGAACCTTTCGTGGCCAGCGCTCCTTAATGAGCTTACAGGTAGGGGAATTCCCCGCAACCTGTACTCGCTCGTCAGACGTTACCAGACAGACAGAACTGCTATGATCAAATGCAGGCATGTCTGCGTCCAGAGAATGATTGAGAAGGGGTGCCCACAGGGCTTGGTCCTTGGACCAGCACTCTGGAATGTCTTCTTCGAAGGTCTTCTCAGGAGACTCATGGAGACTGACTGCGAGCCATATGTGGATGACTTGACTGTGCTGTTCGCCAAATCGAAGAAAAAACCAACCACGTGCTCCTCATCGTCACCCAATGGTGCGAGCATGTCAAGATGCAGGTGGCTGAGGGGAAAACCCAGCTAATCCTCTTGAAGGGGAAAGTGAATAATCCACCCACAATACGCTTTGGCGGCCACAGGCTCCTTCTTGAAAAGCACGTCAAGTATTTAGAAGTGAATATAGGTGAGAGTCCCTTAAAGGCCCATATTGCAAGGTTTGCCTCCCTGCATGCAATTACAAAGGCCACTTGGGGGGTGTGTTACCATGACACTGTCCTCATGTACAAGGCCATACATCTTGGCGTGATTGCCTACTGCCCCAGTGTCTGGGGTAGCAAACTAACAGTCAATCAAAAGAGAGTATTGGCCCAATCCCAGATAGCTGCGTTCCTGTGGATCACCAAGGCCTACAAGACTGTAACAACAGAAGCACTCCAGGTGATCACTGGTCAGTTACCAGTTGATTTGGCTGTTGAGTGCATGGTTGACAAGTGGAGAGTGAAACGGGAGCTTCCCCCGCTTTGGGCTAAACTTTGTGCAGATCTCACCCCAGAACAGTAACTTGCTGCCATCGACGATTGGGCGCTACAAAGATGGCAAGTGAGATGGGAATCCTCGTCAAAGGAACGTGATACGTGTGAGTTCTTCCCCAACATCTGTGAACATCTATCAAGAAAATGGGTTGAGCCAGACCACTGGACGAGCCAGTTCCTCACAGGACATGGTGACTTCAATGCGGGACTCCACTTCTTTTCTCTCAAAGGCTCTCCATCATGCACGTGTTGCGCTTCCAGTGCGGAGGAAACAAGAAACCACGTGTTGTTCAGCTGTAGTTTCTACAACAGTGAGCGACGGTTGTTGAGAGGGCAAACGAACTTAGCAGCATTTACTGCTATAAAGCAAGCTGTTACGGCCAAGAGATTGCCTAACATCTAAGGAGCGTCTGTTACTTTTGTTCGTTTCCTTTCTTTATTCATTTATTTTTGTTTCCTGGTACCACGGAGCTTCACAATGATTGCCGGCGCATCGAAGAGCTTCTGACCGGACCGGACCTGACAGAGTTACTGCCCCTCCTCTCGAGGACGTTTGCTGGCCTGGTGGGCTCGAATCTCCGGCCATGTGCACTTGGGAGCTACCAGTAAGAGGTTGATCGAAATCGCCCTTTTTTTCTGCTTCTGAACACGACCGTGCTAATAGTGCTCTGAAGAAACATTTACATTTGGTACACCCTCCAAATTCTGCACGTCGCTTACTGCAGTCAGGCCACTTTTGAGCCGACTATCCTTCGTTGTCGTCGTCCAACAAGGTCAGAACATCCCAATTTATACGTTCCGTGCCGAAGAAGAATTTTAATTTATTTATGGAGAGCAATTTTCTAGTATTTATTTTCAAATATTATTTCGCCAGTATAGCCGCATTCATTTTATTTTTATTTTTATTTCCCAATATCACACATTCAACACGAGGCCCTCATTTATCGTGCTCGCCCAAATTAATTGGTGTCGATTTCATCACCCCTATTCGTGCGCGAACACAAGCCTATAACCCAGACCCATGGAGGGACAGCAGATTGTCATTTAACCAAGTCTCCCAGTGGGAAGCTGTATGACCCTGGGGAATCGGTACCGTATTGGAGGAGTTCTTAATCTGGTTTCCCACCTGATCTAACTATTTACTTGGGTGGCAAGTTTCAAAGGGACTCGCAAACTGGGTGAATCTGTTATGAGCTTACTTAGTAGCAGCCAAAGCTGTAAGGTTTGGTTGCTCTTCCAACAACTGTCGGTCACTTCTTGTTTCCTCGTGTGGAATGGAGAGTCTTGAGAAAAAAGAAGTGGAGCTACGCATAGAAGTTGCTACGTCCCCGTAAGGGACAACAGTCAGCTGCGCACCTTAACAGCTGAGCCAATATGGCTCTAATGATATAGGATTTGCTTGCATCCTTTAAAAAGGGTATTGTGGCCCAACACCTTATTCCCTGGATTAACACTTTCACACTACCATCTTTGCTCCATTGAGAGAACTCTTGAATAAGAAACGTGAAAGAGACTTTTGAGGGTGTAGTGGGGTGGCATAATCTTGACAGTGATTACATTGGGAAATAAACACACATACTGGAACATACCCGGTAAACTTGGTTGAAATATATCAATTGTAAGTTTATGAATCAGACACAAACCTACGACTTGCTGACAGTCCTGTCTCAACAACTGCTGCTCAGGTAAATCAAAGATCTCGTCAAAATAAGTGGATTTCGTGTGAACACCAAGGCTTGACTTCCATATCTCTGCCCGGAGTTCTTGAGATATGAAAACGTCAGTGTCTCGCTCTTCAAGGTTCGAGTCCTCTTTGAGAGCTGATTCCAATTCAGCAATCCTAGAAAATGACAATAATCAAGAGTAACTTTACATCTCTAGTTCCTTTTATTGAAAGATCCTGACGCATTATTCAACAAGCAGTTTGTTGAGAATTTCGTTAAAAGCAACTTCATTTCCCACGTTTGAAGATATGATTACTCAAGCATCAGCAGCTTTTTTCGTTCTACTTGATAAGCACTGGCAATAAGGAAGTTAATAAATGCAATGTTCTATCTTTGGATGGTTTACCAGACTTGGGGATAATGATCACTTCTGCCAGCTTCCACAACTGTGCTACTAAGGCAGTTGATATCATTATCTAACAGTCAATATTCTCACTTTGCAGCTGTATAGCTTAGTCACATCGTAGATTTTACTGTTGCTGTGTCAGATTTGAAATCAACTTTCACCTGACTGACATTATAATGTGTGAGGGACTGGATACAACTACTTTGAATGCCCTCGATACTGTGCAACAAGTGGAACCCAGGATCACATAAAAGGACACTCAAGAGACAACCCTGTTTTAAAAAGCTCGTCACAACTTTTTATTTCAGTCCAAACCCTTTAAAGGACACAACCCTTGATAAAAGCCATATGCGATTTCAAGATCATTTCCACACAGATCTGCTTATTTCAGGAGTTCTATGTAAGGGAGCGAGTGTCCCCTGGCAACTTCAGTCTGTTTTAATAAATTTAATCCTGTCACACTCGTATCTATTTTCTTCTGATCGGCCCTCGCCCACACCCTGAGAAAATACTGGCTCAACCTACCTCTCTTGCTACCTCAGCTTGAGCGTTTGCTCTTCTTTTTCATTAATTCTATCTCTCTCTCGTCCAGCTGTGAGTCATCTGGTTCTCTGTGTATACAAGCAGATAATTCTTGGAACCTCTTGAAGAAATTCAGTCCTTGCAAACTCGTGCCAGATTGCTTCACTTCTTTCATCAATCCACCTTCTTATTGAAACTATCTTCAAGAATATTACATAACTTTTATTCAAATTGTACTCTTTTACTGAATACTTGTTTGTGCTATTCAATTTACAGTACACGTAATAAAATTGCAGTTTCCAAATTAATTTAAACTCAAATTTAAATTGCTCAAAGTTACGTAGAGGTGGTTAAACTAGTAGCAACTTCCTTCAGTTGTGCTGAGTAAGTTTAAGCAAACTCAATGCTATTGATGGGCTCTAACTTGATTTTCTATTAGGAAGAGGTGAATGAAAAATTGAAGAACTGATGATAAAGGAAGACAACAGGGAAATTTGCCTATGGTTTACCCCTTACTCGTGAGATTTCTACTGCTCGGATAAGTTAAGTAAGAGTTAGGAAACCAGACCCCCGTGAGTGTTGATTTTGCCAGTTTGAGGGGAAAACTACTTCCTATATCACATTTGAGAGTAGGTTACTTGCGTTTTGATTAAGGAAAGAAGGTAAATTATATTCAAGGACCTTCTTCATTTATTCATTTAAAATACCAAAAAACAAATTTCAGATTAGGTCAAGTTCAAACGCGCTCTTTCTTCGAGACCCCCCCCCCCAATTCGATCTCCTTCAATAGATTCTTCACAGATCAACTCATTTGGTAGACAGCCTTTGAAGAACACGTTTAAGGGAACTCAACTTGCATTTGAAGGGTTCAACCCTTCAGTAGGTGAAAGGTACAGAAGTTAGTAGTAATTGGCAGTTATTTCTTTCCTGATTCACAACTCGGCATACAGACTTCACTGCAATATCATCAATCCAACGCCTTAGACAGTTTTTGTATTTCCGGAATACTGGCAACACGCTAGGGGTTGTGGCGCAGGAGATGGTGGAAAGGAACAGTTTCTTGGTTTACGTTGCAATAGGACTTGAGTGATTAATGAGTGAGAATCAATGC
Organism: Pachypeltis micranthus; assembly: GCA_020466155.1. Lineage (NCBI taxonomy): Eukaryota > Metazoa > Arthropoda > Insecta > Hemiptera > Miridae > Pachypeltis > Pachypeltis micranthus. The sequence continues at coordinate 2,199,879 of CM035772.1, read as the reverse complement.
TGTGCTCACACGTAGCGAGTATTAAAAGGGTATCAAGAATCTGAGGAAGAGGCGCAATTGGCTTATAAAACTATGGCGTTAAAAACTCCCATCACTAATACAATCCCATGCAGTATTTAACAACGAAGTTATCGAAAAGTATCAATTAACAAAAATCCGACTGAAGTAACTTCGGATAACGCTGATCTGGAATAGACTATGAGCCGGTTTATCAATTCTTCATTAAAAACGATTCGAATTGTTAGCTGTCTGTCACCGATATACAGTGAGTGCAAATAGTGGGAGTTCGTATCACGTTTATCATACGTCAATTGATTGGCAGTTAGCTAGCGGGAGTCACGGGGGAAAAGAGCTACCACTATGCTCACATGAGAATTCTTCTAACGAAGAGGCAACTTTGCAAGTTTTCATCAAAAACAATGTGTTGGAGTGCTCGTATCATTTGGCCAACTTCATTTGCCGTCTGTCCATATTTCATTATTTGACATTTTCATTTGAATACCCAAAATATCATGTGTATAATTGTTTAATAACATATTTGTGATGTTACTAGATACTCTATTGTGATTATTTTTAAGTTTTGTCGTGGTTTTTTTTTTACATTGAGACAACACATTTTCGGTCGATTTTATAAATCCATTGTGAGTGGGGCCAACAAAAGTTTAAAATAAGTTCCATGCAGAAAACATTACGTGTATTATTCAAAATTAATCATACACCACTTTCAAAACATCATTGAATTTTAATGTGTGTACAGTCAATAGCACCAATGACCCATGGCATTCTAGCCCGGCAGTAAAATGCTCTTTGAGCCGTTGAGATTTCTTCTTCTCCAGTCACCATCTTCATGAAAGAGGGGCCGAGTGATGCAATGGCCTGGCAAACTTGTTTCACACTGAGGGAAGCAGAAGTTTTACAAACGCCATAAAATTCGTCTACAGCTATTAGCATTGAACCTGCAGAGAGACAAGAACAATTATTATTTACAAATTCTACTCCCACATAATTCCAAAATAACACGAATTAACGCCTTGAATTGTAAAAAATTTTTCATTTATATAGCCTCGTCAACAGCCGGGTGAAACAAAGAATATGGACTGACCGCTTGATAACTCTACGACTGCATGTATCGATAGGTCGCTTGATAATGCTACGACTGCATGTATCGATATGCGTCTGTTAGTTATCTCATATTTATTTCATATAACCATTCCTAATTTCATTGAATTAACTCCTTTTCATGTCTTTTTGTACATTTAAAATAATTGTATAACGGGGTATTACATAATGAACACTAAATAATTGGCATAATCGCACAGCTGTCGTTATTTCTACTTTCAAACATGTGCCAGAGCCTACGATGTCAGGCATATCGATAACCTGACCTCCGTCGTGATATATCGATATATTGCCTTCTCAGAGGGAGCGGTCCATATTCTTTGCTTTTACCCAACAGCCTTACGTAGGGTGAGAGCTACGTGATTGATAAAAAGACGATTATTAAGATTATTAAGTTTTCTTCAGACATTTACGTTTCAAACTTCCAAAACATTGTGTGTGCGATTGTAGAAACGAATGCGAGATAACGACTGAAACTAGTCAGCCCAAACTGGATATTGGGGGCGCGGTGGCTGAGTGCGTTGGGGCGCGAGGCTAACTGAGCCAGGCGGGGATAGAACCAGCGGACTCTGGTTCGGTCCCCGACCAGGCACCCCCCCTCCTCCAAACCCAGGGGGGTGAGGCAATGGGTACCGGCAATAGGCCGGGGAAATGTGCGGGCCGCCCAACAGGCTCGTGAAAGGGGAGTTGGGACATGGGCCCTCAGTGGCCACGGCATACTGCCATTGGTCCCGCAGCTGCAGTTGATGGTGCTGCGGTCGGTACGCCTGCAGCTGCCTCCCTGTTATCATCATCAAACTGGATATTTACGACCCCACACCAACATCGGACGATCACAAGTTGAGCACAAAATTATACTCCTCATTGTGATCACGCATAATTCTCGCCTATCGCTCACACCAAATCGATGTTGGGAGTCTAATAAGCTGCGATATGGCAGGTCGATAATAATCAAAAACAACCCAAGTACGGTATACTTTTCCGAATATTTTATACGGTTCAGTGTTTCCTATAATTCCACAAGGATCAAGACGGGACACTTAAAAACTATAGTCACGTTACCCATACTAGGTCACTCAATGACGTAATGTCATCGAATCAGATATTTGGACTAATGGAATTGTGAAACGTAAACATCCAATGAAAGCAATAAATTACTTTTCGTTCTTGACGTAAGTTATAGCACGCACGAATGTAACATGGTAGGTCTGTACTTACCGATGCCGTGGAAACTGAGCGTTAGGAGATTCGTCATTGACGAAATTGCTTGATTTCGATTACTTCGCGATTCTATCAGCGTTCGATTAGCGGAAGTACGAACCGCGTTATTTCTTTCGACAATCGGAACCAAGTATGAACATTTACGTCGTCGAGCGTATCAAAATAGTCGATTCTCGGACGGACCTGGTACGCACGCGTTTATCTCTTCGTCGGAGAAATCAAGAGTCTGTGAGGTCCCAGTCGAAGTCCATTTCTCATACAATGCTTTTAAATTGAATTGGCAGAAACCCAAAAGATAATAGAACGATAATAATAATAAAATAACGAGAACGCAACGGAAACAGATCGAGGCAAGCGACAGATATTGGTACACGTAACCGAGAGCTGACGCTCGAAGTTAAAAGTAACAGACAACTAGCGCTAATGGGGCGTCAAAGTGAATTGATGAACGGGTCTTCGGTAGTTATTCGAAAATTTGACTTATTCCCTCTATCCGAGCCAGCGAATGACATTCATAAACCGACCCTAAGTGAAAGAAGTGCCCTCAACGAATGATAATTCCAAACCGTGACGGATACAACTGATGGACACCACGCAATAGCAAATATTGTGGAAAAAGCAAACAAAACAACTTTCAGATTCGTTAATTCTGAAAGGTAGGCTATTCAAAATTTAGCAAGTCCAAAAGTTGAACTCTGCGTAAACAAGAATGAGGGGCGGAGGATATTCGATGCGTTAAGAGTTTCACATTATTAAGTGATTCGTACGAAGTTAACGAAACTTGGTCAGCTACACGACAACTGGTGACTTACCACGACTTATCGTTTGGATCATCCGCCATTTTCCATACTCCCGTATTTAACCACATGTATAGCAAGTTCCATTAATAAAAGCGGAATTCATGTCGAGGTTGTTACACGCGATCATAAACGTAATACCACTGAAGTATCAAGTTGTTCAGCTTCTAGCTGTCAGAACCACCAGCCGTACTTATCTTCGAAATACAACTGCACGGGTGTAGGAAGACAGGTGATCCCAGACACGCAGTAATTACATATATCCTTTCCTCATGCCAGCCCATAGAAATTTTTAATTTTCCTTGGCACTGCGAAGAAGGAAAAAAAGCCACTGTACGTATTAAGGCCGAGTCCATAAAACGGTATTTGAGGAAATGGCCTGTGAACGTGATTGAGTGCAAATGACGATCAATAAGTTACCATGCAACGCCTAAACAAGGTTATGAGCGAAATTCGCCCAAAACTAGCTATAGTTATCTAAGTGATCAGAACACTAACCTTTTAAACTCAAAAATGGATCTAATAATTTTAATTCACTTTCTTGTGAATATAGCTTCAAATTATACTCATTTGTTGGAAAATAACAAGAGCAGCACAATAAAATGCCGAACACTTTAACGAAAAACGGTTTTAGCCCAGCTTTTTCTTTATATACTCCGCTGGTGGTAGTCCAACCTATACGATGAGTCTTTAATAACGCTCATAAGATAAACAGGAGCGATTCCAGAATTTTAACGACCGCTGTTTCACTTATTACCATTTCCTTAAGTTTATTGCAAAACACACATGGACCACCAAAAATTAGGTTTTTTGGATTCAGTAGGCCTCAAAACGTAGATCTGAAGAGAAAAATGTTTTATTTCAATTTTTTTTTTTTACACGAAGTAAAATATCGGGTGCGTAGCAACACATAACTTTCCACAACCCTCGTAATTTCGACGACCAGCTAAATATATGGGCGCTGTATCATCGTTCATTGTATTTTAACAGGAACACTTATGGAGAACAAGATTTAGGTACTAGTTAGTTGAAACTACTCCGTAATTTTGGTTGATTGGTTGAAATTGTTTGAGCTGTTAATGAGAAAATGAAAAACCGATAAATTAATATTCGAAAAATCTCGTTTTCTGCGTCATCATAGTTTATATCTCATAGTTCGAAGAGATATAATCACGAAGAACAAAATGTAGGTATTGGTTACTAGAAGACTCTCCACAATACTGACCAAATCCAGTGAGGTAGTTACTCAGAAAATCACAAAAATGCTTCAATAAACATTATTTACAATACCTTTTCATTTTTATCTGTGTTCAATGGACTATCAGAGGAACATTTATCGGGAACAATGTATGGAAATGAACTATTTTTGCTTCATAGGCCTATATCTCCATTCACCATATTTTCATGGAGAAGGAAAGTTAGGTATCAACTGGTACAAGATGATTTGAACATTTAACCAAAATCGTTAGAGCCGTTTTCGCGGAAATGCGAAAAATCCTTGTTTTTTCTCAAACCCCCCCCCCCCAAATAAATGGAAATCGCTCATAACCTTATTTTCGCGCCTAGAAAAATAAACAAAACCAAAAAAGAACCAGCTCCATCAGTCCAGCCGTTCTCCTGCAAATCGAACTACAGACACTGTTGTTTTTCTTGTCGTTTTATCAAAGCTCACTGTAAAAGGAGAAACTAAATAAATAACAAGTAAGCAAATGGGGAGGGCGCTCAGACTACCCTACGCCAGCTCTAGAGATAGAAGGATTGTGACGGTGAAGGAAAGAAGGATAAGGAGAAGAAGGATGTTTCCTGATATAACGACAGCATGAACAGCAGAATTCAGTCCAGCCTTCGAACAGTCAACCTCCCAAAAACCAGCCAGCAGGTCAGCTTTGAGAACAAACACGTTCGATGTAGGTGCAGCTTCTGCTGTGGCTTCAGTGGAGACTTGGCAACTTTCCGAAGATAATCACCAAGGTCCACATGGTTTCCAGACGAGCGCCAAGAAACTCGATCCAAGGATACCACCACATCTCGAGGACGCCTCTGTCTAGGAAATGGTATTCGCCAATGACAAAACCGCATCCACGACCTTCATGCTGCAACCTCAACAGGACAGTTTTATGTATTTGCGGGTATATTATTTTATGAAATAAGAAGGGAAAGGAAAAACGCATAAACCTGAAGAGAGAGAGAGTAAAGTGTGATGAGACTGCGGGGCATCAGCCAAAGCCGAGGGAACAGCGACCTGAGTCGTGGCCACATATGGGCCCATTTCCCATCACCCAAGTTGTATAAGGGATCCGGCTTTGGCTCCTAGAACGGGTACCGGAATCTTCCGGTTCCCTCCACATATTTGAGGATGCTCCTCCATTCATTGCGTCGTATATCGTCCCTATTTATGGTTCGTCCTCCAAGTCTTTCTATTCTGGTTCTAAACAATATTGGGCATTCACATATGAAATGTTCAACCGTTTCTATTTCCCCACAGGAGCATTCAGCCCTAATTGTTGGGTTATTCTTATGTAGTGTGTTCCGGACTGCGTAGTGTCCAGTTAATTGTATTCCAAGTGTCCATCTTCTTAATTGTATTCTATTTCGTTTTAGGACCCATTCCGTCTTTATTTTGTTGGAACTCGTGGTCCCTGTGCGCTTGGAGAATTCAAGACCTCTGTTATTGTCTATGTCGTTGTTAACTCTACCTCATAGGGTATTATTTATGGCCTTCTTGACTGATGCCATCGTAACTGCCGTATAGGGTTCTGGTCCATAGAAGTGATCGGTCGACCCCTCTTTGGCCAGTATGTCCGCTCTTTCATTCCCGCTGTATCCTTCGTGTCCCGGAATCCATTTCACCGTCAAGGTATTTCCTCTCTGTACAAGTTCTTTCCCCTTGTTATTCGTGTCCTCAACTAGTAGGCTCCTAACTATTGGATTTGCCAGAGTTTTTATTGACAATTGGTTGTCTGTGTAATAAATTGTTATTGTCTTATTGCTGGTGTTCAATGTCATAAATTTGTCGATGCAGTAGTTGATTGCTAACAGTTCACTCTGGAAGACTGTTGTATTGGTACCTAGTGATCTGGATTCTTTCCAATCTATTGCAGGGATGTGTATACCCAAGCCTGTGTTTCCATGTATTTGGTCCTTCGATCCATCTGTGTAACATATTATGTCTGAGTCATCCTCTACGTGTGTTCTGTTCTCCCAAATATCTTTGGGACGTATTTCCGTATTAATGTACGTCTGAAGTTTGTATATCGTTTTCCTATCGTCTATCGGGTAGTTTGCCGTTTCTATGGAATTATACAGGTCTTTCCCGATAGTTCCATGTCCTCTCCAGTTGACCTGTGTCCACTCGTCATTTTTCCTTAGTCTGAGGAAACTCATTACTTCTTGTTGGACCCTCGCTTTTGGTGTATTCAATTTGTGAACGAACTCATGAGGTTTAGTAAAGGAGTCAATCTGTACTTGCACTACCTATTCAGTTTGCCCAAATGCAAGAATTTCGTCAAGAGTCATGTTTCCTCTCTTCAACATTTCTTTACGTAGTCTATCAGATAACGTACCCATAAGAATTTGAACACAGATCTCAAAATTCATTTCATGAAAGTCGCAGGAACAAGCCATTTTCCTTAACCTCACATAATACTCTTTTATCGATTCGGACGGTTCTTGCTCCGTCTTACGAAATTTAAAATTTTCAAATAGAATATTTTTCCTAGGTGTAAAATAGTTTGTCAATGCAGTTTTCACATCTTCATAAGAAGGGCCAATATCCGGTAAATTACGAAATATTTCCAGTACTTCGCTACCAGCGGAGTTTAAAAGCAAAGCCCCTTTTCCACAAATCGTTAGTTACATCTGCAGCTGTGATAAAAACCTCGAATTCATTCACCCACGCAAACCAGCGAGATGCAGCGTTTTCATCTAATCGTGGATTAAAACTTGATGGCTTCACTACGAACTCCATTTTGCGAAATGAAAAAAAGGACAAAAATGGCGAAACTTACCAAATCAGCAAACGGCAAGACAATAACTACTTTTTTTTTCTACCACGTACTATTAAACTCGCGTCCCGTACAACCCGACTAGTTGGACCACCAGCCTCCGATCGTACTCGAAATACCGACTGCGCCAAATGTTGTATTATGTGTATTATAATTAAATAATAAAACGGCACTTCATTTAAAGAGGTTCAATGAATATAATGATCTTTTTCACAAAAGTCCCCATTCCTTATATATATAATATTAATAATAATTTAGTAGGATACTACAGTGTGGTACTGTAAATTTACATTTCCCGCCGTGCATGCCACTTCTCTATTATTTAGGAGTGATGTGCACCATTCCACGACTGTCTCGTTTACTCCTATTGTCCATAATGCTCTCGTGATTGCCTTGAAGTGTATGTTGTCGAAGGCTCCTTGAATGTCGAAGAAGCAGCCGGCAACAAATTCTTTATTTTTTATTATGTTTTCCTCTATTCTACTGATCAGATTATGCAGTGCTCCCTCCTTGGATTTTCCTACGCTGTATGCATACTGTTCCCTGTGTAGAGGTGATGTGGGCATTACATCATCTCTGATATGCCTATCGATTATTTTGATAAATATACTCTGCATAGGTTTATCGCTCTGAAGTCCTTAGCTTTCGGGATTCCACTTCTTCCCGGTTTCGGGAGGATTATAACGTTTGCCCTTCTAAGTGCCTGCGGTATATACCTTAGTCGTACTATGATTTCCAGATTGTGATATATTCTGTCTCTTAGTATATTTCCGCATTTTTGAACCAATGCTGGGAACAGTCCATCTGGCCCTCCTTTTTTGTAAGAGGGCATGGAGTCTGTTGCCCAGTCGAAACTTTCTTTATTGAAGAATGCGAATTGGTTGTCCTCGTACGCTACTGGTTCGGTTTCCTGCTCATTGCTAAGCTCTGCTAGGCTGTCACTTACTGTGCAGTCAGGGAAAAGTCAGGCATAAACCTGAACTACAGTGAGGCATAAACTTGAACTACATTCACGATCATGACTCCTGCAACCTCCTTTATTCGGTTATACTGCCATCCCTTATTCTTCTTCTAGTTCCTTATCAACTATTCCATGATAGGCACATCTTCTCGAAAAATGTTCTTACCATTTAGAGATAACAATGTAAATAATATTAATATTGTAAAATAAACATGCCAACGAACAAGCAATTTAGTTTTAGTAAAATAGGAATTAATAGTAAATCCACGTATTGGTTATCTAAAGTCAGATGATGCACATTAGTTATTTTCCTATCTAAATCGAAGAGGTACTTTTTTAGCTCTAGCTGATCGACGTAACTCAGGTGATGACTTTTCCTCACACGCAATGTGGTTTTGTTCAAGAGGAACTTCTGGGATCGGAATTAAAGATTTTCGTGGCAGAGACTTCCGTAAAATTCTCGGAGAGGTTGGTAATGATTTGAGCGATGGTTTGATTGGATCATAGGGCGATGAAGGCTGCTGTATATCAGGCGAATTCAGCTCATCTGTTGCACTGAATCCTGGATGGTGTCGTTCGACGATGGAAATAATGCAGCATCCAAGGTTTAGTCTATTGGATTATTTACCAGGGTTCTGCAGGATTTCATCTGTTCCACATGTCTTCTCCAAAGTTGACAATTACCTGAAATTTTGTATTGAAGTTGTCCATCTTGACTTATAACTTTCCCGAAAATCCTTTTTCTATCAGGTGATCTATAGTCTCGGACTGCCACCATTTCTCCAACACCATAGCTTTTTTCCAAAAATGAGAGTTTGTTACTTTTTTTTTTAATCGATCTGCGACGTCCTTAACGGGATCTGGTTTCAATACATCGATTTTTGTGCGAATTTCTCGGTTCATGTATAGTTTAGCTGGAGATTCTTCCGTTGTGATGTTCGGAGTGCGTCGGTATGTCATCAGGAATATGTTAAGGCGATGTTGAAGTCCACCTTCGATGTTCTTCATGGCTCTAAGTGCTTGTTTCAAACATATCGTTCCGCTTGTCCATTGAATTCCGGGTGGAATGGTGCAGTTGTAATGTGTTTTATTGTATGAATTTGTATAAATTTTTTAAATAGGCTGTGCCATTGTCCGAAACAAGAGTTCTGGGAAGTCCATCTCGGGCAAATAGAGCTTCTAGAACGGTGATCGCATCTTTTGATGAGGTCGATTTCACTATGAAGATCTCCAACCACTTTGAGTGAGAATTGCCCTCTAAGAAAAATGTGTGGCCTATAAATGGTCCAGCGAAGTCGCAATGGATCTTTTCGCAAGGGTAGGCTGGATATTCCTAGTAGTGTTTATCGACTTTTGTTGGTTGCTTTTGGATGCTAATACAATCTGAACAATTCTTGCAAGTAGCCTCGATGTCCCGGTCGATTTTGGGCCAGTTGTGGGCTACTGAGCAAGAGCTTTCATCTTGACCATACCCAAATGACCTTCATGTAGCTCCTGTAAGATTGTATCTCTAAGTGTTTTCGGAATGTAGAGGTCGGGGCCGATCGTTTTCTCTTTTTTTCCCCCAAATTTACCGAATGAAGACTCCTTCTTTCAGAACAGGGGGTGGACAGCCAGGCGCTTATCATCGTATTTTGAGGGGCCATCTTTAAAAATAGGGAGCCTGATACGTGAATGAGGGCTTCTCAAATGAAACAGATGTGCTCAATGGACAAAAAATCAAAATTTATATAAAAATAAAATAAAAGTGTCGGCAGCTCACCTTGCTCTCGCTCAAAACTGAGCGAGATGATGATGTAAATAATGCTCAAGAATCCTTCAAGGGCTAAATTTCTCCTTCCTCGTGCTTTTTTTCCCCTTCGCATGCGGCAATTGCGACGACGACGGCTTCAACGAGCTGAGACTCCGCCGGCTCCCTCGACTGTAGGGCCCGGCTTCTCCCTCCCTTGGAGGGGCTGGCACTCAAAATTGTGACTCCTCAGTAAACACGTATTCCATTAAATATGCACTCACCTTGCAACGAGAATTGCGTAGAGTTTGGTCTGATCAGAGTGCCTAATTGTAGATTTCTCTTGTTTCCTCATCTTCTATGGTTGCTTTGTGAATATCCTTTGGTAGGATAGTTAAGGTGATGAGCTGTTCTAGTTTGAACTTGTTTTTTGTTTTTCGACCAAACATATGGAACAGGGGTTTATGGTCTGTAACCAAAATAAATTTTTTACCAAACAAATAGTTGAAATACTTTTCAGCGAATTGCAGTGGCTTCCTTAGCTATTTGTGAATAGTTTCTTTCGCTCGAATTTAAAGGTTTGATCAGGGCAAGAGCTTAACCCAGTCTGGTGAAGACCATTTTTGTGGCAGGAGCGGGTTAGGAGCTGTTAATCGACTCTAAACGAGATCAACACGGTTGGTGAATATGGCCCTGGGTTAAACGTTCTCATTGTGCACCTCAATTGCCTACCAAATCAAAGATCTCTCGAATGCTACTATGCGATGGGTAGGAGCTTTCAACATTCTTCTTTTTTTACCATATCCACAACCTCAAGCTCTACTCACTCTAGCATCAGCTTCGGCATTGTACGCTGGTCAACCGTTGCCAATTCTTTCGAATATCCCAATAACATCGCCTTCGTCTTGGTTATATTCACCCTAATGGCATGGGACTGTGACCACCTGCTGAGCTCCTCGAGGTCTCCATTTAACGCTGCTTTCATACCTGGGATATCCTCAAACACCCACGATCAATACATTTGTAAGTAGCGTACAGTTGTCTCTGAAAGACTGCCGAGAGCACGGAACCTTGAGGAGGGCCAAGATGAAAATTTATTTACACCTTTAACACTCAGTTTCCTGCCAGATAAATATGATTCAAACCACCTCACCACTTCATCCAATACCCCCAGAGACTTCACAGAATTGCAACCAATATGTCTCTTCTCACCATGTCGCAGCCAGCAGGGAAGTCAACTAACACAAGAATTGTCACCTCCCTCTCATCAATTGCTTTCCGCATCTCCTCCAGCACACTAATTAAGGCAGTCTCCATACTATGCCCCACCCTGTATGATTATTGTTACGGGTCAGCAACTGCGTTCTCTTCCATCCAACTGGCTAGTTCGCTGTACACAATTTTGTCAAATACCTTACCCATTGCACACAACAGCGAAACCCCTCTACAATCACTAACAGATGGAGCTTTTGTTTTCTCCAAAGGTTTCACAATAGCATGTTTCCATATGCTCAGATATACCCCTGTCGTCAAGAAGCATTGTAAATGTGTGCCAACATTTGCAGTGCTTCTACCGGAATATCATCCGCTAAGGATTTGACAGCCTTTAAATTCTTTGAAGCCTCTTCCTGACTATTAACTGGTGTTACGAATGGTACGCAGTTACTTGGGACACTATTGTACTGGTTTACAATAGCAGAATGATCACTTTCATCACCCACTTAGCAAAAATGGTCGTTCAGGATCTCCTATGAAACCTGAGGAGGCTTCTCCCCTTTTACCAGCCCACATAGACCTACACTCTGAATAATTTTCCAGAAGTCTTTGGGTTGCTTCCTTGCCTTAAAAAGCATTGCAAAGTGTCGCACCTTCGAGTTACGTATTTCTTGCTTAACTTTACCCCTCATTTTCTTGTACTAGTTACCTACTTCTGAATTCTTTGTTTTTACATACGACTTAAATAGTCGATCTCGTTCATTCATTATTGATCTTATACCCTCCCCAACCCATGGTAAGGGCTTGGGTCCCTGTGCTCTCACTCATACTAACAGACAATGTTTGAAATACAGTGTCAGTATGGAGATATTTATCAATTCGACTTTATTGTTGATGTCGCTTTCTTGGTAAATTCTATCCCTACTAGAGTACTGACTTAACGGCCAGACGATGATGTCTTTACATTGAAAGCGCTTGCCACCAGCAGCAACACACCAGCCAGAGGAGACGGACTCACCTAACAGATACGTAAACTTTAATAATTCTATCCCTGTTCAACTTTTTCGCTTCATCCATAAATTTATCTTTATTAAAATTTCTTTTGTCCCGAGCCAGTATGTCATACTTTTACTTCTTCGGGTTTTCAGGTGGAGCAAACAATACACTAATTCATGGCGAGATACACCTGGTACAGCTGACTCACCAGATCATTTACTATAATAAAGTCGATCCGATTAAGTTGATAAGTGGGTGAGAACGACGGGTATGACCGATTAAAGGAATTCAATAACCCTCTGAATTGACGATTGTAACTAGAATCAGCCAACACGTCTGTGTTACTAATCTTCTCGAATACACCATCAATACAGACAATCTTAGGCGGTCGATACACTACTCCAACCACCACACTGCACATCCCACTCTTCAGTCAGATAAACTGTCAGAATAAGGTCCCCAAAGTGAGGCATAGTCCGAATTTGTACAACCATAGGGGCTGCCGGTTCAATCAGAAGTCGATCCGAGTGATTAGTACTTTGAGCCTGCTGGCTCTTTTGAATTGGAGTACTATTTACTCGTTCGAATAATTGACCCTGAATGTTTGTTGATTGGTGGGGTGCTATATTTCGTATGTACAACTTGACTCACATGTGGAATGTGTGACGCACTCTGGTGATTACCAGATGTTCAGGTGGTTCAGTTCCCGATGGTGTCTCGGCTTCGCCTCATCCCCCATTCCTATTCTCACATCGCTTCCGTTTAGGTATTGCAAAGTATCGAAAACTGATTTGTCTTACAACGAGTACAGAGTGATATCTCTTTATTTCTCGTAGTGTTTAATTGACTTTAAACCTTTTACTATCGCTCAAAGAACTTCGAACTGGTAAGTGTACTTTGAATATTTACAGTATTTTGACTCAGCTTGAATCAGAATGATAGTCTCATTCACCTCTGAAGTAGCCTCGTTTGAACTGTTTAGCTGGCATAAGCAGATAGTCTGGCTTCCTGGAATAGAGATATGGTGTTATGCATATTACTTCAAATTCTAAACTTGAATGCACCAGTGGGGCCACACCCCCTCTCCCCAAACCAGTACGATCATTTCTCATGCACATGTAACTGTATATAGGCATTGTTGGAAACGTAAGCTGCTTCCCGCCGATTCGCCCTGGGGCCCGCCGCCGGCCACCCTTATCTTTTTCCCCTCCAGGTGTCCGCCTCACCTCCCACAGACCACCATCCTTTCCTTCTCACCTATTACTTAACATTGAGCGGTAGATCGAGACGGAGTTATTTTGTTGGATGTGTTAATTGCGATATATATTAATCATCTTTTACCCCCCCTTTTGTGGAGGTTCCACTAAGTATAGTTGTGACGCGACGAAGTGGTTCCCCTAGCTAAGTCCTGTGTTTCCCAGCCGGGGAAAAGCCTCTGTCACGTTCATAAAGGTGAGTCCCTCGATTTCCTATTTTTCCGTTCCTGCATTTGTTTCCTTTTCAGTTCGGCGAGGTCTCGGCATCGGCGGAGGCATAGTTTGTAGACAAGGGGGGAGAAATTAATTTGATCGGATCCGGGGTGTTTGAGAATACAGTCCGCTTTTTCATTCAAGAGAAATTAGGGTTGGCTACCTCGGTATGTTGTAAACAGGCATGCTACATGAACTTATTGCGGGGTAGAGGAAAGTTTCTGATACCGCAACTCCATCAATCATATCACCACAAAATATTACTCTCAAATCCTCAATATGAGCAAGCACCGAGTCTGCATTCAGCAGCTTCACACAGCTTCTCAATCATACTGACAGATATCTATTTGCCAAAGTCATTTTGGTGACCAAAGAAACAGTAACTCCACTAATCTCGAAAACTCATTCTGCATGTTGGAACACAACGCTAGAAGCCTAAACGACATCAACGGGATGATAACAAACCACACAAAAACACAACCCCAACAGTATAACAGCACACACCGGTCGTGACCCTAAAATTATACTAACCACACAACAGAAAACCATTAACAACACCGACTCGAAAACAACACTAACAGCATAAACAGTAAGTATAATCCAGGCATCATCGATGCACCAAGCACCACGAAACATTTTTCCAGCAATTAACAACGAATTCGTCACACCAGATGGCGCCGACTGTCCCGGATAAAGCCCCCGAAGCTGAGCCTCTGAAATCGCTCAAGCGGCTCTACCCAAGGCTTATCGACCGTTTTTTAGTGACAGACCCCTGAGATCAGCAACGGTTCAGACAATGCAGGCTGTGTCTCCCTCCTTTAGCAGAAGGATAGCCCCATTCGAAACATACCTGTTTTCCTTCTTGAAGGCTTTCGCAGAAAACAGTATTTTTCTTTTGGCGAGTGTAAGGCTGTGATTAATAAAGATTTCCGACTCGTTGCCAGGTAAGAAACCCAGCTGGAGGGAGGACAACATCTTCTTTCTTGACGCCTCCATAAGTTTGTCGTCATCAATTTTCCTGATAAACGAAACGAAAATGGACACGAAAATAATTATTCAGCGCTCCCTCCACAATGTCCACATTTAGGAGGTTGACCGCTTGTAGCTCTATGTTAACCACGTTTTCATTCTCAGTCGTCGGTACGCCACTTATTTCGATGCAATTCGCCAATGCAGCCTGTTCGCTATTGTAGACAGCCCCCCTCTAAATCCGTGACAGGCATAAAAAATCTCATCATTCCCTCAGCTCGGATACTGACCCCGACACAGACGTGATATCCGAGCACAGATGATTGATTGATTCCATGTGTTTTTTTAACAGAGTCTGAATAACAACAATTTAAACCCTTCAGGTCCTTGAGCTCTTCCCTATACTGTGCGATAACGTATGACTCACATTCAAAACCTCCGCTCCCGTATCCTCTATCAACCTTATCAAGCGATCGAAGTTCAATTCTTGCCCCCTTGTTACTATGAACAGACGGAGAAGCTTGGCTGCCTGTCCATTCAGAAGACAACGAACCCTGTCTCTCTTTGCTGCACTCCACTCGGAGCAAGAGTAGGGCTTTTTGCACTCCGTGAGGTAATTATAATCTTCTTTCCCCATGTTATGACAATGCAGATGGTACACCGAGATACACGCCTGACATCGCAGTCGATAGGTTGTGAACAACCCCCCCCCCCCCTGCACTTCAACTTTTAACTCAAAACCTAAGCACCTCTAAACTAACCAATTCTGCTTCACTCCACGAGTGTTAATGGTGCGGCCAAAACGATATATGTGAATACAACCGCACTGTATCACCAAACTATCTCGCAGTACTAATCCACAGTTATGCACCACCACAGTTCAGCTTTTGAAAGTGTTCTTAATTCGCCCAAAAACGAGAAAACTCTGCGAGCACAAAAAACTTGCAACGCCTTTTTCGAAACTCAAGAGGCAACTGTGGGGGAAGGGCAGGAAACTTCCAATGTCAGGGAAGTTTAAGGAGGAATCCAGACAGGGAGCTTCATCATCTTGACACGCTGTTTCAGTTTCCTAAGTTTAAACGTTAAATCTAGTTCGTTAGCTGTTCGTTAAATCTAGTTCATTCAATTGTGAATCATTTATCATAAATTAGTGAAGGGGACGACCACTGGACTCATCCTGACTCAGCTGCAACATGCATATAGTACATAACTTTCTTACCTGCCACAGTTAAGAAGGTTTTCACATGGATACAGTGCCCTAAATATCAGGGGTTTGCAAAGGATGAATCAGCTCAGAATTTCCTTAATCAAAGGCAGATACTATCATCACACTTGTAGCTGTTCTTATATTTCTGAACGTTTTATTATTAATTATTAGAGCCAGTTGTGTACACGTTTATGTGTTGTGTTTACTTTTATTATTCATTCTGAATAATACACCCATGTTTTACAACCCCCCACCCTCTCACAATTTCATACTTTACGTTTCAAAGCATTGGGATTCCAAATCTACAATGTCTGTCAGCCGTCTGGGCCAGATTTTGATTAAAAATTCATTCTTTCACACAAAATTCCCATTTGCTATCTAGTTGGGCCCGCCTGATTGGCAATCTGATCGGAAGCCCATGGTTGTTATGGGCAAAAAATTGACAAACACGAAATTTCGGCAGCATTATCCCAACTTCGTCACATTCGGTATCGTTTTCTAGGTATATTTTGATGCTGCGTCGTATAGGACAAGCCTCAGAGGTGTCCAACTGCGTCTAACCACAGCAATTATAGTGGAAAAAAAAGAACTTGCAGGACAATACAGCGAAAGTAGTTGTCTCTTCTCAGTCCAACCACCCGTCAACTCGACTCGTCAAGTCGTGCCAATTGCCTACAAGCACCTGGAATATGCCATTTTCATCGTTCCGTTTTAGTCAGGTCATGTTTCGTATCGTTAACTGGTATTTTGGTACTGAATCGAATGGGATGGGTCTCAGAGGTGTGAGAATACGTCAAGCTGTGCACGAGAATAACAAACCATTGTGCCATAATTTACAGCGTTTTTTATTAGGTAAGGAGGAGCAATGTTATTGGCAATACAGATGTTGGGATGGGATGAGATGAGTGAGCATATAAACGGATTCAATGTGAATTGGGCAGAGAGGTATCACAGTTGTGAACTTACAGGTATAATGATCAAAGGAAAATAAGATGATAATCAGGATCGAGGTTTGTATCAAGTTGAAGGGAGAGCATTGGGTATGTAATCAAGCTCTTTCAGAAATGACCATTGGTTGGGAAAAATCAAGGACTGAACAGTTTTAAAGCATGATATTTGGGAATTCCGTCCATGTGGGGTCAAAATACTTGATAAGACTAGATTTCAAAGAACAAGTAAATACAGAAAACTGAAGTAAGCAGTAAATAGATTTTTCAAAAACTTTATTAGTGTTTTCATGTTGGTATATCATTCTCTTCTTGAAGCCACCCATCATGGTCAGAAAGAAACCTTCGTTTGACTGCTGTGTTCATGTATGGTCGCAGAACCCATTCAGAATCCGCTGCCTCGATGGCTTCCAAAGTCCCCAATTTGACTGAAAACAGCTTCAGCATGAACCTTGGGCCAACTTCTGTTAGCTCAACTTCTTTTGTTTTATTCTGTGAACAAAAGCCCAAAACCGAAATAAATCACGTAATAGTGCAGCAAGCACTTTCAACCTAGGCTATTCAACCAATGTGAAGCCCATTTGTATTAACTTAGACTCACCTGCTCGTTAGCATGATTCATTGCTGTTTACACGAAGCTTCTTCAAACCTTTGTTGTTCTAAGTTTCTTTTCAATATCTCAGAGGATTACCCTTTCAATGTAGTTCCTATAGAGAAGTGGCTACTAGTACTTTGATGGATGAGAAGTCATTACGACAAATCATATTTCGAAATGTTTTTATGCAGCTTTTTCGAGCCAATGGAACTGACCTAAGAGAGTGTTATCGACTTTGCCTGGAAGTAAATCACATTGGGCCACAGCTCTTAGATCAAACTGAGGCTAGCAGTTGTAGAGATGTCACACTTATCTATTGCTCGATTTCCAACAATTAAACCTGAACACAATGCAGCTTTCGGCAAGCAACGCCTTCATCTTCGGAGTGGGAGATTGTAGCAGGTGACACCAGCAGGCAGTCCCACTTCCTACCTATGTTAGCCTGGTTACTTTATTTGCCGCTTATTCAACAAGTTTTAAATACAAACAATATTATCTAAGGAGTGGAGTTATATCAGCCGAAAGTCATGAGGCATGACCCAGGTACCATCTGGGGGAAGATCTTTTTCTGGGTTCCCACCAACTATTTACTAGGGTGGACCATTACAGATTCTGCACTAAGGGATGTCTGGGAGAGTACGGACCAGGTTGTCCCCACCTTCCTCAGACCCCACAGTTGAAAAACGAAATTTGGGATGGGAGAACTCCCCTCCAGTGACTCCACAATCGCCATGATGTCCGCAGAGCAAGCAGATTTTCCAGCATTTTCAGGCCTTGCCCTTAGCAGGAGTTGGATTGCTCCATTCTACCTACCTTGCCCTGCGGAGGTAGCCACCTGTCAAAGCCTTAACCCATAATGCACCGGTGCAAGGCTGCGCATTCCCGTGGTCAAACAACCCTTAAGCCCAGAATGGTCACTAGCCAGCCCCATCTTTCGATAGCACTTACAGCTTCTCCTCCTCCCTGGAAAATGCAGTTTGGACTTACTGCTACTGCCCTCCCTGAGGTTTGGAAGGATTCCAGTAAGCCACGGCAGAGGTCCCCAAAGCTGTGACTAACTTAGCAGTGCCATTTGCCAGTTTATAACCTATTCATAGTCCACATATATCCTTGCTGGGCAATCACCCGCTGACAGAAGTTGTAGCATGCTTCATGTGTAGAATGCAAGACCTGCTCTATTTTATGTCTACCCCAGTTGATGCATTAATTTAAGTGGAGCCTTACATTGCAGTAATTACTGAGATGTGGCATGGCACACCAAGTGCACACCACTGTTGTAGTGCAAGCTACTGCCAGATGAATATAGTAGTCCTGTACGGGGGGCCTGGTATTTCCCAACGCTGAATCATTGCCAATCTATTTTGAGGTGATAGCACCTTCTAACTCATTATGAAGGCTGTACAACGCTCTAATACCCAGTCCTCCTGTCTACCACGGGTTTTTAATAAACAGGAGCCAAACGTTTTGTTTTTACAAGCCTAGCGCAGAGCTGTGCTTAATTAGAAGTTGGGCACACAGGAACCCACCTTGAAACTACACTTAACAATTCAGGAAAGCGTATTGGTGAGTCCATCCCGATTACTTTTACCATTACCTGTGGTTGTAGGCTACCAATACCATTTGACTTGTCTAAGTAAAGCACATCCCCAGAGACAATTTCAGTAGGAGAAATAAACCGCTAGTCCCTAAAACCATTTCATTTCGACTCCCTGCAGGCACCAGAACCAGTCCTACAAGGTTATAAGGGGTATCATTTTGTTAGATCAAGTTGGCCAATGACTGAATAACGCAGTCCTTATTTTGTTCAGGACGTTTCTCTACTAGTTTCGATTCTATACGAATTTAGTAAAATAATTGTGATAAAGTCGCTGAAAAAAGTGTGTCCCACCTTTTTAAACGTGTGGTGTCTGAAGGCAATGTAATCATCGTGGTTAGCGAACGTGATAACCCGTTTGCTATCTTCTTTTGGTACTGGAAAAAGATACTTCAGAATATCACAGACTCTGTGACCTAACCTGTAACAGAACGAGTTCTTAAGAAAAAAATTCATCAGCTTTAATATCTTTAATATTTACTCTTATGTACTTTTCCTTTGCACAATAAACGCATAGAAAGATTATGTCGTTTATAGACAGCATTGTACATATCATGAAATATAGGATTTTACTATTTACAAAAGGCTATGGTGTACTGGATTATTTACTTACTTTAATTATTTCTAAAGCACCCACAGAGAACACAATACTATAGCAAAATAAACACGAACAACATAGATAAATATCCCAATTCAATCATCTATGAAGTATTGAAGCTGGCCATCAATATAAGACAATTAACTTATTTGAGGATGTCAGGGGATCAGTTTTATTATAGTGTGTAATTATGTGTTGCGAGGGGTTTGGAAATGTTTGGAGACCCGTTGACTCAGGCAAAAATTACAGCCATCCCAAGCTTCGACTATCGTTGGAATAAGAACCTTCATCTTTGACTACTAGACTACTACTGACCAGATCGAATTTTTGAGAGTTCGTCAGCAAAATTTTTGAGAGTTGGTTGGGGTGGTCCCTGGAAAATCTGATCAAAGATTCGAAGAACGACGCTTAGCTGTATCCAAGCTTTTAGCAGAGTCAAGGAGAGGGACCCTACTTTTCTTTCACATTGTAGTAGGTGCACTTCATAGTTCGATGGAACTTCACACTGAGTCAGCAAATCTTGGACCGAGAATTCGTCTCGTTATTTTCTCTCTTTAATTTTTTTTCTCTCTGGCTCTCTTCTTCTCTTGGAATGAGAGAGCAAGTTGGAGTGCGGAACTTCTGACACAATTTGTTACAAGGTATTTGGAAGTGTTTGGAGAGCTGTTAACTCCGGCAAAAATTACAACAATCCCGAGCTCCGATCCAATGACTTTCATCGGAATATGAATCTTCGTCTTCGACCGCTAGACTAGGGTTGCCTACAATATTAGTAGCTCCATGCAAGGATTTGCAATGTGAACTGATGACCTCTCACTTCAACTACCTAGCACCTAGCCTGTTTGTCCCTACTTCCCTGATCCTTGACAATCTCAGAACTAGTCGAGTTGAGAAGTTCTGTAGACTGCCGACATGAGAGACAAGAACTATCGTAATTCAACGCGGTTGTTTTACAAGATCTACAAATGGGCACAGAAATGAAAATTTCGTGCTTCTCAGTAACACCTGGTTTAGAGGACCACGGCAGAAATACTGACCAATGAAAAACTTTTTTGTTGAAAACAATATAAACAGTGAGGAGGAATAATTCAAAATAACAGAGGAAAAAAAGATGTTTTGTATTAAAATAAAAGGTTCTCTCAAGGAAATATGGATATAATGAAAGCTCGAGCAAATTAAATAACTTAAAAAATTAATTTAACTTTTGTTGGTGGCTTTGTGAGAAGATGCATTGTTGGTGGAAAAATACAGGGAATGCAGCATGAAATGCAGAATAAATTTGGGATGGTCGGGCTCTGGAAGCAGCAAAGATGGTAGAAGAAGAGATGACGATGAAGCACAATTAACGAGTATGGGTGATGTGCAGAAAGGTTAGATGGATCGCATGTTGTACGGAAATGGACCAAACATTGTAACTGCTGGATGATGGACGGCACAGGGGCCTCAGGTTGATATTAGAAATTTTCACGTCCAACGTTAACGAATAATGAAGTAGATGATACTCATTGAAAAGGGGAGAGGGGGTGGGAATGAGAACCTGGAACGACATGGATCACTTTCAGATTATCTTTTCACCAAATTGAAGGAATTTTTTCAATGACGAGGGAGCAAAGGAGGCAGAGTCATGGCGATGATGTTTACAAGGAAATATGAGGAACATACCTGCAAAATTTGAAACAGAATGTTTCGATTTTGTACAACTGTCATAATCTTATTCTGGACAAACAACAAGCGAGGATGACTAGTAACATTTTACTGTCGCTGTTAAGGAGCTTAACATTGTTGAAACTTTTTTCAGAGAGCACAAATCGACGTTTTTGCAAGATGAAATACAGTCAGGGAAGACTCACAAAGTGCGTCATTCCATTGGTATGAAGCCTATCAAACAGGCTCCAGGACGCATACCTTATTCTCAGCAGGGTCACGTGAATAAATTGGTGACCAGAATGCTCCATCAAGGCATGATCGATCCATAAAAAGTACATAGGCCTCGCCTGTAGAATTGGTACCAAAACATATGGTAAAATCAGGTCCTGGGTATACTACTGAAGGCTGCTCTAAGTGGCTCCAAGTGATTTTGAATCATTGACCTGAAAAGCAATGAGCACCTACCAAGGTGGATTGTGGCAATATAATGTGATACAATTGGTGTATGCAATGCCTCAGTAACTTATGTACTCAGTGATCTTTAAAGACTTGGCAATGACCTACTTGGACATGTCATCATATGTGGTCCAGACTTTGATACAGTTTGAAGAAGTTAAAAGCGAGTCTATAGTACCTCAGTCAAATTAATGGGAGAAAGTTAGCTCTTAGAAAAAGAAACAAGTACTTATCACTTCCGAGGATGGCACACTTTGACAGAAGACCTAGAATTGGATATGAGTTTGAGTATTTAAGTGCGAAGAAAGGGGCTCTGAATACGTGAACTGGGTTGCACAGGGAAGGAGAGAGGAGAGTCAATTAGTAGCCAGAGAGCTGTGTGTGTGTCGCGAGAACTGGGAGACCAATGTGTTATCGGAAGAGCTGTGTGTTGTGGAGAGACAATAAATTGAGGGATGGGAACAGGATATTTTGGAAAGTCCAGACGGGAAAACCGGTTGTCAGCTTAGGAAATGACTGAAGAACATTCCCACAGCTACGGACAAAAATTAGATCAGAAATAGGTGGACTCTGCGTTCAGGGAAGGCCCGAAACAAGGACTTCCCATTAAGGACCAATGTGGAAGTTTTGAGATCAAGTTTCCAACTAATTCACCCTGTGCCAAACAGTCGAAATTGGTGGTCGATTCTTTGGTAATGAATGAAATTGGGAATCTGCTAGGTATTCACTGTAGGAGAATTACCCCTCTCCATCCTCAAACAGATGGGTTAGTTGAATGACTAAACCGGAGAACCAAATACTTAGTTATATTAGCCAACTCCAAACACTCAGACTGGGATGAAAACGTATCCCTGTTTTTAACACATTTAATGCAGAGCATTGAACCCACAAAGTTCACAAAGATTGTGAAAAAGTGGTGTCCCAATCCATAGAAAGTCAATTATATATCAATTAATAAATGACGCACATTTGAGTCATGCTGGTTTTTGGCAAGTCTTTATAAGCAAAACACAGGACGGGCAAGCCATTTATTTGACAACATTTCATAAAGATAATGAACAAACATAACAAAGTAAGTAATTACAAGAAAACTTGAACAAATTACGATTCAAGTTATATGCATGAATTACAAAGTTGAAAGAAAAAATTGTTACTAAGTAAGAAACATTTACGAGCAAGAAACAAATACGTCATTTATGCAACTGACTTTGAACTGGAAGTATTAGTATGAATGGTTGCTCAGTACAATCGCCACAATTACAATAATAACCTTCCTTACTTTTTTATTGTAGCAAAGGCAACATCTACGGCAGGTATGGGTTCCCAATGTGTCTTGTATGCGGAAGAAGCGTAAATTGTGTCCCTTTAAGTCTGTCTCATACGAAAACGCAGGGAGTATGGCAGTGAAATTCTAGACCCCCAACTAGAGGGTGAGCACAGAGTGGCAACAGAGTACACTGTGACACCCAGCCACAGTTAAGCCTTGTAGGATGTAATCCTGTGGGTTGTTGTTCTGGGCTGGCCCACCCGGCTGTCCTTTTTAGTCGGTTCATACGACACGCAAGGAATATGGCAGTGGTATTCTTGACCCCCGACTGCAGGGCGACACTTACACACAATTTGCATTGTACCAAATAATGGACTTCCTTTTTTCAATTTAGCCTGAGTTACTTCTTTCGGAATTCCTTTTCGACATTTTCACAGAGTAGCAGTTAAGTAAATTTTGTCTACCAACAAAATCATTTGCTAAATTCACATCGTTATAAAAATTGTCCATCAACTTATGGACAACTTTGGAAGAGTGGCCCTTTCCTCCTACTTCAACACCTCGGCTACCACCATAAAGATGGAGAGCCAGAATCAATCCATTTGTTTCAGCAAGGACGTACAGCTTGATGCCATACTTGTGTCGTTTCTCTTGAATGTATTGATGAAAGTACAGTGTCCCTCTCCACTAAACCATGCTTTCATTGATTGATAAATTCTTAGAGAGAGTGTAAATTTCTTTCATCTGGTTGTTAACAAAATTAATCAAGGGGGTTATCTTTTTGAGGCTGTCACCTTCAATATCAGTAAAATTTAATGCTCGAAGAATTAAAATAAAATGATCCCGACTCATAAAATGTCTCATCAACAAACAAAACCAATCAGGTTCTCCAGTAATCAGAGAAACGATTCAGTCTAATTACGCCCATAAGATAAATAATGCCAAGAAAAACTGAAAACTCTTCAACAGTTACATCCTTCCAATCTTTTTGCAACCCTTTTCAGCAGTTCTCATAATTGAGCAAACTATAGACATAACTATTTGATTTTTCTACTATGTAGCTCACAATTTCATGCGCAAATAAAGTGTTAAAAACTTGTGGATAATTTTCTTCTGTGAGCTCTACCTTATGACCTCTGTCACGGGTGAATGGTATGCTGGGGAGCACTGAGCGTTTGGAGCACCATCCAGTGAGTCTTTCATTCATAGGCATGTCAGACTCAGGACATAATTCTTGATCCTGCTGTTGCAGGAACTCCACAGGATTCTCTATTTCTGACATTGAATCTAGAATTAGCAATAATAATAATAGCAATTACAAAAATTTTTTTTTTAAATCTGGTTGTGAAGCAGTCACACAACTTTTCCTAGGTGCATAGTTTCAATTCATCAACTAAGTACATTACTAGACAATTGAAAATGTATCATTAATTTTTTATGCACGAATGGCCAAGTTTTGACCTCTTGTAATGCTTCAGAATCTAAAATTTCAAAATTTCTTGGCTATTTACCTTGATTCAGAATGGAGGAGTCGAGTTCTTGACTCCTAGGAGACAGAGCGACAACTTCAGTATCTCCAGGTAGTCCAGAAATATCGACCACATCGACTTTTATACTCATTTCTTCCACATATATAATACTGTCCTCACAGAAATCATTCAGGAGTGAACGAATCTCTTCGTCTGTGAACAACTGCAAGTACCAAATGATGCAAGCAACATTGCATGAATGACAAGAATTAACACATTGGAAAGACGATTCAAAAGAAGAATAAAGTACGAAGTCAAACTTACCCTTCTAGATCATTCCATTTCTGGATGAAGAAACAAAATTAACGTAGAAAAAACACCGCACACAACCAAGGAATAACGGTTTATAACGCCTGAGGGAAGTTTGGTATAGACTGATGTTCAGGTAGCAATAACTCGAAAACTTGTGGGGGGCAACTCAAAACCGAACTATGCTCTCTAAAGACTACCCATCCAAGGAAGGGGTATCGAAAGTTGCAAGAAAATCCAGCCGCCTCTCAGTTTTCAGTACTGTATTTAGAAGAGAGAGAGAGCGACGACTCGAATGTGCGTCATGCCGTATTGAATGTGTTAATAGCATTCTCCAGGGAAAAGGCGAAAATACGAATGCGAATGCAGAAGGCCTTCAATCGAAATGCACAGCATCTAAGGATTCGTGGTTTGTTAGAGCTTCCGCTCAAACTCTTAGATTAAGGGTAATCGGATAAATTGCAAAATTATATTTACTGAACTAAAAACGAATATACGTTATCACACTACAATGAAAGTTGTTTTTACAATGCTGCATGAGATTTTCTCTCACAGATCTAGATAAAACAACATTGCATGAAATACACGAAGGCTGGAAACATGAACTCTGGTATAGCTGGCATCCCTTGACAAAGAGCACCAGAGAGCTGAAATTCTTCTCAGGGTGTCAGAATAAAGTATTTGTTTTTGCAAAACCTGAGTTTTGAGAAAACCTGTCAAATACTGTTCAGGCACATAGGGTAGGACAATGCCTCTGTAATCAAAGTTCCTGCTCCTGCCTATATAAATTACCAGTCGATTTTGGTTTATTATTCGTTCTGAATAATAACCCTATGTTTTCGGTCACGAAATTTTTTTTACAATCCCCCCTCAAAATTTGATACTTTACGTTTCAAGACATGGAGATTCCAAATTTGCAATGTCCGTCCGCCGTCCGGGCCGTTTTGTGCCTTTAACGTAGTCTAAAAAATTCGTACTTTCACCCAAAAATCCGATTTGGTATCTAGTTGTGCCCGCCATCTCAGCAATCCGATCGGACGAAGCCCGTGGTTGTAATGGGCAAAAAACGGTTAAAAAAATTAACGAAACGCAGTACAACGCGGGAGCTACAGCGTTTCGTCGTTTCCCGCCCCGCCCGTCTCGTTAAAAAAGCAACCGCGCGCTCGAGGCTCGCTTCCCTCCCAACGACTCCGCCTCCCGCTCACAACTCAACTCCCCTTTCGCCTTTCGCTTCGAGCGCCCCCGTTCCAATTTCCCCGACGTTTTGGTTTTAATACGATTCAATTTTTTTAGATTCTTCTTTAGGTTCTAATATACATTACCCAGAACAGGTACACTATTCACGAAAAAAGGTTTACTGAGACAGGAATTTTGCTGAAATTGTAACTTTATTCAGCTTATTGCACATGAACAGCTTCAAAAAAGTCTCCTGTAAGTTTACAGTGTTTTGTTCGATAAGCATTGTGTTCATTCACTAAATATCGCGTAATAATTCGGTTTTCATTTTCCCCGTGGGAGGAAAGTGGGACCTATTTCAGTTATTATTAATTACACTACCGTAATTTTCAACTCAATTGCCTTAAACTTCTCCCTGTACACTCTGCCAACGTGCAACATCCTTGCCCGATCCTTACTTCTTAACAAGCACTTTTTACAGCATTTATTGAATATAGGTTATTAAATTAACAGATTGTGGGCAAAAACTTGAGGATTGAGGAGGAGAAAAATGTACCAACCTGCTATTAAAATTGTGAAAAATGAGACGAGGGTATTGCTCTGACATGGTACCAATATCAGGAATGTCATGTCTCATTGTGACATCGCTTATGTTGAAATATGCTGTTGGCCCATAAGGAAGGTGGCAGATAACCAGGGTGTCTGGAATGCCCCTATGTTCATGCACCACAATAAAGTCAGTCACATCATTGGCTCTGCAGGCTTCTATCAACTGCTTCATTTCGTAATTACCTGTTGAAAGCAAATACAGTGACGATACAATTAAATTAAAATACAAATATGAAAAACTAAAATGTAATACTAATATATGTATATAGGTATAGCTGGATCACAATAACGACTCCGTTTGTCTTGGAGAGCACAGTAAACAGTGAAAAGGACTCTGAGGCGGAGTGGATAAATCTCTGTCAGAAATAAATTCAGGGAAAATAATCATTGGTATTACATGTACTGGTGAAGCCATTGACTATGTTCCGATATTTTCTAGCGAGGCAAGGGTCCTGGATGGTCGCAGTCATGAATATTGTTAGGAACGTCGTCAAGAGTTACGCGTCAACGTAGCAACGCGTCTGGTTGTAAAGGAAGCCAATAAAACTAATTCATTTGTGCTGTGTCCGTTAACGAGATCTTTTGATATTTGCTTTGTACTCGTATTATAACAATTGGTGGCAGCAGTGGGATTCTAGAATGGCCACTCGTGGAGGGACCCGCTATGGGATAAACGATGAAGACGAGGGATTCTCATTGGCCATGACAGACGATCGTCAACACACACGTCAGGTGACGTATTCGACAGAACCGAAGAACCTGGAGAAGTAATGCCTCCCGTGTTTGAAAACAGATTTATGTTCGATTCATTGCTTCGTGATCTGAGGGAGCAACTCGACGCTCAACTGAATGATTGTTTGGGGGAAATGCGAGACAGGCTTCGGGAAGAATTCGGAGGCGCGCAGCAACAACCGAAGCCCGAGTTTACACACATCGGTCATATAGGTGAAGGCGGTCGAAGCGAATGGAAGCCGTCCCCCTATGATGGTTCCATGGATTGGACCTCATACCGATTGCAATTTGAAGTCATTGCGAAAACAACGGGTGGAGAGAGAACCAGAAGGCCACTGCTTTAGCTGCTGCCCTACGCGGGCCTGCCCTCACAGTCTTGACAGAGGTTGGTCCATCCCTGGAGTTCTCCAGTTTAGTCGAGGTTCTTGAAGCGCGGTATGGGAACGCTGGGCGCACCCAGGTGAATTTGGCACTTCTTCAAGGCAGACTCCAGCACCCCAACGAGGACATTGCCACGTTTCACCAGGCTATTTGTGAATTGGGACGTAAAGCTTGTGGAGGTGTGACTCACCTGAACACATTTTTCGGCATTGCCCGTTGAGGAGACAGAACCAGCCGGGAAACGACATGCAGCCAAACTGAAGGGGACCAGCCTGGCTGCTTTTGAAAAGTCCTCTATTTCCTTAGTGCCTGAGCGTGTAGGGTCTTCATCTTTCAATACCCATCTGAAGAAAACTGCAGAGGAAGTGGATCAGCCTAACCCAGAGGTTCAGAGCGCTTTGTTGGTACGTTCAAATATAAATGATGTTCTTTATCGTGTCTCTTCTCAATCCTCTCTGCTGCTAGGAGCAAAAATTAATGGGATCCAGTGCGCATTAGTGATAGATACAGGGGCCTCAAGAACAATTGTAAATCACGAAATTCTACAGCGAGTTGGAGCTTGTGTATCTCCCGTTGGACAGATTTGGCTTCGGTCAGTTTCTGGTGAGCGCATCCCAGTGTTAGGAGAAGCCATTTTACACTTTGATGTAGGGGATGGCAAAGCCAGGTCTCATACAGCACTTGTTGCCAAGGTGCATGAGCGATGCATTTTGGGACTTGACTTTTTGGTGACCCATCGGTGTCTGATTGACCCAGCTGGTCAGGCTGTGATCATTGAAGGAACAAAAGTTTTGTCACAGCTGACGGGGGAGCCCCTGGAGGCGCTCCAGGTTGTAATGGAGGAAACTGAGATACTAAGTAACGGACCAGGGGAATGTCAGCTGATGGGTTTTGAAGAGTTGGGACCTGAGGAACCTGCGAGTCGTGTGGTAGCAGGCTTTGAGGACAATGCACTGCCTCTAAGGGAACTGGAAAAGCGGACAGTCGAAGGTTTGACAGATCATTAAGCAGCCATGGTTAAGCAGCTGTTGCTTGAGTTTGCAGACATTTTTGCCAGAAATGCTTCTGACTTGGGAAGGATAGAAGGAACCACCCATACCATCAACGTGGGGGATTGTCACCCTATTCGTCAAGCACCCCGCAGAGTGCCGCTTGGTTGCATGCAAGAGGTAGACAAACTTATCGTCGAAATGGAAGCTAATGGAATCATTCAGCCCTCTCAAAGCCCATGGGCGAGCCCAATTGTGCTTGTCAAGAAAAAAGATGGTAGCACACGATTTTGTATTGACTACCGTAAATTGAATGATGTAGCGAAGAAGGATTCGCATCCACTTCCTCGGGTAGATGACCTCATTTGCGCGTTAGCAGGAAGCAGCTGGTTCTCCACTTTGGATCTGCAAAGTGGCTATTGGCAGGTCCCGTTATCAAACTCCGATCAACAGAAGAAAGCTTTTTGTACACCCTGGGGCCTTTGGGAGTTTCGAGTCATGCCGTTTGGTCTGTGCAATGCTCCTGCAACATTTCAACGTGCGATGACCAAGGTTCTGCAAACACTCATGCGACAAGGAAGGGTAAAAGTCTACCTAGATGATGTCCTCATTGATACTTCCTCTTTCAAAGGGATGTTACTGTGGCTGAGGCAAGTTTTCCAAGCATTAAGAGCAGCTAATATTAAGCTGAATGCCAAGAAGTGCCAGTTGTTTCGACAAAAAGTAGCGTATCTTGGCTACATCATCTCCGGAGATGGTGTTGCTACAGATCCTGCGAAGGTGGAGCGTGTTGTGCACTGGCCAGTTCCTGAGAGCAGCAAGCAGTTGAGGTCGTTTCTTGGTTTCGTTTCCTACTATCGTACGTTCATCACTAACTTCGCATCCCGGGCATGGAGATTGTTTGCCTTGCAAGACCAACGAAGACAATTTCAATGGAGTCAGGAGGAACAGGCTGCATTCGAAGACATCAGGCACGCTTTGACGTCACCCCCTGTTCTAGCCCATGTTGATCCAGATGCACCATTTGTCCTCGATACCGACGCTTCAGATTTTGCGATTGGTGCTGTTCATGGTGGGAAGGAAAGACCAATTGCGTACTACAGTAGGTGTTTGGAAAAGGCTGAGAAAAACTATTGCACAACTAGAAAAGAGCTGTTGAGTTTAGTACAGGCTCTCAAACAGTTTAGGTCGTTTGGCTTAGAGAGTGGAGAGCCTTTCATCGTACGAACAGACCATGCATCATTGCAATGGCTGCGCAACTTTAAAGAGATAGATGGACAACTAGCCAGGTGGATAGAAGCGTTGGCCCCTTTCAATTTTCAAGTGAAACATCGATCTGGGAAAGCACATCTAAATGCAGATGGGTTATCTAGAAGGCCATGTAGTGAAGACAACTGTAAGCACTGCCAGCACCAAGAACAGAAATATACGCCTCTTGAGACTTCGGTGAATGCTGTTGGCATTTGTTCTGATCAGTTGTGGCCCCAGGAGCAGGAAGCAGATCCTGCACTGAAACCCGTGTACCACTGGGTACGGGAAGGAAAGCGGCCCACTGGGAAGAGGTGGCAAGGTTCGGAGAGACAACAAAAGCGCTTTGGGCAGCGTTTGAGACTCTCAAATTACAGGATGGGTTGCTTGTACGCCAATGGGAAAATGGTACTGGTCGGGATGTCATCGAGCAAACCATTGTTCCTAGCTGTTTTCAACAGGAAGTTGCTCAGCAAGCACATACCTTAGGCCACTTTGGACGACGCAAGACTCTAGCTTGTCTGAGACGAAATTACTACTGGCCAGGGATGACACGAGATGTTAAGGTGGTATGTGCAGCCTGTCAGGCATGTGGGCAGCGAGGACAACCCCGGAAATATGCCAAAGCACCCATGGGTCAGTACACCAGTGGGGTTCCCTTTGAGCGTCTATTCATTGATGCTGTGGGACCACTCCCCAAAACTGAACGAGGGAACCAGTACATCATAGTTGTTGTTGATGCATTTACAAAGTGGCCAGAAGCATTCTCAACCCCAGATCTGAAAGCTGAAACAGTAGCACAAGGCCTGCTAGACAATGTGATCGCTCGGTTCGGAGTACCACGTGAGCTTCACTCTGATCAAGGCACTTCCTTTGAATCCCGAGTAATTCAGGAAATGTGTAAACTCCTCCAAATTTGCAAAACAAGAACCACCCCACTGAGACCCCAAAGCAATGGTCAGGTTGAGCGTTTCAATAGGACGCTAATTGAGATGCTTGCCAAATTAGGGCCTAACAAGCCAGAAGACTGGGACCGACACCTCTCCTGCGTTCTCCTTGCTTACCGTGCTACCGAGCATGCAGTAACAGGTTTCTCACCAGCTAGCCTTGCCCTGGGACGAGAACTAACACTTCCAGTGGATTTAAGGATCAGTGGACGTGCTACAGATATTCCAACTACCACATATGTTCAAAAGCTGAAGGTTGGTCTCCAGGAAGCTCACGAGATGGCTCGTACAAGGATTGGTGAGGGACTCATCAGCGCAAAGCTGCGGTACGATGTTCACGCGAAGCAGCCAAAGTTTGAGGTGGGGAATGACGCCTGGTATCACTGGCCGAGACGGCGCTTAGGAACGTGTGTGAAGCTGCAGTCTCCATGGGTCGGGCCATGCAGAGTTGTCAAGGCCATTTCTGATGTAATTTTTCGAATTGTCACGCCCAATAGGAAAAGACGCGTTGTCCATACAGACTCATTGGCTATGTTCCAACAACCAGCCCTCCAAGACAGAAGAACCCATGAAGGAGGGGGGGGGGCAGTGTTAGGAACGTCGTCAAGAGTTACGCGTCAATGTAGCAAGGCGTCTGGTTGTAAAGGAAGCCAATAAAACTAATTCATTCGTGCTGTGTCCGTTAACGAGATCTTTTGATATTTGCTCTGTACTCGTATTATAACAATATCAATTTGTCATCAGGAGAAGAATATCTTGGTGGGACATTTTTCAGTTCCACCTAATCTGCCCAGGAGGCATGGATGGGTATGTTTCAGATATACCTATGAAACAAATTGGAAATCACTAGAAGATTATCCAGGTGGAACTTTTTCCATGTTTCGAACTTAGGCACAAGCAAAATTGGCCACCTAATAAAAACTTTGACTGTTTGCCAAGAAATTGTGAATGTTCCCAAACATAAATATGAAACCAAGTGCAAATCACTGGAGAAATATCGCAGTTGGACTTTTCCAATTTCCAGTAATTTGCCCAGTTCAAAATTGGCCACCTTGACGTCATGGAAGGTCGCGACCATTGATATGACACTTTAGAATTTGTAATCGAGGATTCATGTAACCATTCCCTCCATTCATTTCTGACGGAGATAGAATTTTTAGTAACTTTGTAGAGCTGTGTTAACGCCTATCTCCCTTTGGAGACTAGGGCGGAGGATCGCTGTCAGGTATTAATTCAGCGAGTCGTTTTAATAACGGAAATTAACTCGAGAAATATTCCCTCAGTTCATTCACTAATCCGTCAGTCGCCGACGCAAAAACCCTTTCCTAACCCCCTTTGCGAGTGTTTTTATGAATAATGGGTAATAGCAGAAATTCCATATGCTGTCGGAGTCGTTATTGTTACCGTACCAATATCATACTGCTAACTCGATTTCTTGATGACTAATATCCATTATTTGCCACACCAGCAATCCCTACATTATAAAACCCTTCCTTCCAGCTGGTCTCGCCAGTCTCTTCCCAATCCTTCCAGCTGGTCTCGTCAGTCTCTTCCCAATCCTCCACCTTGCCCGTTATTCTGAACGTTGTGTGGTTTGTGAACTAAAGTGTTTTTTAAAAACTACATTCACGAAGTTGAACTCTTAACTTATAATAGGAAAATCATAGAAACCTTGGAAGTTTTTTGGATAAATGATAACTTGTTACCTCTGTTCATTTTTTGGGCATTAGGAAAGATGAGTCTCAATTCCTTGATGAACTGTTTAAGGCGGCTAGAAGGGTCTCTTGACGTGGTCATCATAATTTTCGGATCCTCTACCCCAGCCCATCTATAGAACAGATACAAAATTGAATACTCATCACTCTCATTTAATTAATAAGAAGACAGTGTCAGAAAGCTGGATTTCTTAACAACAATGTGACGGACAAGGTTCTAATTAATGCGCATTTCAATCCTCTTCCGCATTTAAAGAATTAATGGTTTTTGCTTTAGCGGACGCTCCCATCACAATTTTGGATTACGAACTCTCACATATGATTCCTGACTGCCACCTCTTACACCAGAGCTGATACCATAGTTTGTGAATCCAGCGATTTTTCTCACTCTGCGGAATTATCTATTTGTTTAACTTTTACGTTCCCCTAGGGGCAAAGCATACGTCGAAATTGTTTTTTACTTCGCTTACTGAGGCTCTTATCTGAAGTGTAATCCTATGAGAAGTAAACGTAGTTTGATATACAATGGTGTAGTAGATCAGTTCACACTAAAGCAGCGCTAATGAAATGGGACATAACAATTAAAGAGCAATTACTTTAATGGACGTTCGACATGATCAGTTCGATGGCGTGCACTAAAACTGTGCTGAAATTGTAGAGAAAATACGTTAAAAAAAGTGTATCTTGACTCAATACTTGTTATAAACCCTCCAAATTATTACAAAACGGTTTATAATTCTCATGAACAGATTGACCTAGTCGTACAGCTTTTCCAAACATTTCGACGAAAATCGATTTTAGGGTAGTTTTTTCGCAATAAACCCCACGTAAATGCCACTAGAACCTTCAGTAAAGTGGTAGTCCAACCAATTACCCGTACGATAAGTCTTTATCTATGGGGGTTACTCCAGAAATTCTGGAATTTCAACCACCATCTAAACGTTTTTATCCATCAACTCTGGAAAAGTGACTATTATCCATTAACTCTGGAAAAGTGACTATTATCCATTAACTCTGGAAAAGTGACTATTATCCTTCTCGACAAAATACTATTTACTGTCTCATTCATTATCTGTGTACCAACTGCTCACTGATGGTCAGACCTAGAGTACGATCAACACAATAAATTCCGGAACTGTAAGCTCTACCGTTTTCAACCACCGTGCGTGCGGTGATGTTTTAACAAGTTCAAATGAACAGAATGAAAAATAAATCGAGTTGGTAGAAAAAGCCATGAACACGAGTAAACTGACGAAGAGCTAAGGAATGTTGTGTGAAGCGGCAGATATTTATAGTGGAGTTATGCCTCTTTGTGCAAGTCAAGTGATTAATTCTACGACGATATTAATTAACAGTGGACTAATGAATGTTGAGAACTAGCTACCTGTACTCATCATCTTCGTGTGAGCCGCCACCACCACCTTCGTCAGTTCCAAAGGCAACAGCCAGCTCTGGGCCCTTATCTTCCCATTGTACCTTATCAACCAAAGAAAGAGCTTCCCTGCGCAAATTAGTATCAATTACACTACCACCTTCAAGATTCTGTTTTATTCTTTGCTTCTTTTCTTCTATAACCCGTTTCCGGTCCTCAATAGCCTTGCGATAAAGATATTCTCGTCTCAAACGCGCTTGTCTACGTAGCATTTTAATGTTAAACAGGTATGAATTCTATTAACCAACACGAAATGTGATAGTACAGTATTAATCACAAACAAACGTGACCGCCTTCAACGCACATGTACGTAAACATCAACCCCCACACGTGTCAGCAATAGATGGCCGGGCACAAGCCAAGGGAGAAGAAACAAAGACCAAAGTGGTGGTTATTTTGAGCGCATTTCCCATCTCCCCAGGGTTCTGACAGATTTGCAGATTGTTATGTTGGTAGTGCCTTAGCTTCTGGGATCTACACTTCAACCAATTCATCTGAAAATTAAACCACGTTTCTTATTTTTGTTGAGGTGAACCATCATCTTTTAATGAGGCTGTCAATGGTTGCAACTCAGATCCTGATAAGTGGAAAAATGCTATGAAAAATGAAATTCAATGCTTAAGTAAAAACGAAACTTGGGTTTTGGTAGATAAGCCAGAAATTTGCAATATAGTTAAAAAATAAATGGGTTTATCGAATTAAAAAGGACAGTGAAGGAAAAATAGTCAAATATAAGGCTAGCTTAGTCACTAAAGGCTTTAGTCAGAAATATGGGATTGACTATGATGAGACTTTTTCTCCTGTCATAAAATACAGTTCAATCAGATTACTTTTTGCTTTGGCTACAAAATTGAATGTAGAAATTGACCATTTAGATGTCGAATGTTAAATTAGAAAAAGGTGGACAAATTGACAATTCTCATCCATATCAAGAACTTGTAGGATCATCAATGTATCTCTCTATTACTTATTGTCTTGGCATTTCCTATGCAGCTTCACATCTCTGTCAGTTTAATAATTGCTTTAATAAAACTCACTCGCTCGCAGCAAAACGATTCTTGCGTTACCTTCAGGGAACTAAAACTCTAGGTATCGAATTTTCACAAACAAATGCAGCGCAATGTTTTGTCGATGCAGACTGGGGGAACGATTGTTCTGATAGAAATTCATATCAAGGTTGTGTGCATATTTTGAGTAACGGGGAAGTATCGTGGGAAACTAGAAAACAGCGCACTGGTTCTTTATCCTCTACTGAGGCTGAATATATTACATTTAGTGAGGTTACCAAAGAAACTGAATACATTCGTAGTTTGATCATGGAACTAGTTCAAAATTTTATAAACTTTTCCTGGAATGCTTCTGATCCTGTAATAATCTACTGTGACAACCAAAGTGCAATAGCTAAAAATCCTATAACCAATAGACATAGCAAGCATATTGACATTCGATATCTCTTGGGAGTAACGAGGGAAATGCAACGACGACACAAAGTGACAACTTCAAAGAAAGGATTTACTATTGTATGAAACACATTAAACGAATTTAAATGGAAGAATAGAAAAAGAGAACAGGAGGCATCACATCACAGTTTTTACATAGGTAGAAGTCAAGAGGGCGCCACTAGAGCAGTAATGACGGCAAAAGTAAGGATCCGAGCTATTGGGTTCATTACTAACCAACACTCTCCCTTAATGGGCAAAATAGCGAGTACACCAACATCATTATCATTTTTACAAATAACATTTTTGATATAGGAATGTAAACAAGGTTCTTATCAATATCTCCCAAGTTTTGGGATGAGGTAAATTGGAACTGGCATTCGGCTTTTGGAACTCGTGGGAAGAGGTTCTTGTCTCTGCCTTATATCCAAAAATAGCGCAATTTATTTTATTTTCTGTTCTTTTTTATTTTCTTTTCTAGTTTTTATTTCTTTAATTCTCTAAGTTTAAGTGAAGTGAAGTGAAGTGCTCTCTTGCGATTTCACCGTACGAAATACGACAAACAGATAAGTATAACCTAGAGAACACGTGGGGCTGAACAAAACATCTATTCACTTTCACTCCTACTGATTTCCATTTCTCTTCTCAATCAGCCCCACGAATAATAACCAGTGAAAAAACCATCAGGACGAGTCAACAAGCCGCCCGGGGCGGCGGGGGCCGCGGGGCGGGGGGTAACGCCCCGGCGCCGCGGCCGTCGCTCCCGCCCCAACGGGGGCCGTCTAGAGGTGGTTCGGGAACGGGGGCTGTTTGTCCCTCCCCGGGTCCCTCAGGACTAACGGCTCGAAATAAACCAAAGTCAGGAGGGGTGCATTCATCCCTCCTTCGCGACAAACAAACAGTGGCTGAAAAGCCAAAAACAGCACCGCCATCGATCTTTTCCCCGGAAAAAATCGATGAATC
This sequence comes from Pachypeltis micranthus, assembly GCA_020466155.1. Lineage (NCBI taxonomy): Eukaryota > Metazoa > Arthropoda > Insecta > Hemiptera > Miridae > Pachypeltis > Pachypeltis micranthus. Next base: position 2,163,679 of record CM035772.1, on the reverse strand, counting down.
AGTTAATGAACAAACTAGTGGTTCAGAAACGATCCCAATGAGTTCGGGGCGCGAGAGCACCTCGGATAATAAAGAGGGTTTCACAATTGTGAAATACAAAAAAAAGATGAGTGCTAGTAGACGACTCAAAAAACTAGAGAGGCATCTAGGCTCCACCATAATCAGAATGGAGCAAGAGGCCAAACAATCCGAAGGAGAGTTAAGGACAAACCTCGAAAATCAGGTTAGGCTCCTTAAAGAAAAATTCATTAAGGACCTAGAGGAAAAAAAGAGGCAGGTCTCGCTTCAATCCAGCGACACCAGCAAAAGTAAGAGAGGATCGGAACAGTCTGTGGAAACAGCTACCACAGACGAAAAGAGAATGGCCACAAAACGAGCAGTACAGGCGGGCAACCTAATAATGTCAACCATTTGTGGTAAACGCCAGAAAACTGCACCAGACTGCAGATTGGTAATCAAGAAAAACGACGGTGAGAAGTGGACTGACGAGGAAACCAACCAAGTCAGAAACCTCATTAAAAAAGAGACGATCCGCAAAATGAAGGATCCAGCTAACGAAAACGTAGTCATAAGTTTTGTAAATTCGGGGCTGCTGAGCGACCAAAGGTGGTTCAGCATCACTGTACATTCGGATGAGGCGGTTCAGTGGGTATTGAACCTCGTAGCCGACGCTATCACCCAACAAGGATGGTCGGCTATGAAATATGAGGACATGCCCAAGAGGTCCACAGTATGCGGTAGTGCCATTGGCATAACCGAAACAAGAGAGGAGTTTTATGACACAGTTACACTGTTCAATAAAAACCTCAATCTTAAATTAAAAGAATGGGAGTTAGTAAAATTCGAAGCAAAAGGAAATGCCACATACTTTGAATTCTCCATACCAGAGGAGGATGCAAAAGTGATAGAGGAGAAGCGACACCTTTGCATAGGTCTTTGCTTGTCCCCAGTGTACATAAAAGGCAGGAAGTGGGGCAACATGGCAGATATATGGGACGACTGCTTTGAGTTCCCTTCCCTGACAAAGAAAGTAATAGATCCCAAAACGACACCAGAGCAACCTAAGACTAAAAGAGTAGACGAGAAAGTCACACCAAAAACAGAGGGTAAGGCCACTGCAGAGAGTGACGGCACCAGTGACCAAGAGATACTGGGAGCATTGAGAATCGTGGAGGAGCAGGAAGAGGAGGGTGTGATCACCGACGAATCACTGGTGACAGTGATGGGGGAATCACCCCTCAAAGACGATAAAGAACCCCCACCAAAGCCTAGGAGTGAGGAGGGCAAGAGTGAGGGGCAAAACTAGAAGTAAGTTACGACAAAAAAAAAAAAAAAAAAAAAAAAAAAGCACAAATCAACCTGAACCACTCACATGGAGCAACCGCAGACATAACTAATATGTGTGCCAACGAACAAGTAGGTATTTTCCTTATTACAGAGCCATTAAACTACAAAGGTTCAATTAAAGGACTAAACTTTGGTAACTATACGTTGATAAATCCGAATTACAATAATTGCAGAGCGTGTATCCTGATCCACAGGGTGTATACTCCACTGATGATCACGGAACTCTGCTCCAAAGACACCACGACGGTCAGACTTACAACGGAGGACACAAAAGGTAAAAGAAACAAGATCATCCTAGTCTCCCACTATGCTGAGGCACATCAACACCCAGAAGAACTGAGCTCGCTGATTACAACAGTAGCAGAACAAGCCAACAGAGACGGCGCCGGACTGTTAATAGCAACGGACTCCAACGCACACTCAAGTATGTGGGGAGGTAACACCGAGGATCAAAGAGGTAGATTGTTGGCAACATGTATTATGACTAACAACCTACAGATAGAAAATAGGGGAGATACTCCTACATATCAAGCGCGAGGAGGTCAATCCTGTATAGACCTAACACTAACCAATAGTAAAATGCATGAATATATAAGAAATTGGAAAGTAGAAATCGGATCTATACTATCGGATCACAGATTGATCAAATATGAAATAAATCTGGAACCAAATCGGATAAAACTAGCATACAGAAATCCCAAACACACAGACTGGGAGAAATATAGAAACGAAATAGGAAACCATGCATCAGAAATTATCGATAACCACACTTACAGTTCAACAAGCACTACAAGAGAACAAACTGAAACAGAACTATTTAACATAACAGAAATACTAACTAAGGCATATCACAAATCATGCAAACGTTCATACATAAAGGGCAAACACAAAAAGTGGTGGAAACATAGCCTACAAATACTTAGACAGAACACCAGAAGACTACACAAACGAGTGAACAGGGACAGCACAGAGGAGGAGTGGAGAGAGTACAAAACACTAAAAAACGAATATAAAAAAGAATTACGTAAACAAAAGAGAGAATGCTGGAAAGCGTTCTGCACAGACATAAACAACATAACGGAGACATCCAGAGCAATGAAAATTATAGGTAGCACAACGAAGCACAAAAATATGAGTATAAGTACACTGATACGCCAAGACGGTACATATACTGAAAACCTCGAAAACAGTTTAAAATATCTAATGCAAACTCATTTTCCTGACTGCACAGTAAGTGACAGCCCAGCAGATCTTAGCTATGAGCAGGAAACTGAACCAGTAGCGTACGAGGACAACCAATTGACATTTTTCAATAAAGAAAGTTTCGACTGGGCGACAGACTCCATGCCCCCATATAAAAAAGGAGGGCCAGATGGACTGTTCCCAGCATTAGTTCAAAAATGCGGAAACATATTAAGAGATAGAATATACCACAATCTAAAAAACATAGTACGACTAAGGTATATACCGAAGGCCCTTAGAACGGCAAACGTCATATTCCTCCCGAAACCGGGAAAAAGTGGAACCCCAAAAGCTAAGGACTTCAGAGCGATAAACTTATGCAGTATATTTATCAAAATAATTGAGAAAATAATTGATAGGCATATCAGAGACGATGTAATGCCCACATCGCCTCTACACAGGGAACAGTATGCATATAGCGTAGGAAAATCCACGGAGGGAGCATTGCATAACCTGATCAATAGAATAGAGGAAAAAATAATAAAGAATAAAGAATTTGTTGCCGGCTGCTTCTTTGACATTCAGGGAGCCTTCGACAACATACATTTCACGGCAATCACGAGAGCTTTAAGAACAATAGGAGTAAACGAGACAGTCGTGGAATGGTGCACATCACTCCTAAATAATAGGGAAGTGGTTTGCACGGCAGGAAATGTACAATTACAGTACCATACGACAAGAGGAACACCACAAGGTGGTTGCCTCTCACCACTATTCTGGTGTTTAGTAATTGATGAATTAATTAGGGCAATAAATAATGCAGGTTTTTACTGTCAATTTTTTGCAGACGACGGGGTTATCCTGGTACCACATCGGGACCCACATAAAGCATGTTCCACGGTCGGTGGCGCAATAGAGACTATAATGAGCTGGTGCCAAGCAAGGGGATTATCCATAAATTTGGAAAAAACGAACACAGTAATATTTAGCAGGAAACGTACAGACACTAATAACATAACAATGACAATAGGAAATACTAGAGTCCCTACCGTCGACAAAGTCAAATACTTAGGAGTAATCCTAGATAAGAGACTTAGATGGAAAGAACATATTAACATAGTGACGGAAAAAAGCAGGACCTTATTACACCAAATAAAAGGCATCATAGGTAAGACATGGGGAGTGAACCCAAGGATGGCCAAATGGATCCATCAAGCGGTGTTGAGACCAAGAATAGTGCATGGAGCAATTGTTTGGTGGCAGGGAGCAACCAAGAATTGCTCCCTTAACAAACTAGATAGAACAATAATGATGACTATGTCAGGTGCCTTTCACAGTACACCGACCATCGTCCTGGCGGTGATACTGGGCGTACTGCCCCTTAGATGGGAAGTTCTACAAGAAGCAATGAGGGGCGTCCTCAGATTAAAGAAAAATGACGAGTGGACACAAGTCAACTGGAGAGGACATGGAACTATCGGGAACGACCTGTCTCACTCCATAGAAACGGCAAACTACCCGATAGACGATAGAAAAACAATATACAAACTTCAGACGCACATTAATACGGAAATATGTCCAAAAGACATTTGGGAGAACAGAACACATGTAGAGGATGACTCAGATATAATATGTTACACAGACGGATCGAAGGACCAAATACATGGAAACACGGGTTTGGGTATATACATCCCTGCAATAGATTGGAAAGAATCCAGATCTCTAGGCACCAAAACAACGGTCTTCCAGAGTGAACTTTAGCAATCAACCACTGTATTGACAAACTGATCACATCGAACACCAGCAATAAGACAATAACAATTTACACAGACAACCAATCGTCAATAAAAACGCTGGCCAATCCAATAGTTAGGAGCCTACTAGTTGAGGACACGAATAACAAGGGGAAAGAACTTGTACTCAGGGGAAATACCTTGACGGTCAAATGGATTCCGGGACACAAAGGATACAGTGGGAATGAAAGAGCGGACATACTGGCCAAAGAGGGATCGACCGATCACTTCTATGGACCAGAACCCTATACGGCGGTTACGATGGCAACAGTCAAGAAGGCCATAAATAATACCCTATGGAGTAAAGTTAACAATGACATAGACAATAATAGAAGTCTTGAATTCTCCAAGCGCACAGGGACCACGAGTTACAACAAAATAAAGACGGAATGGGCCCTAAAACTAAATAGAATACAATTAAGAAGATTAATAGGCATGTTAACTGGACACTATGCAGTCCGGAACACATTACATAGATATAACCCAGCAATTAGGGGTGAATGCTCCTGTGGGGAAATAGAAACGGTTGAACACTTCATATGCGAATGCCCAATATGGTTTAGAACCAGAATAGAAAGACTAGGAGGACGAACCATAGATTGGGATGATATACGACGCAATGAATGGAGGAGTATCCTCAAATTTGTAGAGGGTACCGGAAGATTCCGGTACCCATTCTAGGAGCCAAAGCCGGATCCCTTATATAACTTGGGTGATGGGAAATGGGTCCATATGTGGCCACGACTAAGGTCTCTGTTCCCTCGGCTTTGGCTGATGCCCTGCAATCTCTCTCTCTGAGGTAAATTGGGATTTCGGCTTTTGGAACTCATAGGAAGAGGTTCTTGTCTCTGACTGATCTCCAAGCCCAGTGCATAATTCGCTTTATTCTTTTTTTTCTTTTTCTTTTCTAGTTTTCATTTCTTTTTCTTTCAATACAATTTCATTCAAGTGAAGTGCATTTTAGTGCGATATCACCGTACGAAAAGTATCAGAAGAACAAACAGATAAGTACATAACCTTAGAGAACACGTGGGGCTGAAAAATACATCTATTTACTTTTACCTCCTACTGATTTCTTTTTTCCTTCTCAATCAGCCTCACGACTCACACACCTTGGAAAACAACCAACAGGACGAGTCAACAAGCCACCCGGGGCGGCGGGGGCCGTGGAGCGGGGGATAAAACCCCGGCACAGCGGTCGTCGCTCCCGCCACAACGGAGGCTGTCTAGAGGTGGTCTGGGAGCGGGGGCTGTTTGTCCCTCCCCGGGTCCCTCCGGACTAACAGCTCGAGCAAAACCAAAGGCGGGAGGGGTGCGTTCATCCCTCCCTCTCACCAAACAAACAGAGGCTGCAAAGCTCAAAACAGCACCGTCATCGATCTTTTCCCCGGAAAAAGTCGTTGAATCAAAAAACGTACAAACTAGTGGATCAGAAACGATCCCAATGAGTTCGGGGCGCGAGAGCACCTCGGATAATAAAGAGGGTTTCACAATTGTGAAACGTAAAAAGAAGATGAGCGCTAATAGAAGGCTCAAAAAATTAGAGAGGCATCTAGGATGGAGCAAGAGGCCAAGCAATCGGAAGGAGAGTTGAAGACAAACCTCGAAAATCAGGTTAGGCTTCTTAAAGAAAAATTCATTAAGGACCTAGAGGAGAAAAAGAGGCAGGTCTCGCTTCAATCCAGCGACACCAGCAAAAGAAAGAGGGGCTCAGAACAGTCTGTGGAAGCAGCCACCACAGACGAAAAGAGAAAGGCCACAAAACGGGCAGTACAGGCGGGAAACCTAATTATGTCTACCATATGTGGTAAACGCCAGAAAACTGCACCAGATTGCAGATTAGTAATAAAGAAAATGATGGAGAGAAGTGGACTGATGAGGAAACCAACCAAGCTAGAAACCTCATAAAAAAAGAGATGATCTGAAAACTAAAGGATCCGGCCAATGAAAACTTTGTTATAAGTTTTGTGTTATAAACTCTGGGCTGCTGAACGACCAAAGGTGGGTCAGCATCACAGTGCACTTGGATGAGGCTGTTCAGGGGGTATTGAACCTCGTAGCCGACGCTATCACCCAACAAGGGTGGTCAGCTTTGAAATACGAGGACATGCCCAAAAAATCCATTGTATGCGGCAGTGCCATTGGCATAACCGAAACTAGAAAGGAATTTTATGATACAGTTACACTGTTCAATAAAAACCTCAATCTCAAACTAAAAGAATGGGAGTTAATCAAATTCGAGGCAAGAGGAAACGCCACGTATTTTGAATTCTCCATCCCAGAAGAGGACGTAAAAGTAATAGAGGAGAAGCAACACGTAAGGTATAGGCCTTTGCTTGTCCCCAGTATATATAAAAGGCAGGAAATGGGGTAACATGGCAGACATATGGGACGACTGCTTTGAGTCACTGTTGAAAAAAGGAACAATAGATCCCAAAACCACACCAGAGCAACCCAAGACAAAAAGAGTAGACAAAAAAGTCACACCAATAATAGAGGGGAAGGTCACTACAGAGAGTGACGGCACCAGTGACCAAGAGATACTGGGAGCACTGAGAATTGAGGAGGAGCAGGAAGAGGAGGGTGTGATCACCGACGAATCACTGGTGACAGTGATGGGGGAATCACCTCTCAAAGAAGATAAAGAACCAACCTGAATCACTCACATGGAGCAACCGCAGACATTACCTTTATGTGTGCCAACGAACAAGTAGGTATTTTCCTTATTACGGAGCCATTAAACTACAAAGGTTCAATCAAAGGACTAAACTTTGGTAACTATACGTTGATACATCCGAGATACAATAATTGTAGAGCATGTATCCTGATCCACAAGGCGTATACTCCACTGATGATCACAGAACTCTGCTCCAAAGACACTACAACTGAGGACACTAAAGGATCATCCTAGTCTTCCACTATGCTGAGGCACATCAACACCCAGAAGAACTGAGCTCTCTGGTTACAACAGTAGCAGAACAAGCCTACAGGGATGACGCCGGACTATTAATAGCAACGGACTCCAATGCACACTCAAGTATGTGGGGAGGTAACACCAAAGACCTAAGAGGTAGATTGTTGACAACTTGTATTATGACTAACAACCTACAGATAGAAAATAGGGGAGATACTCCTACATATCAAGCGCGAAGAGGTCAATCCTGCATAGACCTAATACTAACCAATAGTAAAATGCATGAATACATAAGAAATTGGAAAGTAGAAATCGGATCTATACTGTCGGATCACAGATTGATCACAAATGAAATATCTTTGGAACCAAATCGGATAAAACTAGCATACAGAAATCCCAAACACACAGACTGGGTGAAATATAGTAACGAAATCGAAAACCATGCACCAGAAATCACCGGTAACCACACTCACAGATCAACAAGTACAACAAGAGAACAAACTGAAACAGAACTACTTAACATAACAGAAACACTAACAAAGGCATATCACAAATCATGCAAACGTTCATACATAAAAGGTAAACACAAAAAGTGGTGGAAACATAGCCTACAAATACTCTGACAGAACACCAGAAGGCTACACAAACGATTGAACAGGAACAGCACAGAGGAGTGGAGAGAGTACAAAAAACTAAAAAACGAATATAAAAAAGAATTACGCAAACAGAAGAGATAATGCTGGAAAGCTTTCTGTACAGACATAAACAACATAACGGAGACATCCAGAGCAATGAAAATTATAGGCAGTACAAAAATATGAGTATAAGTAAACTGATACGCCAAGACGGTACATACACTGAAAATCTTGAAAACCGCTTACAATATCTTATGCAAACTAATTTCCCTGACTGCACAGTAGGTTACAGCCCAGCAGAGCTTAGCCATTAGCAGGAAACTGAACCAGTAGCGTACGAGGACAACCAATTGGCATTTTTCAATAAAGAAAGCTTCGACTGGGCAACAGACTCCATGCCCCCATACAAAAAAGGAGGGCCAGATGGACTGTTCCCAGCATTAGTTCAAAAATGCGGAAACATACTAAGAGACAGAATATACCATAATCTAAAAAACATAGTATGACTAGGGTATATACCGAAGGCCCTTAGAAGGGCAAACGTCATATTCCTCCTGAAACCGGGAAGAAGTGGAACCCCAAAAGCTAAGGACTTCAGAGCGATAAACCTATGCAGTATATTTATCAAAATAATTGAGAAAATAATCGATAGGCATATCAGAGATGGTGTAATGCCCACATCGCCTCTACACAGGGAACAGTATGCATACAGCATAGGAAAATCCATGGAGGGAGCACTGCATAATCTGATCAATAGAATAGAGGAAAATATAATAAAAAATAAAGAATTTGTTGCCAGCTGCTTCTTCAACATTCATGGAGCCTTCGACAACGTACACTTCACAGCAATCACGAGAGCATTACGAACAATAGGAGTAAACGAGACAGTCGTGGAATGGTGCACATCACTCCTAAATAATAGAGAAGTGGTTTGCACGACAGGAAATGTACACTTACAGTACCACACGACAAGGGGAATACCACAAGGTGGTTGCCTCTCCCCACTATTCTGGTGTTTGGTAATTGATGAATTAATCAGGGCAATAAACACAGCAGGGTTTTACTGTCAATTCTTTGCAGATGACGGGGTTATCCTGGTACCACATCGGGACCCACACAAAGCATGTTCCACAGTCGGTGGTGCAATAGAGACTATAATGAGATGGTGCCAAGCAAGGGGATTATCCATAAATTTGGAAAAAACGAATACAGTAATATTAACAGGAAACGAACAGACACTAATAACATAACAATGAATATAGGAAATACTAGAGTCCCTACTGTCGACAAAGTCAAATACTTAGGAGTAATCCTAGATAGGAGACTTAGATGGAAAGAACTTAATACATTGACGGAAAAAAGCAGGACCTTATTACACCAAATAAAAGGCATCATAGGTAAGACATGGGGAGTGAACCCAAGGATGACCAAATGGATCCATCCATCAAGCGGTGATGAGACCAAGTACATGGAGCAATTGTTTGGGGGCAGGGAGAAGAATTGCTCCCTTAACAAATTAGATAGAACAATAATGATGACTATGTCAGGTGCCTTCCACAGTACGCCTACCATTGTCCTGGCGGTGGTACTGGGCGTACTGCCCCTCAGATGGGAGGTCCAACAAGAAGCAATGAGGGCGTCCTCAGACTAAGGAAAAATGACGAGAGGACACAGGTCAACTGGAGAGGACATGGAACTATCGGGAAAGACCTGTATAACTCCATAGAAACGGCAAACTACCCGATAGACGATAGGAAAACAATATACAAACTTCAGACGTACATTAATTTTTGTATGGGCTTGAAAAAATAGTTTTAAAATTCTAATTAGTGTATAAATTGACGAGCGCCTCGGGGCGCTCACAGTCATAGCTAATGTGTAGGTAGGCTATCATGCAAAACACAAACAGCTATGACTGCGAGCGCCTCGAGGCGCTCGTCATTTTATACACCAATTGGGGCCATTGGAATTTTGAAACAATTATTTCAAGCCAAAAATAATAAACTAATCCATAACGTACTTTCGGAAGGTAATTTGTATTGAATAAGGTGTAATTATAAAGAGAGGAAAACAATTTTTTGTCAACTTTTTCAGTAAAATTACAAGTATTTATTACAAAAAAGTATTCATACAGTAAATAACATAGAAATCGTTCGTAAATTTTTACATAGGTAGTAAATAGTACTTGTAAACATTAAGCAATTAATTTCCATCAACGGTCATATTTTTGTGGAAATTTACAAAACAATTTTCGATACATAAAGCAGGTGTATCAGGACAAGCTGGACAGGATACAAAGAAGTTCCTCGTCAGTCATCACTTTTCATTGCATTGTCTCACCAACTTTGGGTTGTTTGGTGCTGAAAAAAACATTATTAAAAAATCAATACAAATTCATCATCGTAATTTTAATGTTAGTGAAACGTAAAAAATATGCAAACCTTGAAGTTGAGGGTTGTGGCTCCTCACTCGCCCTCTTTTTTCCTCCTCGAGTACGAATCTGCTAAAAAATAGGTACATATTAGCTTATTATTAAGTAATAAGTTTAAATTATACGTCCAAATGTAAAGATAATGGAGTTTTACTTACCCTAATTTGGGAACTATGCAGTTTCTAAAGGAAACGTCAGATTCAGAAACAGCAAACTACAGAATGTTGTTAGGAGTGACTGCCAGTAAATAACGGGCTTCCACAAGTGACTGGAACGGTCTGAAGCACATTTGAAACTAAAGAAAACCGAGCGTCTCGGGGCGCTCGCCGTCATTGGGTAAGGGTCGGAAGAGTGCCTCGAGGCGCTTGCCGTCAGCAGGTATAACATTGGAGAGCGCCCTGGGGCTCTCAATACCCCATATTGAATGGGTTAAATTCATTCCCAAACAGCAGAGCTCGTGTTTAGAAGGACCCAAACTTTTTGTGAAAATAACAGCTACCGTGAGTTCAGTAGGCATGTATTCGAGCTTCATTTTACCGAATTCAACCAAACTACGAATATTGTGTGCTTGGAGCACCTCTGGAAGACTGGATTCTCAGCGAGACGTATGACACTTTGGTTGTCATTAAACATCTTGACGGTTTTGACGTTGCAAACTGGATTCGATAGAGTTGACGAGGGAAAAAGTTCTGACAACAATCTTTGAATGTACACTGATTCTTTTGTAGCCTCATTTATACCGACATATTCAGCTTCTGTTGAAGAAAGCGAAAGGCATTTTTGTTTTCGGCACTCCCAAGACACAGCGGAGTTAGCCAACTTGACGACAAAACCACTGAATGACTTCCTATCTTACTAAAGTTAACGTACCTGTTAGGTGAGTCCGTCTCCTCTGGCTGGTGAGTTACTGTGGGCCCACAGTAACTCACCAGCCAGAGGAGACGGACTCACCTAACAGGTACGTTAACTTTAGTAATTTGCCTACTGGCGGACACAACCCAATTTCTTTAATACCTGACTTCCTATCTTTTTCATCGTTGGCACAATCAGCATCAACGTGACAAGTTAACGATTTGCCTGTTTTTTCATAGACCAAACCAACTGTTATCGTGTTGACGAGATATCTTAGAATACACTTGCAGGCAACTCTTTCGTATGGTTGGCATTGAATTGACTCAGGTAAGTTACTGCAAAACTTATATCTGGACGTGAACATACCGAAAGGTACAATAAAGATCCTATTACCTGTTGATAGGGTACAGTATCGCACGTTTCTTTCTCTCGCTAAAAGGAAAATTTACTGTGCGGTACTGTAGGGGTACGAACTAACTTAGCATTTGTCATACTGAATTTCATCGATATATTTCTCTTGGCTGAGTTTCAACGTGTTCTTTTTCCTATCACGTTTGACTTTAATGCCTAAACAATGACTAATGGCACCTAGGTAATTCGTTTTGAAGTTTCGGCGTAGAATACATTTCAACTTATCTGCTTCCTTTTTGTCGTTAAAGAAAATTAGCCCGCTACTTCTCACCATTTTTATAAATGATATCACTGCGTGTTTTGAGAGTGTTTAATTTATTCTTTTTGCTGTCAACTTGATGATTTATAACTCTGTTTCCTGTGTTGCTGATTGTGGCTGTTTACAAAGTTGTCTAAAAAAATTTGGCCACTGGTGTAAACATAATTATTTTACTATAAATGTTTCCAAATGTAATTATATTGGATTTTGCAGAATCTCCAACTACATCCATGACCTTTGATTACCAGTTAAAGAGCCAGCCACTAAAACAAGTTTACTCTTATCAGAGACTTAGGGGTTCTCTGTGATGAAAACTATGTTTTATAAGCTATACACAACCAGGAAAAGCCCTTTCAATGTTACGCTTTACATGTAGAAATAGCAAACACTTCAGCATTAACACGTTTAAAAGTCTCTACAGAGCATTGTGCGTCCTCACTTGCATTGTTCATCTGTATAGTCACCATTTTATCTCACTCAATCCCATTCTTCAGAATCTGTACACAACACGAATTTTTTTTAGTTGTAAATTTCTCTTGCATATCAGCGAAACTGAAACTTCCATGACTGATATAACCCTCGTTAAGGGTTTAGGAATAGGATGAGCATCGATGGTCGATACTATCGAACTATCGATGTTTCGCATCCGATAGTCGAGTTTTCACCATCGATGGTTTAGAACCGATGTTTTACCACTATCGATGGTTTTAGACGCGATAGTATCGAACCTTTTCATTATCACTCGATGACGGTATCAGGGGTGAAACAAAGAACAGGGACCGACCGCTTGATAACGCTACGACTGCATGTATCGATATGCATCACTAATGATCCGTTAGTTATGTCATATTTATTTCATATACCCATTCTTAATTTCATTGAATTAACTCCTTTTCATAGGCTTCGTACATTTAAAATAATTATATAACGGGTTATTACATAATGAACACTAAATACTTGGCATAATCGTACAGCTGTCGTTATTACCAGTTAGGCGATGTCGGGCATATCGATAACCTGACCTCGGTCGTGATATATCGATATATTGCCTTATCAGAGGGAGCGGTCCCTATTCTTTGCTTTTACCTTATTCTGTTATCCGTACTCCGTTTATTAACCGTGCTGTGTTGAGACAAATCTTTAATAATCAAGTAGGTAATTCAAGTGGGGAGAATGCCTCGAGGAAAGGTTAGTTCAGTTTGGAAACACTTCACTAGGTTGAGTGACAAATTGGCCAAGTGTTCATACTGCAACAAAGTTCTTCATTCAAGTAGTAACACTACAAATTTAAAATGCCACCTAGAAAATGTACATGCAAACTTGAATCTACAAAATGATCAAACTCGCCCGAACAATCGACCAGTAGAGGATGAGGATACGCCAACCTCGGTTGATATTGATAACGCTCCTTCTTGTTCATATTCTTCAGTGGAAGCAAAGATTCCCAAAGTTTCCACTTCTACTCAACCTTCAGTGAAATCACTCTTCAAAAAAATTGAACTCATTCAAAGGAGGAGCAGCAATCGAAACAGTTACCCGAGGTATAGTGTACATGTTTTGTAGAGACCTTCTTCCAATCAAGACAGTTGAGAAGCAAGGTTTTAAAACGCTAATGAAAATTGTTGCGCCTCATTATGATGTCCCAAGCCGTTTCTTGTTTAAAAGGTACGTCAATGAGAAATATGATGTAATGAAAAATGTTGTCAAGTCTAATATTGAAAACAAAAAAGTTACATTAACAACCGATGCTTGGACTGACATTCAAATGAGAGGATTTTTTAGTCTTACCGCACACTACTATGATGGGAATGGGAAACTTATCAATGCGAATTTGGGAATGATTCCTCTTGAAGATAGACATACTGCAGAGTACTTGGCTTCCCAAATTGAAAAATTGTGCTTGGAGTGGGGGATCAAAAATGAAAATGTAACTGCAGTTGTAAGCAATAACGGAGCAAACATCGTGAAAGCTGTATCAATTCTTTTTGGATCAAAGAGGCACATTCCATGTTATGCACATACATTAAATTTGGTTGCAACCCGCTGTCCCGAACAGTGGGAAAAAACTTATCCAAAGTGTACCGACCCGATGGAATTAAACCTACCAAATGCTTGAACTGTTTTTGGAACTTTGCCGCTATGTAAACGATATTCTCAATGTGAATGCAAGTGCTCCACCAATGGTTACTGCTGCTGAAGTTGAAGAATTGTCAGAAATTCGTCGTGTGCTAGCTCCCCTTTACTCAGCAACAACTGAGATGAGTGGGGAAAAGTACCTTGCTAGCGGTATTGCTATACCCATTTCTCACCTCACCAACGACAAGCTCAAAAAACTATCTCCTACAAAACCTGGAGCCATTCATCTTCGCTCAGTGATCTTGAAGGAGTTTGAAAAAAGATTTGGTTTTAATGAACAATGCAAAATTCTGGGAACAGCAACTGTTTTAGATCCACGATTCAAGAATTTGTACTTCACCGACAGTGTCAGCCTTGCTAAGTTCTTGAAATATATCGATAGCCAGATAAAAGACCTTGAAAGAGAAACTAAGGAATCATCAAGTTCACAATCGGAAGCTGAAGGCAAAGCTGGATCACTTGAAGCAACAGATACCTACATATTATGATTTCTACCAACTTTCTATTTTTGAAGTAGTGTTTCGTATGATTGGTCTTCAATTAGTTACTTACGCCTATGAATTTATGGTTTTTTCAATAATGAACAATTTTGGTTTTTAATATTTAATTAAGGATGGATGGTTTCATTTTAGGGAGCAGTATCTTCAGTGACCATAATAAATTGATTCAAAAGAAATGGAAGAAAAATGATACCGATTCAGATTCTACCCTTCAAACGTACCATGCTGAACTGAATTTATATTTGTGAGCACCAACAGAAAAAGGGAACAAGATCCACTGAAATTTTGGAGCTATCTACCACGTACCCACTTCTTTCTCAGCTGGCTACAACTTCATACCTTGTTACTGTGGCCACATCTGTCCCATCTGAACGATTGTTCTCCAAGGCAGGGCAAATAATTACCAAGAGCAGAAATCGCCTTGAAGGGAAGTTTGCATCCAAACTTTTATTTTTGAATTCATTGCCAGATGATCTGTGGCCTTTAATGAAGGAAGTACCTACCTATCTGCCAAGTATACCTAACCAACACGAGTATGGTACTTACCTATTGGTTTATGTTACATTTGATTGGTTGAATTTTGTATTCCTTAATTTTTTATGATTACAATACACGACAAAAATAAGGTATTTGGATATTGAGTTGAATCCCATTTTTAAGCGTATTTTCGAATGAAAAATTCAAATGCAATGACAAGAACAAACAAATTTTGTTCATTTTTGGTTGGATTTTGATTGACCTAAACTGACCAATGATTGCCACAGTATGATGCAAATAGCAAAGATAGATAGGTACTCAAAATATCCTGGGCATCCATTCAATTTTATAACTTCTTGAACAAGAAGTATCGATACTATAAAAAACCATCGATAGTTTAGTACCGGTAGTTTTTAACAATCGATGGTTCCCTTCGATAGATTATTCGATGGTTTCCAAACGATGCTCATCCCTGTTTAGGAACAGTCCTCAAATTTGGAAACAGACCTCTTCCTTCGGCTTTGGCTGATGCCCTACAGTCTTCTTCTTCTCTTTGGTTGATTCCCAAAACAAGGGCAACGAGTAGATAAGGCTGGAACTTTGGTTCGGGATTCAGAGCTGTGACTATTGTCACTGTTGCTGGCGCGCTCAAGAGTAGCGCTAACAGTTTTGCCATTAACGTAAATTAAATTTAAAAAATGCGCCAAAGTTTGAGAAGAATGTAAACAACGATTAACCACGTGAAATTGAGTTGCTGTAACGAACCAGGAATTAGACAAAAAATAAAAATGAAGAAGGGATTGGGAATCAATCCATCACACAATCAACAATTACTCTACAATCTCTAGAATAATGGAGAGATTCGAACCTTTCCAACATATCAAGTAGCCAGCCCCATAAATTACCTGCACGCTGCTTGAGTTGCTCCTACCAATGATTAAGAGCGTATCATAGGTAGGAGCAAGCTAATACATTTTGGAACGATTGAGCACGGTAGAAGGTTCAAATACCATCATGCTTTGGTACTTGAGGTGTCCTAAGGAAAAAAAAAACGCTTCAAATTAGTACACAACAATTTATTATTCTCTTGCACAGATTGTCGTGGTCTCACATCTCCGAGCCCCATTCTATTCGATCCAGTATCAAAACAAAACCATACACAACATGACATGATTAAAATGGAAATGGCGACAAATATTAAGAAATTGAAGGCAACTGGCACAACCTGGCGGGTGGCAGGATTGAGACGGGAGGCACCATTGGATACGAGAGCTAGCTGGGAAAAAAGATCACTTTCAATTAATGTGATTTCACTACAATCTAGACGCAGTTGTACATCTCTGACACTCATTCTATTCGACCCAGCATCGAAAAATACCTAGACAACGATACGAACATGCCGTAATTGCAATAGAACTGCCAAAATTTCGTTTCAGTTAACTTTTAAAATCAATTATTCCCTATAACAACCAAGGGTTTCGTCTAATAAGATTGTTGAGAAGGTTACACAACTAGGTACCACATGGGATTTTCTTGCGAAACAATAGACTTTTTTAGGCAAAATATGGTGTGGATGCTTGCCAATTTTGAATCCCGATGCCTAGAAACTATTAGTTTTATTTTAATACGCCAAATGTAGTGGCAACACTGTCCTCGTCTTTGGCGGTCTCCCTGTTATCTATGTGTTCTCGTCTGTCTGCGTCCGCGTTGAAATTCTTCCCTTTTTTATCAATGTGATGTTCTTTGTCTGATACAAGTTCGTTTAATAGTTTATATTATTTTATCACTTCTCCAAGTTCCACTCCGTATAACTAGCTACCTTTCAATAGGTTATGGGCCCAGAAGTGCGACGGGAAAGTGAAAATATTACGATCTTCGGTGGTAACTATTGAAAAATGAAGAAGAGATGATTTAATGAGAACACGAGAACAGACTGTAATGAGATTCGAACAACGACTGACTTGATCAGTTAGGTAGGAGAGGGGCTGACAGAAGTTCTGTGCACAACACAAGAAGCTAATTCAACACCCCCCCACAATTCTATAATATATAACAACTAAATAGAATTGAACAGCACTTTACAAAAAAACAGACATTTGCAAAAAAAAACAATTTTCAAACAAGACCAAATTTAAAACAAAAATCAAGACAAATTCAACTTCTGTCTGTGTTCGACCAATTTAGAAAAAGGTAATGCTTTCTGTAAAGGAATCAGCCAATTGCTGTTCTGTTGGGATATAATCAAGACTAACACTTCCTTCAGCAATATGGTTACGCACAAAATGATGCTTCACATCCACATGTTTAGTCCTTTTAGTTTCCAAGGTGGAAGCCATCCGAATACATGACTGATTGTCTTCGAAAACCCGAATATGAACGTCACCATTCGTTAAATCACAAAGTATTTGTTTCAAGAATAAACATTCCGAAATACAATCAGTTAATGAATAATATTCAGCTTCTGCTGAAGATAAAGCTACTGTTTGGTGCTTCTTACTTCTCCAAGCAATTGTATTATTGTTAACGAAAATTACATAGCCACCTATACTTTTTCTGTCAATGGTACTGTTAGCCCAATCTGCATCTGCATAAGCAAGGATTTTCAAATTTTCATTTGATTTTTTAAAGGACAGTTTAAGATCAGAAGTAGATTTAAGATATCGAAGCACCTGCTTCAAATGTACCCAATGGGCAGTAGTATATTCATTCTGAAATTGACTAAAAATGCTATCGGAAAACAAATGTCTGGTCTTGAACCAACCATTACATACATTAGACTTCCTATCAACTCCTTATAAGGCAAATTTGATGCTGTACCTTTTTCGTTAAAATCCAAATTTAATTTCGGTATCATAGGCACTGGAGATGGTTTAGCATCCTCCATATTAAAGCGTTTAATAATTTTTTCAATCAAAGTACGCTGAGAAACATGAATTCCAAAATCATCAATTTCAATATCCAAACCAAGAAAAGTAAACTTGTTATCTTTGGTTAAATCTTTAATTTTAAAATTTTGACTTAGAGCTGATTTAATTTCTTTTTAAAGTTTCAAGATTTTTAGAAAAAAAAAGTACATCGTCTATACAAATCAATAAGAAACAGTTTTCATTAAAGTATAAGCAAGGATCTGCCAAGCTGCGATGCAACTTGCTGAGCAGTAATGGTTGCTGTAAGCTTATCATGCTTTGCTTCAGAAACCATTCCCGCTTACATATTGAGATTAAACTCCCATATGAGAAATTCATGTGCAGACTAGGTTTCAGTTTTCCTGTCGCATCCACTATCAACTAATAGTGAATCCAGTTCTATTGATTCCGAGGAACAAACAAACACAATTTCGTTGTCGGTTTTCTCTTCCGTATAAGCACAGTTCAGCTCACTAAGTGTTTTGTCGTTCATAGTGCCTTCTGTATTTTTCCTTCTGTGCCTTTAAGCTCAAGAATCGCTCTCGACAATATTATCATTATTTTGTCAGAATGAACCAGGAACAGCAGCCGATCCCCACCCATGCATATATAGGTCTCGGCCTGAGGAGAGGTGCGATTGAGCATCTTTATCAGCGCTCTCGGTTTACAGCAATTTCTGCCTATCTGGCATCAATGCTGGATACTTGAGTGAGGCATTTTTCGACTCGAAACTGACAGCAGCGATGGCTTATACGTTTTCGCAGATGAAGTTTACCATAAGTGGCGAGAAACAGCGCCATACAGAGATAATGGTTGTAGCGATCGGTGAATTGTGCACGATTGCGCTTGCGGATGGGAGACGAAAACGGTCCAGTGATGACTGCAGAATACAATACATTAAAACTGTATTATCACACTTTACAATTATCATGCGAACGCAGGACCAAAGGTGTTCCAGAATACAGACGCAGGAGCTATCGACAAGCCTAGCTTCTTATCAAAGATGTATACACGATTTTCAAGAGCATACACACAAGACGCATATGACCCAGAAGTTTTTATACGAGTAGTAGAGAATTTCTACCGTAAAAACGGGGTGAAGGGTAATCATCCTAATCAGAACATTGATCTTCGCTAAGAAGAGAAGGCGACACCCCAGGTACTAGCTGGGGGGGATCGATGTCGCAATTAGGGTATTATTTTCAAACCTGGAAGCAGGAAATGTTAGAAATACCCCGGCGTTGCTGCACTCGTCTTGTATATCCATGCTTATGTGAGCTTGGATACGATGGAAAAGAAACCTAGTCTGCACATGAATTTCTCATATGGGAGTTTAATCTCAATATGTAAGCGGGGAATGGTTTCTGAAGCAAAGCTTGATAAGCTTACAGCAACCATTTCTGCTGAGCTCCCAGGGATGACTTCTAACCTGGAACTTTCTCTGCTCCAGAGGATATGGGCAGAATTTGGGTCCGAGATGACCCCAGCGATAATGCGGTATGCTATCGCTAAATTTAAAAAAAAATTCTTTTCATTTAAAAAAAAAAAAGAAATTAAATCAGCTCTAAATCGTCTCTTCTTCATTTTTCAATAGGTTATGGGCCCAGTTCCAGATATTCGCGTACAGTTTATTTAGTTTATGCCAAGAAGTTTTGTTTTTTTTCTTTCGTTTGGTTTACGTTCGCGTGGAAATTCGTGTGGAAGTAGCACGGTCAGCAAATGGCGACACACGTGATGGTGCCGGGTTTAAAGCCCTTTAATGGCGGAAATTTCGCACAGTGGGCGTTTCGTGTGAAACTGCAACTGGAACAGAATGAAGTCTTGGACGCTCTCAGCGAGAGGAAAAGTGATGTTAAACAGGAAGACTACAGAAAAATGGACTTGAAAGCAAGAGATATAATTGTGCGCTGGTTGGATGATCGGATTTTAGACGTGGTAATGGCGAAGGAAACCGCAAAAGAAATGTTCGAAACATTGGAATCTATTTACGTACGAAAAGGTCTTACGGCTCAAGTTGGGTTAAAACAGCAGATAACCAATATGAAATATAAAAACGAAGGACCCCTTCGAGATTATGTTGAACTTTTCGAAACTCGCATAAATGAGTATAAGGCAAGTGGCGGAAATATGACCGATGCTGATATTATCGCGCAACTTCTATCAGCGTTACCTGATTCTTTTCAAGTCGTCACAACCGCAATTGACATCGCCTTTAATCAAGATCAATCGGCAGTAACTCTTGAATATGTTAAGAATCGTTTGTTTTTGGAGGAAAATCGGCAAAAGTTAGTCGCAGGAAAGGAAAATGGCGGATCGCAACAGGTGGCCTTTTCGTCGTTTCGTGGCAATCGAGCCGGTTGGCGAGGGACGAGGGGAGTTACAAGATGGAGAGGAAATACATCGCGTTCACATTGGCCCAATCACAACAAATCATCTAAGACTGTTGGAGGTTCTAGTGCCAACAATTCAATGGCTAACTCTCGATCAGCTGGTGTCCCTTTCCCTTTCGCGTGTCATCTTTGTGGTCGTGTTGGTCACAAACGCGCCGATTGTCCGAGAAATGTTACTTCGAGAGCGAACTGTGCTTATACGGAAGAGAAAACCGACAACGAAATTGTGTTTGTTTGTTCCTCGGAATCAATAGAACTGGATTCACTATTAGTTGATAGTGGATGCGACGGGAAAACTGAAACCGCCTCGGAAGGTTATTTCATTTGTGATTCGGGTGCAAGTTGTCATCTCGTCACCGAAAGAACCGGTCAGCACCTCTTTGACACCGAAAATGTGTGTATTACGGTAAATGTCGCTAAAAAGGGACAACAAATTGTTGCAACAAAACGCGGATCTTTACGTGTGCAGTGTCGCGGAAAAACTTTCAAACTTGTAAATGTTTTGCAATGTGCTGAACTACCCTGCAACTTACTTTCGGTACCTAAAATGGTTCAAAATGGCCTCATCGTAACTTTTGGAATAAACAAAGTGACTGTTGCCACTCAGGAAAGTATGTTATTTGAAGGTGAATCCAGAGGGAGTTTATTTGTCGTCAAACTTGAAGTGGTGCGTCAACCTTTTGCGTATTCTGTAAGTGTAAACAAAGATGTGTTGCATCGAAGAATGGGTCATTCGTGCCTGTATCCTTCTTCTGATCAGTGTGATGTGTGCATTATGGGGAAACAAACAAGAAAACCCTTTTATACCCTTCCTGATTCAAAAAAACCCAGAAGAATTCTTGAAACTGTGAGTTCTGATGTAAAAGGTCCGATTACACCACAAACACATGATGGCATGAAATACTACGTAACCTTCACTGACCACTACTCGCATTTTACTGTTATTTATTTGATGAAAAGGAAATCGGAAGTGTGAACGCGATGTATTTCCTCTCCATCTTGTAACTCCCCTCGTCCCTCGCCAACCGGCTCGATTGCCACGAAACGACGAAAAGGCCACCTGTTGCGATCCGCCATTTTCCTTTCCTGCGACTAACTTTTGCCGATTTTCCTCCAAAAACAAACGATTCTTAACATATTCAAGAGTTACTGCCGATTGATCTTGATTAAAGGCGATGTCAATTGCGGTTGTGACGACTTGAAAAGAATCAGGCAACGCTGATAGAAGTTGCGCGATAATATCAGCATCGGTCATATTTCCGCCACTTGCCTTATACTCATTTATGCGAGTTTCGAAAAGTTCAACATAATCTCGAAGGGGTCCTTCGTTTTTATATTTCATATTGGTTATCTGCTGTTTTAACTCAACTTCTGGAGCCGTAAGACCTTTTCGTACGTAA
Organism: Pachypeltis micranthus; assembly: GCA_020466155.1. Taxonomy (NCBI): domain Eukaryota; kingdom Metazoa; phylum Arthropoda; class Insecta; order Hemiptera; family Miridae; genus Pachypeltis; species Pachypeltis micranthus. Next base: position 2,142,046 of record CM035772.1, on the reverse strand, counting down.
ATAGATTCCAATGTTTCGAACATTTCTTTTGCGGTTTCCTTCGCCATTACCACGTCTAAAATCCGATCATCCAACCAGCGCACAATTATATCTCTTGCTTTCAAGTCCATTTTTCTGTAGTCTTCCTGTTTAACATCACTTTTCCTTCTCGCTGAGAGCGTCCAAGACTTCATTCTGTTCCAGTTGCAGTTTCACACGAAACGCCCACTGTGCGAAATTTCCGCCATTAAAGGGCTTTAAACCCGGCACCATCACGTGTGTCGCCATTTGCTGACCGTGCTACTTCCACACGAATTTCCACGCGAACGTAAACCAAACGAAAGAAAAAAAACAAAACTTCTTGGCATAAACTAAATAAACTGTACGCGAATATCTGGAACTGGGCCCATAACCTATTGAAAAATGAAGAAGAGATGATTTAATGAGAACACGAGAACAGACTGTAATGAGATTCGAACAACGACTGACTTGATCAGTTAGGTAGGAGAGGGGCTGACAGAAGTTCTGTGCACAACACAAGAAGCTAATTCAACACCCCCCCACAATTCTATAATATATAACAACTAAATAGAATTGAACAGCACTTTACAAAAAAACAGACATTTGCAAAAAAAAACAATTTTCAAACAAGACCAAATTTAAAACAAAAAATCAAGACAAATTCAACTTCTGTCTGTGTTCGACCAATTTAGAAAAAGGTAATGCTTTCGTAAAGGAATCAGCCAATTGCTGTTCTGTTGGGATATAATCAAGACTAACACTTCCTTCAGCAATATGGTTACGCACAAAATGATGCTTCACATCCACATGTTTAGTCCTTTTAGTTTCCAAGGTGGAAGCCATCCGAATACATGACTGATTGTCTTCGAAAACCCGAATATGAACGTCACCATTCGTTAAATCACAAAGTATTTGTTTCAAGAATAAACATTCCGAAATACAATCAGTTAATGAATAATATTCAGCTTCTGCTGAAGATAAAGCTACTGTTTGGTGCTTCTTACTTCTCCAAGCAATTGTATTATTGTTAACGAAAATTACATAGCCACCTATACTTTTTCTGTCAATGGTACTGTTAGCCCAATCTGCATCTGCATAAGCAAGGATTTTCAAATTTTCATTTGATTTTTAAAGGACAGTTTAAGATCAGAAGTAGATTTAAGATATCGAAGCACCTGCTTCAAATGTACCCAATGGGCAGTAGTATATTCATTCTGAAATTGACTAAAAAATGCTATCGGAAAACAAATGTCTGGTCTTGAACCAACCATTACATACATTAGACTTCCTATCAACTCCTTATAAGGCAAATTTGATGCTGTACCTTTTTCGTTAAAATCCAAATTTAATTTCGGTATCATAGGCACTGGAGATGGTTTAGCATCCTCCATATTAAAGCGTTTAATAATTTTTTCAATCAAAGTACGCTGAGAAACATGAATTCCAAAATCATCAATTTCAATATCCAAACCAAGAAAAGTAAACTTGTTATCTTTGGTTAAATCTTTAATTTTAAAATTTTGACTTAGAGCTGATTTAATTTCTTTTAAAGTTTCAACATTTTTAGAAAATAAAAGTACATCGTCTATCCAAATCAATAAGAAACAGTTTTCATTAAAGTATAAGCAAGGATCTGCCAAGCTGCGATGCAACTTGCTGAGCAGTAATGGTTGCTGTAAGCTTATCAAGCTTTGCTTCAGAAACCATTCCCCGCTTACATATTGAGATTAAACTCCCATATGAGAAATTCATGTGCAGACTAGGTTTCAGTTTTCCCGTCGCATCCACTATCAACTAATAGTGAATCCAGTTCTATTGATTCCGAGGAACAAACAAACACAATTTCGTTGTCGGTTTTCTCTTCCGTATAAGCACAGTTCAGCTCACTAAGTGTTTTGTCGTTCATAGTGCCTTCTGTATTTTTCCTTCTGTGCCTTTAAGCTCAAGAATCGCTCTCGACAATATTATCATTATTTTGTCAGAATGAACCAGGAACAGCAGCCGATCCCCACCCATGCATATATAGGTCTCGGCCTGAGGAGAGGTGCGATTGAGCATCTTTATCAGCGCTCTCCGGTTTACAGCAATTTCTGCCTATCTGGCATCAATGCTGGATACTTGAGTGAGGCATTTTTCGACTCGAAACTGACAGCAGCGATGGCTTATACGTTTTCGCAGATGAAGTTTACCATAAGTGGCGAGAAACAGCGCCATACAGAGATAATGGTTGTAGCGATCGGTGAATTGTGCACGATTGCGCTTGCGGATGGGAGACGAAAACGGTCCAGTGATGACTGCAGAATACAATACATTAAAACTGTATTATCACACTTTTACAATTATCATGCGAACGCAGGACCAAAGGTGTTCCAGAATACAGACGCAGGAGCTATCGACAAGCCTAGCTTCTTATCAAAGATGTATACACGATTTTCAAGAGCATACACACAAGACGCATATGACCCAGAAGTTTTTATACGAGTAGTAGAGAATTTCTACCGTAAAAACGGGGTGAAGGGTAATCATCCTAATCAGAACATTGATCTTCGCGCAAGAGAAGGCGACACCCCAGGTACTAGCTGGGGGATCGATGTCGCAATTAGGGTATTATTTTCAAACCTGGAAGCAGGAAATGTTAGAAATACCCCGGCGTTGCTGCACCTCGTCTTGTATATCCATGCTTATGTGAGCTTGGATACGATGGAAAAGAAACCTAGTCTGCACATGAATTTCTCATATGGGAGTTTAATCTCAATATGTAAGCGGGGAATGGTTTCTGAAGCAAAGCTTGATAAGCTTACAGCAACCATTTCTGCTGAGCTCCCAGGGATGACTTCTAACCTGGAACTTTCTCTGCTCCAGAGGATATGGGCAGAATTTGGGTCCGAGATGACCCCAGCGATAATGCGGTATGCTATCGCTAAATTTAAAAAAAAATTCTTTTCATTTAAAAAAAAAAAAGAAATTAAATCAGCTCTAAATCGTCTCTTCTTCATTTTTCAATAGGTTATGGGCCCAGTTCCAGATATTCGCGTACAGTTTATTTAGTTTATGCCAAGAAGTTTTGTTTTTCTTTCGTTTGGTTTACGTTCGTGGAAATTCGTGTGGAAGTAGCACGGTCAGCAAATGGCGACACACGTGATGGTGCCGGGTTTAAAGCCCTTTAATGGCGGAAATTTCGCACAGTGGGCGTTTCGTGTGAAACTGCAACTGGAACAGAATGAAGTCTTGGACGCTCTCAGCGAGAGGAAAAGTGATGTTAAACAGGAAGACTACAGAAAAATGGACTTGAAAGCAAGAGATATAATTGTGCGCTGGTTGGATGATCGGATTTTAGACGTGGTAATGGCGAAGGAAACCGCAAAAGAAATGTTCGAAACATTGGAATCTATTTACGTACGAAAAGGTCTTACGGCTCAAGTTGGGTTAAAACAGCAGATAACCAATATGAAATATAAAAACGAAGGACCCTTCGAGATTATGTTGAACTTTTCGAAACTCGCATAAATGAGTATAAGGCAAGTGGCGGAAATATGACCGATGCTGATATTATCGCGCAACTTCTATCAGCGTTGCCTGATTCTTTTCAAGTCGTCACAACCGCAATTGACATCGCCTTTAATCAAGATCAATCGGCAGTAACTCTTGAATATGTTAAGAATCGTTTGTTTTTGGAGGAAAATCGGCAAAAGTTAGTCGCAGGAAAGGAAAATGGCGGATCGCAACAGGTGGCCTTTTCGTCGTTTCGTGGCAATCGAGCCGGTTGGCGAGGGACGAGGGGAGTTACAAGATGGAGAGGAAATACATCGCGTTCACATTGGCCCAATCACAACAAATCATCTAAGACTGTTGGAGGTTCTAGTGCCAACAATTCAATGGCTAACTCTCGATCAGCTGGTGTCCCTTTCCCTTTCGCGTGTCATCTTTGTGGTCGTGTTGGTCACAAACGCGCCGATTGTCCGAGAAATGTTACTTCGAGAGCGAACTGTGCTTATACGGAAGAGAAAACCGACAACGAAATTGTGTTTGTTTGTTCCTCGGAATCAATAGAACTGGATTCACTATTAGTTGATAGTGGATGCGACGGGAAAACTGAAACCGCCTCGGAAGGTTATTTCATTTGTGATTCGGGTGCAAGTTGTCATCTCGTCACCGAAAGAACCGGTCAGCACCTCTTTGACACCGAAAATGTGTGTATTACGGTAAATGTCGCTAAAAAGGGACAACAAATTGTTGCAACAAAACGCGGATCTTTACGTGTGCAGTGTCGCGGAAAAACTTTCAAACTTGTAAATGTTTTGCAATGTGCTGAACTACCCTGCAACTTACTTTCGGTACCTAAAATGGTTCAAAATGGCCTCATCGTAACTTTTGGAATAAACAAAGTGACTGTTGCCACTCAGGAAAGTATGTTATTTGAAGGTGAATCCAGAGGGAGTTTATTTGTCGTCAAACTTGAAGTGGTGCGTCAACCTTTTGCGTATTCTGTAAGTGTAAACAAAGATGTGTTGCATCGAAGAATGGGTCATTCGTGCCTGTATCCTTCTTCTGATCAGTGTGATGTGTGCATTATGGGAAACAAACAAGAAAACCCTTTTATACCCTTCCTGATTCAAAAAAACCCAGAAGAATTCTTGAAACTGTGAGTTCTGATGTAAAAGGTCCGATTACACCACAAACACATGATGGCATGAAATACTACGTAACCTTCACTGACCACTACTCGCATTTTACTGTTATTTATTTGATGAAAAGGAAATCGGAAGTGTGAACGCGATGTATTTCCTCTCCATCTTGTAACTCCTCGTCCCTCGCCAACCGCTCGATTGTTACGAAACGACGAAAAGGCCACCTGTTGCGATCCGCCATCTTCCTTTCCTGCGACTAACTTTTGCCGATTTTCCTCCAAAAACAAACGATTCTTAACATATTCAAGAGTTACTGCCGATTGATCTTGATTAAAGGCGATGTCAATTGCGGTTGTGACGACTTGAAAAGAATCAGGCAACGCTGATAGAAGTTGGGCGCGATAATATCAGCATCGGTCATATTTCTGCCACTTGCCTTATACTCATTTATGCGAGTTTCGAAAAGTTCAACATAATCTGAAGGGGTCCTTCGTTTTTATATTTCATATTGGTTATCTGCTGTTTTAACCCAACTTGAGCCGTAAGACCTTTTCGTACGTAAATAGATTCCAATGTTTCGAACATTTCTTTTGCGGTTTCCTTCGCCATTACCACGTCTAAAATCCGATCATCCAACCAGCGCACAATTATATCTCTTGCTTTCAAGTCCATTTTTCTGTAGTCTTCCTGTTTAACATCACTTTTCCTCTCGCTGAGAGCGTCCAAGACTTCATTCTGTTCCAGTTGCAGTTTCACACGAAACGCCCACTGTGCGAAATTTCCGCCATTAAAGGGCTTTAAACCCGGCACCATCACGTGTGTCGCCATTTGCTGACCGTGCTACTTCCACACGAATTTCCACGCGAACGTAAACCAAACGAAAGAAAAAAAACAAAACTTCTTGGCATAAACTAAATAAACTGTACGCGAATATCTGGAACTGGGCCCATAACCTATTGAAAAATGAAGAAGAGATGATTTAATGAGAACACGAGAACAGACTGTAATGAGATTCGAACAACGACTGACTTGATCAGTTAGGTAGGAGAGGGGCTGACAGAAGTTCTGTGCACAACACAAGAAGCTAATTCAACACTCCCCACAATTCTATAATATATAACAACTAAATAGAATTGAACAGCACTTTACAAAAACAGACATTTGCAAAAAAAAACAATTTTCAAACAAGACCAAATTTAAAACAAAAAATCAAGACAAATTCAACTTCTGTCTGTGTTCGACCAATTTAGAAAAAGGTAATGCTTTCGTAAAGGAATCAGCCAATTGCTGTTCTGTTGGGATATAATCAAGACTAACACTTCCTTCAGCAATATGGTTACGCACAAAATGATGCTTCACATCCACATGTTTAGTCCTTTTTAGTTTCCAAGGTGGAAGCCATCCGAATACATGACTGATTGTCTTCGAAAACCCGAATATGAACGTCACCATTCGTTAAATCACAAAGTATTTGTTTCAAGAATAAACATTCCGAAATACAATCAGTTAATGAATAATATTCAGCTTCTGCTGAAGATAAAGCTACTGTTTGGTGCTTCTTACTTCTCCAAGCAATTGTATTATTGTTAACGAAAATTACATAGCCACCTATACTTTTTCTGTCAATGGTACTGTTAGCCCAATCTGCATCTGCATAAGCAAGGATTTTCAAATTTTCATTTGATTTTTTAAAGGACAGTTTAAGATCAGAAGTAGATTTAAGATATCGAAGCACCTGCTTCAAATGTACCCAATGGGCAGTAGTATATTCATTCTGAAATTGACTAAAAATGCTATCGGAAAACAAATGTCTGGTCTTGAACCAACCATTACATACATTAGACTTCCTATCAACTCCTTATAAGGCAAATTTGATGCTGTACCTTTTTCGTTAAAATCCAAATTTAATTTCGGTATCATAGGCACTGGAGATGGTTTAGCATCCTCCATATTAAAGCGTTTAATAATTTTTTCAATCAAAGTACGCTGAGAAACATGAATTCCAAAATCATCAATTTCAATATCCAAACCAAGAAAAGTAAACTTGTTATCTTTGGTTAAATCTTTAATTTTAAAATTTTGACTTAGAGCTGATTTAATTTCTTTTAAAGTTTCAACATTTTTAGAAAATAAAAGTACATCGTCTATCCAAATCAATAAGAAACAGTTTTCATTAAAGTATAAGCAAGGATCTGCCAAGCTGCGATGCAACTTGCTGAGCAGTAATGGTTGCTGTAAGCTTATCAAGCTTTGCTTCAGAAACCATTCCCCGCTTACATATTGAGATTAAACTCCCATATGAGAAATTCATGTGCAGACTAGGTTTCAGTTTTCCCGTCGCATCCACTATCAACTAATAGTGAATCCAGTTCTATTGATTCCGAGGAACAAACAAACACAATTTCGTTGTCGGTTTCTCTTCCGTATAAGCACAGTTCAGCTCACTAAGTGTTTTGTCGTTCATAGTGCCTTCTGTATTTTTCCTCCTTCTGTGCCTTTAAGCTCAAGAATCGCTCTCGACAATATTATCATTATTTTGTCAGAATGAACCAGGAACAGCAGCCGATCCCCACCCATGCATATATAGGTCTCGGCCTGAGGAGAGGTGCGATTGAGCATCTTTATCAGCGCTCTCCGGTTTACAGCAATTTCTGCCTATCTGGCATCAATGCTGGATACTTGAGTGAGGCATTTTTCGACTCGAAACTGACAGCAGCGATGGCTTATACGTTTTCGCAGATGAAGTTTACCATAAGTGGCGAGAAACAGCGCCATACAGAGATAATGGTTGTAGCGATCGGTGAATTGTGCACGATTGCGCTTGCGGATGGGAGACGAAAACGGTCCAGTGATGACTGCAGAATACAATACATTAAAACTGTATTATCACACTTTTACAATTATCATGCGAACGCAGGACCAAAGGTGTTCCAGAATACAGACGCAGGAGCTATCGACAAGCCTAGCTTCTTATCAAAGATGTATACACGATTTTCAAGAGCATACACACAAGACGCATATGACCCAGAAGTTTTTATACGAGTAGTAGAGAATTTCTACCGTAAAAACGGGGTGAAGGGTAATCATCCTAATCAGAACATTGATCTTCGCAAGAAGAGAAGGCGACACCCCAGGTACTAGCTGGGGATCGATGTCGCAATTAGGTATTATTTTCAAACCTGGAAGCAGGAAATGTTAGAAATACCCGGCGTTGCTGCACCTCGTCTTGTATATCCATGCTTATGTGAGCTTGGATACGATGGAAAAGAAACCTAGTCTGCACATGAATTTCTCATATGGGAGTTTAATCTCAATATGTAAGCGGGGAATGGTTTCTGAAGCAAAGCTTGATAAGCTTACAGCAACCATTTCTGCTGAGCTCCCAGGGATGACTTCTAACCTGGAACTTTCTCTGCTCCAGAGGATATGGGCAGAATTTGGGTCCGAGATGACCCCAGCGATAATGCGGTATGCTATCGCTAAATTTAAAAAAAAATTCTTTTCATTTAAAAAAAAAAAAGAAATTAAATCAGCTCTAAATCGTCTCTTCTTCATTTTTCAATAGGTTATGGGCCCAGTTCCAGATATTCGCGTACAGTTTATTTAGTTTATGCCAAGAAGTTTTGTTTTTTTTCTTTCGTTTGGTTTACGTTCGGCGTGGAAATTCGTGTGGAAGTAGCACGGTCAGCAAATGGCGACACACGTGATGGTGCCGGGTTTAAAGCCCTTTAATGGCGGAAATTTCGCACAGTGGGCGTTTCGTGTGAAACTGCAACTGGAACAGAATGAAGTCTTGGACGCTCTCAGCGAGAGGAAAAGTGATGTTAAACAGGAAGACTACAGAAAAATGGACTTGAAAGCAAGAGATATAATTGTGCGCTGGTTGGATGATCGGATTTTAGACGTGGTAATGGCGAAGGAAACCGCAAAAGAAATGTTCGAAACATTGGAATCTATTTACGTACGAAAAGGTCTTACGGCTCAAGTTGGGTTAAAACAGCAGATAACCAAAATGAAAGATAAAACGAAGGACCCTTCGAGATTATGTTGAACTTTTCGAAACTCGCATAAATGAGTATAAGGCAAGTGGCGGAAATATGACCGATGCTGATATTATCGCGCAACTTCTATCAGCGTTACCTGATTCTTTTCAAGTCGTCACAACCGCAATTGACATCGCCTTTAATCAAGATCAATCGGCAGTAACTCTTGAATATGTTAAGAATCGTTTGTTTTTTGGAGGAAAATCGGCAAAGTTAGTCGCAGGAAAGGAAAATGGCGGATCGCAACAGGTGGCCTTTTCGTCGTTTCTGTGGCAATCGAGCCGGTTGGCGAGGGACGAGGAGTTACAAGATGGAGAGGAAATACATCGCGTTCACATTGGCCCAATCACAACAAATCATCTAAGACTGTTGGAGGTTCTGAAGTGCCAACAATTCAATGGCTAACTCTCGATCAGCTGGTGTCCCTTTCCCTTTCGCGTGTCATCTTTGTGGTCGTGTTGGTCACAAACGCGCCGATTGTCCGAGAAATGTTACTTCGAGAGCGAACTGTGCTTATACGGAAGAGAAAACCGACAACGAAATTGTGTTTGTTTGTTCCTCGGAATCAATAGAACTGGATTCACTATTAGTTGATAGTGGATGCGACGGAAAACTGAAACCGCCTCGAAGGTTATTTCATTTGTGATTCGGGTGCAAGTTGTCATCTCGTCACCGAAAGAACCGGTCAGCACCTCTTTGACACCGAAAATGTGTATTACGGTAAATGTCGCTAAAAGGGACAACAAATTGTTGCAACAAAACGCGGATCTTTACGTGTGCAGTGTCGCGGAAAAACTTTCAAACTTGTAAATGTTTTGCAATGTGCTGAACTACCCTGCAACTTACTTTCGGTACCTAAAATGGTTCAAAATGGCCTCATCGTAACTTTTGGAATAAACAAAGTGACTGTTGCCACTCAGGAAAGTATGTTATTTGAAGGTGAATCCAGAGGAGTTTATTTGTCGTCAAACTTGAAGTGGTGCGTCAACCTTTTGCGTATTCTGTAAGCGTAAACAAAGATGTGTTGCATCGAAGAATGGGTCATTCGTGCCTGTATCCTTCTTCTGATCAGTGTGATGTGTGCATTATGGGGAAACAAACAAGAAAACCCTTTTATACCCTTCCTGATTCAAAACCCAGAAGAATTCTTGAAACTGTGAGTTCTGATGTAAAGGTCCGATTACACCACAAACACATGATGGCATGAAATACTACGTAACCTTCACTGACCACTACTCGCATTTTACTGTTATTTATTTGATGAAAAGGAAATCGGAAGTGTGAACGCCGATGTATTTCCTCTCCATCTTGTAACTCCTCGTCCCTCGCCAACCGGCTCGATTGCCACGAAACGACGAAAAGGCCACCTGTTGCGATCCGCCATTTTCCTTTCCTGCGACTAACTTTTGCCGATTTTCCTCCAAAACAAACGATTCTTAACATATTCAAGAGTTACTGCCGATTGATCTTGATTAAAGGCGATGTCAATTGCGGTTGTGACGACTTGAAAAGAATCAGGCAACGCTGATAGAAGTTGCGCGATAATATCAGCATCGGTCATATTTCCGCCACTTGCCTTATACTCATTTATGCGAGTTTCGAAAAGTTCAACATAATCTCGAAGGGTCCTTCGTTTTATATTTCATATTGGTTATCTGCTGTTTTAACCCAACTTGAGCCGTAAGACCTTTTCGTACGTAAATAGATTCCAATGTTTCGAACTTTTCTTTTGCGGTTTCCTTCGCCATTACCACGTCTAAAATCCGATCATCCAACCAGCGCACAATTATATCTCTTGCTTTCAAGTCCATTTTTCTGTAGTCTTCCTGTTTAACATCACTTTTCCTCTCGCTGAGAGCGTCCAAGACTTCATTCTGTTCCAGTTGCAGTTTCACACGAAACGCCCACTGTGCGAAATTTCCGCCATTAAAGGGCTTTAAACCCGGCACCATCACGTGTGTCGCCATTTGCTGACCGTGCTACTTCCACACGAATTTCCACGCGAACGTAAACCAAACGAAAGAAAAAACAAAACTTCTTGGCATAAACTAAATAAACTGTACGCGAATATCTGGAACTGGGCCCATAACCTATTGAAAAATGAAGAAGAGATGATTTAATGAGAACACGAGAACAGACTGTAATGAGATTCGAACAACGACTGACTTGATCAGTTAGGTAGGAGAGGGCTGACAGAAGTTCTGGTGCACAACACAAGAAGCTAATTCAACACCCCCCACAATTCTATAATATATAACAACTAAATAGAATTGAACAGCACTTTACAAAAAAACAGACATTTGCAAAAAAAAACAATTTTCAAACAAGACCAAATTTAAAACAAAAAATCAAGACAAATTCAACTTCTGTCTGTGTTCGACCAATTTAGAAAAAGGTAATGCTTTCGTAAAGGAATCAGCCAATTGCTGTTCTGTTGGGATATAATCAAGACTAACACTTCCTTCAGCAATATGGTTACGCACAAAATGATGCTTCACATCCACATGTTTAGTCCTTTTAGTTTCCAAGGTGGAAGCCATCCGAATACATGACTGATTGTCTTCGAAAACCCGAATATGAACGTCACCATTCGTTAAATCACAAAGTATTTGTTTCAAGAATAAACATTCCGAAATACAATCAGTTAATGAATAATATTCAGCTTCTGCTGAAGATAAAGCTACTGTTTGGTGCTTCTTACTTCTCCAAGCAATTGTATTATTGTTAACGAAAATTACATAGCCACCTATACTTTTTCTGTCAATGGTACTGTTAGCCCAATCTGCATCTGCATAAGCAAGGATTTTCAAATTTTCATTTGATTTTTTAAAGGACAGTTTAAGATCAGAAGTAGATTTAAGATATCGAAGCACCTGCTTCAAATGTACCCAATGGGCAGTAGTATATTCATTCTGAAATTGACTAAAAAATGCTATCGGAAAACAAATGTCTGGTCTTGAACCAACCATTACATACATTAGACTTCCTATCAACTCCTTATAAGGCAAATTTGATGCTGTACCTTTTTCGTTAAAATCCAAATTTAATTTCGGTATCATAGGCACTGGAGATGGTTTAGCATCCTCCATATTAAAGCGTTTAATAATTTTTTCAATCAAAGTACGCTGAGAAACATGAATTCCAAAATCATCAATTTCAATATCCAAACCAAGAAAAGTAAACTTGTTATCTTTGGTTAAATCTTTAATTTTAAAATTTTGACTTTAGAGCTGATTTAATTTCTTTTAAAGTTTCAACATTTTTAGAAAATAAAAGTACATCGTCTATCCAAATCAATAAGAAACAGTTTTCATTAAAGTATAAGCAAGGATCTGCCAAGCTGCGATGCAACTTGCTGAGCAGTAATGGTTGCTGTAAGCTTATCAAGCTTTGCTTCAGAAACCATTCCCCGCTTACATATTGAGATTAAACTCCCATATGAGAAATTCATGTGCAGACTAGGTTTCAGTTTTCCCGTCGCATCCACTATCAACTAATAGTGAATCCAGTTCTATTGATTCCGAGGAACAAACAAACACAATTTCGTTGTCGGTTTTCTCTTCCGTATAAGCACAGTTCAGCTCACTAAGTGTTTTGTCGTTCATAGTGCCTTCTGTATTTTTCCTTCTGTGCCTTTAAGCTCAAGAATCGCTCTCGACAATATTATCATTATTTTGTCAGAATGAACCAGGAACAGCAGCCGATCCCCACCCATGCATATATAGGTCTCGGCCTGAGGAGAGGTGCGATTGAGCATCTTTATCAGCGCTCTCGGTTTACAGCAATTTCTGCCTATCTGGCATCAATGCTGGATACTTGAGTGAGGCATTTTTCGACTCGAAACTGACAGCAGCGATGGCTTATACGTTTTCGCAGATGAAGTTTACCATAAGTGGCGAGAAACAGCGCCATACAGAGATAATGGTTGTAGCGATCGGTGAATTGTGCACGATTGCGCTTGCGGATGGGAGACGAAAACGGTCCAGTGATGACTGCAGAATACAATACATTAAAACTGTATTATCACACTTTTACAATTATCATGCGAACGCAGGACCAAAGGTGTTCCAGAATACAGACGCAGGAGCTATCGACAAGCCTAGCTTCTTATCAAAGATGTATACACGATTTTCAAGAGCATACACACAAGACGCATATGACCCAGAAGTTTTTATACGAGTAGTAGAGAATTTCTACCGTAAAAACGGGGTGAAGGGTAATCATCCTAATCAGAACATTGATCTTCGCGCAAGAGAAGGCGACACCCCAGGTACTAGCTGGGGGATCGATGTCGCAATTAGGGTATTATTTTCAAACCTGGAAGCAGGAAATGTTAGAAATACCCGGCGTTGCTGCACTGTCTTGTATATCCATGCTTATGTGAGCTTGGATACGATGGAAAAGAAACCTAGTCTGCACATGAATTTCTCATATGGGAGTTTAATCTCAATATGTAAGCGGGAATGGTTTCTGAAGCAAAGCTTGATAAGCTTACAGCAACCATTTCTGCTGAGCTCCCAGGGATGACTTCTAACCTGGAACTTTCTCTGCTCCAGAGGATATGGGCAGAATTTGGGTCGAGATGACCCCAGCGATAATGCGGTATGCTATCGCTAAATTTAAAAAATTCTTTTCATTTAAAAAAAAAAAAGAAATTAAATCAGCTCTAAATCGTCTCTTCTTCATTTTTCAATAGGTTATGGGCCCAGTTCCAGATATTCGCGTACAGTTTATTTAGTTTATGCCAAGAAGTTTTGTTTTTTTTCTTTCGTTTGGTTTACGTTCGCGTGGAAATTCGTGTGGAAGTAGCACGGTCAGCAAATGGCGACACACGTGATGGTGCCGGGTTTAAAGCCCTTTAATGGCGGAAATTTCGCACAGTGGGCGTTTCGTGTGAAACTGCAAATGAACAGAATGAAGTCTTGGACGCTCTCAGCGAGAGGAAAAGTGATGTTAAACAGGAAGACTACAGAAAAATGGACTTGAAAGCAAGAGATATAATTGTGCGCTGGTTGGATGATCGGATTTTAGACGTGGTAATGGCGAAGGAAACCGCAAAAGAAATGTTCGAAACATTGGAATCTATTTACGTACGAAAAGGTCTTACGGCTCAAGTTGGGTTAAAACAGCAGATAACCAATATGAAATATAAAAACGAAGGACCCCTTCGAGATTATGTTGAACTTTTCGAAACTCGCATAAATGAGTATAAGGCAAGTGGCGGAAATATGACCGATGCTGATATTATCGCGCAACTTCTATCAGCGTTACCTGATTCTTTTCAAGTCGTCACAACCGCAATTGACATCGCCTTTAATCAAGATCAATCGGCAGTAACTCTTGAATATGTTAAGAATCGTTTGTTTTTGGAGGAAAATCGGCAAAAGTTAGTCGCAGGAAAGGAAAATGGCGGATCGCAACAGGTGGCCTTTTCGTCGTTTCGTGGCAATCGAGCCGGTTGGCGAGGGACGAGGGGAGTTACAAGATGGAGAGGAAATACATCGCGTTCACATTGGCCCAATCACAACAAATCATCTAAGACTGTTGGAGGTTCTAGTGCCAACAATTCAATGGCTAACTCTCGATCAGCTGGTGTCCCTTTCCCTTTCGCGTGTCATCTTTGTGGTCGTGTTGGTCACAAACGCGCCGATTGTCCGAGAAATGTTACTTCGAGAGCGAACTGTGCTTATACGGAAGAGAAAACCGACAACGAAATTGTGTTTGTTTGTTCCTCGGAATCAATAGAACTGGATTCACTATTAGTTGATAGTGGATGCGACGGAAAACTGAAACCGCCTCGGAAGGTTATTTCATTTGTGATTCGGGTGCAAGTTGTCATCTCGTCACCGAAAGAACCGTCAGCACCTCTTTGACACCGAAAATGTGTATTACGGTAAATGTCGCTAAAGGGACAACAAATTGTTGCAACAAAACGCGGATCTTTACGTGTGCAGTGTCGCGGAAAAACTTTCAAACTTGTAAATGTTTTGCAATGTGCTGAACTACTCCTGCAACTTACTTTCGGTACCTAAAATGGTTCAAAATGGCCTCATCGTAACTTTTGGAATAAACAAAGTGACTGTTGCCACTCAGGAAAGTATGTTATTTGAAGGTGAATCCAGAGGAGTTTATTTGTCGTCAAACTTGAAGTGGTGCGTCAACCTTTTGCGTATTCTGTAAGTGTAAACAAAGATGTGTTGCATCGAAGAATGGGTCATTCGTGCCTGTATCCTTCTTCTTCTGATCAGTGTGATGTGTGCATTATGGAAACAAACAAGAAAACCCTTTTATACCCTTCCTGATTCAAAAAACCCAGAAGAATTCTTGAAACTGTGAGTTCTGATGTAAAGGTCCGATTACCCCACAAACACATGATGGCATGAAATACTACGTAACCTTCACTGACCACTACTCGCATTTTACTGTTATTTATTTGATGAAAAGGAAATCGGAAGTGTGAACGCGATGTATTTCCTCTCCATCTTGTAACTCCTCGTCCCTCGCCAACCGCTCGATTGCCACGAAACGACGAAAAGGCCACCTGTTGCGATCCGCCATTTTCCTTTCCTGCGACTAACTTTTGCCGATTTTCCTCCAAAAACAAACGATTCTTAACATATTCAAGAGTTACTGCCGATTGATCTTGATTAAAGGCGATGTCAATTGCGGGTGTGACGACTTGAAAAGAATCAGGCAACGCTGATAGAAGTTCTTGGCGATAATATCAGCATCGGTCATATTTCCGCCACTTGCCTTATACTCATTTATGCGAGTTTCGAAAAGTTCAACATAATCTCGAAGGGGTCCTTCGTTTTTATATTTCATATTGGTTATCTGCTGTTTTAACCCAACTTGAGCCGTAAGACCTTTTCGTACGTAAATAGATTCCAATGTTTCGAACATTTCTTTGCGGTTTCCTTCGCCATTACCACGTCTAAAATCCGATCATCCAACCAGCGCACAATTATATCTCTTGCTTTCAAGTCCATTTTTCTGTAGTCTTCCTGTTTAACATCACTTTTCCTCGCTGAGAGCGCCCAAGACTTCATTCTGTTCCAGTTGCAGTTTCACACGAAACGCCCACTGTGCGAAATTTCCGCCATTAAAGGGCTTTAAACCCGGCACCATCACGTGTGTCGCCATTTGCTGACCGTGCTACTTCCACACGAATTTCCACGCGAACCCAAGCCAAACGAAAGAAAAACAAAACTTCTTGGCATAAACTACTAAATAAACTGTACGCGAATATCTGGAACTGGGCCCATAACCTATTGAAAAATGAAGAAGAGATGATTTAATGAGAACACGAGAACAGACTGTAATGAGATTCGAACAACGACTGACTTGATCAGTTAGGTAGGAGAGGGGCTGACAGAAGTTCTGTGCACAACACAAGAAGCTAATTCAACACCCCCCCACAATTCTATAATATATAACAACTAAATAGAATTGAACAGCACTTTACAAACAAAAAACAGACATTTGCAAAAAAAAAAACAATTTTCAAACAAGACCAAATTTAAAACAAAAAATCAAGACAAATTCAACTTCTGTCTGTGTTCGACCAATTTAGAAAAAGGTAATGCTTTCGTAAAGGAATCAGCCAATTGCTGTTCTGTTGGGATATAATCAAGACTAACACTTCCTTCAGCAATATGGTTACGCACAAAATGATGCTTCACATCCACATGTTTAGTCCTTTTAGTTTCCAAGGTGGAAGCCATCCGAATACATGACTGATTGTCTTCGAAAACCCGAATATGAACGTCACCATTCGTTAAATCACAAAGTATTTGTTTCAAGAATAAACATTCCGAAATACAATCAGTTAATGAATAATATTCAGCTTCTGCTGAAGATAAAGCTACTGTTTGGTGCTTCTTACTTCTCCAAGCAATTGTATTATTGTTAACGAAAATTACATAGCCACCTATACTTTTTCTGTCAATGGTACTGTTAGCCCAATCTGCATCTGCATAAGCAAGGATTTTCAAATTTTCATTTGATTTTTTAAAGGACAGTTTAAGATCAGAAGTAGATTTAAGATATCGAAGCACCTGCTTCAAATGTACCCAATGGGCAGTAGTATATTCATTCTGAAATTGACTAAAAATGCTATCGGAAAACAAATGTCTGGTCTTGAACCAACCATTACATACATTAGACTTCCTATCAACTCCTTATAAGGCAAATTTGATGCTGTACCTTTTTCGTTAAAAATCCAAATTTAATTTCGGTATCATAGGCACTGGAGATGGTTTAGCATCCTCCATATTAAAGCGTTTAATAATTTTTTCAATCAAAGTACGCTGAGAAACATGAATTCCAAAATCATCAATTTCAATATCCAAACCAAGAAAAGTAAACTTGTTATCTTTGGTTAAATCTTTAATTTTAAAATTTTGACTTAGAGCTGATTTAATTTCTTTTAAAGTTTCAACATTTTTAGAAAATAAAAGTACATCGTCTATCCAAATCAATAAGAAACAGTTTTCATTAAAGTATAAGCAAGGATCTGCCAAGCTGCGATGCAACTTGCTGAGCAGTAATGGTTGCTGTAAGCTTATCAAGCTTGCTTCAGAAACCATTCCCGCTTACATATTGAGATTAAACTCCCATATGAGAAATTCATGTGCAGACTAGGTTTCAGTTTTCCGTCGCATCCACTATCAACTAATAGTGAATCCAGTTCTATTGATTCCGAGGAACAAACAAACACAATTTCGTTGTCGGTTTTCTCTTCCGTATAAGCACAGTTCAGCTCACTAAGTGTTTTGTCGTTCATAGTGCCTTCTGTATTTTTCCTTCTGTGCCTTTAAGCTCAAGAATCGCTCTCGACAATATTATCATTATTTTGTCAGAATGAACCAGGAACAGCAGCCGATCCCCACCCATGCATATATAGGTCTCGGCCTGAGGAGAGGTGCGATTGAGCATCTTTATCAGCGCTCTCGGTTTACAGCAATTTCTGCCTATCTGGCATCAATGCTGGATACTTGAGTGAGGCATTTTTCGACTCGAAACTGACAGCAGCGATGGCTTATACGTTTTCGCAGATGAAGTTTACCATAAGTGGCGAGAAACAGCGCCATACAGAGATAATGGTTGTAGCGATCGGTGAATTGTGCACGATTGCGCTTGCGGATGGGAGACGAAAACGGTCCAGTGATGACTGCAGAATACAATACATTAAAACTGTATTATCACACTTTTACAATTATCATGCGAACGCAGGACCAAAGGTGTTCCAGAATACAGACGCAGGAGCTATCGACAAGCCTAGCTTCTTATCAAAGATGTATACACGATTTTCAAGAGCATACACACAAGACGCATATGACCCAGAAGTTTTTATACGAGTAGTAGAGAATTTCTACCGTAAAAACGGGGTGAAGGGTAATCATCCTAATCAGAACATTGATCTTCGCGCAAGAGAAGGCGACACCCCAGGTACTAGCTGGGGGATCGATGTCGCAATTAGGGTATTATTTTCAAACCTGGAAGCAGGAAATGTTAGAAATACCCCGGCGTTGCTGCACCTCGTCTTGTATATCCATGCTTATGTGAGCTTGGATACGATGGAAAAGAAACCTAGTCTGCACATGAATTTCTCATATGGGAGTTTAATCTCAATATGTAAGCGGGGAATGGTTTCTGAAGCAAAGCTTGATAAGCTTACAGCAACCATTTCTGCTGAGCTCCCAGGGATGACTTCTAACCTGGAACTTTCTCTGCTCCAGAGGATATGGGCAGAATTTGGGTCCGAGATGACCCCAGCGATAATGCGGTATGCTATCGCTAAATTAAAAAAAAAATTCTTTTCATTTAAAAAAAAAAAAAGAAATTAAATCAGCTCTAAATCGTCTCTTCTTCATTTTTCAATAGGTTATGGGCCCAGTTCCAGATATTCGCGTACAGTTTATTTAGTTTATGCCAAGAAGTTTTGTTTTTTTTCTTTCGTTTGGTTTACGTTCGCGTGGAAATTCGTGTGGAAGTAGCACGGTCAGCAAATGGCGACACACGTGATGGTGCCGGGTTTAAAGCCCTTTAATGGCGGAAATTTCGCACAGTGGGCGTTTCGTGTGAAACTGCAACTGGAACAGAATGAAGTCTTGGACGCTCTCAGCGAGAGGAAAAGTGATGTTAAACAGGAAGACTACAGAAAAATGGACTTGAAAGCAAGAGATATAATTGTGCGCTGGTTGGATGATCGGATTTTAGACGTGGTAATGGCGAAGGAAACCGCAAAAGAAAAGTTCGAAACATTGGAATCTATTTACGTGCGAAAAGGTCTTACGGCTCAAGTTGGGTTAAAACAGCAGATAACCAATATGAAATATAAAACGAAGGACCCCTTCGAGATTATGTTGAACTTTTCGAAACTTCGCATAAATGAGTATAAGGCAAGTGGCGGAAATATGACCGATGCTGATATTATCGCGCAACTTCTATCAGCGTTACCTGATTCTTTTCAAGTCGTCACAACCGCAATTGACATCGCCTTTAATCAAGATCAATCGGCAGTAACTCTTGAATATGTTAAGAATCGTTTGTTTTTGGAGGAAAATCGGCAAAAGTTAGTCGCAGGAAAGGAAAATGGCGGATCGCAACAGGTGGCCTTTTCGTCGTTTAAGTGGCAATCGAGCCGGTTGGCGAGGACGAGGGAGTTACAAGATGGAGAGGAAATACATCGCGTTCACATTGGCCCAATCACAACAAATCATCTAAGACTGTTGGAGGTTCTAGTGCCAACAATTCAATGGCTAACTCTCGATCAGCTGGTGTCCCTTTCCCTTTCGCGTGTCATCTTTGTGGTCGTGTTGGTCACAAACGCGCCGATTGTCCGAGAAATGTTACTTCGAGAGCGAACTGTGCTTATACGGAAGAGAAAACCGACAACGAAATTGTGTTTGTTTGTTCCTCGGAATCAATAGAACTGGATTCACTATTAGTTGATAGTGGATGCGACGGGAAAACTGAAACCGCCTCGGAAGGTTATTTCATTTGTGATTCGGGTGCAAGTTGTCATCTCGTCACCCGAAAGAACCGGTCAGCACCTCTTTGACACCGAAAATGTGTGTATTACGGTAAATGTCGCTAAAAGGGACAACAAATTGTTGCAACAAAACGCGGATCTTTACGTGTGCAGTGTCGCGGAAAAACTTTCAAACTTGTAAATGTTTTTGCAATGTGCTGAACTACCCTGCAACTTACTTTCGGTACCTAAAATGGTTCAAAATGGCCTCATCGTAACTTTTGGAATAAACAAAGTGACTGTTGCCACTCAGGAAAGTATGTTATTTGAAGGTGAATCCAGAGGGAGTTTATTTGTCGTCAAACTTGAAGTGGTGCGTCAACCTTTTGCGTATTCTGTAAGTGTAAACAAAGATGTGTTGCATCGAAGAATGGGTCATTCGTGCCTGTATCCTTCTTCTGATCAGTGTGATGTGTGCATTATGGGGAAACAAACAAGAAAACCCTTTTATACCCTTCCTGATTCAAAAAAACCCAGAAGAATTCTTGAAACTGTGAGTTCTGATGTAAAAGGTCCGATTACACCACAAACACATGATGGCATGAAATACTACGTAACCTTCACTGACCACTACTCGCATTTTACTGTTATTTATTTGATGAAAAGGAAATCGGAAGTGTGAACGCGATGTATTTCCTCTCCATCTTGTAACTCCCCTCGTCCCTCGCCAACCGGCTCGATTGCCACGAAACGACGAAAAGGCCACCTGTTGCGATCCGCCATTTTCCTTTCCTGCGACTAACTTTTGCCGATTTTCCTCCAAAAACAAACGATTCTTAACATATTCAAGAGTTACTGCCGATTGATCTTGATTAAAGGCGATGTCAATTGCGGTTGTGACGACTTGAAAAGAATCAGGCAACGCTGATAGAAGTTGCGCGATAATATCAGCATCGGTCATATTTCCGCCACTTGCCTTATACTCATTTATGCGAGTTTCGAAAAGTTCAACATAATCTCGAAGGGGTCCTTCGTTTTTATATTTCATATTGGTTATCTGCTGTTTTAACCCAACTTGAGCCGTAAGACCTTTTCGTACGTAAATAGATTCCAATGTTTCGAACATTTCTTTTGCGGTTTCCTTCGCCATTACCACGTCTAAAATCCGATCATCCAACCAGCGCACAATTATATCTCTTGCTTTCAAGTCCATTTTTCTGTAGTCTTCCTGTTTAACATCACTTTTCCTCTCGCTGAGAGCGTCCAAGACTTCATTCTGTTCCAGTTGCAGTTTCACACGAAACGCCCACTGTGCGAAATTTCCGCCATTAAAGGGCTTTAAACCCGGCACCATCACGTGTGTCGCCATTTGCTGACCGTGCTACTTCCACACGAATTTCCACGCGAACGTAAACCAAACGAAAGAAAAAAAACAAAACTTCTTGGCATAAACTAAATAAACTGTACGCGAATATCTGGAACTGGGCCCATAACCTATTGAAAAATGAAGAAGAGATGATTTAATGAGAACACGAGAACAGACTGTAATGAGATTCGAACAACGACTGACTTGATCAGTTAGGTAGGAGAGGGGCTGACAGAAGTTCTGTGCACAACACAAGAAGCTAATTCAACACCCCCCCACAATTCTATAATATATAACAACTAAATAGAATTGAACAGCACTTTACAAAAAAACAGACATTTGCAAAAAAAAACAATTTTCAAACAAGACCAAATTTAAAACAAAAAATCAAGACAAATTCAACTTCTGTCTGTGTTCGACCAATTTAGAAAAAGGTAATGCTTTACGTAAAGGAATCAGCCAATTGCTGTTCTGTTGGGATATAATCAAGACTAACACTTCCTTCAGCAATATGGTTACGCACAAAATGATGCTTCACATCCACATGTTTAGTCCTTTTAGTTTCCAAGGTGGAAGCCATCCGAATACATGACTGATTGTCTTCGAAAACCCGAATATGAACGTCACCATTCGTTAAATCACAAAGTATTTGTTTCAAGAATAAACATTCCGAAATACAATCAGTTAATGAATAATATTCAGCTTCTGCTGAAGATAAAGCTACTGTTTGGTGCTTCTTACTTCTCCAAGCAATTGTATTATTGTTAACGAAAATTACATAGCCACCTATACTTTTTCTGTCAATGGTACTGTTAGCCCAATCTGCATCTGCATAAGCAAGGATTTTCAAATTTTCATTTGATTTTTAAAGGACAGTTTAAGATCAAGTAGATTTAAGATATCAAGCACCTGCTTCAAATGTACCCAATGGGCAGTAGTATATTCATTCTGAAATTGACTAAAATGCTATCGGAAAACAAATGTCTGGTCTTGAACCAACCATTACATACATTAGACTTCCTATCAACTCCTTATAAGGCAAATTTGATGCTGTACCTTTTCGTTAAAATCCAAATTTAATTTCGGTATCATAGGCACTGGAGATGGTTTAGCATCCTCCATATTAAAGCGTTTAATAATTTTTTCAATCAAAGTACGCTGAGAAACATGAATTCCAAAATCATCAATTTCAATATCAAACCAAGAAAAGTAAACTTGTTATCTTTGGTTAAATCTTTAATTTTAAAATTTTGACTTAGAGCTGATTTAATTTCTTTTAAAGTTTCAACATTTTTAGAAAATAAAAGTACATCGTCTATCCAAATCAATAAGAAACAGTTTTCATTAAAGTATAAGCAAGGATCTGCCAAGCTGCGATGCAACTTGCTGAGCAGTAATGGTTGCTGTAAGCTTATCAAGCTTTGCTTCAGAAACCATTCCCGCTTACATATTGAGATTAAACTCCCATATGAGAAATTCATGTGCAGACTAGGTTTCAGTTTTCCCGTCGCATCCACTATCAACTAATAGTGAATCCAGTTCTATTGATTCGAGGAACAAACAAACACAATTTCGTTGTCGGTTTTCTCTTCCGTATAAGCACAGTTCAGCTCACTAAGTGTTTTGTCGTTCATAGTGCCTTCTGTATTTTTCCTTCTGTGCCTTTAAGCTCAAGAATCGCTCTCGACAATATTATCATTATTTTGTCAGAATGAACCAGGAACAGCAGCCGATCCACCACCCATGCATATATAGGTCTCGGCCTGAGGAGAGGTGCGATTGAGCATCTTTATCAGCGCTCTCGGTTTACAGCAATTTCTGCCTATCTGGCATCAATGCTGGATACTTGAGTGAGGCATTTTCGACTCAGAAACTGACAGCAGCGATGGCTTATACGTTTTCGCAGATGAAGTTTACCATAAGTGGCGAGAAACAGCGCCATACAGAGATAATGGTTGTAGCGATCGGTGAATTGTGCACGATTGCGCTTGCGGATGGGAGACGAAAACGGTCCAGTGATGACTGCAGAATACAATACATTAAAACTGTATTATCACACTTTTACAATTATCATGCGAACGCAGGACCAAAGGTGTTCCAGAATACAGACGCAGGAGCTATCGACAAGCCTAGCTTCTTATCAAAGATGTATACACGATTTTCAAGAGCATACACACAAGACGCATATGACCCAGAAGTTTTTATACGAGTAGTAGAGAATTTCTACCGTAAAAACGGGGTGAAGGGTAATCATCCTAATCAGAACATTGATCTTCGCGCAAGAAGGCGACACCCCAGGTACTAGCTGGGGGATCGATGTCGCAATTAGGGTATTATTTTCAAACCTGGAAGCAGGAAATGTTAGAAATACCCCGGCGTTGCTGCACCTCGTCTTGTATATCCATGCTTATGTGAGCTTGGATACGATGGAAAAGAAACCTAGTCTGCACATGAATTTCTCATATGGGAGTTTAATCTCAATATGTAAGCGGGGAATGGTTTCTGAAGCAAAGCTTGATAAGCTTACAGCAACCATTTCTGCTGAGCTCCCAGGGATGACTTCTAACCTGGAACTTTCTCTGCTCCAGAGGATATGGGCAGAATTTGGGTCCGAGATGACCCCAGCGATAATGCGGTATGCTATCGCTAAATTTAAAAAAAAATTCTTTTCATTTAAAAAAAAAAAAGAAATTAAATCAGCTCTAAATCGTCTCTTCTTCATTTTTCAATAGGTTATGGGCCCAGTTCCAGATATTCGCGTACAGTTTATTTAGTTTATGCCAAGAAGTTTTGTTTTTTTTCTTTCGTTTGGTTTACGTTCGTGGAAATTCGTGTGGAAGTAGCACGGTCAGCAAATGGCGACACACGTGATGGTGCCGGGTTTAAAGCCCTTTAATGGCGGAAATTTCGCACAGTGGGCGTTTCGTGTGAAACTGCAACTGGAACAGAATGAAGTCTTGGACGCTCTCAGCGAGAGGAAAAGTGATGTTAAACAGGAAGACTACAGAAAAATGGACTTGAAAGCAAGAGATATAATTGTGCGCTGGTTGGATGATCGGATTTTAGACGTGGTAATGGCGAAGGAAACCGCTAAAAGAAAAGTTCGAAACATTGGAATCTATTTACGTACGAAAAGGTCTTACGGCTCAAGTTGGGTTAAAACAGCAGATAACCAATATGAAATATAAAAACGAAGGACCCCTTCGAGATTATGTTGAACTTTTCGAAACTCGCATAAATGAGTATAAGGCAAGTGGCGGAAATATGACCGATGCTGATATTATCGCGCAACTTCTATCAGCGTTACCTGATTCTTTTCAAGTCGTCACAACCGCAATTGACATCGCCTTTAATCAAGATCAATCGGCAGTAACTCTTGAATATGTTAAGAATCGTTTGTTTTTGGAGGAAAATCGGCAAAAGTTAGTCGCAGGAAAGGAAAATGGCGGATCGCAACAGGTGGCCTTTTCGTCGTTTCGTGGCAATCGAGCCGGTTGGCGAGGGACGAGGCGAGTTACAAGATGGAGAGGAAATACATCGCGTTCACATTGGCCCAATCACAACAAATCATCTAAGACTGTTGGAGGTTCTAGTGCCAACAATTCAATGGCTAACTCTCGATCAGCTGGTGTCCCTTTCCCTTTCGCGTGTCATCTTTGTGGTCGTGTTGGTCACAAACGCGCCGATTGTCCGAGAAATGTTACTTCGAGAGCGAACTGTGCTTATACGGAAGAGAAAACCGACAACGAAATTGTGTTTGTTTGTTCCTCGGAATCAATAGAACTGGATTCACTATTAGTTGATAGTGGATGCGACGGGAAAACTGAAACCGCCTCGGAAGGTTATTTCATTTGTGATTCGGGTGCAAGTTGTCATCTCGTCACCGAAAGAACCGGTCAGCACCTCTTTGACACCGAAAATGTGTGTATTACGGTAAATGTCGCTAAAAAGGGACAACAAATTGTTGCAACAAAACGCGGATCTTTACGTGTGCAGTGTCGCGGAAAAACTTTCAAACTTGTAAATGTTTTGCAATGTGCTGAACTACCCTGCAACTTACTTTCGGTACCTAAAATGGTTCAAAATGGCCTCATCGTAACTTTTGGAATAAACAAAGTGACTGTTGCCACTCAGGAAAGTATGTTATTTGAAGGTGAATCCAGAGGGAGTTTATTTGTCGTCAAACTTGAAGTGGTGCGTCAACCTTTTGCGTATTCTGTAAGTGTAAACAAAGATGTGTTGCATCGAAGAATGGGTCATTCGTGCCTGTATCCTTCTTCTGATCAGTGTGATGTGTGCATTATGGGGAAACAAACAAGAAAACCCTTTTATACCCTTCCTGATTCAAAAAAACCCAGAAGAATTCTTGAAACTGTGAGTTCTGATGTAAAAGGTCCGATTACACCACAAACACATGATGGCATGAAATACTACGTAACCTTCACTGACCACTACTCGCATTTTACTGTTATTTATTTGATGAAAAGGAAATCGGAAGTGTTAGAAAAATTTATGGAATATGTTGCGGCTGTAACTGCGAGATTCCAGTCATACATTGTCAACTTTAGATGTGACAACGGCGGAGAATTTTCTTCAACTGCCTTTCAAGAATTCTGCCGTTCTAAAGGTATTTCCATACAATATACAATCCCTCGAAACCCAGAGCAGAACGGACTTTCGGAAAGGATGAACCGAACCATTATGAATATGGGACGGTGTTTGCTCTTGGATTCTGGTTTGGAAAAGGAACTTTGGGGTGAGGCAGTGAGATCAGCTGTATACGTTATTAATCGTTTACCAACAAATGCATTGAAAAATAATGGAATACCCGCTGAAATTTGGTACAAACGGCCTGTTGATGTTGAAACTGTTCGTATTTTTGGATGTCGTGCTTATTCTCTTATACCAAAAGAAGATAGAAGAAGCAACCTCGATGCTAGGAGTATCTTGATGTACATGGTTGGTTACACAAATAATGGTTATCGCCTCTGGAATCCGGAAACTAGAAGAATCGTAACTTCTCGAAATGTAACTTTTTATGAAACAATGGAACCTTATGTTGTAGAACCAGCAAGAATTCGTGCAGAAACCCCTGATGTAGATGAAGAAGCAGAATTACCATCTAGTTCTATCAAGAGACCAACTCGAGAGAAACGTTTGCCAGAGAAGCTGAACGACTACGTCTTGAGTGCTGACTCTGACAGTAATTTGAACTTGATGTGGGCGCTGTCTACAGGCTCCCTACCCTCTGAAGTACCTACGTCATACGAAGAAGCGTGTTTGGATGATGGATGGAAAGATGCGATACAGACGGAATTATCAAATCTCAACGAAAATGATACTTGGGAACTGTCAACATTACCTGGTGATACGAAGGCTATTGATTCGAAATGGGTGTTCAGGATCAAAGAAGTGGATGGAAGAAAAGTCAAGAAAGCTCGTCTCGTAGCAAGAGGTTTTCAACAACAGCCTACTCTTGATGACGACATCTATGCGCCGGTGGCACGTATGATCACTCTTCGTTTATTGCTTGCTTTAGCAGTTGAGTGGGATCTATTGATTCATCAAGTGGATTTTGAGGCAGCTTTTCTAAATGGAACTTTGAAGCAGCCTGTTTACATGAATATTCCTAAGGGTCTTCGTGTAGATGCAAGTGATCCAAGGTCATCGGTATGTAAATTAAAGAAAAGTCTTTATGGTCTTCGAAGTAGTCCAAAATGTTGGAATATTGTCTTAAATGATAAATTGTTGAGTTTGAAGTTGCATCGCAGCTTGGCAGATCCTTGCTTATACTTTAATGAAAACTGTTTCTTATTGATTTGGATAGACGATGTACTTTTATTTTCTAAAAATGTTGAAACTTTAAAAGAAATTAAATCAGCTCTAAATCGTCTCTTCTTCATTTTTCAATAGGTTATGGGCCCAGCACGCTTCCGCTTGCGTTACACGCAAACCATTCCCTCACAACCCTGATAAGCAAGTGGCTGAAAGTAAGCTGTCGTTGGTACATTCGGACATAGCAGGCCCTACAATTCCTTCATTTGGGAACAAAAGGTACATGTTGAGCTTCATTGACGACTATTCTAGGAAAACATTTGTTTATTTCCTAAGCCACAAAGGCGAAGCTCCAACTAAATTTGAGCACTTTAGAGCCAAAGTTGAGCGTGAGTCAGGCTGCAAAATAAAAACACTTCAGACGGACAATGGGTCGGAATATTGCAACTCTACCATGACAACAATTTGTGAAAAATATGGCATTAAGCATGAACGCACAGTTGCATATTCACCTGCCCAGAACGGACTCGCAGAGCGCTACAACCGCACAATATTTGAGAAAACCAGAGCTATGATGGAAGAAGCAAATCTGGACACAAAGATTGTGGGCTGAAACAGCAAACACGGCTGTTTATCTACTTAATCGCTCACCAGCCAAAAGGATAAAGGGAGCGACACCAGAAGAGCGGTGGACTGGCCAAAAGGTAAACCTTGGTCATCTCAAGGTATTTGGCTGCAAAGCATTCTGCCATGTGCCCAAACAGAAACGAACAAAACTCGACTCTAAAGCCAAAGAGTATCTGTTTGTTGGCTACAGTGAAACCTCAAAAGGTTATCGCCTTTTGACCATGAAACTCATGAAATCACGATTGGACGTGACATAGTGTTCATCGAGCAAATTCCTGTCCAAGCCAAGTCGCCTAAAGGGATAGCTACGACAGAAACTTACAATCTTTTTGATTTCATTCTTGGCCATGACACCCATCTGGGTGGAGACGAAAGTCTTCAAGAAACTGAAGCAACTGTAAATAATGATGGATCACCTACTACATTGGATGCAACATCACCAGATGTTACCACGTTGTCGTCAGAAGCAGATGAAGAGAGTACTGACACACCTCTAGCAGACAAGAACTCTGACGTCACTGCATCACAAGAAGACGATTCAAGTTTCAATTCCTGTTGTACAAATGACTGATTGATTCCTGTTGTTGATTGATCTGATAAGTAATTCTGATTCTGATGATACTATAGATGAACTAGCTACTAGAAATTCTAGATATCCTAGGCGTGTTCCTAAACTCAACTCAAAATTTGGGGATTTTGAACTAGATTTAGATAATGCTTTTGCTGTTCTCTCAGTTGATCCTGAGCCAAATTCAGTCTTCGAGGCTCTTTCTAGTTCTGATAGAATTTTATGGAAAAGGGCTATGGAACAGGAAATTTCGTCTTTAAATAAAAAATATCTGGTGCGTAGCAACACACAACTTTCCGCCACCCCCGTAATTTCGAACACCACCTACATAGGCGGGCGCTATATCTTCGTTCAACGCATTTTTACAGGAACATTTCTAGAGAACAGAATGTAGAAACTAGTTAGCTGAGAGTACTCCGAAAGTTTGATCGAAATCGTTAGAGCCGTTTTTGAGAAAATTGGAATACCGATAAATTAATATTCGACAAATCTCCTTTCTTGAGTTAACTTGGCTTATATCTCCGTTCAGCATATAAATACAGAAATAATTATGGAGAACGAAATGTTGGTATGGGTGACTGAAAGACACTCCATTAGAATTTATCACATCTGGTGAAGAAGTTACCCTGGAATTTACGGAAATGTTCGAAAAAACGTTATTTTCGGCACATTTTGAGTTTTATCTCTGTTCAATGGACTGTCAGAGGAACATTTATTGAGAATAATATGTAGGTATTAACTATTCGGATACATCTTGAAAGTTTGGTGATAATCGTTGGAGCCGTTTTGCCAAAAAGCGTAAAAAACCTATTTTAGCTTCATGGGCCTATATCTCCGTTCACCGTATTTTCATGGAGATATGTATGGAGAAGAAAAGTTGGGTATTGATCAGTAGAAGATAATTTGAAAGTTTAATCAAAATCGTTAGAGCCGTTTTCGAGAAAAATTCAAAAAACCCTAGTTTTTGGTTCATTTTCGTCCCCCACTCCCCTTTCCCATCGGCCGAAATCGTCAATAACCTCATTTTGGTGTCTACAAAAAATAACGAACAAAACAAAAAAAGAACCAGCTCAATCGGATCAGCCGATCACCCCCTAACCGAACTACAGACACACACGCACACACACTCAGATACACACACACATACATACACTTATACACACGGACCACACGCCGAAATTAGGTTTTTTAGACTCGGTAGGGTCTGAAACGTAAAGATCTGAAGAAAACCCAAATTTTTTTTTTGGGCCGATTACTATACTTTCCTTCCCTTCGGGTAGCGGAAAGTAAAAAGGACTTGGACACTCGTTGATAGGCCCCATGGTAGGAATATCGTTCAAAATAAATGGGTATTTCGAATTAAGCGGGACCAAGATGGAAAAATTGTTCGGCATAAAGCCCGTTTGGTCGCCAAAGGATTTTCCCAAAAGTTTGGCCAGGACTATACTGAAACGTTCTCTCCTGTGATTAGGTATAGCAATCTTAGATTATTATTCGCCTTGACTGTTGAGCTTGATCTCGAAGCTGATCATCTAGATGTAGAAACTGCATTCCTTAATGGTGAGATTGATGAACAAATTTTTATGGCTCAGCCTGAAGGTTTTGAAAATGCAGGAAATAAGGGTAAAGTATGTCTTTTACACAAAGGTCTCTACGGATTAAAACAATCCAGTCGATTATGGTTTAAAAAGGCTAATGATGTTCTTTTGAATGCTGGTTTTGTTGAATCAAAAATAGAACCTTGTATATTTTTCAAAATATCAGAAAAGTCAACTGTAATTGTAGCACTTTTTGTTGATGATTTCTTTGTATTCTACAATAACAAAAGGGAAGCTGATAAACTTAAATCCATTTTATGTCAAAATTTTAAAACCAAAGATTTAGGGCCGATTACTCACTGCCTTGGTATGAAAATTGACCGTGACCGTAAAAATAATACTTTAAAAATAAGTCAAGAGCAGTACATATCCAAATTATTAGCTAAATTTCAAATGTCTGACGCAAAAAGCGTGAAAACACCGTTAGAACAAAATCAAAAGTTTTCGACTGAGGGAGAGCCTTATGATGCTCCCTATCAGCAGCTAATAGGTTCTTTATTATACCTTTCTGTTTGCACTCGTCCAGACATAAGTTTTTGTGTAACATTTCTAAGTCAATTTAATGTTAAGCACACTAAAGAACATTGGTTGGCTTGTAAAAGAATCCTAAGATATTTAAGTGGTACCAAAAGCATGGGTATAGTCTTTAAAAAGACTGACAAGCCCCTCACAGGCTATATTGATGCAGATTGGGCAAATAATGAGACAGATTCAAAATCTTTTTCAGGATCTGCCCAATCCTCCTATTTCATTGGAATGCCAAAAGCAAAAGTGTGTATCACTGTCTTCAACCGAAGCAGAATATGTTGGGATTTGTGAGGCTACTAAAGAAGCAGTTTACTTTGATGGTCTGTTTTGATGAGATTTTCTCAAAATTGCGTTCCTGCCCAATTATTCCTAATTCAGTTGTATAACAATAACCTGAGTGCAATTAATCTTACTGAAAATTCCATTTATCATAAGAGAACTAAACATATAAGGATAAAATACCAATATGTTCGATATATGGTTGAACAACATGTAATAAAACTGAATTACCTGCCGACTGAAGATGTGGTTGCTGATATTTTAACTAAGAGTCTAGGTTCAACTAAACATTCTCGATGTTGCTTTGACATGAATATGAAAATTTGATAGGTCTGTGAAATGTAAATGTTATTGGTTCAAATTTGACATGTTTTTGCATTTATTGGTTGTCTACCAGTAGAATCATCATGTTGCCAAACATTTTTTTCATTTGCCCTATTAAGGGAGAGTATTAGTTTTATTTTAATACGCCAAATGTAGTGGCAACACTGTCCTCGTCTTTGGCGGTCTCCCTGTTATCTATGTGTTCTCGTCTGTCTGCGTCAGCGTTGAAATTCTTCCCTTTTTTATCAATGTGATGTTCTTTGTCTGATACAAGTTCGTTTAATAGTTTATATTATTTTATCACTTCTCCAAGTTCCACTCCGTATAACTAGCTACCTTTCAATAATAGCAGCCGTCCTTAGTCACCTCATTGAGGGAAATGAACGTCCCATCGCATATGTGTCCAGATCTCTAACATGTTCTGAACAAAATTACAGCCAGCTTGACCGTGAGGCATTAGCTATTGTTTTTGCTGTAACAAGATTCTACAACTACATTTATGGTCGAAGTTTCACCTTAGTCACAGATAATGAACCACTCACGAGGATTTTTGGTCACAACCGAGCTCTACCACGAATGACGTCTGCCCGCCTTCTCAGGTACGCTTCATTTCTTGCAGGATTTGACTATTCAGTCAAATTTAAGAAAGGCAAGGAGAACGAAAATGTGGACTGCCTCTCTCGAGCTCCAATTTCAACTAGTCATAAATCTCTTGACGTCAGGATCAATGAAGAGGTCAACTTGATCCACTCTGAATCGGTTCTTCATATATCAAGTGTGGAAATTACTGCAGAAAACATAGAAAAGGAAACCAAAAACGACCCTGAGCTTCAGTCCATCGTGCAAAGTCTTAAATCTCATTCTCAGGACTCCCCATTTACTGTCTCTGATGGCTTATTATTCCGACAAGACCGAGTAGTCATCCCAAGAAGCCTCAGATCTGCAATTCTGAACCAGTTGCATGCCACCCACATTGGAATTATGCGGATGAAACAGCTGGCCAGACGCTATGTTTATTGGGAAGGAGTTAACAGGGACATTGAGCATCTAGTCAAGTCATGCGAGGAATGTGCTTTGCAGCGAAATAGTCCACCAAAAGTGGTAGTGCACCCTTGGGAAGAGCCAAACTCCAACTGGGAGCGTATACACATAGACTATGCAGGACCATTTGAGAATCACCATTTTCTAGTTTGTGTGGATGCGAAGACCAAATGGCCTGAGATTCGGATTTCCAGAGATGCACCAACCTCTGCATCGACAATCTCTCTTTTAAGGGACATCTTTTCATTCCATGGATACCCATCCATTATAGTGTCAGACAATGCCACAATTTTTACTTCCACGGAATTTCAGACCTTCTACTCCAGTCATGGTATCTGCCAAAAGTTCATAGCGCCAGGTCACCCAGCTACTAATGGTCAGGCTGAGCGCTATGTCCAAACCTTCAAACACTGTATGAAGGCATCTGCAAATGATGGAAGGACACTGGCTGATCGTGTTCGAGGGATTCTGCTCCATTACTGTGCCACTCCACTTGGAAATGGAGTCTCGCCAGCAGAAGCTTACCTGAATCGCAAGATGAGACTCAAGCTTGATGCCATTTTCCCTAAACAGAAGGAGCTGCCTCATCTAGCAGGCCAGCCAGTTCGATTACTAAAAGTGGGGGAGAGGATCCAGGCTAGGGTGTTCCAAAACAATTCTGAAATTTGGCGTAGTGAAACGCCAACTGGGCACGAGGCACTATCTGGTAGAATTGGATTCTGGGCGCATCCTCAAAAGACACATCAACCAGCTCAATTCTGCAAGGGTGCCATTACCGCAACTGATATTGCCAGACCATTCGAAGAGTTCAGGACATCAGTCAGTGACATTCAATGTTCCAACCCCGCCAAGGCAAGAGCCAGTGACTGATGATTCTCAGACACCAGGAACATCTAGCAGTCAGACTGGAGTCCCTACTACTGGGGACCACCACTATACTTTCGTGACTATTCAACTTGAGTTATCTTGATGTATTTTTAAAAAAAAATTGTTCAATTTCCCAAAACACTGTATTTTAAGTACGTTTTCAAAAACCAATATTTTCAAAATAAGTGGGGGAGACTGTTGTATATTTACCAACAGAGCGCTCTTCAAGCATATATGATCCACATACCGCGATGTAACCCTTTTGATATAACCTGATTTTATTCCAGTTCTATTCTACGCGTGCATTTATCGTCTTCCTAATTACCATTAAAATATACAATAACTACCATAGACCCCCTCCGTAGCACCAGATGGGTTTGATTATGGAATTGTACATAAGAAGCTTGTTTTTAATATTGAGATTTTTGTTAGTGAGGAGTGGTTTAAGATGGCTGATTCTATGGCGTTTTTGGCTGTTATTGCATTGATGTGGTTTGTTCATGCGAGTCGTTTGCCCATAGTCAAACCCAAATACTTGACGTGCGTTTTTATCTCAAGAGTGGTTTGAGTTCATTTCTACAGGCTGACATGTAAAGATGCGTTTGTAAGTATAAACGCACAGATTTGATTTGGAAGCGTTTATTTTTATTCTCCATTTCCTTGCCCATTCACTGACGTCATTTGCAATCGCCTCAATAGACTCACTTGCATCTTCACCAGTCCGGTGTTTAGTCAAGTACGCGCAGTCATCGGCAAATTGGGCTGACATTATAATATTGTCGTTGTAAATGGGCAAATCGCGGATGTAGAAAATGTACAATAATGGCCCAATTACATTACCTTGAGGGACGGAGGAAAAAATTGGCAATCTGGCACTAACGGCACCCTCTACACATACTTTGTACGTTCGATCCGAAAGAAATGATTGGATCAATCGAAAATACGTGTCAGTCAGATGGGGGCTTGAGTTTGGATAAGAGACCAGCGTGCCACGTCTTATCAAAGACTTTTTCAGCGTCGAGGTAGAGCCCTAGTGCGATTTCTTTGTTCTTGTAGGTCTTCAAAATATGGTCCAGAAAACAGTGGAGTTGCCACGGACAAGAATGGAGTTGCCTAAACCCAAATTGGGTGTTTGGTAGTAGGTGCTCAATTTGGTTGAGAATGTGAGGGTAGATGAGCCTTTCTAAAATTTTGGAAAATGTCGACAATAGGCTAATAGGGCGATATCCGCTCACATCGTCTGTTCTTTTCCCAGCTTTATGTATCATTACAATTTTCGCAATTTTCCACTTTTGGGGAAAGTAGGTAGTTCTGAGTATTGCGTTATATATCTGCGTCAAATATACGAGAGTCTTCCCAGGGACGTGTAAGAGCAGTTTTTTATTAATTAGGTCCAGTGATTTTTTTCTTTCGCACTCTTTTAATTTCTTTTTGTACGTCATTTAGGGAGAAGAACTGGGAAAATTGAGACAATTGTAAAGGCTGTTGAAGGGTCTCCAAGACTTCCTCATCGAATGCCAAGTCCTCAGGAGGGTTTGGTGAAAACTGCTGCTGTAACACTTGACCAAATAAATCAGCTTTGCCTTGTAGATATCCACCAGTTGTTCGACTTAAGTGGTGGAATGGACCATCTTTCTCGCGTTAGGCTTTTCGCCAAGAGCCACAATGAACAATCCTTCGCATCTAGGTGTAAAATCGCTAGTTCTTTCTCGTGTTCACGGAGAATTTGGAGCGCTTTTTTCAGTTTTTCCGTAGCTCTGTTATACACACGTTTAACAGCTGGGAGTTTTGTGAAATGCCAGATATTCCTAGCTCTCCGTTTTTCGTCAACAAGGTCAACAATATGTTTAGGCTGGTTTTTGAACTGTTGAGGATTAACTCGGGGTTTTTCGGCAATCATTCCGGTGAACTGAATGTCGTTGGTTAATTTATTTACCGCCTTATCGATGTCAGTCTGTGTTTTTAAAGGCATGTTTAAATCCGTGAGCAAATCCAACGTATTTTTGTACAGTTCCCAATCCATAGGCCCGCTAGCCCAAGACACGCCTCGAGGTCTCACCACTGATTCTGTGTTGAACATAGTTATAACTGGTACATGATCGGAGGACAATTCGGGAATGACCACAGGGATCATGGTTTGTACAGGAAAATTCTTCAATAAAAAGTTGTCCAGCACGTCAGGTCTTACTCCTGCCTGTTCTGGATAATGAGTAGGCTCCAGGGCATGCAACACATCTAATCCAAGGCGATGTACATCGTTTGCCAGCATATTTCCCCTTGGATTGGCAACTGCAGAACCGAAAAGGCTATTTTTTGCGTTAAAATCGCCACCAATGATAAAACTGGAACCGAGTTCATGTGTGAATGCCCATACATCACTTGCACGAAGCAGATTTGTACCAGCAGAATAAAAAGCAGGTATCGGAACGCTCCGACCACAAATGCTAAGCTCGATTCTTGCTATCTGCATCTCAGTTTTGATTATAGGGAGAAGTGGCTGGTGTTTGATGTCATTTCTTATGAGAATTGCAGCACCACCCTTATGGTAATCGTCAGGATGGTCTGCGCAATAGCAGGAATAACCCCGAATTTGGAAGGGTCTGGCTGAATAGAGTTTCGTTTCAGAGGCTAGTAATATATCTATTTATGGGTTTGAAGAAATACTTCCAACTCATTTGCTTTACCGATGATGCTGCGAGCATTCCATGTGCCGACTTTGATAGATGAGTCAATGAGGTGTTTGCTGATGCCCAGAGACTCTAGATTTGATTTCACCGCGTTGATATCCGTGACGTCAAGGACATGAATGGGTGGGGGAGTGGTACTTTTTCTGTACACGGCTGGTTCTGCAAGCCCGAATTTTCGTTTGTTTCTATGTTTTCAAGCAGAGGAAAAAAAGAATTACACTGATCGGAATCATTCCAGTATCCGTTTTTCGACGTTTTGCTGAGATTAAGTGGACAAATCCCAGCTTGTTTGGGTTGTCGGGGTCCATGTTAGATAAGCCCAACACCCATTGACTAGAATAGGAAACAAAACAAGCGATACCTTTAAGGTGAATAGGATGATATCGGAGATAAGAGAGGTGTTCATCTCACAATTGCCCGAGAGCTACTAGAGCTACTACGTAGGCAAAGAGGGAAAACCAGCAAATCGAAACATGACGATGCATTCAGAGACAAAGTTGGCGCAAAGGCCTTGGCCAAGAACGATGCACGCCTAGACAAAGTTTTGTTTACACATTTAGCTTCAATAACAGAGAGACGTGATACAAATATACTCGTATGACATACCACAAGAGGACGAGAAGAATAAGCAGAACAAGGAAAAAGAAAAATCTGAGGAGAGCTTCACGTAGGTTCACCCTAATGACAGATCATCACCCACTTGTTTGGGTGAGCTCTTTGAAAGAGCCAAGCAGCACATTGCTTCGCTGGAAACTCCGACTAGAAGAATATGATTTCGAAGTAGCCTACAAAAAGGGGAAAACGCATCAGAATGCTGACGCGCTATCACGAGTAGAAATAAACGCTAATGAAACTTTTGAGAAAAGTCTGACGACAGTATCTATGCTAGCCAACATTGACGAAGATAGTTATGATGCAGATAATAACTCGGAGATTGGTACCATTCACTCCATTCGAGAGGCGAACACAATAGTGGGAATGCCCTTCAAAGAAAGACCAGTGAACCTGTTGAATATATTTACCTCAACAGAGCGCTCTTCAAGCATTATATGTAACCTTTCTTAACCCTGCATTGACACGGTGGGGTGAAAAATACCCCAGGTACCCTTATTGGCCACCTTGTCCGATTTCTGTGAATCACAGACCCTTCATCCCTCTCTCTAAATAATCCCCACTTCCTCATCTTTCACATCAACTTGCAATCAACCTCAGTTGTTTCCAAATCTCCGCGTTATACGGTTCTGAACAGTGGCTGGGGTACTTTTCACCCCACTGTGTAGGTAGTGCCTAACTTTTTCTAAGTGTGAGACTCAGCTTCGCCGTGTATATTTCTCTTTTCCACAAGGTTTTTGAGGTGAAAAATGGCTGAATGTTGTAAGGACACTGACCCCGAGGACATCCGAAATATTTTATAAGAGTTGGAGCGGGAGAATGAAGAGTTTTTAGGCGGTGACAGCTCTTGTTTGGAAGGTGAAGAAGAGGAGCTGGTAAATATCTCATTTCAATTTCTATCAACAGCAGACCTCCGAAAATGGATCTATCCTCCCAGAAGATGGGTTTGCTGTACTGAATCTCAGAATTGACTAGATGCCTTCCAACATTAGTTTTCGTACATTTTCCAACAATGTTGTTGCATGCAAAGGAAAAGCATAAGTCAAGGACGCATACAAGAATAAGTTACTTCTCGGTGCCCTCTACATTGTCCCAGCTGGTCACAATTTGTTGATAGGTCGTGATTGCATTCGAGGTCTAGATTTAGAACTCAAATAAATCGATGCTAAGATGTCTCACTGCTTCTCAGACTCAGCTGACATCCTGTCACTCAGGACAGATGACATCATCTGAGAATTTCCAACCATTTTTGAAGAAAAAGTGGGCTGCATTCCTAATCTCCAGGTTTCTTTGACTCTCAGGGACAATGCCGAACCAATTTTTACAAGGGAACGAGACGTCCCTTATGCTCTCAGGGACAGAGTCAACAAGGACCTGGATTCACTGAAGAAAGAGGGGATTATCACACCAGCAGCCACTAGTGACTGGGGTTCACCCCTGGTCGTTATTCCAAAGCCAGACTCAGGTATCTGTGTATGTGTTGACTATAAATGTGGTTTCAATGATAGGTTAGTTTCTGACAATATCCCAATGAGGCGCATTGACAATGTTCTTAGCAGTCTGTGTGATTTTAAATTCTTTTGTAAATTCGACCTATAGAAGGCGTACCTGCATGTACTTGTCGATGATAACAGCAGTACCATTCAAACCATTTCTATCCATCAAGGGACATATAAAATGCAGACTTAGTTTTGGAATCAAGACAGCCCCGAGTGCTTTCAACAGAATAATGTCTCAGATTCTCCAGGATGTTCCAAATTACGAGCAGTACATTGATGGCCACCGAGCTCTGCCTTGAATGACGTCTGCCAGACTTCTCAGATACGCTTCATTTCTTGCAGGATTTGACTATTCAGGCAAATTTAAGGAAGGCAAGGACAACGAAAATGTGAACTACCTCTCTCGAGCTCTAATTTCAGTTAGTCAAAAATCTCTTGACATCAGGATCAATGAAGAGGTCAACTTGATCCACTCTGAATCTGTTCTTCAGATATCAAGTGTGGAAACCACTGCAGAAAACATAGCAAAGGAAACCAAAAACGACCCTGAGCTTCAATCCATCTAGCGAAGTCTTACACCCCATTCTCAGCACTCCCCATTTACTGTCTCTGTCTCTGATGGCTTATTGTTCCAACAAGACTGAGTAGCCTCAGATCTGCAATTCTGAGCCAGTTCCATGCCACTCACATGAAACAACTGGCCAGACCCTACATCTATTGAGGTTGACAAAGATATTGAGCATCTAATCATGTCATGCGAGGAATGCACTTTGCAGCGAAACAATCCACCAAAAGTGGTTGTACGCCCTTGGGAAGATCCGAACTCCAACTGGCAGCATATACCCATAGATTATGCAGGACCATTCGAGAATCACCATTTTCTAGTTTGTGTATATGCAAAGACCAAATGGCCTGAGATCTGGATTTCCAGAGATGCACCGACCTCTGCACCAACAATCTCTCTTCTAAAGGACATTTTTTCATTTCATGGATACTTCCAGGCAGTGCCACAATTTTTACTTCTACTGAATTTCAGACTTTCTGCTCCAGCCATGGCATCTGCAAAAAGTTCATAGCGCCAGGTCACCCAGGCTGAGTGCTATGTCCAAACCTTCAAACACAGTATGAAGGCATCTGCAAACAATGGAGAAACACTGGCTGATCGTTTTCGAGGGATTCTGTTCCATTTCCTCCATTAGCTCCACTTGGAAATGGAGTTTTGTCAAGGGAAGCTTACCTGAATCGCAAGATGAGACTCAAGCTTGATGCCATTTTCCCAAAGCAGAAGGAACTGGCTCGATAACTAAAAATGGGGGAGAAGACAAAACTATTCTGACATTTGGCAATTTGGCACAGTTAGACGCCAACTCAGCACGAGGCACAATCTGGTAGAATTGGATTCCGAGCGCATCCTCAAGAGACACATCAACCAGCTCAATTTAGCAAAACAATGTATTTCAAGTATGTTTTCAAAATCTAATATTTTTCAAATAAGTGGGGGAGACTGTTGTATATTTACCCCAACAGGGCGCTCTTCAAGCATTATAGGATCCATGGCCTAACCTACCACGATGTAACCTTTCTTAATCATCAGTAAATAACCAGTTCTTACAACGCTTGCATTAATCATTCCTAATTACCACAAATAATACAATAGAACCATTATAGCAAGAAAATAATCATAGGCATAGGAGAACAACACCATCCAGACGTTCAAATGCGGAGAATATTCAATATACTTCGTCTCTGATCAGCAAACGCTATTCTCAAAAATCATCACCGCAATATTGTCACAGACAAGACAGCCCGTAACATGTTCGCGGGCAATTTAGCTAGCGCGCCTGAGTGGCGGGCGACAAGAGTCCATCATTTAATCCGCTCCTGAGGTCTACCAGCATTTTCAACCATTCTCTTCAGATCTTTACGTTTCAGACCCCCCTGAGTCCGAAAAACACTACTTGGGAAAATGGTCTGTGTGTGTGTGTGTGTGTATGTGTGTCTGTTCACCCTGCAGTTCACCCTGCAGTCGGGGGTCCAGAATACGGCTGACGTATTCCCTGCGTGTCGTATGAGCCGACTAAAAGGGACAGCCGGGTGGGCCCAGCTTGAAAGACAACCTCACCTCTACGAGGTCCCCGCAGGATTACATCCAACGAGGCTTAACTGTGGCTGGGCGTCACAGTGTACTCTGTCGCCACACTGTGCTCACCCTGCAGTTGGGGGTCCAGCATTCCACTGCCGCACTCCCTGCGTGTTCGTATAAGCCGGACTAAAAGGGACACAACTTACACTTCATTCACATACATGACGCACTGGGAACCCCCTACCTTTAGCTGGGATCGCAGAACACACCCCCCACAGGAAGGGGGACAGAATTCTCCTGCCGCATCCTCTGCTGACGGGCTGACTCTGAGCAGCAGCTGAAAAATCCCTCATGCGTCTTAGTCCCGGTGGGTGGCCGGACTGGCAGCTGCGGCGCATGTGAGAACTCCCTTTGACCCTCAACGGACCAGTGAAAGGGGCTAGAATCAATATGCCTGAGGGGGAGCTTCCAGGACACTGCCTCGAGCACCTCTCGCTCATACCACTAACACACACAACAAATGAACTCACAAGGATACACTACACCAGTCTGCTTCTTTAATCCCCCCCCCCCCCCCAATTAGTAAAAATAACATGACAAAGTCAAACAAAACAATAGCAGGTAATAAAAACGCCACCTGCGCCTCTTCCTCGGGCTCGCCAAGCTCGACCCCTCCCTCCTCGGACGATGAGCAACCTACTCGTCGTCCAAACAAACAAGGGCGGA
Organism: Pachypeltis micranthus; assembly: GCA_020466155.1. Classification (NCBI taxonomy): domain Eukaryota; kingdom Metazoa; phylum Arthropoda; class Insecta; order Hemiptera; family Miridae; genus Pachypeltis; species Pachypeltis micranthus. The sequence continues at coordinate 2,101,820 of CM035772.1, read as the reverse complement.
AAGAACCGGGCAAACCGCGTTCATCTCCCCCTTCCCCCCCTAGTAGCCCGGGCAACCCGGCTACTACAAGCACACGACACCCCGTTGACCCTAATCTGTCGGACATGGAGCAGATTTGTGCATACGTTCAAATCATCCACAGCCAGCTGGCACGGATGAGGGTCAACGCGACAGGACCTATGCAGGACCTCGTCACTAGCTGCCTCTTCGAAATTTCGAAGCTGGCAATCAAAGCTAATGCCCCCGCAACGATATCGCCCCCTGCCACTCCCCCGCTGCAGGAAACTGTGGCGGCTGTCGTGAGGGAAGAGCTGCGTAGGGCAATTGCCCAGCAGCCAGTGCCACCAGCTCTCCAAACTCAAGCAGCTTCAACGAGCCAGGGTAGTACCCCAGGCCCCTCATATGCGGCAGTAGCCGCTACTGCGCCCTCCTCCCTCCATCATGGAGCTGAGGCTGAATGGCAGTCTGCCAGGGCCAGGAAGCGCAGGGGGAAGAATAAAAAGGCCCCAACTAAGCAGGACGTGCAGGCCGAGGGCAGCGCCCTGCCTACTCCTCTGCTCAAAAACAAGGGCAAAAATAAAAATAAAAAGCCTCCACCGCTTGCCAAACTCCCCCCTAAAAACCCACGACAAAACGTGGTAGTGGTTAGGCGCACATGTGAGGAAGGAGAGGCTGGTCCCTCCAACCCTGCTGCAATGGAAGCGCTGATGCGGGGTATCCCTGCTACGGACCTCCAAGCTCTAAACGTCTGAGTGCTAGACATCCGCACCGCAGTAGGTGGTGGCGCCGTCATTGTGACGGAAACGCCAGAAATGGCCAAGGCGCTTATGAGCCATATCTCCACGAAAAAGGAGTTAAAGCTACAAGCATCAGCCCCCCTGGGTCGCTTCCCACGCCTGCTGCTGTGCGACGTGCGAACCGACCTACAAAAAGAGGACTTGGCCCATCAAGTTGTTGAGCACAACCCTGCATTAGGCTTGCAGCCACAGGACGTCAGGCCCCTTTTCACGAAAAAGAGTGGCAGACAAAAGGATTGGGTGATCGAGGTATCACCCAGCCTGTACAAAAAACTAGAGGGGGCAAGGCAAATAGCCTGGCAGCGGTGCTCCATTCGCAAGTACCAAGCCCCCACTCAGTGCTACAAATGCCAACGCTATGGCCACCTGGCAGTGGCCTGTACAAGACCTGTTGTGTGCGCCTGGTGCGCCTTGCCACATCTGAGTAAGGAATGCAAGCGTGATGCTCCCCTCAAGTGTGCCAATTGCGTCGAACGCAAAATCCAACAGGTCGCACACTCTACACGAGACGCACGCTGTACCATTCGTCAGCGAGCGATTGCCCTCCAGGAGTCACGAGTGGATTATGAATAGGTCAAAAACAGTTCAAATCCTTCAGCACAACACCAATAAGAGTTCCCCAGTTATGGCTGAGTTGCTGCAAAATGCGCTCAAGAAACGCTGCAGTGTTCTCGCCATACAGGAACCATACATAGGATCCAAAACTCTTGGTCTGGGATCGCAGGCACGAGTGGTGGCTGGAGCAAGAACGGGAGCCAAGGCAGCAGTGGCCTGCATTGACCCGTCCATTGACATGCTCGCACTCGCTCACCTGAACAGTCAGCACTTGGCCGCTGTGCTCATCCGAGCCGGTGGCTTTGAGCTGGTTGTAATATCATTCTACAGGCAATTTGGTGCACCGGTTGCCAACAGCATTCAACCACTTGAGCGGGCTCTAGCAGGCCTATCAGGACGACCCTGCGTAGTCTGCGCTGATGCAAATGCCAGATCACCATTGTGGGGATCCCCAACCCTTGATGGGGCGGGCGAGGCGTATATAGAGCTGCTCATCAGGTACAACTTGGTTGTTGCCAACGACCCCATGACTGAGGCGACCTATGATGGTCCGGGAGGAAGGTCGTGTATAGACGTCACAGCCGTGTCTCACACCCTGCTACTCAAATTGCAGGGTTGGCGAGTCGTACCAGGTGCAACGCAGAGCGATCACATGGTTATTGACTTTGCCATCACAGATGACAACATCCTCTGCAAAGACACGCGTGAAAAGCGATTCCGCACAAAAAATGCTGACTGGCCACAATTCTGTAGGGTACTGGAAGGTGAACTGCGTGCCACAGACACCGACCTAATAGCGCAAGCATCCACACCTGAAGAGGTGGACAGCAAAGTGGACATATTTACCACAGCACTGCACTCTGCTGGGCTCTTTGTACTTGGCCAACAGAAGCACAGGGCGATCAAAGTCCCATGGTGGACTGAGGAACTTAATCCCCTCAAGCATAGTGTAAATAGAGCCAGAAGGATGTACCAAAACACTCGTGACCCTGATGCCAGAGCAACACTTCCACCAAGGCCTTCCACCGCGCCATCAAACAAGCCAAACGGCAAGGCTGGCGAAATTTTGTGGAAGCGGAGAGCTCTGAGAACCCCTGGGGCAGACACTACAAGTCCTCCATAGGTAAAGCAAACGTAGAGCAGGTCTTAGCCGCGATGCAAAATGAGTCAGGCTGGGCCTGCAGCATCGAAAGTTCACTGGAAACCCTCCTTGACAAGGCGTTCCCAGATGACCAAGTAGCTCGAGACACTGAAGCCCAGAGGGCAGCAAGGGAGCTGATCATGGACCCTCTGAACGAACCCGACATCCCACTGTGGACAACAGGCGACCTCGGCAGGGCCCTTGCGACCTTAAAGCCCAACAAATCTCCTGGGCCAGATAAAATAGAAAGCAATATGCTAAGGAAGGCTGAGCGGACAATCTTCAGAGGTCTCCTTAATTTATTTAATGACTGTCTGCAGGTCGGACAGTTCCCCACTCAGTGGAAGTCTGCGCGCGTTGTCACTCTTCAAAAGGGAGGCGACCGCAATCAGTCGGACCCGCGATCATGGAGACCACTCAGCCTTCTTTCCACATTAGGCAAAACACTAGAAATCTTGATGTTGCAGTCCCTCGAAGGAGTCTTTGGCCGCAACCTCACAGGCAGGCAATACGGGTGTACCAAAGAAAGGTCCACGCAGGATGTCATTGTCGAGATTCGGCGTGTTTCCCTGCTGGCACGGGCTAAGTACGTTGTAGCAGTTCTGATTGACATCAGAGGAGCGTTTGACAACCTTTGGTGGCCAGCGCTCCTTAATGAGCTCAAAGGTAGGGGAATCCCCCGCAACCTGTACTCGCTCGTCAGAAGTTACCTGACAGACAGAACTGCTACGATCGAAAGCAGGCATGTCTCCGTCCGGAGAAAGATTGAGAAGGGGTGCCCACAGGGCTCGGTCCTTGGACCAGCACTCTGGAATGCCTTCTTTGAAGGTCTTCTCAGGAAACTCATGGAGACTGACTGCGAGCCATACGCCTATGTGGATGACTTGACTGTGCTGATCTTTGCATAGTCAGTCTGCCAAATTGAAGAAAAAACCCACCACGTGCTCCGCACTGTCAACCAATGGTGTGAGCACGTCAAGATGCAGGTGGCTGAGGAAAAAACCCAGCTAATCCTCTTGAAGGGGAAAGTGAATAATCCACCCACAATACGCTTTGGCGGCCACAGGCTCCTTCTTGAAAAGCACGTCAAGTATTTAGGAGTGAATATAGGTGAGAGGTGGGGTTTCAACCAACACCTCCAGTCCCTTAAAGGTACTACCATTGCAAGGTTTGCCTCACTGCGTGCCATTACTAAGCCCACTTGGGGTGTGTGTTACCATGACACCATCCTCATGTATAAGGCCATCTATTTAGGTGTGATTGGCTACTGCCCCGTTGTCTGGGGTAGCAAACTAACAGTCAATCAAAAGAGAGTATTGGCCCAATCCCAGAGAGCTGCGCTCCTGTGGATCACCAAGGCCTACAAGACTGTATCAACGGAAGCACTCCAGGTGATCACTGGTCAGTTACCAGTTGATTTGGCTGTTGAGTGCATGATTGACAAGTGGAGAGTGAAACAGGAGCTTCCCCGCTTTGGGCTGAACTCCGTGCGGATCTCACCACAGAACAGAAACTTGCCGCCATCGATGAATGGGCTCTAGAGAAATGGCAAGCGAGATGGGAATCCTCGTCAAAGGGACGTGATACGTATGAGTTCTTCCCCAACATCCGTGAACGTCTTTCTAGAAAATGGGTTGAGCCAGACCACTGGACGAGCCAGTTCCTCACGGGACATGGTGACTTCAATGCGCGGCTCCACTTCTTTTCTCTGAAAGACTCTCCATTATGCACGGTCTTGTGCCTCCAGTGCGGAGGAAACAAGAAACCATGTGCTGCTCCATTGTAGTTTCTACAACAGTGAGCGACGGTTGTTGGGAGGGCAAACGAAATTAGCAGCTTTGACTGCTACAAAGGAAGCCTATAACCATTTTGCAAAGTTCGCAAAGAAGGTAATGGCTAAGAAACGTGGTTATAGTTGATCAGTCCTTTTGAAACTTGCCACCCAAGTAAACAGTAAGATCAGGTAGGGAACCAGATTAAGAACTACTCCCAGATGGTACGGGATTCCTCAGGTGGTCACCTCCGCGCGGTAACACACGGGCAACAGCTCTCTACGGTGAGACTGGCTAACGACCAAATACCTGCCGTACCTCCACAGGTCTGAGTTCGGTGGATGCTGCAGGGGCCGGCCTCTTGCATATTAGCGAAACCGCAACTTCTATGACTGATATAACCCTCATCGAGGGTTTAGGTACAGTCATGAAATAAAGAAACAGATCTGTATGTGTGTCTGTGAACGATTTTTAGAGAAAACCACCGTATCAAATCAGCTCAAACTCCATATCTCGCCTACAGGTCACCATGGGACGCCAAACTAAGGGTTTGAACAAAATCCATCGAAAGATAACTATAGTTATCATAGTGATCAAAACACCAAATATTTTTTTTCTCAAAAACGGCTCTAACGATTTTGATTAAATGTTTTATATTGATAGCTCTCAACAAGTTAATTATACCATAAAATTCCCATCTGTGGGAAAATGACGAGAGCAGCACAATAAATTACCAAAACTTTCGACGAAATCGATTTTAGCGCAGTTTTTAGAGAAAACCACCATACCAAATCAGCTGAAACTTGATGTCTAGCCTACAGGTTACCATGGGACGCAAAAATAAGGACATGGGCTAAATCCACCGAAAGTTAACTATAGTCATCATAGTGATCAAAACACCAAATTTTTTTCTCAAAAACGGCTCTAACGATTTTAATTACATTTTTTATATTGATAGCTCTCAATCAGGCAATGATACTATAAAATTCTCATTCGTGGGAAAATGACGAGAGCAGCACAATAAATTATCAAAATTTTCGACCAGATGCGTTTTTCGCTAAGTTTTTTCCTTATAAAATCCGCTGGAATTCTTCTAGAATGTTAAAAAAAATTGGTATTGTAGTCCAATCCAATACCTAAAGGGTGAGTGTTTGTGTTTGTCATGAGATACATGGGGCTCACTCCAGAAATTCCTGAATTTCAACTACTGTCGTTGCGGTTACTACCAGTTCTAACAATTATTACCCAATAACTCTGCAAAAGTGATTACTATCCTCCTTCAAAAAATCCGTGTTTACAGCCTCATTAATTATCTGTGTACCAATTACTCAATAATGGTCCTGCAATGGGTACGAGCAGCACAATAAATTCCGGAACTGTAAGCGCTACCGCTTTCTGCTGCCGTAAAGTGTTGTTTGACCAAGTTCAAATTAACTGAGTGATAAATGAATTGATTAAATAGAATTAGCCATGTACAAAGTGAATTGACGTAGAGCTAAGGAAAGTTGTGTGTTGCAACGCACCAGATATTTCTAATTCAATTAGTTTTATCATATGAGAATATTTGGTTATAATTTCTTAAACTTTCCATCTCTAGTTTTACTGTTTTCTCCACAAATTTTAAATATCGCCACAACACAGTGATAAAATGTAAATTAGTGACGTTGCTGGGGTTATAGCCGACAGCGGCTGTCGCAATATTCAAAAACTCAGAAATCAACCAATGCGAAATATGTCTGCGATTCAAGTAAAAAAGAAACCCAATCAAACCTTATCATAACCTAACTAAAACACCTAGCAGGCCTTTCGACATAGTGCACATAGACACACTTACTATAGAAAAACCAAGTTCCTCACGATGATAGATAAATTCTCGAAATACCCGCAAGCTTATCTCTCAAAGAATCCCACGAGCATAAGCATTACACAAAAATTACTCAAATTCATAACACATTGTGGAACACCTGACTAAATTACGATGGATAATGGAAAAGAATTCGACTTATCTATTATAAAAGAATTCCTCAACCTTCACAACATTAACATACATTGTACAAGTACGCAAGATCCTGATTCAAACTCCCCAATTGAGCGATGACATTCAACATTGAAATTATTCGTCTCATGACAGAATCGAAACAATTCAAAAGGGACTCGATAAACGAAAAAATTAAGTACTCATTGATAAAATACAATAATAGTATTCACAGCACAACTAAAGTGACTCAATTCGAAATCATTAGCAGACACATAAAAAGTTGAAACCCCATAAATATGGACATTGAACGAAGAACCCTAAACTTGTATGTTAACGAACATAAGGAAAAAAAAACAGAAAAATTATATGAGATCCTGAAAGAAAAAGAAACAGAGAAAAAACAAAAGATCATCGATGAATTGAACAAAAAACGAGAACAACTACCAATAATCCCCAATAAGTATTCGTCAAAACAAAGCAAATTCAATAAAAAACTAAAGCTAAATATAACGAGGAACGGAATTAACGGAAACGAAATAGTACTTGACACTTTACACTATTTATCCTGTGAGGCAAGAAATAAAAATAACGACACGATCAATTTTGATGAATGAGAGTTAATCGAAGTCGATCATGCACCGACACAATCAAACTCGAATGATTGCGGAGTTTTCCTTTGCCTGTATGCCAATAACTTGGCAAGGAATAAAGAAATACGATTCTCACAATCAGAGATCAGAGATACTTACATTCCGTTAATCGATCGCCTTAGAAATATTGAATAAAGAATTAAATGATAATTAACCAACGAATTAAAATGACAACTAGATCGCCTATCAATCGAATATCTAATTTCAGATTCTTGCCCGTAATATGGGAGGCAACCTTCGAAAACCAAGACCAAAGTGGAGGAATCCTACAAATTCAACTGGAAACAGCTCACATACAAACCGACGAACATTTCCCCCGGACACTACTACGACGTAACTCACACGAGAGAAGCCTTAAACAATTTAGAGAAGAGCTATAAAACCTTTCAAAGAAAAAACAAGAATTACCCTGGACTATATCAAACACTCGAAGAGTACTTTGTAATGTTTGTTACATACCGACGAACGTTGAAAGACAAATTGGGAACGATAAAAACACACGGGAAAATAACAAAACGAAGACTAATAAACGAACTAGGCACAGTAGTCAAATTCATAGTGGGAAATCTAGACGAGAACGATAGAGAACATTTTGAAGAAATACTAACCAAAATAATAAATCAAAACAAATTAATGAACTTACACTTAAACTTTCAACACACCGTGGTTAGTTCACTTATGACTGAATACAACGAAACCGTGCAGATCACAAATCGAAATAATGAGAAAATCAAACAGAAATAGGACCTAATAAACGGTCTAATTAATCCAACAGATGCGCCATCTTCATACAGGAAACGTCGGCACACATGCAATTTAACTTAAACTTCTTAGTAGAGCTAATGCGAGAGATAGAGACTTCACTAACCTTCTGCAAACGAGGAATCTTGCATCCATTCCAAGGTCATGTGCTAAGTAGAGGATGAGAACATTGTATACATATCATACGCATGCCTATGTATTCCAAAGAATATTATTAACTATTAGCTTTTTATCCTGTACCTATTAATTGAAACAAGTAGAAACGTAGTAACCATAATTCCTCACCATAAATGGATTGTAGCAAACTTAGAAAGAGGAATTATGTATTCCTTACTAACCAAGACTATTATAAATCCAATAACGACTACTATTGTAACGCTGTAAGTAAATAACTGTAAAAGGAACCTAATAATGGAAAACAACATCAAAGAATGTAGGTATAACAATGTCGAAATCAATACGACCTACAGAACTGAATCAATTACTAATAACAACCCCGAACATTGTGCAACTCGAAATTAAGGGAGCTCAGGAATCAAAAGTAGTAAACGTCAATGGAACTTGCCTAATTAAACCTTTAAATGAATCCATCTACCATAACCATAAATTCGTGTTGAGCTTTTCAGTTTCACAATTGAAACCAAAGTTCATTACGATAAAAGAAGAGGAAATGGCAAGTATACAAACTTACAATAATGAACCAATCGATATGAAACATGTGGATCAAATCAATCCCTTCCCGCAAACGCCACAATGGACTCAAGACTCACCTTGGTTTACTTCCCACCATTGTTATTGCCGTTATTATTATTCCTGTTGTTATTTGGTATAGGCAATTCAAACATTGTAATACCCATCCTAGGAACGTTCCCAGCACAACGGGGACTCCTATCCAACTCACACTCTCCCCATACTTCAGCCCAGACAGTAAACTTTGCGATTTCCTGCTGAGCTTCACACAGCGGGGGAGGGGAGGGTTATATCCAAGACACATAAAGAAACATCGCGCGCCTCTTAGTCACCCTCGTCGTCGCGTCATCAAAACCTTTTGTCATTTCCAGAAGTCGATCAAGCCGAGCAGACTTGCAACTTCCATCAATAAGGAACCTTCATCCACCGAACACGAAACTGAAGACTTGCAACTTACATAAATAGAAGCCTTCATCATGCCGTCAGCTTTCAGTACATATAACAGCGACTACCTGTAACCTCGTTAATTCGTCCGTATTGAGTTGTTTTGCGTAGACCCCCCGTCTATTGTCATCTTTGAAAATAAATTAATTTTTAAAAAGTGTTTTGCTCGAAGTAATTAGAAAATTTATACGTAATTAATAATATAAGCTTGTTTGTTAGAGGCATTAGGCCTTGAGAGGACAATTAAAGTAAAATAAAAGAAGCCTCCAAACCTGCTTTGCTCCTAACTATATTTACATAAAAATGAATGCGCTTTCGATAGTAAATAAAATTGCAAATAAAAATGAAAGAAAATAAATTAAATCGTCTAACCTTCTGAAGGAGGAATTATGGGAGTGCGCAGCTATATATGGGTAGAACCCCACTTTTGATGGCGACCGGATGCATCAATCTAGAAGTCCTTCAACGGCTTAATTCTTCGAAATTGCCTTTGCTCGAGAGCTCGAGCAAAGAACACATAGCTGGTATTGTAACAACCTGCCACGAGAATATGTCAAGCTGGTAGAAAAAGAAATGTTTATTCACAGATAACCGTGTTGCGTTGGCAGACAAATATCGAGAAATGGCGGCTGCTTTAGACCTCTGGTCACAGCTTACTTGTTCAAGACCTCACATACTGTAACACTTCACCATATTTTACGTTTTACATTTTATAATACAAAAACAATTTGAACTGAATAAATAAATATTGCTTGTTTATATAGGCAGGAGCAGCAACTTTAATTGTAGAACCCCACTCTTTCATCCCCAGTATCCCTCAACCCTTATTAAGGATTTATGGAATCTTTTCACAGTGCCTTTCTTCTTCAAGAAATTGCAAAACTGAACGCCTCACATCCTAATTTCCAGTGACCCATTTGAACGCTGTGCCAAAAACGGAACTGAACAAGCATCGTTCATTCATGGTGCCTGGTTTGAGATTGGAATTGAAGGAATATAATTTTCTGCATTGTGGGGTGCTCCAGTCAACCAGTTTGTTTTATTTATCGACAGATGTTGAAATCGGTTGGGAATATCATTTTATTAATTGCCTACTACAAACCACCTAGTAACTAAAGTTAACGTACCTGTTAGGTGAGTCCGTCTCCTCTGGCTGGTGAGTTACTGTGGGCAAGCACTTTCGACGTAAAGACATCAATGTCTGCCATTAAGTCAGTACTGGAGTCAGTAAGTTGGTCGTGGTTTTTATATACGAAGAGGAAAGTAATTGAGAGCATCAGTGAAGGGGGGGGGGAGGAAGGAGGCACCTCTGGGGAAACCCTCTAGAGGTGAAGACAACGGAACGTCTTGAATAGTCTGTCAATTGTCAATTGTCAAGTCTTTTTTGTATAGTGTGGTCTGTAAATCCGTCAGTTGGTTGTTTTCGTTTGTGTAGTGTTTCGAGTAGTATGAATATGGTGTCGCATTTTGTGTTGATTTGTTCGTTTATGATCTGTCCATTGAAGATTTTTGTTTATAAATGTCCATGTTTTCTAATACATTCAGTTTCCGTCCTTTGTATTGTTTATGTAGTAAGATAGTGTAGGTATTTTGTATTTTGGTAGGTTCATGTCCAGTTGTCTTCGGGTGGATGGTTGGTTCAAACTTTGCCAACCACCTCAAGACAACTGGACACGAACCTACCAAATAATAAATATATAAATTAGTTAGCCAATGCTCAACTCTGCATATCACCTGCCATTTCATCATCCTTCGCTAACTGATGTGCAGCATGGACGCTCACAAGCCATCAAGCACTCTGAGTCAATCTTCCGTCATGCTCAAGCTTTCCAAATGGAAAGGGGGGTATACGCTAATGGATGAAAGAAGGTGGAGGAAGGTCTCCAGACAACAGAGCGACAAGGAGCTGGCTATTGAGCAGTGAGACACGAATGAAGTTGCATGGAAAATCGAGCTGAGAATAAATTGTCCTTCATCCCTTCAAAAACACCAGCAGAACAATATATTACCTAGTGGGTGACTAAGTAATATATTATTATTATAACTTTTCAATTTCAGATACTGGAAAATTTTTTTTAAATGTGTACCGTCTTCCTATAACCCTGTAAAGGATGTAGTCGACTTAGGAAAACAATATATATGCCCAGGATCAAATACAGAATCTTGTCCAAAGATGACACATACGAAAAATTTGCTAACACCATGGCGAAACGCTTCACATTCACAGAAATAATCATGCCCCAACCAAGCACACAATATTACTTACGGATGTGCTAGACGAAACGGAAAAAGAAGAATTAGAACAATAATATCTCGAAAGGATCACCAACCACAGGAGCATCGAGGTATAGCACCTAAAAAGATCTCACTATCGGCCCAATATGAGTACCATTCATCGTTGCATTGAAAACTGCGAATCTATACTAAATACAATTACAATCGCAAACTGCTGAAATCCTCGACATTCTACTGACTTACTCTTCACACCAATCAAACTAGTCACAACAGCATTCAGTTCCAAAATTCTTTAATAATAGAATTCCTACTCCTCCACAAAATTAATATCCTGTTACGAGTATGATTGGAACCAATGGTGACAAAGGAAAGAAACGAGGTTTACTTAATTGGTACCATTCCTGGGAATATTGGACGCTGCTGGATCTGTGGCTGAGATCCAAAACAGTTCTGGTCGAACTATAGGAATTGCCCACAAAGAGGTGGGTTGTATCAGGTGGTTTACCATGTATCGGCAGATTCAAAATGTTCAAATTCAAAAAAAGGCATCGCATTCTTGGACATGTCAACTTCTCTGATCTGAATATTTTGTGTTCTAAACAGCTTCTTGATGACCTGCCAAAACTGTTCGACGAAAAACCTGAAACCTGTAATTCCTGCTTAGAAAATAAATTTTGTAATTTAAAATTTCACAACCACCATTCAAGAGCAAAATCAATATTGGAAATTGTATATTCTGATGTGAATACTGTGTATAATCGTGTCCGATACAAAGGCGAGGTTGGTTTCGTCACATTTATTGATGATTATAGTTGTTTAGCACGAGTCTACTGCATCAAATCCTAGACTCATGTTATAGACAAATTTATGCATTATGTTAATACCATAACTAACATAACTGAAAACTCTATCAAAACCATCCACTGTGATCGAGGTACTGAATATCTGAATAGTGCTGGCTGTTTACGATTTTTGCACTCAGAAAGGAATTTTGCTGAAACTACGAGTATCACCAGCCTATGTCCACGAGTTAAACGGAACGGCTGAACGATATAATCGTTCAATCATGAATAGGGCCAGGTGTCTGCTGCCCTGGTATCAACGAACAATTTTGGCTAGAGTGTGTTCTGGTTGCAGCATATTTTCTTGTTGAATACTAAGATACAGGTTACTGATACTAGTCAACAGTGAAGTCAAGAAGAGCCCACATTTGCAAAGTGGGTCAGTCTTATCACTTCCCATTCAGTGATTTAGATTCTGAGAGAAAAACTTACAATATCAAAAACAGCGCAACTCTCGAAACTCATGATATCCCAAACAGTGATACTGAACCTCTGATAATAGATGCAAGACCAAAAAAGGACAGGAAACTACCTGGAAGATTATGTAATTGATGGAAAGTGTACTAAAATTTGTGGCCCACAGAGTTATGAGGAAGCAGTAAGTTCGGCTGACTCAGTACAATGGACCAAGGCTATGGAAAAAAATCCTATGTCTTGAAAAAAATGAAACTTGGCCTCTGGTTACTCCGCCTGACAACAAGAGAATACTGCCTGTGAAATGGAGTTATAAGGTGAAATCTGTTGGTATGCTCGACTTGTGGCTATTGGGTTTTGCCAACTTTATACAGAAATTGAAGAAAGTTATTCTCCAGTGGCAGCCATGGGGACATTGAAAACAATGCTATCTGTCGCCTGTCACTATGGCTGCTTTATAGAACAAATGGACGTCGAAACTGCCTTTTTAAATGGGAAAGTTCAGTCTGGAATGTACATAGACCAACCCAAAGCTTTCAACTTGGATAAAAATAAGGCCTACTTTCTCCACAAATCCTTGTATGGACTGTATCCTTGTATCGAGCCTGGTACGACTGCTTCAACGAATTTATGATCGACCTTTCTTTAGAGAGATCTGATTACGATTGCTGCCTATATTCAAAACAAGTGAGTGGTGTCTTCATTGGAGTAATTCTGTATGTTGACGACCTTCTTCTAATCAGCCCTGATGCTTTAGTGATTGCAGAAATGAAAGAAAACTTGAAACAGCACTTCCATATGAAAGATATGGGTCTGATTACCAACCACCTTGGCATCTCAGTCACATATAATGTGTCAAGGCGACACATGAGTTTGGGTTAAATCACTTACATCAACTTGCACTAAGGTTGCAAAGGATTGCTTGCAGAAAGGTCAGATCGAAAATATGAGCCATGGAATTATCATGTATTACTTTTATTAACTTATTAATTAACTTGCTTTCCTTGTTGTATTGAATTTTGCTTGTTTTTGAATTAAGTAAGGAACTGCTATTAACCACTGTTCACGCGTCAATATAATCTCGCCTTCTTCAACAATCTGCAGCAACCTTTGGCCAGTCAGCCTCCTCTACACCTCGAGCAATCCTAATCTCCTTTAGGTTCCGCCTCACTGATCACAACCAGTCTGCCGTTTGGGATCGCCAGCGTCACTGCTACCGAGCTTTACCAGCGTGTTATGCTCATTAACAGCTTCGCGACCGTAGACGAAAATTCCAGTTTAGTTATTTTGTGGGATTGGAGCCAAGTTCGTCCGAATTACTGTACCTTCAGTGACCAAAGTGACCAGTTTTACTGCCGCTGAACAGTGCATCACTCCCCTTCATTTCGACAGATTCAGGAGAACTTTCAGTTTGTTTGTTTCTTTGTTCAACGTAACATGCCTTTCATTTATTTTCTCGTTGAATAATTATAGTTAATTTCATTTTAACATTATTACAGTCCACTTCTTTCATTTTCATTGCTTTTATTTTCGATTCAACAACCACATTTCTGATAGTGTTTTACCAAACTCGCCAAAATATCCAAATCACTTGAAAAATTCGTTTAACATACCCTAAATTGTAAACTCACTCAAAGACTCGAAACCATGAACACTGAGGGGCAAATTGAACGCGAATGGGCAACTCTCCAGGAAATTATTGACCAACGTGTCCAGCACCCAGTTCAAACCATTTTGGCAAGTAATTCAAAAATGCCTAGGATGCCGGAATTTAAAAAGGAACACTCTGATATGATCCCCATTTTTAACGGAAAACCAGAAACATAGCAGCAATTCATCTACGTGTGTGAAACACTAGTTGAGCACTTTGTTGAAGAACTAATTCCAGACTGTTTCCAAAACCATGAAGTCATAGGTACAATTCTATCAAAAATTCAAGGACCAGCTGCTGACCTCATCCAAAGTTGCTCGTTTGAAAATGTTGATAAATTAAAAACCGAGGGGTGCACATATAGGAGAGACTTATACATGCTGTGGCATGATTTAACTGCAATGAGACAGGGTGAAAACGAGAACCCTGTCTCATCTCACGAAAGGATTTAAAACATCCTAAATGTAACGCTGGTGACGTAAGAAACCACATGGAGTTGACTAAACAAAACACTTAGATAGAGCATTATGAAATACTAGCCTTAAGAACCCTAACGTTTCAACCCAAAGAGCCCCTTGGAAGTCAACTCAGGACGTGCCAACCGGAGAGTTTATGGCAAGTACTATCCTGCCTGGACTGCAAACGACTACCAAACTTGGTCCAGTCGAAAAAATACCGACCCCCTGAAACCAAAACAGACTTTTATTACTTCAGTACCGAAATTCAACAGATATCAAACAAATGGAGCAAATCACTTAAGACCTCAAAATACTCCCTGACAAATCCTAAATCACTTCAGACTCTGGTAAAAATCCTCCAATCAAAAACCCAAATCCTAGAGCACGATACACTTCAATCAAAGTACAATCCCTAACGCAAGACCCCCTAATCAGAAGTTCAAACTGTCGTGGTCCTGACGAGTCCATGAGTGAGTAGGTTCCCCAACAAAAATAGGCTTGGTCCTTCCCATCAAAATATAAATAGAGCAGCCCTATGTCCTGGCAAACGTCTAACCCCAATTTCAATTTCATTTCGGATAACGATCCAGAACCCAAATATAACGAGGAAACTAACGAGAATTTCCCGGTTGAAACAGAAAATGCGGGACAAGGATTTTTTTAGAAGAGTATCCAGAAACCCTAAATTCGACGTAATGCATCTCAATTCTACCAATTCTGCACCCTTCCATACATAATAATTTCCCCTCACAACATCAGGATTCTAGTTGACACGGGAAGCACCAGTAGTATCTGTTCCAAATGCATTGAACAGTTTTTCAACAATAGAACAGATTTGGACCTTTTTGAAGTAACAACTGCCCATGGAAATTATGGCACAAAAATCCAGTATTTCGGGTTACTATTAAGTATGGATAATTTATAAATGCTAGACACACAAATTGACGTAATTAATAACAAATTAATCACTGAAATTAAAATAAAATAAATAAAACATTTAGATCCTCAACACCTAGTAGGGTCTCTTCGCGACAAAATAGTGAATTAAAAATGCCTCGAAGGTCGAATGGGTTCCTCCCATTTCGAAGGTTATTATCTTTTTCGAGCTTCGCTTATCTGCAATTTACTACTCATCTTCATGCAATGAGCAAAAAACGTACTAACGTAGACCCAAATGATTAAAGCATCATCCACTGTCGATGATCCCAACAATATTGGTATTTTCACAAATGTTGTTTCCCCCTTCTCTGGGGGTCATGTTTCATGTATTTGGACTTGTAAAATTAATTTTCATTATTTGTTTTGCTCAAAAAACGCAGTTTTAACCCGGTTTGAGAGGGTGTATGATAGTGGGTATTTATAACATCCTGGTTCCTCAGTGTCATACACAAATGTATGACATTTACATTTTATGACATTTACATTTTATATTTTATATTAATTATTTGTTTTGCTCAAAAAACGCAGTTTTAACCCGGTTTGAGAGGGTGTATGATAGTGGGTATTTATAACATCCTGGTTCCTCAGTGTCATACATATGTGTATGACACTGGGGAAGCCCCAAACGTTTAAAATATTGCATTTTCTCAGCTGTATTAGGTGATTAAGACTCAAAAGTCACGGCGTGAACTTATGTTGAAATCACATGTAGTAAGACCAGTATCATACAGTGGTGTATGATATGGGGGCCAGCTTATTGTTTCCCAATTCCAGCAGTTGTTTCTTCTTTTTTTGTCAGAAGATGGCCCCTCCAACTATGAGACCAAAATATTCAGATGATACCATGAATAGCCATGATGACCTTGGCTGATGTTGTACTAGGTGTCCCTAAATCGACAGCAGCTAAGCGCTGAACAAAGAATGGGTCCGGATGCGGTACTTTCAAAAGAAGAAGAAAAAACACTCGTTTTGTGGATTCAGTCCATGGCTAGGGTGCGCTACCCCGTTACTCGATGCAATCTGCTTGACAGTGTTCAGCAGCTCATGAAAAGTAGACCCAATCCATTCACTAATGGAAGGCCGGGAAAAAATGGTACTATGGTTTCATTAAAAGAAATCCATCAGTTCACGACAGAATTGCGGAGAATCTGACAATTTCAAGAGCTCGGGTTACCAAGGAAAGCCTTTTGAATTGGTACATTGGTACTGTGGAGTTTTCCCCACAGTACTGCGTTAATCTGTCTGCATGCACCACTTTCAGTGCACCTTGCGAACTGCGAAGTCAGAAAACTACATCGTTGAGCCTCTTGATAATTGTGAACGGTCCATCCCACGAACACTGAAGTTTTGGATTTCGCCCTTTTTGTCTTCTTGGGTTAAGTAGCCACACTCTACCTCCTTCCTGAAACTGAGTATTGACATCATACCGGCGTTTCATGTTTTCCACGCGAATCTTCAAGGTAGCCCTTGCCAATTGATGCGCATCGTCTAGACGGTCCCTCAATTTGGATGCGTATTCGCTAACCTCTTGCTCCTCAAGGTGGCATCCAAACAATAGATTTAGTGGTACCGAACAATAGGTAGGACAGTGAGTATCTCGTGAGAGTGCTCTGAGGCCCTATACGCAAGAAGTGCAACCGGTAATTGAACATCCCAATCTCGTTGATGGTCTTGCACCATTTTCAACAGCCAGTCGTATAGCGTTCGATGAAGCCTTTCAACCATACCATCACTCTGTGGATGCAATGCTGTTGTACGCGTTTTCTTAATCCCTAACTGTTTCAGGACATCCTCAAAATTCGTCCCCTGATCACAGTGGAGTTCTTCTGGGACGCCGAATCTGGTTATAACGTGGTCTACCAGTGCTTGTGTAACGCTTTCCGCTCGTTGATTTGCTAGGGGAATTGCCTCTGGCCATTTGGTGAAATAATCAACCACCGTTAGCACATATCGGTTCCCCCCCTCACTGACAGGTAGAGGGCCAAATACGTCCACAGCTATCCGTTGAAATAGATACCCAGTTAAAGATGGTTAGAGCGGAGCTTTTGACGTTTTTTGGCCACCTCGCCGCTTTCCACACTATTCACAAGCTCGACACCAGTTGCGAACGTCCTGGTGAATTCCCACCCAGTAGAAGTCGTTATGAGTAAGGATAGCGTCCACTTTTCACCTAGGTGTACTGGCTCGTGGACACTGCGGAAAATATATTTCCGTAAAGTGCGAGGGATTACCATTTGCGAACGCACTACTTTTCTATTGGGCTTTCCCAGCGTCTGTAGCGAGTACCCCATCGCTTAAAAACAGGGAGTCAAACATTGCCCAGTATGCTCTGATTGTAGCACTCATTCCGATCCCAACACTCCACACAGGGCGCTTCCCTTCTTCTAGCCATTGGATAACAGGGAGTAAGTGCGGGTCTGAATTCAAGTGATCGTGAACTGAGAGTTGTTCAATAGCAAGAGCGCGTCGTACCATTGGAGCTCCATGAGTTTGTTTGTCCCCCCCCCCCCTAAGTAGTTTCATTTTATTTCGTTAATATATTACCATCAGTTCGTGAATTTTGAATTTGTTTGTTTTTCTTTTCAAACCATTTTACGCACAAACACCATGGTTGTTATGGGCAAAAAAAACGTTGAAAAATTAACAAAAACGCAATTTTGGTAGTTTTGTCACAAATACCCCGTGTTTGGTATCGTTTTCAAGGTATTTTTAGATCCTTGGTCGAATGGAATGAATATCAGACGTGTAAAACTGCGTATAATGAAATTACAAGAATTATAGTAAGCCAAAGTCTACTAATTGAAAGAACTTGAAGGGACAATGACTACAGTGAAAATAATAGTTTCATAGTTTGTACTCTCTCCCTCCCATCTCATCAAAACCAGAACCTCCCCTGCCCAACTCAACCACCCCTGGCCTGCTCAACTCACCACGTCTTGCCAATTGCCTACAGGCGCTTTTAGTCGTTCCGTTGTAGTCAGGTCATGTTTTGTGTGGTTTACTGGTATTTTTCGATGCTGAATCGAATGGGATGGGTCTCGGTGCTTTCAGACTCCGTCAAGCTGTTCAAGAGAATAATAAATGTGTAATAATTTGCAGCGTTTTAGACTGGTGAGTGAAGGCATAATAACTCGAACTAAACAAAGAAATAGCAATTCAAGTACCAACTTGTTAGAAGTACCATTGAGCTGGAGCGTACTGCCGCACTTACTGAAATGTTGGACAAATTTTTTGATAATAGGCCAAATAGAAGCCTCCACTTCGCAGATTAAAACAAGCGGCAACAACACTATCCCTCTTAGTTTTTTTTTTCTCTCTCTCACCGGAGAAATCTCACACGATTTTTTGGAGGTGGCTTAATGTTTACATTTACGATATGTAAAATCATATCTAATCACCTCATCCTCAAGGGTCGAAGTTGTAAACGATCTAAAAATTCTTTTTGTACCATTCGACATAGTTGCTGGCAATGGTATGGGATTCCAGAGCTCTTTTGTAAACTCATGGCTCCCCACAAGACAAACACACACTTTATTTCTTCACAACACCGGAATCAAATGGCATCATTAAACAATTCCACTCAACACTAATAGAACATATTAATGTGTCGTTAATGTTAATGATAGACAACTCCATTAACTCAGTTACCAAAATCACTACTTTTGAATTACTCTACAGATATATCAACCATCTTCCCATGCTAGAACTTACCTAAACAAAATGATTGCTCGCCATTATCTTAGCCAACACAAGGCTAAAGTCAAAGCTCTACGAGCACATGGCAGACAAACTTACGAAATACAAATAAAAAAGGTTATTGAAACCAAAAATTCAGGAAAATCCGACCCCCCTGAAATATCATCCGAAGCCTTTGTAAAAACTTACAATGACAGCAAATCTTAAGTTAAATTCAACGAGGAGGAAATCAAAACAGGAGACCTTGTGCTAAAAACCGCCATCATACACCTACACCATCGCAACATGCGAGAGATAATTCATCTATCCAACATTGAATCGCCGCGTAAATTTTTCGCTGCCAAGTTTAAAATGCACAGAACGACACATTATCACCAACGGACATACTCATCCATAAATACGGTTTAAAAGCACCAGAGCTAACACACCAACGTTGAAATCGTTAGACGATTAGTAGTTAACTTCTATGTGGAGTTAATCAACCAAAGGAATCGTTCTGACAAAACACTCCCCTCGACCTTCTGTTTAAACTTATTCCTGTACCCACTTCTCAAAGCTGACTGTTATAATCGTGTCAGAAACTTCACTTGACTATCTTTAGCAAATATCGACACACAAAATTGATTACTCAAAACGAATAAATTGACGTCACAGAACATCTCTCGCCTCCCTGAACAGATGTGTCAGAGATTCTCAATAGATCCTCATATCAATAACAGCTTACACTCTTGCTACAGATTTTCACTCGCACTACCATTGGTCCCCACAGTACTCCCAACTCACACATTACTTACAACCTCAGGTTTAAATATCATAAACATGACGTCTAACCCATCTTTGCTGTCCAGTCAAAACCTGCACAGATTATAGAAGGATACCACACAATCACTCGCTTCTACAATCTCGGAACTCAAACTTCAGAAGTCCAGTCTCTATATACACACTGAAATACAGTACTAAACACTATCATTCGCACCGACTACATACCTTGACCAGACCTATTAGCAACCTCCATTAACCATACTTCCACTCTGATCTACACAAAAACTCAAAAATCTAAAAATAGAAAGACCAATAAGAACTAAACATCGATATACTAGAGGCCTTATTGATGGCTTAGTATCATTAATCAAATGTGCAACTGGAAACCTAGACGCAGAAGATGACGAAGCACCACAACCAGGAAACACTCCATGCACAAATCGGCTCTCAGTACTCAATGACTTTTGCTCTAAATTTCAACAAGACAATGGAAATAATCAACCACAATAATTGGCAATTAAAACGGGAAGGGCTTTTAATACTGGCGAAGTTACCCACATCGAACCAACCAATGATCTTTTGGAACATTAAAACTGTTCAAAATAGACGACCGTGTATATTAGCTTTTCGTGACACATGGAGATTTGTTAATCAATTTATATACAAACCACACTTCTGTGCGTCTAGTTTGTAAATATTGTCACCCAAAGCCCATGATGTCAGAGGCTGCTTTTCTATTATATGCGAGGTATGTTGGTATTAAAGTGTCTTTTTTTATTTTTTTTATTCTTTGGTTGACTTTTCCTGTGCATGATTGTTGGGTAGCTGTTAGTCTTGATTATCTCGTCGGAGGCAACATTAAGAATTGCGTTCAGGTGGACAAAACACCATAGATAGTAAATTGATACACTTATCATTACAGAAGCCCACGAACGATATAAAAGCTTTGTTTACTTCTTTCTTTCAATTACGTTCATTTGTGTATTCGTCGAAGAGCATTAAAATGATCCTCATAAGCAACAAACCAAGCTTCACATTCTCACGATATCAAACACAGGATAGAGTAGGGAAAGCTAATTCTATATCCAATCAACATTTAGTGAAAAATTACCGTCAATATACGGTCATTTACTACAATTTACTTTTCTATTACATGAAACGAATTAACAATAAATTTAAAAAACGGCGATCGAAAATAGAAAAAAAGAGATCCTTAACTGAAACCACTTACTTTCCATCAATAAACGATTCAGCCTTACAGATTCATTAAGGCTTCAGACTCGGTAATTGAGGAAGGCGCAAAACAAACCTATTACCTATTCGTTGCTAGTTCATTACGTTCGAACGCAAGGGTTTTGAATAGCATCACCAACTTGACAAGAGTTGCAAAATTAAAGCTGTAACAGGAGCGCTTCAAGACGAAATTGAAAAACGAATTGGTCTTCTTTGTAAGCTCAGATTTACGTCATCTGTTGTGGAAGTTGTCGAAAGAATTGAGGTGTCTCTAGGAGAGATCAGAAGTCTGTGATAAAACTTCCGTTATCCATCTACAACAAAAACAGGAAGAGAGCAGTTGATAAAACTGGAACATTAGATTGTATTTACACCAATTAAACTTGAGGCGATGTTGATAACGATTTTTGCGGAGTTCACATTCAAATAAAGCTAAGACATTGTTTGGAGAAAGGACATATTCAAGTGATTAACTACATAATAGGTCTCTATCATCAAAGCAGTGACGTTGAACCATCAACTAAGAGCATTTTACCAAGAGGGGAGTTGTTTAACCCTCAATTGTCTGGACATCCTACGTCTCAGAAGAGCAGCTAATTATTATTGAATAGAAGAATTTAGCTTGCTAAATACTCAACTGTAAGGCATGTCAGACACTTATCAATAACTTCACGATTCATTCCAGGAGGATACTCCAAGAGGCACGTTCAGCAGCCATTGCCAGTTCAAGCTTACTGAGTGAAGCTCGTTTTGTGCCTACTGGAAACATCAGATCCACCTAGTGGTGATCCTGGAAGCAGGATGGGTAGTGGTGACCCCTATATGCACACAGATTCCTTTGCAGGAGAAAAGCTTTCAGAAGTTCCTACAACTAAACTGGGGGGGTCAACACACTAATATGTTTTTTGGCAGACGCTCGGAGAATTGACGAACTAGTCGAAGTGGCGCAGGCAGACTGGAGGACAAGTTGTGACCCATTGGGAAAGTGATGTGGCTGACATCAAACACCCGTAACGCATTTAATACTGTAGGTGGACCAACATCTCAAACATGCTGTGGAGTTTTTCCTGGTCTGTAGTAGTTGTGGAGGATGTTGGGAAGTTATCTAGTATACTAGAGCCTTTGTGCTGACAGGTGGCATAACCCTTGTGTAATAATTTGCAGTTTCTTTGATCTGGCAGACTGACTTTGCAAAGATCAGCACAGCCAAGTCATCCACATAGGCGTAAGGCTCGCAGTCAGTCTCCATGAGCCTCCTGAGAAGACTTTCGAAGAATGCAATCCAGAGTGCTGGTCCAAGGACCGAGCCCTTCTCAATCTTTCTCTAGACGTTGACATGCCTGTATTCGATTGTAGCAGTTCTGTCCATCAGATAACTTCTGACAAGCGAGTACAGGTTGTGGGGGATTTCAACACCTTCAAGCTCATTAAGGAGTGGCGGCCACCAAAGGTTGTCAAACGCTCCTCTGATGTCAATCAGAACTGCTACGACGTACTTAGCCGGTGCCAGCAGAGAAGCACGCCGAATTTTGACAATGACATCCTGTGTGGACCTTACTTTGGTACAACCGTATTGCCTGCCTGTGAGGTTGCAGCCAAAGACTCCTTCGAGGGACTGCAACATCAAGATTTCTAATGTGTTGCCTAATATGGAAAGAAGGCTGGGCAGTCTCCATGATCGCGGGTCTGACTGATTGCAGTAACCTCCCTAATGAAGAGTGACAACACGCGCAGACTTCCACTGAGTGGGGAACTGTCTGACCTGCGGACAGTCATTAAATAAATTAAGGAGGCAGCTGGAGAATGTTCGCTCGGCCTTCCTTAGCACATTACTTTCTATTCCATCTGGCCCAGGATACTTGTTGGGCTTTAAGGTCGCAAGGGCCCTGCCCCACAATGGGATGTCGGGCTCTTTCGGAGGGTCCATGATCAGCTCCCTTGCTGCCCTCTGGACTTGTCTAATGAGCTACTTGGTCATAAGGGAATGCCTTCTCAAGGAGGGTTTCCAGTGAGCTTTCGATGCTGCAAGCCCAGCCCAACTCATTTTGCATCGCAGCTAAGACCTGCTCTATGTTTGTTTTCCCTATGGAGGACTTGTAATGTCTGTCCCCGGGTTTTCAAAGCTCTCCGTTTCCACAAAAGTTCGGCAGCCTGGCCGTTTGGCTCGTTTGATGGTGCGGTGGAAGGCCTTCTTCTCTTGGATGAAGGCAGTTCAGAGTGTGGCTCTGGCATCAGGGTCACGAGTGTGTTGGTACATCCTTCTGGCTCTCTTTACACTTTGCTTGAGAGGATTTAGTTCGTCAGTCCACCATGAGACTTGGATCGCCCTGTGCTTCTGTTGCCCAAGTACAGAGAGCCCAGCTGAGTCCAGTGCTATGGTAAATATGTCGACTTTGCTGTCCACCTATTCAGGTGTGGCAGCTTGCACTATTAGTTCGGTGTCTGCAGCACACAGTTCATCTTCCAGTACCCTACAGCATTGTGGCCAGTCAGCATTCTTTGTGTGGAATCGCTTTTCACGCGAGTCTTTGCAAAGGATGTTGTCAGCTGCAATAGCAAAGTCAAAACCATCTGATCGCTCTGTGTTGCACCTGGTACGACTCACCAACCTTGCAATTTGAGTAGCAGGGTGTGAGGCACAGCTGACGTCTATGCAAGATCTACCTCCCAGCCCATCATAGGTTGCATCAGTCATGGGGTCATTGGCAACAATCAAGTTGTACTTGGTAAGCAACTCTATATATACCTCGCCTGCCCCATCTAGGTCAGGGATCCCCACAAGGGTGATATGACATTAGCATCAGCACAGACTATGCATGGTCGTCCTGATAGGCCTGCTAGAGCCTGCTCGAGTGGTTGAAGGCTGTTGGCAACTGGTGCGCCAAATTGCCTGTAAAATGATATTACAACCAGCTCAAAGCCACCGGCTCGGATGAGCACAGCGGCCAAGTGCTGGCTGTTCAGGTGAGTGAGTGCGAGCATGTCAATGGACGGGTCAATGCAGATGAAGAGGCGCAGGTGGCGTTTTTATTACCTGCTATTGTTTTATTTGAATTTGTCATGTTATTTTTACTAATGGGGGGGGGGGGCATTCAGCCTCAGCTCCATGAGGGAGGGAGGAGGGCGCAGTAGCGGCTACTGCCGCATATGAGGGGCCTGGGGTACTACCCTGGCTCATTGAAGCTGCTTGAGTTTGGAGAGCTGGTGGCACTGGCTGCTGGGCAATTGCCCTACGCAGCTCTTCCCTCACGACAGCCGCCACAGTTTCCTGCAGCGGGGGAGTGGCAGGGGGCGATATCGTTGGGGGGGCATTAGCTTTGATTGCCAGCTTCGAAATTTCGAAGAGGCAGCTAGTGACGAGGTCCCGCATAGGTCCTGTCGCGTTGACCCTCATCCGTGCCAGCTGGCTGTGGATGATTTGAACGTATGCACAAATCTGCTCCATGTCCGACAGATTAGGGTCAACGGGGTGTTGTGTGCTTGTAGTAGCCGGGTTGCCCGGGCTACTAGGGGGGGAAGGGGGAGATGAACGCGGTTTGCCCGGTTCTTTCCGCCCTTGTTTGTTTGGACGACGAGTAGGTTGCTCATCGTCCGAGGAGGGAGGGGTCGAGCTTGGCGAGCCCGAGGAAGAGGCGCAGGTGGCGTTTTTATTACCTGCTATTGTTTTGTTTGAATTTGTCATGTTATTTTTACTAATGGGGGGGGGGGGAATTGAAGAAGCAGACTAATGTAGTGCACCCTTGTGAGTTCATTTGTTGTGTGTGTTAGTGGTATGAGCGAGAGGTGCTCGAAGCAGTGTCCTGGAAGCTCCCCCTCAGGCATATTGATTCTAGCCTCTTTGGCTGGTACATTGAGGGTCAAAGGGAGGCCCCCACATGCGCCACAGCTGCCAGTCCAGCCATCAAGCATGGCCCACGCTATCACCCAATCCAGGAATGGTCAAACCTAGTCTTTCCCCTTCCTCATTCCAAAGGCTGGACCTATATAGGGGATCGCTCATAGGTGTTAGTGAGCTACTTCCAGGACTGTCTTTCACTCATTATGAGTGTTACAAGTCATGTGTTCTGCCACGCAAGTCGTTGCAGTGTTGTTTGTATCTGGAATACGGTGCATATGTCAGCGTCGTGAGTTTTAATCCCCTTTAAGGCCATCTTTTACAGCCATGCAGAGGATACGGGATTTCGCGATCCCAGCTCATGGTAGGGGGTTCCCAATGTGTCATGTATGTGGAAGAAGTTTAAGTTGTGTCCCTTCAAGTCTGGCTCATTCGAACACGCAGGGAGTACAGCAGTGGAATTCTGGACCCCCAACTGCAGGGTGAGCACAATGTGGCGACAAGTACACTGTGACGCCCAGCCACAGTTAAGCCTTGTTGGATGTAATCCCGCAAGGACCTTGTAGAGGTGAGGTTGTCATTCTGGCTGGGCCCGCGCGGCTGTCCTCTTTAGTCAGCTCATACGACACGCAGGGAATATGGCAGCGATATTCTGGATCCCCGACTGCAGGGTGACGTGGCATAACAACACCCAAGCACGTAGATACAGAGAGCTGCATGGCGTGCTACTCAGTTTACGTTCATACATTATTCAAGTAATGAAATAATCACAATTACCTGTCATTCATCCCAAAGACACAGTTGTTTCTGACGAACATAGTACGTATACAGGTGGCATTTCCTACACGTTCGGATGCCACACCTGTATGATGAACCATCCTTGGCTCGACAATACTTCAGCCCGCAAGGATACCAACCAATGCAGGTCTCTAGTCGACATGTACAAGGGGACCACATGCCTTGTGCCTCTCGGCATGTTGAAGGAGATCTTGGTACTTCCCTGGTAGCTTCAAATAATTGCTGACGGCCAGTCCCCCCTGGAGAAAATAATAAGGGAAAAATTATCACCAACTCGATGGATTGATCAGTGATAATGATTAACTAGTGCAAAACATTTATACTAACTAGGAAGAGCAGCCCAGGATTCGAGATCCACAGCTCTAGTATATGTGGCGTCACTGGCTTCTGTACACAAAGACACTATATGCCTTGATATGACTGCTGACTTTCCCACTTCGACTAGCATATTCATATCGTATCTCTCCTTTTCTTTTTCAATTTCCGGTACTCTGAGCGCCCCTGGATTTTTCTGTTACAAATAAAACAGATAATAACGAACACAAAAATATTTGATCATTGGGAAATTGACGAGAGCAGGACAAAAACGATTAAAAATGTCGACGAAAATTAACATTAGTGCAGTTTTTTTATTTTAAAACCAGCTTATACGTTACTAGGGTTCTCGAAAATTTCAAGGCAGTAGTGAAATAAGTTACCTATACAATGAAAATTTAACGTCGGTTTGTTAGAAGCAATCTCTAAAATTGTCGTTTCTTGACTTTTTTCAGTTTCCGCTATAATTCCAGAACAGGAAACAACACATACAGATTAACACACAGAACATTCTAACGATTTCATATCAACTAAGTGGGAACATATTAAGCCATCTGTCAACACCGTATGCCGTTTCGCAATAGCCGCCAACCCTTTAATTCCTCTGTCGCCCCTTTAACTTTCGTATTTTTTTCTCAAACAAAAATCACATGAAAACCACGCATGTGAAATATCACCTTTCCTCCTCAACTGTTGAGCTGAGAAACATTCAAATTCAGTCAGTATGTAATCACGGCCCCAGGCAGCATCACTGCTCACAGTTTGTACGTTTAAATCGTGTAGTGTTTCGTACATTTTATTGTACAACCATTTTTAAATTAAAACATATCTATGTTTTTCAGCCAAGAAAAGTTTTTACAACCCCTCTCAAGATTTTAAATCTGCAATTAAAAAATCCATTCTTTCGCACAATAATTCCATTTGGTACCTAGTTGTGCCTGCAATCTGATCGGACGAAACCCATGATTGTAATAGGCTAAAAATGGTTTAAACAATTAGCCAAAAACGAGATTATGGCAGTTCTATCGCAATTACGTCATGTTTGGTATCGTTTCCTAGGTTCGATTCTGAGTCGAATACGACGAGCCTCAGAGATGCAGAGTGCTTCTAGATGGGAAACAGTGGAATCACAGTAAATATAGAGAGGTGAATTCTAATAATTGAAGGAACTCATGAGACAATGTACGAAATTTTTGTTTTTGATGTTTGAGGCTTCCTCAGACAGCGCTAAGCTAATGACAAATGAAAAGATGACAGTAGTTTTGAAAGCATCCTCCTCGAAAATTCGATTTTGAATTTTATTTGAGGAAAGCCCTACTGCAAAAACGTCACGGAGCACTACATCCAACTCCCTTCCACCAAACTGCAATCGACAGCCAGGGTCCTCAACCTTGTTGACCATTCAGTGATTGACTCATCTGCTTTCTGTCGAGCTGAGTACAATTTCTTCCGGGTAGCAGAAAAAAGTCGAAATGCTAATCCAGCACAGTTCATCATAAGTTTTATCATCGGGATTAGCTGGTAGGCATAAACTCGGCAACAGTTTTGTATTACCGTCGGACAGTGAGGCCAATAAATACGACTTTTTCGTATCAGCGACGGTAGTTGGATATACTTTTAAAATATTGGTCAATCTGGACCGAAAAGAACGCCAATCTTGTGTAGCTTGGTCGAACATACCGGGTGGGGGTGCTTCCGCCATTTTCAATCACTTCACTTCAAAGTTCACGACTACACGCTCAATCACGGTAACTTGTGGGTTCGTTCTCTAAATCGTCGCCCTCTGCAGTATTTTGCGCTAATTTGAGCGGAAAATATTCTGAAATGGATAATACTCACAGGAAACTTGAAAGAAGGATAATGTGGTCTTTTGGAAACAATATCACAACTAACTATTTATTGTTATCTTTTAAGTAGGTCATAAATCGTTATAAAGGAATACGTAAAACTTCTGTGGCGGTTGTTTCAATAATAACTGTCTCGGCAAAGTTACCACAAAGATATAACTTTCCTTTCTACTTCGTGGAGCCAAGGAAAGTAAAAATAGAAACTTCCATGAGCTTTTGTAAGTTTCTTTTTCAAACCTTAACAGCGTTTTTTTCCAACGTTCAAAAGCCTAGCTACTTTGTTTTCACAATCCCTGTATAGTTGAAACGAATTTTTACCTCAATAGATGCCTACTACGTTATCTCACTTAAGAACCTCCATACCCCTGCAATGACTGAATGGTGTTATTTACTGCAGTCCCACTTCGTTTCATCAACAAATATACATAGTGTTCATTGTTTATCTGTAAACACGTTGGAATTTGGTGGGCCTACTGCAAGTCGACCCCCCCCCCCTTAACACGGAAACGTGTGATCTTTAGCAACAGCAATTTTTCAACTTATGAAAAAGACTTATCCCCTCTTTCCCTAACCACATGGCATTGAGTAAAGCCGTAAATTACCTGTCTAAGTTTTGACATGGCGTCCGAAGAGATGAATTCATCTTTGTTAACGTGGCATACGAAGCACATGACTTGATATTGGCTCTGCCCTCGTTCTTCTTCTCCCAGAACTAAGGCTTTCAGTATTTGTACTTCCTGAAGTTGATAAGAAAAAATAACATACTATCCTCAATACAAAATGAATGAACGAGGTAATTTAAAATGCACGTAAATTATTTGAACATTTTTGAAATTCACAGGGTATCTTTGAGAAATAAAACCTGATTATTTGCGAAACTTCACACAAATAGGTTCAGAGCGGAAAAGGGGGAGCGAAAATATTGCCACAACTGCTATTCAGCATCATCAAAATAGACCGTCATTCATTTTTGGAGATGCCACGTCTCCAGACACAAGCTGACAAACATGAAAGCAATCTCTGCAGGCACCGGGGAACTTGTAAAACCCGAGCAGTTAATCCGTTAATTCGGGGTAGCTATTGAGTGTCACAACTAATTCTGATATGTTAGAAGAATAAACAAGTACTCAAGAAAGCCGAGTTTGACATAATGCTGCAAACAACTACATGAGACTTTGTTCAGTTTATGAAACAAGTCCAAATTAATGGACTATGCAATATGTACTCAGAAATGATGTACTTAGAAATGTTTGCAGGGGTTAGTAGGCTTAACTTCAATTTCTAGGATATAAACTCAGCTTATAAGGGAAACTATTGTATGCAGTTAAGGTGGCAGAAAGCCACTAGAGAAAACATCAAATGAGCAGCTAGCAATGAGCTTTGGATTTCCTGTATCTCATCCCCAAATTCACGAACCACAAAATATGGACAACCTCGTTGTGAAATGCAAAGCAGGTGGACATTTACCAACACTGGCCAATTCATGTATGCATTTTGTCCTTCTCCTTGCAGTGGAGAGCAGATTAGTGAGTTATTCTCTAGAATGAGAACTGAAGACTTCAGGAAGAAGCTACAGCAAGTCAGCACCATGAATTCTTCTCCACGAAAAGACATGGTCTGAATGTGAAGATTTTGAAAGTTTTTCTTTTTTTTTCAAGAAGATGTTTCACACTTTGCAAAATTCTAGTCAATTAATTCTCGGCCGATTGGTATCAAAACTTCAAGATTCAACACTTAACCACAATTAACTTGATTATATATATAAGTTATATTTAGTTAAACGACGAGGGGCTTTTTAAAAAGAATTTTATTCTCACTCAAGAAACTTTGAACAATTTACAACAGAGGGGAGACTGGGAGAACCGACGCGTACAGTATGGCAGCTAGACGAGAACACACCGAGCTGCGCGAAGGTGGGGCGTTTTATAGATTTCCCTTAGCCGACGCAGCGGCATACATCGTAGTCGGCAATATTATTGTTAACAGTGCGGTTTAGTAAGATATAACTTATATATAATTAATTACAGTAGGGGGAAAATGAATGGGGGAGGGGCATATAATAGGAATACATGGTCTTCAGAACACTAACGAAAGAAGAATACAGGTATGTTTCCTTATTAAATGACTGTTCCTAAACCCTCGACAAGGGTAATATCAGCCATTGGCTTAATATGCAAGACCTGCAACATCCACCGAACTCACATCTGCAGAGTTGCGACAGGTATTTGGTCGTTTGCCACTCTTCTGGTAGAGAACTGTTGCCTATCTGTCTTGTCAAATTGGAAGGCATCAAGAGCATTACAACGTCGCAGACATAAAGACATATTTCGGGGCATTGGCTGTTTGGAGGGCGAATGTCATCTGACAGTTAAGCCCAATACCACTCCTATAAAACAGGCTCCTCGAAGGGTACCTCTTCGAAATGAACTCAAGACCAAGCTGACTGAGCTGGAACACAAGGTCATTATAGCCAAGCAGACTGGACCTTCGGTGTGGGTTAGTAATTTGGTTATTATTAAGTCGCCCCGAAAATTCCGAGTTTGTTTAGTCCCCATCCCCTGAACCAAGCCCTCCTCTGCACAGAATATGAGATCCCAAAAATTGAGTTCATCACACCTGAACTCAACAATGCCCTATTATTCACGGGGGTTGACACTTAAGACGGATTTTGGAATATCAAACTAACAAAAGAAAGCTCCATGCTGACCACATTTTGGACTCCATTTGAAAGGTATAGGTGACTCCGGCTCCCCTTCGGCATAACAGCGGCTGTTTACGCCAACAATTGGGGTCGGGAGTTTGAACTCGCGCAAGGCAACCTTTCCTCAGCTCCGCTCGCTTCTTCTGCACCGCTTCGCCTCACCCCACCTTTATCGCAACGGACAGCCGCTCACTCGATCGCTTGCCGACTCGCGTTCCCCACTTCGTCCTTCTGGAGCTGCCGCGCGGCCTTATACTTCACCGTGTTACAGCTTGTCGTTGCAATCTCAAGTCTGTCGGATTGCTACGGATCGTCTTTCTTCCATTCTACGATTTGAGTCATCAGCATCTCCTTCATCGTAAAATCCGCCATAAATGCAAGACCCTTGGATCTTCGAATTTCGTTCTTTAGCTTGCCTTCCATTCAACTTCTACAGCTCCAGAGAAGGACACGAGGACCTCATTCAACTAATTCAACTTACAACTCATTCTGCTCAACTCTCATCTGATCCACCAGTCATTCTGCTCAAATGCCATTCATCCAATTCAACTTTTCCTCCACATTATTCACTGGTATTGAAATAATTTCACCGCTTCAGATCGAGGTAAGACAGAATACTTCCACGAACTACAGCTTATCCGAGCGTCCCTCGTGATTTCTCCGCTTTCGAACGGCAATTGAACTTAGTGTGCCCAGTTTTCTTTATTTTATCAAGTATTTTATTTTGCCAGTGGAGCTCCATGCGTTCGTTTGTTTTTCCCCAAGTAGTCTTTATTTTTATTTCATCAATATAATACCACCAGTTCGTGAATATTGAGTTTGTTTTGTTTTCTTTTCAAACCATTTCACGCACAAACAGCGGCGACAGATGAATATCAACGGCGTCTACATGAGGCTTTTGAGGGGCTGAAAGACATTATTATTATTCAGGATGACATATTAGTCCTTGGTCGAGGAGAGTCAGTGGCAGAAGCATCCTAACATCATGATGAAGCACTGGAAAAATTGCTACAACGAGCACGAAAAGTGATTATTAAATTCAGTAAGGACAAAATAAAGCTTAAACAGACCTAAGTCACCAATATGGGCCACGTGGTAAGCAAATATGGCTTAAAAGCAGATCCTGAAAAGATATCGGCAATCAATCAAATGAGAAATCCTGTAGATGTTCATGAACTCAAAACTTCTATGGAACTGGTGATCTACATGGGAAGTTCATACCAGATCTTTCAGCCATCAGCGAGTCACTACGCCGACTCACAAAAAAAGATACTCCATGGCTGTGGACCCATGAATGCGATAAAGCAGTTATGACAATCAATGAATTAGTCATTAAGTCTCCAGTCTTGGCATACTACGACCCTAACAAACCAGTTACGCTTCAGTCGGATGCCTCAAGCAAAGGACTCGGCGCTGTGATTATGCAGGATGGGTGTCCGATTGCCTATGCATCAAGGAGCTTGACTGGCAGTGAGTCAAACTGGGCACAGATCGAAAAAGGATGCCTGAGCATTTTATTCAGCTGTGAACGTTTCCCTCAGTATCAAGTTGGTGGTAAGGGTGTAATCGTTGAAATTGATCACAAGCCGCTTGTCAACATATTTAAAAAATTGCTTCTCAAGGCACCCATCCGACTTCAATGCATGCTACTTCGATTGCAGCGATTCAATTAGAAGGTCTCGCATATCAAAGGAAGCGACATCTTAATAGCAGATCCACAATCTCGGATACCTTTTCCTGACAAACCACCTGTTCACTTAAAGGAAATCTATCAAATGGACTCGATTCATGAGGAGTTAGGGACCTTGAAAGTTTCTGACAATATCAATTGGATGCAGAAGAGCCTGCAAAGAGTGCGAAATTAAACCAGCCAAGACGAAACTCTCTTCAAACTTGCTGCAACTATCAAGAGTGGCCAAGCCACAAGGAGCAATTATCTATGGGAATACAACAATATTGGGATTATAAAGACGAATTAATGGTGCAACATGTCATAATTTATCGAGGGAATCCAGTAGTCATTCCAAAATCTATGCGGGCTGAATTTATAGAAAAGAATCATCGATGTCATATAGGACAAAATGCTTGTCTCCGCAGAGGTAGAGAAACTATATTCTGGCCATTAATGACAGCAGAGTTCAAGGAAACAGTCAAAGGATGCGACAAATGTCAAAAATTCAGTCCCTCTCAAACCAAAATCCCAATGAAATCCTATAGGATTCCATCTCTTCCATGGGAGCGCCTATCTCTTGACGCCTTCAAAATCGAAAGTGAAGATTACGTGATTGTTGTTGATGCGTACTCCGATTTTTTTGAACTCAAGAAAGTCAACAAAATAACTGCAAGCGCCATCACACATTTCCTCAAAGAAAATTTTGCTCACCACGGAATACCACAAGTCCTCATCACAGACAATGCACTCACAGCTCGTCGGGAAAGAGATGGTGAAGTTTGCCAAAGAGTGGGAATTCCTGCATGCCACATCAGCCCCATTTCACGGTAAGAGCAATTGGAAAGTCGAAGCAGCAGTAAAAAGTGCTACACACATGATCCTGAAATGTAAAAAAGAGGGAACTGACGTTGATACAGCATTGTTGGAATGGAGAAACACTCCAACGATAGACATGGGCTCAAGTCCTGTTCAGCGTCTTATGTCCAAGAGGACCACAACAACCATTCCCACTGCTCCACACCTCCTGATTCCAGAAACCATCCCTTACGTGAAAGATCTCATAATGTTTAAACGACAGAAGGTAAAAACCCATAACGACAGAATGCACCTACTACAAATTGGCCAAGAAGTTCTAGTCAAACCAGCGCCAGGTCAGGGTAAGCAGTGGTCAGAGGGAGTCATTAGACATTCTCATGGCACACCATACGACATTGAAACAGAAGGTAAACAATATCGCAGAGATCGAACCTGGCTAAAGCAACCACCACCCCGACAACCAACCATCTCCTTTCTGCAACTGAAAACGACAAGTCCAAAAGCATGCCACCATGAACCGCCATACACTGATCCTTCTAACCAGGAGAGTCGAGGAGAGTTGTCATTAACGCCCAAAGCCAATGAACAAAATATAGGTAACGAAACTCACCAAATGGACAAACCATCAGACCCTAGGACAAGTATGAAGAATAGGACATCCATATCCTGTACATCAGCATCAACAAATAAGCCAGCGACCAGGACCTCTCAAAGTTCGAAACCATCTCCAATGCTCGCCACCAATAAGGCACCTATTACAATGGTATGAGGGCAGTTACCTTCCCGACGTCGTCTCGAAACGTGCCCGTGTTTTTCTTCCAACTAATTTTCTTATTAGAGATCAGTGGTGTTAGAGATTATCAGGGGTGTTCGATTAGGGAGATTTGGAACCATAAAACAGGGAGCTTCCCCCTGCTTTGGGCTTAACCCAGTGCGGATTCATCACAAAACAGAAACTTGCCACCATGTGATGGAAAATCTTATTGCGACTTAAGCTCCTTGTTCTAGAATTAATACGGTCAATATCGTACGTACTCCCGTCCTCACTTAGTGTGATATCGTAACATATACAGTCATCTTACCTTTTGCTGGTTGTCTCCAACCAGCCCCCTCTTGCCTACCCAGTATTACTTAGTTCATATCGAGGATCGTGTAAGATGGGGCAGAGAAATATAGAGAAAACCCGTGAAGAAATTCAAGTATTAAGGAATTTATTTAAAGGAACAATACAATCTAACGAGAGGTTAATGGCGGCACACATAGTAGAACTAAACTAGTTGAGAATGGAGGAGAGGGAGTACTGATAGTCTGGGAAGAACTAATCAGGATGGCACTACATTACAACACTCCCACTAAATCCTACATTATTCTAAGAAAAATGTTTACACAATAAATGAAATAGTTGAATCAAATTCCAAAACAAATATATGAAAATTAAATAAGAATCACATTAAGTATCACAAACAAAAATAATTTCACGATCGATTCTTTTACTGTTTCCATGGTTGAATATTTCCTATTTAAACATGATCAATATTTATAGCACCACGAAACTTTTCAAATTTAGTTACAGCTAGGCCCTTGGTCAATACATCGGCGGTTTGTTCATCAGTTGGAGCACATACGAGCTTAAATACGCCATCTGCTACAAGATTTCTCATAAAATGATGTCTAACTTCTATGTGTTTATTCCTTTTTGTTTCAAGAGTCGATGCCATCTTAATACAAGACTGATTGTCCTCAAAAACTGTAATTGGCTTCGCACAATGAGCAATTTCATTAATTATGTTTCTAACAAAAATGCATTCTTGCATACAGCTTGAAAGTGCGACATATTCTGCCTCACTAGTGGACAACGCTACAACTGACTGTTGGTGATTTTGTCCCAAATTTTCATCACATAACTCAGCTTTATTCAACTTCAAGTTCGGAGCAATAGGGACCCTATGAGGTTTAGCATCACTAAGCTGAAAAACGTTTAGTACCTTCTCAATTAGATTTTTCTGGCTTACAGTAATTTTATTTTCGTAGATATTTATTTCTAAACCAAGATAAGTTAATGTTTTAGATGAACTGAACTCCTTCAGATCAAAAAATGAGGTTAGTTGCTTTTTAATCTTGCGAATTTCATTCTCAGATTTTGAAAATACGAGAAAATCATCAACCCAAATCAATATCCAAATACTTTTGGAATAATATAAACAGGGGTCACTTTGCGATCTCTTGAAATTCAATGACTTGAGTTGTTCATTGATATAATCGTTGAAACATTTGGGGCTCTGGCGCAACCCATACAAACTTTTTATAAGCTTACAAACATTACCTTTCGGAACTTCTAAACCATCTGGTCGTTCCATATATACAGGTTCACCAAGTCTAGAATTTAAGAACGCAGTTTTACAATCTAGTTGTATAATTTTCATATCATAGTCCACAGCCAATGAAAATAACAATCTTAGAGTAGTCATCCTTGCAACAGGTGAGTAAATTATTTCCTCTTCAACCAAAGGTTGTTGGTAACCGCGGGCTACCAGTCTTGCCTTCATTTGAGGAGATCCATCGACGATTTTTCTGGTGAATACCCACCTGGAGTCGATGACAGGAGTCTCGGGAGGGGCTGGTACCAACTCCCAGGTACCATTCTGCTCCAGCGCTTATCTAGTTCTTTCTGGACAGCAACCATCCATCCCTTATCCGATTCTATGGCCTCCTTATACGTATTTGGGGAATTCAAATAAATGAGAAAATTCATGGATAGTGCCAATGAAGTTACTTAATCATCAAACCTTATTGGTGGCCTTCTCTCTCGATTTCCACGACAGAGTACAGGAACTGGGACGGTGGGTGGACGTCCTGTTGACAGAGGTGTAGGATGAGGCACTTCTGGAGATTTAATTTGAGTCATTTTGGTAGGTGTCTTGGGAGAGGTTTTCGGTGTAATTGGAGTTATCTTTTGGGTCAGCCTCCACCTCAATTTGGTGAAGTAGAGGATTTTTGTCGAATATCACTGATCTCGCTGTAATAATTTTGCGGCGATTAGGATCCCATAGCCTGCAACCATTATTACAATAACCCACCATCACCATACGAGAAGAGCGAGCAGCGAGTTTTCCCTTACAATCTTCTGCCTTAATGTGAGCATATGCTGTACATTCGAAGACTCCTATCCTATTCAGGTGCGGTTTATATCTGTACCAGAGTTCAGCTGGTGTCACATTGGTTGGCAAAGCACGAGTGGGTAGCCTATTCAATAAATACATGGCTGTAAGGGCTGCTTCGCCCCACATCTCTTTAGGTAGGTGAGATTCAAAGAGTCCTAGAGACCTAGCCATCTGCATTATCTTTTTGTTGTAAGATTCGGCTTTACCATTCAATTCCGGATTCCTAGGTATATTATAAATAAGAGTGATTCCCTTTTCATCACAAAATTTTCGAAAAGGAAGACTGGTATATTCCCCACCACAATCCACAAGCAAGAACTCCATGCATCTGCCCAACTTGTTTTCATCAAGGCTAACGTACTTGCGAAAATACGATCCCACTTCGTCTTTTCGTTTCATCAAATATATCATACCAAAACTGGTATAATGATCGATAAAAGAGACGTAATACGAATAATTTGCGTGACTAGTCGGTGTCATTTTACGCATCAGAAGAGACGATGTGTAACTTAGCTTTCCTATCTTCTGGAATTTCATCCCTGAATGGTGCGTGTGCATGTTTTGATTTCGTACAAATTTCACAGATCCTAGTTACCGGATATCTACTTGAATGTCCCATTCTTCTATGCATAAGTTCAGCATTAGGAATACTATTACAAATATTCGCTACTACCTCGGAACTCAGCTTCAATGCTACACAAAACAGATTCCCTCTTCTTTCGCCGACCATAACAACGCGACCATTTTTCGAAACGTTCACGAGATCACCTTCGAAAGTCACTTCAAAACCCTTATCAACCATTTGTTTTACCGATAATAGGTTGCAAAGAAGATTATCACACACGTAAACGCTTTTCAATACGAGCGGGGCATTTTCAAAAATGTTAGCACTGGTAAGTCACCAACAGTTTTCGCTACAACATATACGCCGACCTTCGCGACACCAATCCGATGTTCACATCCGCTTAAATTTCTCAAAAACGGAGCATACTCTGGTTTGATCAAATGGTTAGTTGAACCACCATCTATTATAAATTCAACAAGTGGAACATCAACAGCTAAACTGAAATTGGTTTATTTTGCTTTTGATTCGCTCGGGTTATTCAAGGTAAGGACTGCTATTTCGCCTTCTTCTTCTCTACATTTATTTGTGATGTGTGTGATTTTTCGTGACGGACATTCCGAACGTATGTGTCCACGTTCATTGCTCCTGTAGCACTTACCGGTGAAAGTAGATCCATGTGAATTAGCATCTTGTCTGTTTGAATTAGACGACGATGTCTCTGGATAACGAAAATGACGTCTGTTTCCACGAAAATGGCGACTTCCTCGTCTGGAACCTCGAAATTGAGAATATCTTCCCCTACCTCTTCCGTGACTAAAGAATGCATTCCCGGGATCTTCTTTCTCCGAACTCCCTGCATTTTTATTAGAAATTCGCCCTGACTCAGTCAGTAATTTATTTTTTTTTGGTGTACTTTCTGGTCACAATACTTCTGCTTGATTCGTCAGAGGTAAGAAGGATGTCAATTGATATCACTACAGCATTAAATTCTTCTGGTAAGGTTGAAAGTAGCGTAAGTAGTAAGATGGGCAGAGAAATAAAGAGAAAACCCGTGACGAAATTCAAGTATTAACGAATTTATTTAAAGGAACAATACAATCTAATGAGAGGTTATTGGTCGCACACATAGTAGAACTAAACTAGTTGAGAATGGAGGAGAGGGAGTACTGATAGTCTGGGGAGAACTAATCAGGATTTCACTACATTACAACAAGGGATTTCTCGACGTGTTACCCCACATATATTGCGTCCAATACTCCATTCTGTATCATACTTCAATTGTTCTCTTAAAATCAATAAAATTGTTTCTTTACTTTTTTGTCGAAACCGAGAACATAACATTTACGCATCTGAAGCGAAACGTTTACGTAAGCCTCTTCCAACTTAATCCTTCCATAAACATAGCTGTTATACATATAAACGATATTATTAAACATTGGAAGTATTAAAAGATGAGCTTGATGATAATAATCCTTTTAAGCGTTTCCCCGTTCATGTTTTTGTTTTCTTTGTTTAATATAGTTATCATATTTGTTGAAAACGAGTCAGATTCGTACGTATATCCCAAAACGTTATAGTCGTGGATTCACTAGACGCACCGTGAAACGGAGTTTGGTGCAAACTTTACTCAATATCTCTTTAATGAAAATTTGCTAAAATCACTTACCATTCTGAAGTCTATCAGTTGAGTGATAAGTGTCCCGTCAGACCGCTGAAATTCAAGCATCACTGTATTGTCAGTGACATTGGCAGTAATCGTTTCTTGAAAAACGTCTCCTCCCTGCAACAACATACAATCGTAAAACTACAATTCTAAAACGAGGATGAATTGTAGATCGATTACAATCTCTTCGATGGATCTGCAAAAAGCCATCTCCGTGAAAGACGCTACTTGTCCTTATATTTATAGTATCTCTGTTGAAGTCGTAGACGTACGAAGGAGCCACTTAATCATTAAGTTACATTATGAGCATATCCCCTACGGACGACTTTCATTATTTTCTGAAATAGCCGTTAAAATATGTGGTGCGTAGCAACACCCAACTTTCCGCCACCCCAGTAAGTTCGAACACCAGCTACATCCACGAGCGCTCTATCTTCGTTCAACACATTTCTACAGGAACATAATCTAGGGACTAGTTAGTTGAGTCTTTCGTTAGTTTGATCGAAATCGTTAGAACCGTTTTTGAGAAAATTGGAATACCGATAAATTAATGTTCGACAAATCCTCGTTTCTGAGTTTACTTGTCGTTTATCTCCGTTCAACATATATATAAGTTATATTGTGAATAATGGTTAACGAAGTGACATGACACACAGTATTCTAAGAAGCCACCTGCAACAGTTCGTAAACAAGGTGACTCATTGCCAGCCATGCGAACGCAGCAAACTAAGTCGCTGCGTCGGCTATGCGAACCTACATAAACCCCCTCTCGAGCTCAGCTCGGTGTGTACTCGTTTAGCTGTCTTGCCGTCAGTATCTGTCCCTGTCTAACGTTTGTAAATTAAATTTTATTTGTGAAAAATTAAAAGTTTCTTTTTAAAAACTTCTTCGTCCCCAAGAAGAACTTAACTGGCGCAGTCGTTCCGGACCCGAAATTTCGAGGGAATATCGAAAAACGTCCAAATTCACGAGGGAACATCGCTGAAGAGGACACGCTTCGGGAACCGAGCTCAAGAAGAGGACAAACCAGGCAGACAAGCAGACAGAGACACCCCGCTGACAAAGGCGGTAAACTAAAAATCATTCATCGCTATAACTAAAGTCTACTCTTTTCGTTCACGCAGGCTGAAGAAAAATTTCCGAGCTAATTGGTCAGCTCGCTTTCATCCAGAGTTAAAGGGACAACTCATTTCATCGCCGACCTTCGACGTCGACCTCAACTTACTACTACGCATCCTCAAGTTTTGCTCATCCAACAAAGCCCTTCGACGTCAGGAAATCTCCATCGCTACTCTTCTCACAAGTCAGCACTCCTGCAGAAGCCGACTTCATGAGGAAACTGTGAGTCAACTTCCTTTCTTATAAACTCACGCCAACGTTTGTTGAATCCCCCGCTATAAATAATAATTTGCACACTACGAAGTAAATTAAAAAATAATAACATTTTTTCAATATTATACTTGAGAAACTAGGGACGCATTAACGCCAAAATTCCTAAATCAATTAAAAAATACGTTCATTACAAACTCCGATCCTTGGGACCCATAATCGAAGAAACGAACACGATGGCTCCAAACCTATCCAAGGAACAGTTGATTCAACAACTACAGACACAACAAACACTCATCGACCAGTTGCAACACACCATGCAACGATTGACACTAGGGAATCAACCCGAAAGGGGCAGAATCCCACGCGAGTATCTGGAGCTGATCCCGACGTTCAAAGGAGAACCGGAGTTACTACAAAGGTTCCTTCACATTTGCGAACGGCTGTTCGAAAGGTACTTCAATGAACAGGATGAGGACGGCTTTCAGAACGAGATGCTCGTGGCCACAATGGTTTCGAAAATACAAGGACCAGCCGCGGAGTTGATACCATATAAAAACTTGGAGTCATTCCGCGACATCACACACGCGCTACTTGAAACATACACCGACAAAAAGGACATTTACACGCTCAACATAGAGCTTATTCAAATTAAACAGTGAGGGAGAAACACCATTCCAATTCTTCGAAAAGCTACAAAAAAAATTAAACAACATCGTAGCTTACATACAAAATTATGAGCCTAACACGGCGGAAATTTTGACGAACCACAGCGCAAAGTTGACGCTGAGAGTCTTGTTGTCCCATTTGAAAGATCCTATGGGAAGTTTTCTAAGGAATCGTCAGCCCGAATCTTTAGGACAGGCACTCTCGATGATGACTAACGATTACCAAGTGGGAAGTTTGAATAAAAATAGTAGTCCGAATTTGTACAGCAAAGAAAGACAAAAGTTTAAACCGAATTACGGCAGTAGTTTCCGGCCAAATAACAATTATCGTCCGCAAACGTTTAACAAGTCCCCGAATCCTCAGCCATACCAGCAATTTAATCGTCCCAATGTCGCGCAACCAGAATATCAAAGTAAAGCACCGTCGCAACAAAGATCCAATTTTAGACCAACGTTCAAGCCACAATCTGACTTTAGAACGAATTTCCGACCTCAAAGCAGTGGGTCAAAAATGTCATGGCAAACGAACCTAAATAACGTTGAAACTAACGTAATAAATGAAGAGCAGGACCATTTTTTAGGCGTACCTCCCGTAGACGAGGGTCAGAAAAATCGGAAACCCCCCGGTTCAGTCTAATGCACTTGAGCCAAAATTCAAACAGCTTGCCCTATCTGATATCCCCGACAACAGGCCTGAAAATATTCATTGATTGCGGATCAATGGGCTCCTTCGTAAATCCGGAAGTGGCGAAAGCCAGGTTTTCCGCGAACATTAGGAAGGATCCTTTTGAAATCCGAACCGCCCATGGAATCTCTAGGGAGCAATACTCCACAGAAATACCATGCTGGAAACTATTCAAAATCCCCAATTTAGTTCTGCCCTTCAAGCTGTTTAAATTTCATGATAAATTCGATATGTTGCTAGGCATGGACCACCTTAGATATTTAAAAGCAACTATCGATTTAAAAAATAATAATTTTCACTTGCCTCACATTACTTTGCCATTGCATTTTTTAGAGGAGGAGGAAAAAGAGAGTGAGTTGCGAGAAATGAAAAAAAGTCGAAACGTACCAGGGAATATGGTACCAAATAACGACCTAGTAGACAAAAGAAAAATAAAGGAGGGAAACGATAAAATAATAGAGGAAAATAATAGAAAAATTACAAAAGGAATTGTTATGGGGGCACGAAATAATGAAAGTCCTGTAGAGACAAATAATGGAAAAGGGGCCAAGAAAAATTTAAATGAGGAAATTATTGAAAAAACCCCATGTTTAAAAGGCGGAATAAACTTCCAATTAGAACCCCGTATGTTTACGAGGATTAAAGTACCGGTAGAAAACATAGAAAATGGAGAAGGCATAGTCCAATATTTAAAAATAAATAGTGTCGAAATACCGGAAAGTATTGTGAAGGTAGAAAACAATTACGCACACATAGGTGCCATTAATACGAGTATCGAGAAACAAACGCTAAGGTTTTCAAAGCCAATTAAATTAGAAGAAATACCCGGAGAAAAAGAACTACAAAATAGTCCCAATTTAAATTATTACGATTGCGAGAAAATTAAATTCGACCCAAGTAAGATCGAAATGAGTCACATGAACCAAATGGAAAAAGAAGCAATAACTAAATTACTGTACGAATTCAAAGATATATTCCAAACCGGTGAAGAAAGTTTGTCATTTACTAACGGGGTAAAACATTTCATACGAACAACGGACGAGGTACCCGTTTACTCTAGGAATTACAGGTATCCGGAGGTTTACCGACAGGAAGTAAAAAGGCAAATAGAAGAGATGGAAAAACAAAAGATCCTTCGTCCCAGTTTTTCGCCCTGGAATAGTCCTGTGTGGGTCGTAGGAAAGAAACCAGACAACTCGGGCAAACAAAAGTTTAGGTTGGTTATCGATTTCCGCGGACTAAATGCCAAAACTGTAGACGATAAGTATCCTCTACCAGACATTTCCTCCTTGTTAGAAAAATTCGGTCGTTGCCAATACTTCTCCACTATCGACCTAAAGTCCGGTTTTCACCAAATCGAGATGCACCCGGACAGCATTGAAAAAACGGCTTTCTCCACTGAGAGTGGGCACTGGGAATTCTTGCGAATGCCTTTTGGCCTCAAAAATGCCCCACCAACATTCCAGAGAATGATGGATAACGTCCTACGAGGCATACAAAACGAAATATGCACTGTCTTCTTAGACGACATACTCGTTTACTCGACCAGTCTCCAGGAACATGTTCAGAGTCTCCGGAAAGTGTTTGAGAGATTGAGAAATGCCAATTTCAAGGTCCAAATAGATAAAACCAACTTTCTTTGTAAAGAAGTGCATTATTTAGGTCATTTGGTAACCCCTGAGGGAGTCAAGCCAGATCCGAAAAAGATTGAAGCGATAAAAAACTACCCGATTCCCAAGACTACAACCGAAATTAAAAGCTTTATCGGTTTGATCGGCTATTATCGTCGCTTTTTGAAAAATCTCGCCGAAATCACTAAACCGTTAACACAACGACTAAAGAAAAACAGTAAAATCAACATAGAGGACACAGATTACAAAGAAGCTTTCGAAACATGTAAGACACTCCTAACAAACGATCCAATACTGCAATACCCTGATTTTAATGAGCCATTCACACTCACCACAGACGCTAGCAACGTTGCGTTGGGAGCAGTGCTTAGCCAGAACGTTAAGGGTGGAGACCTACCGGTAGCATACGCTAGTCGTACTTTGAACGACGCGGAAAAACGCTACTCAACTATTGAAAAGGAATGTCTAGCAATACATTGGGCTACTCAATATTTCAAACCCTATCTGTATGGTAGGAAATTTAAAATTTACACGGACCACAAACCACTGCAATGGATCCACTCGATAAAAAACCCAAGCTCTAAATTGTTCCGCTGGAGAGAGAACCTTGCTGCGTTCAATTACGAAATCTGTTATAAGAAGGGAACAAAAAACATGAACGCGGATGCCCTCTCTAGAATAGAAATAAACAATAAGTAATTAAATCAAGAGAAAGAGCTGGATGAAATAAAGACATCTGAGTTTCTCACAGACCCGCAAGAGATAACCCAAATATTAGGCCCAGAGGACACGGATCACACGAACTCGGAGAACCAATCGATGATCGCATACTTAGGTGACAGCCGATTCAGTTCTCCAGATGATTCGGAAAAATCTAATGATACCGTTCACTCTAATTTCATAGGCAATGATGTATTAACCGTTCCCATTTCAGAAAGTCCGGTGAACCACGGAAAACATCAAATAGTCATGATTACCACCAAGCATAAACCCCATCCTCCTATAATTGAAAAACTTTTTGATTCCAAAATGAGAATTACAGTAGAAATCAGCGAAGAAAAACTTGAGACGGATATTATTAACTTCGTAAAAACATACGTAGCCCCAAAGATCAAGTACCTTGTCCACTTCAAACCAGACATCTATGAAACATTCAACCGCATTGTTACTAAGAATTTTATGAATTCTCAGATCAGATTCATAAAATGCCCATCAATGCTAACAGATGTGTTGGACGAAGCGGAGCGATACGAATTAATCAATTAGTATCATACCGGGGAAACAAACCACAGGGGAATAGAGGAAACGTATGAAAAAATGAAAAGGAGTTACTTCTGGCCCAATCTTAAAAAGTCGATCCAAATTTACATAAACAATTGCGAATTGTGTCAAATTTGTAAGTATGAACGAACACCTTTAAAGCTCAAATACAACATAACACCGACCCCTACGAAGCCATTCGAAATTTTACACATCGACAAGTTCACTATACAAGGGTCCAAGTTCCTAACAATAATTGACGCATTTTCAAGATACGCCCAGGCATATAATGTTAACTCCTCTAATAGTCTCGAAGTAGTTAAAGGACTTATTCAATTCTTCTGTCACCATGGTACTCCTCGCTCTATTGTCTGTGATAATGGGGCAGAATTCAAAGGGAGCCTAGTGAAAGATTTACTTAATTTACACAAAATTAAACTTCACTTCACTAGCTCTCAGCACCCAGAGTCTAATGGTTTGATCGAAAGGTTCCATTCCACCTTGATCGAACACGTAAGAATCCTAGGGAACAGAGACGAATTCAAATCGGAAACCATCAAAAACAAAATCATGTACGCAATTATTGCTTACAACAATAGCATCCACTCAACTACTAAATTAACCCCTTTCGAAATTATAAACGGTCACATAGACAGCGATCCAATAATAAAAATTGAATCGGAAGAAAAAATTGTGAACAATTACGTCAACCAACACAAGGAGAAAATAAAATTCATTTACGACCAGGTATACTCACGAAATGAGTCCGGAAAAATTAAAACAATAAACAAGAAAAAAGAGACTCGTGAAAACCTACCGGAAATGCCTGGAGAAATCTATGTAAAAAATAAGCAAATCAAAGACAAATCTAGAAATAAATATGTCAAAGAAAACGTAATTTCAATTAACAAAGAACTAAAAACAGCCGAGATAGAA
Source organism: Pachypeltis micranthus (assembly GCA_020466155.1). Classification (NCBI taxonomy): domain Eukaryota; kingdom Metazoa; phylum Arthropoda; class Insecta; order Hemiptera; family Miridae; genus Pachypeltis; species Pachypeltis micranthus. Next base: position 2,056,919 of record CM035772.1, on the reverse strand, counting down.
CCAAGACACCACAACACTCAGGAGAAAATTCATTTCTCAAACGTCAGAAGACCATTAAAATACACTAAACAGGGATTGGAAACAATCTGGAACGAAAATTTGGATAGATCAGAAGTCTTGGTGGAAGGATTCAAATTAAAATTAACGAGGGAAGATTTGTTGACACTTAAACACCGAAATTGGTTGAACGACAACGTGATAAATTTTTATTTCGCAATGCAGTGCAGTTTTATTATGCAATTCAGAAAAAATGAATGAAACCAAAGATAGTCCAAAGGTCTTCGCCTTCAACACGTTTCTATACGTATCCCTCGTAGCTGGTGGTTACGAACGAGTAAAGAACTACTCACGAAAAACCGACATCTTCGAGATGGATACGTTACTCATCCCAATATTCAAGTCATCTCATTGGAGATTAATTGTAGTAAACGTTCCAGAGCGGAAAATAATATATTTGGATTCTCTGAATCAAGAAGGGAATGATATCATGGACATTATGGAACTATACTTGAAAGAAGAATTCAGAAACAAATTAGGTTCAAATAGTCAGGAAACTTGGCAGAAAATACACCTCACCAACATTCCACAACAAAACAACTCAGACGACTGTGGCGCGTTTGTATGTAAATTTGCTAAATTATACACTAAATCAAAATCAGTAAATTTCGAGCCAACAGAAATCAGCGATTTCAGAGAAGAAATGTGCTTAGAGATCTTACACAAACACATTAACTAAACATACAAACCTCACACCTACACTCACGTTCATTTGTTACAGAATTATCTTCTTACTGTTCACACTAGTGAACGGAATTGACATCAGGAACATTACAACTAACCCAGGGTTACTCTCTGCTACCATGGGACCCGCAAAATTAATAGAAGGATATCACACATCAACTCATTACTACTTATTGGATGAACTCCATGAAAGGATCGATTCATTTAGGATTGGTTACCATAACGTTTTAGACGAATTGCGCAATGACGCCTCTACTAAGCAGAAATCAGATATGCTAATAACCTCAATTAATTTTACATTTCAAATAATAGACCAAAAACTACAAAATTTCATCGTTCCGAAAAATCAAACGAGATCCAAAAGGGGACTAATCGATGGTTTAGGATCCTTGATCAAACTTGTAACAGGAAATTTAGATGCAGAGGATGAAAGAAAATATAACACCATTATATCCCATCTTAGGCAAAACCAAGAAGATCTCCAAACTCAAATAAATTCGCAGTATTCAATAAACGAAGCAATGATAGCAAATTATAACAAAACTATGATTGTCATTAACCATAACAATAGGGAATTGGAAAAGGAACTGAGATTACTCAAACAGTCTCACTCGGGTGAATCCTTGCACGTCCGTGCAACCAACGATTTGCTGGAACATTTCCAAATCATGCTGAACCTAATAATAAACATCGTCCAAGATGTGGAGAACTCTTTGACGTTCTGTAAATTAGGCAAACTGCACCCAAGCATCTTGAACACGCAACAGCTTTACAAGGAATTAAAAATATTATCCTCATTTTACGGTCCCAGGTTTCTGAGTGTTCAAGAGAACAACTTAAATTTCATTCAAAGTCAAATCAAAGTCCAATGCGTCGTTAGTCAGAGAGAAATAATATATTTCCTCGACATTCCCCTTGTTAATCCTGTTAACTTTGAACTTCAACATTTAATGCCAATACCAACTAAGGTAGGCAACGAATACTATAGCATAATTCCCCAAGTAAAATTCCTTCTCAAATCTTCGTCAGAGGGTTAGCCTACAAGAAAAATGTAAAATAGATCAGTTAACCCTATGTCCGGGACATTTGATAACTGAAGCAGACTTCATCTGCGAAACCAATTTTGTAAGATCTGGTAAAATAGAAGATCATTGTAAATATGTTAAAGTCGAGATTAACGACAATTTTGTAAAGCTTGTGACAGATATTAACCAATTTCTTTTAATATTTCCTCACAGTGACGTTGTAACGATTGTCAAAAAGGACGGAGTAGAAATTAAAACATTACAAGGAGTGTATTTGGCTAAACCAGGAAAGAGTCATCTGCTTTATAAAAACAAAACTTTGTTTGCGGCCCACAAAGCAATATCTGGAAAACCAATTACAATGAATGAGGTAAATCTTCGGATTAAGAATGTCCTTCAGACAAACGAAGAAATCAATTTGAAAGATCTTGTGCTAACCTCAGTAATATCCAGTAACGCACACGTTTCGGAAAGATCACTAATTTCAGATCTAGCTGCGCCGAGCCTTTGGACAATCGCACTGTACTTAATGTGTATAAGTTTTGTTCTCTTTATTGTAATCAAATTCAAAATTCATTTGAGGAAACACAATTCTGTCACCAGCTAAGTTGTATATATCATATTTTTCTATTACTGTTTACAGCGTCATAACTATTACTACTACTATTACGATATTGTTTAATTTTTTTCCTCTAAGGGGGGAGGAGTTATATTGTGAATAATGGTTAACGAAGTGACATGACACACAGTATTCTAAGAAGCCACCTGCAACAGTTCGTAAACAAGGTGACTCATTGCCAGCCATGCGAACGCAGCAAACTAAGTCGCTGCGTCGGCTATGCGAACCTACATAAACCCCCTCTCGAGCTCAGCTCGGTGTGTACTCGTTTAGCTGTCTTGCCGCCAGTATCTGTCCCTGTCTAACGTTTGTAAATTAAATTTGATTTGTGGAAAATTAAAAGTTTGTTTTTAAAAACTTCTTCGTCCCCAAGAAGAACTTAACTTATATACAGAAATAATTACAGAGAACGAAATGTGAGTATGGGTGGCTAAAAGACACTCTGTTAGATTGATCACATCTGGTGAAGCAGTTACCCCGGAATTTACGGAAATGTCCGAAAAAAACATTACTTTCGACACATTTTGTTTTTTATCTCTGTTCAATGGACGGTCAGAGAAACATTTATTGAGAACAATATGTAGGTATTAACTACTTGAAAACATCCTGAGAGTTTGGTGAAAAACGCTGCAGCCGATTTGCCAAAACCTATTTTTGCTTCATAGGCCTATATCTCCGTTCACCGTATTTTCATGGAGATTTGTACGGAGAAGAAACGTTAGGTATTGATTAGTAGAAGATAATACTCGCCCTACTATTCGCAGCTTCACTAGTGAAGCATCTACATGTGGTGGTCACACGGACCCACTGCAGGAATGTGAGGTTATGGCAGTACACCAACGCAAGTATGAGGGAGGCGAGAGGCCAAGTTGGAATGGCCAATGCAAAAGGGCTAAAAGAGCCTGTTGAAACTGTGGCTGTCATGGGCATTGGAACAGAAATTGTCCTCAAAGAAAAAAAGAAGGCACCAGCGTCTACCTGCAAGTGTCACTAGTCGGGAAACGCATCAGCACCAGTTTAGAGAGGGAAAGCTTGGTGCTAAGAGAGTACTCCCTCAATGAGTCATTCACGAATTTACAGGGTCGCACAGCTAGCTTACAAGGCTCTGTGGGAGGAGAAATGTGCACCATGGTTGTTGAAAAAGGAGCAGCAGTTACTGTAGTTCAAAATGATATTGGAGTAGCCATGGGAAAAGGGCCTCTAACTGATCCTCAGACGTTAACTGCTGCAAATGGACTACCTATCAAAACCAGTGGTCACTCAACTTGAACTAGGTCTAGAGCCGTGTTTTGAACACCCAGTAATCTTTGCGGACATTAAGGAATCATGGTTACTTGGACTCGACTTCCTGGCTCAACACGGTTGTATTGTCGACTTGAAAAATGGCTGGATGCGTGTTGGGAGCCACTGAGTTCGGTTGAACACCCCAATCGAGCATTGGATTGTAGGTGCAGTACAGTATGCTGAGACACAGGATTTGGGACCAGCATTGGAAGCCTTGTGGAAAAGATGCGCCACCAGCGTTCCATAAAATTATTATGAAGATACCTGTAAGCTGATAAGTGAATATCAGGATAGAATTATGCATGATAGAACTAGTCTAGACATGCAAAAACTTGTTCCACCTCCATTTCCTCATTGGTGATGTGAAGGGTGTGAGATAAGCTGCAATATTACCCACAGGTGACAAATGTCGTGTTGCAGTAAAACTAGAGTTGTGACAAGCAATAACTTGTTGCAACTTGTTTGGAAAGGTTGCCATTACTAGGGGAAGCGTGAACCAGGGATTGAAGATTGCAAGGTAAACTACATCATTAACTCAGTCGCTGAAGGTAGTGGTAGTGGTGATGATGATGGTGGACTGGTGATTGAATGATGTGTGTGTGTGTGGCAAGCTACGTGATTGCTTCGGCTATTAGACGTGAAGGATAGACAGTTTAATAGTGGGGTGTGATATAAGCTACGTGATTGAGGAAGAACGGGTACCCACCCCCACCCCTTCCATCACCCCCCTGGGAGCCAATTGAGAAGTGTGTGAGACAAACTACGTGATTGCCTCGCCTACGAAACGTCAAGGATCAATAATTGAATAGTTTGAGGCAAGCTACGCTATGCCCTCTTGCGAGGCAAGGGCGAAAACTCACCTCCTCCCCTCCCACCACCCCTGGGAGGTGATTGAGGAGTGGGAGGCAAGCTTCATAATAGCCTTGAACGCAGGAAGCGGCGCCGCCCCACCCCCACCTGGGAGGTGTGCGAGGCAAGCTGTGTGTTCCCTGGTCTCTGAGCCTCATCATGGTGGCACAGAAGCTTCCTCATCCACCGCTCTCCAAACGGACTAACAGGATCATGATGCATAGTAACCTCGAAGAAGGAACGTGTAGTGACAAAGGAACATGACGAGGTTTAGCTTTTTGGAACTGTTTCTGGGAATTTCGAACACTAAATTGAAGACAGAAATCAAAGTCGGCCAATAAAAGAGGAGAAGCCTCTAGGACTTGACCGCGATCCGTGAGATTCTACTCTAATTCTATTACTGGATTCGAGAGTAACAACTTGTGTTTTTGTGGGTTAGATCACCGTTATAAAATAATCTGGAATTTTTATAGGCTTAGACCCGAACTATGCTGAACAGTGATGATGCTGAGCAGTGACGATGGTTGGGAGGAAGATTGGAAGTCGAAGCAGCGTGTTCCATGTTTCACTTCGTTTCAATTATCCTTTGCGCCTGTTGGCAAAAATGAAAGAATAGTTTTCCTTCCCGTTCTCGTGCATTCTTCTTCCTTTTCTCGGGTCTGTTGGATAATTTTGGTAAAGGGAACTTAATTGTCTAAAAAGGGAAGTCCTTCTTTAAATTAAAAGCCTTCTCCGCAATGTAAACGACTCCTGTGCGAAGTTTCTTGAATTGTATTTAGAGATGAGAAGAGACGTCGCAGGAATATAACTTGTTAATCATCAAATTGCCAAGTCCACTGGGTGAATTGTAATTTGCGAGGATCCGCTTAGCCAACTACGAAGCAAATTACTCCACGAATGTAAAGCACCAGGACAAAGGGAATCTGAGACTCAAGAACGTGATCCTGTTCAGCAGAACCGTCTTAACAAAGGAAATGGAATTCAACTTTCAGTTCTATCTCGGTTCGCCGTAACGTCTACAGCTGAAACTGGGAGATTACTTCCGCATGCAAAACAGTACTGTAAGTTTCGGACGGTACCAAAACAGAGTTATGGAAAACCACGGAAAGGCGAGAAAGGAATTTAACACTGCTCTGATCACATAATCTAAGTATTTCCAACCAAGATGAATTCGTTTGGACATCTGTAGAATTGAAGATACAGCTATACACGCGTCAGAAATGAGGAAAAGGTTAGAGAAAAATAAAGAGAGTACCCTACCAGAGTCTTGAAGAGTAAGGATAGTTTAAGTAGGGTACGATGAAGTTTCTCCAAGGCAAAACCAAAAATTGAAACTCCTTCATCAGAGAATATTATGGTCAAATATAAAAACCACATATTGAGGAGGAATACAAAACTTTGGAGAAAAAAGAAAAGTAATTAGGGATGAACATCTCGCTTTTTTCAATTTTCCCTTTAATATTTTTTACTTTCCGCTACCCGAAGGGAAGGAATGTATAGTAATCGGCCCAAAAAAAATTTGGGTTTTCTTCAGATCTTTACGTTTTGAGGCCTACTGAGTCTAAAAAACCTAATTTCGGCGCGTGGTCCGTGTGTGTGTGTGAGCCGACTAAAAGGGACAGCCGGGTGGGCCCAGCTTGAAAGACAACCTCACCTCTATGAGGTCCCCGCAGGATTAAATCCAACGAGGCTTAACTGTGGCTGGGCGTCACAGTGTACTTGTCGCCACACTGTGCTCACCCTGCAGTTGGGGGTCCAGAATTCTGCTGCCGTTTTCCCTGCGTGTTCATATGAGCCGAACTTAAAGGGACACAACTTACACTTCTTCCACATACATGACATACTGGGAACCCGTCTCCTCTGGCTGGTGAGTTACTGTGGGCAAGCGCTTTCGATGTAAAGACATCATCGTCTGGCCGTTAAGTCAGTACTGACTTAACGGCCAGACGATGATGTCTTTACATCGAAAGCGCTTGCCCACAGTAACTCACCAGCCAGAGGAGACGGACTCACCTAACAGGTACGTTAACTTTAGTAATTTGCCTACTGGCGGACACAACCCAATTTCTTTAATATACTGGGAACCCCCTACCTTGAGCTGGGATCGCAGAACACACCCCCCGCAGGAAGGGGGACAGAATTCTCCTGCCGTATCCTCTGCGTGGCCGTTAAATCCAGCCTTAAAGGGGCTTAAAGCACACGACACTGACATACACAACATATTCCAGATAAAAAATACACTGCAACGGCTTGCGTGGCAGAATATATTGACTTAAAACAATCATAATGAGCGAAAGACAGTCCTGGAAGTAGCTCACTAACACCTATGAGTGCTCACCACATCACCAGTGGCCGAGGGCTGACTCTGAGCAACAGCTGAAAAATCCCTCATGCGTCTTAGTCCCGATGGGTGGCTGGACTGGCAGCTGTGGCGCATGTGGGGGCCTCCCTTTGACCCTCAACGGACCAGCGAAAGGGGCTAGAATCAATATGCCTGAGGGGGAGCTTCCAGGACCCTGCCTCGAGCACCTCTCGCTCATACCACTAACACACGCACGAAATGAACTCACAAGGATACACTACACCGGTCTGCTTCTTCAATCCCCCCCCCCTTAGCAAAAATAACATGACAAATTCAAATAAAACTATAGCAGGTAATAAAAACGCCACCTGCGCCTCTTCCTCGGGCTCGCCAAGCTCGACCCCTCCCACTGCGGGAAACTGTGGCGGCTGTCATGAGGGAAGAGCTGCGTAGGGCAATTGCCCAGCAGCCAGTGCCACCAGCCCCCAAAACTCAAGGAGCTTTAACAAGCCAGGGTAGTACCCCAGGCCCCTCATATGCGGCAGTAGCCGCTACTGCGCCTTCCTCCCTCCCTCATGGAGCTGAGGCTGAATGGCAGTCTGCCAGGGCCAGGAAGCGCAGGGGGAAGCAGAAAAAGGCCCCAACTAAGCAGGACGTGCAGGCCGAGGGCAGCGCCCTGCCTACTCCTCTGCTCAAAAACAAGGGCAAAAATAAAAATAAGAACAAAAATAAAAAGCCTCCACCGCCTACCAAACTCCCCTCTAAAAACCCACGACAAAACGTGGTAGTGGTTAGGCATACATGTGAGGAAGGAGAGGCTGGTCCCTCCAACCCTGATGCAATGGAAGCGCTTATGCGGGGTGCCCCTGCTATGGACCTCCAAGCTCTAAGCGTCCGAGTGCTAGACATCCGCACCGCAGTAAGAGGTGGCGCCGTCATTGTGACGGAAACGCCAGAAATAGCCAAGGCGCTTACGAGCCACATTTCCACAAAAAAGGAGTTGAAGCTCCAAGCGTCAGCCCCTCTAGGTCGCTTCCCACGCCTGCTATTGCGTGACGTGCGGACTGACATACAAAAAGAGGACTTAGCCCAACAAGTTGTTGAACACAACCCTGTGTTAGGCTTGCAGCCGCAGGACGTCAGGCCTCTCTTCACCAAAAAGCATGGCAGACAAAAGGATTGGGTGATTGAGGTACACAAAAATACAAAAAACCCTATACAAAAAACTAGAGGGGGCAAGGCACCTCCAAATAGCCTGGCAGCGGTGTGCCATCCGAAAGTACCAAGCCTCTACTCAGTGCTACAAATGCCAGAGCTATGGCCACCTGGCAGTGGCCTGTACAAGACCTGTTGTGTGCGCCTGGTGCGCCTTGCCACATCTGAGTAAGGAATGCAAGCGTGATGCTCCCCTCAAGTGTGCCAATTGCGTCGAACGCAAGATCCAACAGGCCGCACACTCTACACGAGACGCACGCTGTACCATTCGTCAGCGAGCGATTGCCCTCCAGGAGTCACGAGTGGATTATGAATAGGTCAAAAACAGTTCGAAACCTTCAGCACAACACAAATAAGAGTTCCCCAGTTATGGCTGAGTTGCTGCAAATTGCACTCAAGAAATGCTGCAGTGTTCTCGCCATACAGGAACCATACATAGGATCCAAAACTCTTGGTCTGGGATCGCAGACACGAGTGGTGGCTGGAGCAAGAACGGGAGCCAAGGCAGCAGTGGCCTGCATTGACCCGTCCATTGACATGCTCGCACTCACTCACCTGAACAGCCAGCACTTGGCCGCTGTGCTCATCCGAGCCGGAGGCTTTGAGCTGGTTGTAATATCATTTTACAGGCAATTTGGCGCACCAGTTGCCAACAGCCTTCAACCACTCGAGCGGGCTCTAGCAGGCCTATCAGGACGACCCTCCATAGTCTGTGCTGAGGCAAATGCCAGATCACCATTGTGGGGATCCCCAACCCAGGATGGGGCGGGCGAGGCGTATATAGAGCTGCTCACCACGTACAACTTGGTTGTTGCCAACGACCCCATGACTGAGGCGACCTATGATGGTCCGGGAGGAAGGTCGTGTATAGACGTCGCAGCAGTGTCTCACACCCTGCTACTCAAATTGCAGGGTTGGCGAGTCGTACCAGGTGCAACGCAGAGCGATCACATGGTTATTGACTTTGCCATCACGGATGACAACATCCTTTGCAAAGACACGCGTGAAAAGCGATTCTGCTCAAAAAATGCTGTCTGGCCACAATTCTGTAGGGTACTGGAAGGTGAACTGCGTGCCGCAGACACCGACCTAATAGTGCAAGCATCCACACCTGAAGGTGTGGACAGCAAAGTGGACATATTTACCACAGCACTGCACTCTGTTGGGCTCAAGGGACAGAAGAACAGGGCGATCAAAGTCCCATGGTGGACTGAGGAACTTAATCCCCTCAAGCATAGTGTAAATAGAGCCAGAAGGATGTACCAAAACACTCGTGACCCTGATGCCAGAGCAACACTCCGAACTGCCTTCTTCCAAGAGCGGCAGTTTTGTTTTGTGGTGGCGAAATTTTGTGGAAGCAGAGGGCTCTGAGAACCCCTTGGGCAGACATTACAAGTCCTCCATAGGTAAAGCAAACGTAGAGCAGGTCTTAGCTGCGATGCAAAATGAGTCAGGCTGTGCCTGCAGCATCGAAAGTTCACTGGAAACCCTCCTTGAGAAGGCGTTCCCAGATAACCAAGTAGCTCGAGACACTGAAGTCCAGAGGGCAGCAAGGGAGCTGATCATGGACCCTCCGAACGAGCCCGACATCCCACTGTGGACAACAGGCGACCTCGGCAGGGCCCTTGCGACCTTAAAGCCCAATAAATCTCCTGGGCCAGATAAAATAGAAAGCAATATGCTAAGGAAGGCTGAGCGGACAATCTCCAGCGGCCTCCTTAATTTATTTAATGACTGTCTGCAGGTCGGACAGTTCCCCACTCAGTGGAAGTCTGCGCGTGCTGTCACTCTTCAAAAGGCAGGGGACCTCAATCAGTCAGACCTCAATCAGCCTTCTTTCCATATTAGGCAAAACACTAGAAATCTTGATGTTGCAGTCCCTTGAAGGAGTCTTTGGCCGCAACCTCACACAGGCAATACGGATGTACCAAAGGAAGGTCCACGCAGGATGTCATTGTCGAGATTCGGCGTGTTTCCCTGCTGGCACCGGCTAAGTACGTCGTAGCAGTTCTGATTGACATCAGAGGAGCGTTTGACAACCTTTGGTGGCCAGCGCTCCTTAATGAGCTCAAAGGTAGGGGAATCCCCCGCAAACTGTACTCGCTTGTCAGAAGTTACCTGACAGACAGAACTGCTACGATCGAAAGCAGGCATGTCTCCGTCCGGAGAAAGATTGAGAAGGGGTGCCCACAGGGCTCGGTCCTTGGACTAGCACTCTGGAATGCCTTCTTCGAAGTCTCAGGAAACTCATGGAGACTGACTGCGAGCCATACACCTATGTGGATGACTTGACTGTGCTGATCTTTGCAGAGTCAGTCCGCCAAATTGAAGAAAAAACCCACCAAGTGCTCCGCACTGTCAACCAATGGTGCGAGCATGTCAAGATGCAGGTGGCTGAGGAAAAAACCCAGCTAATCCTCTTGAAAGGGAAAGTGAATAATCCACCCACAATACGCTTTGGCGGCCACAGGCTCCTTCTTGAAAATCACGTCAAGTATTTAGGAGTGAATATAGGTGAGAGGTGGGGTTTCAACCAACACCTCCAGTCCCTTAAAGGCACTACCATTGCAAGGTTTGCCTCACTGCGTGCCATTACTAAGGCCACTTGGGGTGTGCGTTACCACGACACTATCCTCATGTATAAGGCCATCTATCTAGGTGTGATTGGCTACTGCCCCGTTGTCTGGGGTAGCAAACTAACAGACAATCAAAAGAGAGTATTGGCCCAATCCCAGAGAGCCGCGCTCTTGTGGATCACCAAGGCCTACGAGACTGTATCAACAGAAGCACTCCAGGTGATCACTGGTCAGTTACCAGTTGATTTGGCCGTTGAGTGCATGGTTGACAAGTGGAGAGTGAAACGGGAGCTTCCCCCGCTTTGGGCTGAACTCCGTGCGGATCTCACCACAGAACAGAAACTTGCCGCCATTGATGAATGGGCTCTAGAGAAATGGCAAGCGAGATGGGAAGGGGGGTGGGGGACGAAAATGCACCAAAAACTATGGTTTTTCGAATTTTTCTCGAAAACGGCTCTAACGATTTTGATTAAACTTTCAAAACTAATCACTACCTAACTTTTCTTCTCCGTACATATCTCCATGAAAATACGGTGAACGGAGATATAGGCCTATGAACCAAAAATAGGTTTTTTACACTTGTTGGCAGAACGGCTTCAACAATTATCACCAAACTCACAGGATGTTTTCAAATAGTTAATATCCACATATTGTTCTCAATAAATGTTCCTCTGACAGTCCATTGAACAGAGATAAACATAAATATCTGGTGCGCAGCAACACACAACTTTCCGCCACCCCTTTAAGTTCGAACACCACCGACATAGGCGGGCGCTGAATCTTCGTTCAACGCATTTTTACAGGAACATTTATGGAGAACAAAATGTACGGACTAGTTAGCTGAAACTACTTTGAGTTTGATCGAAATCGTTAGAAACGTTTTTGAGAAAATTGGAATACCGATAAATTAATATTCGACAAATCTCCTTTTCTGTGTTAACTTGGCTTATATCTCCGTTCAACATATATAAACAGAAATAATTATCGATAACGAAATGTTGCTATGGGTGACTAAAAGACACACATTAGGATTTATCACATCTGGTGAAGAAGTTACCCTGAAATTTACGGAAATGTTAGAAAAAACGTTATTTTTGACACATTTTGATTTTTATCTCTGTTCAATGGACCGTCACAGGAACATTTATTGAGAGGAATATGTAGGTATTAACCATTTGAAAACATCCTGTGAACTTGGTGAAATTCGCTGAAGCCGTTTTGCCAAAAAGCGTAAAAAACCTTAGCTTTTGGTACATTTTCGTCCCCCACACCCCCTTCCCATCGGCCGAAATCGTCCATAACCTTATTTTGGTGTCTACAAAAAATAATGAACAAAACAAAAAAAGAACCTGCTCGATCGGATCAACCGTTCTCCCGCAAATCGAACTACAGACACACACACAGGTCTGTTTCTTTATTTGATGACTGTACCTAAACCCTCGACGAGGGTTATATCAGTCATAGAAGTTGCGGTTTCGCTAATATGCAAGAGGCCGGCCCCTGCAGCATCCACCAAACTCAGACCTGTGGAGGTACGGCAGGTTTTGGTCGTTAGCCAGTCTCACCGTAGAGAGCTGTTGCCCGTGTGTTACCGCGCGGAGGTGACCACCTGAGGAATCCCGTACCATCTGGGAGTAGTTCTTAATCTGGTTCCCTACCTGATCTTACTGTATACTTGGGTGGCAAGTTTCAAAAGGACAGATCAACTATAACCACGTTTCTTAGCCATTACCTTCTTTGCGAACTTTGCAAAATGGTTATCGGCTTCCTTTGTAGTAGTTAATGCTGCTAAGTTCGTTTGCCCTCCCAACAACCGTCGCTCACTGTTGTAGAAACTACAGTGGAGCAGCACATGGTTTCTTGTTTCCTCCGCACTGGAGGCACAAGACGTGCATAATGGAGAGTCTTTCAGAGCAAAGAAGTGGAGCCGCGCATTGAAATCACCATGTCCCGTGAGGAACTGGCTCGTCCAGTGGTCTGGCTCAACCCATTTTCTAGAAAGACGTTCACGGATGTTGGGGAAGAACTCATACGTATCATGTCCCTTTGACGAGGATTCCCATCTCGCTTGCCATTTCTCTAGAGCCCATTCATCGATGGCGGCAAGTTTCTGTTCTGTGGTGAGGTCTGCACGGAGATCAGCCCAGAGTGGGGGAAGCTCCCGTTTCACTCTCCACTTGTCAACCATGCACTCAACTGCCAAATCAACTGGTAACTGACCAGTGATCACCTGGAGTGCTTCTGTTGATACAGTCTTGTAGGCCTTGGTGATCCGCAGGAGCGCGGCTCTCTGCAAAGATCAGCACAATCAAGTCATCCACATAGGCGTACGGCTCGCAGTCAGTCTCCATGAGTTTCCTGAGAAGACCTTCGAAGAAGGCATTCCAGAGTGCTAGTCCAAGGACCGAGCCCTGTGGGCACCCCTTCTCAATATTTCTCCGGACGGAGACATGCCTACTTTCGATCGTAGCAGTTCTCTCTGTCAGGTAACTTCTGACGAGCGAGTACAGGTTGCGGGGGATTCCCCTACCTTTGAGCTCATTAAGGAGCGCTGGCCACCAAAGGTTGTCAAACGCTCCTCTGATGTCAATCAGAACTGCTACGACATACTTAGCCGGTGCCAGCAGGGAAACACGCCGAATCTCGACAATGACTTTCTGCATGGACCTTCCTTTGGTACACCCGTATTGCCTGTGTGAGGTTGCGGCCAAAGACTCCTTCGAGGGACTGCAACATCAAGATTTCTAGTGTTTTGCCTAATATGGATAGAAGGCTGAGTGGTCTCCATGATCGCGGGTCTGACTGATTGCGGTCGCCTCCCTTTTGAAGAGTGACAACGCGCGCAGTCTTCCACTGAGTGGGGAACTGTCTGACCTGCGGACAGTCATTAAATAAATTAAGGAGGCCGCTGGAGATTGTCCGCTCAGCCTTCCTTAGCATATTGCTTTCTATTTTATCTGGCCCAGGAGATTTGTTGGGCTTTAAGGTCGCAAGGGCCCTGCCGACGTCGCCTGTTGTCCACAGTGGGATGTCGGGCTCGTTCGGAGGGTCCATGATCAGCTCCCTTGCTGCCCTCTGGACTTCAGTGTCTCGAGCTACTTGGTCATCTGGGAACGCCTTCTCAAGGAGGGTTTCCAGTGAACTTTCAATGCTGCAGGCCCAGCCTGACTCATTTTGCATTGCGGCTAACACCTGCTCTACATTTGCTTTACCTATGGAGGACTTGTAATGTCTGCCCCAGGGGTTCTCAGAGCTCTCTGCTTCCACAAAATTTCGCAAGCCTTGCCGTTTGGCTTGTTTGATGGCGCGGTGGAAGGCCTTCTTCTCTTGGATGAAGGCAGTTCGGAGTGTTGCTCTGGCATCAGGGTCACGAGTGTTTTGGTATATCCTTCTGGCTCTATTTACACTATGCTTGAGGGGATTAAGTTCCTCACTCCACCATGGGACTTTGATCGTCCTGTGCTTCTGTTGGCCAAGTACAGAGAGCCCAGCAGAGTGCAGTGCTGTGGTAAATATGTCCACTTTGCTGTCCACCTCTTCAGGTGTGGATGCTTGCGCTATTAGGTCGGTGTCTGCGGCACGCAGTTCACCTTCCAGTACCCTACAGAATTGTGGCCAGTCAGTATTTTTTGTGCGGAATCGCTTTTCACGCGTGTCTTTGCAGAGGATGTTGTTATCCGTGATGGCAAAGTCAATAACCATGTGATCGCTCTGCGTTGCACATGGTACGACTCGCCAACCCTGCAATTTGAGTAGCAGGGTGTGGGACACGGCTGTGACATCTATACACGACCTTCCTCCCGGACCATCATAGGTTGCCTCAGTCATGGGGTCGTTGGCAACAACCAAGTTGTACCTGGTGAGCAGCTCTAACACAGGGTTGTGTTCAACAACTTGTTGGGCTAAGTCCTCTTTTTGTATGTCAGTCCGCACGTCACACAATAGCAGGCGTGGGAAGCGACCTAGAGGGGCTGACGCTTGGAGCTTCAACTCCTTCTTCGTGGAAATGTGGCTCGTAAGCGCCTTGGCCATTTCTGGCGTTTCCGTCACAATGACGGCGCCACCTCTTACTGCGGTGCGGATGTCTAGCACTCGGACGCTTAGAGCTTGGAGGTCCGTAGCAGGGACACCCCGCATCAGTCCTTCCATTGCATAAGGGTTGGAGGGACCAGCCTCTCCTTCCTCACATGTCCGCCTAACCACTACCACGTTTTGTCGTGGGTTTTTAGGGGGGAGTTTGGCAAGCGGTGGAGGCTTTTTATTTTCGTTTTTATTTTTATTTTTGCCCTTGTTTTTGGGCGGAGGCGTAGGCGGGGCGCTGCCCTCGGCCTGCACGTCCTGCTTAGTTGGGGCCTTTTTATTCTTCCCCCTGCGCTTCCTGGCCCTGGCAGACTGCCATTCAGCCTCAGCTCCATGAGGGAGGGAGGAGGGCGCAGTAGCGGCTACTGCCGCATATGAGGGGCCTGGGGTACTACCCTGGCTTGTTGAAGCTGCTTGAGTTTGGAGAGCTGGTGGCACTGGCTGCTGGGCAATTGCCCTCGCAGCTCTTCCTCACGACAGCCGCCACAGTTTCCCGCAGCGGGGGAGTGGCAGGGGGCGATGTCGTTGGGGGGGCATTAGCTTTGATTGCCAGCTTCGAAATTTCGAAGTGGCAGCGAGGGACGAGGTCCGCATAGATCCTGTCGCGTTGACCCTCATCCGTGCCAGTTGGCCGTGGATGATTTGGACATATGCACAAATCTGCTCCATGTCCGACAGATTAGGGTCAACGGGATGTCGAGTGCTTGTAGTAGCCGGGTTGCCCGGGCTACTAGGGGGAGAAGGGGGAGATGAACGCGGTTTGCCCGGTTCTTTCCGCCCTTGTTTGTTTGGACGACGAGTAGGTTGCTCATTGTTCGAAGAGGGAGGGGTCGAGCTTGGCGAGCCCGAGGAAGAGGCGCAGGTGGCGTTTTTATTACCTGCTGAAGATTTAGTTGACTTTGTCATGTGTTTTTTACTATTGTGGGGGGGGGGGGGAGATAAAAGAAGCAGACTGGTGTAGTGTATCCTTGTGAGTTCATTTGGTGTGTGTATTAGTGGTATGAGCAAGAGGTGCTCGCGGCAGTGTCCTGGAAGCTCCCCTTCAGGCATATTGATTCTAGCCCCTTTCGCTGGTCCGTTGAGGGTCAAAGGGAGGTCCCCACATGCGCCGCAGCTGCCAGTCCAGCCACCCACCGGGACTAAGACGCATGAGGGAATTTTCGGCTGCTGCTCAGAGTCAGCCCTCGGCCACTAGTGATGTGGTGAGCGGGACACACGCTATCAGCCGCCCCAGGAACGCTCAAACCTGGTTTTTCCCCCTCCTCATTCCGAAGGCCGCACCTATATAGGGGATCGCTCAAAGGTGTTAGTGAGCTACTTCCAGGACTGTCTTTCGCTCATTATGAGTGTTTTAAGTCAATGTGTTCTGCCACGCAAGCCGTATTTTGAATCTGGAATATGTTGTGTATGTCAGTGTCGTGAGCTTTAAGCCTCTTTAAGGCCGGATTTAACGACCACGCAGAGGATACGGCAGGAGAATTCTGTCCCCCTTCCTGCGGGGGGTGTGTTCTGCGATCCCAGCTAAAGGTAGGGGGTTCCCAGTGTGTCATGTATGTGAATGAAGTGTAAGTTGTGTCCCTTTTAGTCCAGCTTTTACGAACACGCAGGGAGTACGGCAGTGGAATTCTGGACCCCCAACTGCTGGGTGAGCACAGTGTGGCGACAGAGTACACTGTGACGCCCAGCCACAGTTAAGCCTCGTTGGGTGTAATCCTGCGGGGACCTCATAGAGGTCAGGTTGTCTTTCAAGCTGGGCCCACCCGGCTGTCCCTTTTAGTCGGCTCATTCGACACGCAGGGAGTACGTCAGCGGTATTCTGGACCCCCGACTGCAGGGTGACAGGGTGAACATACACACACACACACATACACACACACACATACACACACATACACACGGACCACGCGCCGAAATTAGGTTTTTTAGACTCAGTAGGGTCTGAAACGTAAAGATCTGAAGAAAACCCAAATTTTTTTTTTGGGCCGATTACTATACTTTCCTTCCCTTCGGGTAGCGGAAAGTAAAAAGGTGTCGAAAATAACGTTTTTCGAACATTTCCGTAAATTCCAGGGTAACTTCTTCATCAGATGTGATAAATCCTAATGGAGTGTCTTTTAGTCACCCATACCAACATTTCGTTCTCCATAATTATTTCTGTATATATATGTAGAACGGAGATATAAGCCAAGTTAACTCAGAAAAGGAGATTTGTCGAATAATTATCTATCGGAATTCCAATTTTCTCAGAAACGGCTCTAACGATTTCGATCAAACTTACGGAGTACTCTCAGCTAACTAGTCCCTTCATTTTGTTCTCCATAAATGTTTCCGTAGAAATACGTTGAATGAAGATATAGCGCCCGCATATGTAGGTGGTGTTCGAACTTAAAGGGGTGGCGGAAAGTTGTGTGTTGCTACGCACCAGATATTTTCAGGTTGCAGCAACGTAAATAATAACTAACAAGATAACCCCAATAATATCCACGACAAATAGAAAACATTAATACAGAACAATGGAGATGAGAGAAAATTTGTTTGTGCGACATATTTACCACAGCACTGCACTCTGCTGGGCTCCCTGTACTTGGGCAACAGAAGCACATGGCGATGAAAGTCCCATGGTGGACTGACGAATTTAATCCCCTCAAGCAACGATGAGGGTTCATCACCACAGCTTCTCCACTACCCCCTATCAACGACGTGGGCAATTTAGTCAGATGGCTCGCCTGTGTCCCGTACCAGCTTCTAGATACAGCACTTTTCGTTTTTCAAGAATTGTCATCGTGCAGCCACGTATTTCAACGCGAAGATAAGATCCGGTGTTCCCTGGAGCCACCCTACACAGGCCTCATCCTGTACTTCACCGGGATGAGAAAACCGTCACAATTCTGCACAACGGCGTAGAAAAACAAGTGAGCCTGGACCTTGTTAAGTCAGCCTTCCTCGATCAGCGCACTACCCTCACTGCCAGCGTGACCCAACCATTGCATTCTCACTTCCAACCACGCCGTCATATTCGTTTCAGTCTCCCGGACCACCGGTCTCTGCGGGGGGCTGATGTGGCGTCCGTCAATTTACAAGTTCACTTTCGTTATTAAATTCAGTGCGGCAATTGTTTTAACATTCCAGGGTTACATTAGCTGTTTGAAATGGTAATCCCTCTTGGTCTCGCCAGCCAGTCAGTCAGTAAAAGTTGTAGATAGTTCTCGCAAAATTAAAGTAATTTTCAGACAATTAAAAACGTTCATTTGGAAAAGTTGGACAAAGGCACCGAACACTTAAGTCAAAAGCTGTGAGTCTTCTGCCACAGTTTGTCACAATCCTCTGAAGACGCCTATTCACCTTTAGGAGCAGCCAGTGGAAATTTGGAGAGAGTACATATTGACTGTGCCGATCCGATGGATGGCCATTTCTTTCTTATCTGTGTGGGTGTCAATAACCCCTTCTAAATTTTTTCCCCGCTTGTTAACACAACGCTGGGTAAGTCCAATGGTTGGCGATGTCTGGAGCGTTCTTCCCTTTGCACGTACGGGAGCCCCGAATAAGGCATCACCAGCATTCCGCCACTCCCCCACCACACCCTATTCATTCGCCTCATCTACGCTGACTCGTTTGTTCTCCCGCTTCTTTCCTTCGTGTCGTGTTTGTTTCAGGATATTTCAATATCCCAAGGTTTTAATACCTTCAACCCTGAACTTCCTCAATCGTCGAAGAACGCTCACACTATCCCGTACTTCGTCCCGATTTACTTTCTTCTTTCTCTGGGACATTCGGACAATTTTATTTTACTCCTGATTTCAAGTGATTTATTTAATATCAAAATTTGGCATTAATAATATTATTATTATCCCTAATACTTATGCATTTTACTTTGATGTAAATAGATCATTTCAATTTCAATTTTCTTATTATTTCATGAACAATCCTCATTTTCAATTCTTCGTTACGCTTCAAATTTAAATTCGTTTTTTAAAAATATTTTCCGTTTCTAGGTTTGTTTTTCTTTTACAGCACGGGGTTGGGGAAGCATGTGGAAAAAAACCAACAAAAAACCATGCATTGGCAGCGAGAGGGTGCGTCATCCCTCAAGCCCCCGCTCGAACCACCCTGCGTGCGAACGGGTGCCCGTCTAACCATAGCTCGACGTTATCAGGGCCTACCAACATGAAGGTCTGAGGCGGGGAGAGGTCATGGATATGATTTGTGATCTCTCAACTGCTGTCAAGGCAGCACAGGTGGATGCCGACAATGGGATGCACACCACTGGCGAGGGGATTCAGGAGACCTCTACTGCTAAGGAGGAGCCTGCTATTGTGCTGAGTTCTTCTGCGGCGGGGGGAGGGTCTCCTGTACCCATTACACCCCGGGAAGCAGGCACAAGGGGCTTGTTGCCAGGGGGGGTTTGTGGAAATGGATAGGCCACAAAAGCGCAGCTTCTACAAGCTCCTGGCAAAGGGGAAGAGCCTGGACAGTGGCCAGGGAGCAGGTAGGATGCCGCAGGGGGACAGAAGATAGTGTCACTCTGCTGGAAGCACCTAGAGGAGTGCAAGAGGGTAAGGCGCTCCTCTGAAGGTGGGGACAAAGTCCCACCAGCCACTTTCAGCTCAGCGGTAGCTGGGAGTTCACCATGAGGGCTACCTGGCAGAGCTTCTCTCAGCTGAGCAGATAGAGGCAATAGAGAGCAGCATTGTGGAGGTCACATTTGCTGTCAACGAGGAGTCGACCCCGAAACCCGGGTTTACTGTGACTGGTATGAAGAGCAGTTGGTATGTGGTGACCTGTAAGTACAGGGAAACAGCTCAGTGGGAAAGTGGTGGAAGAGAAAGGACGTGCCAAAGCCTAGGAAAGCAGTAGTAGTGCTACCTGGCTATTCCAGTGAACAGGATGAGAGGATCCTAGCAAAGCCAAGCTCATGGAACACTGGACCACCATGGAGGCACTGGAAGATCCTGTGGTGGACTGATAAAGCGATGTCTGTGGTAATGGGTCTGCATATAGCCCAAAAGTCAGCAGCCGTCCTGGAGACTGATCCAAAAGTCTCCATCGTGATGCAACAGCGGAAGATCAGGGTGAGGAGATGGCATGGTGGAAGATGCTCCAAACCTAACCCCTGGAGAGCACAGGGGATCAGACGAGGAGATGAGGAACTGCATGCCAGGACACTCGGTGAAAAGAGAACTAGGTCTGGGTATAGGGGACCCTCCACCATCCCTCAAAGCACTGTGGAAGTTCCGCAAGCGAGCGAGAGTGGGGTCTGCCCTGGCTCTTTGCAGGCTCCTCATCCTCCTCGGGTCCCGAGGGAGGCCGCTGCGGTAGTAGAAGGTTGTTTCGACCAAAGCTACATGGAGGCATGGAGCTTTACCTGGAGGAAGTGTGATTTGGCTTTGGTGCAGGAGCCTTGGACAGATGACACAGAAGTGAAGGGGATCCCAGCCAGTGTCAGTAAGTTGGTCTTTTGCAATAAACAAGGCCACCCTATGGTGGCTGTTGTAGTAAGGAACAACTTACACTTTCCAAAGGTACAAGAATTTTGTTCTAGGGACTTGGTAACCGTAATTCAGGAGGGGGGGGGGGGCTCAAAGAAGACTGGTGGTGGCGTTAGCCTGCTTCCCGGGAGCGATGGCACGGAGGTACCCCCGAGAAGAGTACAGCTGCTGGTGCATTGCTGCAGAAGGGAAGGTCTGCAGCTCATAGTTGGCTGTAATGCCAATGCCAGTACTCGGGCATGGGGCAGCACAAACTCGAATGAGGGAGGTGAGCTCCTTCTTGTGGTGGTGGTCAAAATGGGGGACTCACCTTTTATTGCTCCCAGGAGGGGCGAGGTGCTGGATATAACTATATCCAGTCAATTCTATGCCAGTCGGATAGTGGACATCAATGTCAGATCACCGGATGGTGATGTTCCAGCTGGATTTCCCAAACAGGGATTGGGGGACCTCTCAGAACCCAAAAAACGCAGACTGGGCTCTGTACAGCAGCACCCTTTCACCGATTTTGGAAGAATTCAGCAGTGACAGGCGGGCTGCTGCGAAGGTAGAGCAGGCAACACTTAGGAGTAACGCAGCTATAAAGGAGGCCTATGAGGCGAGCTGCCAGTTGGAAACCTGCGAGTCAAGTAGGGATGTTCCATGGTGAAACAAGGACCTACCTGGACAAAAACGAGAAGTCTCTTTAATAGGGCAAAGAAAACTGGTGATTGGGATGCCTACAGGGAGTCCCTCACGGAATATAACAAGGCCCTTAGAGGGCTAAACGGTTTTCCTGGCAAAGCTTCCTCTACATACCCACAATGTGGAGGAAGGCAAAGGTGGTCTTCATACCAAAGACTGGTGGCTACTCGACACAGGCAAAGGCCTACCACCACATCAGTCTCACGTCCTTCTTGCTAAAAGCTATAAGGGAAAACTATACCCTTCCACCATTCCCAGCATGTCTATCAGAGGGGGAAGTCTATCGAGACTGCTCTGAATGAACTGGTGATCCAGCTATAGAACACATTGGAGGTGAGGGAAATCACTTTGAGCTGCTTTCTAGATATTGGTGGGGCATTCGTCAATACATTGTATGCCTCCATCATAGATGCAGCCAGGAGGAAGGGAATAAACGCCCACCTGATTGCATGGAGGAGAAGAAAATGCTGAGAAGCAGAGTGGTCTACTCGGAGCTGGAAGGAGAGACTCTCCCCCTAGCTCTGGTTGCTTGTTGCATTGATACCCTCGTGGAGTTGTTGGAGGAGGAGGGCTGCAGGGCAGTAGCACACACGGATGACCTGGTAATAATTATGAAAATTTTCGCGAGCGTGATTGGCGAGCGGATACAGTTTGCCATGAACACTGTACAAAGATGGTGTAGCAGGCAGGTGTTACATGTCAATCCAGACGAAAGCAGCCTGGTCCAATTCACCAGGAAACTGTTTGATACGTCATCTAAATCACTCTAAGGATTTATATTATTTAAACAAACGCACTTCTTTTAATGAATTTATTTTTTAATAGTTGATATCATAAAGCCGGGAGGAAAACAACTGATTGCACGGGGCAGGTTGATCTCTCCTAATCTATCAGAGCTATCTAGCGGCGTCTTAATTGACTAGCGTTAACATAACGCGGGTGACGACCCAACATCTTTCCTCTCTAAGATTGAACTTTCACATGGACCATACTTGAAAACGTGTTTCTATGAAAACTACGGCGCAGTCGGTAGGACTGGTTAAATTAAATTACAAGAACAAGAAGGCAATGTTTCCAAAATGGCAACAAATGATACATGACTATACGATTAGTTATTTTATAGCAACTATAACATTAAACAACAATAGGCATTGAACAACGTGTGTAACCAGAACTAACGCATATGTTAATGATAGTTTTTTGGAAAAAATTATAAACTTATATCCTAAATCAATCTAGTAAATAACAGTAACAAGATTACTATGATCATTTGAGATTATGTTTTTTTTTTCTTTTTTTTGTGACTACATAAGTGATGCAATGTGAATATTTTTTTAATTACTATCATATCTACTGGGTTTCCTTAGATTACTTCGATCTCGTAAATCATACCTCTCTCTTCCTTCCTTTTCTTGTACATTTTCGTTTTCTTTCTTTATATCAATACTCCTAGGTTCTTTTATCAACAGATCATGTCTATTCCGACAGTAGTAGTCTTCACTAGTAACATAAAATGATCGCGGAGTATCCGCTTTTTCTGCTATTTTCCCTTTTCTCCAACCGTTCTTATACCTGAAGTAAACCCTATCATTTTGTTCAACCTTCTTTAACCTTTTAGCCGTTTTATCACGCTGGCTCTTTTGTGATTGTTGCGATTTCTCAATGTGATCTCGCCAGATCACACGGTTAGGCACCTTAGGCTCCAGAATTTTTACATTAACCGTGCACTTGTCTCTAAGAATTCTATTGAAAAGTAGTTGACTTGGCGAGAAACCTGTTGAATTTACTTCTGTGTTACGGTAGTGAAAAAGTAGTGTATAAGGATCATGGTTAGTCATCTCTTGTTTTTTTTTACTTTCCTTGGCTCTACGAAGTAGAAAGGAAAGTTATGTAATCGGCTGAAATTTTTTTTTGAGTTTTCTTCAGATCTTTACGTTTCAGACCCTCCCGAGTCCGAAAAACTCTATTTAGCTGGTTCTTTTTTTGTTTTGTTCGTTATTTTTTGTAGACACCAAAATAAGGTTATGGACGATTTCGGCCGATGGGAAGGGGGGTGGGGGGACGAAAATGTACCAAAAACTAGGGTTTTGCAATTTTCTCGAAAACGGCTCTAACGATTTTGATTAAACTTTCAAATTATCTTCTACTAATCAATGCCTAACTTTTCGTCTCTATACATATCTCCATGAAAATACGGTGAACGGAGATATAGGCCCATGAAGCAAAAATAGGTTTTTACGCTTTTGGCAAAACTGCTCCAGCGACTTTCACCAAACTCACACGATGTTTTCAAATAGTTAGTACCTACATATTGTTCTGAATAAATGTTCCTCTGACAGTCCATTGAACAGAGATAAAAATCAAAAATGTGTCGAAAATAACGTTTTTTCGAACATTTCCGTAAATTCCAGGGTAACTTCTTCACCAGATGTCATAAATCCTAATGAAGTGTCTTTCAGTCACCCATACCCACATTTCGTTCTCCATAGTTATTTCTGTATATATATGTTGAACGGAGATATAAGCCAAGTTAACTCAGAAAAGGAGATTTGTCGAATATTAATTTATCGGTATTCCAATTTTCTCAAAAACGGCTCTAACGATTTCGATCAAACTCAAAGTAGTTTCAGCTAACTAGTCCGTACATTTTGTTCTCCATAAATGTTCCTGTAAAAATGCGTTGAACGAAGATATAGCGCCCGCCTATGTAGGTGGTGTTCGAATTTACGCGGGTGGCGGAAAGTTGTGTGTTGCTACGCACCAGATATTTACTTTCCGCTACCCGAAGAGAAGGAAAGTATAGTAATCGGCCGAAAAAAAAAAAAAATTTGAGTTTTCTTCAGATCTTTACGTTTCAGACCCTACTGAGTCTAAAAAACCTTATTTCGGCGCGTGGTCCGTGTGTATGTGTGTCTGTAGTTCGATTTGCGGGAGAACGGCTGATCCGATTGAGCTGGTTCTTTTTTTGTTTTGTTCTTTATTTTTTGTAGACACCAAAATAAGGTTATGGACGATTTCGGCCGATGGGAAGGGGGGGGGGACGAAAATGCACCAAAAACTATGGTTTTTCGAATTTTTCTCGAAAACGGCTCTAACGATTTTGATTAAACTTTCAAAATATCTTCTACTAATCACTACCTAACTTTTCCTCTCCATACATATCTCCATGAAAATACGGTGAACGGAGATATAGGCCTATGAAGGAAAAATAGGTTTTTTACGCTTTTTGGCAAAACGATTTCAGCGATTTAAACCAAACTCACAGGGTGTTTTCAAATAGTTAATACCTACATATTGTTCTAAATAAATGTTCCTGTGACGGTCCATTGAACAGAGATAAAAATCAAAATGTGTCGAAAATAACGTTTTTTCGAACATTTCCGTAAATACCAGGGTAACTTCTTCACCAGATGTGATAAATCTTAATGGAGTGTCTTTTGGTCACCCATAGCCACATTTCGTTCTCTATAATTATTTCTGTTTATATATGTTGAACGGAGATATAAGCCAAGTTAACTGAGAGAAGGAGATTTGTCGAATATTAATTTATCGGAATTCCAATTTTCTCAGAAACGGCTCCAACGATTTCGATCAAACTTACGGAGTACTCTCAGCTAACTAGTCACTACATTTTGTTCTGCATGAATGTTTCTGTAGAAATGCGTTGAATGAAGATATAGCACCCGCGTATGTAGCTGTTCTTCGAACTTACGGGGGTGGCGGGGGGGGAGTTGTGTGTTGCTACGCACCAGATATTTTATATTGATATCTTTTGATAAGGCAATTATACAATAAAATTCCCATTCGTAGGAAAATGACGAGAGCAGCACAATAAATTATCAAAATTTTCGACGAAAAGCGTTTTTAGCGCAGTTTTTTCATTATAAACTCCGCTGGAATGTTGGTAGAAAGTTAAAGAAAATTGGTATTGTAGTCCGACCCAATACCTAAAGGGTGAGTGTTTAAAAACGCTCATGAGATACATGGGGCTCACTCCATAAATTCCTGAGTTTCAACTACCGTAGTTTCGCTTACTACCAGTTCTAACAGTTATTACCCAATAACTCTGCAAAAGTGATTACTATACTTCTTCAAAAAAATCGTGTTTACAGCCTCATTAATCATGTGCGAAGAAATTGCTCAATAATGGTCCTGGAATGAGTACGAGCAGCACAATAAATTCCGGAACTGTAAGCGCTACCGCTTCCTGCTGCTGTGAAGTGTTGTTTGACCAATTCCAAAGAAACTGAGTGATAAATGAATCGATTAAATAGAATTAGCCATTTACAAAGTGAATTGAAGTAGAGCTAAGGAAAGTTGTGTGTTGCAACGCACCAGATATTTTAGAATATTCTTACAAATATTAACTGCTGATTCAGCTAGTGCATGCTCTTTTGGATGGTTGGGACTACTTGTAGTGAGTTTAATCCCTCTATTTGATATATATCCCACAAACTCACGACTGTTGAAGGGGCTATTATCAGCAATGATCTCTTTTGGATAGCCATGAGCTGCAAACATGAAGTTACAAGCTTTAGAAATGTCCTTGATTGCTTCAGTTTTTAACATTGACAAGTCGATCCATTTTGAGAAATAATCTATTGTTACCAGATAATTTTTATTTTTATATTCAAGTATATCCATTGCGATTTTAGTCCAAGGGAGGTCGGGTATTACAATAGGAAGCATTGGCTCTGCAGCGTTTTTAGGTAGGTTTTCTGTGCAAATTGTACAGTTATTTATGAAATGTTCAATGTCTTTTGACATTCCAGGCCAATGAAACTTCCGTCTAGCATTTAGTCGTGTCTTACCTATGCATAAATGTCCCTCATGAAGGAAACCTAGGACTTTTTTTCTCAATTTGGTCAGCACTACGACTATATCACCCAATAGTAAAATATTTTCTTGTGATGAAAGCTCATCCCGAACTTGGTAATACTCTTTAAATTTTGAGTCGGGTTTGTTTGGCCATTTTAATTTTACGAATTTTAATACATGACTTAAAATAGGATCTTCTAAGGTTTCTTTAGCAAAGTTATTTCTTTGATCATCAGACATTATTTGGCTAATTAATGAGTGTATAACATAAGCTAGTTCTCCATCATTGACAGGATCTGGGCCAACAGTAGCCCGAGATAGTGTGTCGGCAATGATCATTTTATTGCCAGGGAGGTAAGTTAGATCATAATCATATTTAGTTAGTTTTAATATCATTCGTTGCAGCCTACTGGGTATTTTATCAATTTTTTTTACAATGCTTATTAACGGTTTGTGGTCTGTTTGAACAATTATCCTCTTACCATATGTAAAATAATGGAAATGCTCCACTGCATAGCATATGCCAAGCATCTCCTTCTCAACCATCGCATAACGTTGTTCAGTTTTTGTTAGTGCTCTAGAAGCAAATGCTAATGGTTTGTCATTTTGCATCAAAGCACATCTTAAACCATCCTTGCTGGCATCACTCTATAAAATGAATGGCTTATTCTCGTCGTAGTGAGAGAGTATTGGGCTTATCGACAGAATTGACTTGATTTTATTTATTGCGGCTGAATGTTCTTTTGACCATAACCAGCTTACATTTTTTTAAATTAGGTTGTGAAGAGGAGAAGTTAGATTTGACAAATTAGCCTAAATATTTGATGATTCCCAAAAACCGCAATAATGCTTTCTTATCGTGTGGTTCTGGCATCTCTGAAATTGCTCTTATCCTTTCAGGATCTATTTGTACACCTTTATGTGTTATTATGTGCCCTAAAACCTTAATACGCTCTTGTTTGAAAAAGAACTTTTCTGGGTTGAATGTTACTCCACTATGTATTGCTGTTTCTAATACTTTGGTTAATATTTCATCATGTTCATGACTTGTTGTAGCCGATATTATCAGATCATCAATATAGATACTTACTCCATCTATATGACCAAATAATTCACTATTTTTCTGTTGAAAGACTTCAGCTGATGTCTTGATCCCAAAAGGTAATCTTTTAAAACAATAGCGTTGGAAAGGCGTTCTGAAGCAAGTGTTACGGGATGATTTTTCACTAATTTCAATCTGATAAAAGCTTTCCCGTAGATCTAAAGAGCTATAGACTCGTTTACCATTTAATGAACTAAGTACTTCCTCTCGAGTAGGTAATTGATATTGATCCCTAACTAGTTGTTCGTTAAGGAATTTAGGATCTAAACACAATCGCAATGAACCATTTGGTTTTTCCACGATAACAAGTGGGTTTAGCCATTCACATGGTTCATTGATTGGTTCAATTACTCCTTCTTCTTCTAAGTTATCTAATTTTTTACGTAGACGTTCTATTAAATGTCTAGCTACTCTTCGTGGTGCATGAGCAACTGGTCTCGCATCCTCAATCAACTTAAACTCATGGTTTACCTGGGAATTTACCAAACCCTTCAAATGCTTTCTGCTTGGACAGGGGAACTGAGTGGGAGCGAACGCGTGCGCGGGCAACACGGCGACGAGGGAACCGGCTCGGATCCAACTGACTCATGCGAAGTCTCGAGCGAATCGGGGCATTTGAGGTGCCCAGTCAGCATAAATGCCCCGGACGAGCCTCCGCTGAATCGAAGGGTTTGGTTGGTTCGTCCCGTAACACCACTCCGCCCTTGATGAAGTGCCTGTCCTCAGGTACTTATGAACGCTGCAGTTCAGGGCGTTGCTGTCCACCCAACAAAGGGGAACCTAATCTTGAGCATAGCGAGCGAGAGATAATTTTGATTACAGTTCCAAAAGGGTGTCCCTGTTTGTGGTGGGAGTATTGAATAGATGCAAATAAACAGTCACCTCACAATGTCTCGGACGTAAACATGTGGATCGTACGTCTTCGTCCCACGCAGCTGCGACATCCGTGGTTCAGAGAATCGGTCCATCTCTTGGCAAAAGACGACTCTCTGGGTGAGGGGAGTCGTAGTTTCCCTCCTCCTCAGAGCACACCTGCCCTCAGGTGTTCCAGAAGGGGTAGCGCAGAGCGCAGATGCTGCGTCTACCGTGCAGTGGTTGGTTGCACTTTTGGGAACAAGTGCGGCGTCCTGGCTCATGGGGTGTAGTAGGGTGTGATGCATGTGTTGACAGCATTCACACGTGTATGTGGAGTGGCAGCTCTTCAGCGTGTGTGAGGCTGCCACACAATTCGTACACAGATTGTGCTCTTCCATGTAGATTCTTCGAGCCTCCTGGCTGGAGTTGAGGAAACGTGGGCACTTCTTTACCCCATGATGTTTGTCGCAGGTAGGGCAGGGATGTAGCTCTGGCAATGTGGGCTCGTGTTGACCAGTCCATTTTGGAGGCTCGTGGTTTTCCCAGACTCGTTGTTTGCGAGGTCGTTTGGGGACAGACACGCGGGAAGATGTCGCTGTTGATGCATCCGTAGGTTCATCCTTCTTCGCTGCTAGATAAGCATTGACCTCATCTATGTATATGTTCCCGAGATGCTGGTAGACCAGAAGCTCCTTCACATCTGTGCTGCCTTCCTCTAAGCAGCCGTCGTCGATTGAACACAAAGCTGTGTTCAACTGTTTGTCAAGAACGGACAATGTTCGAACATAATGATGGGCGAGAGAGTAGGTCACAGCAGTAGGGCAAAAAAATTGAAGGTGGGGGATCAAAAATTCCCATCGCATTAGAAGAACCTTCAAGTTTTTCAGCCTGGCTGGCATCTTGAACTAATGCAGGGGAAGTTCGACTACTAGTTGGGCGCCAATGTTACGGGGGGGATTTAAATCGAAGCGATATCGCACTAAGAAAGTTGGGAAGTTGGTACGATATCTAGCCGAATGCAATTGGAACAGAGAGTTATATTCGCGAATTACATTCGGAGTTTTACCACCACAGACAGGGGAACTGAGTGGGAGCGAACGCGTGTGCGGGCAACACGGCGACGAGGGAACCGGCTCGGATTCAACGGACTCATGCGAAGTCTCGAGCGAATCGGGGCATTTGAGGTGCCCAGTCAGCATAAATGCCCCGGACGAGCCTCCGCTGAATCGAAGGGTTTGGTTGGTTCGTCCCGTAACACTTATATAAATTCATGACATCATTTTTAGACTTAAATTGATTATTTATAGTATCCGTTCTTTTAATTATTTGAAGTGATTCACATTCCTGCAGACCTAGTATCGGTTTATCAGGTGTATCTATTATTAAGTACGTGATTGTTGATATTTGTTTACCTATGATCGTTTCCAAATCAATTTCTCCTTCTGCAATTAGTTTATTGTCGTTATAAGCAGATAATTTGACATTTGATTTTCTTAGTTTATTTTCAGACAGACAACCATAACATCTTTTCTTTGATTTCCAAAGATTTCAGGACTCGCAGCGGCAAAATATTATCTTGGCTTCCTTTTGACAATCTTAAATTTTATTTTAATACCTTTAATCTTGCCAAATATGGACCATACCTTGTCGTTTGACGGATTAGTGCTATTGAGTTTGGCAACCTGAATGGTATCTAGATAAACTGATTCATCATCACTACTTTCTTGTGCTTCCAAAGATCTAGTGAATTTATTTTTATTTTTCATTCGATTTTTTAGGGAACATCCTACTTGAAAGTGATTGAAACCATCACAATGTGTACATTTTTTGCCATATGCTGGGCACTGCCTAGCTCTATGTTTCGTTCCACACTTCTTACAATTATACTCATTATTGTAATTATCATTATTAGGTCCATTATTCTTACGGGTTCTATTTTTATGCAAATCAATGTTACGATCTTTTGTACCTTTCCCAATAGCATCCAGCTCTTTGTACTGGGATTCTCCAGCAATGTCCTTTAGCTCCGACTTTCTTGCTTCATGGAGTTTGCAAATTTTGGTAGCTTCTTCCAGGTTCAGTTCTTCTCCCCTATCCAGTAGGCGGTTGAGTAGAGTTTCTTCGTTAATCTGCGATATTAAGCGGTCGCGGATCATGTTGTCTCGTTCTTTGAAATCGCAATATGCTGCGGCTGTTTTTAATTGAGTGATGTACTCCTGTAATGGTTGCCCTTGTTGTAACATTAAACGATTAACCAAAAAACGCTCATGGAGTACATTTCGCTTCGGAGTAAAGAAGGCTGTGAAGGCTTCAATTACTTCCTTAAATGTTGAGAATACCTGAGGTTTCTCCGTGTCCACAACAGCTGACTCTCTATCAGTTTTAAGGGTGTTATATAGCTCGATTCCTTTCATGCCTAACTGGTTGAGTAGAGTAGCAATTTTAACCTCATCTTTTTCAGCTTTTTTTTCGATGCAATGAGGTAACATCCAAACGCTTGGTACCACTCGAACCATTGCTTTTTAAGATCGGGCGCTTCAAAATCGAATTGTGAGGGTGGTCGTGCGTCGGCCATTATTAATACGACTTCTTACTTCTTGTGGGTGGTAATGGCGACAGGTTTTGCTTGACCTTTGCTTGTGATCACAGCTTCCTGGTTCCGCGAAAGTCTCGTCTTTTAATAATAATTACCGTTCACGGAAAACACGATTCAACTTACAAACGATTATTCCACTTCTGACACCATGTTTGATACGTCATCTAAATCACTCTAAGGATTTATATTACTTAAACAAACGCACTTCTTTTAATGAATTTATTTTTTAATAGTTGATATCATAAAGCCAGGACGAAAACAACTGATTGCACGGGGCAGGTTGATCTCTCCTAATCTATCAGTGCTATCTTGTGGTGTCTTGACTAGCATTAACATAACGCGGGTGACGACCCAACAAAAACTCAATTTCATAATGCGAGAACTCGTGCTAGGGGAGAAGTAGTAGTGACGATCCGGCATGAACTGAAATAACTGGGAGTCTTCCTAGACAGGAGGCTCACATGGGCCACTGACGTGAGGAGGGCAATACAAAGAGCGTCTTCGTGATGTGGGTTATTCAGAAAATGGCAGGCAAGACTTGGAGACCGTGGCCGAGGATGGTCCTGTGGATGTACAGGGCAATCGTTAAGCCTGTGGTAACTATGGTGTCCTGGTTTGGTGGACGGGAAGAATAATGTGCAACAGCAGTTGAATAAACTGCAGCACAGGGCCTGTGTAGCTAGGACAGTTAGTATGCAGACAGCCACCACCACTGGCCAGAGGTCATGCTGGGTCTTGCACTACTCCACATACATGTGGAGAGAGCTGCCTACCTACACACGGCTCGTATGCTGGAATTAGGTCTATCAGGCAGGGAAAAAGAGCACCGTACCACCTGATATTGGATAAGGTGCATGCGGAGATGCCTGCTCTGCATGTCAGGGACTTGATACAGATGAAGTTAAACTATCAGCTTCCCCTCAGGGTACGAATCCATGGAAGATTCATGTGGGAATGTGGTGGTCCCTCCCTTGAGGCTGGGGCCATGATACAATATATAGACGGATCAGTAAAGGGTGTCCTAGCTAGTGCAGGGATCCAGAGAGCAATTCCCATGGGTGTGAAAGAGCTCTTTGCTGTGAAAGTGTGCTTGCAGCCCCTCCTGCATAGGAGCCTAAAGCAGAAAAGAAAATACATTATGTTGGACACTCAGGCTGCACTTAAGGCTGCCCTGGCTTCCTATACCATCATGTCAGGGCTGGTTCGTGAATGCTTGACTGGCCTGAAGGCCTTGGCAAAGGAAAACATGTTAACACTGTGTTGAGTGCCAGGTCACATAGGAATAGAAGGGAACGAGGAGGCCGACAACTTGGCGAGGAAAGGATCTGCGCTTCTTCCAGTGGGACCTGTGCCCTTCGTGGGGAACACCAAGAGCCACTTGATCAAGAAGGTTGTTAAGTGGGAGGGGAAATGCAGGGCTGCCTATTGGAGGGATGTACCCGGCCAAGGCAGTCAAGGTTGTTTGTGAAATGAGAAAGATCCTCAGCCTGAAGAGAGATAGTATACAGATGGTATGCACTCTGTTTACAGGCCACTGCCCACTAAGGTACCACCTGGCTAAAATTGGTAGGTCAGGGGTACAGAATTGCAGATTCTGTAAGGTGGAGCTGGAGTCAGCAGAGCATGTACTGTGTACATGTGAGGGGCTGGCTGCATTGCGTCTCAGTGCTTGGGGTTTCTTCAATTGCGGCTGGAGGAGGTTGCACAGATGGACCTCAAGGTTATGTTGCGTTTTGTGCTAGAATGGTGGGGACATAAGTGAACGCTGCATCAGAGGAAACCAGCTCCACAGGAGCTGGGGGTGGAACTGGGAGGGCATGAGGGTGCTCATCCTCGCCCAAACAATAGGCCCAGTTGTGGCCACAGAGGGGGGTTTCCAGTACCACCAAAGGAACTAAGAAAAAAAAAAAAGTAGAATCCTCCCAACTTTACAGCCATAGACGATTCCACAACATCGATGAACTGTGCCTACACACATAAACTGATGCTTACAAACAAAATTGTGACACTGACCAAAGGGAATTAACAAAACTAATTTATCTCTATGCAGAAACTTACTGTAGCAGCATTTACTTGGAGCAAAGTACGTTACACTGTGGTGTGGTTTACACTTGCCAAATCCTCCCAATATAAATGCTAAAGATTATGGGTACATGAAAAAAAAACAAAAAAACGGCTCGTACATTATAAAATGGTACATAAAAGCTGGAAGATATTGTTTTGAACGAGACCTCAGAAAATTAAGATGACAATGATGGGGATTCAGTATGAATTGTTCGATAATGCAGTAGTTTATTAATTATTTTCCTCGCATCTTGTCATGCCGCATTTTAATATTTTGTATTTTCATGCGTATTTTTATTTTTTATGCTAGCATTCCTGTATGCTAGCTTTCAAGATTTAATAAAAAACATTTTAATCTGAGCGTTCTTCGTATTCGAGCTCCAAAAAAATGTCATAGCAACTATTGTGATTAGATTAACTGTGCCATGATTTTGATTGTAGGATTTCCTGAGGATCTATTCATCGTGTATATTTTCTGTTCAAATGAAGGTACCCACTGACCTTTTTAACTGATCGTTATCCTACAAATTATTCGGTTCCTAGGTTTGATACCAATGTCGTATTATGGCTGCTTTAATGATTAGTGTCCACTAGTGCCACAGATACCAATAGTGACCAGAAAGTTATTTGATATTTTGAGTTGCGTACGCTAATACTGTCCATTATTGAGCTGAATAAACGATAAAAGTAAATTAGTGCATATTATTTTGTGATGTGACTGAAACATTTAATATACGTTTCTTTACTGGTTATCTGAAAACGCTTATCCCTTCATTCTACACGTTTTCAGCTTCATGGTGCCAACTACCTTTGGTAGAATATTAGATATTACTGAGGATTACTTAAGTTCTACGAGAATCGGTAATGTTCAAGTACTGTCTGCCTGTACTTTCCACTGGTGGCAAACGTGGATTTTCTATACCTACGTGGTTTGTAGAAACTCTCAGACAATTTCCAGCTCTCCAGAAGTATTTGAAATTTAAAATAGTCACCACTGCTCAACCCCTTTTTTAAATTCTGAAGAAAGCTTCCTTCTAGGGGATGCATTTTTAGGGTAGGTCCTTCACGTTTCGCATAGCTTGCTCCAGCATATCGGTTGGAATGAATCGAATTACCGTGTCAATTGAAGCCTTCAACTCCTGAAGAGTTGCTGGGTTTATAGGCGTACACTCGCGCTTTTAAATGACCCCATAAAATGAAATCACTTGACGTGAGGTTCGGTGAGTAAGGAAGCTATTCAACATCACCGTTACGAAGGCTTACTTTAGAAGGCTTCTGTTAGAAGACACAATGCAGCATGCTGCTTGGAATTTACTAAAATGACGGCAACGACTCGTTCTTTCCCAAAAATTTCTCAACGGTGAAAACAACATATTCTATTGACCAGGTAAATACGGTGACAAACTTCCAATTCTCCCCTTTATGGAGTGAGGTCGGTGACCCTGTAACCCCCTCCGTCAGGCCATAATACCCGTTTCAAAAAGATCCGACTCCAGTGCATCCCCCTGTTTTTCTGCTGCTCGGTAAAGATTCATACACAAATAGCTTATTTTGTACAAGGAAAGGATGTAGGCCCATACTTCAGTTCTGCTTGAGTCATGCATTTCAGTATCCTGGTACTTCTGAGTAGAGGATCTTACCTGGATGTTATACAGCACCGATGAAAGTGATAAGGATAGTTGTCTAGGTCAGATTATTAAGTCAGAAACGATTGGTACCCAATCTATGGTGTGTTTGATCAATTTAATCCAACAACGCTTAGAATCAATGGTTTATCAAGTAGAAAGCATCCAATGCACGCATAAGTCAATGTTGTACCTGATTCTTCACGTTGATCAGTAGTTGTGTGTTGACGTTCACCGCAAAAATTAAAATGTATTGAAGAAGACGGGAGCAGTAATTTGGGTGCATTTCAGACAAAATATAACCAATAGCTTAGGACACAAACGGTCTTCTATATATCAACGCGATTAGATAAATAGAAGTTCGTCATTGCGGCACTTATAACAACACGCGAAAAAGAGCTAAACGAAAACAACAGAAACCCATCGCACAATCTAAGTTAAGGCTCCGTGGAGACTTAAGACAATAGCAGGGTTGCCATCAAGGAAATTCCCCTTTCCGTGTTTACCACAACTACACAAAAAAGGTTTTTAAACTGCGATCACTTAATGAATGATGAGAACATTTATCTCTTTCCCGCGCTCGTTAACTAATTTTCAAAGATGTTTAATAATACTTTTTTTTAATTAATCGAATTTACCATTTGAAATAAGCACCTCAGGGTTAATGAATGGATCGTTTTGTAACATACTACTTGGAACTGGCTTCCAGATGCAACATGAGTTTTTACTTTCCTTGCCTCTACGAAGTAGAAAGAAAAGTTATGGAACAGGCTGACGAAAAAGTTTAGTTCTCTTCAAATCTTTACATTTCAAGGCCTACTGAGTCTTAAAAATACTATATGCAAAAATGGTCTGTGAACGTGTATAATATCCGCGTGTATATCCGCCCTAAACCAACTATAGTTGTCATAGTGATCAAAACTCTTTTCACCAACTGCGTTGATCTCGTTTAGAGTATATTAACAGCACCTAACCAGCTCTTATCTTTCTTTATCATGTTCTGATATTTGTCTGCCATTATCGTGCTCTGCAGAGTATTGGATTCGTTCTTTTGGAACTCGTAGGAAGAGGTTCTTATCTCTGCCTTATATCCAAAACCAGTGCAATTCGCTTTATTTTCTGTTCTTTCTTTTTCTTTTCTAGTTTTCATTTCTGTTTTATAAGTTTATTCAAGTGAAGTGCTTTTTAGTGCGATTTCACCGTATGAAAAGTAGACGACAAACAGATAAGTACATAACCTAGAGAACACGTGGGGCTGAACAAAACACCTATTTACTTTTACTCCTACTGATTTTGTTGGTTTTGATCTAATGGGACAAGTTGCCTTATCCTTATTGTAAAGGGATTCAGGAGGCTGTGCTCCCATCGCCTCCATGTTCCGTTCATTGTGATGTTCGCTTCTCGTCTCATTCTTTTTCCCCAGTTCTGTATTCGCTTATTCAAACGATGTGATGTGCATAATACACTCGTATTCTTCCCATTGAACTATTTCTGTCGTCAACTTACTCTTCCCGCAATCCAACAGGTTATGGGCCCAGGTCGCGATGTAAGTTTGATGTCAGCAAAGTGAAGTGCTCAATTCTAACCAACCTCCATTCTCGCGATCATTTTTCCGACGTGTTACACTTTCTTTAAAGTCGCGCTGTCTCCTACGTCTATCAAAAATAATGACCTCGGAATTCAGCAACGGATCGTGTTCACCAGTCGCGCAGTTCGAGATGTCACCGAAGTGTTAACCTCTTTCCACGTGTCCCGCCTGTTGAACTTTCTATCAAAGTCGTGCGAATCCTACTAAAAATTATGGATAGCAGTGGATCGTATCTACAGGTAGCCGAAAGGCTTCGAGGAAGTGAGAACTATAGAACATGGTGTTTTCAGATTACCAATATCCTGAAACACGAAGCTCTGTGGGTGTGCGTTAAAGGCTATCCTGAAGATGATAGAACGCCAGCCGACCAGAAGGCTCAAAAGGAGGAAAAGACGTCGAAAATAAATTTATCGCTCGACAAAAGCGTCTACGCTCACGTAGAATCAGCTCTCACAGCCAAGGATGCTTGGGAAGGTCTGAAAGCTGCCTTTGACAGTAAAGGTTTGTACACCTCGTTATCCCTACTTAGGCAACTTTGCGCGTTGAGGCTAGACAACCGTTTCAAATCGACTGAGGATTATGTGAACGAAGCCCTTAGTATCTCGACTAAGCTCAAAGAAGTCGACGAGCCAGTCAACGATAAGTTCCTAGCCGCTGTCGTCCTCCAAGGTCTCCCAGATTCGTATATGCCAATGATCATGGCGTTAGAAAATTCTGGCCAACAAATCTCGTTTGATCTAGTAAAAACCACGCTCCTGCAAGACAGTACCTGGAAAAATTCCAATGGTAACAGTTACAATTCTGGCGATTCGTCATCACATGCTCTCTATACGTCGTTCAATCGTCATGGTGACTATAAGAAGAAACCGTATTGCTCATTTTGTATGAAGTCGGGCTCCCACTGGACAAATCAGTGCCGTCATTCTTCCGGCGATCAAAACCGTCATTCTTCCGGCGATCAAAACCGTTATTCTTCCAGCGATCAAAACCGTTGTTCCTCTGGCGATCAAAACTGTCGTTCCTCTGCCGATCGTAACCGTCCTTCCTCTCATCACAAGAAAAAGACCGACTCCTCGTCACAATACAAATCGAAAGGTAAGCTAAAAAATAATGCTCTTTTCGCAGCCTATGGCACTGCAAATGCGTCGTTGGATGAAAACCCCGACAACAGTTGGTGGATAGACTCGGGCAGCTGTTTTCACATGTCTGGGCGAAAGGACATGCTTACAGATCTAGTCAAAACTCAGTCAAATAGCCAAATTCTCGTGGCTAATGGTCAAAAGTTAAATATTGAAGCCTGTGGCTCATCCCACATTGTTCTAAATAATGGTGAGCGGGCAATAACAGACGTCAGGTACGTTCCAAACCTTCGAGCAAATTTACTCTCAGTCAGCAATTTGGCAAAGAAAGGCTACCGTGTCGTTTTCGCTGCTGATGGTTGTGAAATTTACGATGAGGATGATTTTGAGGTTGAGGGAGAGCTCATAGCCACCGGAAAAGTTGAAAACAGGCTATACAAGTTGAATGCTATCGTTTTGATGTGTGCTAACGCTGCTGAGCTCCCAGCAATCAACAGTCACACACTATGGCACAAACGCCTAGGCCATTTAAATCACTATAGTATGTCTCTTTTAAAAAATGGTCTCGCCATAGGAGTACATTTTTCTGAGGAAAATAAACCAGAATTGTGTGTGAGCTGCGTCAAAGGAAAACAGTCCAGGAAACCTTTCCCTGTAAACAAAAATAAAGATCTAGCCAAAAACCCTCTCGATTTGGTTCATTCTGATCTCGTTGGTCCAGTAGATGCGTCTTTCAGCAACAGGAAGTACCTACTCACATTTATCGACGATTTTTCAAGGAAAATATTCGTCTACTTCCTCAAATCAAAAGATGAAGTCGCCCACTACTTCAAAATTTTTCGAGCGCTCGTTGAGACTGAAACCGAGCGAAAAATGAAAATTTGGAGAACCGATAACGGTCTGGAATTCTGCAACCAGAAGATTCAATTGATCTGCGAAAAACATGGTATAAAACACGAACGATCAGCTCTGTATTCACCGAGCCAAAATGGCCTTGCGGAAAGAATAGTACGTTCTATCATAGTAAGGACTCGTTCTATGATGGAAGATGCGCAGCTAAACGACAAACGTTATTGGGCACAAACTGCGGAAACTGCAGTCTACCTTCTAAATCGTTCACCTGTCAAGAGATTGAAAAATGCAACTCCCGAAGGAAAATGGACGGGAAAACGCGTAAATCTCAGCCATCTCAGAGTTTTTGGTTGTCCAGCCTATTCTCACGTATCGAAAGAAAAACGTCGTAAGCTCGACTTGAAAAGCAAAGAATACATATTCGTCGGGTATAGTGAAACTACCAAAGGCTATAAATTGATGGATCCGAAAACGCATGAGGTGTGTATTGCTCGCGATGTCATCTTCAATGAAGAAGCTATTCTCTCTCCGAACAAAAAGGGCGTCGAACGGGTTTGCTCATCAACCAATAAATCTCAAGAATCCGTCACCCTTCATCGTTATCAAGAAGAGACGCCAACATGCGAACTTTCAAGCCAGGACCTCTCAGAAGACAAAGAAGGAGATCCTGAAAGCGAACTCTCTGAAACTCTTCGTCCCATCTCCGAAAACTCAGAGGTCAGCCAATACGAAGAAGCAGAGGATACTCCGGGCATACCCACTATAGACCTGAATACAGACTCCGACTCCGATCAGGTAACTCCTGTTATTAGTACCCCAAAACGTACTCGTATTCCAAATAGAAAATTTGATGATTATGTCTTAGACATTGATAAAGCCTTCGCAGTGTTTAATTATGAGTCCGAGCCTAGCACTGTGGCAGAAGCCCTTGCTAGCCCCTTTAGTTTCAAGTGGCAAAAAGCCATGGAAGAAGAATTGAAGTCTCTAGAATTAAATAAAACTTGGACTCTAGTCGGGAAGCCAGAAAATGAAAATATAGTCAGCAATAAATGGGTATTCAAAATTAAGCGTGATAAAGACGGAAATATTGCTCGATATAAGGCACAGTTAGTCGCCAAAGGCTTCACCCAAAAATATGGTCATGACTACACTGAAACTTTCTCACCAGTCATTCGTTACAGTAATTTCAGGTTACTTTTTGCTCTTTCAGTGAAATTAAATTTAGAAACGTCTCATCAAGATGTGGAGACTGCTTTTTTGTATGCTGATTGTGATGAAACGATTTATATGCGTCAGCCAGAAGGCTTTGAAGTTCCAGGCATGGAAAGTAAAGTATGTCTTCTAAAGAAATCAATTTATGGTTTAAAACAAAGCTCGAGGCTGTGGTACAAGAAGGCTGATGAAGTTCTAAAAAGTGCAGAATTTAAACAGTCTGAAATTGAACCTTGTATCTATTTTAAAATTTCTAAGCATTCAATCGTGATTATAGGACTGTGGATTGATGATTTTTTCATATTCTATAATGATAAGGAAGAAGCTGATAAATTGAAAGGTATACTACGGCAAAACTTTAAAACCAATGACCTAGGACCTATCACTCATTGCTTGGGTATGAAAATACAACGTGACAAGCAAAATAACACTTTGAAGATAAGTCAGGAACAATATGTTGATAAAATTCTTAACAAATTCGGTATGTCAAATGCCAAGCAAGTTCGTAGCCCTTTGCAACCAAATAATAAATTTTCACTTGAGGGAGAGAATTACGATGTTCCTTATCAACAATTAATTGGCTCACTCTTGTATTTATCTGTGTGTAGTCGCCCAGATCTTAGCTTTGCTGTGACCAGTCTGAGTCAATTTAACATGAATCACACTAAAGAGCATTGGCTCGCTTGCAAACGTATTTTGAGATACCTAATAGGCACTAAATCGCATGGTTTAGTTTATGAAAAATCAGGTAAACCTCTAACTTGTTTTGTTGATGCCGATTGGGCTAACGACCCTACTGACAGTAAGTCATTTTACGGTTACGTATTCAAATTAGCAAACTCTGCAATATCTTGGGAATGCCAAAAGCAAAAATGCATAGCTCAGTCTTCAACTGAAGCAGAATACATAGGAATAAATGAAGCAGCAAAGGAATCAATTTATTTTCAGAATTTAATGTTAGAACTCTTCTCGAATGCTGACTTGCCTAACTCAGTTTGCAATGTGAAATCGATTCCTATTTTTAATGACAATCAAGGCGCACTTGAGCTATCTAAAGATCGTGTTTTCCGCAAACGCACCAAACATATCCAAGTAAGATACCATTATATTCGAGATTTAGTTGCAGATAAAAAAGTTGAACTTATTTATCTCGAAACTGAAAAAATGATAGCCGATATTTTTACAAAAGATTTAGGTCCCTCTAAGCACAAACTTTGTTGCGAGGGCATGAATTTGAAAAATTGATTTTGATTATTGGCCATATGTATTTTGTTCTCAAACTTTCATTCTCTATGTTAAACAACGCTAAATTCAATGTTTACTTCTGTAACAGCTGTTTCACTGATATGATAAGTCTCAGTACTGCCAACTCTAGTTTGTTGTTTGCGTGGCAATGCTTGTTCCATTAAGGGAGAGTGTTGGTTTTGATCTAATGGCACAAGTTGCCTTATCCTTATTGTAAAGGGATTCAGGAGGCTGTGCTCCCATCGCCTCCATGTTCCGTTCATTGTGATGTTCGCTTCTCGTCTCATTCTTTTTCCCCAGTTCTGTATTCGCTTATTCAAACGATGTGATGTGCATAATACACTCGTATTCTTCCCATTGAACTATTTCTGTCGTCAACTTACTCTTCCTGCAATCCAACAGATTTCTATTTCCCTTCTCAATCAGCCCCACGAATAATACACCAGTGAAAACAACCAACAGGACGAGTCAACAAGCCGCGCGGGGGGCGGGGGGTAATGCCCCGGCGCCGCGGCCGTCGCTCCCGCCCCAATGGGGGCCATCTAGAGGTGGTCCGGGAGCGGGGGCTGTTTGTCCCTCCCCAGGTCCCTCTGGACTAACGGCTCGAACTAAACCAAAGGCGGGAGGGGTGCGTTCATCCCTCCTTCGCAACAAACAAACAGAGGCTGAAAAGCCAAAAACAGCACCGCCATCGATCTTTTCCCCGGAAAAAATCGATGAATTAATTAATGCACAAACCAGTGGATCAGAAACGATCCCAATGAGTTCGGGGCGCGAGAGCACCTCGGATAATAAAGAGGGTTTCACAATTGTGAAACGCAAAAAAAAGATGAGCGCTAATAGACGACTCAAAAAATTAGAGAGGCATCTCGGCTCCACCTTAATCAGAATGGAGCAAGAGGCCAAACAATCGGAAGGAGAGTTGAGGGCAAACCTCGAAAATCAGGTTAGGCTCCTTAAAGAAAAATTCATTAAGGACCTAGAGG
Source organism: Pachypeltis micranthus (assembly GCA_020466155.1). Classification (NCBI taxonomy): domain Eukaryota; kingdom Metazoa; phylum Arthropoda; class Insecta; order Hemiptera; family Miridae; genus Pachypeltis; species Pachypeltis micranthus. Next base: position 2,016,036 of record CM035772.1, on the reverse strand, counting down.
AAAAAAAGAGGCAGGTCTCGCTTCGATCCAGTGACACCAGCAAAAGAAAGAGAGGATCAGAACAGTCTGTGGAAGCAGCTACCACAGACGAAAAGAGAATGGCCACAAAACGAGCAGTACAGGCGGGAAACCTAATCATGTCTACCATATGTGGTAAACGCCAGAAAACTGCACCAGATTGCAGATTGGTGATCAAGAAAAATGACGGAGAGAAGTGGACTGACGAGGAAACCAACCAAGTCAGAAACCTCATCAAAAAAGAGACGATCCGCAAACTAAAGGATCCGGCTAATGAAAACTTAGTCATAAGTTTGTAAATTCGGGGCTGCTGAGCGACCATAGGTGGTTCAGCATCACAGTACATTCGGATGAGGCTGTTCAGGGGGTATTGGACCTTGTAACCGACGCTATCACCCAACAAGGGTGGTCGGCTTTGAAATACGAGGACATGCCCAAGAGGTCCATTGTATGCGGTAGTGCCATTGGCATAACTGAAACCAGAGAGGAATTTTATGACACAGTTACACTGTTCAATAAAAACCTCAATCTTAAATTAAAAGAATGGGAGTTAGTCAAATTCGAGGCAAAAGGAAATGCCACGTATTTTGAATTCTCCATACCAGAAGAGGATGTAAAAGTAATAGAGGAGAAGCAACACCTTTGCATAGGTCTTTGCTTGTCCCCTGTGTATATAAAAGGCAGGAAATGGGGTAACATGGCAGATATATGGGACGACTGCTTTGAGTTCCCATCACTGCCGAAAAAAGAATCAATAGATCCCAAAACCACACCAGAGCAACCTAAGACTAAAAGAGTAGACGAAAAAGTCACACCAAGAATAGAGGGTAAAACCACTACAGAGAGTGACCGCACCAGTGACCAAGAGATACTGGGAGCATTGAGAATTGAGGGGGAGCAAGAAGAGGAGGGTGTGATCACCGACGAATCACTGGTGACAGTGATGGGGGAATCACCTCTCAAAGACGATAAAGAACCCCCACCAAAGCCTAGGAGTGAGGAGGGCAAGAGTGAGGGGTAAAACCAGAAATTAAGTTACGGGGAAAAAAAAAAATGAAAATAGCACAAATCATCCTGAATCTCTCACATGGAGCAACCGCAGACATTACTAATATGTGTGCCAACGAACAAGTAGGTATTTTCCTTATTACAGAGCCATTAAACTACAAAGGTTCAATCAAAGGACTAAACTTTGGTAACTATACGTTGATAAATCCGAGATACAATAATTGTAGAGCGTGTACCCTGATCCACAGGGTGTATACTCCACTGATGATCACGGAACTCTGCTCCAAAGACACCACGACGGTCAGACTTACAACGGAGGACACAAAAGGAAAAAGAATCAAGATCACCCTAGTCTCCCACTATGCTGAGGCACATCAATACCCAGAAGAACTGAGCTCTCTGGTTACAACAGTAGCAGAACAAGCCAACAGAGACAGCGCCGGATTGCTTATAGCAACGGACTCCAACGCACACTCAAGTATGTGGGGAGGTAACACCGAAGACCTAAGAGGTAGATTGTTGGCAACATGTATTATGACTAACAACCTACAGATAGAAAATAGGGGAGATACTCCTACATATCAAGCGCGAGGAGGTCAATCCTGTATAGACCTAACACTAACCAATAGTAAAATGCATGAATATATAAGAAATTGGAAAGTAGAAATCGGATCTATACTGTCGGATCACAGACTGATCACATATGAAATGAAGTTGGAACCAAATCGGATAAAACTAGCGAAGAGAAATCCCAAACACACAGACTGGGTGAAATATAGTAACGAAATAGAAAACCATGCACCAGAAATCATCGATAACCACACTCACAGATCAACAAGTACAACAAGAGAACAAACTGAAACAGAACTATTTAACATAACAGAAATACTAACTAAGGCATATCACAAATCATGCAAACGTTCATACATAAAGGGCAAACACAAAAAGTGGTGGAAACATAGCCTACAAATACTTAGACAGAACACCAGAAGACTACACAAACTATTGAACAGGAACAGCACAGAGGAGGAGTGGAGAGAGTACAAAACACTAAAAAACGAATATAAAAAAGAATTACGCAGACAGAAGAGAGAATGCTGGAAAGCGTTCTGTACAGACATAAACAACATAACGGAGACATCCAGAGCAATGAAAATTATAGGCAGCACAACGAAGTACAAAAATACGAGTATAAGTACACTGATACGCCAAGACGGTACATATACTGAAAACCTCGAAAACAGCTTAAAATATCTAATGCAAACTCATTTCCCTGACTGCACAGTAAGTGACAGCCCAGTAGAGCTTAGCAATGAGCAGCAAAATGAACCAATAGCGTACGAGGACAACCAATTGGCATTTTTCAATAAAGAAAGTTTCGACTGGGCGACAGACTCCATGCCCCCATATAAAAAAGGAGGGCCAGATGGACTGTTCCCAGCATTAGTTCAAAAATGCGGAAACATATTAAGAGACCGAATTTACCATAATCTAAAAAACATAGTACGACTAAGGTATATATACCGAAGGCCCTTAGAAGGGCAAACGTCATATTCCTCCCGAAACCGGGAAAAAGTGGAACCCCAAAAGCTAAGGACTTCAGAGCGATAAACCTATGCAGTATATTTATCAAAATAATTGAGAAAATAATCGATAGGCATATCAGAGATGGTGTAATGCCCACATCGCCTCTACACAGGGAACAGTATGCATATAGCGTGGGAGGAAAATCCATGGAGGGAGCACTGCATAATCTGATCAATAGAATAGAGGAAAATATAATAAAAAATAAAGAATTTGTTGCCAGCTGCTTCTTCAACATTCATGGAGCCTTCGACAACGTACACTTCACAGCAATCACGAGAGCATTACGAACAATAGGAGTAAACGAGACAGTCGTGGAATGGTGCACATCACTCCTAAATGCGGGGGAGGAGGAGTTCCTGCCACTTGATCCTTGACAAGGTGAAGGTGGGGGGGCCTGAACTGCATGTGGTAGACTCAATGCCCGCGAGGTTCAACTTCGCGCTACCCTTTTGGATACTCATTCATGAGCGATCCAGGTGGGTAGGGGGAGCTCCCGCTTTCGAAGCTGGGGCCCTGGTATACTACACTGATGGCTCGGTGCAGGGTGGTCGTGCAGGGCAGGCATCTTTGGGCCGAGGATCAGAGCAGCAATCCCATTGGGGTCGCTGGCCACGGTGTTCCAGGCAGAGGTGGCTGCGGTGACAGTCTGTGTGCAGCGGCTGCTGCAGAGGGGACTGAAGCGGCAGAGAATCTACATCATGGTGGACAGTCAGGCCACTCTCAAGGCCTTAGCCTCATACTGTCTTACATCGCGGCAGGTGTGGGAGTGTCTGACTGGACTGAAGGCCCTGGCCGGGCACCACAGGGTAACACTGTGTTGGGTGCCAGGGCATCAGGGTATAGAGGGAAACGAACGGGCTGATAGGTTGGCTAAGAAGGGATCAGAGCAGATCCCTATTGGCCCTGAGCCCTTTGTTGGGACTACCAGGAGCCATCTACGTAGAGAGGTTGGCAAATGGGAGGATAGGTGCAGGGCTGCTCATTGGCAGGGGCTGCCCGGCCTTAGACAGTCAAAACTCTTTATCCGGCTCTCCAGAGAGGTCCAAGGAGGTGCTTGCTCTGGGGAGGAAGGATATGAGGATCATATGTGGCCTGTTCACAGGTCACTGTCCGCTGAGGTACCACCTTGCAAATATTGGCAAGTGCGAGGTACAGGTATGCAGGTTCTGCGAGGTAGGGCTAGAGACGGCAGAGCACGTGCTGTGCGTATCCGATGGACTTCATGACATCGCGCCGTTTCTGTGTTTGGGAGGCCCTTTCTTCAGCGAAGAGGTGACAAATGCAGAACTTGCCGATATCCTCCGCTATGCGCGGGGTGGTGGGGCGCATATGTGACGTCACACCAAGTGAGACCAGTGCCGTGGGGCCTTGGGGTGGTGCAGGTGGGCCATGATCCGAGTATCATGGACGCCCTTACAATAGGCCCGTTTGTGGCTGCAGTGAGGGTATGGCCTGCATCCACCGTTTCAAAGGAAAAAAAAAAAAAAAAAAAAAAGTGACAGCCCAGTAGAGCTTAGCAATGAGCAGCAAAATGAACCAATAGCGTACGAGGACAACCAATTGGCATTTTTCAATAAAGAAAGTTTCGACTGGGCGACAGAATCCATGCCCCCATATAAAAAAGGAGGGCCAGATGGACTGTTCCCAGCATTAGTTCAAAAATGCGGAAACATATTAAGAGACCGAATTTACCATAATCTAAAAAACATAGTACGACTAAGGTATATATACCGAAGGCCCTTAGAAGGGCAAACGTCATATTCCTCCCGAAACCGGGAAAAAGTGGAACCCCAAAAGCTAAGGACTTCAGAGCGATAAACCTATGCAGTATATTTATCAAAATAATTGAGAAAATAATCGATAGGCATATCAGAGATGGTGTAATGCCCACATCGCCTCTACACAGGGAACAGTATGCATACAGCATAGGAAAATCCATGGAGGGAGCACTGCATAATCTGATCAATAGAATAGAGGAAAATATAATAAAAAATAAAGAATTTGTTGCCAGCTGCTTCTTCAACATTCATGGAGCCTTCGACAACGTACACTTCACAGCAATCACGAGAGCATTACGAACAATAGGAGTAAACGAGACAGTCGTGGAATGGTGCACATCACTCCTAAATAATAGAGAAGTGGTTTGCACGGCAGGAAATGTACACTTACAGTGCCACACGACAAGGGGAATACCACAAGGTGGTTGCCTCTCCCCACTATTCTGGTGTTTGGTAATTGATGAATTAATCAGGGCAATAAACACAGCAGGGTTTTACTGTCAATTCTTTGCAGACGACGGGGTTATCCTGGTACCACATCGGGACCCACACAAAGCATGTTCCACAGTCGGTGGTGCAATAGAGACTATAATGAGATGGTGCCAAGCAAGGGGATTATCCATAAATTTGGAAAAAACGAATACAGTAATATTTAGCAGGAAACGAACAGACACTAATAACATAACAATGAATATAGGAAATACTAGAGTCCCTACTGTTGACAAAGTCAAATACTTAGGAGTAATCCTAGATAGGAGACTTAGATGGAAAGAACTTAACACATTGACGGAAAAAAGCAGGACCTTATTACACCAAATAAAAGGCATCATAGGTAAGACATGGGGAGTGAACCCAAGGATGACCAAATGGATCCATCAAGCGGTGATGAGACCAAGTACATGGAGCAATTGTTTGGGGGCAGGGAGAAGAATTGCTCCCTTAACAAATTAGATAGAACAATAATGATGACTATGTCAGGTGCCTTCTACAGTACGCCTACCATTGTCCTGGCGGTGGTACTGGGCGTACTGCCCCTCAGATGGGAGGTCCAACAAGAAGCAATGAGGGCGTCCTCAGACTAAGGAAAAATGACGAGAGGACACAGGTCAACTGGAGAGGACATGGAACTATCGGGAAAGACCTGTATAACTCCATAGAAACGGCAAACTACCCGATAGACGATAGGAAAACAATATACAAACTTCAGACGTACATTAATACGGAAATACGTCCAAAAGATATTTGGGAGAACAGAACACATGTAGAGGATGACTCAGACACAATATGTTACACAGATGGATCGAAGGACCAAATACATGGAAACACGGGCTTGGGTATATACATCCCTGCAATAGATTGGAAAGAATCCAGATCTCTAGGTACCAAAACAACGGTCTTCCAGAGTGAACTGTTAGCGATCAACTACTGTATCGACAAATTGATGACATTGAACACCAGCAATAAGACAATAACAATTTACACAGACAACCAATCGTCAATAAAAACGCTGGCCAATCCAATAGTTAGGAGCCTACTAGTTGAGGACACGAATAACAAGGGGAAAGAACTTGTACTCAGAGGAAATACCTTGACGGTGAAATGGATTCCGGGACACAGGGGATACAGTGGGAATGAAAGAGCGGACACACTGGCCAAAGAGGGGTCGACCGATCACTTCTATGGACCAGAACCCTATACAGCAGTTACGATGGCAACAGTCAAGAAGGCCATAAATAATACCCTATGGAGTAAAGTTAACAATGACATAGACAATAACAGAGGTCTTGAATTCTCCAAGCGCACAGGGACCACGAGTTACAACAAAATAAAGACGGAATGGGCCTAAACTAAATAGAATACAATTAAGAAGATTAACAGGCATGTTAACTGGACACTATGCAGTCCGGAACACATTACATAGGTATAACCCAACAATTAGGGGTGAATGCTCCTGTGGGGAAATAGAAACGGTTGAACACTTCATATGCGAATGCCCAATATGGTTTAGAACCAGAATAGAAAGACTTGGAGGACGAACCATAGATAGGGACGATATACGACGCAATGAATGGAGGAGCATCCTCAAATATGTAGAGGGGACCGGAAGATTCCGGTACCCATTCTAGGAGCCAAAGCCGGATCCCTTATACAACTTGGGGTATGGGAAATGGGCCCATATGTGGCCACGACTCAGGTCGCTGTTCCCTCGGCTTTGGCTGATGCCCTGCAGTCTCTTTCTCTCTCTGCAGAGTATTCGCTTCTATTATTGTGAATAATTTACGTATATTTTGGAACAATGATAATAAACAAAGATACTGTTTACAAGTGCGCAGTTATTTCAGTTGCTATTCCACTACGATGATAATGTAATATGTTGGGTTATCGTCATATCACCCAGCGCCTCAAATGGATATGAGCGGGGTCCGACGACTTCTAGAAGTATGAATTTAAATTCTGTTGCGAACAAAAGTATTACGATCGTCGAAAACAAGTTGTTGTTTGCGTAAAATACGTGCTGAGCAGTTTCTGAAAAAAACCAGTCGTCTTATTGCCGTGTTAGAAAACCCAAACGGCTTACCTGGGTGGATCTAGTAACAGATAAGTTAAAATATTAAATAATACCACGCTTTTACACAAACATTAGTATATTAAACAACTTTTATTTGGTGAAACACGACAATTCTCCCTTCCTTGTTAAAGTTCCTTGCTTGCAAAAGTTGTAACCTCATAATTTGGGTTTTTATTATTTCTTGCTCAGTTCTCATTTTATTATACCGCTTCCGATTTTTCCTACACGCACAAAGCATTCTCCCGGACTATTTTGGCTTTTTCCTGCAGCTCTTGCAGTTGCAGTACGCGTATTTTCACTTTAAGCTCCTCACAAAATTCAGCTTCGGCAGAGGTTGAAGCGGCCACTTTGGTGTATGACAATAATTTGGTCAAATCCGGATTATTGAGCATTGGGCATCTACGGGATACACGGTTTCGCGGCCGTTTACGTTTACATGACACTTGTTTTCGGGACGGGATGTCAAACAGATGCCCAATTTCCTTACTTTACTGCCTTCTCGATATGGCTTAATCGCAGCATAATCACGTCTATGCTAACCGCATACCACAGTGATCTCGGCTAGCGTGGGTGAAAGTTGACAAAGTGGCATTCACCACATTTTCCTAACATCCTGTTAGGAGCCCAAAGTAGCGAAATTTGAATGTCTGTTGTAAAAAATCGTACGTTTAATTCCTTTACTCTGATCAACTACCATCTTCTATTGAAAGGTAGCTAGTTATACGGAGTGGAACTTGGAGAAGTGACAAAATAATATAAACTATTAAACGAGCTTGTATCAGACAAAGAACATCACATTGATAAAAAAGGGAAGAATTACAACGCGGACGCAGACAGACGAGAACACATAGATAACAGGGAGACCCCCAAAGACGAGGACAGTGTTGCCACTACATTTGGCGTATTAAAATAAAACTAATACTCTCCCTTAATAGGGCAAATGAAAAAAATGTTTGGCAACATGATGATTCTACTGGTAGACAACCAATAAATGCAAAAACATGTCAAATTTGAACCAATAACATTTACATTTCACAGTCCTATCAAATTTGCATATTCATGTCAAAGCAACATCGAGAATGTTTAGTTGAACCTAGACCCTTAGTTAAAATATCGGCAACCATATCTTCAGTCGGCATATAATTCAGTTTTATTACATGTTGTTCAACCATATCTCGAACATAATGGTATTTTATCCTTATGTGTTTAGTTCTCTTATGATAAATGGGATTTTCAGAAAGATTAATTGCACTCTGGTTATCGTTATACAACTGGATTGGTCCATTAGGAATAATTGGGCAGGAACGCAATTTTGAGAAAATCTCATCAAACAGGCCATAAAAATAAACTGCTTCTTTAGTACCCTCACAAATCCCAACATACTCTGCTTCAGTTGAAGAGAGTGATACACACTTTTGCTTTTGACATTCCCATGAAATAGGTGCATTGGCTAGCTTGAAGATAAATCCTGAAAATATTTTGAATCAGTCTCATTATTTGCCCAATCGGCATCAACATACCCTGTGAGAGGCTTGTCAGTCTTTTTAAAGACTATACCCATGCTTTTGGTACCACTTAAATATCTTAGGATTCTTTTACAAGCCAACCAATGTTCTTTAGTGTGCTTAACATTAAATTGACTTAGAAATGTTACACAAAAACTTATGTCTGGACGAGTGCAAACAGAAAGGTATAATAAAGAACCTATTAGCTGCTGATAGGGAGCATCATAAGGCTCTCCCTCAGTCGAAAACTTTTGATTTTGTTCTAACGGTGTTTGCACGCTTTTTGCGTCAGACATTTGAAATTTAGCTAATAATTTGGATATGTACTGCTCTTGACTTATTTTTAAAGTATTATTTTTACGGTCACGGTCAATTTTCATACCAAGGCAGTGAGTAATCGGCCCTAAATCTTTGGTTTTAAAATTTTGACATAAAATGGATTTAAGTTTATCAGCTTCCCTTTTGTTATTGTAGAATACAAAGAAATCATCAACAAAAAGTGCTACAATTACAGTTGACTTTTCTGATATTTTGAAAAATATACCAGGTTCTATTTTTGATTCAACAAAACCAGCATTCAAAAGAACATCATTAGCCTTTTTAAACCATAATCGACTGGATTGTTTTAATCCATAGAGACCTTTGTGTAAAAGACATACTTTACCCTTATTTCCTGCATTTTCAAAACCTTCAGGCTGAGCCATAAAAATTTGTTCATCAATCTCACCATTAAGGAATGCAGTTTCTACATCTAGATGATCAGCTTCGAGATCAAGCTCAACAGTCAAGGCAAATAATAATCTAAGATTGCTATACCTAATCACAGGAGAGAACGTTTCAGTATAGTCCTGGCCAAACTTTTGGGAAAATCCTTTGGCGACCAAACGGGCTTTATGCCGTTTATTTATTTATCCGAACAATTTTTCCATCTTGGTCCCGCTTAATTCGAAATACCCATTTATTTTGAACGATATTCCTACCATGGGGCCTATCAACGAGTGTCCAAGTCCTATTTTCATTTAAAGACGAAATTTCCTGTTCCATTGCCCTTTTCCATAAAATTCTATCAGAACTAGAAAGAGCCTCGAAGACTGAATTTGGCTCAGAATCAACTGAGAGAACAGCAAAAGCATTATCTAAATCTAGTTCAAAATCCCCAAATTTTGAGTTGAGTTTAGGAACACGCCTAGGATATCTAGAATTTCTAGTAGCTAGTTCATCTATAGTATCATCAGAATCAGAATTACTTATCAGATCAATGGTTGGTATACCTGCGATAGAGTCATTTGTACAACAGGAATTGAAACTTGAATCGTCTTCTTGTGATGCAGTGATGTCAGAGTTCTTGTCTGCTAGAGGTGTGTCAGTACTCTCTTCATCTGCTTCTGACGACAACGTGGTAACATCTGGTGATGTTGCATCCAATGTAGTAGGTGATCCATCATTATTTACAGTTGCTTCAGTTTCTTGAAGACTTTCGTCTCCACCCAGATGGGTGTCATGGCCAAGAATGAAATCAAAAAGATTGCAAGTTTCTGTCGTAGCTATCCCTTTAGGCGACTTGGCTTGGACAGGAATTTGCTCGATGAACACTATGTCACGTCCAATCGTGATTTCATGAGTTTCATGGTCAAAAAGGCGATAACCTTTTGAGGTTTCACTGTAGCCAACAAACAGATACTCTTTGGCTTTAGAGTCGAGTTTTGTTCGTTTCTGTTTGGGCACATGGCAGAATGCTTTGCAGCCAAATACCTTGAGATGACCAAGGTTTACCTTTGGCCAGTCCACCGCTCTTCTGGTGTCGCTCCCTTTATCCTTTTGGCTGGTGAGCGATTAAGTAGATAAACAGCCGTGTTTGCTGTTTCAGCCCACAATCTTTTGTCCAGATTTGCTTCTTCCATCATAGCTCTGGTTTTCTCAAATATTGTGCGGTTGTAGCGCTCTGCGAGTCCGTTCTGGGCAGGTGAATATGCAACTGTGCGTCCATGCTTAATGCCATATTTTTCACAAATTGTTGTCATGGTAGAGTTGCAATATTCCGACCCATTGTCCGTCCGAAGTGTTTTTATTTTGCAGCCTGACTCACGCTCAACTTTGGCTCTAAAGTGCTCAAATTTAGTTGGAGCTTCGCCTTTGTGGCTTAGGAAATAAACAAATGTTTTCCTAGAATAGTCGTCAATGAAGCTCAACATGTACCTTTTGTTCCCAAATGAAGGAATTATAGGGCCTGCTATGTCCGAATGTACCATTGACAGCTTACTTTCAGCCACTTGCTTATCAGGGTTGTGAGGGAATGGTTTGCGTGACATCTTGCCTTTGACGCAACTCGTACAAATTTTAGGAGCATCTGGATCCCTATATTTCACACCTGCAGCGAGTCTGTTGCTCAACAAGTCCATGCTGTAATGGTTGAGGTGACCTAATCTCAAATGCCATAGAGTTTGGTCAGATTCCTTAGGAACAGTGTAGATGGTGTTAGCGCGGTCTTTCTTCTGGACATCAAGCCTAAAGAGGCCTTCTTGGTTAGTAGCAGTGGCAAAGGGCTCTCCCTGTACTAAACAATCCTGGTTCTCGTAGATTTTGCAACCATTCATGTCAAAAGTTACAAAAAATCCCTTTTGGACGAGTGAACTTACAGAGAGTAGGTTTACCGCTAAACCAGGTACGTATGTGACGTTAGACACCATGCGCTTTTCACCAGTTTTCAAAACAATAGGTATGTGTCCTTGTCCTTCAATTTTTAAGGTTTGGTTGTTGGCAACAGAAATTTCCTTGTCAGTCTGAACTTTTTCAAAGTGTTCGAACATGTCATGGCGAGCACAATAGTGTGCAGTTGAACCACTGTCGATGTACCAACAATCATCTGTCATGCCAATACCGAGAGCAGCAATCATGGATTTATGCTTACTTTTATTGTCTTGTTTTCCTTTTGGTTCGAAACGCTGTTGTTGCTGCGTGCTTTTAACCTGCTGTCCTCCTGGGTCTTGATTCATTGGACACTGACTCTTCCAATGACCTTTTGACGGCACCGAAACAATAAGGCTTCTTTTTGTAAGGGTATACATTGCGCTTTCCTTTTCTTGAGTATGAACTCGAGAGCTTCCCCATTTAGTGTCTTGCAAAAGTTTTGTCTTCACAAAATCACTAGTAATTTTTGTTGCGGAGTTTTCTAGAGCCATTATCATGGGTTCATAGGACTCCGGCAACCCTTGAAGCATTATCGCAGCAAGCAATTCGTCGTCGAGCGCCTTATCAGCAGCAGCGAGTTCTTGTGAGAGAGACATAGCCTCGTTTACGTATTGCTCCATAGAGGTAAATTTTTCTAGTCTGATGGAGCAAAGAAGACGTAGCAAACGTAAACGTCGGTGAAGTCCTTTGTCCTCAAACGCTTGTTGTAACGAATTCCAAGCATCCTTCGCATTCATTACATGTGGAAAGGTTGCTTTGTCAAGAGAGAGGTTTATTTTTGATAGAGCCTTCTCTTCTTGACGAGCCTTCTGGTCAGCTGGCGTCCCATCATCTACCTCATCTTTAGTTTCGATGTATTTCCATAGACCTTCATGTTTTAACAAATTTGTCATTTGAAATTTCCAAGTATTATAATTTTCGCGACCTTTCAATTTTTCGAGGCCCGCGAGAGACGATAAACTTGACTCACCCATGACGAGGTTGCTTTGACAGGAACACAACTAGTTACCACCGAAGATCGTAATATTTTCACTTTCCCGTCGCACTTCTGGGCCCATAACCTATTGAAAGGTAGCTAGTTATACGGAGTGGAACTTGGAGAAGTGATAAAATAATATAAACTATTAAACGAGCTTGTATCAGACAAAGAACATCACATTGATAAAAAAGGGAAGAATTACAACGCGGACGCAGACGAGAACACATAGATAACAGGGAGACCGCCAAAGACGAGGACAGTGTTGCCCCTACATTTGGCGTATTAAAATAAAACTAATATTACCTTGAACTGCCAAGTATTCGCTTCTATTATTGTGAATAATTTACGTATATTTTGGAATGACGATAATAATCAAAGATACTGTTTACTAGTGCGCAGTTATTTCAGTTGCTATTCCACTATGATGATAATCGGATGTTGGGTTATCGTCATCTCACCCGGCGCCTCAATGTCAGATCATGTTTTGTGTGGTTAACTGGTATTTTTCGATGCTGAATCGAATGGGATGGGTCTCGGGTCTCCATCAAGCCGTTCAATAGAATAATAAACCGTTGTGTAATAATTTGCGGCGTTATAATTAACCTCCACAGATAACCCTGGACAGACTCTGCAGGTGTGTTTTCTCGCTATGATGCACCTACTCTGACTTGGGAATTTGACATAAAAGTCCGTGGAATTTGCTATTAAAAAGCTTTAATAGGGGAAAAACACATGGTTCAGAAATCGCGACGCAAAATATTTCGCACAATATCGAACAACAACAAAAACGATAGCATATGTCGATACATCGAATTACCATCGACTACTCACATCGACATAAAGTTGCCTCCAATATTTAAAACCATTTGTTAATTCACAAATATCTAACACCCCCCCATGAATTAACATTGTACAGACAATTTATACGTAAAAATTAACCAAGCCTATTCTCTCTGAATATAAAAAACTTTAGGGATTAAAAATTTGGAACATTTTACATAAGATCATCACTCTTAGTTTCTAACCAATCCAAAATTTTCAATCATCACCCTGAACTTATCAGCAGACAAAGGCTTAGTAAACAGGTCTGCCAACATTTTATCAGTAGATAAATTCTCAATCTTCATAGTTTTGTTCTGAACGTGTTCCCTAATAAAGTGATATTATGTCTACATGTTTGGAACGCTGTCTGGTTATGGCATTCTTAGCTAATTGAATCGCTCCCTGATTATCGCAGAACACAATGTAAGGTTTCTTTGCCAAATTTCCCTCTAATTCCCTCATTAGGATTCTCAACCACAACACTTCTTGAATCGTGAATGACAGTGCGGTATATTCCGCTTCGACAGTTGATAAAGCAATAGTTGGTTGCTTTTTGGAAAACCATGAAATTAACCCGCCCGTGTACTTGAAACATGAACCTGTTGTTGAATGCCTATTGTTTACCATCGACTACTCACATCGACATAAAGTTGCCTCCAATATTTAAAACCTTCTGTTAATTCACAAATATCTAACACTCTGGATAGATAAGAATGTCACTCCTCAATTGGGACAAGGAGCCTGTGGCTGCTAGATTTTCTGCTTTCTTAAGGCTGCTGATGCACGCTTACAACAGGAGAGCCTTGTATAGGACACACTCACTTGGCTTCAAGGGTCTACAGCTTGTAATGGGTAGCATGGAAAGCAAAAAAACAATTTGACAAAATCACATTGCCAGGGATGTACATAGCAAGCAATTGAAGATATATTTTCAAAATTGTTCAGAAAGATCTGAATGAAATGACTGCACTTTGAATTTGGAGGATGCAGCTTTTCGTCCATTAAAATAAAAACAATAGTCCAGATACTGGGAAACAGTAAAAGAACAACAAGGAAAATGAGGTTGGAGGCACTAAGAGAACACTACACACTAGGGGAAAATGTAACCATTAAATCGATTATTGTGCTAGGTGCATAAAGTTATCAAATATACCCGTGAATCGTAATATTTGGTTACTTCCAAGTTTTCCATTCACTTACTCCAGGATATCTGTGAAATTGGATTCTTTTCGCACAGTTTCATGAGAAATCATGTTGTCACATCAACAGGCAATCAGGAAACTAGCTATTGGAAAAACGAATTTTTATTCACTTAATTTGAAACAAGTTTTCTTCAAAAAAGGTCTGCATACATGGCAACTGCAGTTCAGTGGAACAGTTTACTGAAGCCCACCCGTTTCCATATTTCCAGATTGGAACTGTATGAAACAGATGAACATATGTTCAGCATCAAACTGATCATCCCAGGAACAAAAATTGCATTAAGCAGGTTAACACTATAAAATAACGTTTTATTTTAGTAATAAAAATACAATGAAGCAAAACGTTTGGATTGAGGAATGCAGTAATGACTACTGCTTCAGAAGTCTCTTCGCTGTGACAGTGTGCATGCAGCACCTTTAGCATAGGGAATTGACGCGAAACAGAATATACATTATGTCGAACAGTCAGGCTGCACTTGAGGTCCTGGCTTCTTGTACCATCATGTGCAGGGTGCCAGGTCATACAGGAATAGAAGGGAATGAGGATGCCAACAAACTGGTGAGGGAACGATCTGCGCTTCCCCTACCTGTGGAACCTAAGCCCTTCATAGGGACCTCCAAGAGCCACTTGATCAAGGAGGTTGATAAGTGGGAGGGTTGCCTATTGGTAAGATGTGCCTGGCCCAAGGCAGTCAAGGCTGTTTATCAGACTCTCCAGGGAGCTAAGAAGAGAGACCCTTTGTCTGGAGAGAGAGTATATGGATGGTATGTGGTACCACCGGGCTAAGATTGGTAGGTACAGAATTGCAGATTCTGCAAGTTGGAGCCGGAGTTAGTGGAGCATGTACTGTGTATGTGTGAGGGAGGGGCTGGGTGCAGTGCACCTCAGAGTGCTTCGGGTTCATCAGCTACAGCCAGAGCGGGTTGCAGGGATGGACCTCAAGATTGTGTTGCATTTTGTGCGAGATTGGTGGGGACGCTGCATCAGAGAACACCAGCTCCACAGGAATCCTGTGGAACTGGGAGGACATGAGGGTGTGGGGTTTCTTGGTACCATCAAGGAAGAAAAACATACAGACACATCACACTAATGTTCACACTTGGTAATGTTGTTTTGATTGATTGTTGTAGAGGCAGGCATGGCACGTATTCCCTCTGTTCTAGTTTTTTCTAAGCGCATATCATTCTTTGAGAAAATGTGCCCCATGTATTTGAGCTCAGACTGACCAAATTTATGTTTTGATCCAAAGATCTTAATATTTCGCTCTCTAGCCCTGATGAAAACCGACTCTAGCCTGCTATCATGGATAATTTTATTAGCAGCAAGGACCAGAATGTCATCCTGAAATATGCATGCCCCTCCAGGTTGCCAAAGGACTCCATCATGATTAGACAGAGAACTGCTAGAGCTTCTCATATTCCAAAGGGGAAAAGACGAAGTAGTCTATTTCCACGGGTAAAATGAAAGACAATGATAATTTGTAGACGCGTTTCAGTTTACTAGACCATCATCAGTACAATACGCGTATCAGTACCGCGTTATCAGTAAACCGAAACGCGTCTACAAGTTATCATTGTCTTTTATTTTACCCGTGGAAATAGAATACTTCGTCTTAACTCGTCTTTTATAAGATGGATTTCCACTATCTCGCCGCACCCACCTTACATTATGTTCCAAAGGGGAGGCGCAAGAATCTTAATCCCGTTGCTGAATCGAGGACCCTTCATGTGGGTATTAAAATATGGAACTTCATTAAATTTAAATTGCTTAATTTTATCGCTCCCTTACTACCATGGAGCTGACCCTCTTCTGTTGGCTCAGTGACTTTAACTATCACGCCATCCTTTTTCATCATATTGAGTTCCGTTTGTACACCAGAGAGTTCGAATGGTAACTTTTCAGTTCTATGTTCGAGCATAGGGGGTTTGAGTAGTAATCTACAAGTTGTTGGTAAACAACCCAGACCTTCAAAAGTGTCTTTCTCTCAAACGTGCATACCCGTTACTTTCATTATTTTGTAGGGAATGCACTTGTTTAACGAGGTATCATCCAGTACAAGTATTGATTTGTAGCAGCGTACTTGTGAGAACTTGCTTATTGATTCCATTGAATGATATGTGATACATGTCAACTGTTACAAGATTAATGTGATGTCGCACTAAGTGATTCAGGAGTAAGTACGATACAAACCGAATAGTAATTCGAACAAGGACTTTAATTCGCTATTACATTCGGAGATGTTTTACCACCACAAACAGGAAACTGGGTGGGAGCGAACACAGGCGCGGGTGACGAAGGAACAGCTCAGTTACAACTAATGGCAGCCAAGTTTCGAGCGGATCAGGGCATTTGAGTTGACTGGGCCCCTCAACATCGGGGGTTGATCCCAGGGGCCCAGTCAACTCAAATGCCCCGGGCGAGCCTCCGCTGAATGGAAGGGTTTGGTCCCGGTACATCACTCCACCCTTGATGTAGTGCCTGTCCTCAGGTACTCTTGAGCACTGCAGTTTCTTGCTACGTACTGCAATCAGGGCGTTGCTGTCCACCCAACAAAGGGGAACCTAATCTTGAGCATAGAGAGAGAGAGAGAATTTTGATTGAAGTTCCAAAAGGGTGCCCATGTTTGTGATGGGAGTGTTGAATTAAGAAGTCCAAATAAACATTTACTTCACAATGTCTCCTGCGTACACATCTTCTGTGGATCATACGTCTTCGTTCCACTCACCTGCGACATCCAGGGTTTTGGAAATCGGTTCTCCTCTTGGCAAAAGACGATTCTATCAGTAGGGGGAGTTTCCCTCCTCCTCAGAGTCACCTGGCCCCAGTTGTTCCAGAAGAGGTAATTCTGAGCGAAGATGCTGTGCCTACCCTCCACTGATTAGTTGCACTTTTTGGAACAAGCGCGGCGCTCTTAATTCAACACTCCCACCACAAACATGGGTACCCTTTTGGAACTTCAATCAAAATTCTCTCTCTTCCGTCTTTCTCATGGGGTGTAGAAGCGTGTGATGCCTGTGTTGACAGCATTCACACGTGTACATTGAGTGGCGGCTCTTGAGTGTGTGTGAAGTTGCCAGACAATTCGTACACAGATTGTGCACTTCCACGTAGGTTCCTCGAGCATCCTGGCTGGAGTTGAGTAAACGTGGGCACTTTATTACCCCATGATGTTTGCCACAGATAGGGCAGGGATGTGGATCTGGCGGTGGAATACTGTCAAGCGTGTGATTGCTCCAGACTCATTGTTTGAGTGGTCTTTCAGGGACAGACACGCGGGAAGATGTCGATGTTGATGAAGGTTGAGGGATTGAGTGATTGTGAGGTGTACGCTGAGTAGGTTTCCACTGCTGCGATGCTAGGTAAGCATTGACCTTATTTATGTAGACGTGAGCAAGATTTTGGTAGACCAGAAGCTTCTCGCCGTCTGTCATGCTTTCCTCGAAGCAGCCGTCGTCGATTGAACACAAAGCTGTCAAAGCTGACAACATTCGAACATAATGACGGGCGAGAGAATAGGTCGCAACAGAAGGACAGACAATTTGAAGGCTGAGGATCAAAAATTCCCATTGCATTACAAGAACCTTCAAGTTTTTCTGCATGGCTGGCATCTCGAACTAACGTAGGAGAAGTTCAATCACTAGTTGGGTGCCAACGTTACGGGGCGTAAAACAGTGATTTGGGAGTAAGTACGATATCAACCGAATGCAATGGGAACATAGAGTTTTATTCTCACACAGGGAAGTTTAACGACCACAAACAGGGAACTGGGTGGGAGCGAACGTGGGCGACACAGCGATCTGCTCGGTTACAACTGCCAACAGCGAAGTTTTGAGCAAATCGGGGCATTTGAGGTGCCCATTCAGCACAAGCTTTTTTCTCACTTTTCAGTTTCAACTTTACACATGAAGTATTCATTGCCTTCACTTCCGATTTCGTCAAAATGATCACTTCCAGACTCATCCAATACATCACTGACCACATTAACTACTTTCGAACTGCAAAATTTCCTTAAGTGATTCAACTTTCCATACCAACCACACTTTTGACCGAATGCTGGACATTTGAAATGATGAATTCAGCCGCATTTAAAACACATAGTTGGTCTATTACTCTCGTGTGAGCATGAGGGGTGACTAATCTATGGCTCTTCTGTAGATAGGTTCTCTGCTCCGACCCTTGTTGTACCTTGTACTTTGTCCATTTTCAGTATCTCCTTCCCGACTGATTATATCCACCATAGTAGTAGCTTGCATCCTAATGTTGTTTGGACATATTATACACTCTCTTGGCGTCATTGGCTTGTTGAATTGAAAGCGTTTGGGAAAGTGTCAATTTCAGGCTTTTACAAATACCTACCTGCCGCTTTATCAAGAGTTAAATAATCCTTTTGCAGAAGTCACTGTCTTGTAATTATTATTAAGTAGACCACATATCATGGTCAGTTCATCAGTCAAACTAACTGAAACACTTAAATTGTTTATTAGAGCAGGAAGGTAATAGTCTATGACTCATTCTCTTTCTGCTTTCAAGTCAAGAACTGATGACTCACTGTAATAATTGTCCAGGGAGTGAAGAGGTCATTGAATAATTTCACTAAGTCGGCATATATATGTTTCCCAGTGTCTTTCCTGAATGACGATCACTATTCTAGCTTGTGGCCTTATAAGGGTAAGCAAAGGAGTTTGTGTGAGCAACCTACTCGTCGTCCAAACACACAAAGGTGGAGAGAACCAGGCAAAGCGCCTTCACCTCCCCCTTCCACACCTAGTAGCCCGGGCAACCTGACTACTACAAGTAGTAGACACCCAGTGGACCCCAATCTGCCAGATATGGAACAGATTTGTACCTATGTCCAAATTATTCACAGCCAGCTGGCACGAATGAGGGTCAACGCGATGGGACCAATGCGCGACCTCGTCACCCAGTGCTTGACATCTGCACTGCAGTGGGAGGTGTCGCTGTCATCGTGACAGAAACTCCGGAAATGGCCAAGGCGCTTACAAGCAATATTTCCACGAAGAAGGAGTTGAAGCTACAAGTATCAGCCCCCCTGGGTCGCTTCCCATGCCTGCTATTGTGCGATGTGCAGACCGAACTACAAAAAGAGGACCTGGCCCAACAAGTTGTTGAACACAACCCTGCATTAGGCTTGCAGCCGCAGGACGTCAGGCCCCATTTCACAAAAAACGTGGCAGGAAGAAGAATTGGGTGATTGAGGTGTCACCCAGCCAACACAAAAAACTAGAGGGGGCAAGGTACCTCCAAATAGCATGGCAGCGGTGTGCCATCCACAAGTACCAAGCCCCCACACAGTACTACAAATGCCAGCGTTATGGCCACCTGGCACTAGCCTGCACGAGACCTGTTGTGTGCGCCTTGCCACATCTAAGCAAGGAATGTAAGCGTGAGGCTCCCCTCAAGTGTGCCAATTGCGTCGAACGCAAAAGCCAACAGATCTCACACTCTACACGAGATGCACGCTGTACCATTAGGCAGCGAGCAATTGCCCTCCAGGAGTCACAAGTGGATTATGAATAGGTTAAAAACAGTTCCAATCCTTCAGCACAACACAAATAAGAGTTCCCCTGTTATGGCTGAGTTGCTGCAAAGTGCACTCAAGAAACACTGCAGTATTCTCGCCATACAGGAACCATACATAGGATCCAAAAATCGTGGTCTGAGATCACAGGCACGAGTGGTGGCTGGAGCAGGAACGAGAGCCAAGGCAGCAGTGGCCTGTATTGACCCATCCATTGACATGCTCGAACTCACCCATCTGAACAGCCAGCACTTGGCTGCTGTGCTCATCCGAGCTGGTGGCTTTGAGCTTGTTGTAATATCATTTTTCAGGCAATTTGGTGCACCAGTTGCCAATAGCATTCAACCACTCGAGCAGCAAACGTGGTGATGCAAATGCCAGATCACCATTGTGGGGACCACCGACCCTGGATGGGGCGGGCGAGGAGTACATAGAGTTGCTCACCAAGTACAACTTGGTTGTTGCCAACGACCTCATGACTGAGGCGACTTATGATGGGCCGGGAGAAAGGTTGTGCATAGACATCACAGCCGTGTCTCACACCCTGCTACTCAAATAGCAGGGTTGGCCAGAAGTACCAGGTGCTGGGCTCTCTGTACTTGGGCAACAGAAGGACAGGGCAATCAAAGTTTCATGGTGCACTGGCGAACTTAATCCCCTCAAGCAAAGTATAAACTCGTGACCCTGATGCCAGAGCCACACTCCGAACTGCCATCATCCAAGAGAAGAAAGCCTTCCACCGCGCCAAACGGCAAGGGAAGCTCAGAACTCTGAGATCCCCTGGGGCAGACATTACAAATCCTCTATAGGAAAAGCAAACATAGAGCAGGTTTTAGCTGCGATGCAAAATGAGTCAGGCTGGGCCTGCAGCATCGCAAGTTCGCTGGAAACCCTCCTTAAGAAGGCGTTCCCTGACACCAAATAGCTCGAGATACTGAAGCCCAGAGGGCAGCAAGAGAGCTGATCATGGACCCTCTAAACGAGCCAGACATCCCATTGTGGACAACAGGCGACCTTGGCAGGGCCCTTGTGACCTTAAAGGCTAACAAATCTCCTGGGCCAGATAAAATAAAAAGCAATATGCTAAGGAAGGCTGAGTGGACAATCCCCAGCGGCCTCCTCAATTTATTTAATGACTGTGTGCAGCTCGGACAGTTCCCCACTCAGTGGAAGTCTGCACATGTTGTCGCTCTTCATTAGGGAGGCAAACGCAATCAGTCAGACCCGCATTCATGGAGACCACTCAACCTTTTTTCCATATTAGGCAAAACA
This sequence comes from Pachypeltis micranthus, assembly GCA_020466155.1. Taxonomy (NCBI): domain Eukaryota; kingdom Metazoa; phylum Arthropoda; class Insecta; order Hemiptera; family Miridae; genus Pachypeltis; species Pachypeltis micranthus. The sequence continues at coordinate 1,995,068 of CM035772.1, read as the reverse complement.
TTAGAAATCTTGATGTTGCAGTCCCTTGAAGGAGTCTTTGGCCGCAACCTCACGGTCATATATCTAGGCGTGATTGGCTACTGCCCCATTGTCTGGGGTAGCAAACTAACAGTCAGTCAAAAGAGAGTATTGGCCGTACCCTAGAGAGCTGCACTCCTGAGGATCACCAAGGCCTACAAGACGTATCAACCGAAGCACTCAGGGTGATAACTGGTCAGTTACCAGTTGATTTGGCCGTTGAGTGCATGCTTGACAAGTGGAGAGTGTAAGGCACGGGAGCCTGAACTCCATGAGGATCTCACCACAGGACAGAAATTTGCCGCTATCGACAAATGGGTGTTAGAGAAATGGCAAACGAGATGGGAATCATCGTCAAAGGGATGTGACACATATGAGTTCTTCCCCAACATCTGTGAACGTCTTTCAAGGAAATCGGTTGAGCCAGACCACTGGACGAGCCAGTTCCTCCCTGGACATGGTGACTGCAATGCACGGCTCCACTTCTTTTCTCTCAGACTCTCCTTCATGCATGTCTTGCGCCTCCAGTGCAGATCAAACAAGAAACCACTTGCTGCTCCAATGTAATTACAACGGTGAGAAACAGTTGTTGGGAGGGCAAATGAACTTAGCAGCATTGACTGCTACAAAGCAAGCCTATAAGCATTTTGCGAAGTTCGCGAAGAAGGTGATGGCTAAGAAACGTGGTCATAGTTGATCTGTTCTTTTGAAACTTGCCACCCAAGTGAATAGTTAGGTCAAGTTGGAAACCAGATTAAGAACTCCTCCCAGATGGTACGGGATTCCTCAGGTGGTCACCTCCGTGCGGTAACACATGGGCAACAGCTCTCTTACGGGAGACTGGCAAACGACAAAATACCTGCCGTACCTCTTGCATATTAGCGAAACCGCAACTTCCATGACAGACATAAACCTTCGTCGAGGGTATAGGAACATTCATCAGATAAGGGAACATACCTGTCTTTTTGTCTGGGACATCTAATTCCGCTATAACAATGTACTGGTACTTTGGAAAACCCCTCCAACCTAAATCAGGGGCATATCTCAATATTATTTCTTCTTGTTTAAAACGTTTGCATACAACACGATATTTTATATTAATATTTATCTGGTAGACTATGTAATTATTTGCCAGATGAATTGCTCACAGATCGGCCTACATACAACAATGGAGTTCAAATTCTCCAACCATTGTTCCTAGAATGCTTGAGGATAAGACATTGTTATAGTCTCAGCTACATGATAGATTATTACCGATATTAATTGACGAAATTGAATAAAAGGTGCATCCCTTCTCAAAAACGTGTTTCTTTTTGTAAGGATAGTTCCAACTAAATACGCCTAGCTGTAAAATTGGGGAAATCACGAGAGCTGAACACTACATTATAAGTGCCATTGAAAACCCATTTTTCACATTATTCCTGTGTATCTACCGCATCATACCCTCCGATTGAGTACCTACACAATCAGAGCTCCGAGGCGGTTATACAATAATTAGTAGCAGCATAAAAAACTTTCGAATACCCTCAACGTCAAGGTATTAAATAACAAGAGAAGAGTTCAAAGAACTACCGATAGGCTGGTGATTACATAACAATTTCATTACTAATTACGTGGCCAACTGTTTCCTAGTACAATGTCGGTCGTATATACATTTAAACTAATGTATTTGTTATTCCCAATTTGATTTTCATAAAACTTCATTTGAGCGCGTACGTTTAATGATCGGATGTTGAGAAATCTCTTCTATGTGAGCCGGTATCAACGCCCGACTTGGCAGCCTGTATAACATCACTAGTCATGTTCGCAATTATATTCTGGACGTGAAACTCAGTTATCGGTATAAAACGCTGTCATTAACCCCGAAATCCCACAGTTATTAGTCATAAGCGCGGTATCAGAATAGGATTAACTGTTATTTAACAAACTGTGCGTTTGGAATATATTTATAATTAATGCTCACCTCGAGAGTGTGTAAGGGTCTTTCAAAACAGGAACCATTTGCATCAAAAGTTGTGCACATGGGATAACCACCATGCTTAAAAAATTGACTTGATCCTGTGGTATGTCTAAATATCGAGTCCTGTCCAAAGTGCTGTGTACTGGAAGGTTTTTAGATTTTAACCAATCACCCTGTTGAGGAATGTTATGAAATACATCATCTAATAACATTGTTGTTGAGGCTATTAGTAGTTTGATGTGACACCAGTAACGTTGGTGATGCGCAGAAGTCAGCATGAGCTATCACAAATTTATCTTCGTTAATATATTTCAGGCTAATTTCATCTTCCCTCAACTTTTTGTTGTGTGATTTGTTCTTACTAGAACACCTATGTTTTCAGTCAGGAAAATGTTTTACAACCCCCTCTCAAAACCTGATACTTTGCGTTCCAAGACATCGGGATTCCATATCAGCAAAGTTCATCCGCTGTCTGGGCCGTTTTGTGCCTTAACGTTGTCTAAAAAATCCGTTCTTCTTTCGCACAAAAGACCATTTGGTGTCTAGTTGTGCCCGCTTCCTCGGCAATGCGATCGGACGAAGTCCATGGTTATTATGGGGAGAAAACAGTTCAAAAAATTAACAAAACGCAATTCTGGCTGTTTTATCGCAAATACGCTGTGTTTGGGGTATGTATTTTCAGATTCTCGATCGAATAGAACAATTCGTAGAGGTCTACAATGCGTCAATAGTGAAATCACAGTAAATATAGTGAGCCAAAGTCAACTAATTGAAAGAATTCGCAGTGAAAGCAATGTAATGTTTCGTATGGTGTTCTGGTATTTTTCGATGTTGAATCGAACAGGATGGGTGTCAGAGCTGTGAGACTCCATCAAGCTGTTCAAGAGAATAATAAACCAGTGTGTAATAATTTGCAGGGGTTTTCCTGTGTCCACCAAAAGGAACCCTGATTATCGGTCGGAAAACCTTACCATTTTTTACCATTCACTCCAATTAGCAATGTCAATTTGCCTCGTCACCATACGTGGCTCTGGAGAGGAAGACATCTGTCTGGGAGCCCCCTGTCAACGAGTCGCCACCATAGAGAAAAGGTTATGTTTTGATCACGATGACAACTATAGTTGGCTTTGGGCAGATTTCGCTCATACCCTATTTTGGATTTAGTTCAGCCGTTTTTCCTTAAACACGTTCACAGACCATTTTCCCAAATAGTGTTTTTGGGACTCAGCAGGCCTCGAAACGTAAAGATCTGGAGAGAACCAAAAAGTTTCTTAGCCTATTCCATTAATTTTTTTCTACTACATAGAGACAAGGGAACTATACAGTACTTGTTTTAGAATAGAATTATTGATGATATGACCATAGACTGGTATGATTGTGACTTATTGCCCATTAGTGGCTTTGACAACCATCAGTCACCACTTAATAATGCTTTGAGTCTTAAATAATCATTGTTGTTCTCCACCATAATGAACTGCAATGCGTTAATTGCCAAATGAACCACAAAGCCTCTTTCCACGCAAAAATGAAACTAATTGCTCAACATGTGAGCAGAAATACACTCAGTTGACAGAGAAAAGTGAAGGATTCTAAAGTTTTGCTGAAACTCAATAATCATGTGTAATAATTACGGGAAATTGTGAAAAGTTTAATAAAGCACGAGTACTCTTCAACAATATCTGGTGCGTAGCAACACACAACTTTCTGCCACCCCCGTAAGTTCGAAGACCAGCTACATAGGCGGGCCCTATATCTTCGTTCAACGCATTTTTACAGGAACATTTATGAAGAACAAAATGTAGGGACTAGTTAGCTGTGAGTACTCCGAAAGTTTGATCGAAATCGTTAGAGCCGTTTTTGAGAAAATTGGAATACTGATAAATTAATATTCGACAAATCTCCTTTTCTGAGTTAACTTGGCTTATATCTCCGTTCAACATATATATACAGAAATAATTATACAGAACGAAATGTTGGTATGGGTGACTAAAAGACACTCCATTAGAATTTATCACATCTGGTGAAAAAGTTACCCTGGAATTTACGGAAATGTTAGAAAAAACGTTATTTTTGACACATTTTGATTTTTATCTCTGTTCAATGGACCGTCACAGGAACATTTATTTGAAAGAATATGTAGGTATTAACTATTTGAAAACATCCTGTGAGTTTGGTGAAAATCGCTGAAGCCGTTTTGCCAAAAAGCGTAAAAAACCTATTTTTGCTTCAGGGGCCCATATCTCCGTTCACCATATTTTCATGGAGATATGTATAGATAAGAAAAGTTAGGTATTGATTAGGAGAAGATAATTTGAAAGTTTGATCAAAATTGTTAGAGCCGTTTTCGAGAAAAATTCGAAAAACCCTAGTTTTTGGTACATTTTCGTCCCCCACCCCCCTTCCCATCAGCCGAAATCGTCCATAACCTTATTTTGGTGTCTACAAAAAATAACGAACAAAACAAAAAAAGAACCAGCTCAATCGGATCAGTCAGTCCCGCAAATTGAACTACAGACACACACACACACACACGGACCACGCGCCGAAATTAGGTTTTAGGGTCTGAAACGTAAAGATCTGAAGGAAACCCAAATTTTTTTTTTGGGCCGATTACTATACTTTCCTTCCCTTCGGGCAGCGGAAAGTAACAAGAAGTAGTAGGTACAACAACGGGGTGAGGCGCTCACAACGCAGTGGTAAACAGAGGAACATGGAACCGTACAAAGAGAAGAGATTGCATGGACCCTATAACACCTCCCCACAATCTATTATCTTATCACAAAGAAACTGACAGATAACTGATATCATATGTAAACAAAACAAGCGTCTAACATTTTAAACTCAAACTAGTAGTTGTTTAACTACTTCCACATTATTTACCTATAAAAGAAGCATATTACCAACAAGGTACTACATTAATCAATTGTCGGGTGAAACAAAGAATATGGACCGACCGCTTGATAACGCTACGACTGCATGTATCGATATGCGTCCGTTAGTTATCTCATATTTATTTCATATACCCATTCCTAATTTCATTGAATTCACTCGCTTCATAGTCTTTGTAGATTTAAAATAATTATATAACGGGGTATTACATAATGAACATTAAGTAATTGGCATAATCGTACAGCTGTCGTTATTTCTAATTTCAAACATGGCGCCAGAGCCTACGATGTCGGGCACATCGATAACCTGACCTCGGTCGTCATATTTCGATATATTGCCTTATCAGAGGGAGCGGTCCATATTCTTTGCTTTTACCCGATTGTCTCATTACTTCAAATTTTGTAGCATCGAGTCCTTTGGTAAATATATCAGCCCTTTGAGTCTGTGTAGATACATATTTAACAGCTATCTTCTTTTTGGCAACAAGATCACGGATAAAGTGGTACTTTACGTCCATATGTTGCAATCGTTTATGCTCCCACTTATCTCCAAGAGCATAAATACAGGGTTGGTTGTCCTCATAGATCACTGGAGTTTCAACGTGTGGTACAAATTCTCGTACAACTTGAATGAGCCATAAACATTCTGCACAGGAAGTGGCAAGTGCAACGAATTCTGCCTCAGTTGAACTAACAGCAACACAACTCTGCTTCTTAGTACACCAGGAGATGGGGGCGCCAAATATTTCAAAATAGTACCCGGAAACTGATTTTCTATCACATTGTCCCGCCCTATCTGAGTCGGCAAATCCTCTCAGAGGGAGGTCATCTGTTTTGCAGAAAAACAGACCAAAGTGTTTAGTACCCTTCAGGTAGCGTAGGATTCTTTTCAATCCTTTCCAGTGTTCTTCAGTAGCACAAACCTGATATTGACTGAACACACTGACAGCTGCTGCGATGTCTGGTCGTGTATTCATCACAAGATAGGACAAACAACCAACCAACTCATGGTATGGTTTCTTCTCATCAATTCTAGGCGAATTTTTATTGAGAGTGAATCTTGACTCTAATGGTGTTCTTACTGATTTGCAGTCCTCCATATGAAAACGCTTCAAGATGTTCTTAATATATTCAGTTTAACTCAAGAACATTCCGTTTTCTGTCCTTTTAATGGCAATTCCAAGGAAACATTCTACATTTTTCAGGTCTTTCATATCAAATTTTTCCCCGAAAGAGCCACCTTCAACTTATTTATCTCCGAGATGTCATTTCCTGCCAGCAAAATATCGTCTACAAAGATCAGCACATAGATTTTGATATCATTTCTTGACAAAATGTACAGACATTTGTCATGCGGAGATGATTTCAAACCATACTCCTTCAAGAAATTCTCAATCTTTGAGTTCCATGCTCGTGGGGCCTGTCTTAAGCCATATAGAGCTTTATTCAACCTGCACACAAGTTTTTCATCCTCAACAAAGCCCTCAGCACCATGTAGATTTCTTCCTGGCATTCCCAGGTACAAAGGCTTACGTCTGACTAGCTTACCACTGTTAGCCGAATCTTCTTCATCCTCTTCACTACTTTCATTACTTGTAGTATCAAGGTCGATAGTCTGAATCTTTTCAGATTCATGGCAGACTGAACCTGTCATCTCATTTGGGGTTTCATCCGGACCATCATTGATGGTTTCATCCGTCCTGGAGCTTCTGTCATTGTGTTCAGTGACAGCTTCAATTTCCTGGTCGATGTCTAGATGTTGCTCCTCTACATCAATTGTGTAAATCGGCTCTTCTGGTCGATCGGGAGTATCCTTGGCCATGCGTTTTTCGTTGAAAATTACATCCCTCCCCAGGATTATGCGTTTCTCTTCCTCTGACCAAAGACGATATCCATTCGTGGTATAACCGACCATAAAACATTTCTTCGTTCTGGATTCGAATTTTCCTTTCAAAACCTCCTTTGGTGTCTTGAGGAACGCCAAACATCCAAAAACATGGAGTTTAGACACATCGGGTTTCGATCCATACCATAGCTCTGTAGGTACTGCACCATCTAATGCTGCAGTTGGAGACCTGTTGATCAGGAATACAGCTGCCTTCACAGCCTCTGTCCAAAGTTGTTTTTTCAAACCAGATTCAATTAGCATGCTGCGTGCCTTTTCTGATATGGTTCTACCCATCCTCTCTGATACACCATTATTTTCTGGAGTGTAACGAATATTCACTTCCATCTGAATGCCAAGGTCGAGAAAAAAACGTTTTACGTCATTAGTTATGTATTCTGTTCCACCATCACAGCGGAATCAGCTTATTTTCTCACCAAAATGAGCAGTCACATAAGCATTATACTGCTTCAGGCAATCAAAAACTTCCGATTTTCGTTCAATTGTGAAGCATACACAGAAATGTGTATAATCGTCGGTCAATGTGAGTACATATTTCTTTTCGTCATAAGAAATAGGAGTTATGGGACCAAATACGTCACTATGGATAAGCTGGAGGGGGCGCATAGCTCTCTCTCTTGTCCTCAAATGGGGAAGTTTCGTTTGCTTACCAGCAATACAGTATTCACAGGGCTCTGACAAACGATGAACTTCTGGCATTCCTTTGACCAGCCTAGGTAGCTTTCTCAAATGATCAGCACCAACGTGCCCATATCTACGATGCCACAATTCTGTATTTTTGGATGTACACAAGTATGCAGTGTCAACTTCCAAACAAAATTCGAGTTCATATAGTTTTGCTGGACGTGATGCAACAGCTAAAACAAACTCATTTTTCATTATTGTAGCAGTTTTGTTCTCAAAAACTATTTTCATCCCATTCGATTCCAACTTAGGCACAGACAGTAAATTGGCTTCCAAATCGTTAACTATCAGTATATTTTGGATATTGATATTGCGATACTGACCATTCACTACTGATTTCACCAACAGATCACCTTCTTCAAAGGCTGTCAAAACATGTCCTGCCTTAGCAACACGTATACGAACAGGTGTAGTCAACTGTCTAACATTGTTCATGCCAGTTTTCGAACCTGACAAATGTTCAGACGCACCTGAGTCGAGGTACCATTTCATTTTACATAGAGACATACCAGCTTGGGTCATAAAACACAATTCACTGTCGTCCTTATCAGCCATATGAGCAAACTCACCTTGATGAGGCACTTTATTTTTCTTATTAGGACAGTTCTTGCTAAAATGCCCTACAGCCTTACAACTATAGCATTTGAATTTCTTTTTAGTGGTACTACCCAACTTTTTCTTCCCATTTATAGCAGAAAAAGCAGTCTCTGAAATTTGATTACTTGAAATGTCGTCCTTTAGCTTCGCTTCTTCTTCAAAGAGTCGTTTCTTGACAAACGCGAGGGTCAAAGCTTCCGTTGACAAAGTTTCTAGTGTCGAGACAACAACATCGTACTTTGACGGAGACGGCAATGTTAACAACAAATGACTAACAATACTTGCATCATCCAGCGTTGCCCCAGCATTCTTCAGATCGCGAATCAGTCCGTCAAACTTCAGGAAATGACGTATTAAGCTATCAGCTGGATTCAACTTCATACTAAGAAGACTCCTTCTCAACGAGAGTTGAGTAGCAATGCCAACCTTAACGAAGGTATCTTTTAAGGAATTCCACATTTCATAGGGCGTTTCACGACCTTTCACATATTCTAGATGACTGTCGGCAATTTTTTGAACGATTAATGAAGCACACTTCATTTGCTTCCTCTCGACATCAGCATCTTTCTTTGGAATGACGCCACCGCTACTTCTGCTCAAGGTTTCCTCACTTGGTTGTTCAGGGGGAATCAAAACACATTCCCACACATTTTTTTCTTTAAGTAAAACTTCCATTCGATAAGCCCAATTATCGTAGTTCGTCCCATCAAAAAGAGGAATCTTGTATTTCTCTTCTTCAGATGACATGACGAATTCACGGGGAGACGCGGCAAAAACCGAACTGTTTCACACAGGAAAAACGGCTACCAAACCTATTCACCAAGAGACAACTCACCGACACACGGTTTTACTAAACTACATGAACTTTCACACCAAGACAAATGAATCCCGTAAGTCACAAAATACTAAGCAGTTAATCTGGGCCCATAACCTGTAATAATTACGGGAAATCGTGAAAAGTTTAATAAAGCACGAGTTCTCTTCAACACAAGAAGTAGTAGGTACAACAACAGGGTGAGGCGCTCACAACGCAGTGGTAAACAGAGGAACATGGAACCGTACAGAGAGAAGAGATTGCATGGACCCTATAACATCATGTGATACTCCAAACATCTCTAGAGCTCGCCTTCTAATAAGCCACAGCGAACCCTCATCAACATTACCTCAATCTTTTGCCAGCTCTGAAATATAGTCGTAAACGTTGAACACTCATTATGAAACATCGTTCCTTACTCTAGCCTCAGCTCATCGTTCTTCATAAGCCTCCACTACAGTTGATTATTTTGGGGGTTCTATTGCGAACACATGGCGTGTAAAGGATTTCAGAATTAATAATTTTACATTTCAATGTTAAGCATCCGATTTATGTATATTATCGATAGTAGATATCGATGTGTTCTTATCTTCATGAAAGTGTGAACCACTGCATCTCACTCTCCGCTTTGTAATAATGTGTCCAATATAAAAACGTTTCCAATATCATTGTTGTGCTCATTAAAAGTGAAAATCCTTCAGTGTGAACTTGACATTTTATTTTGTTTGTCTTTTCATAACTATACGAAGGAGAAAGAAAAGTTATGTAATCCACAGAAAAAAGTTGAGTTTTCTCCAAGTCTTTAAATAAGGGCTAATGAGTCTGATAAACGCTGTTTGGGAAAATGGTCTGTGTGACAGCAAATGACCAGTACCCAATCATTTTCAGCTAATGCCAAGTCTGAATTGAGTTTGAAAAGTCTGGTTCTTTTCTGGCATAACCTTTCATGACCTTATCAGTGTACAGGTACTCAACAGTTGGACGCAACTTTGATCGTATTAGTGTTCAATCTAAATCTAACTAAGCTATTATCTCTTACCCGTTCAATGATTTTTTTCTGCCCTTATGAAATCTTGAGCTTTCATTGAAGCTGGCTAGCAAGTTTAATCATTATCTGCATGTATTATCAATGGGTACAACGACACAAGTGCTCAGCATCTAGCAGGATGCCTGACTACCATGCGTTCTGTTACCATATTCTCTCTTGACCGTGGTAAGTGCTCCAGTAAGTGCAGCTTTGATGAAACCATTGGATAGATTGAAACTGCCAGAAAAGTCATTGAATTGACTCAACAGAAACCTGTGTGCCATTTCTGTGAGCATGTGCATACCTGACGCTACAGGTTTTTAACCCATCAGCATAGATATTGATACCACTACCCTGTTCGTACTTACAGCTCTGATTATTGGAAGGCTCGCTTACCTCCAGTGCCAGTGTGAGGCTTAAAGTTAATGACCAGAGTTTCATATCATACTTTACCATTATTCGATTACTACTAACCTCTCGATACAGCTCTATATACAAGCTGAAGGTGATTTCCCTCGTTCTATCAAATGGTTTAAACTGCCCAGAGAGATCACAGGTCGTCATTATTATAGATTTCAAGTACATCCTGAAAATGTTATCATGACTATTTTACTCATAGTTTATTCACTGGGTGAACAAGCATTAGATAGAAAGGAGTCATGAGATGCTGAAAGGACATGAGTCGAAACTGAGTGGTAGAGAAGTAAATTATTATCTTGTTATTCACGATTACCAATAACAAGTACACTGATTCACATCACATAATGCATAAGTTATAAGATTCACTTGGACTTGGAGTACAAGTTAGATAATTGGAGCAGGGATTCCTCATGCGTGGTCTGCAGATTTCAAGACTATTGGCAGTAAACTGAAGGGACTTGGCCGTTAAGCCTTCTTATATCAGCTACTATCCTGCTGACTTCGGCAGCAATAACATTTAACTCCTCATTCCTATTATCCTTAGCGGAAAACATTCGCATCCCACTGAAGATTAAAAGTAAATTTAAACTAAGAGATGAATGTCAACTAAAAATAGGTATACTCCAGTAACTATCCGTAATAGGCAGACAGCGGATTAGTAAAAACATATTCAACTAGCAAGGCAGAACAAACAGTTAACAAGTAGTGCAAATATTTTTTACAGTTTTATGAGATGCCATGTCGTAACGTTTATGATGAAAATCCTATACGTTTTCTCATACGTAACATAAATAACGTTTACACAAGTGGTTACTATACGTGAATTCTAAATCTTTTGTCGTAGTGAGACGACGGGATCATTAGCCAGTGACATGTGTCAGTGAAATGAACAAGTGGCGTAATATTCTCTTATTCTATTTATTCTTTCAATGGAATTCAACTTTCAAAGACCCTAGTTGCATAACTGGCTACCATCTAAAATCTACACTAACATAATCACGCGGAACACCTTATAGATGTGTAAAAATGTTTTCCTTTTCCATTTGTGAGGACTAGATAAAAATCTCTTCTCATTTCAATATAGTACTCCTTAATTGCCAGGAGTGTGGATTGTACAAAATTGGATTGTGGATTGAACAAAAAAAAACGTACAATCGAATATCACAATGCATAAATAAAGAAATAAATGCAAGTTAAGATTGCGAAGGCGAAAAATCCGTTTTTCAAAAATTTCAAGTTAATTTCCACCTTTTCAAAGAGTACACACGACGTGACGGGTTTAACGGAAATTTACATTTGGTTAACGGATCAATTGGAGGAGAGCGAAAAGGGCACAACAAACAGCGAATGAAGACTGACTTTCGTCGTCGTGTCTCATGGAACATGAGGGAAGGGGAATTAAGCAAGTCCACAATTTAAACCTCCTGTACCCATCCCATTCGATTCAGCATCGAAACACCAGTAAACCATACGAAACATAACGTGACTACAATGGAACGACGAGAACTAAATATTCCAGGCGGCTGTAGGCAACTGGCGCAACATGACGAGTCCGGTGATTGACGGTGGCCGGTTTTAACGAGACGGGAGGGAGTATAAATGAAGAAACGATTACTTTTGCTGAATTGGCCCGCAAGTTATTTCAATTAGTAGAATTTAGCACAATATAATTACTGTGATTTCCTGTGGGATGCAGCCGTAAGACTGACTATTGTTCCATTTGATCCAGCACCTAAAAATATCTAGAAAACGACATCGAACAGGCGTATTTGCGATCAAACTGCCAAAATTGCGCTTTTCTTAATTATCTAAACCACTTTTCAACCATGGGCTTCGTCTGATTGGATTGCCAAGAAGACAGCCACAACTAGATACCAAATGGGATTTTTGTGCGAGAGAACGGATTTTTTAGACCACGTTAAAGGCACAATACGGCGGACAGACATTGCAGATTAGGGATCCCAATGTCTTGAAACGTAAAACACCAAATTTTGAGGGGGGGGGGGTTGTAAACGAATTTTCCTGACTGAAAACAGAGTTATTATTCAGAATGAATTGTTAGGAGGGAAAGAATATAGGTTGGGGGTCATCCTGCGCATTTTGTGGGTACGATCGGATTAACCCGTGACCTGGAACGAGGCGCCGCTCCTACCAGGCAGAGCCGTTCAATGTAAATCCCCGATTAAATCTGAAGATGGAGAAAACGGCCAAAGGACAGTGAGAGGGGGGGGGGGACTGCATTTCCGCGGCAATTGGGAAGAGGTTAGGAAAATTGGCACCGCGGCGCGCAACGAGACAATCGGTCTATTTCTCCTCCGGACGTCTGCTTCATCACTTCGCTCCTCCTTCTATCAATTCCCAATTAGTCCCAGCTGAGATAACCAGCAATGCCCCCCCCCCCCCTCTCAAGATCTCCCGGGACAGAATCATGATGAAGACACCAGCCATGGGCGATATGTATTGCAAAAGTGCCCTCATCCTGGCAGGGTGGAACCCTGTTGGCTGCACTGCACCTTGACTGATGAGAAGGCATGACCTAACCTTGGTCAGTCCTCCCCCGACAGCAGATAGCTGCTCTAAGCGTGCCCCCAGCTTGGCAGGGGTGGGACTCTGAAGGCTGGGCACCACGACGCTCGATTGGACAGTGCGATCCTGCCTGCTTTCCCTTCATCAGCTTCTTACCTCCCCCCCCCCCCCCTGCGCTTTAAAAACCAAAAAATAAATAAATACTTTTTTTTAAAAACTGCTCAAGGGCAACAGGGGTCACACACGCTAAGCAATAGGCTAGGTTGTAACCTAGCTTACACTTCATCAAACGGGAGCCGGTGCATAAGCTTACCATGTTCCTTCTACTTGTCTTTTGTTTCTTGGTCACTAATACTGACTATGTTAAAGGCTGTGAAAATTATGATAAATATATTGCACTTGCTGCACCAGGACACGTAAAGGTGTGATGGATATATAAACTGAATATACCTCGCCATCGCCCAACAGGTAAGCCCTAACTTATATGTGTAACATCCTTCATTCCTATTGCCCAGCAGCCTGCACAGCCAGTGCCGCCAGCCCCCCAAGCTCAAAGAGCTCCACCGAGCTAGATAAGTACCCCAGGCCACTCATATGCAGCCATAGCCGCTACTGAGCCATCCACCCTCCCTCACAGAGCCAAGGTGGAATGGCAGCCAGCCAGGGTCAGGAAGCGCAGGGGAAAACAGAAAAAGACCCAAAAAAAGCAGGACATGCAGGTCAAGGGTAGCGCTCCACCCACGCCTCCGCCCAACAGGGCAAAAATAAAAATGCTCCATCCCTTACCAAACTCCTCCCTAAAAACCCACGACAAAACGTGGTACTGGTAAGGCGTACATGTGAGGAAGGAGTGGCTGGTCCCTCCACCACTGATGCAATGGAAGCGCTGAGGCGGGGTTTCCGTGCTAAGGACCTCCAAGCACTGAGCGTCCGAGTGCTTGACATCCGTACCGCAGTGGGAGGTGGCGACGTCATCGTGACAGAAACTCCGGAAATTGCTAAGGTGCTTACGAGCAATATTTCCACGAAGAAGGAGTTGAAGCTACAAGTATCAGCCCCCCTCGGTCGCTTCCCACGCCTGCTATTGTGTGACGTGCGAACCTATCTTCAAAAACAGGGCCTGGCCCAACGAGTGGTTGAGCACAATCCTGCGTTAGGCTTGCAGCCGCAGAACGTCAGACCCCTTTTCACAAAAAAGCATGGCAGGCAGAAGGATTGGGTGATCTAGAAGTCACCCAGCCTACACAAAAAACTAGAGGGGGCGAGGCGCTGTCAAATAGCCTGGCAGCGGTGCGCCATCCGCAAGTACCAAGCCCCCACACAGTGCTACAAATGCCAGCGTTATGGCCATCTGGTAGTAGCCTGCACGGGAACTGGTGTGCGCCTGGTGCTCCATGCCACATCTGAGCAAGGAGTGCAAGCGTGAGGCTCCACTCAAGTGTGCAAATTGGGTTGAACGCAAATTATAACAGGTCTTGCACTCTACATGAGACGCACGCTATACCACTTGGCAGCGAGCTATTGCCCTCCAGCAGTCACGAGTGGATTATGAATAGGTTAAAAACAGTTCGAATTCTTCAGCACAACACAAATAAGAGTTCCTCCGTTATGGCTGAGTTGCTGCAAAGTGCACTTAATCCCCTCAAGCAAAGTGTAAATAGTGCCAGAAGGATGTACCAACACACTCGTGACCCTGATGCCAGAGCCACACTACGAACTGCCTTCATCCAGTAGAAGAAGGTCTTCCACCGCGCCATTGAACAAGCCAAACGACAAGGCTAGCGAAATTCTAAGGAAGCGGAGAGCTCTGAGATCCCCTGGGGCAGACATTACAAATCCTCCTTTGCATAGAAAAAGCAAACGTAGAGCAGGTTTTAGCTGCGATGCAAAATAAGTCAGGCTGGGCCTGCAGCATCGAAAGTTCGCTGGAAACCCTCCTTGAGAAGGCGTTCCCTGACGACCAAGTAGCTCGAGATACTGAAGCCTAGAGGGCAGCAAGGGAGCTGATCATGGACCCTCTGAACCAGCCCAACATCCCATTGTGGACAACAGGCGACCTCGGTAGGGCCCTTGCGACCTTAATTCCCAACAAAGAACTTATTGATGGATGGGAGTGATTTGAAAACACTGGAAGACATTAAAATTACCTGATTCCTTGGTAGTGTTCACATTAATGCATACCAGCTAGTGGGGTTTGCAGATGCTTCGTCCCATGGATACTGTGCAGCACTTTACTTCCGAAATATGTATGATCCTAAAACCAAGTTGGCACCCCTGAAAACTATTCCCATCCCCCGACATGAGCTCTGTGCTGCTCTATTGCTGGCTCGACTACTCCACTCAATGGACGATCTTACCCTCTCACTGCCATCTACTGAACTCTCCCCTGTTTTGTTCACAGATTCGTCTATTGTGTTGAGCTGGCTGAATACGCCATGCCACAAGTTGAAAGTATTTGTTGCCAATCGAGTAAACCAGATTCTGACGCTAGTTCCTCATGCCACTTGGCAGCATGCCGTTTCAGAAGACAATGCTAGTGACTGTGGTTCCCGAGGAATAATGCCTCATGTTTTCAAGTCACTAAGCATTTGGTGGTTTGAACCTCTTGGCTGTCATTACCACACTCAGAGTGGCCAAGCTCCTAGAACTGGCAAAGTATTTCTTCCAATTTACCGGAGTTGAGAAGGGACACACACACATTAATCTCAACATCCTCCCAAGATGCATTAATTGCATGGATG
Source organism: Pachypeltis micranthus (assembly GCA_020466155.1). Taxonomy (NCBI): domain Eukaryota; kingdom Metazoa; phylum Arthropoda; class Insecta; order Hemiptera; family Miridae; genus Pachypeltis; species Pachypeltis micranthus. The sequence goes on along the minus strand of CM035772.1, from coordinate 1,979,487 downwards.
GAGAAATTTTCCTGTTCCTCTAAGCTCCTGAACTCTGTGGCTTGGATTAAACAATGGATACGAAGCAAAGCGTTTGGTCATATGGAAAAAACACCAATCACTCAGCACGAAATAGAACTCGCTACTACAGTGTGTGTGTGTGAAAGCAGTTCAGCAGCACTACATCCTGCAGCAACACAGAGTCAGTGAACAACAGGTCTTTGAGAAGTTCTCCAGCCTACATCCGTTTTTGGACGATCAGGGTATCATTCGAGTTGGTGGTAGAATTAAACATGCTAAAATACCATACTCACATAAACATCCAATTCTGTTGCCAGCAGATAGTCACTTCACACGGTTGATGGTTGATCACTACCATCGCAGTTACCTACATCCAGGGCCTAATCTTTTACAGGCTCTCATTCAACTGCGATACTGGGTACCCTCTCTACGCCGAGTCATACGCCAGAAAACGTTTCATTGCTTATAATGCTACAAGGCTACAGCTAAATCTCTTCTGCCGATCATGTCCGACCTCCCTGCATATTGACTCCACAGTGGCCGGGCCTCCTTACACGTCGGTCTCGACTTTGCTGGCCCATTTGTTTGTAGAGAATCCTTGAGAAGAAAGGCTCCACTTGGCAAAATGTATTTTTTTATTCTGGTTTGTATGGCTACCAAGGCCGTCCACTTAGAAGCAGTGTCCTCACTAACGACAGATGCATTCATAGCTGCTCTTGTTCGATTTGCTGCTCGCTGTGGACATCCACTTGAAGTATACTCTGACTGTGGATCGAACTTCATTGGTGCAGCAAAGGTTCTGGGAGAATTTTACAAATGGTTTCAAGACCTGTCAACTCAAGAGACCATCTCAAAACATGACACACAGAGAGGCTTCAAGTGGAACTTCTACCCTCCCTATGTGCCTCACATGGGTGGGCTCTGGGAAGCAGGGGTTAAATCTGTCAAAAGCCATCTCATCAAGGTGATTGGTTCAACCCCCTTGACCTATGAAGAATTTGCCACCTTACTCTCTCGAATAGAAGCAGTGCTCAACTCAAGACCATTATGTCCTCTCTCTTCTGATCCTTCTGAGACTGACTATCTCTCACCAGGCCATTTTTTAATTCGAGCACCAATGCTTGCTGTGCCTGAGCATTCAATGCTTGATCAGGCTTTCTCGATGGCAACTTGTACAGAAAATGTCTGAACAAATATGGGGTCGATTGAAACTCGAATATCTTTCGACAATACAAAAAGGGTCAAGTGGAGGATAAACTGCCAAAACATGGAACAAGGAGATCTTGTACTGATAAAGACCGTAGACGGAGGACCACTTTTCTGGCCAACAGCAAAGGTTGTTGCTACACACCCAGGCAGAGATGGCAACGTACGGGTAGTCACAGTCCAAACTGCCAAGAGCACATTCAAGTGGCCAGTGGCTCAACTAGTGCCACTCCTACCACTAAAATCAAACCCTTACCCAAAACCTACTTCCTAATAAAATTTGATAGCATTCCAAATTTGGTGGATGTTTACGCGCCGCAAAAGAATTTTCGGCCAAGTCGAACAATTGTTGACAACTGAGCGATCATCTCGAGGGTTGTTCGACTTTGACCCTGACGCCCCGACAACTGGACTGTTCGTTCACCCCCCCCCCCCGTACCGCAACGTGTGCTGCAACGGCTCCCAACCTTTTCCATTCGTTTCTAATCTGCTCCCGACTTCGGTTCTCGCTCCTCGGGCAACTTGAACATTTATTCCTCGACAAAGCATCCCACTTATCGTTTCGGATTTCGGAGTATTCGTGACCCATGCCCGACGTGTCCGTGAATTTTCGGCCCCGATTTCCAACAACATATCTCATCATCTTCACATCAGCGTCTCAGCAGGTCAGAAGTTGAATGTCTAGTCAAGATACTTTTACTTTTATTCGATAAATTAATTTTAGATTATTCTCTCGTTGTTAATCAATTTCAGTTATTTTCAAAATAATATTTCGTATTCTCTTCACTAATGTTCACGATAAATAACCACCGATCTTTCCAATATTCGATCCTACTCCAACAGCGTAGTTGGCGTAACACCAATATCCATGTCTGTGACCATCCACGACGTCAGGGCCAATGAAAAAATGTTTGATAGCCTATTTTGAATGCCTACAAATTACATCCCCCAGATTACATGTAATACCATTGAGTACTGACGGAGATTGAATTTTTAGTAACTTTGTAGAGCAGCGTTAATGCGTATCTTTATAGAAACAAAGTCGGAGGATGACTGTGACGAATTAGAATTAAACTTACGACTTGTATTTAGGTATTTCGCGTTGTGTACTTAATAGCACCTAATAGATAATTGTATCTCAAGAAACTGTGGTATTTGAGAAACACTTCGTGACTCTTCTGATGACGCGTTCTTCCACTGTGACAACGACATCACAGCCGCCTCTCGTCTACCTCCTTCTCAGTCGACCGTAGAGGTTCTTTCGTATGATTTTGCCTGTCACCGGTTTTGTACACTGCGCTTTGGAGTTTTTAGCTTTCGATTTATCGGCTATTCTCTTTCTAATTTTCTCTGGTCGGGAAACTGATGTTCTATTCGGTCATCAGCATCCGATATAACACAGCAGCGATGCATTCCTATTTTATCTCGTAACTGAGGTGATATTTGCGATTTTCTGAATATTTTTTTATTATTTGTGTTTCTCACATGTCATTAAAACGATATGCCAGCTAGCCAACGAATTATTAAAACACCCGCTCCTACTGGAGACACATGTGGTGATTGCCTCTCACTGACGACAAAGGCGGAGGCCAGGAATTAAACGTTCAATTTTTAAAACTAGATAGAGTGGTGTAATTTAGGCTCCTACTAGGTCATAACGTCACGAAAGTGTGATAAGTGCCCCTCTCTGGGGAAAAAGGTGGATGACGACAAGAGGCAAGGAATAATCGTACGATTTTTCCAAACATACATTTGAGCTACATAGCTTGGCTCCTAGGGTGATTGCCCCTCTCTGGGAACAAAGGCGGATAATGACTAAAGGAGAGGAATTGACCATACGATTTTTTGAAACAGACATTTAGATTTGGGTACTTAGGCTCCTACTAAGATGTTAGGAAAGTGTGGCGATTCCCTCAGTGAGGATGAAGGCGAAAGTTGATCAGAGTAAAGTAATTGAACGTTCGATTTTCCAAAATGACATTTAGATTTCGGTATTTCAGGCTCCTTATGGGATTGACAGGTTTTATCTTAAGAAAGTGTTGTGATTGCCTCGCTAGAAAATATCGGGACAGTAGTCCTTTTCAATAATAGAAATTAACTCGAGAAATATTCCGTCAGTTCATTCATAAATCCGCCTCCCTCTGACGACGACGTAGAAACCCTTTTCACACTCCTTTTGCGAGGGTTTTGTGAGATAGATAGTAGCGAAACTCCCATTGACGGGCGGAAGCATTATTTTGCTCTCGAAGACATCGTGTCGGATGCAGTATTGAGCGACGGGGACAGGCGGAGGCGTTATTGTGGCCTGGCTATATATATATATAGTGGAAGCACATTTTTTAGACCCAGGGAAAAGCCTGGAAGCCGGAAGGTGTGCCGTGCCTACTGAGCTCTGGGTGCTGTGAAGCAGGAGGGGAGCCATGAACCTGCCTGCCATTGTCGCATTGTGTGCGACAAGTTGTTGCATCCAGAGGAATCGAAGGCACGAGTTTTTCGTCGTTGGAAAACGGAACTGCTGCTCCTTTTCATTTTTCTTTGGAAGCATTGGGGGACGCACAGAAGAATTTAAAAATAAAACGCTGCTCGTCAAATTTCCATTTTCTACAAACCGAACGAGAGCAAGAGAGGCCACCGTTTCTACTTTTTTTTCCAAACCAGTTTTCGTTTATTCTCTTTTATTGTAAATTCGTGGGAAGTGTTTATATTTATTATTTGGTAATAGAAGAAATGGCGTTGCCAAAATATAATATTAAATTTAATTGATTTGGTGCTGAACGTTCTAATCCATCAGCTATTGCATCAACTTGCAGTTAGGGAGGTTGATTCTTCACACTAGCTTGCTGTAGTGTAATAGGATGTATAATAGGTATAATAAGGACATGTGACCTTTCCATATGTCAGGACGAAGTATAATATAGGACATGTGACCTTTCCATATGTCAGGACTTGGGTTAACTTGATAGTTTAGAATGAACACAATGAATGTGGTAACTTGCCCCAACCCTCAAAAGGAGTGTGTGGTGATCATCAGTCAGACGAGAAGCTCTTTTCATAGTGAAGTTTACTCATGCAGCCATGAACTCAAGTTCTGCTTGAAGAGAATTGTAAAATATTTCACAAAAACTTACTTATGGGCAGGAATCCGGTCATCAAAACGCTTTTCCTTCACCAGATCATCCAAATATTTCTTTTTTCTGAAGTGCTTAGCTAAATCAGTAGCCACGATTAGGCGATGCATGTCGTCCACCATTGCTTTATAATCATCAGGTGCCAAATGATCGAAGATCTTACAGTGCTATACAGCAAAATGATTTCTGGTAAGAGGATTAATTATGTTGGTTCATTCTGCTTCACTAGACGTCATGAAATTTACTTTTGATCACCTAAGAAGAAAACTCCTGTTATAAAGGTATGGTCAAGAACTCCCGATGTTGCAGTAAAGGAATTCTTGATTGCCTGCCTGCTTCGTGTTTGGAGGAAACTGGGAATCATGCAATCTTCTCTTTTTTCTCGCGGGAAAGAAGTCCAAGCAGTGACCTGGCAAACTGTGTTTGATCACAACCCAAGTATTATTCTTTTTGCCACACCAAATTCTACGTTTGGGAAGCGGTTATTCCTACTCTCCCGTTTACTGTTGCTAGTATATGGAGTTCCCAATGAGGTGACAGTTACAATACAGGGTGAGACCAAAAATTACTAATTCCAACACACATGTGTAATACCGAGTCTTTGGGAAATGTGCCTTCAGTGACCCTGTGTTCTCCTGTGAGAGTTAGCAACTGATAGCGATGCTATGAACTTTCCTGGGTCCCTGCTAGTGTGGGTAACCCCAGATAGAACTAAAGTTGGTAGATAATGGGCTGAGCACCAAAGGATTACCAGCAAGTTCCTAACATTGGCTTATCTTACTCATTTATTGTGCGTTATGCATTTCAGTTTCCAATATATATAGTTCTCTGACTGTCTAAGATAAGCACTGTGGCCTAAAGACCTATTGTCAGTTTCAGTAAACACACACTAAAAGGAAGAGTGTTATTGTGGGTGGGGAACAGGAAGCTGTGTGGCTCTGTCCCATCAAGACTGTAATGGGATCCTTCTATTAAATTAAGACTTCAATGATGAAAATACCTCTCTGATCCTTTAGTGTTTTATAGTTGTACAGTCATGAACAAACCGGCTTGCCCACGATACTAACTCACAAGAACATTTTAATGTATACACGCCACTTTTATCCTGAGTTTGTTGTCTATCTTTACCTGAGTCAAATGAAGTTTTGAGGCGATATTGATTTTTAAAACCTACTTTTAACTCTCAATTTTTGAGAATTCATTCGTCGTTGGTGTTGTTCCGGCTGGGGTGACCCATTGAAACCCGAAAAACACAGGCTGGGGTCTGTATAGCTGCACCCTTTCGTCAAGCTTGGAAGGTTTCAGCTGAAATGTACAGACTGCGGCAACAGTAATAATTAATGCAGCTATTAAGGAAGCTTATGAGGCAAGCTGCGAATTGTAAAACTGGTAGTCAAACTGCATGTAGGAATTGTTCACCATTTTTAAGGTGCAAAGGGTCCTTCAAAGAAGGATAGGTCTTGTACAAAAGGCATGAGGAGCACATACTGGGAGTAGTAGGGAGACACTGGAGGCAATGATGGTGATTCACTTTCCAGGGTCTCTCTATGTGTAACTCTCAGCAGCCAGTTGATGAGAGAAACGGGGGCTAGGTGCTTGAAAAGGAAGCGTTGTAAAGTGTGTCTAGGGAAAGCAATAAAGTGAAATGGGCCTTAGGCTTGTCAAATCTTCAACGACACTGAGGCAAGCTGGGTTGCCCCAGACATGCTGTAGCATAACATACGTCGCAAGTCCTATAAAACTTTTCAATTCAGTGATATCCAAATGGTAGGCAATACCCACCACAGCCTAAACCATAGCCGAATCTGGACTTAATCCATCTTTTCCTAGGATATGTCCCATGTATTTCACCTCCTTCGTTTCATTTTAATTTTTTCTGTGTTAAATCTTAGATTTGCTTGGGGAGCTCTCGCAAATAGTTTCTGAAGTGCGTCGTCATGATTCCGAGATGCCTCTTCATTAGTTTTACCTCGACCAATGACCAAGGTATCGTCCTGAATTATCACTATGTCTTTCAGATCCATGAAAATCTCGTGCAAACGACACTGATAGATGTCAGTAGAGACTACGCGCCCAAATGGAAGACGTAGAAAACGATGTCTTCCCCATGGAGTCCAAGATTCCATTTGGAGCTTATTTAGGATAATTTCCAGTTCCAAAATCCATCCTTCGTATCGACTACGGTTCGATAAGGTACACCATTCAGCTTGGGCAGTAAGCTTTCGATCGTAGGAATTTCTTATTCAGTTCTTCTCAGGGCTTTGTTGAGGTACAAAGGCTCCAAGCAAATTCGTAACTTTTTTGGTGTTTTTACCGCAACGATGTTTCTAATCTAATCTGGGGGACCTTTCTCGTTTACTATGATACCTTTCTTCTAGTTTTGCTTTAAGCTTGGGGTACAGGGTCTGCGCTTAACTCACACTATCCTTCGAGACATTTAATCCCAAAAATAAAACATCTTTATATTTGCTTAATATCTCTTTAGCTGATGTCAAAATAACTTCTTCCAGCCATTTGATCACGGTTAGCTTTACAAGACGTAGCGTCTCACAGCTTTCGGCAACTTCTGCTTTGTAGAGTTTAGCTTTCCTACTACCTGCAATGTAAGTGTGCATTTTGCGTATTTACTAGCTACTGATAGGTTGATTTCACAAACGGCTTAATTATTCCTCCTCCAAAAACTCGAAGTTTTGCTTGGCTCTATCTCAATCTTATTTCCAAAAATCTGCTTGAGAGTTTGGGCTTCAACCACGTTGATCGTAGCACCAGTGTCCATTTGACATTTTACTGCCTTCGCGCGCTTCCCAGTGTAAAAATCTAGAGTAGCTAGCCACACTAGCTTAGGTTTGGAAACAGAGAGATTGTAGTAACCGTTTATTGTTGTCACAGTTGTTTTTCCAGTCGTTCAATGGCAGTCAGTTAGTCTCCATTAAGCATCATGTCGTATCAGTATTATGCCTCAGTTCTTATAGTATAATGTCTCACTCAGTGAAATAAAAGTTAGTTCGTTTATGTAGTGTTTGTTTGTGGTCACCTCGAGTCACAACAGAGATTTTTGACAGATTCCAGTCAAAGGCCTTCATTTGATTGACAGAACGTTTGTCATAATCGCTTCCGTTTGTGTCTTCCTCTGGCTGTTTCACTTCTTTATGCTTAAAATTATCGCTCTTGCCTTTCTGCTTATTGGATCCACAAACGTTCTCTGTGTGGTTGTACTTGCAACACGATCCACACTTGTGTCCATAAGCAGGACAGGATTTTCGATCATGTTTATGAAAAGTGCCGCAATATTTACAAGTTTTCCCAGATTTCTTATCACCCCGTTTGCGATTGTAGCGTCGACTAAGCTTGCTCACCTGTTCAGAAGTCGAAGAACCATGTACTTGCTTCATCTGGTTACTTGCGAGCTCATTCTGCAGGTGTTTTTAGCCGTGTCAAGGGTAAGCTTAGGGTCGCAGATTAACTGCTTCTTAGTATCTTCATCTCGTATACCTAGCACTAATCGATCCTGGATCATCTCTTCCAAGCCTTGTACGCACACGTAGATGCTAACGGTCGTAATCAAACAACATATGCGTCTATAGAATCCGAGGCACCCTGGACTTCAAATTTTCTATCGCATTACCTTCCAGCGATATCTTCGACGACATTTCTGAAGACGTTTTGGATGATATTGCTTACCAAACGCACCGAAAAAAATACATAAAATGGTGCTGAGATCTTAGCGATAAGGAATGTAAACAATACCACTTTGCGACGAAATGAAAAGGCGTGCTGGCATCAAGAAAACGAACGGCGGATGAAACTATTTATTTACGCGGAACGTAGAGACACCATGTTTTAAACTGTCTCCTCCTAACCAAATTGTTAATGATCCAGTCACTACAAATTCTTTTGGAACATCACCAATCAAGTTTCCGTCTCCGATACCAGCTGAACCGATGATCAAGACACAACAAAAATCACTCAATGACTATTGTAGTGAACTTAGCTTTAAGATAATCATTATAATCAACTTAGCTTAAGTACACAACCAACAAATAATATGTTTTTATAATATTTTATATCAAACTATGGAAATACATTGGAAATAAACCACTGACAGAAGGTCATCCGCCTGGGTTTCCCCTGGGCCCAGGTCAACGCCCTGAGAACACTGGGGGATTCCCCAGCGCACGAAGAAGGGGGTACCTCGACCTGTATAAATATTGGAAGGGCCTCTAGCCACTTCAAGCAGTCCCATTCCGACCTCCTGTCAGTGACTACTCTAAAAAAAATCTCTTTTCATTTTTTAACCTAAAAAAGAAAACGACTCTTTGCTTATTGAGTGTAGTGTAAATTGGTGTAGCTATTGGCTCTCTTCAAAGGCCATACTTGCTCCCAATTTAGTATACGGGCGAGCTGTTGATCCTCCTTCAGAGGTTCGTACTTGCTCCCGCATACAATACAATTGTTGCAGCTGTTGGCCCTCTTCAAGGACCGCACTTGCTCCCAATTTTTGTATGGATGAGCTGTTGACCCTCCTTCGGAGGATCGTACTTGCTCCCATATTTTGGGGAAATTAGTGTAGCTGTTGATTTTATCATACTTGCTCCTATTTTTCTGTGGTGTAGCTGTTACCTCCTTCAGAGGTGTACTTGCTCCCACACGAGGTGTAGCTGTTCCTCATAACGAGGGTACTTGCTCCCTCAAACTAGGGACACCTCCTTCAGGGGTGGACAAGGTGGAGTCACATTTTACAAAAACAAAATATGAAAGTTGGACATGCCAAATCCAACCAAAAAATTTATTAACTTCAAAAACATTATAACAACTATCAATCCAGAACCACTACAGGCACATCATCTGTTGGAAAGCAAGAAGGAATTTAACGAAAAATACTTGTTTGATAGTGATGATATTGCAAGGGACAGAAGCTCAGAAGAAATGAACTATATGTTGCAAAATTCAGACAATTAATCTGTTCCTGTAAATGAAATTGAAATGGGTTGTATTGTGTTTGAAAGGAAAGATGATTTAATGTGTTGAAATTGTAAGTTGAATTTAAATGTTTAGTATTTGAGATCGTAGGAATCGCTATGTTGGTAAACAAAATTTAAAAAAAAGAGAAAAAAAGAAGGAATTGTTTGAGATTCCGTCATTACAGTAGCACAATTCCTCCTCAATAGTTCGTTCATATCGCGACCCGCTCATCTTTATTTGCATTAATATATGATTCTATTTTGTTATGAGGAGACCGTTTAAAACCAGGTACATAAGAGGTTCTCTCTCCGTGACCTATTCAGTTGCATTCTTGTTACGGATAACTAAACCGTTTTATTTCTGCTAAAGTACTTGACTATGTCTGCGCACGTGATATTTGCCAATGCTGCTCCAAACATGACATGGCTTAATGAAGTTCAAGTTTACTTACATTTATTAAAATTCGTGTCACATTGGAGTGGTGGTTTTCTAGGAATGCGAACTTGTAAAGTTTCGAAAGAGGATGTTCTGAAGCCTTCAAAAACGGATTAGTATTACCTGGGTGATCAATGTCATGGCACAGCATCGCACACATAAGAGCCATTTGCTAAAACGAAAAAAGTGATGGAGAGGAACAACTGTTATTAATGATCCCGCTCATATCTTTTTGTTTTTCAGGGAACCAACTCAGGGAAAATTACCTCAAGATAAGAAAATTTCTGAGAGCAGGTTCGGACGATGACGAACATACAATGAGTGGCACAGAAAGCATGTTCGAAGTTGTGGTAAAACGAGGTCTTTCGATAACCCTTTTTACACATGAGCAGAAAAACGTCAAATTTCTCCATGAAAGCGTCCCCTTCGAAAAGGTCATTGAACATCCACCAGACGTAGTCAACTAGTAACTCTTTTGCAAGTTCTTCTTTGGTTGGGTACCAATCACATCTACAATGAGATGCATCTATGATTCAGTATTAAATTTTTAAAGGTTTATATTTTAAAAGCAAACTACAAGTTGCAAATACTCTGACAAATTTATTGATGTGGTAAAAGGAACGCAACAAAAAAACTCGCAAATTATTCCACAACCGTTTATTATTCATTGAATGGGACACTGCTGAATACCATAAAAGACCGGATGTTACTGTCAATATTTTCATGGTTATCCATCATGAAGCAGTCTTCACCTCGAGACCCATCCCATTCGATTTAGCATCGAAGAATAATTGTCCATGATACGAATATTGACATTTTATAGATGTCGCTAGGCAACTTGCATGACATGAAGAGTCGAGCAGAGGCCGGAGGCAGTGTGGGAAATGCTGGGGAGAAACTACAACTTTCGCTTTATCGTCCAGCAGAACCCTTCAAGTAGTAGAATTTGCTGATTCACTGTTAGAATTTTACCGATTTCATTGTTAAACTTCTTATTGTAGTCCTACATCTCTGAGATCCGTCCTATTTAACTCAGCATCAAAAAATACCTAGGAAATGATACCAAACACGACGTATTTGCAATAAAACCGCCAAAATTTAGTTTTTGACCAATTTCTTCAACAATGTTTTGCCCATAAGAACCATGGGCTTTGTCTAAATGGATTGCCGAGTAAGTGGGCACAACTCTCAGTGTGAAAGAATAGATGTTTCAGACCACATGTTCGGCGCAAAACGCCAAATCGGTATCAGTTTTTTGACCTCTGAATTCCCACACCTGCCCTAGTGGGACTCTCTGGCTCTTGGTGCAAAGTCATTGTTTACCCAAATACCTTCGTCCTTTTTGTTACCTATGGAAATTCCACCTCTTCCGTTATTTTCAACGGCAACGGATTTCCCCCTGGTTTTCTCATTTCTATTTTCCCTCTCCTCAATTTCACATTCCTCTCCATGATAGACAGCTCCCCCCAAACTCATTCTCCTACGAAGTCGGTCGTTCTCCCAACAAAGCCATTTAACACCTTTCACGATGCAGTCGTCTCTCAATTCTCCGTACAGCCACTTGTTTCACCTCTCATTGACATCGAGATTCATTCAAGTCTATCCTGGTCGAAACACCACGCTTAAGGAAAACCAACAGCAAAATATGGCCTAGACGGCGGATAGACAGCGCAAACGCATTTAGTCTCAAATCCTGAGGTGGGTTGTTTAAAAATGTTCCTGACTGAAAAAATAAGTGTGTTATTCAGAATGAGTAACAAACCAAAAGGACACAGCTGTTCCAATTTTGCCACACAGCACGTGTTTCAACGGAACTCCATTTTGAACAGTCTTAATAGGTACACTGAAAATTTAATGAGATTGATATTTAATAAGAAGTCAGAAGGCGAAAGTGAACCTTACTTGATGAGTGTTTGGAAGCTACCTGAAACGTGCCTATATCTTTCTACTGTGTTGGAACAGCTAGTGCTACAAACCCACAACTACACTAAACAATAACAACTAACCCAGTTAAAAAAATAATAATAATAAAAATTCGTGATATTGTACGAAGAGCAAACTAGTAATAACCTTGAATGACATACTAAACTTATTTTAGAATAACAGCAAACCCCAATGTTTTAAGTACTATTGCATAGTCTACTTTACTAGGCTTCTAGCTTCTCCTCATTTGTTGACAAACCAGGTAAATAAACTACACCATGCTAAGTAATGTTTATAGAATGTTGTGAACGAGAAAGCGTTGAAAAGGATGCTAGTTGAGCCTTGTTTCCCAACCCAAAACTACATAATAGGTATATTAAAGAAAAAACAAGGATATAGAATGTGAGCTCTTTGCAATAAAAAAATGATATCATTGTTGCTGTTGACTCCAACGCGCATCACCCCATTGAAGGAAGTAAGAACATTAACCGTAGAGGTGAGTGATTCTTGGAGTATCTCATAACTAATTTAGACTGGTAGGATTATGAGGCTGCCCTGACTTTGCCACACACCAATTTGAGACCAAGCTACTGAGAGACAAGCCAGTCTGCCAAGTCTGTTATTCTGCCGGCATAGAAGGTGCTTGTGACAGTAATGTCCAGCACCTCCCTCCGCCTGCACGTAACAAAGTTTGGCATGCTCCCGCTATTAACCACCACAATTTCATTGCATAGTAAGTAGTCAAGAAGGGACTCTCCTCTTTCGTTTTTGTTTGTGCTGCCCCATGCCATGTTATGTGCATTGGCGTCACACCCGACAATCAACTGAAGGCCTTCCCTTCTGCAATAATGGATCAGCTGCTGCATCATTAGTGGGGGGACCTCAGCGTCATCACCTGGTAAGTAGGCTGACGCCACTACTGCCCTCGCTCGGAGTCCACTACTGTCTTGAGCTTCCAGCATTACTATCACCAAATCCCTGTGACAGGACTCGGGAATTTTTAGAATGTGCAAGTTGTGTCTTACCAAAACAGCCGCCCTAGGACGGCCTTCCGTGCCACAGTAGACCAACTTACCTGTACTAGCAGGTAGCCCCCAGCCAGGACCACGCAGTGGGACCGTAGGTCGCTGCCACTCGCAGCCCTGCCACTTGACCCCCACAGTGGCAGCACTCCCTCTGCCCCTACCACCATCTTCAGGGGCACTCAAGGAAGGGACACTCCAGGTAGGCACCTCTCCAGAGCCCTCCTTCCTCACTCTAATACTGCCTTGCCTCAGCTTTATGGAGACTGCTGGCTCAGCCTCCAAAACCTGGGCAGATTGCTCATCTATCAGCAGGCCCAGAAGCACTGCTGATTCCTTGTGACCCGAGAGAGCACCGTCCAGAACTGTGTGCAGAGTCTCCTGTTTTGCGTCGCCAGAAAGCCCATGATCCTCGCATCCGGTTCATCCTCACACCCCAGCAGGTCCTTGGTCTCAGAAGGTCCTTGCCTTCACAGACCTTCAGCCTGGCACCCTCCCAGGGCTGTGCGATGCCAAAATGCTCCCTCTGCCATGCTGCTGTGCCCTCAACCTTGCAGGTCACTGCGTACCACCCTCTCCTACACATGGTACCAGTGAACCCTGACTCCGGCCCCTCATCCTCGTCAAGAGCGAACACGGCTTCCACCATGTTCTTCTCCACGGCCTTCATCTGCTCCGCTGTGAGAAGCTCTGCCAGGTAGTCCTCAAGGAACACCCCCAGCTTCACCCCCGACACAGCTGAGCTATACGAGACCAGTGGTCGCCCGCCAGGGCTGCCTTCAAGCACTCCCTGATGCCCAGAGCCACCAGCCCAACGGAGGTGCATTGTAGACGTGGAACCTACGCCCCCACGCTACCTCTCACACCTCTCACTCCCAAAGAGCGCCTCACCTTTTTCCTCTCCTTGGGAGTGTCTCCAGGGGAAGGCCATTCTCTTTTTTGGCCCCCCTCAACCTCTTTTGTCTGCCCTCCTCTCACCGCAAGAGCCCTGGCATCAGCCACATTCTTACAGGAGAGCTCTAAACCTGCGCCTCTGTGAGCCAGTAAACTTTACATGGCGCCCTCGCTTGTGCCCCGAATGCGTGCCCGATGGCCCTGCAACGGACCCTTTGGTCAGCCCCCGAGGACCCCCCCCCCTGAGGAGGGCCCAGCGCCAGCACCCCCCATTGGGAAGCAGCCCGGCACCCCCCCCCCCCCCCATCGGGAAGCAGCCCAGCATCAGGCCCCACACCAGCAGCAGGGACCCCCAGAAGCCCCGCTCGCAGGATGTGACCTTGCATCTCCATCTGCTACAGTTGTACCTCCCTCTACAACTGGGAGGTGACAGCACAAGTTCATGACCTCCTCCTCTATCACTGAGGAGGTACTCAGTAGTAGTCTCTCATCCTCAGCTAGGGTAAACTCCTGAATCCTCAAATCTAATGTTTTGTTTTCGTCATTCATGTTCCCACGATTAGCTAGGGTAATCAAGAGTCAATCACGGCAGAGCCTCGCATGCCGTGAAAAGGCTATTTACTGCAAGGAGGTCGCCTGGTATCCTTGAGGCTCCGTATTTGACCCAATGACCCATGTGATGATTACCCTAGCTACTTGCGGGAACATGAATGACGAAAACAAAACATTAGATTTGAGGATTCAGGAGCTTACCCTAGCTGAGGATGAGAGACTACTACTGAGTCCACCCTTCGCCACGGTTTGCTTTACAGCTTGGGGTTGGGGGCGCAAGAGGAGGAAAAAATAAAAATAAATAAAATTAAAAAATACAATAAAAAGAAATAAAATAAACAAATAAATTTTTTAAAAAAGTGGAGGCGGGGAGCACGAGCGGGCGCCACCACTCGCCTCCCTCACCACCTCTCAAGGAAAGCCATCCACCTCCCAGAAAAGGTTGAGGGGAATAGCCCAACATTGCTCCAACCCGTCGGCCCATTCTAAAGGAAATGTGCACTAACAGGCTAGACCACGTGAAGGTTTGGAGATCTTTTTAAGCCTGGCTATGCTGAGTGCCATCCCCAAAGGTCTGGCATAAGCCACCTAGAAAATTCAAAATACCAGCTAACTTCTAGCCCATGATAAACCATAAGGGAAGCACTCGGCTGCACTTCTGTCTCACAGCCCAAGAGGAACTCTTACTCAACATTGAGAAGTATAGAAAAAGATCATCTCAAATTTCATTCTCCAGATAAATGCAGGGCCTCACTTTGTCCTTTGTGATCACCTCCAGCAGCAGTTCGAAAAATAAAGAAATTGATCTCAGGTGTCACTTGAGATACACACTTACACTAATCACAATTGCAAAAGTAATAAATTAACGTCTTGTAGGACAAAACAAAAACCTTTACTGACTTGCTGTTTGCATAGACAGGAGGTTGACGATTGGCTGTCTCCTAACTTCCCAGTCAAACGCAGTTTTCACCTCACAGTGTGCAATTCAATGAAGTTCATTTCATTGCTGTGAAATAGGGTACGCATCGCTAGGATGTATCATTCGGGGTGTAAATAAACCCTTGAAGTACCATGTTAATAAAATGGAACGATATGACCCAGAACACATAATACGGGATAGTTGTTTGACGAATAATAATAGAGACAACATGCGTAAGGACTTGACACAGGGAAATTCAAAATTGTATCACTCAACAAAAATGATTATTCCCAAGAGACAGAACACAGTTCTGGTTCTTGATTGAGATTGTTAGGTGATGAACAATCTGACTGATCCGAGGGTCAGATACAAGCCTCTAGCAGCGCAAGCAGTAAGCAATAGGCTTGTCAGGCATCTATAGCAGGAAGAGGTTTGGCCAACCCTTCTAACTGCCGTCTCTCACACCCAGGTTGACCTGATTGGATGAAACATGATATGTAGTGGGAGTTTTAATGCCGACAGATTTAAACAGCGAGCAAAGGAAATAATTGTCGTTCAATATCGTCAAAATTTACCTTTATTTGGCTTCTGAAACGCATTTATCAAAGATAATATACTTCGAAATGAAAGAGTGGCATGTCATGAAACCGGAATTCAGGTGGTAGTGCAATAATTCTATATTTTTTCTCCAATTAGGCAATAGGTATTGTCTCATATTACCACTCAATACAGTGAAGAATAACGCATGGTACCCCTATCCTAATATACAAATGCAAAAAATGATTATCCTTGACTCACGAGAGGTAATAAGGAGGGGGTTTAATAACTGCCCTCGACCTGAATTGCAGGATGTCATGAGGACAAGGTGCCATGTGACGAGTTAGCGTGACTTTTTGCTTATTAGCAATAGTGATCTGCAAACAATAGAGTAATGTTTAATATCAAAACGTTAATTTGCTTTAGGATACCTTCGACAGGAATGTAATCTATCTTACAGTGTTGTCAAGCTGTTTGCCGATAGCTGTGTAAAATATTATCGATGTGCAATACATCCCAGCGTTGCTCACATTGACGAGGTCGATATCGAAAAACATTGGGTGGTCTAGCTTGTTGATCACTTTCACGATACCTATGGAAATGTTTTAGGTAAATAATTGTAGAAATAGAAAAGTAAATATTTTTCGAGGATCCTTTAACAAGTACTCATACAAGAATGAGCCACTCTAGATATTTGAAAGCCACCCCATCAGTAAAAATTCAGTTGTTTGGTTGCTTCTGAGAGATCAATAAATGTTAGCCTTGAATGCGAAGAGTGATTGATCTCTTTCTTTCCAAATAACTCTTCAGGCAGGTAGATGGGCTAAGAGTGAGTATCTAGATAGGGTGGAATAGGTAGATTTGAATCCAAACCACTATTTTGAAGCAGTACAAATCAGTAACAATATAACAATGGTACATTGAAGTGAACGTTGCCATGATAACCAAATAAAAATGGAGTACCGAAGTGGTTTGTAGAAGAAAGTAATACACTAGAGAATACTGCATTTCCTAACCTAGTAATCTCTTGGGATTTCCAATGGGAACGCAGAGTATGGAATTGATATCTGGATCGAATATATTGTACCTCCTAAAGTCTCCATCCCCATCTCCTCGGTGAATGTTAACCACAACATGGTTTTCTGCTACATCTTTCATCAGTAAGTCTTTACGAATGCTGCAATAACACACCATCAAATTAGTGTTCATTTTAGATAAAACAACAATAGTGAAATATTGGCTCCAAACTAATTTGAAATGCCCAAGTGAACATTTTTCAACGTTAGCCTGTGCCTTTAGATTTCAACATTTTTAACTTTACTCCTGAATGGTTAATGTTAAAACAATCCACAGTTAGAACTAACGAGGTGACAACTAACCTTTTTCAGAGTTGAAACAACTTGTTTAAGTGAATGTCGCAATTCTGTAAGTTCATTCTAATTGGGAAAAGAACGCTCCTATCATCTCATTTGAGAAGAGGTGGGTTTGTCCACTTCATTGGCGTTTAGGCAATTATGTAAGTTTGTTGGCGTGGATTGTGTTTTGGGCCACTGAACCCTGGTTCACTTTTCTAAAACTCAGCAAAACACGACTCACGCCTTATCTACCCTTCTCTTACTCTCTTCTCCAACTGACGAAACTTAAATCGTTAGGATGTTCCGCCAGGTGCTTATTAGAGAAGACGATACCTAATGTCAATATGTTCTCTGGCATGGTGGTCCTACACCCAAATTGCAGTATTTCACCGTAAATGCTACAACTTATGGCACGATTTCAGTCCCATGGCTTGCAATCAGAACTTGTGATCAGTTGGCAAAAGATGAAGGCAAAGCTTACCCTGCAGCTGCCAACGCACTTTTAAATGAAACTTATGTTAACAACATCTGCAGTGGATTCAAAACGCTCTTGAGCTGAAATCCCAGCTTATTGAGCTTCTTCGAAAGGGTGAGTTTGAATTGAGCATGTAGTTGTTGTTGGATGATCAAAATACTGGGCCTCCAATGGGAGATAGCTTCACTTACCACATCAATGCTGCTCCCAGCTTTGTTGTCACAAAATGCTCAATTCTTTCATCCATTGGTCCCATTTTAGACCTATTAGGCTACCTGTCATCTGCTGTTTGCTGCACCAAGATTGTGTTTCAGCTGTGCTCGTAGGTGCAGGTGGATTGGGATCAAGAGATTCCCAATATAGTTGCTACAAGATGGAGATTTGTCAATGACCTGCTACTCCTAGACCAAGTGGCCATGCCTCGATTTGTTCCAGCATCCAATGTTAAGTGTTTGCAGATGCTTGGATTCTGTGATTATCAGAGCAAGCATATAGTGGCATGATTTATTTATGCCTAGTCTCCGACATTGGAGTGCAACTTAACTAAAGTTAATTTCAACTTTCAACGCTACGTAGCAACTACATTCAAAGAAAATAACTAGAGTGGCGTAGTAAATTATCAAAAACGTCGACTACTCAGTTTCTGTAAAAATGCGTTGAACGATGATAGAGAGCTCGTGTCGGTAGCTGACCGGTGAAGGTGTGGGGTCGTGGAAAGTTTAAACTAGCACCCATTAAAGTACTCACCATTCCCCAATTGGAACTTTTGGTAGCCTTGTTTCTCTACTGGCTTTTCTGATCTCTCAAAGAGTTCCTTTCATCACTGACAACTCACTTTCGTCACTACTGGTTCAGTCACTCTTCGGTGGTTTGGGATGGCTTCATGCTGAGCCCAGCACTCAGAAAACCTTCGTGGCTCACCAAGTTGTTGAAATCCTGAACACTACCAGCTTGGATGATTGGCATCATGTGCAAATAGCTGAGAACTCTGATGATTGCTCTTCGACAGGACTTCTTCCAGCAAACTTTATTAACCAACCCTTGCGGACATCCAGACCTTCCTGGCTCCAGTTCCCTATGGAAAGCTAGCCTGTCACTTCTCCACAACTCACCAACACATACTTTCCCTAGATGAAAGATAACAGTGTCAATCACTTAACTACTCAGCAGCCTGTGATGCATCTCATATCATGGATGGACAGATTTTCCTTTTCTCCAAATTAGTCAGAGCCACAGCTTAAGTTGTGAGATTTTTGAGGAACTATGTCAGCTGGCCAAAAGTTAAGCTTGGGCTTATCATGACAAGGACTACAAGGTCAACTCCTCCCTGATACTTTGAAGAGGATACCCGCAGTTTCTGCCCTAGAGTATGC
Organism: Pachypeltis micranthus; assembly: GCA_020466155.1. NCBI lineage: Eukaryota > Metazoa > Arthropoda > Insecta > Hemiptera > Miridae > Pachypeltis > Pachypeltis micranthus. Next base: position 1,960,706 of record CM035772.1, on the reverse strand, counting down.
ATTCGCCTTTGCGTTATTGATGGTTCAATATTATCATCTTCATTTAAAGGATAATTACTGGATCATGGTAGGTAAGCTGTCAAGCAGTCATCAAAGGCTAAACCTGTTTGTTGATGGCGATGGTGTTGCCAAAGTACGCAGCTAACTGAGTAATTTTGACTTACCAGAAAATTTATTAATCAAATACCGCTACTGGGAAAGTGCCACTTTACTAGAATGTTCATTGATGATCGTCATCAAATCAACTTATATGCCAGACCATCGTCTTTACAGTCTCTTCTCCAGAATCAGTTTCAGATTACTTCAGCTCAACTGGTTATCAAACAGTGAGTCCACTGTTGCACCACCTGCTTTAGATTGTCGCAAGAATCATGAGTTCCATTCGTGGAGGATTTGCCATTTCCAAACAGGCATGGCATTCCAGGAGTTTGGTGTCGACCTAGCTGGACTCTTCCACATCCGAGAATCTGTTCATAGGAAAGCACTACTCATCCAAGCACACTTATGTACCTTTGTGTGCATGTCCTCCAAGGCTATCCATTTGGAGGTTGTATCCAGTTGCTCTAAATCCGCGTTACTTGCTGCCCTTGATAGATTTCACACTAGAAGAGGCTGTCCGACTCTCATCCATTCTGACTGTAGGTCATATTTTCTGGGTGCCAGCCATTAAATGAGTACTGGGTTGTTAGTACCAATAAAATACCACTGACGAGATCATTAAACATTTTACACCACATGGAATTGAGTGGTCCTTCGACCCTACATCACCACACTTTGTCGGCTTATGGAAAACTGCTGGGAAATCACCAAGGCCATCTTCGAACGGATTTTAAGCAGCACCCCTCTAACATTTGAGGACCTAACTACACTATTCACATGAATAGAAGCGCTCCTCAGTTCCAGGACATCTTGTCCGTTCACCAACAACCCTGGGAGCCTTGTAGCACTAACCTCTGGCCATCTGCTCATTAGTGCTCCTCTTTCTGCTTGTCCTGAACTGCCACTTTTGGAACTCCCAGGAAACAGACTGCCTTATTGGGAAGCTGTGTAAGCATGAATACCTCTGTCACTGGCAGCAAAGGAACAAGTGGGAAAAGTAGCATCGAAACCTGGAACCTGGAGATCTTACCGTCATCAAAGCTAACTCTGCTCCAACTCAGTGGGTCCTCAGGGGATGTGTCGGCAATTACGTAAGTTTGTTGGCGTGGATTGTGTGTTGGTACACTGAACCCTGAAAAATTTCACTTTTCTAAAACTCAGCAAAACATGAATCACGCCTTATCTTCCTCAAGAATGGTCCAGAACTCCAAGACTCTTGCTCTTCAGACTAGCCTTATCTGCTCTTCTCCTACTCTCTTCTCTAACTGAGTAATTCTTCTGCATTGCCTGTTTTCTCCAGTTCCGTTTCTAAGGTAGTACAATACAGCTAATGCCCTTTTTTCTTCAGACGCCTTTTGCCACCATGAGGAAGTGCATATTGTTTGTGTTTAGTGCAATATTGACAATCGTACTCCCAAGGAGTCCTTTACATTTCTGAACGCCAAAACTGATGCTGTTGAATGCCATATCATTCAACTGTCCCATCATCATCATCCTTAGTTTAACCGAACAGTTCAGGTTTAATTTTCCGTTTTTATTAACAGGCCATTAAGTAGGTTAGGTTGTTAATTAACAATATTCTTACAATACCAGTTTTTCCGTTAAGGTGAAGAATTTGGATGGTTCTCCGAACTCTACGCTTTCCTCAACAATTGGGGTTACTGCATCCTATTTCTGGTTTGACAGAATCTCACTTTTATAAAGACCTTATCTGGTTTCAGTTGTACAACTTTAATAAAGTTAATCTTCCATGGATCCCATTTTTGTATGATTGGAAGGGATTATGTAGTTCACAAAACCAAACAGAAACTACAGCAAACTATAATTTAACTAGGGTAGAAGGATAAGCAGGGAATGAGTGTCAGGCAAGGAATGGTTCTATGAGTAAAACAAATTGATAAATGCGCATGAAAGCTCTCTCTTCATAGATTCAACTGGAAATCCAATCATCGTTAGTTTTGTAATGCATTGTTGCTCTTTCGAAACGTCGGCGGTTCCAACATTCTTCTGTATTGAATAGTCTTGTGCCTCACTGACTTATGGGACACCCTGAGCAACTTTATTTAAAAGCTTTTCTTCTAATGAGATTCTCTTTGAAACTACACCTTTAAGGTCATGTATCATCTTGGGAAATTATTAGGTTGTGACTGTAGGTCTCACAGTGGCTAGCTGTGATGCTTCTTTCAAATATTATATTCAGTAACATGCAATGTGAACCTTGGTAGCGCTTTCTAAAATGACTACAAGGCTCCACTGAAGTTAAGCGAAAGCCTTGTCTCTTTAAACCTTCTAGGTTCCAAAAGTAACGCATCTTAAATGCTTCATTCTGCCCAGAGGCTAGTGTCCAGAGGTAGTTCAATTTTCCTCATATTTGTTATGTTGTAGATATTTTGGTTACATCATACAGTCATGTCATGGGTACGAGGTAGTTGTGCCACATTTATTTGGCAAAGGCTTCTTACTCCTTCTTTGCACAAGTTCTAATTCCGTTTCGTTTATCAACGAAGTCCGTCTGTGAACGCGTGTTTAGAAAACGTAATGCACGCATAAACTGCGATAAACAATTCTGCCAATAACTAAGTAGCAACTGCCACAACCTTTGATTTTCAAATACCTAGGTACTATATAACTGCTACAGTTGATGGGGACAGAAGCTTCAATATTAATTCCCCCCCCCTCCCCTGTAACACAAGTGTGGCCCTTCCTATGGAGCTCTGTGATCATAAATTGTACTGAGACATAGAAGACGAAAAAAAGAAGAAAACTTGAATGGGCACTAAAACAAATTGACTCCAAAGAGTAAATGGAAACAAAAGGAAAATGAAAAGGAACGTGCTGACTGTTAATCCCGACCATGTGGCGTCAGGGTACACGCAATCGCTCGTCACCTGTCTTCGTCGTTGGTTAAAATCCAGGGACAGGATGTCTCCCGGGAAAAGGTCGGACTCCAAGCGGTTTCTAGGAGGCGGATGACAGTGTTGGGTGACGTTCGATGTAGAGGATGAATGTAACGTGGTGACTGTTTCCGTCAAACCTTGTTGACGGACTGTTGGGAAACTAAATTCAATGGTCAGTGACTATGATTTGCTGCCAGGAACCCTGGAGTTATGAAAATATGAAGCTTTAAGGAGCGACAAATGGATGATGTGGTAGCTGATCATGAGACTGGTGTTGGAGCTACCGAAGACAAAGGCGGCAGTGATGGCAGCTCGACGGCTCCTACCCAATAGTGGCAAAGGACTTGCACGGGACTGCCCAAGTTTATTCTCCGTCGCTTAACGTGTCTCAACCACCTTAACTCAACGCCCGCGTTTCGAATACGGGAGGCTTCCGAACAATGCGTGTAGGAAATTATGACTTCAAGATTAAACAACTTGAAAAAACTCGAAAAAAAAGTTGCCAAGAAGAAATATCTACTCTTAGCGTTGGCAACGAAATCATAATAATATCGAGACTTTGGATCTTTATCCAAAGTAAGTAATGATTGTGATGAGTAAGAAAATGATTGTGAAAATCGAAGTAGGAAATTGCAGTATTCTGTTTACCGTCCGTGACATCAAAATGATCCAATATCTGCACTTACTCCAACTTTTTGGACGTTTTGGTGAAAAGATTACAGTCGTGTTTCGTTGCTTCATAAATATCCGCATCAAGCTTCTTGTCAGCGATCAAATGGTAAAAAATAACTTGCTCACTCTTTATAAAATCCCTCATCGTAATCTGCAAATTGATCGAAACAATTTATGTATGATTTATGTACTACCTCATGAAAGTAAGTTTATTTGACCTTTATCATCACGTTCAACATTAAAACCATTGCGCTATCATTAAGTCAATCTACACGAGCAGACAGCGAGCGATGTGCGTAAAAATAAATAAATAACTTTTTTATGTATGCAGTCTTCATTTTCATTTTATTGTGACCACAATGGAGATTGCCTTGACATTATGGGAAACGTAGCAAGACCTTTAGTTATTATTCTTTAGCCAGTTGTTGTTGCGTTTGGGCGTCGTTATTTTTATATTCTCAGAAAGGAATGTTACTAATAGTAATTATAAGGAAAGACCGGAGAAGGAATGTAGAACAACACCGTAACAATCGAACTCGCTTATCATTATCGATAACAAAGATACTAATGCCTTGATAACAGAGATTGTATCATGGAGTTGATGCATGGAAGATATAACAATTCTCCCAGCTCGAATAGGAACGTGGGTTGAATACATGCAACTAAATTACATGCAGAGTGTTCATAGTACTTCATTGAGAGGTTCGCTCAAGGGAAGTCACTTGGGGAGTATCTTCTTGGAGGGCATCTCTCTCTTGCAGGCCTTCGGACTGGGGTGGTCTCAGGAGGAGGCTGTGACGTGGGTGCCTCAGAGACTGGGCTTGAGAATCCAGCAAAGGGCGGAGACGGAGGACAGGGCATCCGCAGAGGATGATGAGTTGTCATCTCCAGAGGCTGTTCTGAGAAGATGACCTCTTTCTTGAGAAGAGGTGCATCCCTTGGTGTATCTCGAGTGTCTCTCTCAGCATCCCTTGGTGTATCTCGAGTATCTCTCTCACCAAGGGCCTTAATTTGGTCTATGTGTCTCTTGTGAGTAGCATCCCCACATTGTACCTCGTAGTGGAGGTCACCTAGCCTCCTTGTGATCTTTCCTTTGACCCAGGGTGGTGTGGCAGCAGAATAAGACCGCAACATCACCTGCTCATTGACACAGAAGCTTCTTGGCTCCTTCCGAGGTTTCAGGGCAGCCTTAGACTCCATGGTTTCAGTCACGCTAGGTTTTATGCAGTCAAGACGAGAGCGGATGGTACGGCCAAGGAATAATAGGGAAGGTGGCTCTCCAGTTGTTCGGTGGGACGCCTTGTTATATTGTTGTAGGAATGTGTTGATAGACATTTGCAGAGTATTGGATGTTGCCCCACACTTCACCAGCGCTCTCTTCACAGACTGCACACTCCTTTCAGCCTGCCCGTTTGTAGATGGGTGATAAGGGGCTGTTTTCTTATGAAATTTAACCCCGATTCGTGCCAGAAACGATTTAAATTCGGAAGAAGAAAATTGAGGGCCATTGTCTGAGACCACAGTGACTGGAGAACCAAGCTGTGTGAAAATGTCATCCAGAATGCGGCAGGTTGCCTCTGTAGTGGTAGATGGTGTCACCTTTACCTGTAGCCATTTGGAATACGCGTCCACTATAATGAGCAGGTACTTCCCACACACTGGCCCAGCATAATCCACATGCACTCTCTCCCATGGTGAACGAGGGTATTCCCAGTGGTGGTCTCTTTGAGCGGGCGGGGATTTGGAGTTGGCCAGGCACTCTGTGCATGACTTCGCAAGTTGCTCAATATCACTGTCAATTTTTGGCCAGAAGATAAGGGAACGGGCAAGGGCCTTCATTTTCGTTATGCCTATGTGGGCGAGATGTAGCTCTCTGAGCATGGTGTCACGATATTTGGGAGGAATTACCACTCTATGCCCAAGCATTAGGCATCCACAGGAGAGTGAATACTCGCTCTCACTTCCCTTGTACCCCAGGCAGGCCAAATCCTTCCCTTCAATAAGTGCGTGAAGAATGGCAGAACAATGAGGGTCTTTCTTTGTTTCTGCTGCAATCTGCTCATGTGATACCGGGAGCTGCTCGACTTGTTGAAATAGAAACATATCGAATTCGTCATGGCTTTGTGTTTCACTACCAAGCTCGTCAGAGATTCTGAAGACTGTGGGCTCATTGGTTTCTCCCACATGGACAGCCCGAGAGAGGAAGTCTGCATTTGCGTTCTGGGTGCCCGGTCTATGCCGAATTTCGTATTGAAAATTCGTGAGGTAGCTGGCGTAATTGGCTAGGCGTGACAGTGTGAATTTTGGGAGGAGAGCGTTGGGAGCGAAAATGTGTGATATGGGTTTGTTGTCTGTGAAAAGGATGAACTTGCGTCCATACACATACTGGAAAAAACGGCGGGTAGCCCAGACAACACCGAGGGCCTCTCAGTCCACCTGAGGGTAAAGCCTCTCTGTTTTGCTGAGAGCCTTACTAGCATAGGCGATAGGGCGCTCTGTTCCATCCTTCAGTATGTGGGAAAGCACAGCCCCAACAGCTACAGGGCTGGCATCCACAGCTAAGGTGACTGGTTTCTCAGGATCAAATGGAATGAGGATCCGATCAGAGGCCAGCTCGTTGAGGAGATCTTTGTATGAAGATTCTCCTTCAGGAGTCCACTTGAATCTGGGCTGCTTAGGCATTTCTCTCAGAGCATGAGTAGATGTTGAGAGGTTGGGGAAAAAGGCGTGGTAGTAGTTAACTTTACCAATAAATGTTCGAAGCTCGTCGGCATTTGAAGGAATCTTGGAATTGAGAAGGTCACGAACATGCTGATCAGTTTTGTGGAGACCATTCCTGTCAATTCGGTGGCCAAGATACTCCACACTCTCAAGAAGAAAGGCACATTTGCCCCTCCTCAACCTTAACCCTGCCTCTTCCAGTCGACGGAAAACCTCTGCTTGAGCCCTCAGCAAGCCCTCCCGTGAATCCGAGAACACTAATATGTCATCGAAAAAATTAATAGCAGATGGAAAGTCCCTTAGGACCTCCTCTAGCCGTCGTTGCCAAACAGCGGGAATACTGGCGACACCGTACTGGGCTCTAGTGGGCTGTATGAGGCCATGGGTAGGTATGGTGAGTGTCATGGCCTCGCAAAACTCTGGTGTGCATGGTAGGGACATGAAGGCATCTGTTATGTCTAATTTTGCGAAGATTGTAGCATGTCGAACTTTGTGGAAGAGGTCCTCGATCCTTGGGATTGGATGTTCATCCACAATCAGCTGTGGATTAAGGGTGGACTTGTAATCACCCGTGATACGTACCTTCCCGTTCTTTACTACAACATGGGTTGGTGATGCCCACCTGGAGTGAGTGACCCTTCTGTAGAAGCCAGACTCCAGTTTTTTGTCTATTTCGGCAGTGTATGACTCCCGCAAGGCAAATGGAATTTGTCGAGCACAGGCAAACTTTGGTGATGCTCCACTGGCCATATGAAGCTCCACGGGAGGCCCTTTGAGAGTTCCAGCAGTATCATTGAATATATGCTTGTATTGATCTAGTAGGTTGTTCAGTGCTGTACTCTGCATAGAAGAAATGGCATTTTGAGTGGATGGCGGCTGTCGTTCAGGATGCACAGAGCAGAATAGTTCATTGAGTGAAATCAGGTCGACAAAGTGGGTGATCCATTCCCTGCCAAAAATGCTTTCAGAGGGGAAGTCTGCTATGAATAGGTCTAGGGTTTTGATACGCCCTTGATATTCGACCTGAACAGTGCAATACACGTAACATTTAAACGATTCTTTGGTGAAACTACGGAATGTGCGATCAGATTGCTTGATTTTTAGACCAGGGGACAGAATTTTGTGGAATGTTGCTAGGCTGACAAAGCTGCAGGCACCCCCTGTGTCCAATTCCATAGGAATTGGCGTACCCTCGATTGAAACATCCAGCATGATACGAGGTACACGATGTTGACTCGAAATAGCATGGATAGAGCTCTGCAGGTAATACGATTCGTCTCCCTCCCGATCACTGGACGACTGCTGTGAGTCAGAGTATTCAATGTCATGAACATTATCTTTACGAGAATTTGAATTAGGTTTTTTACATACGCTTGACCGGTGGCCTACAATAGAGCTGTTATTACACTTTTTGTTACGGTAGGGGCATTGACTTCGGAAATGACGATCACCACAGCCATAACATGGTGAAATTTTGCCGTCAGATTTCGGTTCCTCACCTGAGAGACTCTGCCTTACGCGTGGGTTGGAACGATGTGAAGGTACGCGCTTGCCTTTGAGGCGGGGGCGAGTTTCGTGTGCAAAATAATGCTGGGAATCGGAAGACTTGTGCTTCAGATCAGTTGACGCATTGCCAGTTGCCTCCAACTCTAATGCTATTTTCACGGCAGCATTGAAATCTTTAGGTTGTTTGGATATGATTTCTTTCCGAGTACCATCATCACTCACCCCATGAATAAGTTGTAGAGTGAGGGCGTAATCGAGATGATCCATGAATTCGCAGTATCTGACACTCTCCTTCAAACGTGCAGCGAAAACAGCGATGTTTTCAGCGGAAGACTGAATGACAGCATGGAACTTGATCGCTTCACTGAATTTGTTACGAGGTTTGACGTAATATTTACACAACAAATTGACACACTTATCGAAGTCTAGAGTTTCAACTTCCTCCGGGTAAGCTAGCGATTTCAGGGATGTGTTGAGAACTGGGCCCATGTAAACACGTAGGTACTCGGCATGATTCGTTGAAGGAACGGCACTAAGCGATAGTTGCACTTTAAATCGCTTCAAATAGTCATCTACCCCTTCCGGTTCGCGATACTCCGGAAAGGAGAACCGAATTGTAGGACGTAGTTGGTTCCCAACCTGTAAAGTAGCCAGCTGGGACACGATCCTCGTCAAGTTCGCGATGTCCGCGGCAAGTGAAGCTGTGGTGGGCTCAGTGGATCCGCCCACGTATTTCCCGAGGTCCGTGTCATTAGTTGCCATTGCCACGAAATAACAATGAAAACCGCGATTAAACCCGTCGCCACTTTTATATTCTCAGAAAGGAATGTTACTAATAGTAATTATAAGGAATGACCGGAGAAGGAATGTAGAACAACGCCGTAACAATCGAACTCGCTTATCATTATCGATAACAAAGATACTAATGCCTTGATAACAGAGATTGTATCATGGAGTTGATGCATGGAAGATATAACAGTTATCGATTTATGCATTTCTGTTCATGACCGTTGTTGGGCTCACGAGAGGGTGAGAGTTGAAGATCGAAAATAATAGAACTTGGTGAGCGCGAGAAGGACTGTATTAAATGCAAGGAAGCGAGTAATGAACTGTGTTGAGTTAGAAATGAGCTGAGTTCGTGTACAAAAGGGCGACACAAGGATAGTACTCGGAATGCGTGAACTGGCGCGGTGTAACCGGGCACAGGGAGACGAGTGACTTCCACGATAGTACGTAGCTGAATGTATGAATTTTGGAAGGAGTCGTCTCTTGTGGAGAGGAATTGAAATTGAGGAGAGGGAAAATAAAGAAAGAAAAAACCCACTTCAGGGAAATCCAGTAGCTGTTAGAAATAACTGCAGCCACGGCGATGGAATTTCCATAGGTACAGGGGAAGTATCAGAATAGAAGGGGACAATGACAATGCGCTTTGTGTCGAACAATTGTTTTAACGTTCAAATGTACCAAATAATTCATTATTCATCATTCACGGCCGCCAACAATGTTGCAAACGAGGTTCAACTTAATTCAATTGTATAGAAATATTTTGGCATGATTGCAGGTCTAGGCACACCAACAGATCATACTTATGGAGACTTTACCAAACTACCCCTAACAAAACGAACTTGTGGCTCAATATGAATTTTCATAGATCTATCAGTGTGAGAACCAATCAATTACCAAATTTCCCAATTCCTTTAGTTCTGAGAAAGGGGATTGTAATTTCATATCTCCATGCAATTCTGTTACGGGACGAACCAAACCCTTCGATTCAGCGGAGGCTCGTCCGGGGCATTTATGATGACTGGGCACCTCAAATACCCCGATTCGCTCGAGACTTCGCAGCAGTGAGTTGAATCCGAGCCAGTTCCCACGTCGCCATGTTGCCCGCGCACGCATTCGCTCTCTGTTCCAATTGCATTCGGCTTGATATCGTACAAACTTCCCGACTCTCTTAGTGCGATATCGCTTCGATTTAAATCCCCCCCCGTAACATTGGCGCCCAACTAGTAGTCGAACTTCCCCTGCAGTAGTTCGAGATGCCGGCCACACAGAAAAACTTGAAGGTTCTTCTAATGCGATGGGAATTTTTGATCCCTCACCTTCAATTTTTCTGCCCTACTGCTGTGACCTATTCTCTCGCCCGTCATTATGTTCGAACGTTGTCCGTTCTTGACGAACAGTTGAACACAGCTTTGTGTTCAATCGACGACTGCTGCTTGGAGGAAGGCAGGACAGCTGTAAAGGAGCTTCTGGTGTACCAGCATCTCGGGCACATATACATAGATAAGGTCAATGCTTATCTAGCAGCGAAGAAGGACGAATCCCATCATGCATCAATGGCGACATCTTCCCGCGTGTCTGTCTCCGAACGATCTCGCAAACAATGAGTCCGGGGAAACCACGCGCCTCCGGAATGGACTGGTCAACACGAGCCCACATCCCTGCCCTATCTGGGGTAAGCATCATGGGGTAAAGAAGCGCCCACGTTTCCTCAACTCCAGCCAGGAGGCTCGAAGAATCTACGTGGAAGAGCACAATCTGTGTACGAATTGTCTGGCTGCCTCACACACGCTGAAGAGCTGCCACTCCACGTACACGTGTGAATGCTGTCTACAGAGGCATCACACCCTACTACACCCCATGAGCCAGGACGCCGCACTTGCTCCCAAAAGTGTAACCAACCACTGCACGGTAGACGCAGCATCTTCGCTCTGTGCTACCCCTTCTGGAACACCTAAGGCAGGTGTCCTCTGAGGAGGAGGGAAACTACGACTCCCCTCACTCAGAGAATCGTCTTTCGCCAAGAGATGGACCGATTCTCTGAACCCAGGATGTCGCAGCTGCGTGGGACAAAGACGTACGATCCACAACACGAGCCCACATCCCTGCCCTATCTGGGGTAAGCATCATGGGGTAAAGAAGCGCCCATGTTTCCTCAACTCCAGCCAGGAGGCTCGAAGAATCTACGTGGAAGAGCACAATCTGTGTACGAATTGTCTGGCTGCCTCACACACGCTGAAGATGTTTACGACTCACACATCCCAAGATGTTTACGTCAGAGACATTGTGAGGTGACTGTTTATTTGCATTTATTCAATACTCCCACCACAAACAGGGGCACCCTTTTGGAACTTTATTCAAAATTATCTCTTGCTCGCTAAGCTCAAGATCAGGTTCCCTTTTGTTGAATGGACAGCAACGCCCTGAACAGCAGTGTTCATGAGTACCTGAGGACAGGCACTTCATCAAGGGCCGAATACGGGTGGTGTTACGGGACGAACCAAACCCTTCGATTCAGCAGAGGCTCGTCCGGGGCATTTATGTTGACTGGGCACCTCAAATGCCCCAATTCGCTCGAGACTTCGCAGCAGTGAGTTGAATCCGAGCCGGTTCCCTCGTCGCCATGTTGCCCGCGCACGCGTTCGCTCCCACTCAGTTCTCCTGTCTGTGGTGGTAAAACTCCGAATGTAATTCGCGAATAAAACTCTCTGTTCCAATTGCATTCGGCTTGATATCGTACAAACTTCCAGACTCTCTTAGTGCGATATCGCTTCGATTTAAATCCCCCCCGTAACAATTCCAAGGTATGTATGACGTGTTCCAACATGCTATGTGCTGAGAAGATGTCGACAAAACAAGCGTAGGCCTCCCAGTCAGTGGATCCAAATAAGGGACACGCTGGTTGACATTAGCACCCCTCCTACTGAGCATCCACTTCAGGAGGGAATGGTCAGCGCTCAGCACCTCTGACTGCCCCCAATTTTCCACTTGCATGGGCAGCCACACCCCGAAGGCCATGCCCATGTAGGATGATCCTTGTAGGCCTGTAAATGTAGGTCCCATGGTTGCGCCAAGGGGGTGTAAGTCAGCAGCATTGAGTACGGCTGCTACTTCGAGCCCCCTGGTGTTGGGATCGGGTGAGCCCGTAGCGGGTGGTGCGCATTTAGGTCCCCCGCCACAATTACTGGGGCATGTGCCAGGGCTGCTAGTGCATGCTGGAGGGCATTTAGTATGGGGGCAATGTTTGCAGGTCAAAGCAATATCACATATAGTGTGGTGGGCCACTCCAGCCTTACCACCATGAGGGTGGTGGAGGAGAGTGAGGGTTGGTAGACAGCCGGGATCCTCGCGTCAACCACAAGTGCAGTAGATTGGGGATTCGGCCAATACATGGGTGGGGGAAGACTGTGAGTTTGCAGGGGACGCCGTGCAGCCCCCTCTAGCTCCATGTGGTTGTTGGTCGGAAGAGGAGGTGGTAGGGGATGCTGACTGCCAGATGCTGAAGGTGGGAGTGGGGAATGAATCGCTTCCCCACATTAAAGCAAGCAATCCGCATGACGTCCTCAGGCCGTGTGCTCATCTGGGGGGGAGTTGCAGCCCGTCCTCCTAGAGGTTCTCTGATGGCACGTGCTGCATTGGGCTGGTTCCTACTATTGATGCGGGGGGTGGTGCTGCACCATATTCCCCCTTGTGCACTGATGCCTAAGCTTACCTGTTTCCAGCAGGCGAATGCGGAATGCTTGGGACGCCTCCATGACCCAAGAGGTGGTAAGCTGGTCATTTTAGGTCACCACACATTTAATGCAGATTACCCCAAAACGTCTGCCTACAAAGGTGCATTCAAGTCTTACTCAGACCAGGTAGTTCTAGCGATCATGGTGGTTAATTGTAAACTTCTGGAGGGGTACACGGCGCCTATTAGCAAACTTTCAGGCAGGTGGTTTTGTGGGGGGGGGGACCACTTTTTTCAACTGTTATCGCTCTTATTCAAACCTGTCATGAGTTTAATCAAAGCTAGGGTAGGTGGTGTGGAAAGGTTAGGAGCAAACTTGTGGCTGCTGAGGCCAGAGCCGTGAATGATAGCCACATTTTTGAAGCTCAGTACTGAGGGAGAATGGAAGGAAGTATACATGAGGGAGATAATAGATCCGTAGGGACTCTATTGTCTGCTACAATGTAATCATTTGAACTATGGGTCAGAATTGACGGGAAAAGGTCAATAAAAATCCAAATCAGCAGGCAAAGAGAGGATATATTTCGAACAACTTATTCGGACGTGGCCAGAACCAGGTGCAGAGAAAACATCCATGCTGGGACATTATCTGACTCATTCACTTCCGTGGGGACAGGTCCTCTGATCCATGACATCATGATCCAATATTCCTACCACAGCTTAAGTATGTACCTAAAGGCACGTTGAAATGAAATACCTCACCATTATAGCAGAAATGCACTGATTTAACGTCAATTTCTCATGCAGAAAACATTTCAAGCAACTTGATATAGTACTGTTATATTCCTTGGCATCTTTCATGCTTTCTTTAATGCCTTTTCTTATAAGAGCTGCAGTTACCCAAGACCCATAGGCACTGGCAAAGTGGATTTGTTCCTGAAATCAATAAAAGAACCATAGTTAATAAACTTAGGTTTCCGTGCTGGGAAATTCACGAAATACATTCTTCGACTTTCGTGTTTCAGTAAATTTAATTTATTGTTAAGGATCTGCTCAACGTATATTGGTACCACTGGAACGAGGATCACATATATTAGAAAAGAGTCCTCTATAGATTTGCAGATTTTAACCAAGAATAAAAATATGGGACTGTGACCACCACTGACACTAAAATGGTAGAATCATATATGATTCTAAAAACCAGGCTCATAACACCAGAGAAGAAGAGTGATAAGCATTGTTGGTTCCCTATTTGATCTGGTCTTGAAAAGGGCTGACGAAGTTTCGAAAGCTCTGTCTCTGCAGGTTGGCAAGACGTGAAGCAAAGGACTCTGTTGAGTCTTAGCTCTCCAGGCGTCGAAGTGTGAGGCGAAGGGCTTGGATGAACAGTAGCTCCTCAAGGCGAGGGACTCGGTTGAGTCGCATTCCTCAGGCGTCGAAGGGCTCGCAACTTCTAACTCACAGACTTGTTTCCAAGCTGAGATGTATACTATATTAGAGTCAATCAGAGCGTACTGCTGTGAGGGCACCTCATTTTATGGGCGAGGTGAAAACTTTTTATGCTTCGCAGTTGAGACCCAAAACTCCAATGTACGCGAGGTACGTGGAACTGTATGCATTTATTATGAATTCCCTTGCACACAATCGTGTCATTGATTGCGTGAAAAGTCCTGCTCGTGAAATCTACTAATGATTTGCTGTATTACACTTTCAATGAAAGGCATAAAATAGTACAAAACCATCACCTCTACAACCTCTTGAGTATTCGTATCGAATTCCATTACAGCAAGAACGCGATTATTGGGAGTCAATAGGGGCAATATCAGGACTTTCTTAGGTTCTGGGCCTGAAAAAAGAGGTCATAATCATAAGGATCGAACAAAACGGTTCAATTAAATGAGAAAAGTAGGAGTTCCCCAATCCATTTTGAGCATGAGAAGTGGGAGAAACTTTCCAGCCTGTGGTTATTCACATACAGATCAGTCACTCGATGTTTAAGAATTCATGTTGTAACGCTACATTAAGACCAGTTTCGTGACATACTGCGTTTCAGAACGAGGTTTTAGTTTACAATCTCTGGTTGAGAGGCAACCCACAGTCCACGAATGTTGCATTCAAAATTGTATCATTACTGTATCAAACTGGTCTAGGAGAAGATACTTTATTGATATAAAATTAACCCTGTGAAATGCGATTTGTCTTAGCCTTCCAAGGTGCTTTACTGGGTAACTTTAAAACAGCTCAATGTATGCTTACTTATGACTTAAACAAATTAAAAACCTACATTGCAGAATCTGAAGGACATAACAAGTATTATAGTAATTGGGTTAGGTCCGCCAGCAGGTAAATTACTAAAGTTAACGTACCTGTTTGGTGATTCAGAACACATTAAATCTCTTAGTAGGAACAAAGACGACTCAAATTTTGCCAACCACCTCAAGACAACTGGACCCAAACCTACCAAAATACAGGACTGCACCACCTTACTACACAAACAATACAAAGTGTGTTGACTGACTCCTATTAAAGATACGGGGCGATCGTGGTCTAATGGATAAGACATTGGTTCAAAAGTCTCGACGTAAGTCGAGGATTGTGGATCGGAGCTCCGGCGCGATTGCCGTAATTTTTGCCTGCGTCAGCAGCTGTTCAAAAAGCATTTCCAAACTACCTCAGTACAAAAGGACGAAAACTGAACATATTAGAAATCGTGTAAGTCTACAAACAAAAAAACTTCAATGGACAGATCATAAATGAACAAATCAATACAAAATACAACACCACCGAAGACACTACATAAACGAAAACAACCAACTGATGGGTTTAAGAGTACAGACCACCCTATACAAAAAAGAATTGGAATCGACAATCAACAGACCATTTAGGACACACAAAACTGCCCTTACATTTCTTTCCCTTCACCTCCAACAGATTTCCTAGAAGGTGTATGACCTCTGTCCCCCCATCAACGATGCAACACCTGTTAGACTGAGGCGGGATGATTAAAGAAGATGCACCAATTAACACAGTCTAGGATATTGGTTTATGTGCGATAATAACAAGGAGAGAGAAGAAAAAAATAACCTAAATACTTTGAAAAGGAACAATAAAAAAATCCGTAGCACACGCGATCACAGTCCCCATGGTGGTTCGAGGAGGATGAAAACAGCGTTAGAAGATGGAGCGGAGGTAGATGATGAAGAGCCTAACTCCAATCTATACGTTGGCGACTGCAATGTAGGAAAACTGGGGACAGTTTTTGAACAGTGTGGAATTCGGATGGTCCTACAGCCCAATTTGAATCGAAAAGGAATAAATGCTGGAGCTTGAGCTATTGCGGTCCAGGTCGTTAGCAGATCGAGCACTAGTAGAAAACAAGAGACCGGTTGCCGGAAGAGCCGCTCCTCCCTGGGGATGAGTGGGGGGGGGGGCATTGGTAGAGACGCAATCGCTTACAGTCCACTATGGGTTGATTCCAGGACCTTTTTTGATGCGAAGAGCTTGATGAGTCACTGTTGCTCACTAACGAAATAAATAATAAAACACCAAAAAAAAAAAGGAAAAGACCTCAGCGTTATCGCTTTTGTGAAACAGGCTTCCTTCTGAGCTGCCTGAACAACACCATCTCGTTCACCTTTCTCTTCCTATATAACAGACTCAAGTACTGACTCAACAGCCAGACGATGATGTCTTTACATCGAAAGCGCTCGCCAACAGTATCTTACCAGCCAGAGAAGATGGGCTCACGAAACAGGTACATTAACTTTAGTAACTTAACAAGTACTTCGTAAGTTGAACTTCATTCTTGGAAAAGATTGTAAATTGGCATGTTGGATTAGAATTACGGCACTGTGTTGTGGGGGGATTAGTAACATTGTCAGGTGTGTGTGGTGGTAGTTGGAAGGAAAAACTACAAACTATTCGGTTACAGTCTCTCGCAAGTGTTGTGTCGATTCTCGTTATTATCCCTGACATTCATTGAAATCAGTAGGGTTGTATGCTAAAGCTTGCTCATTTTAACAGGTTATGGGCCCAGAGCGTGTACTAAAAGTCGCTCTCATTTAGTTTTTAGTGTTTGTGAAGGTTTTGCCGGAATTAGGTTAATCACTTCACGTGAAAAGACGATACACCGCAGAAACATGAAGGAAGTTATTTATTAGGAGGGTTATCCCCAACTTGGATCGTCTGGAAGCTTCAGCACCTGGAAATTTAGAGTGCACCTACTGCTCGAAGAAAAGAAAATTAAGGAAGTCATAACACCCTTGGCCGGGGATGAACAGAAAGAAAGAGTGAAGCAGGCCTACAATGCCAAAGATGTAATAGCACTGTCTGTAATAATAAAATGTGTGCCAGACAAATACATTGAATATGTCATGGGAGTTCGGACGACGGCAGAAATGATGCATGCCTTGGAAAACGTTTTAGAAAGGAAGAGCACAATGTCCAAATTAACGATACGGATAAAACTCCTTTCACTTCAATGTGTGACGGACCTACAGTCGCATTTTGTCAAGTTCGACAGGCTCGTAAGGGAACTGGTAGGGATGGGTACAACTATGGACAACGGCGATAAGATATGCCATCTTCTACTAACAGTACCATCTAAGCATGATAGTATCATCCATCATGCTACGAAGAAGTTGTGTGTGCTGGTGAAGATTGGCAGAAAGCAATTAAAACTGAGTTAAGTGCCCATGAAAAATTTGGTACTTGGGAACCAGCAACATTACCGCCAGGAAAGAGACCCATAGACACTAGGTGGGTGTTCAAATGTAAATCGGACGGAACTAAAAAGGCTAGACTGGTTACAAAGGGATTTTGGATGATACTGCTTATGAAATTTATGCACCAGTAGCAAGAATTTCAACAATCCGTCTTCTATTCTCAAAGGCAATTAATGTGGGATGGAAGATTGCCCAATTGTGGATATACCACCATGGTAGTGGATATTATTTACAAGGAAATTACAGGATCTACTTGCTCTCTCATTAAGGCAATGGTATTTCAATGTACGTTTTGGTACTTGTTTTGACACAAGGGAAAAGGTAATGGAAAAGAACGAGTAACAGTTGTGATGAGGAAGTGCTGTGTGGTAACATGGATGCCTACTAATTAAAACCACGATAAACAAACATTTCCTTGGATGTAAAAATCTTCTCCTCTATTTGAATACACAACGCTGTGGCAAAATTACGCGAATAAAGGAAATCATAATTTCGAAAACATCACAAGTGCTCTTTCTTCAACACAATCCTAAAGGTATGCAGTTTATCATCCAACACCTACACTTCTCTGTGTCTGCTCTTGAAGACTATTGGAAGTAGTGTCATGGTAACACAGTTGCCCAGTTCAGTGGTGCCTGTAATACTTGGAGCACATTGAATGAGGCAGGGTGTTAGTCCCTTTCCAGGACATCACGATGCGCATAGCTGGAGGTAGGTTCCTGAGGGACTCATCAAGTGTGCACTACTTGATTAATGTGTGTAGCCATAATTTAGCTCCATCAAGTTGTGCTGCGATCCTAGCGCAACAATTTCTAAATTCCCATAGCCCTACACAGAAGCTGAGATAGCAAAATATTACTACGTAGGTATGTCGAACATTGAATAGCAAGAAACAGTAGTAACAAACTCATAATACTCACAATCTAATTACACGAGCAATTCCTTTAAGCTAGGGAAATAGTTACAACAGTATACAGCATTCTGGAGCCTACAGCTTGACCAAATCTCAGCTCACAGCCATAACTCTAAATATACTTGAGCCTCAGTTAGATAAGAGGGTGAGAAATGCCTTAATATATGACATTGAATGCATGGTAGAACTCACCCGACTTTCCAATTCCTATGGGATACCTTTCATTACAGTAATTTGTTCGATCTAAATGAAGTATCTGACCAGTATGAGCGGCATAAGCTGCTGCTATTGTACCTGCCTCTGAAAAAAATACACAGTACATAGGCAATTTAATTATTTGATTTATATTAACAAAAGTGTGAGTTGGGTCAACAACTGGTTGCACATGCAAATGTGAAAAAGTTGACTTCTGGTACATGTCCCACACTTCATCATAAGGACAATTCAGGATAATGTCTAAATGTCACCTTTTGCACGATCTTCCCATAATTTTAAAACTGGCGCTGCCATTTGAGGTTGTACAGCATTGTTGTAAGGAAGCAAGCATTACAATTTTCAACTCTATCAACAATTAGTAAAGTTGAGTACTCACCTGATAACCTTCAGAAGTATCTATCTTAAACGAAATTCTTGGGAAGAGACTTCAAAAGACGCTTGACTCACACAAAATGATATGAACAGAGAAAAAGCAAACACGAACATAATCGACTACCATTCACACAAGGTTACAAGTTAAGATTATACAATCTTTTCGCGATGTGTTCAGAGCGTACGCATCTAAATGCAATGTTGTTCTGAGCTATGGAACGGAGTTACTCATTGTAGGGAACATGAGTTTCAAGAGACAGGTCCTTCCTGAGACATAAATGCAACCACGTGGTTTTCAACATCAAACGTAGATTTGAGAAGTGGTAAAGCAATAGCGCAGTGGGATAGTAGCTGAGGTTGTAGTAAATAGCTTTGCGCTCCTGAAGACAGTATTTCTAGTAGGGAACAACGATTTCACTGAATGTATCTACAAGCTCAATGTTGAATCAAGAACACGAGGTCAATGTATGGGAAATTCCAGTTAAATGTACCTCTCCTATAGTGAATGTAATCTCAAGGAATACCTGAGGTACCATATCTACAGCGAGGGGAACCTAAAGCAAAGACTATTTCGTATCTGAAGTACTGTATCTGTAGTGAGTGTAACCTTAAGCACAGAGTTTCTCAAATCTGAGGTTTTTCCTCAACTTTGGTCACAATGTCTGCATTGCATTCTCTAATACGTTTCGTGCAGTGAATGACAATCCACTGCCCCTAGTATCCAAGTTTAAAAATAGATGGGTGAATATGGTTGCGGACAACTGAGTAAATGAGTAGATATTGGCAGATCACTGTTCAAAAATAGACGGGTGAATATGGTAGCTACCAACCAAGGATGGGTTTATTTATTTATGGCTTGATAAACAAAGAAGTGAATCAAAATACTCTGTGCGCCAGGAGAAGTTGATATGTGCAACTTATGTTCCATGAAGAGCTCAGGATTTTGAGAAACAGACCTGAGAGGATACAGAATTAAAGTTTAGTGCTACAAGCATGATGTCAAGGCTTGTATTCTGTTGGCATGGCTACTTCTCAGTCTCCATGCCTCGCTATATGTTGGATAAAGGTTCGTAGCACTTCCTGTATGCATAATGGTGAAGGTAAATTCGGAAATAAATAGCCATGAATATCGTCTCCCACTCCAGAAACGTACCATGACTAACAAATCACTCACTGTAACGGTATCTAAACCAGCTACCATCAAGTAGGTTGTTTTCCAGGCAACCCCTGCAGGGAACACTTAGCTTCCTTTTTTGATAAAATTGTTTCTCTCTCTAACAAAAACTATAAACAGAAATTACGTAATTTATATTTTTTGGCGACTGAAATATTCCTCGGTCGAAAACTCAAGGCCCCAGCATGCACCCTCTTGGACCCGTGACGTCAAGGCCTAGAGATGACCGGTCTGTTTGGAAGAGCACCAATTATCATCACCCTTCTGAGCGAGTTTGCACCCTTTAGTATAATCAATAACGTGCCAATTAAATTTCGTCAGTTTAGTTAATAAATCCTTCACGTGATCGAGCAGTTTTGTGTTAGCCCTACACCATGAACCCTCAAGAGGACAGGGAACAAGGAGAAATTCACGAGGAGCAGCACCATGGTAATAGATATGACTATTTTTTACCTTCGTCATATTATTATAAAATTATATAATTTACTGAGTGTACAAAAGGAACTACTCTTAAGTTAAAAGGAAAGTACCCCAGCTCATGAGTTAATCTCTTGTTGGCCCTCACATTTCCCGCAAACCCCACGTTCTTCTCAGTCAATCTCAGATAAGGAGCACTTATCTTTGTTTACAATTCACATCTAGTTTGCCACCAAACTGAGGTTTATAGAAAAGTAACAAAATTCCAGCCACATTAGGTGAAGGCCGTTCTCATTCTTTCATGTATCTGAGTGAAACATCGCACTTTCTTGTTTCTTGTAGAATGGTTGCATGTCTCACCCATCCCTTCAAAACTAAGGGAAACTTAGAGCAGCCTGTGGTATATGGCCAGAATCAAGCATCACAGATGCCTCCATTTCCAAGCTAGACCCTTCATAGATAAAGTGCAATACTGAATGACACAATTCCTTTCATAGGCACAGGGAACTATATTTTTCTATTGGAAGAGTCGGCAGGGTGATTCCATCACTCATTATGAGGCATCATTACAGAGTACCAATCCTCCTGATTGGAAAATGGGCCTATCTACCAGAATACTACTCATTTGGACTGGATTACTAGTTTTTACCTTGCAGTATGTTTGCTATTCCATACAACAAGAGCATAATGATTACATATGCAAATTTCGTAAGTACCTATTGGCCAGTTGGTTGGGTGTCTGCCACACTGTTCTTTAACATAACGTACAATGCTTTCGCCTTCCACATGATATATTCGAGCGTCTGAAACCAATCAGTGCAATGAAGTCAATGGTAATATCAGTCAAGATTAAAGGTCAAACGGCACCAATACTTAAAATTTAGATCAAGAAACAATGCTTCAATATGTGTGTTCCAGCATGACAAAAGATGACAACATTTGAAGAATGTACGTTCACTCTCAAGATGTGGTCTTACTGCTACACTAGAAATATCGCTGCATTCAATTGTTCAACATATGTTACATTTTGAGAAGACCCCACATTTTCTTGCTGATGTATGTTGTGACGTGCTTGGGGAATTCCTTTACAGAATTACCCGCGAACAGGACACGAGTGAAAGTCGTGTCAGGGCACAAAAAACGAACAAGTTAAATATATTCGAATATACTCACTTGATGTAAAATAAACAAAATAATGCCTCTCAGGAAAGTACTGGGAAATGAAATTATAAACCAACGAGGACCCACTTGAATTTAATCAGGAAAACATTGAAATGAACTCCTTTTAAAATGAAACAAATAACCTGTGCTCGGATTGTAGTAAATGACAAATAAAGGGGCAGTGGGGAATTTCTGATCTGAAGCTCTGATCGCTTACCTTACATCACACAATATATAGGGACTTTAAGGTTATCCACTGGCTTAAAGATGGGAGAGATTCAGAGCAATACCAGTAGCTGTTCTGCCAAAAATGTCGCTCCTGCGCTTTTATAAACAGCGGCGAACTGCATGAGTGGCGGCAACAGGGTTGCCACCATTGGCAGCCCGCCGAAAACCATGACAATGTTGATTAATTCGATATGAGGAAGATGAGCCCCATGTGGAATGCATTCTTTCACACAGGACACTGGATATCGTCAATGAGGACCCTGCATTGCACGAAAGCAGCAACAGATCACCCTAGTAGATATTTATTCGTCAATGAGAAAAACCAAGAGACCGTGGGGGGGGGGGGCAAGGATGACAGCATGTTCAGTTTAGAACAGGAAAGCAAGGTGTACACAACAGTTACTGCAAAGAAGACTGAAAGAAAAAAATGACCATGATAGACTGCCCAGTTCTTATTGCATTGACCCTGTTTGGCTTTACATTAAGGCTGGTTTGGAATTGAGAATTCTTAGATAATAAGAGGCCTAGATGAAGATTGAGAAAGACTGGGAGCCAATGGGAGAAAGAGTAGAGCTGAAAGCAAGAATGGACATCTCAAGCAATAGCCAACTCAAAAGTGCTCTTACAAATAGGATGGTAGTGACTAGATAACCAGGTAATATCTGAAAAGAGTATTGAGAGCAGCTAACAGAGGTAAGAATGGCAGAACAATGATCATGGAAGATGAACAGTTGGCGAAATTGTGGGAGCACTTTGGAGGACTTCTTATTAAAGAAAATACAACGATAGGCTGGAACAGTCTACTCCAGAAGAGCCTTGATATGGGATCTTGGGATCAGATTCCTCATTTATGGCTAGATGATTGCGGCAAGGAACTGCATCAATAATGGGAACTCTACGAGGGCCAACAATATCAACTCAGCATTATATGAAATTGAATTCAACTGCAGTTCCACCCCCTTTTTAAACATCTGTGGGAAGTATCAGTTCCAACCCTGTGGGGAATAAGTAGTTGTCTACTTTCCAAGCCTTCCCAATAACCGTTTTTCTAGCAGCATGTATGAGTATACAGTGTATCACCACATTTATGTTGCGTGATGTGTTTCTTAGCACTCTTTTAGTTCTAAAACATACACTGAATTACAATATCTTATATATAATCAAGATTCCATCAATCCCCACTGTGGTTTCAGTTTGTGATCTGGGTTTGCCTAGGAATGTGTGAAGCATATGAGTTTTTAACAGCTGTTATTGGTTTAAAAAAAATTAACCTTGACACCAGGCACAAATTTCAGCCACTGCTCGCTAACAGTAATAACAATATGCTGGCAACCTTTATACTTACCATCTGCCCCAACGTATTCTTTCAAAAACAAAAGTACATCCCACATCGCTTCAATAACTGACTGATTATTAGCGTCATAATTTTTAAAATTGAGAAGGTTCATATCTTCACAGTAGTTGGTTTTAGGGCGAAGTTTGAACTTTAGTTTAGGCAAATGTTCAACGATTGCAGTATATTCTTTCATGTGAGGCTCAGTTAAATAGCGAGGCTCTTTTGACAAAAGAGGTTCAACGTAATCAAATATACGATCTTCATGATTGAGTTTTTTTGTTACAATCTCTCGCATTTGACGTTTCTTGGTTTTCAGTTGAGTTTTTGAAGGCCTTTCCTTCTTTTGCCTCTCAGCTTTTTCGTTGTCTGAAGCTCCTTGAATTTGTTCTTCTTCACTGTGAGTCCCAACAGAATTGAGGCTTTGCTGCAGATCTTCTTGACTAGCTCTTAGTTTTTCAATTAATTCCGCTATCCTCTTTTTTGTGTAAGTTTCACTGGGAATTCGTTTGCACTTTTCCTTAAGAGTTCTTTCTAACTCAAAAGAAGAAGATGCATCGTTTAGTGAACTCTCCTCTTCGTTATTGTTTCTCGCAATCTCACCTTCATCGGACGCCATGTGGTCATACTGACACACAAGCTGTTCAAGTCTCGAATCATCCCAGTATTCAACTTCTTCAGAGACCAATTCCTGTCTGTCTTTATCCGCTATTTCAGAAATCATCTTCTCATGAATTAAACTATCAGTGTCATCTGCAACACTGACAACTGGTTCATACGAACTTGGCAATTCTGAAGTTGACTGCTCAAGTTCACTATCATTCCCGTACGATCTGGTTTCGTCAGCAAATAATAACCTAGACTCCTGAAAAAGTAGTACATAAGTTGGTACATGCTGAGCAATTAAGAATGCAAAAGTATTTATAAGAAATAAGTATCTTATTTACAAGGTCATAAATTACACTTGCTAAGAAAATGGCTGACTTTACTCGTATGATACTTTTCTCATTAAATGCACATCAAAGACGCCAATTTCCTTCAAAGTACCGCAGACTAAAAAACCCTGCAAATTATTACACAATGGTTTATTATTCTCATGAACAGCTTGACCTAGTATTAGTGCTCCCCCATCCCATTCGATTCAGCATCGAATACTAGTAAACCATACGAAACATGTCCTGGCTACAATGGAACTACGGAAACAAAACGTCTGATGATTTTGCCCCGTCGTCGGGGAAATTGGAACGGGGCGCTTCGAGCGAACCCGTTGCGAGGCGAAAGGGGAGTTGAGCTGCCCGCCCGGCAGCGTTGTGAGGCGAGGACGAGGCGGGTTGTTTTTTATTGAGACGGGCGGGAGGGAGTTCAAACGACGAAACGTTGACTTCCGCTGTAATTCCGGCGTTGTACTGCGTTTCGTTAATTTTTTTAACCGTTTTTTGCCCATTACAACCACAGGCTTCGTCCGATCCGATTGCCGAGATGGTGGGCACAACTAGATACCAAATCGGATTTTTGTGCGAAAGAACGAATTTTTTAGATCACATTAAAGGCACAAAACGGCCCGGACGGCGGACGGACATTGCAAATTTGGAATCTCCAAGTCTTGAAACGTAAAGTATCAAATTTTGAGGGGGGGGGTTGTAAAAAATTGTTCGTGACCAAAAACATAGGGTTATTATTCAGAATGAATAATAAACCAAAAGGAGCTTGTGAAAATGACCTCAAAGCGAAAGAAAATACAAATATAAGGCGCGATTTGAATAGAGCATCAAGATCGTGAGGGGTGATGCACACTAGACATGACATCATGAGGAATCACCAACTGTTACGTCTTCCTTCTACTTTACTACACTTTTGTAAGTTTGCATCAGAGTTCCAAAGGATCCGTTCTGCTATTAGATCTACCAGATTTCACAACCTCATCACAATGATACAATTTACTTAATGTTCCTCCCAGTACTAGATTCACGTATTTTATCGAGAAGAGGACTTGAATTAAGGGGATGTATTTGTAAGGAACTTATGTTCGTTACTAAATCTTTGAAGAAGAGGTTGTTTGGAAGAAACCAGACGACACCTAACTTTTCAGTTAGCCCACGTACTAGTTTCTGAGGCAGGAAACTCTTTGACTCTCTTCCGTAAGAGTATAAGGAAAAATATCAGACTGCCCTTTTCAAGGGTGAGAAGAGTAAAAGGCAGTAGATGTTGACTTGAGGTTTACCCCCGCCATACTCACTCTGAGACGGTTTTTTTTCCCTCACTGCAGCCACAAACGGGTAACTCGAAGTTGAACCTTGTGGGCATTGAGTCTACCACATGCAGTTTGGGCACCTTCACCTTGTCATAGATTTCTGAGTAAGATAGTACTCCTTTATTGATAGGTACACTATCTTCTCCATTGTTTTCAACACGAAGGACATGAGACTGATGGGGCGGTAGCCCTTAGCCAGGGCCGAGGAGCCACCCGGCCTTGGTATAAAGACTACCTTCACCTTCCACCACATAGTGGGTATGTATGGACATAGCTCGCCCTGAAAATCCTCACCAGTATCGGACCCAGAGCCTGCCTATCATGCTGCAACATGGCTGGGAAGATCCCATCCGCACCTGGTGCCTTGTAATGTTTAAATGAACCAATTGCCCATTTAACCTTATTAAGTATGAACATTTCCCTGGAGACAGCGGGTTCCTCGATCGCCCATGACAGGTACCTCCATCGGCACTCTGCTGATGGTGGTGGCTATCTCCCCGGTGCAAGCTATGAGACCCTGGGAAGTAAGCTGCCAGTATTTCCTCCAAGGTCTCATTTCTGTCCCTTGTATATGTTACCCCTGCTTTTAGGAGAAACCCAATTTCTCCAGAAGATATCCTTCTCTAGAGAGGATATTCTGTACCTTGGACATGGTAGACAAGTCTTTCATGCCCCTGCAGAAGTCTGTCCAGGATTTCTTTTTCGCCTGTCTAAGGGCTTTATTGTACAATGTGAAGGAACCACTGTACGCGTCCTACTCACCCTGCTTCTTTGCTCTGTTGAAGGGCCCCCTTGTTTCCTTCCGAAGCCTTTACAGTTCCTTGTTCCACCAAGGGACTTCCCTATTGGATCTTCGGGTTTTCAACTAGCAGCTTTCTTCATACGCTTCTACCATAGCTTCGCAGATCTCCCCTGTCGCCCTTTCCACACCTTCAACAGTTCGCATTTCACAGCTGTAGCTCTTCTAACTGGAGGCCAAGACACAGCTGTACAGAACCCAATCTGTGTTCTTGGGGTTCCGATATGTCTCTGTCACACTATTAGGGAACTGCAGCCTGAACCTCACCATCCAGTGGTCAGACATTGAAGGTTCCCTAGAGACAAGGCAATCTGTTCTTCTGCCGGCATAGAAGGTGCTTGAGACTATAATGTACGCCTGCGCGTAACAAAAGTTGGCGTGCTCCCCCTATTAACCACCACCATTTCATTGCATAGTAAGTAGTCAAGAAGTGACTCACTAAAAAACAGAATAAACAGTAAATTGTCTATATTTCCACTGAAATAACGAGCACAATTGTTAAATCGATGAAACATGAAGTTCATGTTTGTTACTGATGATGACCTAACCGTCGAAATCGATTTAACAATTGTGCTCGTTATTTCAGTGGAAATATAGACAATTTACTGTTTATTCTGTTTTTTAATGAAATGGGTTTCCACAATATCCTCGCGAATGATTTAGTTCATATAAGTGACTCACCTCTTTCATTTGTGTCTGTGCTGCCCCATGCCATGTTATGTGCATTGGCGTCGCACCCGACAATCAACTGAAGGCCTTCCCCTCTGCAGGAATGGATCAGCTGCTGCATCATCAGCAGGGGGACCTCACCGTCATCACCTGGGAAGTAGGCTGATGCCACCACTGTCCTCGCCTAGAGTCCATTACTGTCTTGAGCTTCCAGCATTACTGCCACCAAATCCCTGTGACAGAACTCGGGAATTTTTAGAATGTGCAAGTTGTGTCTTACCAAAACAGCCGCCCTAGGATGGCCTTCCGTGCCGCAGTAGACCAACTTACCTGTACTAGCAGGTATCCCTTTGTCTGCCCATGGGTCCTGCGGTAGAGCCACATCACAGCCCCCCCCCCCCAGACAAAGCTCCTGCACATCACTGAGAGTGCTTGTAGGGGCTGTAGGGCCGGGTATAAGGGTCCCTCTCGCCTGTGAAGGGTCACCATCCCTTCCTACCTCCATCTGGTGAGGGCTAGCTCTTGTATTTCAATTATAGACCTATGTACACGTGATGGTGGGCCACCACAGTATTGATTAATGATACTTTTGTCCAATGAAAGCCGTCTCATTTGCTAAATGATCAAAGGTGAAATGTGAGAGAGGTATGTGATATTACGGATCAGATGAATTATCCCCTCCCATGGAGAGAGCCTGTGCCCACTGGGTCGACTGTGAGGGTTTTCCCTTCATTCCTGAGTCTGAGGTCATTCAGAGCCTGCTTGCATGAGTTCACTCTGGGCTCTGCTCTCCTCTCCTAAGTCCCACCTACTCTTCATTAGCAATTCTCCAGTTGATTCATGTCGTTCATTGACTTAGAGCCTGCAGGTCCAACTTCCCTACAGGTTATACCTCGAGGCTTCACTCACACTCAATCCACTCTCCTCCTAAGAATCGCCTCCTCTCACTTCCCTTTACAGCCATAACTGGATCAACCCAACATTGACTGTGAGTCCCCCACCACTTCTTCCTGACCCCTTCTCATAACCACCCATCACTTCCACCTTGATCTACTTCTGCTGCTCGCTTTCCAGGGACCAGTGTACCCAGCAGTCGTTTGAGACTACTGTGGGCACTGTGATTTGGGAGCCACTGACACAGGCAAAAATTACAGCAATCACGAGCTCCAATCCAATAGCCCAACTTTCGTCATATTATGAACTTTTATCAATCGCCACTGGACTACAATTGCTAGGGTGCCTACAATGGGAGTCAGTTGCTCTACCTAGACTTCAACTTCTAAAAAACCCCTTTCCCCCCCCCCCCTTGCTAAGAGACCAACTGTACACTACTTTTCACTTCACTATTGCCATAGACTGTTCCGTCATCCCCTGATTGCTGTGAAGAGCCCTGCCAGCTAATAGTGGCGCAAGTTGTCTGAAAGCATTAGTAGGGGTTTGTTGTTAGATGGGGGAAGCTGGCTGGCGCTCCCTTCCTTACCAATGCAGCAATTGATTGGAAAATGTGAATTGTAATATGCTAAATATTGGGAAATTGTAGATTGTAACCCACGAAGTCAGGGGGGTTTTCTCCTCCTTTCTAGGTAGGGTCCTGGGCCTGGGAAACCTGATTCTCTACAACACAAACCAACCTGTATATTTGGATACCTCTTTGGTGCAAACTTTGTGTTACTGCTGCCTGGGTGTGTCATGACCCAGAGCTTCCACTCTGGTAACCATGCATGTTCCAGGGGTGCCAGCAATGGCAATCACTCATAAGGGTACCAAAGGCGTTAGAAGCGTGGGGCCTCCTGAAAAACTGAGGGGTATTTTCTGGAGCTGTGAAAGGAGGCTTAGCGTTGAAAGAAATTCTGAAAATGGCGGTGTAGGGATCCCCACAAGAAGGGATTACGAGAGTAATCTGGAGGCACGGGACAGTCATGTCTCTGCAATGGGAACATGCCCACAATCCTGAGCTCTAGCAAGAATCCAATCTCTAGAATTAATCCAAACAGTATGCACAAA
Source organism: Pachypeltis micranthus (assembly GCA_020466155.1). NCBI lineage: Eukaryota > Metazoa > Arthropoda > Insecta > Hemiptera > Miridae > Pachypeltis > Pachypeltis micranthus. The sequence continues at coordinate 1,932,094 of CM035772.1, read as the reverse complement.
AACTTAGAAAACCGTAAGGTGTCAAGGTGACATCCACTGGGGTTCTAAACTATAAAGATGATATACCCTCCATGCCCAATTACTTAGCCATTATCAATTATTGCATTACCAATTATACGACCATTTCATTAACTAAACCAAAGAAATAAAATTAACTTATAAAAGGCAGGGGCTATACTTCATTTTTTAGGAAGGTAGATACCATTATGATATCCTTTTCCTCACAAAGGAACTCTTCACTTTCAATCATGTTGAAGGGTTTTGAAAATGATTGTGGCGGAGAATTCATCGTTTTGATCAGGCTTGCAGGGTTTCCATCTTCTGATGAGCTAGAACGTAGAAAACATATTCTTATGTATTGCTGCCACGATTCAGGTAATAAGGCTATATTTTGGATTGATTGTTTCACGTTGCAATCCACAAAGCACAAGAGGAGTGCAGATGAAATGTACTAGCGATAGTTTAATATCTAAAACCGAACTAGAAGTACTTATTTTTCATGTAGAAATATACTGGTTAATTTTCTCCTACTTATGTGAAACCTTGCTGTCTAGTGAGTGGGACATAGAAGGTTTTCATTAGGACAAGTCTAACGTTCCATGCAAGGTCTAAGATTGCAGGCAGGTCTGCTTCCTTATTTGATGACTGTTCCTAAACCCTCGACGAGGGTTATATCAGTCATGGAAGTTGCGGTTTCGCTGATATGCAAGAGGCTGGCCTCTGCAGCATCCACCGAACTCAGACCTGTGGAGGTAAGGCAGGTATTTGGTCGCTAGCCCATCTCCCGGTTGAGAACTGTTGCCCGTGTGTGACTGCCCGGAGGGTACCACCTGAGAAATCCCGTACCTTCAGGGAGGAGTTCTTAATCTGGTTTCCCACCTGATCTAACTATTTACTTGGGTGGTGAGTTTCAAAAGGACAGATCAACTATGACCACGTTTCTTAGCCATCACTTTCTTCGCAAACTCTGCAAAATGGTTATAGGCTTGCTTTGTAGCAGTCAATTCCGCTAAGTTCGTTTGCCCTCCCAACAACTGTCGCTCACTGTTGTAGGAGCTACAGTGAACAAGGTTTCTTGAATCCTCTGCACTGGAAGCGCGAGACGTGCTTGACGGAGCATCTTTGAGAGAAAAGAAGTGGAGCTGCGCATTGAAGTCACTATGGCCCGTGTGAAACTGGCTCGTCCAGTGGTCTGGCTCAACCCATTTTCTTAAAGACGTTCACGGATGTTGGGGAAGAACTCATACGTGTCACGTCCCTTTGACGAGGATTCCCATCTCACTTGCCATTTCTCTAACACCCCAGGTTTCTGTTCTGTGGTGAGATCCACACAGAGTTCAGCCCAAAGCGAGGGAAACTCTCGTTTCACTCACCACTTGTCAACCATGCATTCAACGACCAAGTCAACTGGTAACTGATCAGTGATCACCTGGAGCTTCTGTTGATACAGTCTTGTAGGCCTCTGGGATTAGGCCAATACACCCTTTTCATTGACTGTTAGTTTGCTACCCCAGACAATGGGGCTGCAGCCAATCCCACCTAGATAGATGGCCTTATACATGAGGAATGTGTCATGGTAACACACACCCCAAGTAATATGGAAAGAAGGCTGAGTGATCTCCATGAACGCGGGTCTGACTGATTGCTGTCGCCTCCCTTTTGAAGAGTGACAACACGCTCAGACTTCCACTGATTGGGGAACTGTCAGACCTGCAGACAGTCACTAAATAAATTAAGGAGGCCGCTGGAGATTGTCCGCTCAGCCTTCCTCAGCTATATTGCTTTCTATTTTATCTGGCTCAGGAACTTTGTTGGGAATTAAGGTCGCAAGGGCCCTACCAAGGTCGCCTATTGTCCACAATGGGATGTTGGGCTGGTTCAGAGGGTCCATGATCAGCTCCCTTGCTGCCCTCTGGGCTTCAGTATCTCGAGGTACTTGGTCATTAGGGAACGCCTTCTCAAGGATGGTTTCCAGTGAACTTTCAATGCTGCAGACCCAGCCTGACTCATTTCGCATTGCAGCTAAGACCTGCTCTACGTTTGCTTTTCCTATGGAGGACTTGTAATGTCTGTCCCCGGGTTTTCAGAGCTCTCCGTTTCCACAAAATTTCGCCAGCCTGGCCGTTTGGCTCGTTTGATGGTGTGGTGGAAGGCCTTCTTCTCTTGGATGAAGGCAGTTCAGAGTGTGGCTCTGGTATCAGGGTCACGAGTGTGTTGGTACATCCTTCTGGCTCTATTTACACTTTGCTTGAGAGGATTTAGTTCGTCAGTCCACCATGAGACTTGGATCACCCTGTGCTTCTGTTGCCCAAGTACAGAGAGCCCAGCAGAGTGCAGTGCTCTGGTAAATATGTCCACTTTACTGTCCACCTCTCCCGGTGTGGCAGCTTGCACCATTAGGTAGGTGTCTGCAGGACGCAGTTCACCTTCCAGTACCCTACAGAATTTTGGCCATTCAGCATTTTTTGTGCGGAATTGTGTTTCACGCGGGTCTTTGCAGAGGATGTTGTCATCTGCGATGGCAAAATCAATAACCATGTGATTGCTCTGCATTGCACCTGGTACGACTCGCCAACCCTACAATTTGAGTAGCAGCGTGTGAGTCACTGCAGTGACGTCTATGCACAACCTTCCTCCTGGCCCATCATAGGTAGCCTCAGTTGTGGGGTCATTGGCAACAACCAAGTTGTACTTGGTGAGCGACTCTATATACGCATTGCCCGGCCCAGCAAGGGTGATCTGGCGTTTGCATCAGCACTGACTATGCAGGGTCATCCTGATAGGCCTGCTAGAGCCTGTTTGAGTGGTTTGAAGGCTGTTGGCAACTGGTGCGCCAAATTGCCTATAAAATGATATTACAACCAGCTGAAAGCCACCAGCTCGGATGAGCACAGTGGCCAAGTGCGGGCTGTTCAGGCGGGTGAGTGTGAGCAAGTCAATGGACGGGTCAATGCAGGCCACTGCTGCCTTGGCTCCCGTTCTTGCTCCAGCCACCACTCGAGCCTGCGACCCAAGACCAAGAGTTTTGGTCCATGTATGGTTCCTGTATAGCAGGAACACTCCAGCGTTTCTTGAGTGCACTTTGCAGCAACTCAGCCATAACCAGGGAACTCTTATTTGTGTTGTGCTGAAGGATTCGAACTGTTTTCAACCTATTCATAATCCACTCGTGACTCCTGGAGGGTAATTGCTCGACAAATGTTACAGTATGTGTCTCGTGTAGAGTGTGATATCTGTTGGCATTTGCGTTCAACGCAATTGGCACACTTAAGGGGAGCCTCACACTTGCATTCCTTGCTCAGATGTGGCAAAGTGCACCAGGCGCACACAACAGGTCTCGTGCAGGCTACTGCCAGGTGGCCGTAGCGCTGGCATTTGTAGCACTGTGTGGGGGCTTGGTACTTGCAGATGGCGCACCACTGCCAGGCAATTTGGAGGTGCCTTGCCCCCTCTAGTTTTTTGTGTAGTCTGAGTGACACCTCAATCACCCAATTCTTCTTCCTGCCACGCTTTTTTGTGAAAAGGGGCCTGACGTCCTGCGACTGCAAGCCTAATGCAGGGTTGTGCTCAACAACTTGTTGGGCCAGGTCCTCTTTTTGTAGGTCGGTCCACACGTCGCACAATAGCAGGCGTGGTTAGCGACCCAGGGGGGCTGATGCTTGTAGCTCAGCACAGCTTGTGGCTCATAAGCGCCTTGGCCATTTCCGGAGTCTAGCACAATGACGGCACCACCTCCCACTGCGATGCGGATGTCTAGCACTCGGACGCTTAGTGCTTGGAGTTCCGTAGCTGGGCACCCCGCATCAGCGCTTCCATCGCATCAGGGGTGGAGGGACCAGCCTCTCCTTCCTCACACGTACGCCTAACTACTACCACGTTTTGTCGTGGGTTTTTAGGGGAGAGTTTGGTAAGGGGTGTAGCCTTTTTATTTTTGCCCTTGTTTTTCGGCAGAGGCGTAGGTGCCCTCAGCCTGCACATCCGGCTTTTTTAGGGTCTTTTTCTTCTTCCCCTGCACTTCCTGGCCCTGGCAGACTGCCGTTCAGCCTCAGCTCCATGAGGGAGGGAAGAGGGCTCAGTAGCAGCTACTGCTGCATACGAGGGGCCTGGAGTACTAATGTGGCTGGTTGGAGCTCCTTGAGCTTGGGGGGCTAGCGTCACTGGCTGCTGGGAAATTGCCCTGCGCAGCTCTTCCCACACGACAGCCCCCACAGTTTCTTGCAGGGGGGTAGTGGAAGGGGGTGATGTCGTGGGGGGGGGGGGGGTACTCGCATTGATAGCCAGCTTGATATTTCGAACAGGCAGCTTGTGATGAGGTCGCGCATTAGTCCTGTCGACGTTGCTCATCATTCGAAGAGGGAGGGGTCGAGCTTGGCAAGCCTGAGGAAGAGGCGCAGGTGGCATTTTTATTACCTGCTGAAGTTTTAACTGACTTCGTCATTTTGTTTTTAGTAATGAGGGGGGGGGAGATTAAAGAAGCAGACTGATGTAGTGTACCCTTGAGAGTTCATTTGTTGTGTGTGTTTGTAGTATGAGCGAGAGGTGCTCGAAGCAGTGTCCTCGAAGCTCCCCCTCAGGCATATTGATTCCCTCCACATGCGCTGCAGCTGCCAGTCCAGCCACCCATCGGGACGGAGACTCATGAGGGATTTTTCAACTGCTGCTCAGTGTCAGACCTCAGCCACTGGTGATGTGGTGAGCGGGACACACGCTATCAGCCGCCCCAGCAACGTTCAAGCCTGGTTTTCCCGCTCCTCATTCCAAAGGCCGCATCTATATAGGGGATCGCTCATAGGTGTTAGTGAGCTACTTCCAGGACTGTCTTTCGCTCATTATGAGTGTTTTAAGTCAATGTATTCTGCCACATAAGCCGTTGCAGTGTTGTGTGTATCTGGAATATGTTGGGTATGCCAGTGTCGTGAGCTTTAAGACCCTTTAAACTTTACGGCCACACAGAGGATTCGGAAGGAGAATTCGGTTCCCCTTCCTCCGGGGGGTGTGTTTTGTGATCCCAGCTCAAGGTAGGGGATTCCCAGTGTGTCATGTATTGTGGAAGAAGTGTAAGTTGTGTCCCTTTAAGCCCTTTAAGTCATATGAACAAGCAGTAAAACAGTGCGGCAGTGGAATTCTGGACCCCGAACTGCAGGGTGAGCACAGTGTGGTGACAGAGTACACTGTGATGCCCAGCTACAGTTAAGCCTCGTTGGATGTAATTACCTACACTTGACAACTGTGTTCATTCTAGCAGACAGCTTTGAGCTGGTTGTTATATCATTTCACAGGTAGTTGGTGCTCTGGTAACTGACAACGCTTGAGCGTGCATTGGCTGGACTGCCAGGACGACCCTTCATAGTCTGCATACACGCACATGCTAGGTCATATACAGCATATATACAGCTGCTCACCAAGTGCAATTTGGTTGATGCCATGACACTATGACTGAGCCGACCTACAATGGGCCAGGAGGAAAGTCGTTCATGGAGGTCACAGCTGCATCTCATACCCTAGTAATAATGGGTGACTCGTACCAGTAGCAAAGCAGAACGATCACCTGGTTCTTGACTTTGCCATTGCAGACGAAAATATCAATTACAGACACTTGCGGTAAACGAGTTCTCACCATAAACGCTGACTGGCCTCAACTTTCTAGTGTTGGAACTGCTAACTGCAGACATCAACCTAATAGTGTAAGCTGACTCACCTAAAGAGGTAGGCACTATCACCGCTGCACTGAACTCTGTTGGGGTTTCTGTGCTTAGGCAGCAAAAGCACAGGGCGATCTCCTGGCGGATTTTGTGGATACGGATAACTCTGAGGACCCCAGGGGCAAGCATTACAAGTCCTATATAAGAAAAGCGAGCGTACACCAGGTTTTAGCTGCGAAGCAGTGTGACTTTGGCTGGCCGTGTAGCATTGAATGTTTGCTCGGAACTTTCTTTTCAAAGGCGCTTCCCAGCAACCGTATAGCTTTAGATATGAAGGAACAAGGGAGCTTTTACTGGACCCTCTAAACAATTCAGATATATCATTGCGTACAATAGGCAGACTTAGTAGAGCCCTCGAGACCTTGACGCCCAACAAATCTACTGGGCCAGACGACAAGTTGTTTTTCGCCAGTAGTTGCACATGAGCAACAGTCTTCTACCTGGAGACTACCTGAATGACACTACCTATGTACTGAGGCAGGTTGGTGATGCTTTTGAAGAGCTGCTGACTCAGGCAAAAATTACAGCAATCGCGCCGGAGCTCCAATCCACAATCCTGGACTTATGTCGAGAATTATGAACGAATGTCTTATCCACTAGACCACGATCACCCGGTTGCCTTTAATAGGAGTCAGTCAGTACATCTCCCCCCTCGTCTTTAGCTGCTGCTCCTGGAGCGGACTCTTTTAAGGAAAGAATTTATGAGAGTTGAGCGAATCCCCGGAAAATCCGAGCTTCGATTCGAGAAACGAGGGGGCTACAAGGAAAGTCTTTTCTTTCACATTGTAGTAGGCGCGTCGCCCGTTTTATTTCCCTTCGCGCTGGAACTTTCACAGCATCACCGAATCCCGGACCGAGAATTCGTCCCATTATTTCTCTCTTAATTTTTCTATTTTTCTCTCTGGGCCTCTTCTTTTTCTTGGAATGAAGAAGTTTGGCTCCACGTTGGGCGCCAATGTACTGAGGTAGTTTGGAGATGCTTTTGAAGAGCTGCTGACTCAGACAAAAATTACGGCAATCGCGCCGGAGCTCCGATCCACAATCCTCAACTTTACGTCGAGAATTATGAACGATGTCTTATCCACTAGACCACGATCACCCGGTGCCTTTAATAGGAGTCAGTCAGTACACCTACAGTACTTTGACTGGTATGCCTGTGGTCGCCCATGCTACTGAAGCTACAACTCACATGATATTCATAAACAATTTATCTTATAAATGATTTCTGTCAAAAGGGTTAATATGAGAAGCAACTATATTCATCTGCGATTAAATTTCGAAATGCATTACAAAGAGTAAATCGTAAAGTCTGACCTGTAAATACCTACCGATCCTATTTGACTGATTCCTTCTGAGTAACCCTCAAATTCCTTACCTGTACTTTCTGAGAGTTTTCGTTAAATTTCAAAACCAAGACAAATAATGGAATATGCAATTAAGAATATTGCAGCTTTTAAGTTGTGTCGCTAGGATTTGGTAGGTAGCCACAGTTTTGCTGAATAACCCAATGGTGTACTTCGTTACATAGAATTTGAAGCTTTCAGCACACATGAGTTTCCTCAAGTGCTAAAAGCATAAACATTTTCCCGTTTTTTCCTTGCAATGATGGAGTAAGTATGTTGCAAGTTGTACAGTGCTGCAAAGGGAATTGCGAAGAAATCTGTTGGCAATTCTCAGGGAACTGTAATCATACTGCTTTACATTCTAACTGACACTGGAATGAGCAGATGAACTCAGATGACTGGCCTTGTGTTATATATCGATTACGTTATACATCGATTATGTTCTATATCGATGCCAATCATTGTTGTTCTACGCAAGATAACACGATTAGAGACTGCGTTTTCATCCAAGACAGTGTTTGCTTGATTTCCTTTTTATTTCTCTACTTAATGTGATTCATCTAAATCGGAACTTAACACCTTGTGTCAGATTTGGGCCATCAGGAAATGGAGAAAAGTCCTAGGATCAATATCGCGACCAACTTACTAATAGCGGCAGAACGCAGTAGTGATTAAAGTTTCGGAATTTATTGTGCTCCTCATACTAATGGACAGACCATTATTGAGCAATTAGTATGCAGAGAATTAATGAAGCAGTAAACAGATTTTTTTAAAAGGATAATAAATTTTCCAGAGTTATCCGGAAAAAACTTTTGGAAATGGTAGTAAGCCAATTTTTGTGCAGATTCTACTACTTTCTGAGCAGAGTTAATGAGAAAAAACTTGGCTTAATTGATTTTTATCGAAATTTTTGGTTAATTATTGTGCTGCTCTCGTCATTTTATGATATTGCCGTTTCATTGGGAGCTATATATGCAAAATGTTTAATCAAGATCGTTAGAGCCGTTTTTGAGAAAAAAAAATTTGGTATTTTGATCACTATGATAACTATTTTGGGCGGATTTTGCCCGTACCCTTATTTTCCCGAGCCATGGTGACCTGCGGGCTAGGGATCAAGTTTGAGCTGATTTGGTTCAGCCATTTTCTATAAAATTCGTTCACAGAGACACTTACAGACACACAATCATTTTCCCAAATAGTGTTTTCAGACTCGGTAGGATCTGAAACGTAAAGATTTGGAATGAACAAATTTTTTTTCAGCCGATTACATAACTTTCCTTTCTACTTTGTAGAGCCTAGGGTAGTAAAAAAAACCCTGCACATTATTACACAACCGTTTATTATTCTCATGAACAGCTTGACCTAGTATTACTGCTCCGAGACCCATTCCATTCGATTCACCATCGAAAAATATTAGTAAACCTTACGAAACATGACCTGACTACAATGGAACTACGGAAACTAAATATTCTCCCGGCACCAGGCGCCCGTAAACGTCTCTAGGCATTTATGATCTGATGTAGGTGTGTGCAGAGAAAGTGGCCCTAACCTTCCTCCGCCCCATTGGCCAAAAAGAGTCGGGGAAATCGGGACAGGGACTTCCAGCAAACCCTCAGCAATTGACACGACATTGCGAGGCGAGCGGGCGGGTGGTTTTTGATTTGATGGGAGGGAGGGAGTACTAACGACGAAACGTTGACTTCCGCTGTAGTTCCCGCGAGTTCTTTCAATTAGTTGACTCTAATAATTACTGTAATTTCCCCAACGCAGTTGTACACGTCTGATACTCATTCCATTCGACCCATGATGTAAAAATACCTTGAAAACGATAGGAAACACGGCTTATTAGCGATTATACTGCGTTTTGTTGATTGTTTTAAACCATTTTTTGTCCATAAAAATCATGAGCTTAGGGTTATTAAACATAGGGTTATTATTCAGAATGAATAATAAACCAAAAGAGGACATAAATCGATTTTTATCGAAATGTTTGGTTTTGGTTTATCATTCATTCTGAATAATAATCCTATGTTTTTGGTGACGAAAAATTTTTTTACAACCCCCCCCCTCAAAATTTGATACTTTACGTTTCAAGACATGGGGATTCCAAATATGCAATGTCCGTCCCCCATCCCCCGTTTTGTGCCTTTAACGTGGTCTAAAAAATCTGTTCTTTTGCCGTCACGAAAAATAATATAATACGATACGATAATAATAAACCGTTGTGTAATAATTTACAGGGTTTTTGGACTCAGTAGGGTCTGAAACGTAATGATCTGAAAAGAACTCAATTTTTTTCCAGCCGATTACATAACATATTTCGTAGAGCCAAGGAAAGTAATAACAGAGAGGTTGGCTAGTCAAGACCACCCTTGGTATGTGTGAGTTACTCAGCCATATTAATATTGAACATTTATACAATAGCATATTTAATTATATGACACACTTTTTTTAAACATTACTGTTGAAAATAACAGAAAACTTATTTCGTAGACTCTATAAAAACTAATTGTACGTAAACTCTTTAACTGGTTCAATCCTTCCAAATCAGGTAAATTTCTCTGTTGGTGCACTTTTGGACGTATCCTCTGCTTTGTTCTCGTCGTTGTTACTTTCTTTGGTTCTATAAAGTTTGAGTTCCCTTCAGATATTTACGGTTTGGACCCTACTGAGCCCAAAAAACACAATTTGGTAAAATGGTCTGCGTGTACGTGTATATGTCTGTGATCGCGATAGAGAGAAAACGGCTGAACCAAATCAGCTCAAACTTGATATTTAGCGTGCAAGTTATGATGAAATAAGGGTGTGGGCGAAATTCACTTACAACTTACTATAGTTATAATAGTGATCAAAACGCGGAATATTTTTTCTCAAAAACGTCTGTAAGTACCTAATTTTTTTTTATAAACAGCCCCATTTGTCCACGACAATATCAAAAAATTATCATTCGTGGAAAAGCGACGAGAGCAGCACAATAAATTACCAAACATTTTGATGAAAATCGATTTTAGTGCAGTTTTTACTTTCCACTACCCAAAGGGTGAAAGTATTGTAATCCTGTTAACAAAAAGTTGTATTTTCTTCAGATCTTTACGCACTACTGAGTCAGTAATTTCAGAGCATGATACATGTGTGTGTGCGTCCTTTGTCGACAAAAGGGGTGCAGCCGTGTCTTGATCAGACCAGGCGGCCCTAGCCATCACCATCCTCCTCGTGGTGGTTGATGGTAACACCCTAGAGGGGTATAGGACTCCTCTCAATGGATCTTTATGCAGGGGGTCTTGGTTTCCCTCTAGGGTGGCTAACTGGTGGTCTGGTGAACGAGGGGAAAACCCCCCCAATTCTCCGCCCTCTTCATTGCCCTTACCCCGCCATGAGTGACCGAACAACAATGCCTCACTGTCCTGGCTGCCTGTTAGCACCCGGGGTTTTCAGGGAGGCGCATAGGGTCGCCCCAGACAGAGATGTCAGCCTCCTTCTCCTTCACCAACCTCTTCCTCTTCTTCCTCCTACCCTTCCACCATGTCCACTACGATAGATGACTGCCAGTGCCACTTCAGAAACGCCAAAGGCCTAAGGGCCTACGTCTGCCAGAAGCATCCAGTAGAAATTAATGAAGAGATAAACGTTGATAGGACTGTATACAGGTAAGGCGTCTAGATAAACGATTAACCTTGTTTTATATTCTTTATTTCATTAGAACTATTTCACAACTTTCTAACTAACTGGCTGGCGAGGCTACAAGAATTCTAATTTTTACAAACAGCTGATGTAACCTGGTAACGATAAAACATTTGAATCGATAAAAGTGAAGCTTTGTAATTTGTGAAGTAACTGACGCTACATCAGCCCCCCATGGTGACCAGAGGTCCAGGAGACGGAAACAAACGCGATGTCCTGGCTGGCAGTGGGAGCGCAGTGATTGTGTCACGCTGGCTGTGAGGGTAGTGGCATAACACGATCCAGGCTCATTCATTTTTCTACGCCGTTGAGCAGAATTGTGACGGTTTTCTCATCCCAGTGAAGGACAGGATAAGGTCCAGTGTAGGGTGGCTCCAGGGAACGCCGGATCTTATCTTCATGTAGAAATACGTGACTGCATGATGACAATTCTTGAAAGACGAAAGGTGACTGCGTTCCATGTCTAGAAGCTGGTACAGGACAAAAGCGAGCGAGGCTGACGTCGAAGGCGAGGGACTAAATTTACCACGTTGTCTAAAGGTGGTGGACAAGGAGCTGCGGTGATGGACACAGGCAGTAAGCGCAAAGGTTCGCCGTAAACCAACTCTGCCAGCGAGGCTTGCAAATCCTCTTTCATTGCACTGCATAGACCGAGTAATACGAGCGGTAGAGGGTCCACCAATTACAGATGAAGGTAGCAATGAAGACGGGCTTCGGGCTGTATTGGAAATTTTCGACCATCCCATTGGAGCTAGGATGGACGAACCAATCCTGACTTCCACGCAGTGTCCCCCGGAAAACGCTCACTTACGACTGAGTAGGCTAACAGGGATTGGAACGCCCAAGCCAAAGTGTAGGGAGCTCGTGCCAAGGCTGAATGGTACAGGGTGTTTAAACATGTGTATCATTAACGACCCACTTGGGGCACCAGGCGACACCCCATTGTATTGTAGCCTTCCACAGGCATAGGGGGCTCTGCCTGTGGTGACCTTTTAGCTCCCCCGTACTCGTGGGACCAAAAAGGGAAACCAATTTTGATAATAAAAAATTTATAAATATTGAGGACACCTCAGCAGCGGAGAAATCCGACATCCAGTCAGTCATTGACTCAATGGCTGCACTGGAAAAGGAAGAGGGCTCTAGCAGGGGGGTTGGGGTGGAATCTACACCCAAACCTAAACCCCCGCCAGGCTCATCAGTTGAGAGACTTCCGGACAAGGCTTGGGGTGCCATGTCACACCAGCAGAGACGGAAGTTTCTCAAAAAGAGGAAGCGGAAGAGTTCCACCCCTGCTCCTGTTAGGAGAGAAGGGGGTAGAACTCCTGCACCTGTTAGGAGAGAAGGGGGTGGAACTCCTGCACCTGTCAGCGGGGAAGCGAGGTCAAAGCGTCCCCGGGCCCAGAAGGGGACTCCCTCCCCTCGCAATGAGGAGAAAAAAAGGAGGGTAGGACCCCTTTACAGTCGGGCGGTGAGTACTATCAAGGTGGCGGTGGTCTACGAAGACTACCCCACCAGTCTCCTGACACAGGACACCGCCAATAAGATTATGCTCACCCTTATGGTGGAACTTCGTGGCCTCAACCCGGAGGAGCTAGCGGTCCACTTCAGTGGGTACTCCCTGCGGAATGGTGGGCTAGTCGTGAGCTGGGTAGACGAGCTGTCGAAAGATTGGCTCACACAAAGCATCGCGCGATGCCCCCCATGGGAGAGTGGTCGGCTGAGGACTTGTGACCCTGGCCATCTGGAGGGCTTCAAGAGGATTGGTGCGTTCATCCGTAACCCGGTGAACAACATCCAAGACTGCTTGGAGATGATTGGTGCTCAGAACACCGGCCTCAAGGTTGAGCGCTGGAAAGTTCTAGGCAGCAAGGGGAAAGGGGGCTATATTTAGTGGCCTCCATCCTCGAGTCTCAATACTTGCTGGTGGAGAGGGCAGGGTTCTGTCTCTACCATGGTTTTAACAGCGTGGATGTCAGAACCCTCAGCAAGGAGACCAACCCGGACGCCGGGATGGATGTCGAGGAGCCGCTGGCTGATGCTGCGGGGGTGGTGGGGGGCGTCTCTGCCCCGGGTGGGTCGGGGGTCTTGGTGCCTGGAGGTGCTGCGGCTGGTAGGATGGCCGCATTGGCCCACCAGTCAGCGGCTGCAGGTTCTGGGGCCTGGGGGGTCGCGGCGGTCCCCCAGCTTGCCCCAAATGAAGAGGACGGCGGATGCAGGCGGGGACACCCCGAAGGAAGAGGACCTGAGGCATGCTTAGGCTGCTTCAGGTCTATCTGCACCACTGCAGGGGTGCATCATGGGCGCTGCAGCAGTATATGGTGAGTCAAAATATTGACATTGCATTAATTCAAGAACCTTGGATATTTAAGAGCAGGGTGGCGGGTCTTGGGGGACCGGGTTATAAGGTATTGTACCATAACAGCAGGTGCACCAGGTCTTGCATACTCATTAAGGCTAGTGTTAAGTTCCTTCCGCTGTGGTCGCTGTTTTCCGGGGACTCTGCAGCAGTTAGGTTAACTCATGAAAAAAGGGATGTAGTGGCCCAATGAAGACGATGTCCCAACCACAGGATTGGGGAAGATAGTTGATGCAGTCCAGCACAATGATATCCAAGGGATTGTGGCAAAGGACTCCAATGCGCATCACACCATTTGGGGAAGTAAGGACATTAACCGTAGAGGTGAGTGTCTCTTTGAATATCTCGTTACTAATAATGTGGATATGCTGAATTAGGGTAATAAACCCACGTTTGTTATTGCTAACAGGGAGGAGGTAATCGACCTGACCATAGCTCTAAAACTCTCTGGGGGGATTCATGTTTCCAACTGGCATGTCTCCTCAGAATTCTCGGGATCTGATCACAGGTATATTAGATTCAATCTAGAAATGGTAAGGGCAGAAGCCATTAGGTTCAGGAACCCGAGAAACACGGACTGGCAGAAGTATGGGGACAGCCTCAGGGATGCCCTGAGAAGTTGCCTGACAATGCCACACGTCCGCTGGAGATCGAGTTACTGAATACAGCACTGACACAGGCAATTAGGTCTTCATTTGAAAACAACTGCAGGCAAACCACAAAGGCGGACAGCAATAGATGTGTACCCTGGTGGAGCAATCAACTGGGAGCACTAAGAACCAGAACCAGAAGACTCTTTAACAGAGCCAAAAGAACAGTAGAGTGGGAACCTTTCAAGCGATCCCTAACTGAGTATAACAACGAATTACGAAAGGCAAAATGAGAGGCGTGGAGAAGGTTTTGCCAGGAAATTCACGTTACCCGAACGGGAGCAAGGCTCAGCAAGATGCTCTCGAAAGGGAACATGCATCAGGCGGTAGGCTCCATTAGGGGGCCGGATGGTGACACCTTGGACTGTCACCATATACTAACCGCTCTGCTGAACACACATTTTCCTGGTTGTAGAACTGACCCTGGGTCATTGGCAGATGCGGGGATTGCTATGAGGCGGACAGGAACGCCAGACTGGGAACTCGCCAGGGCAATTATAACATTGGGCAGTAAACTCGTTTAAACCATTCAAGTCGCCTGGACCGGATGGTATTTACCCGAATCTCTTACAGAAAGGAATAGAGCGCATCCTACCCAGCCTCTTAAGGTTATTTAGGGGCAGCGTAGCGCATGGTTACATACCTCAGGGCTGGAGGAAGGTTCGAGTAACCTTTATACCGAAACCTGGCAGGGACTCATACGAGGAAGCCAAGGCATACCACTTCACAGTTTCCTCTTTTGAGGAATGAGGGAAAATTTAATTTTTGTTTTTAAATTTTGATGGGCGGTATGTTCAGGCAGCTACACCACTTACGGTATCCATTCAGAAGTGTTACATTTTATTTCTTTTTGATGTGAGTGACGTCAAGACACCAGCTCCATGCGCCATTTTCTTCCCCGCCATTGCGGAAGCTTTCTTTCTTGCGCCATTTTTCACCTATCTGCGTACCGCCATGTGCACGTTAAAACTGCTTATATTAGTTATCCCTTGTCATTTCCTCACTTTGCAGTGAAAATTTCATCATTAATTAATTATCCCGCAAGTCCTGTACTCAACGTCTACCAGCGTCATACCTGGACGACATACTCAGGAAACGTCTACTGGCACCATACCTGGACTAATATACAGCTGAAGGACTATTGGACAAAGTAGAATCACTAACATTAAACATCACTCGAAGAAAACTTGTGTACAACAGAACAACAATGTGTATGCCAGAGACATTGTGAAGTGAATGTATATTTGTACTTGTTAATTCCATACTCCCACCACAAGCATCCTTTTGGAACTTTAATCAAAATTCTCTCTCTCTATGCTCAAGATTCCCCTTTGTTGGGTGGACAGCAACGCCCTGATTGCAGTACAAGGCAAGAAATTGCAGTGTTTATGAGAACCTGAGGACAGGCACTTCATCAACGGTGGAGTGATGTACCTGAACAAACCAAACCCTTCCATTTAGCGAATGCTCGTCCAGGGCATTTGTGCTGACTGGGCACATCAAATGCCCCGATTCGCTCAAAACTTGGCTGTAGGCAATTGCAACCAAGCGGTTCTCTCGTCGCCCTGTCGCTCGCATTCGTTCCCACCCAGTTCCCTGTTTGTGGTGGTTAAACTTTCCCGAGTGTAATTGAGAATACAACTCTGTGTTCCAATTGCATCTGGTTGATATCGTACTTACTCCCAAATCACTTAGTGCGATATTGTTAATATGCCCCGTAACAACCGCACTTCTCGGGTTGATGAGTTTTGAGAGAAAACTATTGTTGTCGTCTGCATCAGGGTTTGGTTTCACAGGGGCAGTTACATGATAGGCTCTGAGTGTGGCCAAAGCCATTCTCCTTTTTCCTGCATATTGACCAACCAACCTTTCATAGTCAGCATCTGTGTTGCCAATAAAGGGTACCCTGGTAGGTGATTCTAGAGGTAAGCTAGTTTTTTAGCTGTCAGGATTTTCAGAAGGTGAGCACCATCTTCAAACATAGTACGGAGAGATGTTGATGGAGTTGATGTCAATTTCTTCATCGCTGACTGCTTCAAACAGGAAATAACCACTTTTAGCGCTGGACCTGGAATGGTTCCACAAAAATATTGTTTGTCTATCTGGCCCGGAGGACCACAACGTTTGGACCAGGGTAGACTTGAAGAGAATCACGTAGACGGGTTTTACTGTAGCACAAAACTTGTAATTGAAGAGTTGGAAAATCACAACAAGATTAGAACACTTACATGTACAAAGGAGAAGTGACTTGAGTTACACATAAGACAAATTATAGTAGTTCTGAGTGTGGGGCCAGGGGAGTTGACCACCACATTGGAAGGGGACAAAATTGGTCAGGTTGGTTACCGAGAAACAGGTCAGTTACCAGAGAAAGGTTTTCAAAAAGGGGCGTCTGAGTTTTTATTGGGAGAGTTCACACAGGTGGGAGGGTGACCAGAAGGGGGCAGGAAGTATCTGGGAAACCTAGAAATATGAAGGCTCACTATTTGGTGGCTCTATTATGATTTGCGGTATTATAATTTGGAACCTATTGTTGTGGACTGACAAGTAGGAACGGTAATCCCAGAGACTAATTGGGGAACTCCATGATTAGAGCCAGATGACTCACAGGTACAAGGATTAGAAAGCGTAGATTGGAGGGAACAGCGATGTGCTGGTAAGCTGGCTGAGGTCAACGTATTTTGAGACTTGCTCAAAACATATTCCCCCACAGTGAGATGACATCGCAGGATCTTACAGGGTAGGAAGGGGGCATAATTTCCTCAGTGGACGTGTGAGGGAACCAGAAGAAGTAGCTACTACTACTACCTTCCGACCACTTCGATTGAAACAAAACTGCAACCTCTCCACATTCAGAGCTCCAGGCACATGGAACTGTTAACACCGAATCTGTCGACTTTTGAGTCAGGGTGTCTCGTCGAGATAAGCAGCAGATTGAGACAAAGCGTCGTATCGCCAGTTGCGTTTTTGTTGTACACGAGATCGCGTTGTGTTGTTTGCCTCCAAAACCTTGAAGACGCGTGTGATCAATTTTGTCGTGAATTTTGGGTAATTCTACCGACCACGAAACTCGACAACATTGTTCATACCCTACTGGATTGTTCAGTTACCTACCCCACTGAAACACCCATGTAAGGACGCCCAATTCTCCCTGTTTATTCAAATCTAGTCATCTTCCACTGCCACCACGTCTTCATTTCACAGCAACTGCTTCCCTCTCGGCCTTGCTATTTATTTATTTATTGAAGAACCTGCCAATTTGTTGTCTTCTCTCCTCCGTCTTACCAACTGAAACTATAAACAGGCATAGCTAGATTTATTCACGAGGTTTTAACAGGAACCATTGATTTGGCTAGGTATATGTATTGATTTCTCACGAAAACAGACCAGTCTCTTGTTACTTTAATCCAATGCAGCGCAACTTTTGAGTCACCCCAGAAGGTTGGGAAATTCCCCAAATATGATTCAACTTTGCGCCATAATCTAACACCAACCAGTGCTGTCATTAGCTTCAACATGGGAATCTACAGAAATTGCTTTTTTGGTGCAGCTCTAGTCTTATCTTGAAGGAAGGAGAATCTAAAAAAACATGTATGCTGTCCTGTCACGTTTGCCACTTCTCACATGATAGTCTGCATTTGATCCTACACAATGGTATTAATTTTGCTCCTCGAATCCAGGAAGCTGTCCTATTTCTTAAAGTCGGCGACAAATTGTCGTCCTAGCCGCCTGTCGTTGACCAAGCTTCTTGCAACATCATTTTAGACAATAACAATCATAGTGGGATTACGATTTTACAAATGACGTCTTCGACACTTGATCCCAGTGGACTCCCTAAATCGAAATCGGTACAGCAGATGTTACAGGCTTGATAACTTACGCCTACTAGCCCATTGTCTCAGTTCGAATTTCCAAGCTCCATTAACAACTCAGCTTGTACTATTAATTTCGATAATTTTCCATATAGAATGTTCCCTGTAGTCAATGGTAGCACTACGAAGAAAAGGACTAGACATGATTCCAAAAACGACTTTTATGTCTGTACCATAAAAATTTAAGGCATTTTCCGTGTTCTAGAAAATACTAATTCGTAAAAATGCTTTGGCAATGTCAGCTGTGTGGCAATACCTCTTTTTCTAATTGTGAATTTAATGAAACGCCATTATAGTCTCTTACGGATGCATCGAAAACTGGTCGAATTTTAGTTGTTAGACTGGATTCTATCGTAACAGCTTGATGCAGGAGATAGAATCCCTAATGTTTGTTATCATAAGGAAGAACTCTTTCTATTATATCTAAGCCAACCTGCTCAAAAAATATTTAGTGATATTCCGAGAATTTTCTACTATTCATTAAATTCCTGGTTGTAGCCATAAGCCTCTTTTCTGCTGTTAGTCTACTACATACACAATTAGATGTTTTACTTACTGGTTTACTTTTAGGAGTAATTTTGCATCTACCGTCCTCATTTTCGTGAATCTTCAGGAATAACCCTTTGAATATTTTCCTTGCCTAGATCATCAATATCAGTACCGAGCACTTCCAATCCAGCAACTCGAACGTAAAATTAGACATTGCAACAATTGAAGTAAGGAGGGAAGTAGGGCAACCCCTAATCCTGTCAGCAATTGATGCATAACATCGGCAGCGAGTTAAATTTCGATTGAAGGAAGAAGTGGTCCCACGTCAGGCAAGATGATGTTTGCTTGGTTCAGACCTGTATCAAATCCTTATTGTCTCTGCACATTTCATATTGCAATTGCATATTTCTTCCACGTCTAAGGAACATTGGAGCTCATAAATTGAATACGAGATCTGCAAAGCAATTTTAAACTTTTTGTACCTTTTTTCCGCTCGTTTCAGATTCACCAAAATAATCTGTGGCTAAAATTGTCTTCACCTGCACTTACTAATTTCAAGCCTGTTACTAATCTTTATGTAACGTAGCTTCTTTGAGAACCTGATGCTACGTTCTCAAAGCAAGCAAAAGTCAGACCACTTTTTCTTCGTTAAAAGCTATAATCTTTATAAGTATCGTCGTAACAATAGGAGATCTGATTCGTGCAACTACATAGTCCCCTGTCTCCTACACTTTCTTCATTGCGCTGGTCGACCACAGAGTTCATGGTGAGCTGGCCTTTGAGTTTGACTTGGCACTTTTGACAAGCTTGAGGCATATAGTAGTGTAATGCCGACCAGAACAAATCTAATATTCAACAGTTGCCTTACAATTTGATGCAATCTGAGCACCTGGCTTAAGACACACCGTTTTTCTTAAGCCATGCTCTCCTCTCATTCGATGACCAACAACGTGATTTAAATCAATCTGTGTGATCCACTCACAACCTAAATCTTTTGTTGTCATGAGCTTTTCACTCTTTTTAGAGTTCGAACATTCTGAATTATTTCTGATTTCAATTTTAGGGGTCTTTGTCGGTGCAGAGTCAGAAAGCAAACTAGAAGCAATGGCTGTCTAGTAAACATAACAAAAGCTTCAATGTCCAAAAGAAGTTTTTCCTAACTGTATCCGCTGCTCAGCTTCTACTTCAGAACACAAAACTTTCAGAAGAGCTTTTCCTTCACGATCAGCGCCCAACCCAGGCAAACACTCAGAAGCCAAAAGACCAGTTTTGCTTCAACTTATTCAGAACTCAACAATTGGAACGACTGGAAAGGACCCGTGAAGTGATCAGAAACCAATATTTGAGCCGATTCCTGTATTTTCCAAACAGCACATTCGTCCTTCGCCTATAGGATTCATAAGCATCTTGTTTCTTCGCTAAGTTATAAATAAAACCATTTACTTCCACGCCACTCAATAGCCCTAACATCTACTTATTATTGTTGCTACATTTCGAGTTAATATTTCCATGTATCACAGCTCTAGAGATCAGACACACGTCATGTTTGACAGTAAATTGATAACATTAAAACATTTGTAATGAGCATACCTACACTCTCGATCATTTATGATTTTGCGCAACCCAACAAAATGTATACAAACGGTATGTAAAAAAACTTCTAATAATAAAACATGTGACCTAATCTGCAGAGAACTGTTTTGAGCTATTAATATATCACAATTTTGTTGGTATTTCATCAAATTAATTCTAGGAAAGGCTCTACCGCATGGGTGTGACCCATAGCTTCCTGGTGTCCATAACCCGATTGTTTATTAATCACCCAAGGTAGTTTCAGAGTTTCGCCCGTATATAGATTGGAATGTAATGCCCGCTAAGGTATGAGACTCACAGATTATCAAGTGAGTGTTCCCAATATTTTTAAGCCATTGTAAATGTTTAAGCAAGTTTCTTACAAGACAAGAGCTGGCACTAGTGACACTTTTTCACTCTTGAACCCCCTTTAACAGCTGCGCATTTATCAACCTCAAAGCACAGGAAAATATGCACTGATCAGAGATAAATGTGTGTGGATGTCGTATCATGATGTAATCTGCAAGCACATTACTGCTGCTTCCTCACTCAGAGGCATTGCTGAACCTTATTGTCATTAGACGATGGCTGAGGCCTGACGTATTTGCCATTAATCCTGCCCAGTCATCTAAGATTATGAATGATCAGTTAGACTCAGCACCCTGGACCTACACTTGGCAAGACAAAAAGTGAAAACATGACCATTTGATCGTCAAATGAAAATCAGGATTGCATCACTGATGCAGAGTGCAGTGCAGGGAAAAGCTGGGTGGGTTAGGACTCGTTCTTGCCATAAGTTGCTGTTTGTACTTCAACTGGAGGCCATTGTGTATTACTTCCTCGTACTCTTCTTTTCTTTTCTCTCTTTTCTATCACTAAACCTGGTATTAGGTAGTCTGGTAGTCCCCTACTTCTTTTAATTTGATTTACACTGTTCATTTTTTGGGCGTTATTGGAAATAAAGATTAAGATCAACCCTTCAGTGCAAAATAAAACTAAACTTGAGACAAAACTGGGAGGTTCACTGGTAACACAGTTATCGGCTCTTAAAGCTACTGCTGTATCTGAAAGCTTTCTGTACTATCCCCTTATGATTGTTTCTGTGGAATGCTTCAATCTGCAACATACGACGCCTCAATTCCCCAACAAACCAAGAAAGGGCTCACGCCAAAGGGTAAACAATTGACAGTTGAGGGTGTCAAACCCAAGCACCGAGTGAGTCTATGAATTCCTTCTTAGGAGTAAGACTTATCTGACTTATGCATTTCCACCTCTACTATCGTCTTCAAACCCCTTTTTATATCGCAAAATGACTCAACTGATGATTCATTCGAGAGTAATACGCAAGGCTACTTTCTGCCATCTATCCTGCATTAAGTTTTTCGACCGCTAGAGTTCTAATATTGCTTTGTTGCCCGAATTTAAAGTCAAAATCTCTGACCGGATACTTCCACGAGGAGCCAGTCATACCCCTACTTCAATACTCGAGAAGAAGTTTGAGGTGAGTCTATTTCCTTCTACATCCATTCACCTTCTAGTTTTGATTGCGGATAGACATTTTCTTATACCACTATTATTATTACGCTTCCGCTGTAATTTTCCTACCTATAATTTTCTCAATCTGATTGAATTTATTTAAGAACTTGCCTCTCATTTTTTATCATTTGACCTTCCACCAAATTAAGAAAAGCAGTTGATTAAGTAGGAGCTTAAAAGGTTCCCTCTTTCCCTTTCACACTTGGACAGGATCTTTACCATTTGTGAGTGGATAAACCTCAGCAATCAACTGACTCTTTGACATGTTGCAGAATGCAGTGAAGAGCTTTACCAAAAGGTAGAATATTTGCAGCCCAACAGATAGCCACGCTTAGTCCAATGACATCTTAAACTAATGAACACAACATTTAAAGCCCTCTTTTTGCGAAGAGAATGATGTAAGACCAAGAACTTGGAAAATTGCCGAAAAATGGATTGGGAGTGGAAACTCATCCTAATCTGTTGAATCACGGTTTTCCAAGTGATCAGTATACTTGTG
Source organism: Pachypeltis micranthus (assembly GCA_020466155.1). NCBI lineage: Eukaryota > Metazoa > Arthropoda > Insecta > Hemiptera > Miridae > Pachypeltis > Pachypeltis micranthus. The sequence goes on along the minus strand of CM035772.1, from coordinate 1,910,394 downwards.
GTAGTAGAATAGCTCAAAACCTTTTCCTGCTGTCACATACGATTATAAAAACAATAATCGTTTGAAGTAGGATAGAAACGAATATCTTATTTGCCATCTCGCTCCTTTACCTTCAATCATCAGAAGTCTTGCAACACACTACTACTACTCTGAATTGCATAAATCGTAAGCCATTATTGACCACTATCAAACACATAACTGTAAACTCATGTTAGTATTCCTATCAACACCACAAGTGAAGTGCAATGACGCTTCTAGCACTGAATGCAGCTTGCAGAGGTTGAAATACCACCCCACTTTAACCAGAGTGGGATTTATTTTGTATCAAAGCCTCGGCTTTATAAACTTTCCAACAAACGAGATAATCTCGAACGAGTTTGAAAAGTGTGTAATTGTTCGCAAATAAAAGTAATGTCAACGATATCACTTGGTACCACTCCGTAGTCCAAACAAGTATGGCGAGTTGAAGTAGGACTAAAGATAACTGCAAGCCCACAACAGTGCACATGAGATGTGAGGGGTTGTAGAACACCGACTGTAACAAACAGGAACTGATGCTTCAATTTAGCAAGTGATAATTATGGAAATTATCCGCGCAACATCTAACATATCTAACTCAATGTAAATTACACTAGAGATATCAAATATGAAAGCAACACGAATGTGAATTAAACACATCAACCAATGGAATTACATAAGGAACTATAGTAGGTTCTGAGAAGTCTTACAATATCCAATCAAAACATTTGCCTAGTTAAATTTGGTATATGTATCGATTCTGGCAACAACAAGTGAGGGTAATCGGTCTGCCACGAGTTAAAACTATTGTAGCAGGGATTGTTGAAGTGACTTCTTGACACGGATTCATTATTTCCTGAGAACCCCCCCCCCCTTTCCAAATCGTAAACATCAAATATCAAACGAGATCCAATATGAACTCTTTGAATTTATGACAGCGCCATTTTATATTAACATCAGCAAAATAACATACCACAAAAGATGACAGACCCCCTTGAAAACCAGCACATGCTGCTCATACTGAACAGCCTCTTTCGCTTTTGAATAGATGTAAGAAATTTCGCCATACCCAGTTTTCATAGTTTGTTTACTATTTACGGAGTTGTATCTAAGAATTATTTCATCGTAAATTGTACAAAAAAAATAAATAAAATAAAATAGCAATAACAAAGTAACAATAATACAAACAAATTTTCTAAATGAGGCTAAAAGCATAAAAGTACAAAACTATAAAATTAAAAATGATCTATGTTACGCAATCGGTGAAAACCACGCTCTGCTGGTCAAAAAGATCAGTGCATCTTCAATGAATCTATTTTACGGTTCATAGCGTGAATACCACGCCCCAAGGAGAAAGACTGACCCTCATCAATAATTGTTTATTTGACTACCCGTAATGTTCGAAATGGGGAACATGAAAGTCCGTAAGTTACAGTTTTCAGTATTTGTATAACGTCAGATCGGTCATATCGCCAATATATACCTTGATACTGGCAATCTTGGGGTGGACCCATATATAACGATACATTTTGACTATATCTGCCACAAAAAAAACGCGCTGTGCTCGAAAATTTAACAACACTCGTATGTCCCTAATATCAACTAGCAACTCAGGTCCGACGCTTAGATGATCATTTAATGACCCATTTGTTGTTTTTGCGGAACCATAAATACTTCTCAATTTACTACTTAACTTAGCCCATCCATTTTGAAAATTCTACGGTGAAGTAAAATATATGTTAATCGGCTGATTGTGGTGAAAACAACCCTTCCCCTGTTAGCAGGACCGTCGGTAGAGACACGATTGCCGGCAATCTTCCGTTGGTTGATTCTGGGCCAACTCTGGAGCTATGAGTCATTATTGATACACATCACAAATGAAAATAAATATATCAAAAATCACGTTATTGAGTTTTCGCTATTGAGAAAGGAAACTTAAGAAGCCGTTTAGTATTCTGAGTTGCCTGAACACAATCAAGGAATCTAAATTAAGGTAAAATAGTTCCTTAGTCTGTTACATTTTGCTAGACAAACTTAAGAAACTGTAACATCAGTTTAGAGTTACTTTTTAAAAAAATTGATAGTCATCGTTACAGCTGTGAAAAGTTTTGGCATGAAGCTCCATGCCAAAACTCACTATTTTACCATTTCTACAGGTCGTGCACAGTACGTAAGCGGATATGCATGAAATTACATTGTATACTCCAAAAACTTACATAAAATCGAGAATGCGAACTATTTCCAGGTTCAGCAGCGTTTGTTATTCCTACAGCTTTATATTGTTCCTTCCAATGCTTGACGAGGGCCCCTTGCTGCCACAACGTTCCTTCACTCCACCTACATGCCAAAAAACGTTGTATGTGAACAAAGGTAAAAGTATTCGTGTGTAATAATACATACGAGTAGTGGGAAGGCCTAACTATGGTTTGCCTGTTCACCCAACAACTACCACCCACTATAGTAGGAACTAGAATGCAATTGGTTCCTTGTTTCCTCCACACTGAAGGCACACTTTGTACAGTACGGTGGTTTTAAAAAATCGATGTAAGACGTTTTTTGAGATTTTTTTTTTCATTTTGTCAGATTTTTGGATTGCCAAAGTTTGAGCACGATTGGAAGTTGTTGACCCGTGCCACTGTGGCCTCTTACTTTCAAAAATCACGATTTTTGGCAGTTTGGTGACTTTGCCAACTCATATCTCTAAAGCGGCTTAATATTTTTGCCCGTTTTGTACATAAAATTAATGGCCATACAGTTTATAATATTTTATATTATGTCCAATAAATACATTATGTACAATGTGTATAAATTATGTTTGCCCAAAGGGAAACCGAGTTTTTAAAAAAAACTTTAAAACTTTATTACGGAATTACTTGGTTCCTGGATACTGCTGAGCTAGTCTTTTAATCCCGAGAATCTTCGGGTTAAAAGTTACATACCACGCAAATATCTTCTCGTAACTTATATATAACATGTTCCTGAAAACGTGACTAGGTACCCCTGAGAGAGAACATGCGAATCCCATTTTGGTTTATTACTCATTCTGAATAATACACCTATGTTTTCGGCCAGGAAATTTTTTTTACAGTAATTTCTGTAGATTTATCGCGACTAGACCGTATTCGGTATCGTTTTCTAGGTATTTTTAGATGCTGGGTCTCAGAGGTGTACGACTGCGTCTAGACGGAAAATAGAGAAATCACAGTAATTACAGTTATCCAAAGACTACTAATTGAAAGAACTCGTAGGACAGTAACTACAGCGAAAGTAATCGTTTCATCCTTTGTTATCCCCCCCCACCAAACACCAGCTCAACTCGCAATGTCATGCCAATCGCCTGCAGGCGTCGTTTCGTAGTAGTTAGGAATTTCATATTGTTTACTGGTATTTTTCGATGCTGAATTGAATGGGATTAGAATTTTGCAATAATTTGCAGGGTTCATTTTAATTGGTTTGCTATGGTATACTGTTAATTTTAGACACGCTACATATCAGGGAGAGGTACTGATGCTTCCAACCCACGCACTATGGGGTTTTGTTCATGCATCTGACATGCACTGTGGGGGTAAGGAAACCTTATCAATACTGAGTGACACATTTACTCATAAATATTTACGTTGCGAGGTGAAACGGTTCGTTAAAGGTTGAGTGATCTGCCAGTGAACAAAAACAACCTCGGCCGCTAATCATCCGATGCTAACCGTATCTGCCCAACTTCCCAGGGAGCTGATTTCTGTTAATTTTTACGAACCACTGCCTAAGACTCCTCAGGGCTTCAGGTACATTGCAGTCTTTCTGGACGTGGCTACCAAAATTGTTTGGATATATCATATTTTGAAGGCGACAGGTGCTGCGGTTCTCGATTACATCTTCCAAAATTATGTAACACATTACGGAAATATCGAAAAGATAATGTCTGATAATGGCTCTCAATTTCATAGCTCACTTTGGGAGATGCGACTGAGAAAAGCTGGAATTGGTCATGTGCGGACTGCTATCCGGCTCCCTGCGGCGAATTTGGTCAAGCGATACGTGAGGAGCATCGCACAATTTATGAGAGTTGCCCTCTTTGAGCGACCACACGGCAACTTCAGTTCGAAGAGATAAAAATAGCACTGAATGAAACACAACATGGTTCTACTGGACTGGTCCCTTTTAGACTCTTTTCAGCTCGACCAGTCCAGCGTTATTGGGATCATTACGTTAACGTGAGTCAACTGATCCCCGCACCAACACCTGTGCAGCACTCATCAGAGTTGAGGGATGCTGTGAATAGTTGTATGACCAAGTCTGCGAAGCGTGCCTTAACTCACCAGAGAAGTCACAGGTGGCCGTTCATGGCCTACCATGTTGGTGATTGGGTGTTAGTGAGGGCCTTGAATGTATCATCCACGCAACGTAGAGTTTATCACAAATTTCTGCTTAAGTATTAAGGTCCATACCATACATCGGCATCCTACGATAATGGCTCCTACGAGTTGACACAATTGGATGGACGGAGGGTAGGAATTTTCCCCATAATTCATCTGAAACGCTTTCATGCATCCAATCGAGGTGAAGGTCATGAGGGTATGCAGGTAGCCAGGTAGGTTCTTCGGATAAGCATCTTCTTTTCTGGAGGGAGGGAGGGGGGGGGGAATGTGGAGGCACAGCGAAAGAAGCGTGGGAAGCTGGGAGATGTCCCCACCAAGCTACGGCCGCTTTGAAGAATGGGAGCTGCCGAGCCCGCTGAGCTTCATTAGAAGGAGGAGCGACGTTGGACGGTTGCCACAGCTGAAGAAACTGCAACTAAGTTTTTAAATTTTGTGGAGTTGTACCAATCGGAAGAAGAGGAGGACATTCTGCTACGAAATAATAATCTGTGGGTCTGTGGGGTCAAGTCTCCTGTATTCTCATAGCCAACTCCTTTCTAAGTCATTCGTCTGCGTGTCAGGACAGCGATATCACAACCCCTCCCAAATAAAAAATATAGTCCACATTTACATACTACCGTTAAAGAAGTAAATATATCATATAAGTTTCTTTGACTCACGAGTGAGATGGCAAATGGCAAGCTCGGCCTTCCAATTTAGTCCACCTTCCCAAATGCAATGCAGCCCTGTGGAGCGTGTCACAATACCTGAAAAGATGGAGAATTAAAGAGAGAAAATTAATACGACAGGAAAAATAAAGAAACCACACGTTTGCACGTTTTACAGCTGACTTGATTGGGTAGCAATGGATGAGGAACATTGTAAGGCAGCCAAGCCAAGTAAATGTCAAGTGTTGTGTCGCCCAGTAAACATCATAGTGTAGAACATTCTGCAACAACAAGAAATTTGAACCAAATTAATTCACTTCAAGTCCTACCATTTTAGTGTTAAATTAGTGTGTTTTAAAATAAGATGATAACGTTTTTTGCACATCTATACTAACGAAGATTGTTATTAAATTTTGCTACCCTAGCAAAATCATCCAATCGATTATTTGTTAATCTGTTGTCATACAACTGTCCTCAGCTATGTTCAGCAATTTTTGACTCTCTAGCAGCTAGTGGTTGCTAGATGACTCAGTTAGTATGATCTCAGTAAAACTTAGTTTTGAATAAATTTCGCTCATAATACAACTCACGCTAGAACAGCCAACACTGGTTTGGGCGTTTTATTTGCACATGATCAGCAGCTCTGTCCCACTTCAGTGTTCTAAACAAGAAGTGACTTAATTTAATGACTTCACGACTCGCACTGCTGCTTCAATGCCTCAATCTCGATATTGCAATCACTCCGACCCCGCCTCAAAATTCCTTAAATGGATCAAATTTATACACATAAATTGGACTATTTAAACGCTGCAGTAATTTTTTTACAGAATGATGTAACAAATTTCGCCTCGAATCCACCAATAGCCCATTTGGCATACCTGAGTGTGACCATTCAATCGCCCAGTGTTACAATCTTCTCTCTCATTTTGCGCCAAGGGTTATGCAATTCCGCGGGATGACAAATCAGGCGAAGATAAGCTACGGCTCCGACCTACACACTGGCAGATCTACCTTCTCCGACTCTGTCTTGATCTCTCGCGTCGCTGCATAGTTAGTTGAGCTATTGCCAGTCTTTGCCCCGAACTCTCCAAGCATAACCTAAAAATCCACGACAAAACGTGGTAATAGTAAGGCCTAGCAAGAAATGCAAGCCTGAGGCTCCTCTCAAGTGTGCCAATTGTATCGAACACAAATTACAACTGGTCTCACACTCTACCTGAGACGCACAATGTACCATTCGTCATTGAGGAATTGCCCTCCAGGGTCATGAGTGGATTATGAATAGGCTAAAAACAGTTCGCATCCTTCAGCACAACACAAATAAGAGTTCGCCGGTTATGGCTGAGTTGCTGCAAACTGCACTAAAAAAACGCTGGAGAACTGTACACAGGATCCAGAACCCTTGGTCTGGGATCGCAGGGATGAGTTGCGGCTGGAGCAAGACGGGCAATCAAGGCGGCAGTGGCGTGCATTGACCCATCCATTGACATACTCGCACTCACCCACCTGAACAGCCAGCTGCCGACAGCCTGCAACCACTCGAGCGGGCTCTAGCAAGACTATCAGGACGACCCTGCATAGTCTGAGCTGATGCAAACACCAGATCACCAATGTGGGGATACCCGACCCTGGATGAAGCGGGCGAGGCGTATATACAGTTGCTCATCAAGTACAACTTGGCAGTTGCCAACAACCCCCTGCTGACAAAAGTCATTCATTATTTTCAAATGTTGTCAGTTGGCGAGTCATACCAGGTGCAACGCAGAGCAATCACATGGTTATGACTTAGCCATTGCAGATGACAACATCCTCTGCAAAGACATGCGTGAAAAGCAAATCCACACAAAAAATGCTGACTGGCCACAATTCTCTAGGGTACTGGAAGGTGAACTCCGTGCTACAGACACCGGCTAGTCGTGAGCTGTGTGGATGAGCTATCGAAGGCTTACACAGAGCATCATGCAATGCCCCCCATGGGAGCACCCACAGAACCTGGGACCCGAGCCATTTGGAAGGCTACAAGATGATTGGTACGTTCATGCCTAACTCAGTGAACGACATGCAAGATTGAGGCTTAATGGCGCTCAGAACACTGGCCTCAGGGTGGAGCGCTGGAAGGTTCTGAGTAGCAAGCAGGGCAAAGAGGGGCTATATCTTGTGGCCTCCATCCCTGACTCTCAGTTCTTGCTGGAGGAGAGGGCAGGTTTCAGCCTCTACCATGAGTTCAGAAGGGTGGGCATTAGAACCCTGAGCAAGGACACCAGCCCAGATGCCAGGATGGATGTAAGGAGCAAGTGGTGCTAGGGTGGGTCGAGGGTCTCGGTACCTGGAGGTGTTGCAGCTGGTGTGAAGGCCTCAATGACCCACCAGTCAGTAGCCATGGGTTCAGGGGCCGCTGGCCCTCATCCCAAAGTAAGAGGACGGCAGAGGCAGGCGGGGACACCTCGAAGGAGAAGGACCTGACGCATGCTTAAGCTGCTTCAGGTCAATCTGCACTACTGCAGGAGTGCGTTGTGGATGCTGCAGAAGTATATGATAAGTCAAAACATTGACATTGCTTCATTCGAGAACCTTGGCTAGTTAAGAGCAGGGTGGCGGGCCTTAGGGTGCCATGTTACAAGGGATTGTGGCAGTCGACTCCAATGCGCATCACACCATTTGGGGAAGTGAGGACATTAACCAAGAGGTGAGTGTCTCTTTGAATATCTCAAAACTAAAAAATACTGAATGTATTCAACTGGCATGTCTCCTCAGAATTCTTGGGATCTGATCATTAACAAGTTCAATCTAGATATGGTGAGGGGGGAAGCCACCAGGTACAGGAACCCGAGGAACACGGACTGGCAGAAGCATGGGGACAGCCTCAGGGACACCCCAGGACGCTGCCCTAACACTGCCACACGTCTGCTGGAGGTTGAGTTATTAAATACAGCACTGACACAGGCAATGAAGTCTTCTTTTTAAAACAGCTGCAGGCAAACCATGTGGGCAGACAGTAATAGATGCGTACCCTCCCTGGTGGAGCAATTTACTGGGAGCATTAAGAGCCAGCATTAGGAGACTCTTAAACAGAGCCAAAAGAACAGGAGGAGCATTAAGTGCCAGCATTAGGAGACTCTTTAACAGAGCCAGAAGAACAGGAGAGTGGGACCTGTATAAAAGATCCCTAACTGAATATAACAATGAATTACGAAAGGCAAAACGAGAGGTGTGGAGAAGGTTTTGCCAAGGAATTCACGATACGTGAACGGGAGCAGGGTTTTAAGCAGAAGCTTAAACGCAGTAGGCGAAATGGATAAAAACGTATGGGGAACGAAATTATCTTAAGAGAACAAACATGAACGACATATTATAGAGTGGAGCAGAACGAACGATCATGCGAAGACGCTTAACACATGAGCGCCACTAAGTCAGGTGGCGGCTTATTGGAGGAGCAGTTGAAGTCAGCAGAGTGACGCTCCAATACCCCCTCTCAATCGATGACTTCATGATGAGATGAGTCCAATGCGCAACTTGCAGAAGTTGTGCTTCTCTCTTGCGGGTGGTTTAGTCAGGATATCAGCGGGCATCTCTTCCGTGGGCAGGTATGAAAGAGTTAGCGTTCCTTCCACGACTGCTTGCCGAACAAAATGATGGTGCATGTCAATGTGCTTGGTCCGGCTGTGATGGATAGGATTTCCAACTAGACTTTGAGCTCCTTGACTGTCAGAAAACACACAAATGGTTGATTGAGGTTTACCAAGGTTCTCCAACATAGTTTTCACATCGAGGGCTTCCTTGGCTGCTTCAGACAGAGCCATGTATTCGGCCTCAACGCTGCTGAGGGCTACAGTGTGCTGTTTTCTGGCTTCCCAGGAAATCGTCGCACCTGCAAACTCAAAACAGTATCCTGAATATGAGCGCCTGTCTATTGAGCAATTTCCCCAATCTACATCAGCAAATCCAGTGACTGGTTTGCCGGTTTTCTTGAAAACCAGAGTGTCATCTTTTGTGGCCTTCAGATATCGCAGTACTCGTTTTGCTGCCTTCCAGTGCTGCTCATTGTACGCTGTGTTGAATTGACTAAGAGCACTTACAGCATATGCAATATCTGGGCGCGTGGCTACGCTCAAATACATGAGTGAGCCAACCAGATTTCTGTAAGGAAATTTTCTCATAACTTCCTCGTCACTAGAATCAGGTTTGGTGAGTGTATTTCCCACTTCCAATGGTGTTGCAGCAGTTTTACAGTCCGACATATTGTATTTTTCCAACAAGTCCGAAATGTATTTTCTTTGGGACATTGAAATTTTGTCTTTCGTACAGTTATGTGCTGACTGACTCCTATCAAAGGCAAGCGGTTCATCGTGGTCTTGCGGTTAGACAGTCGATTCATAATTCTCGGATTGTGGATCGAATCCCCGGCGCGATTGCCGTAATTTTTGCCTTAGTCAGCAGCTCTTCAAAAGCATCTCCAAACTTCTTCGTCACAAATGGCGCCCAACTAGTGGTCGAATTTCTTCTTTCCAAGAAAAAGAAGAGGCCCCGAGAGAAAAATTAAAAATTAAGAGAGAAAATAATGAGACGAGTTCTCGGGTCCGGGATTCGCTGACGCTGTGAAAGTTCCAGCGCGAAGGTGGAATGGGCGACGCGCCTACTACAATGCGAAAGAACGAAGACTTTCCTTGTAGCCTTTCTCGAATCAAAGATCGGATTTTCCGGGGATTCGCTCAACTCTCGTAAATTCTTTCCTTAAAAGAGTCCGCTCCAGGAGTAGCGGTTAATAGACGAGGGGGGAGATGTGCTGACTGACTCCTATTAAAGGCAAGCGGTTCATCGTGGTCTTGCGGTTAGACGGTCGATTCATAATTCTCGGATTGTGGATCGAATCCCCGGCGCGATTGCCGTAATTTTTGCCTTAGTCAGCAGCTCTTCAAAAGCATCTCCAAACCTCTTCGTCACAACTGGCGCCCAACTAGTGGTCGAATTTCTTCTTTCCAAGAAAAAGAAGAGGCCCCGAGAGAAAAATTAAAAAATTAAGAGAGAAAAATAATGAGACGAGTTCTCGGGTCCGGGATTCGCTGACGCTGTGAAAGTTCCAGCGAGAAGGTGGAATGGGCGACGCGCCTACTACAATGCGAGGGAACGAAGACTTTCCTTGTAGCCTTTCTCGAATCAAAGATCGGATTTTCCGGGGATTCGCTCAACTCTCGTAAAATTCTTTCCCTAAAAAAGAGTTCGCTCCAGGAGTAGCGGTTAATAGACGAGGGGGGAGATGTGCTGACTGACTCCTATCAAAGGCAAGCGGTTCATCGTGGTCTTGCGATTAGACGGTCGATTCATAATTCTCGGATTGTGGATCGAATCCCCGGCGCGATTGCCGTAATTTTTGCCTTAGTCAGCAGCTCTTCAAAAGCATCTCCAAACCTCTTCGTCACAGTTAAATTCGATTCCTAAACAGTAATTTAAAATTCCGAGGTCTTTCATTTTGAAATGTTGCATCAATTCAACTTTAGTTCCGTCAATCCAATCATTTTCATTTGACGCTACTAAAATATCGTCAACGTACACGCCAATGAGAAGCATTCTTGCGCCTTCACGCTTCACGTACAAGCAAGGATCAGAATGTGTTGATTTCAAACCCATACTGAGAAGAATTTGGTGAAGTTTTCGGTACCATTGACGTCCAGATTGTTTAAGCCCATACAATGCTTTCTTTAGGTTCAAGACCTTGTTACCACCTTCAAGCTGCTTGAGCATTTTGGACGCTTCCTTTTGGAGTGTCGGGTTTCCACATTTCATCAAGTCTTCTAACGATCTCTTTAGCTCTACAGGAATTTCCATGTATACGTCTTTGTCTAGGTCACCGTTTAGATAGGCCGTTACCACGTCTAGCTGATGGACATTCATGGTATGTTCAACAGCTAGTGCTAACATCATACGAATGGTGCTGAGGCGGATCACAGGGGAGAACGTTTCTTCATAATCTACGCCAAGGCGTTGTTTGAAACCTCTCGCTACCAATCTGGCCTTTCTACGCTCCACCGTATTGTCCGGCGCATACTTAGTTTTCAGGATCAATCGGCTAGTAATGGTTTCGCGATTCGCTGGACGGTCGCAAATCGTCCAGGTCTTATTTTCGATTAATGACGCAAATTCCTCATTTATTGCCGATTTCCATTCTACCATGTCAGGACTTTGGTTTATATGGTCGTCCGTATCGTCAACTAATCCTACATTTTCATAGTTTGGAACATCGACATCAGAATTAACATCCTCGTCAATACGTTCGGTTGATGAGGAGTCAGCAGGCACCATATTGTACTGCTTTTTGGTCTCCCTGAAGCCCCACGTATCTTTTTGGGTCTACCAGGTCCTCTCTTCATTACAGGTCGTGTGGGGGTTTCAATGGTACTACTGCCTGTTTCACGTTCTAAAGTTTCATCTTCATCAACTTCAGTACTGTCGTCGGAGTCGATTGATTCAGGAATTCTGTTGATGTTGTAGGCAGTAAATATTCAATGGATTTCGGTTCGTTTCGTTTGTCAGGCACTAAATCTATGTACTGTCCCTCCAAAAATTTTACGTCTCTCGTTACGCAAACTCGGTTTTCCTCAGTAAGCCAAATCCTGTAGGCTTTACTTTCGGTTGAATAACCTAGGAAAATACCAGGCTTTCCCCGAGCTTTGAACTTTCCTTTCCCATGATGTTTGTACAAGACAAAAGCTTTGCAACCAAAACATCGGAAATACCGCACAGCCGCTCGCTTACCGTACCAAACTGTGTAAGGTACACCGCCATTCAAGGCAATGGTAGGGCACCTGTTTATAATATGGCTTGCAGTAGCGACAGCTTCAGCCCAAAAACCTTCGGACACTTTAGAGTCAATTAGCATACACCGTGCCATGTCAAGATAGGTTCTATTGATCCTCTCACTTATCCCGTTTTGTTGAGCAGTATTGGGGCACGTCAGTCTTCTTTGAATTCCACAGCTTCTAAGAAAATCAGAAAATTCGTTGGACATGTACTCACCTCCATTATCTGTTTGGAGATAGTCAATTTGTTTCCCCGTCAGGTTTTCTGCCCAACTTTTGTAAACCTTGAAAACACTAAGAGCTTCATTTTTGCGCTTCAAAAATCGAACCTCAGTCCATCGCGATTTTTCATCAGTGAAGGTTATAAAATATCGGGCTCCACCCAGTGAATTGTTCCTCATTGGACCGCAAATATCGCTATGAACAATTTCTAGCAGATCGTTTGCATAATTGGATGATGTGGGGAATGGCAAACGAGACATTTTCCCTTGCAAACATGTCTCACAAGGAGGCAGAGAACCGTGAAGTTCGCCAATGCCGAATACTCTCTCCTTTTTGGCTAAAAGCATAAGGTCTTTCGAATTTAAGTGACCATAGCGTTTGTGCCATTTCTTAATTTTTGACAGTGAGGCTTGCGAAGAGTTAACAACAGCCTCATCCTCCTTCAGAGTTTGACAATTGACAAAATAAAGGTCTCTGACTCTGTCTGCCGTCAGTACAAGATCACTTGAGGCATTTCTAACTTCAGCTCTGTCCCTTTTAAAGGTAACTTGATAGTTGTGATCTGTAATTTTTGAAACACTCATCAAGTTATTTCCTAGTTCAGGAACACACTGAACATTCTTCAGGGTGATGGTTCGATCTGGAGTGTCCAGATTTACCGTGCCTCTGGAAACTACAGGTTTCTGAGACTTATCAGCTAATCGAACTGTCTCTCATGAGTTCGGGAAGGATTGACTAATTCATGTTCGGACGTGTTCATGTGAGTGGTACATCCACTGTCTAAGCACCATCCAGTGCTGGGAAATTTATCATTCGCAGCCGACAACACAACATTAAGTACATCATTTTTCTTATGCCTACTTGAATTTTCATCGCTACCTTTACTGTAGCAATCCGCAGCTTTATGACCAACTCTACCACACTTTCCACATTTACCTCGAAATTTCGTGTTTCTCTTGGAAGTAGATTTTTGCACACCCCGTTGGGTAATCATAACATCATTCGCTGTACCCCTAGAATTTTCGTCACTTTCTTCAATGATTTTCGTGCGAAGGGCGTCTGGGCTAGGCAATTCATCTCTACTCTCTATTGCACATCGGAAATTCTCAAATTCGTCAGGTAAACTGTATAGTAACATAATAGCTAGTAGATCTTCATTTACTATCACGTCAAGGTCATCAACTTATCAACTACATCAAAAAAGTGGTTAATAAAAATTCGGACGTCGTCATTACTTTTCATTTTGCTAAGAGTAAGGCGCTTCAACAAACTTGCCTTACGGGCAGGACCTTTTGATTGGTAAATCGAATGAAGCTTTTGCCACACTTCGCGAGCAGTAATACAATCTTTTACCTGTTTTATTTCGCTGGGATTAATTGCTAAAATCAGGTCGGCCTTTGCCTTTCTGTCATCGTTCGTCCACTTGGCGATCTCGGCTGGATCTTCGGGTTTGGTAATGCTCCCATCAACGTCTCCCCATAAATCGTTCTTAACCAACAGTGCCTCAACTTGAATCTTCCAGGTATCGAAGTTGTTGCGACCTAAAGCTTCCAAACGCGACGGATAAAGTCCGGACATTTTCCACAGCTTTTAAGAAACGCCCAACACGTATGAAACTAATTCAACACCAACCTGGGCCCATAACCTTTTAAGCAGAAGCTTAAACGCAGTAGGCGAAATGGATAAAAACGGATCGGGAACGAAATTATATTAAGAGAACAAACATGAACGACATATTATAGAGCGGAGCAGAACGAACGAACAAGCGAAGACGCTTAACACATGAGCGCCACTAAGTCAGGTGGCGGCTTATTGGAGGAGCAGTTGAAGTCAACAGAGTGACGCTCCAACACGAGGCTTACCAAAGTGCTCTCAAAAAGGGAATATGCATCGGGCAGTAGGCCGGATGGAGACACATTAGACTGTCACCATACACTGACTGCTCTACTGAATACCCATTTTCCTAGTTGTAGAACTGACCCTCGGTCAATGGCGGATGCGGGGATCACAGCGAGGCGAACAGGAACGCCAGACATGGAGCTTGACCGGACAATTGTAACCTGAGACGCCATTTGCTGGGCAGTCAACTCGTTTAAACCATTGAAGTCGCCTGGATCGGATGGTATTTACTCTATCCTATTGCAGAAGGGAATAGAGCGTATCCAACCCAGCCTTATACAGTTATTTAGGCGTAGCGTGGCGCATGGATATATAACTCAGGGTAGGAAGGAAGTTCGAGTAAAAACCCCGAAAAGGACTCATACGAGGAAGCCAAGGCGTTCCGACCAATATGCCTCACATCTTTCCTGCTCAAGACTGTGGAGAAGACAGGTAATTGAGGGACGGATGCTTGAAACTGACACCCCTGGTGGATGGTCAACATGGCTTTCACGCAGGGAGATCATGTGGCTCTGCACTGCATGCACTATTTAGGAAATTAGAAGAGTCCATGGGGAACAAGGAGATTGCCTTAGGGGCCTTTCTGGATATAGAAGGGGACTTTGGCAATACCTCCATAGACAGCATCTAAACGACATTGGTCAAATTTTATGTCAATAGAAATGCTAAAAGGTGGATCATTGCTCTACTAGAAAGCAGAGAGATCCAATCCTCCCTGGGATACTGCTCGCTCAGGGCGAGGACTGTGAGGGGAGGCCCTCAAGGAGGGGTCCTATTTCCACTCCTCTGGAACCTAGTGATTCACTCCCTACTGGAGAGACTCAATGTGGCAGGGTACAGGGGATATGCTGATGATGAGGCTGTGGTGTCATTCGGGATGAGTGCAAAGTGTGCTTTCGGACCTGATTGGGGCAGCCTTCCAGATGGTATGAGGAGATGGGGTTGTCCATCAACCCAGCCAAAACAGTCCTAGTACCATTCACAAGGCAAAGACAATTGTCAGGACTGAGGCCGCAGGAAGTGATGGGCAAGGTAATTCAGCTCACTGAGCAGGTCAAGTATGTGGGTGTGATTCTGGATCAGAGACTAGTCTGGAAAGAGCACATCAGATATACGACCAAAAAGGCGACAACGGCCCTGTGGACGTGTCAAAGAACGTGCAAGAGGACATGGGCCTTAAAACCCAGAATGGCCTGCTGGTTCTACGAAGCCATTGTGAGACCAATAATCTCACATGGGTCGATCATGTGGTGGCATTGCTGCCATTGGAGAGAATGGTGGCCACCTGGCCAATACAAAGGCTGGGGTGCTTACTAATAACGGGGGTGATGAAGACCACACCTACCAGCACCATGGAGAGAATGTTCGGCCTTCTTCCCCGGGACATTTGTCTCCAGGCAGAGGTGATGAAGTTAGCATACAGACTCACTAGGCTCCGCATAGATAAGGTAACACAGGCGACTAATGGACACCTGACTATACTCAGAACTTTGAGACCTTTACGGAGCTCAGCATGATCACGGACGCGATGGTGCCCATATATGAGTTTGAAAGGAAATATAATGTGCAGCCAGTGGGTGGTCCATGGAACAGCAAGAGTCATCAGTTTCGGCCTCCCAACGGCATTAACATCTATACAGATGGATTGAAAACTCTGGAGGGAGCAGGTTCTGGGGTGTGAAAAAGTGGCTCCGGAAGGAGTGGAACACAATTGCCCTAGGCCCCCACTCCAACGGTTTTTCAACACATGTATGTTACGGGTAGAGTCGACACCCCTATGTTGACCTGTGAGACATTAGGACTGGCACAATAGGTCGTTTAGCCACGGTGCATATCCCACTTGAGGGACAGTCAAAATGCTAAATATATAGTGTCCAGGGCAACCATATGCAATTGCTTCTTCTTCTGGGCCAGAGACAGCACTGTCTGAAGAATCCTGAGATTCTCGACAGTACCATCCACTAACCAGAATGCCCTCTGGACGTTGCCAACGACACCAACCACCTAGAGGCGAGATGCCAGTACTTTTTGGAAGTGCCGAAAGACCACAGATGATACTGAAATCAGTCTGTAGCCCCCTGGCCCATCACCAATTTTCTCGAGCAGTCAGGGACGAGTGACACTTCTGCGCCAGCAGCCTTCCTGTGCCAACAATGCAACGCATCCATCTGCCTTGTTTCAACTTAAGTAATGTACTTTATTTTTCCTTTTGGTTTATTATTCATTCTGAGTAATAACCCTATGTTTTCGGTCACGAAATTTTTTTTACAATCCCCCTCAAAATTTGATACTTAACGTTTCAAGACACAGAGATTCCAAATATGCAATGTCCATTCGCCGTCTGGGGCGTTTTGTGCCTTTAACGTTGTCTAAAAACTTCGTTCTTTCGCACAAAAATCCCATTTGGTATCTAGTTGTGCCCGCCATCTCGGCAATCCGATCGGACAAAGCCCATGGTTGTTATGGGCAAAAAATGGTTAAAAAAATTAACGAAACGCAGTATAATCGCAAATAAGCTGTGTTTCGTATCGTTTTCAAGACCCGCTCAACTCACAACGTCCTGCCAATTGCCGTGCGAGGGTTCACTGGAAGCCCTCGTCCCACCCCTCCATCGGATCAGACGTTTACGGGCGCCTGGGGAATATTTTTAATTTCCGTAGTTCCATTGTAGTCAGGTCATGTTTTGTATGGTTTACTAGTATTCGATGCTGAATCGAATGGGATGGGGGAGCAGTAATACTAGGTCAAGCTGATCATGAGAATAATAAACCATTGTGTAATAATTTGCTGGGTTTTTTATTACAAATTATAATTTTTATTCCATTTTGGGCTTTGCAAATCACCATTCCCACACCTTTTCCCTTGGTCGCAGAAGGCGCTTCTGTGCCCAACACTCACTATAGACGAAGGAGCGTCGCAAATGATAAAGGGACACTGTACAGTTCCCAGTACTTCTACTTAGGAAAAAAACCTTTTAGTAAACCTTACTATGATGTCGCAAGAATACTAAGAAAAACTGTATGTACTCTCAGGAGTCAAAATATTAAATTCATCTGAAAACTAGAACTGAGCGACAGCAACTACAGTCGAAAAGATTTGATAATTACCTGAGCAAAACAACAAGGGACGAATCCAGAGTAATAGGCGTTTAGCATCGAACTGAATAAAACTTGTTTCATTCTGTTGTTGAAATCCTTTTTCAACAAGCCAACTTCTTCTCGGATCAACTGAGGTGAAGTAGAGCAGCTATGAAACGGTTTATCTACACACGAAACAACATGTTTTATCACTTATCTCGTATCCCTGCATCGTGTATTGCGAGTTTACTGTGCAGTTCCCTTAACTATACATAGATCAACAGTCAATGTAAGTAGCGGAATTGGTGTATCGACAGTGGTTTGTAGATTGCATATAGTTGCAACATTGCCCTTGGTCAACATGGGATTTCCCCTAATGGGCGTCATGGAACAGACCCGATTACCTATCAGCTCAGCATCGACATTTTTGGCCAGCAAGTGCCCAATCTATCTGTCTCACTGCCACTCCCAGTTCCAGCTGCCCTCTCCATCCATCTGTGCACCCAAGCCCCGAGGCAGCGACATCTGCAAGCCTACTGAATCCAAAAAAACCTAATTTCGGCTCATGGTCCATGTGTGTGAGTGTGACTCCACAGAAGCTGCTCCTCCTTCGGATGAACTTGCTCCAAGGCTAACTACGAACTGCTTATTGGGTCCAAAGGCTGATAAGCTTTGATATAAAGGTGCACTCTGCTGTTTGTGCTGGGCTAGGTCTCCCACATAGCGCCCCATGTGCGTAAATTTACGCTCTGGTTTGATCTGGAGGACTTGGCGTTCCATATTTCTCTACCACTATTCCGTTCTTGCGCTGTAAGCACCCACTTGCTTTGCTGGCACGTTGCACATACTGTGGCTGGTCTTGGATTCGTTCAGGATCAGCTGGGGTGGTGTGACATGGTGGCTCCATCACACAACTCGCGACTCCTTCAGAGTTTGCCACTGCTCTGGATGGTTCAGGTTGCGTGGGAGGAGTGGGCTTCAGAGGGCATTCATGGAAGGGATTACTGGCACTAACACAACGTTCCTGTAGCACCACTGCCTACAACGATGAGGTGTACACAAGGCTGGGATTGTAACGTTGTGAATGCTCACTGTTGTGCCTGTGGTAATCTGTTTGAGTCGCTGAATCATGTGGTACAGGTGTGTACACGTACTCATGGAGGCTGTGTCAAATGTCATGACGCATTCTGCAAGCAGCTTGTTGTCATCTGAGAGCTAGAAAGTGGAGAGGGAGCGGCATTAATGGGTTGTCTCTGAAGAAGGACTGAGTCCTGACATCGTCGTAGTTGGCCCCAATCAGTGGTCCTGGATATTCAGGTAGTATCTGGCAGCTAGGCTCTTGTCCTAACCTGGCCAGCCAAGAAGTGCAAATACGACAGGACGAATCTTCGTATGACAGTGTTGGAAGATAATGGAGTGGAGACAGGTAACATCAAGGTTGCAGCAGTGACCGTGTCCTAGTGGGGTGTGTAGTGCAAGAAAAGTGCTGATGAGATGCGTTAAAAAAAAAGAAAGAAAAACATGTGTGGAGGAGTGTATCTGTAGTTTGACTTGTAGGATGACAGCTGGATCGATTGAACTTAATAAGCTTACGGGCGATTTCAGTAGGATAGAAAGAGCAGTGGCGGACGAAAATGTACCAAAAACTAGGGTTTCTCGCATTTTTCTCAAAAACGGCTAAAAGATTTTGATTTGAAGCAAATTACCTTCTACAAATTATTACCTAACCTTTCTTCTCAATGAAAAGCCAGTGAACGGAGATTAGGCCTATGATTCCCATGTAGGCTTTTTGGCTGAACAGCTTTAACGATTTTTACCAAACTCGCGGATGAATGAATAGTTAATACATATATATTGTTGTCAATAAATGTTCCTCGAACAATCCATTGAATAGAGATAAAAATGAAAATATGTCGAAAATAACGTTTTAATGAAAATTTTCGTAATTTTCTGAGTAACTACACAACTGGATTTGATCTATCTCACAGTGTCTGCTAGCAACATAACCCACATTGTGTGTTACGTAATTATTTGTCGAATATTAATTTACCGATTTTCCAATTTTCTCAGAAATGGCTGTAACGATTTCAACCTACCAACATCTTGTTCTCTATAAATGTTCCTGTAGAAATGTGTTGAAAGAAAACACGGTAGGACGTCGAATTTATGGGGGTTGCTGCAAGTTGTGTGTTGGTACACAGATATTTCACACTGCAGTGCTCAGAACAGTCAGTCCTGCCACCCTGATTTCATCCACTATGGCACTCCACGAGCTTCTGATAGTGCTATTCAAAGAACAGTCTTCTTGGCTAACCACATGAGCTCAAGCTCCTTGGGTATCCACGATCACAGTGGACTAGTCAAGACAACAGCAACAATGTCAGTCTTCAGTCTTTCTTAAGAAACAACATAGTAGCGTCACTACGCTACAAGTACAAAAATCCAAGACACTAAAGTAGGAACCAAAAACTCACTAACTCAAAACTCACACTTGCAAAACAATTACGTGTAACAGAGTACGTAGGTGTTGATAACTTAAGTAACAAAGTTCTTTGTATTCAACATTACGGAAACCAGCCTATGAATAGATCAGCCTATGTCGCACTGCATCTATTGCTGTAACTAAAATAAGACCTCTTGAGGACAGTCGCACCTAGAATCCGGATTTTATTTTCTTTCCTCAAGTCTGCTGGGAAGTGAAGAATATCAAAGAATGGTCCAATGCTGAATCCAAAACAAATGAAATACACCAACACTCTGTAACATCAAACATGTTTAAGAAACAGATCTGCCTCATAATAGGCGTAAATGCTAAGATATATATCAAGTACAACTCACGGGTAACAAAGGTAGAAAATATTTATTGTAGCGTGTGATTGTGTAATTTGGTAACAGCACCAAGCCAGAACTGTGAGAATTATTACCAAGAAACTCAGCCTGTGAACAATTGAAAATGATCTGCAATAATAAATTCAACCTGAAAGATAATTTATGTTGAAATTAACAAATATGGTAAGGATGATGATGATGGAGGCTGATAATTATGGAGCAGTTTCCACAGGTGTTTATCGAAATAGGGCTTTTCATCGTAATTACAATTCCAAGCTTTACCAATCCCAAAACCTTTTGATCAGTTTGAGAAACTCTTCCAGAGATTCAAGTTGACTGAGAGTTGTTTTTATTGATCGGCAAAACGTGGGAAGAACCCCAAATCCAGTTTTAGTTCAATATTTCACAATGCTTGGCACTCACGCTCAAGGTCGATGGCGTTATAGTATAATTATTGATTAGAAAACGAATATTATTACTAATCCTGGTTTGAACAAAACTCGAATTACCTCACGGCATTTTCGACTTGATCCCACACATGGGGTGGTGACCACATAAATACGAATTTCCGAGTTGTGTAGAAAATAAGTCTTCTGATCAGTATAGTTGCAATAAAACCAACCAAATATGGATCAATCAGGTAGAAACTCTGAAAAATATGACATAAGATTACTGTCATTTGTACAATACTCAGTGACCAATGTTACTTGAATTTTACTCGCTTCAAATGAATGGGCTATTGCATAAAAGTGCGTCGCACCTGTAATACGTCTCCCAAAGGCCTAATTTAACACATTAAGAGTAACGAAAACCCTACTGATTGTGATCGTTTAATAGCTTCTAATTAGGACAATTCATATATCATGTTCGAAATCAATTAAGCTAAGGATTGCGATGGGGTTTCAATCCAGTAACTTTACATTCTGTTCTTTATCTCGCCTAACGCCCTTGAAAACCAGAAAACCTTAACTCGTGTTCTCAGGCGCTTCGACACTAAACGCTTAACAGTAACAGTGTCTACTTTTTAAGTGTTTTTGGTTGCCCTCTATTGTTTAATGTGCGAAGAAAGTGGTAAAACTGCAAATTCATATAAATTGCAGGATCAGAAGCACAAATTAACATTCAATACACAATAACACAACGGCTGTAACAAAACAATACAGCAAAATCAGAAACTAATAGATAGTCCCAGGTTTTCTTGGAGAATTGGAAGAAATTCTTCTGGAGATTACAAGGAAATCAAACGACTGATTTTGTGACAATTACGATCCTGATGATTTCCGAAACGTTATACTAATGGCGGCGATTATGCAACAAAAACAAGCCTCAACAACAGCATTCCTCGTAATGCACGGATTAGACAGCAGCGTTAAATGCATATACTGATCGGCGGGACATTTTTTTCACTGAATCGATAGAAACGAAGCACGAAGAAACAGCGAGAACCACTATAATTAATGTACAGCACCGTACCGGAGAGAGAATGAAGAGAGGCTGTACAGCGATGGTGGAAAACAACCCCAACAAAATAAAACCCAAGGAATCAATATAAAAATAATAATCAATAGGAGGGGGACTCAAATAATTCTGTTGGCAATCGAGCCCGCAAAGCGCAACTCGCGTGTACCAACAAGGGCGACGTACTTGTGAGCTGGGTCGTGGTAGTTTACCGTCGACGGGTTTGTAGCACTGAAACTGCTTTCCACATACAATATTATTTTTCTTTAGATAAATGACACAGGTGGTTAGTGATCGGCGACAGACGTAAAACTGACATGAACTGAAGGGAGCTGGGCTTGGAAGACCAATAAAGGAAGTAAGATTTCCCTCTATGAGGACTAGCTGTGTTTTGGTTTATTAGTCATTTTGAATAATAACCTTATGTTTTCGGCCAGGAACATTTATTTACAACACTCCCTCCAAATTTGATACTTAACGTTTCAAGACATTAGGATTCCAAATCTGCAATGTCCGTCCACCGTTCGCCATCCGGGCCATTTTGTGCCTTTAACGTGGTCTAAAAAATCTCTCAAAGATTTTCCATTAGTGGGATTTTTAGTACAACAATCCCATTTGGTATCTAGTTGTGCCCGCCTGCTCGGCAATCTGATTGGACGAAACCCGTTGTTGTTATGGGCAAAAAATGATTAAAACATTAACAAAAACGGAATTTTGGCACTTTTATCGCAAATACGCCGTGTTTGGTATCGTTTCAAGGTACTTTTAGATCCTAGGTCGAATGGAATGCTTATCAGGCGTGTAGAACGGCGTGTAGTGAAATTACAGTAATTATAGGGAGCCAAAGCCTAGAGAAGAACTTGTGGGACAATAACTATAGCGAAAGTAATCGTTTCATCGTCCTCCCCCCCCCCTCTCATTAAAACCACTCGCCTGCTTGACTCGCAACGTCGTGGCATGACCTCCTTCCTTCCCTGATGTCCCGCCATCTTGGTTACCTTTCTCTTTGTATATAAAGACAACGACCAACTGACTGACTCTAGTACAGACTTAACGGTCAGACGATGACGTCTTTACATCGAAAGCGCTCACCCACAGTATCTCACCAGCCAGAGCAGACGGACTCACCTAACACGTACGTTAACTTCAGTAATTTGCCTACTGGCAGATCTAATCCAATTGCTTTAATACGACTAAATATTGTTGATGTTAGCAGTTTCTCAATTCTATAGAAAGCACACCACTCCATAGAGTGGGTGCTTGGGTAAAGGAAACGAAAAGGCCACCCTTCATGATCCCAGAGCTGATGGTAGATATACCTATGGCTACACTCTGCAACGTGAAAGAGGAAGGATACTGACGTGGATGGGTGTCTCCTCTCGCGTTAGTTAAAGCACCAATTGAGCCGCTTGGAACAGCGCTTGTCAGAGGAGAAGAAACGTTTCAGAAGAAAAAAAATTAAGGTTATTCTTCCCTTGGCTGAGCTTTTAAACAAGAAGACACGTTCCCGTATTTCCCGCTCCGCCATATCTCCCGCTCTCTTCCCGCAGGAATACCTGTTCCTTCCCTTAGAACTTTATTGTTCGAATGAAGAGAGAAGACTCATTTATTTCCTGCAGGCCTTAGGTTAAGTAGGAGAAGACATTATTTTTAGTTCTTTCTACCCAAATTCGTTATTTTAAATCAGTTTTGTGACAGCTAAATTTTTTTTCTTTTCTTTTCTCTCTTTTAAAGTATAATTTCCTTTCTTCAATTTATTATATTTGTTTTTATTGCAATTCATGGGTTCATCCCCACAAGTAATTTATTTTCATTTTAATTTCACAACTCATAGGCATCATCGACCACTAATTCATAACTCCTACACCTACCACTATTAGTCGGAACTTTCTCCTAACCATCTTGGCTCACAGTGCACATAACTGTAATTTATGAAGCAAATTATTTACATAGTTTGAGTACAATTGGCTTTAACACTATGTAGTAGATTTTGTGATCATTACTAAATCTAGTTCTACAACTCTATTATTAACAATTACTCTTAATAGCCTCATTATCATTATTATTGAACCCTGAAAATCCTTTTTATGATAAGAACTGCCCCCTTACGCACAATTGTGCCAGTCCTAATGTCTCACAGACCCATGCCTAGCATCCTGAGGAATAGCAGGTATTTCCTGCAAGAGTCTTTTTTATGTTTACCCTTGGAGATGTACCAAATTGTTTCCTATCAGGTCTCTGGCACTGGGCAAGGATATCATGGAGAGTCTTCCAACCTGAGCCACAGCACCCACACCGGTATCAGAATTCACCCCCTGACCCCCGGATGATTCCCACTATTTCCCTGAAGCCCTTCCTTTCCGCCATCAGAAGGCCTTATTTCCAGTATCACTCCTGAAATGAAGCATTTGGAATGACTCCCAATGGTGATGTAGAACGACTGTCACTCCTGCAGCTTTCCACACAGTCTGATGCATATGCCTGGCATATTCTCTCACTGTCATTTAGACTAGTGGGGCAAATTATTATTATCTATACCCAGAGCGTGTACCTTCCATGTAGATGATGATACCATTCAGAGGCCAACACTGACGACTTTCATTGTTCCCTTCTGATTGCACTTTGTACTTCCTGTCAAACTCGCATCAGGGCACCATCATACCAGTAGTGACATTTCAGATAATGTTAGATGAACTTGCTACTGTAGCCTAGGCCATTTTACATTTGCACGATAACGCAATGAGCACAGACCCCCCTAACATGTAGAAACATTATATTCAGTTGTGCAAACATCATGCACCACAGATACCTAACCTATGTGCTCAATGATGCAAGGGTTACTATCACACAATATTCATACATACCGAAATGTCTCAGATCATGTGTAATGTTATACACATTTTGGTTATCGACATCACCAACTTTAAAAATGTAATCGATTTCGAGAAAAGATCTTACCATCGTTTGGGCATTGAATGAATGGGGGAGCCACCAAACTGAGCGATAGAGGTTGAGAAACTGGAAGAATGTAGCTGAGGAAGTGTACAAGAACATTACTACTTCGAAAATAATTAAGCTCTCAGGTTGAATAGAAGGAAATGGCATATGTTTGGGAGAAGCTGACTTGAGACCAGTTCCATCGTTCGAGCTCCCTTTCCTTAGCAAACAATGAAACAAACGAATTTATTAAACATCAAAAAAGAATCCTAGTACACAAGAAGCATCATTTTAAATTGTTAGTTGACTAAAAAAAAAGTAATATTAGAGAAAATTCAATGATGAACGGTGAATTCACAACAAGTTTGAATAAAATTACTTCTTCACATTCACGTCGTTGTTCATCACTTAAACAAATAAAAATGGAGACACGAAAGGTAGGAAAAGAAAGGAACACAAATGAGTTGCGGGGTATTCAATAATATTCCATCATATTACGCTGCAGTTGAAGTCATGATACAAGACGGGAACCAACATAAGACGTAGCCCAGGTTTTCTCGCTTAGGCTTTCATCAGGCTTTGTTTCAGTTCGTTACTCATTCAAATAAAAATGCCTTTTCGAAGAAATAAGAAAAGGGACTTGTTGAGTTGATATCCAAACACAAATGATTGTCGACTCATAGTCTACATATTTCTAACGCTTGTCAATAACTTAGGTTATCTGAAAATACTCAAGAATATACTGGTGTACCTGTTTCGAGTCAAATTCAGAATTTTTCTTTTGAATGTACAGTCGAAAACACACAGTCAGACTGTTGCTTGGACACTTATAACTCAACAATGGTCAAGAATTCATGAATAATTTGAATGTTGGACGTCTTCTTCCAACACAGTAAACTTACAACAACTAATCCCCATCGTTTCATCCCTGTTCATTAGAAATGCATAGAGATGTCCATTTTGGTATCATCCCAGACCAACGATCATAATTGGGAAGTCTTCCAAAGCCACAGCAGTTTCAATGAAAGCCAGTGTGGCCACACGTTGTTTTTCCCAACTTAGAACAGACCAAGGAGCCCCATAATAGCTCAGTGTCATTCATGCAGTAACCCAAGTAGCTGCAGCGTCAAGAAACTAGCTTATCTTCCACACTTTAGGTTGTTCATGCCATCACATCAACTGACAGATTGATAAATACTGTACTTTGACTTGACCCAGGCAAGTAACGCAGTCCCAGCTGAGGCAGCCTCATGATGGCTGCCATACATCACAATCCTAATTAACATTTTTGATTCTACCACGATCGACCCTAACTGCATTTTGGTGATTCATTCTTCACCAGACTAAGAAGTGTCTCCCTTATGCAGTAGAAAGCTTTACTCATCTGAAAATCTATATTGATTCTCATTATGTCATTGGTGGAGCAGTCTATTTTATTGAGCCAGGAATCGTGCCACTTACTTTGGTTTGTGTTCATCAGAGGCCACATAAGGTTGCTGTCGACCAGAAGCTTTGTTGGCATTTCTTCGGCCCCCTGCCATACTTTTGATCCTACGGAAATTACGAAAACTCCAAAATAAGATCTAAAAAATTGAAAGGTTTAGTAGATACCTACTGAGCTGCACCTTACGGCTGATATAACCCTCGTTGAGGGTTTAAGAACAATCATCTAATAAGGAAACTGACCTGAGCGAGCACCTTGTAGCGAACCTAAAGAGGGTGTCACAGATGAGAAAGTATTGAAAATTCACACACATGATTGTGTTCTACAACCATTCTGATAGTTGTCAACAGCATGAGTAACCTTGATACAATGATATGCGAACTTTTAAACAGCTATGTCACTCGCATTACTAGTGTCGAGGTAGTAGACGAGGATTGAGAAATTCAAATTGAGACATACTGTTTTCACATCAAAGAGCTCGAAGTCTTGTAAGACACCACACTGGCTAGAAGTAAGCTGGTACTTTGCGAGCCACTGGGACTCTCCTGGTAGCTTATGCCAGACCTTAGGGGATGGCACTTAGGATAGGCAGGCTTAAAAACATCTCCAAACCTTCACACGGTCTAGCCTGTTAGTGCCCATATCCTACAAAGTGGGCTGACTGATTGGAGCAATGTTGGGCTGTTCCTCTCTTTCAGGAGGTGGAAGGCTTTTATTGTGTGGTAGTGTGGTGAGGGGGGGGGGGCTGACCTACAGGCTAGTTTTTAGGAGGTTGGCCGTCTGAAGGCTGATAAGCATGATAGGATGGTGTGGTCTGCTGTGTTCGTTCTTGGCTAGGCCTTCCACATAGCCCCATGTGTGTAAATTCATGCTACGGCTCAATCTGGGAGACTCAGTGTTCCGTCTCCCTATACCACTAGTGGCTGCTTTGCTGGGATTCTGCACGCGCTTTGGCCAGTCTGGGAATCATCCAGGATCAGCTGGGGTGGTGTTACATGACGACTCCACCTGCCCACAAGCCCAATAAGCCTTCAGAGTTTGAGATTGCTCTACATGGTTTGGTTGACAGACAGGAACTCAGGCCGTGTCCTGACTCCCCCTACTCTTCTACATGGGTGGAGTGGGCTTCAGAGGGCATTCTGGGAAGGATTACTGGCACTTTCACGCCATTCATGTGGCGTCACTGCCTACAGTGATGAGGTGTACAAGAGGCCGGGATTGTAATGTTGTGAATGCTAACTGTCATGCCTGAGGTAACCAGTTTTAGTTACTGAGTCATGTGGTGCAGGTGTGTCTAAGTTCTCATGGGGGCTGCGTCAGGCCTCATGACAGGGTCTGCAAGAAGGTTGCTGGTGCATCGTCATCTGATGGCTGGAAAGTGGAGAGAGAGCAGCACTACCGGGTTGTATCTGGCATGAGTCCTGACATTGTCATCTTTGGTTCTGACTAGTCTACAGTGATCCTGATCAGCAAGTCTCAGAATCTCACTGCTCAAAAGGGACAAAGAATCTGAGGCTGCTAGGTCTGGCCAACTATCTGGGGGCTGCTGACCCACGTCTGCAACGGGAGAGCCTGGTAGAGCCCAGTCACTATTTGTGAAGGTTGACCCTCTACAAGTTGCCTATACTCGGGCTTCTGGCCAGGCATTCATGGCTGCTGCAGTACAGGGGAGGGAATCACTCTGCCAGATATTTGTTGCTATGGCCCTCCATCACAGCCTGCGCATCAGCAACTGCGATGAGGTGCATCCCCTCAGAAGCATTCATGTACACTGTCCTTTTGACAGGATGCATATGGTGAACATGGGCCCAAGGCCTTCGACGTTTTTCAATGCCTGGCCACAGTACCGGCACTGGAAGTCATGTATCGTGGTGGAGATGGACTAAGTTTAGGAGGAAGAAGAGGAAGAGGATGGAGAAAGGAAAGGAGGCTGACGTTCCTGTAAGAGGCAACCCCGTGCGCCTCCCCTGAAAATCCTGTGTGCCAATGGCTATGAGGCTGAGTGTGGTATTCCTCACAGCAGGGGAAGGGCAATGAAGAGAGGGGGCAGACCTGCTAAGACGACTGCATCCCGTAGGTCGCCAACTCACATGCACACACACACACACAGACTACTTTCTCAAATAGTGTTTTTTGGCCTTAGTAGGGTCTGAAATGTGAAGAACTGAATAGAACTCAAACATTATCTCAGCCGATTACAGAACTTTCCTTTCTGCTTCGTAGAGTAAAGGAAAGTAAAAATGGAACATACAAAACCTACGGAAACCATACCCTTCAATGAAAATCAGTCAAGACCTTCAAGAAAACCGTACTTTTCGCGACATTTTCAAAACCCGACGTCAAAGGCAGACACACTGTACAGTCTGTACCACTGAAGGATAAACGATACAATGCCTTAGCAACATCACGAACTTCAACACAACAACTGCAACAAGGATCCCCCAGATGAAGAACGAAGCCAACCAGAATACGAACAAGAAAATGATCATTTTTTAGAGGAAATTTCGATTACACTGTTCGTATATAAATGGATTGCCAGGATTTAATCAAAATTGTGAGCCTTACCTGTTAAATTAAATGAATATCTGCTTTTCGTAACATGGCACAAAGCGTTTATACGATGTGTACCCCACAAAACTGGTGAGCTAAAGGGGGTGCTGAGTTAATGAGTAAAAAACTATTGCCAACTATTGTGCCCTTGGAAGGGTCTGTACAAGAACGCTGGCTTTTTGGCTTCATTTCGTAGCCTCAATGTACCTGCCGATCACCCAGCCTTTCCACTTTCTGTTACCCGAAGGAATAGGAACCCTCTAAGGGGCGACTGACCAAAGGGGTGCAGCTGCGTCTTCATCAACGAAGGGGCCCTAACCATCATCAACCTCCTCGTGGTTGGTGTAGAACACCTCTCAAAGGATCATTATGCAGAGGGTCCTGGTTTCCCTCTAGGGTGGCTAACCTGATCGCCTCATCAATTATGTGAACTCCCTATACTGCGTAGGTGATAGCCTTGCAGATTGGAGCAGAAATGTCTGGGGATGTGGCGTTCAGCAGGGGACCGCCTGTCTCCAATATTCTTCAATCTTGTGATTGCTACTGCGCTGGGTAAGCTACCTCAAGAAGTAGGGTTCAATCTCAACAAGCGGGGCTTGCAGATCACCCAGAGTGTCATACGAGCCGACTAAAAGGAACAGCTGGAATGACAACCTCACCTCTATGAGGTTACATGAGGATTACATCCAACCAAGCTTAACTGTGGCTGGGCGTCACAGTGTACCCTGTCACCACACTGTGCTCACTCTGCAGTTGGGGATACAGAATTCCACTGCCATACTCCCTGCCTGTTCGTACGAACCAGACTTGAAGGAACACAACTTACAGTTCTTCCACATACACGACACACTGTGAACCCCCTACCTTGAGCTAGGATCGCCGAACACCCCCCCCCCCCGCCATAGAACAGGAACAAAACAGAATTCTCCTGCCATATCCTCTATGTGGCTGTAAAAGTTGGCCTTAAAGGGCTTAAAACTCACGAAACTGACATATGCAACATATTTCAGATGCAAACAATACTGCAACAGCTTATGTCGCAGAACACATCAACTAAAAACACTCATAATGAGCGGAAGACAGTCCTGGAAGTAGTTCACTAACACCCATGAGCGATCCCCTATATAGGTGCAGCCTCCGGAATGAGGAGGGGGAAAAACGTTGGAAAAAAAGATTTGAGAAAAGAAAAAAGTTTTGAGCGTTCCTTGGGTGGCTGATAGCATGTGTCCCACTCATCACATCACCAATGAGCAACCTACTCGTTGTCCAAACAAACAAGTGTGGAATGAAGCAGACAACGCGCCTTCACACCTCCCCCCCTAGTAGCCTGAGCAACCTGGCTACAGCAAGTAGTAGACACCCAGTGGACCCCGATCAGTCAGATATTGAACAGATTTGTGCCTAAGTCCAGATTATACAAAATAAGGGTCAACGAGACGAGACCAATGCATCACCTGATGCCTCTTCGAAATTTCTTCGCAGGCCATCAAAGCAAGTTCCTTCCCCCTACCGCTACCCTCCTGTGGGAAACCGTAGCGAACATCATGAGGGAAGAGCTGTGTAGGGCAATTACGCAGCAGCCTGCACAACCATTGCCACCAACCCCTCAACCTCAAGGAGCTCTACCGACTTAGCTAGGTACCCCAGGCCCCCCATCTGCAGCAGTGTATATAGTATGGCCTACTTTGCCTTCTTCTCTCCCTCATGGAACTGTGTCAAAATGGCAGTCTGCCAGGGCTAGGAAGCGCAGGGGGGGGGGAGACCGTGAAAAAGCAGCATGCGCAAGCTGAGGGCAGAGCCCCACCCAAAAACAAGGGCAAAATAAAAATAAAAAAGCTCCTCCCCTTGACAAACTTTCCCCTAAAACCCCACAAAAAATGCGATAGTAGGAAGGTCAACGTGTGAGGAAGGAGAGACTGGTCCCTCTACCCCTGATGCAATGGAAGCGCTGATGCGGGTGTCCCTGCTAAGGACATCCAAGCACTAAGCGTCCGAGTGCTTGGCATCGGCACTGCAGAGGGCAGTGGCACCATCATCGAGACATTATCCTCATGTGTAAGGCCATCTATCTAGGCGTGATTGGCTACTGCCCCGTGGTCTAGGGTAGCAAACTAACAGTCAATCAAAAGAGAGTATTGGCCCAATCCCAGAGAGCTGCACTCCTGTGGATCACCAAGGCCTATAGGACTGAGTCAACAAAAGCACTCCAGGTGATCACTGACAATTGCCAGTTGACTTGGCCGTTGAGTGCAAGGTTGACAAGTGGAGAGTGAAACGGGAGCTATTGACGAATGGGTATTAGAGAAATGGCAAGCAAGATGGGAATCCTCGTCAAAGAGTCATGACACGTATGAGTTTTCCCCCCCAACATCCGTGAACGTCTTTCTAGAAAATTGGTTGAGCCAGACCACTGGACGAGCCAGTTCCTCATGGGACATGGTGACTCCATGCACAGCTCCACGTCTTTTCCCTCAAAGACTCTCCGTCATGAACGTCTTGCACCTTCACTGCGGAGGAAACAAGAAACCACGTGCTGCTCCACTGTAGTTTCTAGGCAGGCAAACGAACTTAGCAGCATTGACTGCTACAAAGCAAGCATATAACCATTTTGCCGAATTTGCAAAGAGCATAGTTGATCTGTCCTTTTGAAACTTGCCACCCAAGTAAATAGTTCAATCAAGTAGGAAACCAGATTAAGAACTCCTCCCAGATGGTACGGGATTCCTCAGATGGTCACCTCCGCGCAGTAACACACGGGCAACAGCTCTCTACCAGGAGACTGGCTAACGACGAAATACCTGCCGTACCTCCGCAGGTCTGAGTTTGGTGGATGCTGCTGGGGCCAGCCTCGTGCCCCTTACCAAAACTGCAACTTCCATGACTGATATAACCCTTGTCGAGGGTTTAGGAACAGTCATCGAATAAGGAAACAGACCTGTCTGTAGTTCGATTTGTGGAGAACGGCTGAACTGATTATTTCTTTTTTTACTTTCCTTGCTCTACGAAGTAGAAAGGAAAGTTATGTAATCGGCTGAAAAAAAAATTTTGAGTTTTCTTCAGAATTTTACGTTTCAGACCCTCCTGAGTCCGAAAAACACTATTTGGGAAAATGGTCTGTGTGTATGTATGTGTGTGTGTGTGTGTGTGTGTGTGTGTCTGTATACGATTTTTAGAGAAAACCACCGTACCAAATCAGCTCAAACTTGATATCTCGCCCGGAAGTCACTATGGGACGCCAAAATAAGGGTATGAACAAAATCCACCGAAATTTAACTATAGTTATCATAGTGATCAAAACACCAAATTTTTTTTTTTCTCAAAAACGGCTCTAACGATTTTGATTAAATTTTTTATATTGGTAGCTCCAAATATGGCAACTACACCATAAAATTCCCATCGATGGGAAAATGACGAGAGCAGCACAATAAATTACCAAAACTTTAGACGAAATCGGTTTTAGCGCGGTTTTTAGAGAAAACAACCGTACCAAATCAACTGAAACTTGATGTCTAGCCTACGAGTTACCATGGGACGCAATAGTGAGGGTATGGGCAAAATCCACCGGAAATTAACTATAGTCATCATAGTGATCAAAACACCAAATTTTTTTTCTCAAAAACGGCTCTAACGATTTTAATTACATTTTTTATATTCATAGCTCTCAATGAGGCAATGATACTATAAAATTCTCATTCGTGGGAAAATGACGAGAGCAGCACAATAAATTATCAAAATTTTCGACCAAAAGCGTTTTTCGCGCAGTTTTTGCCTTATACACTCCGCTGGAATTCTTGTAGAATGTTAAAAAAATTCGGTATTGTAGTCCAATCATATACCTAAAAGGTGAGTGTTTAAAAACGCTCATGAGATACATGGGGCTCACTCCAGAAATTCCTGAATTTCAACTACTGCTGTTTCGCTTACTACCAGTTCTAACAGTTATTTTCCAATAACTCTGCAAAAGTGATTACTATCCTTTTTTAAAAAATCGTGTTTACAGCCTCATTAATTTTCTGTATACCAATTGTTCAATAATGGTCCTGCAATGAGTACGAGCAGCACAATAAAATCTGGAACTGTAAGCGATACCGCTTCCTGCTGCCGTAAAGCCTTGTTTGACTAAGTTCAAAGGAACTGAGTGATAAATGAATCGATTAAATAGAATTAGCCATTTACAAAGTGAATTGAGCTAAGGAAAGTTGTGTGTTGCAACGCACCAGATATTTTGTTTTGTTCGCTATTTTTTGTAGACACCAAAATAAGTGTATGGGCGATTTCGGTTGATGGGCAGGGGGTGGGGGACGAAAATGTACCATAACTAGGGTTTTTCGCATTTTTCTTGAAAACGACTTTGATTAAACTTTCAAATTATCTTTTACTAGTCAATACCTAACTTTTCTATCTTATAATACCTCCACGTAAAAACGGTGAACGGCGATATAGGCCTAAAAAACAAAAATAGTTTTTTACGCTTTCTGGCCAAACGGCTCGAACGATTTTCACCAAACTCTCAGGATGTTTTCGAATAGTTAATACCTACATATTGCTCTCAATAAATGTTCCTCTGACAGTCCATTGAACAGAGATAAAAATCAAAATGTGTCGAAAATAACGTTTTTTCGAACATTTCCGTATATTCCAGGGTAACTGCTTCAGCAGATGTGATCAATCATACAGTGTGCCTTCTATTCAGCAATACCCACATTTCTTTCTGTACAATTATTTCTGTATATATATGTTGAACGGAGGTATAAGCCAAGTTAACTCAGAAAAGGAGATTTGTCGAATATTAATTTATCTGTATTCCAATTTTCTGAAAAACGGGTCAAACTTACTGAGTAATCTCACCTAACTAGTCCCTACATATTGTTCTCCATAAATAATTCTGTAGAAATGCGTTGAATGAAGATATAGCGCCCGTATATGTAGCCGGTGTTCGAACTTATTATTTAAATACTTTACCCGAGCAACAAAAAGGCTGCCTCGCATCCGCCGAGAACTGCAAGGTCGCAATTGAAGATTCCAAGAACCAGCTCTTGATTAAAACCCTTCGAATTTCGCAAACTATCGTCGCAATTGAATAAGTATGTGAGTTAAATATCTGGTTGTGCAATACAGGACTGCAGTTGACGAGGATTGAGTGTCTTTTAGGCGAGCTTAGACTATTGGTTGGGCTGCTGCTCTATTGGCTGAAATGAAGTTACACTCGCCAATATGTCATGTAAAACTATAATCCTAAGGAGCAATGCTGGATAGTAAAGAAGAAGTTCATATGCAAGCCACTAACTTTCGAGAAGCACCGGTCAGCACAGATTACGCGTCGTGTAATAACTTTGTGTATAGGTTTTCAAGGAGTTTGTTTACATGAAGAAGTGAAGTGATAAGAGGTGAAACGATTTGAGGGGGGGGGGCTATTGTAAACGTCAAAACGTTAGATGACCTACCGCAGCACCACTGCGGTTTTCAAGCGTACTTACTTTATCCCTCTTCACAAACGGTTTCGATTCATCGTCATCTCGAAGACAACGTTACCTATGGTTACTAATAGTACATTAAAACAAATTTTAATTGAGCATCGCATTGTTAAAACAGGCAAGGAAGATTTTGGAAGAATGCAAATCAAGTTTATGCTTTAAAATGTTAACTTAATTGAAACCTTATTACTGTAGATACTAACGGCTTTATGTTTTCATCAAAATTTGTTTCGTAATTTCCTAAACATTAAAAATTAAAGTTTTCCCTCAGAACAACGAAGTGTCACTCACAACTTCATAAGATTCTCCACACACATTCAGCTGTTTTTATCACTTTGCCAATTAATCTAATTAGTTTTTCAATCGCATTATGCGTAGGATTCAACGACCCTAAATTGATTTTGGTTTATTATTCATTCTGAATAATAACCCTATGTTTTCAGTCACGAAAAATGTTTTACAACCCCCCCTCAAAATTTGATACTTTACGTTTCAAGACATGGAGATTCCAAATTTGCAATGTCCGTCCGCTGTCCGGGCCGTTTTGTGCCTTTAACGTGGTCCAAAAAATTCGTTCTTTCGCACAAAAATCCAATTTGGTACTTAGTTGTGCCCGCCAACTCGGCAATCCGATCGGACGAAGCCCATGATTGTTATGGGCAAAAAACGGTTAAAAAAATTAACGAAACGGAGTCAACGTTTCGGTCTCATCAAAGTCGCTCGCTTCGACTGGCAACGCCGCCCCCTCTGAGAGGCGAGGGGCAACGCTCGCCCGCCGCCGCCCGCTCTACTCGTTGGAAGCCCCCCGACTCATGTTTCGTTCTCGTCTTCACCTCCACAAATGACTGTTTCGCTCGTCTCAACTATTTCCGTTAGCAAAATATCTGTTATCTTCGATTGAGCTTTTCATTATTCGTTTATTTTTGGTTTATTTATTTATTAGTTCGTTCGTTTCATTTTTTTTGGTTTCAATTTTTTAGATTCTTTCGTTTCATTCTCATTTTGGTTTTTTCGTAGATTTTTGGTTACATTTTGATATTAATATTTAGCGTGCATGTTTTCATATTAAAATTAAGTTTTTTCTAGATACTTTCGTTTTTTTTGTTTATTTTAATATTACGATTCAGTTCTTTTCGACCTTTTTTTGGGTTTCATTATGATATTTTTCGATGCTGAATCGAACGGGATGGGTCTCGGAGCATTAATGCTAGGTCAAGCTGTTTATCCGAATAATAAACCGTTGTGTAATAATTTTCAGGGTTTTCACTTTCGCTCTACAAAATAGAAAGGAAAGTTATGTAATCGACTGAAAAAAATTATTGAGTTTTCTTTAGATCTTTACGTTTCAGACCCTGCTGAGTCTGAAAAACACTATTTGGGAAAATGGTCTGTGAACGAGAGAAAACAGCTGAACCAAATCAGCTCAAACTTGATATCTGGCCCACACACTACCATAGGAAAAGTCTTCAGAATAATACAGACACTTACCCAATGGCTGGAGCCCAGCCTTATAGCTTGAACTCTATCATTGAAATATCTTGATTTCAGTGGTGGACTTCATGATTCTGAGGGGAAGGGGAACAATGTGTCTATGATAGTTGCATATCATATAACCATGTCAGTATCTGCTAGGCCACATTCCTAGAGGTGGTCCGGGAGCGGGGGCTGTTTGTCCCTCCCCGGGTCCCTCTGGACTAACGGCTCGAAATAAACCAAAGGCGGGAGGGGTGCGTTCATCCCTCCTTAGCAACAAACAATCAGAGGCTGAAAAGCCAAAAACAGCACCGCCATCGATCTTTTCCCCGGAAAAAATCGATGAATTAATTAGTGTACAAACCAGTGGATCAGAAACGATCCCAATGAGTTCGGGGTGCGAGAGCACCTCGGATAACAAAGAGGGTTTCACAATTGTGAAACGCAAAAAAAAGATGAGCGCTAATAGACGACTCAAAAAATTAGAGAGGCATCTAGGCTCCACCTTAATCAGAATGGAGCAAGAGGCCAAACAATCGGAAGGAGAGTTGAGGACAAACCTCGAAAATCAGGTTAGGCTCCTTAAAGAAAAATTCATTAAGGACCTAGAGGAAAAAAAGAGGCAGGTCTCGCTTCAATCCAGTGACACCAGCAAAAGAAAGAGAGGATCAGAACAGTCTGTGGAAGCAGTTACCACAGACGAAAAGAGAATGGCCACAAAAAGAGCAGTACAGGCGGGAAACCTAATCATGTCTACCATATGTGGTAAACGCCAGAAAACTGCACCAGATTGCAGATTGGTAATCAAGAAAAATGACGGAGAGAAGTGGACTGACGAGGAAACCAACCAAGTCAGAAACCTCATCAAAAAAGAGACGATCCGCAAACTAAAGGATCCGGCTAATGAAAACTTAGTCATAAGTTTTGTAAATTCGGGGCTGCTGAGCGACCATAGGTGGTTCAGCATCACAGTACATTCGGATGAGGCTGTTCAGGGGGTATTGGACCTCGTAACCGACGCTATCACCCAACAAGGGTGGTCGGCTTTGAAATACGAGGACATGCCCAAGAGGTCCATAGTATGCGGTAGTGCCATTGGCATAACTGAAACCAGAGAGGAATTTTATGACACAGTTACACTGTTCAATAAAAACCTCAATCTTAAATTAAAAGAATGGGAGTTAGTAAAATTCGAGGCAAAAGGAAATGCCACGTATTTTGAATTCTCCATACCAGAAGAGGATGTAAAAGTAATAGAGGAAAAGCAACACCTTTGCATAGGTCTTTGCTTGTCCCCTGTGTATATAAAAGGCAAGAAATGGGGTAACATGGCAGATATATGGGACGACTGCTTTGAGTTCCCATCACTGCCGAAAAAAGAATCAATAGATCCCAAAACCACACCAGAGCAACCTAAGACTAAAAGAGTAGACGAAAAAGTCACACCAAGAATAGAGGGTAAGACCACTGCAGAGAGTGACGGCACCAGTGACCAAGAGATACTGGGAGCATTGAGAATTGAGGAGGACCAGGAAGAGGAGGGTGTGAGCACCGACGAATCACTGGTGACAGTGATGGGGGAATCACCTCTCAAAGACGATAAAGAACCCCCACCAAAGCCTAGGAGTGAGGAGGGCAAGAGTGAGGGGTAAAACCAGAAATTAAGTTACGACAAAAAAAAAAAAAAAGCACAAATCAACCTGAATCACTCACATGGAGCAACCGCAGACATTACTAATATGTGTGCCAACGAACAAGTAGGTATTTTCCTTATTACAGAGCCATTAAACTACAAAGGTTCAATCAAAGGACTAAACTTTGGTAACTATGTTACGGGGGGAAGGAAATTTGGAGATGCTTTTTGAAGAGCTGCTGACTAAGGCAAAAATTACGGCAATCGCGCCGGGGATTCGATCCACAATCCGAGAATTATGAATCGACCGTCTAACCGCAAGACCACGATGAACCGCTTGCCTTTGATAGGAGTCAGTCAGCACATCTCCCCCCTCGTCTATTAACCGCTACTCCTGGAGCGAACTCATTTTTTTTAGGGAAAGAATTTTACGAGAGTTGAGCGAATCCCCGGAAAATCCGATCTTTGATTCGAGAAAGGCTACAAGGAAAGTCTTCGTTCCCTCGCATTGTAGTAGGCGCGTCGCCCAGTCCACCTTCGCGCTGGAACTTTCACAGCGTCAGCGAATCCCGGACCCGAGAACTCGTCTCATTATTTTTCTCTCTTAATTTTGTAATTTTTCTCTCGGGGCCTCTTCTTTTTCTTGGAAAGAAGAAATTCGACCACTAGTTGGGCGCCATTGTTACGGGGGGAAGGAAATTTGGAGATGCTTTTGAAGAGCTGCTGACTAAGGCAAAAATTACGGCAATCACGCCGGGGATTCGATCCACAATCCGAGAATTATGAATCGACCGTCTAACCGCAAGACCACGATGAACCGCTTGCCTTTGATAGGAGTCAGTCAGCACAACTATACGTTGATAAATCCGAGATACAATAATTGTAGAGCGTGTACCCTGATCCACAGGGTGTATACTCCACTGATGATCACGGAACTCTGCTCCAAAGACACCACGACGGTCAGACTTACTACGGAGGACACAAAAGGAAAAAGAATCAAGATCATCCTAGTCTCCCACTATGCTGAGGCACATCAACACCCAGAAGAACTGAGCTCTCTGGTTACAACAGTAGCAGAACAAGCCAACAGAGACAGCGCCGGATTGCTTATAGCAACGGACTCCAACGCACACTCAAGTATGTGGGGAGGTAACACCGAAGACCTAAGAGGTAGATTGTTGGCAACATGTATTATGACTAACAACCTACAGATAGAAAATAGGGGAGATACTCCTACATATCAAGCGCGAGGAGGTCAATCCTGTATAGACCTAACACTAACCAATAGTAAAATGCATGAATATATAAGAAATTGGAAAGTAGAAATCGGATCTATACTGTCGGATCACAGACTGATCACATATGAAATAAAGTTGGAACCAAATCGGATAAAACTAGCATAGAGAAATCCCAAACACACAGACTGGGTGAAATATAGTAACGAAATAGAAAACCATGCACCAGAAATCATCGATAACCACACTCACAGATCAACAAGTACAACAAGAGAACAAACTGAAATAGAACTATTTAACATAACAGAAATACTAACTAAGGCATATCACAAATCATGCAAACGTTCATACATAAAGGGCAAACACAAAAAGTGGTGGAAACATAGCCTACAAATACTTAGACAGAACACCAGAAGACTACACAAACGATTGAACAGGAACAGCACAGAGGAGGAGTGGAGAGAGTACAAAACACTAAAAAACGAATATAAAAAAGAATTACGCAGACAGAAGAGAGAATGCTGGAAAGCGTTCTGTACAGACATAAACAGCATAACGGAGACATCCAGAGCAATGAAAATTATAGGCAGCACAACGAAGTACAAAAATACAAGTATAAGTACACTGATACGCCAAGACGGTACATATACTGAAAACCTCGAAAACAGCTTAAAATATCTAATGCAAACTCATTTCCCTGACTGCACAGTAAGTGACAGCACAGTAGAGCTTAGCAATGAGCAGCAAAATGAACCAATAGCGTACGAGGACAACCAATTGGCATTTTTCAATAAAGAAAGTTTCGACTGGGCGACAGACTCCATGCCCCCATATAAAAAACGCTGCAAATTATTACACAACGGTTTATTATTCGGATAATCAGCTTGACCTAGCATTAATGCTCCGAGACCCATCCTGTTCGATTCAGCATCGAAAAATATCATAATGAAACCCAAAAAAAGGCCGAAAAGAACTGAATCGTAATATTAAAATAAACAAAAAAAACACGAAAGTATCTAGAAAAAACTGAATTTTAATATGAAAACATGCACGCTAAATACTAATATCAAAATTTAACCAAAAATCTATGATAAAACATAATGAGAATGAAACGAAAGAATCTAAAAAATTGAATCGTATTAAAACGAAAACGTCGGGGAAATAGGAAGAGTAAGGCGAATGGGGAGAGACCGGTCGTTGGGAGGGAAGCGAGCGGGGGTCTGCAGTCGCTCGCCTCGAGAGCGGTTGGTTTTTTTAATGAGACGGGCGGGGCGGAGGGAATTCAAACGACGAAACGCTTGTAGCTCCCGCGTTCTACTGCGTTTCGTTAATTTTTTTAACCGTTTTTTGCCCATTACAACCACGGGCTTCGTCCGATCGGATTGCCGAGATGGCGGGCACAACTAGATACCAAATCGGATTTTTGGGCGAAAGAACGAATTTTTAGACCACGTTAAAGGCACAAAACGGCCCGGACGGCGGACGGGGACGGGGACGGGGACGGGGACGGGGACGGGGACGGCGGACGGACATTGCAAATTTGGAATCTCCATGTCTTGAAACGTAAAGTATCAAATTTTGAGGGGGGGTTGTAAAAAATTTTTCGTGACCGAAAACATAGGGTTATTATTCAGAATGAATAATAAACCAAAAGGAGGGCCAGATGGACTGTTCCCAGCATTAGTTCAAAAATGCAGAAACATATTAAGAGACCGAATTTACCATAATCTAAAAAACATAGTACGACTAAGGTATATATACCGAAGGCCCTTAGAAGGGCAAACGTCATATTCCTCCCGAAACCGGGAAAAAGTGGAACCCCAAAAGCTAAGGACTTCAGAGCGATAAACCTATGCAGTATATTTATCAAAATAACTGAGAAAATAATCGATAGGCATATCAGAGACGATGTAATGCCCACATCGCCTCTACACAGGGAACAGTATGCATATAGCGTGGGAAAATCCACGGAGGGAGCACTGCATAATCTGATCAATAGAATAGAGGAAAACATAATAAAAAATAAAGAATTTGTTGCCGGCTGCTTCTTCGACATTCAAGGAGCCTTCGATAACATACACTACACGGCAATCACGAGAGCATTAAGAACAATAGGAGTAAACGAGACAGTCGTGGAATGGTGCTCATCACTCCTAAATAATAGAGAAGTGGTTTGCACGGCAGGAAATGAACAATTACAGTACCACACGACAAGGGGAACACCACAAGGTGGTTGCCTCTCACCACTATTCTGGTGTTTGGTAATTGATGAATTAATTAGGGCAATAAACACAGCAGGTTTTTACTGTCAATTTTTTGCAGACGACGGGGTTATCCTGGTACCACATCGGGACCCACACAAAGCATGTTCCACGGTCGGTGGCGCAATAGAGACTATAATGAGCTGGTGCCAAGCAAGGGGACTATCCATAAATTTGGAAAAAACGAACACAGTAATATTTAGCAGGAAACGTACAGACACTAATAACATAACAATGACAATAGGAAATACTAGAGTCCCTCTGTCGACAAAGTCAAATACTTAGGAGTAATCCTAGATAGGAGACTTAGATGGAAAGAACATATTAACACGCTGACGGAAAAAAGCAGGACCTTATTACACCAAATAAAAGGCATCATAGGTAAGACATGGGGAGTGAACCCAAGGATGGCCAAATGGATCCATCAGGCGGTGTTGAGACCAAGAACAGTGCATGGAGCAATTGTTTGGTGGCAGGGAGCAACCAAGAATTGCTCCCTTAACAAATTAGATAGAACAATAATGATGACTATGTCAGGTGCCTTTCACAGTACACCTACCATTGTCCTGGCGGTGATACTGGGCGTACTGCCCCTCAGATGGGAAGTTCAACAAGAAGCAATGAGGGGCGTCCTCAGATTAAAGAAAAATGACGAGTGGATACAAGTCAACTGGAGAGGACATGGAACTATCGGGAAAGACCTGTTTCACTCCATAGAAACGGCAAACTACCCGATAGATGATAGGAAAACAAT
Source organism: Pachypeltis micranthus (assembly GCA_020466155.1). NCBI lineage: Eukaryota > Metazoa > Arthropoda > Insecta > Hemiptera > Miridae > Pachypeltis > Pachypeltis micranthus. Next base: position 1,869,316 of record CM035772.1, on the reverse strand, counting down.
ATACAAACTTCAGACGCACATTAATACGGAAATACGTCCAAAAGATATTTGGGAGAATAGAACACATGTAGAGGATGACTCAGACATAATACGTTACACAGACGGATCGAAGGACCAAATACATGGAAACACGGGCTTGGGTATATACATCCCTGCAATAGATTGGAAAGAATCCAGATCTCTAGGCACCAAAACAACGGTCTTCCAGAGTGAACTGTTAGCAATCAACTACTGTATCGACAAATTGATCACACTGAACACCAGCAATAAGACAATAACAATTTACACAGACAACCAATCGTCAATAAAAACGCTGGCCAATCCAATAGTTAGGAGCCTACTAGTTGAGGACACGAATAACAAGGGGAAAGAACTTGTACTCAGAGGAAATACCTTGACGGTGAAATGGATTCCGGGACACAGGGGATACAGTGGGAATGAAAGAGCGGACACACTGGCCAAAGAGGGGTCGACCGATCACTTCTATGGACCAGAACCCTATACGGCAGTTACGATGGCAACAGTCAAGAAGGCCATAAATAATACCCTATGGAGTAAAGTTAACAATGACATAGACAATAACAGAGGTCTTGAATTCTCCAAGCGCACAGGGACCACGAGTTACAACAAGATAAAGACGGAATGGGCCCTAAAACTAAATAGAATACAATTAAGAAGATTAATAGGCATGTTAACTGGACACTATGCAGTCCGGAACACATTACATAGGTATAACCCAACAATTAGGGGTGAATGCTCCTGTGGGGAAATAGAAACGGTTGAACACTACGTATGCGAATGCCCAATATGGTTCCGAACCAGAATAGAAAGACTTGGAGGACGAACCATAGATAGGGACGATATACGACGCAATGAATGGAGGAGCATCCTCAAATATGTAGAGGGGACCGGAAGATTTCGGTACCCATTCTAGAAGCCAAAGCCGGATCCCTTTTGCAACTTGGGTGATGGGAAATGTGCCCATATGTGGCCACGACTCCGGTCGCTGTTCCCTCGGCTTTGGCTAATGCCCTGCAGTCTCTCTCTCTCTTGGTCTGCAGAAACTCCTCTCTAATCCTGTTTGTGGTTTAATGCTGTGAAGCTCCTTGGACTATTTGAGCATACAGAATAACACAGCAGACTAGTTTTAATGAACAGAGACGGTGTCTGTTATAATCAATAGACGAAACCACTTGGCAAATTATTGGTCGGTACCAGACTTGGCTCGGACTTGAAAAGGCTAAAGGGCTTACCAGCGTCTTCGGAGTCTCGTTCTCGGGGGGCCCCCCTTCTTCCGTGCAACGAACAGCGGTAGCGGTGGTCGGTAATCTCCTATTACCCCTAGCCGGAGCAGCGAAAATGCCAAATGGTTGGGCAAATAATTAGGAGCAGAATGCGTTGTGTCTTGACGGTGAAAGCGAACGTCGGAACGAAAAAAAGTATTAATCACTTGCCGTGGCGTGTTGCGAACTGAGGAAAAAAAAGTGAGCAATTCGAGTCTCTTAGACCTAGTTTATCTTTTGTGATCGCTGGCGAACGATTCATTGACAAATGGTGGAGGAAATAAGATGCCTACGACATCTGTTTAACTCCTTACTAGGTTTCTCCTTAATCCACCCACCCTAATATACACATTTTGAAGGAGAATTTGAATTTTAGCGACATGCGTGGGTACATGTCTTTGAGGGGGGCGCGAAAGGGTAGGCAGCGTGGTTATTATGGATACAAAATATATTTTAGGGGGTTAGATTTAACAATTAAGTAACAATGAATAAATTAGTAAAGAACAAGGAAAACTGGTATCACATGTATGGTTATAGGAAGCAGTAGGATAGGTTTGGAGAACAGACGATCATGGGGAAGGCGTAGCGCTGTCCGTGAGAAATGGCAGCGCGACTAATTTTTGCACCGGGCGAACGTAGGTGCCACCATTGGTCTTCACTTCGACGTTGCGGACACGGCATCCTGCCCAGGGTAAACTTCCACCACTCGGCCGAGCCATTGGAGTGGTGGGGTGTTCGGCGTTTTTACATATACTACATCACCTATGCGCACATTGCGCTGCACTGCAACCCATTTTTCGCGAGGCATGAGCGTGTGTAAGTAGTCCTTCAACCACCTCTTCCAAAAGCATGGAGCTGCCTTCTGCAATATCTCATAGTGGTCCCGCAGCTTCATGATTGGTTCATGTATGATTATCTCTGGTGGGTACAATAATGGCATGCCCACCAAAAAGTGGCCTGTTTCATCATTAGGGTCGCATGACAAGGCACCAACGCTGGGCGGCTGTTCAGCACTGCCTCTATGCGGGTGAGCAGGGTCGTCATTTCTTCGAAAGTGAGAACCAATACCGAAATTATTCGAACGAGATGATGACGGATTTGATGCCACGTTCCCATAGCCCACCTTGGTGAGGAGCGGCCAGCGAGTTGAAGTTCCATTTTATAGAGCGGGCCGAAAGATATTCGGAAATAGAAATTTCATTTGATCGCAGAAAACGCCGCACAACGCAGAAGTGGTTGGAAGTGCCTTTGAAATTCGTGCCACAATCAGAGAACATTTGTGCGCACAGTCCCTGTCTAGCGACGAAGCGGTCCAGAGTGGCGAGGAAGCAAGGCGTGGACAATGAGGAAGCGAACTCTAAATGTGTGGCTTTGGTCGACATGCACACAAATATTACCAAGTAGCCTTTCGAGCGTGGCGATTTCTGCCGGGAGCTCTCTTTTATCGTTAAGGGACCTGCAAAGTCGATGTCCGTATTTAAGAAAGGCCGGCATTTGCGAATTCGAACAGCGGGTAGATCGGACATGAGCAGTTGGAAGGGCTTGGCACTTAATTTGGAGAAGGGTAGGCATTTATTAAGCCGCTGCCTTAACAGCTGTCGAATCGCTACCATCCAAAATGGATGTTGGATTAGTCTGGGGCCACTGTGAAGAGTAATCCTGTGGAAATGGTCACAGATCATTTCGGCCAATTGGAATTTTCGTGGAAGCAGGAAGGGGTGTTTTGCTGAATAGGACAAGGGGGAGTGGCGGAGTCTTCTCGTTCTCGAGGGTGCCTCCTTCTTCTGTGCAAAGAACAGTGGTAGCGGTGGTCGGCAGTCTCCTATTACCCCAAGCCGGAGCAGCGAAAATGCCAAATGGTTGGGCAAATAATTAGGAGCAGAATGCGATTGTGTGTTAGCGGTCCCCCCCCCCCCCTTGAAACGGTGGATGCAGCTGATACCCCACTGCAGCCACAAACGGGCCTATTGTAAGGGCGTCCATGATCCTAGGATCATGGCTCCCCTGCACCACCCCCAGGCCCCACAGCACTGGTCTCACTTGGTGTGACATCACCAATGCGGCCCCACCGCTCCTGCACAAAGCGGAGGATATCCGCAAGTTCTGCATTCGCCACCTTTTCTGGCTTAAGAAATGGCCTCCCAAACACACAACGGCGCAATGCCACGAGTCCATCGCATATGCACAGCACATGCTCTGCCGTCTCTAGTCCTACCTTGCAGAACCTGCATACCTGTACCTCGCACTTGCCAATATTTGCAAGGAGGTACCTCAGCGGACAGTGACCTGTGAACAGGCCACATTTGATCCTCATATCCTTCCTCCCCAGTGCAAGCACTGTTGTAAAAATACGAGAGATAATATCAAATTCGAGGGTCAAGCAAAGAGTGAACGATTTATTTGACAACGCATAAACAACTAACTTCACACATGTGACTTGGGGAACTAATAAGTTTTGGACTTGACTTTCCAATTCCAACACGCCCCCTCAAGTTCAAACTTCTTCGACGATGACTCCTGTTTGTCTTGAACAGAAGTCCAACTTGTGTCTTGGTAGAGGTTTCGTGAGAAAGTCAGCCACCATGCTTTCTGTTGCCAAATGCTGTAGATCGATTAAGCCCTCTTCGATGTATTGCCTGATGAAGTGGCTTCTGATGTCTACGTGCTTAGTTCTTGACCTGTACGCTGGGTTCCTGATGTGTTCCTGCGCCCACTGGCTATCGTTGTACAAAACAATTGGTAGGTTTGTAGGAAAGCTCAGCTCCCGAAGAAACTTGTGCAGGTAGATGACTTCTTTCACGCCTTCGGATATACACATCAGCTCCGCTTCAACGCTTGACAAAGCCACCGTCCTCTGTTTCTTTGAAGACCAAGAAATTGCTGCACCCGACAATGTAAACACAAAACCGCTGAATGAATGGCGATCTATCCTGCAATTACCCCAGTCAGCATCCGAATACCCGGTCAGTTCTTCGTTCGTCCTAGAATATACGAGCTGGTAATTCATTGTCCCTTTCAAATATCGCAGTATACGTTTGGCTGCTTTCCAGTGGACCTCAGAATAACAACTATTAAACTGGCTGAGATAAATTACTGCATGATCTATGTCAGGTCGAGTACCAATGGCCAAATACATGAGGGATCCTATCAAACTTCGGAAAGGATATTTGTTCATTTCACTCTGCCTCGCTTCCAATGGTTCAAATTTAACATTCACATCCAAAGGAGTTGATATTGGATTTGCTGAGTTCATGTTAAATCTTTTCAAAATTTCGTGAATGTATTTCCTTTGACTAATTTTCAATTTTCCTCTTTCAAGATCATAGTCAAATTCCAAACCTAAACAATAATGAATTTTTCCTAAATTTTTCATTCTAAATTCTTCCATCATCTTCTGCTTCAAAATTTGCAGTTTTGTTGAGTCTTTTGAAGCTAAAATTATGTCGTCTACGTAAACTGCCAAGATGACTGCCTCTTCACCCTTACCCCAAGTGTACACGCAAGGATCTGACTCCGTAGGTATCATGCCGATTGTTTTCAGTCGCTCGTCTAGTTTCAAGTACCACTGTCTACCTGATTGCTTTAGACCATACAGTGACTTCTTCAATTTGCAATGTTTCCTCCCTCCTTTGAAGTCTCGCAACATTTTCCATGCAGTTTCTACGATTTCACTATCGTCCTCATTTTCGACAATGTCCATCAGAATCTTTTCAAAATATTTCGGTGGCTCCATGTAGATGCTCTCTTTCAATTCTCCATACAAATATGCTGTCTCGACGTCCATCTGCTCCACAACCATACCATGCTTAACAGCTAAAGCCATGACGGTTCTGAGTGAGCTTAAACGTACAACAGGAGAGTATGTCTCATGGTAATCGACATCTGGCTCTTGTGTGAAACCTCTTGCCACCAAACGAGCTTTTCGTCTCTCTAAATCACCACTTGCCGTATATTTATTTCGAAAAATTAATCTACATCCAATCGCTTTCTGATGTTGCGGCTTTTCCTGGAGTGACCATGTTTTATTCCGAAGTAACGAAGTAAATTCTTTGCGAACAGCAGCATACCACTCGTGTGAATCTGGCCCTTCCATTGCTTCAGTCGGATTCACTTCAGCAGTGCATGCGATCTCACACAACCCACTTCTTGCCTCTTCCAATATATCGTCATCCGTTCCATTGGAATTTTCGTCCGTTTGTCCGTGTCCATAGTTTTCAGAATTCGTGACATCAGTCTCATTGTTGATTGTTGGAACCATGTTGTATATTTTCGTTCTTCTGCCAGGTCCTTCTGTCATTTTAATTAGTTTCGGCCGACCACGACCACGGACCATTTCGACTTCTGTACTCTCTTCTCCCACAGGATTGTCAGTACCAGACCCATAATCATGCTGAACAATTGTTTCAGACTCGACTCTGGGCTCGTTATTATTATCAGTTGTATTTACGTGCACTTCAATTTTAGCTTGTTCCTCTGTTTGCTGTGGTTTCCTTGTTGATCCTACTAATAATTCGATTTCCAGCTCTCCTAGCTCTTCGAATTCCTCAGATTTAACAATTTTCTGATTATTTTCATCAACAAATTTCAAGTCTCGGGTCACATAGACCTTCTGATCTTCCACGTCCCAGACTCGATAAGCTTTTGAGATGTCAGAGTATCCTAAAAATATACACTCTCTCGAACGGGGATCCAATTTACTTTTGGTTTTGCTCTTATCTAGCATAAAAGCTCTGGACCCAAAAGTTCTAAAATACAGTACGTTTGGAGTTTTTCCATACCAAAGTTTGTACGGAATCAGACCATTAACTACACGGCACGGACATCTATTTCGCACGTGTGCAGCTGTCATGAGTGCTTCTGCCCAAAATCCGTATGGTAGTTTCGATTCCGCCAACATACAACGAACCATATTCAGCAGTGTTCGGTTCATCCGCTCGGATATACCATTCTGCTGAGGTGTTCCCAGCGTACTCAACCTTCTTCCGATTCCACAACATTCCAAGTACCCTTTAAATTCATTTGAATTGTACTCTCCTCCGTTGTCAGACTGAAGGAATTTAACGCCTTTCTGGCTCTCTGCGAATTGCAGATATCTCTTGACAGCTTCCAGCTTCTTTCAAGTCTACTTGATTCAAGTGTCCAAATCTATTGTGCCAAACTTCCAATTTACTAAGTTTCCTACCACTTCTCGTATTTTCATATATTGTCTTTCCTGATTCTCTAACTTCTTTTACGTAGTATAAGTTATTCGCTCTTTTTGCAATGAACACAGTCTCATTATTTCGATTGTAAACTACTGCCCTATCTCGAGTGAATACTACCTTACATCCGTGATCCGATCTCTTCGCAACACAGTCAGTTCTTAAATCCGGCACGTACAGAGGCTCTCTCAATTCAATATACCTTGTTTTGTTCCCATTCTGTGCTTCAAACATTACAGTGCCTTTCCCTAGAACATCAGTAGTGGAAGCGTCAGTTAAGTTTAATTTAGAATCACTTGCTGAATTAATTTCAATAAACGTTCGCCCGTGATACTACCCGTGATACGCAGTGTGATACTCAAACTTTCTTCACTAGTTCTTCCTTGCTCACCTTTACATGGACATACAGAAGCTGACCAAATTTGTGACATTTAAAACATTTAAATTTAAAATCACGATTCGTGCTATTCTTTCCATAATCTTCTCTTTTCGATTTTGAAAATTTCTTTCGAACAAACATTGCATCTGAATCTGTATCTCTTTCGCACTTTTTCCCTCGAGCTTCTATTGCGCATCTAAAATTTTCGTAACAATCAGGTAAACTATAGAGTAACATTATTGAGAGTAGATCATCGTTAAAATCAATTTCCATATCTGATAACTTGTCTACTGTGTCAAAAAAGTTCATAACAGGTTCTCTTACGTCATCCCCAATCCGCATTTTGTGCAATACTAACATTTTGAGTAAAGTTGCCTTACGTGCAGGACCTTTCGATGCATGAACCTCGTGGAGTTTCTTCCACACTTCGTTTGAAGTTTTCAAACCTTTCACAACCTTGAGTTCCGATGGACTAATAGAAAGAATAAGATCAGACCTTGCTTCTGCATCCTTTTCGGTCCATGCAGCTGCTCCAGCATCGTCTGTCAGTCTTGGCATCTTTCCGTCTCGGGATCTTTCCATTTGCATAGTTCCATCCTCCTGATTTGGTTAGGAGTGCTTTCATATGCATCACCCACGTATCAAAATCGTTTTTACCTAACGGTTCTATTTTCACCATATTTGCACTCATTTTCACAAAAAACAGTAATGACACAAAAACGATCACTTTTTAAATTTCGCTAACTAAATTCAGCCCGAGATCTGGACACATAACCTGTTGTAAAAATACGAGAATAGCAATTCGCGGGTCAAGCAAAGAGTGAAAGATTTAATTGACAACGCATAAACAACTAACTTCACATATGTGACTTGGGGAACTAATAAGTTTTGGACTTGACTTTCCAATTCCAACATTAACGTCCCTGCTGTCCGCCCATGGCTCCTGCAGTAGAGCCACATCACAGCCCCCCTCCCCCCCAGACAAAGCTCCTACACATCACTGCCGTTGCTTCTTTGGCCGTGTGCAGGTTGATCTGGAGGAAGCCAATGTGATGCGCGCTCATTGTCGCCCACACCGACCCCCTAACCTCCATGGGTCCTTACATGGGACACGACTTGCCTGCAGTCTCTCTGTAGTTTGGGCCGGAAGAACCTTGACGTCCTCTCTACCCTCCCTGCCAATTCTGGTTCTGCTGGCTCAGTCTCCAAAGCCTGGGCACATTGCTAGTCTATCAGCAGGGCCAGAAGCACCGCTGTTTCCTTGAACCCGAGAGAGCGCCGTCCAGAACCGTGTGCAGTCTCCTGTTTTGCTTCACCATAAAGCCCAGGATCCTCGCATCCAGCTCATCCTCACACCCCAGCAGGTACACCACGGCCCTCCTTGGTCTTGGAAGGTCCATGCCCTCACAGACCTTCAGCCTGGCACCCTCCCAGGGCTGTGCGGTGGCAAAATGCTCCCTCAGCCATGCTGCCGTGCCCTTATCCTTGCAGGTCACAGTGTACCACCCCCTCCTACACATGGTACCAGTGAACCCTGGCTATGGCCGCTCATCCTCGCTGAGAGTGAACACGACCTCCACCGTGCTCCTCTCTATGGCCTTCATCTGCTCAGCTATGAGGAGCTCCACCGGGTAGTCCTCATGGAACACCCCCAGCTTCAACCCCGACACAGCTGAGCTATACGGTCACCCGCTAGGGCCACGCTTAGGCACTTCCTGATGCCCGGAGCCACCAGCCTCACTGAGGTGGATTGCAGACGTGGAACCTATGCCATCACGCTGCCCCTCACTACCTCCTCCCAAAGAGCACCTCACCTTCTTCCTCTCCTCGGGAGTGTCTCCAGGGGAAGGCCACTCTCTTTTTTGGCCCCCCTCAACCTCCTTTGTGTCTGCCCTCCTCTCATCGCAAGAGCCCTAGCATCAGCCACGCTCTTACCCTCTGACAGGAGAGCTCTAAACCTGCGCCTGGACCCCCCCCCCCCCCATCGGGAAGCGCCCCGGCAGCAGGGACCCCCAGAACCCCCCCCCCCCCACCAGATGTGACCTTGTGTATCCATCCGCTGCAGTTGAACCTCCTTCTACAACTGGTAGGTCACAGCACAAGTCCATGACCTCCTTCTCCATCACTGATGAGGTACTCAATAGTAGTTTCTCTTCCTCAGCTAGGGTAAGCTCCTGCATGCTCAAATCTATTAGCGTATTAATCACTTGCCGCGGCACGTAGCGAACTGAGGAAAAAAAAGGTGAGCAATTCTGAGTTTCCGAGACCTAGTTTATCTTTTGCTATCGCTGGCGATAAGGGGCAATTAAGACCGAATGATTCACCGACAAAAGGGGCAGGAAATAAGATGCCCATGACATCTGTTTAACTCCCTACTAGGTTTATCCAATGTCAATCTTAAGTTCTTCTTCTGCAATAGCGTGGTAATGCCTCTCTCTCTCTTCTTCCACTCACAAAGCGTTCAGTTAATGAAATAACAAGACTCCTTGCGGACTCGCATCATAATCCTAATAATGCCTGTATGAGTTCAAGAAACTCCTGCAATAATCGATCAGGTAACTCATAACAGTTACCAGGGACATCAGGTATAACAGTTTCCACAGGGACATCTATGGTAGTGAGCATCCACAACATCATAACCGGAATAACCTTGGTAACACATTAACACACCAGGAGAGGTTCACGGACCACCAGTTAGGGGTCAACCCTAAGAAGTATGGTTGATCCTGTATTTTCCGTGTAAGAGGTTAAAACGAGATGATAGTGAACGTGTGCTTTACAAATAGATCGTCTATGTTACAACTTTACAAGAAGTGGCATTATCTTAAGGTTGAGTTTTTTGGTGAAAAATGTTCTCAGCAAGAAGCTCCACGTCGTGTAGATGTCAACTAGCAGGTATATGATCTGATTTTTGAGAGGGCGACTTTGGAGAATTCTATAAGTTTCAAAGGCATTGAATGATTGTTGCACCTTGGAGTAGGTTCCATAAAACTCGCCCTTAACTATCCTCCCTTCCTGTCATCAGACAACGTTCATTAATACTATTATTCGTTTGGGGTTTAAGAACATTAGGGTTAAACATAAATTATACGCCGGTTTCTGCTCCCATTATTTTCTATTACATTAATAATTATATTCTATCACAATAACAATTAAGTAATCACAAATATTTTGTATCCATTGTAACGATTCAATCAAAATGTATTTTGACTACAAATTCAACAAAGTTTGCTATTTATTTCTACAACAGTAAAGCACATCACTTTGTACTGTTATAGTTTCAATAAAGCCACCATATCACGGTTAAAAACAAATCGAGTTTTTGGCCTAATTTTGAGGATCGTTCTAGTTCCCTTTTATTTTCCTTCAATTTCATCAAAAGTGACTACTGTCTTCGTAAATTGAAGTTGAAAGGAGACAAGTTTTCTGCTATGTTACCTACATACTCAATGGATTAATCATGGACGGCAACTACAGCAACGCATGCTGTTATTTCGTTGAGACATGCACATTATAAAATCTGCCAAATAAAGGGAGTTCAAAGGAGATACCTTAATTTAAAATATTGCAAAAATGCGTAATTCATTTTTTATGTTCATTCGCAGTTCAAAACTTGTGCCGAGCAAGTACAATCAATTAAAGAGGAGAAAAAACTGAAAGGTTGAAAACACAGTTAACCGTTGAGCTTTCAGCTGGCCACGTCGTTAGAATTCCAGTTCTGTACTGAGTTTTTCGACTCCAAATGATTTAATATTGCACCGAGATCCAAGAGCTCTAGTTCAAAATTGTTTTGAAAGCTCTCAAAATAATCTAAATTCTTCAGGACTTTTATTCGATTTCACATATTTTTCCAAAGATTTATCCCAGAAACTCTGGGATTTGGGAGCTCTCACCCAGAACTGTCTAGATTACTCTTTCGAAGTACACTTCTCAAGAACACTACTTTTAAAGATTTAATTTGCAGGTGTTCCTTGGTGTAACGTTCAACCGTGTTCTATTATCTTATCCTAACCGTTTCAATCCAGGCTCGCACGGAGAGATCTACGGCTTTCCTAAGCAATCGATAGCAGGTATTTCAAGTTAAGGCGAGCACAATATTATAGTTCAATTCGGAAGAAATTTTTTGAATTAACGGGTCATAGTTCGCTGGTGGTCGCCCGAGGTCGGTGGAGGCCTGAGAAGGACCGCCGCCCCTCCTCGTTTTTACCGCCGTCCGTCTCTATCTCCTATCTGTGTCCTTCCATTCCCATGTTCACTGCCTTTCTGATCGCGTTGATTAGGAGAGTTTTCGACTGATCTATTTTTTCTATTATAATTATAACTTTTCCAGTTCCTTTGTAGGGGTGTATTCAAGGACCTCTTCTTCCTTCTGTTGTAGCTTTAGTACAGCACTGGCGCCATTTGGACAGTCAGGAAAAGTAGGGTGAGTCGACCACGTTTCCTTCATTCCTTTAATTCTGTTCTTTTCCTGTGTTCCTTTTCAGGTGCTCGCTGGCTGATGATGAACTATTTCTGCCCTCGTGGGCAGTACGATCAGAACGAGCACGAAAAAGGAGTGACTTCATTTTATAATTTTTAACAATTATTGTATCGTATTAATAATACAGATTAACTTCTAGGTGAACGTGCTGCCCTTTACTTGAGCACAGCTTTTTTTCAATTAAAAACATGGTTTTGATTAATGTATTCCAAACACTGGTAATCTGAGCAGCCTAGCCTCCCTTCACAGGCACTACACTGGCCATTCTCTTTTAAATTAGATTGATGGAACCTTTTTGCTCCAGCTCACTCATTAGCTTGTATCAGTACATATTGTTTTCGTGTGATTCTATCCATGCTTATTACTAATTTCACAGGATTTTCCGTTCAAGCTTATAGTGGATCCACTGCTCAGGATTGTTTTGTGAGCTATGGTTCAATTGATTAAGAAAAACCTGATCAATATCTAATACAAAAAACGGTCGTTGCAAGTGCAATATCTATCGGAACATCTTTAATTAACATGTAAAACCTGAATAATGGACACATTAGCTGAGTTCTAAAAGAATGCTTGAACACACATTACAGCCACTTACTCACATAAAATAAAGTGAGATGCACAAGCCATGGTTTATCAGATTTCATTTGTTTAATTCACTCACTACTCCACAGCCGTGTCTTCCTCCATCTAAGAGAGCGATATCCCCCTAACCCCTGGCAAGATTGTTCTGCTTTCGTGACTCACAAAAAGCAATGTTTCATTCGCATTTCTTTGATCTTACAGGATTCCGAAAATTATATTTTTACTATCGTTGACTCTGCGAAGTAGAAAGAAAAGTTATGCAATCAGCTGAAGGAAAAAGTTTCAGTTCTCTTCACGTAGCAGACCCATGAGTCTGAAAAACACTGTTTGGGAAAACGGTTGGTATGAACGAATTTTAGAGAAAATGGCTCAACCCAATCAGCTCATACTTGATGTATAGCACACAGGTCACCATGAGACGCCAAAATAAGGGTATGAGCTAAATCCACTCAAAACTAACTATATCATAGTGATCAAAACACCAAATATTCTTTTCCTTAAAAATGACTGCAAATATTATGATTAATTTTTTTATATCAACAGCTCTCAATGAGGCAATTATACAGTAAAGTTCCCATCCAAAGGAAAATGACTAGAGCAGCACAATAAATTATCAAACTTTTCGACAAAAATCGATGGTAGCGCAGTTGTACCGCCTCCACTGCCATTGTAGGCACCTTTGCGCAGTCTAGTGGTCAACCACAAAGATTCATATTCCAACGAAAGTCTGGCATTGGAACAGAGCTCGTGATTGCTGTAATTTTTGCTCGTGTCAGCGGTTCTCCTCACATTTCCAATCCAAGTTTTTTCGTTATAAACTCTCCTGAAATGTTACTAGTCTTGAAAAAAAAATGGTGGTAGTCCAATCAAATACCTATACGATGAGCTTTTAAAAACCCTCATAAGATATATAAGGGCTCTTCCAGAAATTCCGGAATTTCAACTACCGCTGTTTCGCTTACTACCAATTCTGAAAGTTTTTACCCAATAACTCTGGAATAATGAATATTATTCTCTTCAAAAAAATCGTTTCAACAGCCTCTATAATTCTCTGTGTCCCAACTGCTCAATAATGATCTGGGAATGAGTACAATCAGCACAATAAATTTCAGAACTGTAAGTGATGTTTGACCAAGTTAAAATGAACTGGGTGATTAATAAATTGAGTTAAAAGAAAAAAAAACCATGTACACAAGTGAGTTGACGTAGAGCTAAGGAAAGCTGTGTGATTTGGGGTACCTGATATTTCTTATAGAAACTCGCCGGCCTAGACTTCCCGTCCAATGTCACAGACTCATAATGTTGTTGAAAGCGTATTTTGGGAGCCATGGGCCAGAACATCAATTACCTTGTCACGAGAGTGCCTCCGCATGCAGAAACTCATGTACTTGACAACTGCTGGCCAGAGCCCAGCAGTTGAGGTAGGGTGCCCAATTGACCTCCATACAACATCTTCTCTTAAGACTTTGGAACTCACGTTGAAGTCTATGCAACAGTCACTTGTGGACTTACAGTCAATTAGACAGCAGCTAGCTGTACAGCAGAATTGGAACGGGAGAACCAGATCCTATGACAAGTATCTACTATACAACCCAGAAAAGCAATTACGTGCTCTGATAATGTTTGATGAGGAGAATGTGCAAAACATTTCAATAGCTAACAACTGGGAGAACGAGGACAGCGTTTAGCGGGAGCTTTGAGGGGACGACCAGTAGAAGTTATGAACTCCCTTCTGTATGAAAAGAGGTTGAATATCCTTTCAATTGCTTCTTTCTTGGATGTGTTGAGTAAAAGGTTTGGACAACCCAATTTGACACTTCACTAGGCTACACTATTGGAAAATAGGAAGCAAAAATTAGGGAACCTATTTGTGAACTAGCACACTGCACTCTTGTGGTTTAGCACATTGGACCTGAAATCAGGATGTTGGCACATAGGACTGGAAGAACGGAATAAGGAAAATACTGCTTCCTCCCATTACCAGAAAGGATTTTGGCAATTCAACCATTTGACTTTGTAATGCTCCAGCTAACTTCCAGCAACTGAACTTTTGCTTATATTATAGGAGATTCAAGCCTAATGTCTCCAGTATCTCTGGGGACTTTACCAACTGACTAGGAAAGGACAACTGTTTGTGTGGAACCAATCCAGTACACCCAGCTTTGATGTTCTGAAGTCACTGTGTTTCAACACAGTATTAGCATTTCCTGAGCATTACCTCCCATTCATCATTGACTGTGATGCACGGGCACACACAGTTGATGCAGTTATCCCCCACTTTCATTCCATAAAGGGTGAACAAGTTAGTGCATATTACACTCAGATGCTACCTAAGCCTGAGTCAAACTACTGTGCTACCCAACAAGAGTTAGAGGTAACAGTGAAGAGTATTCGGCATTTTGATTAGTACCTGTAAGGAAAAAAGTTACAACTCTGGCCAGATAATGCGAGACTTTAATGGTTGGCATCATTAAAAACCTCGAAGGCCTGGAAGTACTCCATATGTATGACTTTGTTGTAGTACACCGCAAAGGTAGTGGTCACACAACACTATGGCCTGCCATGCAGTTTTGACTTTGTGCATTGCAACATACAAGAACCCCAGAACACACCTCAAGCAGCTGGGATTGTAATACCACTGACACTGAAGGGCAAGATGAAGTCCAGTTCTACAAGTTGTTCAACAGAAAACGAAAATGGGTATTAAACCAGGCGTGGAAGAACTTGGAAGATGGATGAAAAGACCCATACAATGATGGCGAGATGAGATAATCTCAAGGCTCATGAAGTAATTATTTTACCGGTGGGAGGACAATAAGGATAAAGGAATCTTGCAATGGATTGTTCTCTCGGCCAAAATTCTACGTGCGCTCCTGCAAAACCATGGTTCAAACTGGGGATCGTTATGGGCATTGGAACACTTAAGCCTAAGTGTGACAATACTTCTGGCTTGGAATATCGTCAGAACGTGGAGAAGAACCTGCACTGAACACGTGAACAGCAGTAAAGCATTAGAAAAGTAGAAGACAAATAATATGGAACAATGGACACTACTTTGAATTATAACTAGTTAACACGTTAGTGGTATCCCCAAACATTTGTGTTTCCCAGTACGCTCCCCTTCTACTACAGGTCTTCAAATGGGGAACCCTTGCAAATTCTTGGAATACAGTTTACTGTCCTGAACCCATTTGTATTCGATATATGAACTGTCCACGTTTGTGGGTATTAACTATGTTTAGTTCAATCTACAGCCCTCAATCAAATGAACTTATAGAGCGGAGTGTACACATGAAGATGGTTCAACCTGCATAACAATAGTTGCACAAGATTTATAGTAGAGAGGTTTGAATTGACACAGCCAAAAGAAGCGATCTACAAGTAGTCAACTTGCATTTCATAGATCCCAAGTTTTCCCACAAACTGTCAGCTAGAATTTATAAATCCTTCCGAGTAGAGGAAGGTTGCAGCTTACAATCTGCAATTACAATGAATTCAACCTTCCACTGCAACAACTATCATCCCTCCTAAGCACCTTTCAGTCTCACTCCAAATAAGAAAAGGGAGTCCAATACGTTCTGGGAATAATAATATCTAGTTCAAGATAGATAATTTTCCCCAACTGAATTACGACGTTTTTCCATGGAAAGTCATGTATAGAAGTTCTGGAAATGCTTTGAATGGCGACTTCCTGGAGCAATAATTATGCTTCCTACAGATATTCAGAAAATCTTGGAATAACGAAGTTTGAAATAAAATGTTTCATTGCTTTCAGTAGTTACAACAATCTTCTCGTGAAACCTTTTTAGTCTTGACGTCTTGAAGATGTCAGGAAAAAATTGGTGAGTAAAGCTATAAAAAGAGGAAAATTGTTCGAAACTGTGACCATTGATGAACCTAAGCGAATTTCATGGCTCAGTTTGTGCCAGAACGTGATCTCAATGATGTGATGAAAGCCTGATGAAGTGTGCTTCAACTCATTTTAAAACATGTGGACAGTTACGTTTAGCTATTGAATGGTCGTCTGGTTTATTCCCTCATCAGGGCTACGCACAGTATTCAACTACTAAGGCCCGTGAAATGAGCAGAAATAGAATACTCTAATCTAATGAGCAGACAGCATATCTAAAAACAGGCTTAACGTCTTTAGTGCAGGGTTATTTAACAGCCTAACCAGCCCTATGAAACACATACAGTGGGACCAAGACTGTCAAATTCTCAGTCATTGGCAGCATCCATTTCGATGAAGACGGACTTTGTGTACAAGATGATGAGCACATGAACATTGTGGAAGTAAAATGAGAACGATATGCAGGAAGTGCAATTTTGCTTATATATATCTCACTTTTATGCATGTCATCTGACTATGAATTTTAAATAAATATTTGATTTTGATTAATTTTGAACAATTTGCTATATTAAATACATACTCAATTAAAAGAACAATTGTCGAAAATCCAGTCCAAAATTTCACATAAAGACAGACATAATCAGTTATTGGCTTTCATGGGTTAAACTCAATAAAATATCTGGTGCGTTGCAACACACAACTTTCCTTAGCTCTACAACAATTCACTTTGTACATGGCTAATTCTATTTAATCAATTCATTTATCACTCAGTCCCTTTGAACTTGGTCAAACAACGCTTTACGACAGCAGGAAGCGGTAGCGCTCACAGTACCAGATTTTAATGTGCTCCTCGTACTCATTGCAGGACCATTATTGAGCAATTGGTACACAGATAATTAATTACTTTTGCAGAGTTATTGGGTAAAAAAGTTTAGAAATGGTAGTAAGCGAAAAATTAAGTAGTTGAAATTCAGGAATTTCTGGTGTGAGCCCCATGTATCTCATGAGCGTTTTTAAACACCCACCCTTTAGGTATTGGATTAGACTAAAATGCCAACTTTTTTTAACATTCTACAAAAATTTCCGCGGAGTTTATAAGGAAAAAACTGCGCTAAAAACGCTTTTAGTCGAAAGTTTTGGTATTTTATTGTGGTACTCTCGTCATTATCCCACGAATGTGAATTTTATGGTATAATTGCCTTATTGAGAGCTATCAATTTAAAAATTTTAATCAAAATCGTTAGAGCTGTTTTTGAGAAAAACATTTGGTGATTTGATCGCTATGATAACTATAGTTAAATTTCGGTGGATTTTGTTCATACCCTTATTTTGGCGTCCCATGGTAACCTGCGGGCGAGATATGAAGTTTGAGCTTATTTGGAACGGTGGTTTTCTCTAAAAATCGTTCACAGACACACACACACACACACAGACTCACAGACCATTTTCCCAAATAGTGTTTTTCGGACTCAGGAGGGTCTGAAACTGAGGGAGGATATTGGATACTACTACTCAGAGAGCACGAATGCTGAGTAATTAGTGACAGAAATAGGAAGGAGGGACATTTAGGCCTTCAATAATCAATTATCCAAAATATTTGTACAAAAAAAGAAATTTATTGTTCGGGATAATTAATTAGTAACAAAATTGAAAACAAAATGAAAATATTCTAGGGATTTCTTAAAGTCAAATTTAATTTAATGCTTAGGGAGGAACAAACTGATACTCTATGTGGTAGGCAATTAATAAAAAGAAAGGTCTGACCGAATGAAGGAGTGAAATTGACCAAATCTTCTCAGGCAGCTTAAAGATACTGAAAGATGTCACATTAAATCGTGTTAGTTGGAATAAATAGGGGGTTTCAGCGGATGAGTCATCCAACTGAAAACAACAGCATGCATTCTAAACTGGCAATAACCTGTTGAGCATCAGCATTCAGAGTGCAATGGAATGGAAACTAACAAAAGAAGTGGCTTGAGTAAAATTTTTTTCGTCAGCGTTTCAGGATGCTGGTCGACTGAAACATAGGTGTCAGTTCAATGCTCACTGCGACTTTGATGGAGACCAACAAACGATGAGTGGAACATGGTAGAGAAAGGCGAGGAAGAAGCTGGAGGAGGTGACGAACTTCATAATACTGACAAAGATAAGCGAAGAGGATAAAATCGGGGTTTGGAGAGCAAAGAAAATGAGGGTTCAACCAAGTAAATGAAATAAAAAAGAAGAAAAAAGTGAGGCGTGTTGCATGCGCCTTTGGCCAACACTGAGTATATTTTTTGTAAACTAATCTATTCCCTTGATGTGGATATACGAAATTGAAATTGTCAAGCATGTCCAGATAACAGGCAGAAGACCCCACCATGAAACTTTCAGTATGAGAATTAAATTATTTTGTGGGAAGCAAGGTGCACGTAAAGCTAATATTTGCTGTGAATTAGGCTTTCACCCTGTATCTTTATCAAAACCACTGTTCCTGAACCCTTCTACAGAGGTATATCAGTCTAGGCTTACACACACACACAATTTATTTTTTCCTCGCTGTGGGGGCACCCAAAAAAGGAGAAACTAAATAAACAATAAGAAAAAAAATGGGGAGGGCAACCCCCTACGCCAGCTTTGGGTATAGAAGGATTGTGACAGGGAAGGAAAGAAGGATAAGAGGATGTTCCACGATAGAACGACCAGCACTTAAGGTACAACCCGAGCAACATGCGGGTGGTGATAACTCGGAGAACGCCTGCTGACACACACATCTCCTCAGCACTTTTCTTGCACCTCACATCACGCCAGAACATGGTCAATTGTGCAACCTGCCTCCACTCCACGAGCTCCAACACTGCCATACGAAGATCTGTCCTGTCGTATTTGTGCTTCTTGTTAGTTAGCGCAAGATCCTGGCTGCTAGGTACTACTTAGATATTCAGGATCACTGCTCCTGGTCGGGACCAACATCGACAATGTCAGGCCTCAGTCCTTTTCCAGAGACAACCAGGCAGTGCCGCTCTCACTCCACTTCCCAACCTACAGATGAGAATGTACCAGCAACCCGCTTGCAGACCCGTGTCATGATGCCTAAGTATGCAGACACACCTGCACCACATGATTCAGCGATTCAAACAGGTTACCACAGGTACAACAGCGAGCATTAACAACATTACGATCCTGGCTTCTTGTACACCTCATCGCTGTAGGCAGTGATGCCACACGAACGTTGTGATAGTACCAGTAATCCCTTCCATGAATACCCTCTGAAGCTCACACCACCCACGCAGAAGAGCAGGGGGAGCCAGGACACTGCCTGAGTTCCCACCCACCAACCGAACCATGTAGAGCAGCCGCAAACTCTGAAGGCTTACTGGGCTTGGGGGCAGATGAAGCCATCATGTCACACCACAGTAGCTGATCCTGGACAAATCCAAGACCAGCCACAACGTGTGCAACATCCCAGCCAGATGCCCGCAAAGCAAGCAGGCTCTAGTGCCACAAGAACGGAATAGTGGTAGAGAGAGAAGGAACTCCAAGTCCCCCAGATCGAACTGGAGCATGAATGCACGCACATGCTACGTTACGTGGGAGGCCTAGCCAACCACGAACAACAGAGCACACCAATCTATCAAGGCTTATCAGCCTTCGGGCGGTCAACCTCCCAAAAACCAAACCATGGGTTAGCTTTTGGAGCAAGTACGTCTGAAGGAGGCACAACTTCTGCCATGGCTTCAGTGGAGCCTTGGCCACTTTCTGAAGAAACTTGATCCTAAGATACCGCTACATCTCGAGGACACCCTTGGCCGGGACATGGAATTCGTCAATGACAAAACCTGCATCCACGACCTTCATGCTGTAACCATGATAGGACAGCATCAATGAACCGAGCAGCACCACTCTGGATTCACCCCCAATCCACACCTAGCTGCCTCACAAACTTGTCAAGGGCAATCTGCAAGCCCTGCTTGGTACCTGCAAGGAGGACGACATCATCCATGAAGGCTAATGTGCCCCCCCCCCCCGTACACCTGGGGCGAGACCCTATATGTATATACATATATATGACCCTACATCTTGAGGCAGCTTACCTAGTGCAGCATCAATCACAAGATTGAAGAGTACAGGAGATAGAGGGTCCCACCGCCAAATGCCACGTTCCCAGACATTTCTGCTCCAGCTTGCAAGGCCGTCACCCCCACAGTATAGGGAGCTCACATAATCGATGAGGCAATTAGAAGCCCGCACACAATGGAGGCAATTGATTTTGGCTTACCATGCCAAACGCCTGAGCAATGTCCAGGGCAACCATATGCAATTGCTTCTTTTTCTTTCGTGCCAGGGACAGCACCTTTAGAAGAATTAAGAGATTCTTGCCAGTACCATCCCCTGAGCAAAATACCCTCTGAACTTCGCCAATGACACCAGCCCCCTGGAGACGAGATGCCAGCAGTTTTTGGAAGTGCAGGAAGAGCACAGACGGCACTGGAATTGGTCTGTAGCCTCCCCAGCCTGTCACCACTTTTCTTTGCCACCATAGCAGTGCAAGTTCACGTCAATCCTGCAGAAGGTTTTCCCATGAAGAGCAGTAGGTTAAGAACCAGCAGCAGATTGCCCTGCCTAAGTATGCTATCAAGCCTGATGATTGCTGCCTTCAAGGCTATTATGTGAGTGGGGTGAAATAACGTTAGGCCCAGCTGAACTGGAGGAGCCGACACAGTGGTATAAACCTCATCTTCGAGGACTGAACTACATAACATTGGCCAAGGATTCCCTAGAGGGAACTTTTGCCACACACACATCAGGGACGTGGCTGGTAGCACTCATGATATACTGTCAAAACGCCGCAAACTCCTGAATAGTAGGCTGAACTTTCCCATGCCATACGCCCTCCAGCACCTCAGCTGTGACTCTACCCAGATACTTCTTCCACAAGTTCTGTAGCCACTATATTGGACAGGCTGGTACTCTACCTGCCTCACCCTTTTAGCTGCCCTACAACCGCTTGAAGGTAGTGCACACACACAGACCATTTTCCCAAATAGTGTTTTACAGACTTAGTTGGGTCTGAAACGTAAAGATCTGAAGAGAACTCTAATTTGTTTCTCAACCGATTACATAACTTTCCTTTCTATTTCGTAGAGTCAAGAAAAGTAAAAAGGAAAACCTATGAACGACAAAGTTGCGAAACAAACAAAAGGTGAAGCGAAGGCTCACCTCGCAGATTTAACAATCTGCGTGCAGACACCTCAGGTAGTTGGGATTCTGATTTCTGAACATTCTCCCTGATTCTTATGCCTCACATCCCCTAACACATTCAGGATTGAAACAACTCAAACTCTCATTATCCTATCGGCACGTGGAAATTCGTTGACTATCTTTTCCATATACCAGTGGATGGGAGGGGGGGGGAGTGCTATTGTTGACAATCAGGGCTAAGTCGCCAAGAAGTGTGAGTTGCACACATGAAACGACTAGCGTTGGGTTGGATGATGCAGTGGCCAATATCCAGAACATCCAGTCCAAAGCAGACGAAGAAGGCCTGCATGACTCATGGGGTTGATAGATTGATATAGCTTTGGAGCATACCTAATACTCTATTCCCTGCTAAATTGACTTGGTATAGACCACTCACCCCTGGTTATTATTATTAGATAGTTTTTGTCTTCGTCATTTAAAGCCTGCAGGTGTATTTTTGGTTATACTGTTGGCTTCAGAATGAAATGACTATCGAACCTTGGGGTTTTGTTGCCAGATAACGTTCATAATTAATAAAACAACTGATGGTAAAATTCTAAAAAAATTGTCAACAAATTTGAATCAGAAAATGTTGCACTGGGCGTTAAATGAATCTGTCTAATAAAGAAATGTAAAAATAACAATGATAAGTAGGCATTTTAAAAATGGCATACCAAGCTTCTGCAGAAAAATTCTATGATCCATTTAGATGCTCAACAAAGTTAAAACAGAAAACATTGTCTTTTCAGGGGGAGACCAATTTACAGTGCCCTTTATACACTGACGTATTTTCTAAAACTTAATTTAATTACGAGATTGATATGAAATATTGGCATATTAGCTGTGACCACGGAGAATTGTTTCACAGATTAGCATGGACAATAGGTGCTAGAATTTTTGTAGGTGTGGCTAGATCCACTCTGTACAATTAATCACAACTCGCAATTATTTATAGAAAATGCAATAAGGCCTATTCACATTCTGCATCTCAAAGCGAGTTAACCTTTAAATTTAACTGACGAGACAATGAGAAATACTGCTTCGTGTGCTAGTTTTTCACTCCTCTTCAACATTCCTAACAATAAGCAAAATAAAATATAAAGTTCATCGCATCACACAACTTGCCTTAGCTCTACATAAATTCACAATGGTATTTGCAACTAATTCAATTCATTGTTTACTTAGTTCATTTGAACTTAGTAAAATATTACTTCATGATGGTAGAAAGCTGTGGCATGGTAGAGGTTTGGCTGGTTTAGTGATTTTGCCAGCCTCCCGGTGGAGAGCTAAGCCATGTGTTACCAGCCCCCTGGGGAATCCTGTACCATTTGGGAGAAGTTCGTAATCTGGGTTCCACCTTTTGTAACTACTTGTTTGGGTCCAAGTTTCAAATCGACAGATCACCTGTGACCATGTTTCTTCACCGTATTTGCAAACTGGGCGAAATAGTTATAGGCTAGCATCGTGGTAGTCAATACTGGGAGGTTTGGCTGCTCTTCCAACAACTGTCGTTCACTGTTGTAGGAAATACGGTGGAGCAGCACATGGCTTCTTGTTTCCTCCGCACTGGAGGTACAAGACATGCACGTTATGAGAGAAAAGAAGTGGAACCGTGCATTGAAGCCTCCATATTCTGTAAGAAGGCTCGTCCAGTGGTCTGGCTCAAGTCCCCCCACCCCACACCTCTCCCAACATCTGTAAATACACCCGCAGATGTTGGGAAAACATATCTTTGAAGAGGATTTCCGCATTTCTCGCTTTCCATTGCCAGTCTTGCTACCCTAGACAAGTCAGTTGAAAAATTACACACAAACCATTTTCCTAAATTGTGTTTTTCTGGACTCGGCAGTGTCTGACACGTAAAGATCTGAAGAGAACTCAATTTTTTCCCCAGCCAATTACATAACTTTCCTTTTTACGTTGTAGAGCCAAGGAAAGTAAAAATATTGTTGCCCCCATACTCAACAAAATCACGAATCTACTTCATTGTAAAACATAGACTTCTCAACAACATGTCTTTTCCTCAGATCAACGAGTACGTGGCCAGCAATAGAGATGTATTGTACAACTGATAGCTATGAATCCAAAGGAGGGTTTTCGTGTGATGTCCTGTTAGTTATTCTTATAGGGGTATGCATTATTGGATTAGCTGATATGGTTTAGTTGGAGATAACTGATTCCACCATCCCACTTTGTCTTAGAGGTTTGCATGATTGGTCACGAATGATTAAAGGGGGTGGGGTAAATGAAAACATAATAGGATTGATAGATAAAAATAGGTGTTGCACTAGTGGAACGGAAAATACTCACACAATCAGCGTGGTATTCACTTCTTATCACGAGTCAGACACTTTTTTTACTAACAAATTAATGTACTGGAACATTTAGAAAAAAAAGAGATTTAATAAAATGTAGACAAGCAGATATTTGGTTAAATATGCAATTACAATAAGTATCGAATTCGAGAATTAATATTTAATTTCGCTGGGAACTGTCATCCTTTTGTCAATAAATTATATTAAATAAAAACTTATTTATACACATGCAAATAATTCGTAATCGAAGAATAAGATACTGATTCTAAAATTCATCACTACCCTACCGTTTATCGTTCATCATAATAAAACATACTGAATTTCAATTTGAAGTCAATTTTCGAGATAAATAGAAAAAAATTTACGCTTCTCGAGTCCTAAACAAAAATTCGATAGTTGTTTTCAAACTACAACGCGTAGCATCAATTAGAACTATCTATGTAGATAATATGTTTCGAGACCTTATTTACAATGTACTAACTATTAAAGGAAATAGGGATCATCAACATCATTCACCAGTGTCAACCCATTTTCTTTCTTCTTGTATTCTCTCGAAGCAATCGAACATGAAGGTAAACTAAAATGGGCAAGTAAAGATAAGATCAAAGTTCAACAAACATGTAGTATACACTCGGTAATTAACGACTGAAGGACTTAGACCAACGTCGAATCAATTATTTAATCAGAAAAAGTACACCATAAAACATCTCACATTTTTACTCATCCCAACGTTAATTTGACAATTTTTATAGCTCTACCAACTGATTTCATTTGTTTATTACTCAGATCAAGTGAAAATCCACATGAAAGAAAATTGAGGGGTTTGACTCTCACGGGATCACAACGTCAAAGTAGCCTCTGAAAGACAGAATTTAGCACTCGTTCGTCCGAAAAGGCGATCAACACATATATGACAAGACGAATCAATGGTTGAAGCCTGTGACTTCCTCAGTTCACATCTTAACTTCTTCTTATCAATAGTAATTACACAACGGTTTATTCTTCTCCTCTGAGATCCATCCCATTCAATTCAGAAAAGTGGAGAAACGATAAACTAATATTCGACAAATCTCGTTTTCCAAGCTATCATGGCTTCGATCAACAGATAGATACAGAAATAATCACGGATAAAAACATGTTGGTGTAGGTAACTAGAAGGCACCTCCCACCCCCTCAAGAGTATGTGGTCACACCTGCGCCACATGATTCAGCGACTCAAACTGGTTAAGCACGACAGCGAGTATTCACCTCATTTTAAGCCTCTTGTACACCTCTTTGCTGTAGGCAGTGATGCCACAAACGGCATGAAAGTGCCGGTAATCCTTTCCATGAATGCCCACTTCACCCACGCAGAAAAGTAGGGGAGTCAGGAAACAGCCAGAGTTCCTGTCCATCAATCGAACCATGTAGAGCAGTCTTGAACTCTGAAGGCTTACTGCGCTCCACCGTTTATTTGTGGCTATGTCACACCACCAGGACGAATCCAAGACCAACCACAGTGTGTGAGGCATCCCAGCCAGGTGCCTGCAAAGCAAGCAAAATGCAATAGTGGTAGAGAGAGATGGGACACCGACTCCCCCAGATCGAATTGCAGCATCAATTCACGTATATGTGGGAGGCCTAACCAAGCAAAAACAACAGTGCACACCTTTCTATCAAGGATTATTAGCCTTTGAGTCAACCTCCCAAAAACCAACCCATGGGTTAGCTTAGGAAGCAAGTATGTATGAAGGAGACGCAGCTTCTACTGTCACTTCTGTGGAGCCTTGGCCACTTTTCGAAGATAATCACCAAGGTCTACGCGACTGAGGAAGTTTCCTTGAGAAACTCGACCCCAAGCTGGGCCACAAGACGGGGAGTTAGGACATGGGCCCAATGTGTGCCACGGCAAAATGCCATTGGTCCTGCGGCTCTAGCGGTGTCGTATGGTGAGTGAGTGGGCCACAAGACTCCCAATGATGAAACCCGCATCCATGACCTTCACACTGTAACCCCTATCGGGCGACACCAAGGAAACTGAGCCACACTTCTCTGGATTCACCCCTAATCCACGCATGCCTAGCTGCCTTACAAACTTGTCAAGGGTGATCAGCAAGCCCCGCTTGGTACCTGCAAGGAGGAAAACATCATCCACAAAGGCTAATGCCTGGGGTGAAACGAAACCAGCCACTGCTTGGAAATGCCGAAAAACCACAGATGATACTAAAATCAGTCTGTAGCCCCCCGGCCCATTACCACCACTTTTCTTGGGGACAAAGACAGTTCGGGTATGCAACAATTCAGCAGAAGGTTTTCCCATAAAGAGAAGTAGGTTGAGAACCAGCAGCCTTCAAGGCCTTATTCCATCTGCATGGTGAAATACCATCCGGTCCAGCTGAAACAGGGGGTTGCGGTCATGGCATTTGTGTGCTTCATCCTCGAGGACCGGGGAAGACAAAACACTAGCTAAGTATTCCCTAGAGCAGGCAGGGGATGCCACACACATCATCAGGGATGTGGCTAGAAGCACTCATAAGAGGCTCCCAAAACGCCACAAACTCCTGAAGAGCAGGCTGAATTTTCCCATGCCCTGCACTCTACAACAGAACCTCAGGCTCTATCCAGATACCTCCTCAACAACTTCTGGATCTGCTGGTACTCACCCTTTTACCTGCCTTACGACCATTTGCCGGAGGAAGATCAGAACTCCACTTCCAGGGACAAGAAGAATGAGGCTGCTAGGTCTGTCCAGCTTGTTAGGGGCCTTGTGTTAGGGACCCACACCTGGAATAGGATAGCCTAAAGAGCCTGGTCGCTATTTGCGGAGGTTTGACCCTCCACAAGCTGCCTATATCCAGCACAGGGCTTTAACAGCTAACAGGACACAGAGTTATTTAACAGGGGGGAAATGGCTCAGCCAGATGTCTGTTGACAGGGCTTACCCCCTCTCAGCTTGTGCCTCACCAACTGCGATGAGACTTATCTCATCAGAAGCATACCTTTACACTGTCCTATCAACGTTAATCTCTCCATTCCTTTCAACAGGATGCTTATGACAAACATGGGCCTTAAGGCCTTCGGCGTTTCTGAATTCCTCGCCCCAGTACCGGCACTGGCAGTGGTGTATCGTGGTGGAGATGGAGGAAGGGTAGGATGAAGAAGGGAAAGAGGATGGGGAAAGGGAAGGAGGCCAATGTCTCAGCCTGGGGCAACCCGTGGGCCTCCCCAAAAATCCCAAATGCTGATGGGCAGCTGGGGCTATGAGGCAATGTATGTTGGCCACTGCACGGATGAACAATGAAGAGGGCAGGGTATCCATGGTAAGGGATACTCGTGGACTAGAGTATCAGTTAGCCATCCTAGAAGAAAACCAGGACCCCCAGCAAAAAGGTTCATTGAAAGGAGCGCTGTAACCCTCAAGGGTGTTACCATCGACCACCACGAGGAGATTAGAGATAGCCAGAGCCTCCTGGCCTGACCAAAACACAGCCGCGCCACTTTGGTGGACACAAACACTAAGGTTTTTCGAACTCAGTGGGGGGAGAGGATGTGTGGAAGATGAGCGCAGGCCAGGGAGAAACGAGAACTTTAGCTGTTATCCCGTGAAATCTCTCGAGCAGTAGAAATTGCTTCATATATTGACCATGATTCACTCTTGACACAGTCCTACACCTCTAAGATTTGTCCTATTTGACTCAGCATCGGTGAATACCTAGAAAACAACATATTTGCTACAAAACTGCCAAAATCTTGTTTTTGGTTAATTTTTTAAACCATTTAGTGTCCGTAACAGCCATGGGTTTCATTTGATCAGAATGCCAAGCAGGTAGGCACAACTAGATACCAAATGGAATGTTCGTGTGAAAGAACGGGTGCTTTACACCATGTTAAAGGCAAGATATGTCGTGGATGAGGACAGGAGGAAGACATAGCATATTTGAAACCCCTATGTCTTGAAAACGCAAAGTGGCTAATTTTGAGGAGTAATCAAAAAAAATTTTCCGACCGAAAACGTTGGAGTAATGAGTGCTGTTGTTCACTGGAGAGACAAAGTGAAGATTTTACTATGTGCCCTCCTGTAGGAGTTCTTGACAGTGTCTACCCTCATGCTCTGATGCGATTCAACCAAGTGACCAATGGAGAACAGGGGTATTAGAGGTATGAAGTAGAACGAGGTAACCTACACGTTAGTTCTCCACTGGTTTGTTCCATTGTGATTGGGGCTGTAACAAAGACAGATGCTCAAAGCGAGTACAAACTCTTCCAGTCATGTTCTTGACAGTTGCCACCGATCAAGAGTGTACTACCTCTCATCCCACGTAGTGTAGGCTCTGGTAGACAATTCAAGGGCTGTCCAATGAGGAAATGTTGATAGCGTACGCAAATGTATAGAATTGAGAAGAGCTTCTACCTTTGTCAATGTAGTGCTGAATTATTAGCCGATCGCAATTGCATTGATTGGACGAAGCCCATGGTTGATATGGAGAAAAAATGGGTTAAAAAATTAAACAAAAATTAAATTTTGTCATTTTTATCGCAGTTAATGTCGTGTTTGGTATCGTTTTCTTGGTATTTTTCGATGCTGAGTCTCAGAGGTGTACGGCGGCGTCTAGATCGAAAAAAGTGAAATCACAGTAAATATAGCGAGCCAAAGTTTACCAATAGAAAGAATTTACGACACAGTACAGCGAAAGTTACCGTTCTTCCCGGCCTGCTCTCATTTCCCACACCACCTCATATCTCATTCCAACCGCCTGCCAGCTCGACTCGTCAATTGCCAACAAACGCCTAGAAAATGTCCACTTTCATTGTTCCGTTGAAGTAAAGTCGTGTTTCGGATCGTTTACAGGTATTTTTCGATGCTGAATCGAATTGGATGGATGGGTCTTGGAGGTGTGAGACCACTGTACGAGAATAATAAACCACTCTGTTATAATTAGCAGTGTTACTAAACTGTGTATACTGACAGTTCCAAATAACTGTACTGCAATGTAATATAGAATGAAAAACAAAACGGGTTGGTTGGTAGAAAGATAAAAATCGCCAAGCCATCTCTCTACTTTGATCAACCTAGGACCCAAAATTCTGTCCCTGATCCAGCGTGTATTTCTAACTCTGATGCAACAGAAAACTTGCTATACAGTAATATACTTGCTATTGCTGATGCTTCCATACAGTTAGATACAAACACAGAGCTACTAGAAGACTTCAGATACAAGAGCTTGCATGGTTTGGTTGCTTGTTGAGCTTTTTCAATAGGAGAACTTGCACAATATAATCCTGCTGCGATGGGCCTTTTCCAATATGGAAGTTGGCTATGCCCACCAGATCTACCTGTAGATAATTTCTCTCCTGTAGAATACAGTACCCACAATCATCATGGCAGGGCATCTGTGACAATCCGTCAGCGTTCTTATGCTCCTGTGGCGGCTGATAAAGCGTACGATTGGAAATACTCCAGCCATCTTGTGAGTTTACCTTTCTGGTTTTTAAATGCCATAAGTCATGACAATGCTGATGGAACTGCCAACCACAAAGATATTGGTGGAAGTGAACTATGCCTTGATTACACCTAGAAGTCCACCCATCATTTCAGGGTAGCATTAGTCAGATTTATGCAGAGGGTCATTTTTGTTAGAAAGTCTACGCCTGATATTCCTGTGCCTCTGATTTTATCAATGAGAAAGAAGTATTTCACTTTTCAGCCAGGAAATTTTAATTGCGAGGTGCACTGGCCTTTGATGGCCAGATGCCAACTAGAAAGCAACAAAGCGGGATGGCAATAGTCAAGTTGACGAGCTTTCGATAACTTGAGCTGTAATCATAGCTTCTCTGCAAAGCAGTCAGACATTCTGTTTCTGGTAGTGGAAATTTTGGTCTTGCAATAGTGAATTTTGCGGTTTCAGTTCTAGTAGCTGATTTTGCATTGATTCAAATCTGTGCATGAAGTCCTGAAACAGGGGGTTACTTGAATGAATCAAATCACCTTCACGGTTCCAGAGGTTGAAATATGTATTAACACCGAGGTTTGTTGCTCAACAGCTGGCAAGAGTCTAGAAATAACAGTCCTCATGACAGAGCTTGGTGCTCAATGATCCCCAACAGGTCGCCAAAAATAAAATTCGTATCAATTTTTTAAGTATGTTCAATCAATAAGAATGTTCGATACTGCTTACAACAACCAAAGTCAGAACAGAAAAATAATTGTTATAATAAGAAAAATACTTACATATGGTGTGAGAATTTTCACCCATCGGACAGTTTTCTCGCTTTTTTGATACTTGAAGGAGAAAGACATACCCTCTTCATCTACTTCCCACTGAGTTACGGCAGTCCAGGGAAATTCCACTATCTGGCCCTTCATTACAAAGAAGTAGTCAGCATAAAATTAAGAGCAATTGGTGCGCTGCATCACACATCTTTCCTTGGCTCTACGTCAATTCACTCGTGTTCATGGCTTTTTCTACTTACTCAATTTATTACTTACTCAGTTCATTTGAACTTGGTCAAACATCATTTCACGGTGGCAGAAAGTGAGAGCGCTTACAGTTTCGGAATTTATTGTGCTATTCGTACTTTTGAGCAATTATTAACCAATTGGTACACAGAGAATTGATGAGGCTGTAAACACGATTTTTTAAATAAGATAATAATCACACTTTTCCTTCGTTGTACAGGTATTTGATTAGACTACCACACCAATTTTGGTTTATTATTCATTCTGAATAATAACCCTATGTTTTCGGTCACAAAAAATTTTTTACAACCCCCCCTCAAAATTTGATACTTTACGTTTCAAGACTTGGAGATTCCAAATTTGCAATGTCCGTCCGCCGTCCGGGCCGTTTTGTGCCTTTAACGTGGTCTAAAAAATTCGTTCTTTCGCACAAAAATCCCATTTGGGATCTAGTTGTGCCTGCCATCTCGGCAATCTGATCGGACGAAGCCCGTGGTTGTAATGGGCAAAAAACGGTTAAAAAAATTAACGAAACGCAGTACAACGCGGGAACTAAAGCGGAAGTCAACGTTTCGTCGTTTGAACTCCCTCCCTCCCCGCCCGGCTCATCAAAAAACCTGCTCGCTCCCCTCCCAACGACGCTGGGGATGGGGGGAGCAGTAATACTAGGTCAAGCTGTTCATGAGAATAATAAACCATTGTGTAATAATTTGCAGGGTTTTCGTTATCAACTGCGCTGAAATGTTACTGGAATCTTCAACAAAAACCCTGCAAATTATTACACAATGGTTTATTATTCTCATGAACAGCTTGACCTACTCCCCCATCCCATTCGATTCAGCATCGAATACTAGTAAACCATACGAAACATGTCCCGGCTACAATGGAACTACGGAAACAAAACGTCTGATGATTTTGCTCCGTCGTCGGGGAAATTGGAACGGGGGCGCTCGAAGCGAACCTGTTCAGAGGCGAAAGGGGAGTTGAGTGGCGGCATCGTTGGGAGGCGAGCGGGTTTTTTAATGAGACAGGCGGGGAGGGAGGGAGTTCAAACGACGAAACGTTGACTTCCGCATTAGTTCCCGCGTTGTACTGCGTTTCGTTAATTTTTTTAACCGTTTTTTGCCCATTACAACCACTGGCTTCGTCCGATCGGATTGCCGAGACGACAGGCACAACTAGATCCCAAATGGGATTTTTGTGCAAAAGAACGAATTTTTTAGACCACGTTAAAGGCACAAAATGGCCCGGATGGCGGACGGACATTGCAAATTTGGAATCTCCAAGTCTTGAAACGTAAAGTATCAAATTTTGAGGGGGGGTTGTAAAAAATTTTTTGTGACCGAAAACATAGGGTTATTATTCAGAATGAATAATAAACCAAAAACTGTGCTACAATCGATTTTCGTGGAAAAGTTTGATTATTTATTGTGCTGCTCTTTTCTTTTTTCCACAAACGGGAATTTTACGGTATACTTGTAGTTCCCTCATTGAGAGCTGTCGATATAAAAACTTTGATCAAATAAAATTGTTAGAGCCGTTTTTGAGAAACAAAAATTTGGTGTTTTGATCACTATGATAACTATAGTTAGTTTTTGACAGATTTTACACACACTCTTATTTTGGCGTCCCATGGTGACCTGCGAGCTACATATTAAGTTTGAGCTTGTACGGCTCAGCCGTTTTCTCGCGATTGCGTTCACAGACACACAGACCGTTTTCCAAAATAGTGTTTTTCGAACTAGGTAGGGTCTGAAACGTAAAGATCTCAAGAGAACTCAAAAAAAACATTTCCCAGCCAATTACGTAACTTTCCTTTCTACTTCGCAGAGCCAAGGAAAATAAAAACGGCGAAGACTGATGTTATGTTGATGCTCAGCAGAATTACCAGGTGCCTGCATAAGGCCCCGTAGCTATAAGAAACTAAAGCAGTTAAAATTCTTTGGAACGTTTGGTGAGAAAACCAATTAGAATGAGTACGTAGGCCCTTTCATATTAACTACGACAAATTTCTAACGAATTGAAACGTTTGCTGCAAAACACCCGGAACTCCCCCCCCCCCCCCCCACACGACATCAGCCACAAATTACACACTATTGTACTATGACCTCATTCAATTTCATAGTTTTCTGCGTTACAAGGGCTTCAGATTCACACACAGACAGGCATTAGTTAATTGAGAAATGCCTCAGGCCGAGTGGCTATTTAGAGTTTGAACTTAACCCTTTCAGTGTGGACGTCATATTACATCATGATTTCATTTACTGCTCACGAGTGATGTCATATTACATCACAGGGTTTTTAATCGGTCAAAACAATGTGATCTAACCGTTTTCTAAAATATTTATATACACGAAGCATGAACACAAAACTAATAATGAAACTCTATTTATAGAAATGGAACTGAATAAAAGTGAAACAAACCGCAGCAAACATAACAGTACAAGAGTTCAGGAGATAAATGTCCTCAAAAACTTTTTTGTCGCTTTTCGATCAGATACTCAGGAAGGAATTGAATACATGTGGAGAGAACTAGAGTTCTGAATTATGGCGCCTGAACATCGTCCCCTACCGTAGTTGTCTCATAACTAAGAACATCTTCAGGGAATGGCAAAGTTTTTGTGTGGAATGAGAGTCGGAAGGGGTAGTGGTCAATGGTCGGAATATCCAAAAATGGGTCAGAGCGAGTACTTTGAAGTCCTTGGGAGAGCGAATACTTTGAAGTCCTTGGGAGAGCTGGACATAGCAGTCAGAGGTCTGGAGTTAAGGACAGCTTCCACTCAAGTGGCAATAGTAGTGAAGGTTTCCAGAGTTGGTTGTTGATTTCTCACTTTCTTTTTAGAAGACGTTTTGCCTACGTCACTGCTGCATCCCAGAGGCCACCAAAGAGGGTTCCTGAATGTGGTATGAACTTCCCTGTGGCAGTTTCTTTAAGCAATGCCTTCTGACGAATGGAATTCAGGTAATCCCATCCTCTCTCTCTCTGATCTTCTTCAACTCATTCGCAGCATCAAGGAAGTTACGGCCGTAGCCTGACCAAATCGTTCTAGGACAATCCCTTCGATAAATGAATCTGTGAAAGCTATCAACAGTTAGCTCTGTATTGAGTACAAAGATTAGAGTGTTCTAGAGTAGTACGGCGTTTTCATACTAGACAATGTACTGAGGACAGAAACTGGCCATAGTTTTGAGGAGATTTAAAGATGAAAGCCTACTCTATAGGGATGAAGTGCCTTAGTTCAGTGTGCAAAATACTGAAGGAGTCGTGCTAGCTGTTTATGCTTCAGATAAGACTGTACCATTTAACGATTCAGTTCGAAGTTTCCAAACAGGCTATTTTTCTAAGGGAAGCCGCAACCATTCTGGGCCATTCCGCCATAACTGTTGGACTTTCATTGCTGGAACGGCAAGAAAAATTTGGGGACCAACAGTGAACCAAGAGCTATACTATTTGAGCCACAAACGGCACCTTGTTCTTAAGTACCAATCAATCATGGTCCTTGATGGAATGATAGTTAGCCTAGAAGGAAGTTACTGGGGTCGAGAACATGAAGTATTTTTCTCCCATGGTTACACGTACCTGATGACTAGCATTCTCAGAAAAAATGGAGTGGTAATCCAATCAACTACCTAGGCAATGAAAATTTGCTCACTTTTATAAGATAACCAGGATTAGTGGTTAAACACATGAATATCTTTGAACGTGCGTATGGCTAACGAAAGTGAATGAATGATTGAATTTATTTATCGACCAGGGAGAATTAGGGCCATGTGGCCCTCTCTTCCATTCTCCCTGGCTACATCATATCTGGTGTGATAAGGTACACCAGATATTTCTACAACGCTTCTTTGAAATCTTCTATGGTTTAACATTTTTCATATTTTGTACTTTCAGACATCTGAAGAGTTTCCAACATTGAGGGTCAGCTGAGGGAAGGGAAGCGTGTGTACTTTTGAACAAACAATATGTTCTATATGTAGATGCAGCATGTGCATTGTCAGATTTTTTTATCACCCTATATTCTGCTGCTTGAAGGAAGGAACAAATTGCAGCATCATTCGATCGATCCATGTGATTGGTTCGTCAAGCAGTGGAATGGGGCTTTGGAAGAGTGATTCGTGAATTCGCTTTTGTGGATTTCTCAAGAAACCAAAGACTATTGCTGCAAGACATTGAAAGCATGTACAAAGTAGCAGTGCTCCTTTCCAACTTCACATATGTTTATATGGTAGTCAGGGGTCAAGTTTTTTTGGTAAAAAGCCACCTTCCTTAGGAGAATATTTAATTGCTAGCTGGTACCAATCAATGTACGTTTGTTTGATTTCATAAAATATAAAGACTAACTTAACTGCCTAGCACTCTTCTGATCTTTGTTATTTTTCCCGACTCTATTGTTGATGCAGTTTGGTAAGTAATAAATGCTTCATAATACTACTCTAAAGGGGTAGATAATTTAATTGAGTTTATTTGGTATGGGAGTTCAACAAAATCTTGGTAATGTGGAAGGTATATTGAAACATGTTAATGGGTAGACCTAAGATTTCAACTACCTACTTAAGACTCGTCTCACGGGTTACATATATATAGCTGTAGATATAGATGTAAATGCGTTAAACGCAAAACATACGATTAATGAGTATGTGAGCAGAAGTAGTTGTTTTTACATAAGTCCTCTTTCTTTACTAAGGTTCATCCACATTACCGGAAATGCATAACAATTTATGAAAGATTCGTGACTAGATAAACTGCCAAACTGGTACCAAACTTGTTTGAAAATCAAAGAAAAATTAGTAGTAGGAGAGAATATTGCAGGACACAGTTCAAATTTATCGACATTTATAAGGCTGGCCTATTGAGTTGGATAACCAGTTAGCATGTCACAAGATGAACAACCTGGTGCTCATAAGACCAGCGTGAAAAATCTATTCAGTCTTCAGATTTGTGTCTTAGATGCTAACTGTAATGTAGGAACAACTACAACCAGCAAAGTAGCAGAGCTGATTTGTGGGGTGTTAATAAGGGGATATTATTGGAAAACTGAACAAACTTAGTTATGCAATCTGTTCTGAAGAACTATTCAGCCAGTGAATTGAAACCAATGCAGTAAGGTCATAACCCAACATTGAAGTATACTCTAAGCTTTTAATTTTCCAACATCCCAATGACAGTTGGGGCTAATTTGGAAAGGAAAACGTGTCTTAAATAAGTGATTTATTTATCTGAATAAAATTAACATTCAAAATCCCTTCTAAAACCAATAAAATATCATTAATAAATTGTGATAACGTGTGAAATACGCAACAGATTGTTAGGTTTCCCCCCAAAACTGAAGCGTTAAGTTCGTATTTCAGACGAGTGTTTCTGTGAGAGGCGTCGGGTTGGTTTGCTGGGCCCCATTGAAAGGGTCAAATGCAATTAATGTGTACACTATAGCTTACCTCCATAGTTCCGTCCGTTTTACACGCATGGAGCCTCAATGCTGCATAGCCAATGCTCGTTACAACATGCCCTTCCTTCCTGCTATCACAAGCACAATGTGGGAAAGCTACTTCACCAAAGCCAGGCAATTCTCGTACAAGCTGTAAATACTAGACAAGAAAGCAGATCAAATATTACGAGTCATTTCTGTGAGAAATATAAGACTTATTATTCAATTATCAACAATTAAATGGTAACCAATTCTAGATAATCCAGGATGGGCTACGTTGCTTGCGATTAATTTCTATATAGTAATATTACCATAGAACACAAATAGTTCCTGACATTTGAACAGGTTCCTGTTCAGTTTCAAACTCCTGTTACTTCAATGCAGTGCATTTGGGAAACCAAACTCAGAAACAAAGGAAGGTTTTCGCATTTTTCTAAAAAATGGCGTAAATGATTTTGATTGAACGTGTGAATTATCTTTTAGTAGTCATAACGCGCTCTATCAATGTTTCTCTTACGAACTGTGAGATATATATGACGAATGTATGTATTGTGGAGGCACAATTCTGGATGCGGCGAAAAGAGTGGGATGCATTGTCCCCACTGAGGCCAGCTGCTCCAAGGAAGGGAAAAGCCAGCTGTGTTTTTCAGCTCGCGTTGTTGCCCTCTGGATCAAGTCAGAGCTTAAAAAAGCGAAAAGTTGGGAATAGATACTTGAAGGAGAAATTCATTCCTTTGTGCCCCACCAAATCATCATCTAGCTCGGTTTGAGCGAGAGCCTGGTGTGCTGCCGCATTCATTCTTTCTTAATTGCCTTTTTTTCTTTGCCCATTTGTTTTTATAATAATTGGTATTGGAAGGTATTATTCATTTATAGTTTTTTTGTTGTTTCTGACTGTTTATCCATTCTGCCCTGAAAGTCGGAGTCTCTTTTTTCTAAAACAATTGGTAGAGGTGTATACATGGACGTCACTTTGCAAAGGCCCTCTCAAACTGCTCAAAATCGTTCGGAGATGCACTTGCAGGTGTTTTAAATGGATGTCTTTCTTGCAACGTATAATTGACGGTCCAAATATTTTTAGTTCGGGAGAATTCCTCTTTGGCACCAGCGTCGATTCGCATCTTCTGCCCCGAAACTGAGCCTTTCACACAGCTGTCGAGGCGTCTTTCTGTTTCTCTTCCTCTCGCCAGCCTTCAACAGTACTTTGTCGGAACCATAGCGAGGACAGATTTTGTCTGGTCTTTGGTCCTTCCTCCAAAGGCTTGGAGCGTCTTTGTAGGTGTTTTAACTGTCTCCTCATAATCGAATTGACTTATTTTATTAATTTAAATAAGGATGAGCAGGTTGCGATATGAACAAGTTATTGAGAAGGAGCATAATGCCTTTTATTCTTGAAGTCACAGCATATCTGAAACATACTGCGGTAACGTTAACGCAGGTTTGTGCTACTGTGATGACGTCATCTCAAACAATTCTTTTTTTTTTTACAAAATTCTGCAAATTATATGCTGAAATATCGTTCTTAGTATCATTTGAGGCACCTACATTAAACTATCTATCATCTCAAACACAATACAATCCACTTCAATTCCATTTACAGCAACTGGTTAATTTTCTGAATTTCGCAACATTTATTTCTTTTCTTTTGAGCTCTTTGAGCTTCTGTCACTTGCACTATCATCACTATCAAACAAGTATTTTTTCGTTGCCTTGTACTTTCTACCAAAACGTGAAATTCCTACTTGCTTTCCATCAGATGATTTGCCTGTAGTGGTTCTGGATTGATAGTCATTGAGTGATTTTCGTTGTGTCTTGATCATCGGTTTAGCCAGGTTTCAGAGACGGAAACTTGATTGGTGATGTTCCAATAGAATTCGTAGTGACTTGATCATTATAAATTTGGTGTCAAGGAGAATTCGGTAGGACGTCAGATTTTCTAGGTCAAGCAGCATCTCACTTTAGGCTGGGACGTAACCACGTGCTATCACGAGGTAAGTTCTACGATCATCGGTGCTGACCTCATAAGAATTTCTATAACTCTTCTCAACAATTCCCTTGTTCCATGTCTTTCCGATTTGAGGCTTTATAAAACTTACTGTCCCACCTGGAGATTGGGTAGACTTTTAGCTGTCTTGTCAGGGTAAAATTTTTCGACTTTACGTTTTGATGTGATCATATTCTGAACGTTTTGAACGACTTCTGGAATTAACAGTTTACTCGACGAAGGAATCAGGCTTCTAGTTCTTCTGGACATCAATCTCTGTGCTGGACTTGAGTATGCTCCAACCGTTGGCGTATTTCTCCACCCAAATAATGCTGTATGAAAGTCATCTCCATCTCGAGAATATTTCCGCAGCACAGTTTTGGCGATTTTTACAGAGGCTTCAGCTTTCCCATTTCCACGACTGTGTAATGGCGCAGATGTTGAGTGTAGAAATTACCATTCTTGAGCAAACCATTTGAATTCAGTACCAAAGTTTAATATTGAAGCGAAAATTTCTGAGGCCCATCGAACTCTGTGCTTTCCTCATTATGGGCCCCACTGCTCCTTCGGCTAACAATGGGAAAGGAGCAGCAAACAAACGTGGCCTTGAAAACGTTGTCCATCTAATACCCATCAAGACACACCAAATCAGGCATCACCCCACCGACTTTCCTCCACCTGCTGAGCTGCTCATGCGACCAGTGCGGTTCTACATCTCCTCCAGTTTAACTACGTTCGATCCAACTCCATAAGATGCGATCTATCAAATCCCTTTTCTGCGCGTCGCCTCCACATTGCTTCATCTCATCTTTCTTTTCCCTCTATCATCTCTGTTGCTTCCAAACACCAGTAAGATCATTCCAATTCTCTTCTACACATCATGTCGCCACGTTCACCATATTTTCATCAACACCTCATCAAGGGCCCCAACGCAAAACAAATTCATTTATTTATTTCTTTGCTCGAGCCTTCTTTGTATATACATTTACTCAGCAGAATCCCTTATTTTAATATAAACCCCATTAATTTCGAATTATTTTCCTTATTGTAATTTTCTCATCCAGCTTTCCCTTCTTTCACCATTTTTTTACATATAATTTCTCGGTATTTTACCGATGTCCTCCAAACCAGCCCTACTTGTTGGGTGTTACTGGGAATCACGAAATTTTACAGTACACCTTAACAACCAATTAGCTGTGCTGTGTTACCTGTGACTAGTACTTGAGGAATTCCATGTCTAGAAAAATTTTTGCGGCAAATTCGATATATTAGTTGAACTCATGATGTCGGGAACTTGTTCAACTTCGAAAAAATTGGAGTATGAATCCACCATCGAAATGTACTGATGTTTGTGAAGGCCTCTAGCGGTACTCGCTCCCACGGCAGTGAAGGAATTCTATGCGGTTTCATAGAAATTTTGAATTGGGCGTATCCTACGTGGAAACCTCTAAAGACCAGAAGGAAATTATTTGTAACAAACCCGCACGATAACGATTCTACTGAGGAGTTGACGAGACTTATAACCACATTAAAACAACTTACTTTCGGAAAAATCAGAAACATAGCTTCACTTTTATGAATTCAAATATTTTATTGTTACCGGGTTACATCAGATTAGAACTCTTGTCTCGCCAGCCAGTTAGTTGGAAAGTTGTGAAATAGTTCTCGTGAAAATAAAGAATATGAAATATGGTTAATCGTTCAACCTTACAATATGAAAGAAAGCCTATTAAACCTTTCCATGAGGTATCATCTAGGAGAAGTTTGCCTAGTAGGAGTTTCTATTTACTTGGGTGGCAAGTTTCAAAGGCCCTTACAATAGGCCCGTTTGTGGCTGCAGTGAGGGTATCGCCTGCATCCACCGTTTTCAAGAAAAAAAATAGTTTCAAAGGGGTAGACCAACTGTGACTACATATCTTGGCCATCAGCTTGTTCACGAACTCAGCGAAACAGTTATAGGCATGCTTTGTAGTAGTCAATGTTGCTAGGTTCGCCTGCTCTTCCAACAACCATCGCTCACTGTTGTGGAAACTACAGTTTCTCGTTTCCCCCACACTGGAGGTGCAAAACGTGCATGATATATAGACTTTGAGAGAAAAAAAGTGGAGCGGTGCATTGAAGTTGCCACGCCTCATAAGGAGCTGGATCGTCCCTGTGGCCTCCCCTTGTCAATCGTCCTTCGGGAGGAGACATGCCTGCATTTGATTGTAACAGTTCTCTCTGCCAAGTAACTGCTAACAAGCAAGTACAGGCTGCGGGGGAGTCCCTTACCTTTAGCTCATTAAGGAGTGCAGGCCACCAAAGGTTGTCAAATGCTCCCCTGACGTCAATAAGAACTGCTACAACGTACCTAGCCAGTACCATCCAGGAAACTTTGCGAATTTCGACAATGACATCCTGTGTGATCCTTCCTTTGGCACATTCGAGTGGTGTTGTGGCTAGGAACTAGCAGTCATCTATCATGGTGGAGATGGAGGAAGGGTATCAGTAAGAAGAGGAAGAGGATGAAGAAGGGGAAGGAAGCCAATGTTCCTGTCTGGGGTGACCCGGTGCACCACCCTGATAACCTTGAGTGCCGATGGACTGCCAGGGGCTATGAGGGTGGGTGTGTCTTTCACTCATGGCGGGGGAAAGGCATTGATGAGGGCAGGGAAGCCGTTAACAAGCCCCCCCCCCCACTGGCGTTTCCCAGAGTACCAGTTAGCCACCCTAGAGGGAAAGCAGGACCACCCCTGTATGAAGGTCCATTGAACAGAGTTGTGTACCCCTCTAGGGCGTTACCATTGACCACCACAAAGAGGTTTGTGATAACTGGTCTGACCAAGACGCGGCTACACCCTTTGTCGACACATTTAGATTATTTTCGCAGTGTTTTTTGGACTCAGCCCCTGCAACGTAAAGATTTGGAGAGAACTCGAAATGTTTTTTTTTTTCAACCGATTACGTAACTTTCCTTTCTGCTAGTAGAGCCAAAGAAAGTAAAAATATACAGTACCCCATAACAACTACAGCTTGAGCTCACCACAATGGGCTCTCCAGCCCTTGCGTAATACTGAAGTGGTCCACCGAAAACATTGATCACTGCAATCCCTATCGAAATCATTTAGATGCTGTGATAGTATCTAGACTTGAAAGCATACAGCTGAAGAACGCTTCCTAAATTTCAAATCAGTTTGAACCTTTGCAGATGGGTAACTCATATTACTTTCCGCTACCCCAAAGAGGAAGGAAAGTATAGTAATCGTGTAAAAAAAATTAGGTTTTTCTTCAGATCTTTCGTTTAGAGGCCTACTGAGTCTAAAAAACCTAATTTCGGTGTGTGGTCCGTATGTATGTGCGGAAAAGGAAACAAGAAACCATGTGCTGCTCTACTGTAGTTTCTACAACAGTGAGCGACGGTTGTTGGGAGGGCAAACGAACTTAGCAGCATTGACTGCTACAAAGCAAGCCTATAACCATTTTGCAGAGTTCGCAAAGAAGGTGATGGCTAAAAAACGTGGTCATAGTGGATCTGTCCTTTTGAAACTTGCCACCCAAGTAAAGAGTTAGATCAGGTGGGAAATCAGATTGAGAACTCCTCCCAGACAGTACAGGCTCTCCGGGAGACTGGCTAACGACCAAATACCTGCCGCCGTACCTCCGCAGATCTGAGTTCAGTGGATTCTGCAGAGGCCAGCCTCTTGCATATTAGCGAGACTGCAACTTCCATGACTGATGTAACCCTCGCCGAGGTTTTAGTAACAGTCATCAAATAAGGAAACATACCTGTATGTGTGTGTGTGTGTGTGTGTGTATCTTTCGTGTCACCCTGCAGTCGGGGGTCCAGAATTCCGCTGACGTATTCCCTGCGTGTCGTATGAGCCGACTAAAAGGGACAGCCGGGTGGGCCCAGCTTGAAAGACAACCTCACCTCTATGAGGTCCCCGCAGGATTACATCCAACGAGACTTAACTGTGGCTGGGCGTCACAGTGTACTCTGTCGCGACACTGTGCTCACCCTGCAGTAGGGGGTCAAGAATTCCACTGCCGTACTCCCTGCGTGTTCGTATAAGCCGGACTAAAAGGGACACAACTTACACTCCATTCACATACATGACACACTGGGAACCCCCTACCTTTAGCTGGGATCGCAGAACACACCCCCCGCAGGGAGGGGGACAGAATTCTCCTGCCGTATCCTCTCCGTGGTCGTTAAATCCGGCCTTAAAGGGGCTTAAAGCTCACGACACTGACATACACAACATATTCCAGATACTAAATACACTGCAACGGCTTGCGTGGCAGAACACATACACTTGAAACACTCATAATGAGCGAAAGACAGTCCTGGAAGTAGCTCACTAACACCTTTGAGCGATCCCCTATATAGGTGCGGCCTTCGGAATGAGGAGGGGGAAAAACCAGGTTTGAGCGTTCCTGGGGCGGCTGATAGCGTGTGTCCCGCTCACCACATCACTAGTGGCCGAGGGCTGACTCTGAGCAGCAGTCGAAAAATCCCTCATGCGTCTTAGTCCCGGTGGGTGGCCGGACTGGCAGCTGCGGCGCATGTGGGGGCCTCCCTTTGACCCTCAACGGACCAGCGAAAGGGGCTAGAATCAATATGCCTGAGGGGGAGCTTCCAGGACACTGCCTCGAGCACCTCTCGCTCATACCACTAACACACACACCAAATGAACTCACAAGGATACACTACACCAGTCTGCTTCTTTAATCCCCCCCCCCCCGCATATTAGAAAAATAATATGACAAAGTCAACTAAAACTTCAGCAGGTAATAAAAACGCCCCCTGCGCCTCTTCCTCGGGCTCGCCAAGCTCGACCCCTCCCTCTTCGGATGATGAGCAACCTACTCGTCGTCCAAACAAACAAGGGCGGAAAGAACCGGGCAAACCGCGTTCATCTCCCCTTCTCCCCTAGTAGCCCGGGCAACCCGGCTACTACAAGCACACGACACAGCGTGGACCCTAAACTGTCGGACATGGAGCAAATTTGCGATACGTCCAAATCATCCACGGCCAGCTGGCACGGATGAGGGCCAACGCGACAGGACCTATGCGGGACCTCGTAACTAGTTGCCTCTTCGAAATTTTGAAGCTGGCTATAAAGCTAATGCCCCCTAACGACATCGCCCCCTGCCACTCCCCCCCTGCGGGAAACTGTGGCGGCTGTCGTGAGGGAAGAGCTGCGTAGGGCAATTGCCCAGCAGCCAGTGCCACCAGCCCCCCAAACTCAAGGAGATTCAACGAGCCAGGGTAGTACCCCAGGCCCCTCATATGCGGCAGTAGCCGCTACTGCGCCTTCCTCCCCCCCTCATGGAGCTGAGGCGGAATGGCAGTCTGCCATGGCCAGGAAGCGCAGGGGGAAGAATAAAAAGGCCCCAACTAAACAGGCCGAGGGCAGCGCCCCGCCTACGCCTCTGCCCAAAAACAAGGGCAAAAGTAAAAATAAAAACAAAAATAAAAAGCCTCCACCGCTTGCCAAACTTCCCCCTAAAAACCCGCGACAAAACGTGGTAGTGGTTAGGCGGACATGTGAGGAAGGAGAGGCTGGTCCTCCAACCCTGACGCAATGGAAGCGCTTATGCGGGGTGTCCCTGCTACGGACCTCCAAGCTCTAAGCGTCCGAGTGCTAGACATCCGCACCGCAGTGGGAGGTGGCGCCGTCATTGTGACGGAAACGCCAGAAATGGCCAAGGCGCTCACGAGCCACATTTCCACAAAAAGGAGTTG
Organism: Pachypeltis micranthus; assembly: GCA_020466155.1. NCBI lineage: Eukaryota > Metazoa > Arthropoda > Insecta > Hemiptera > Miridae > Pachypeltis > Pachypeltis micranthus. The sequence goes on along the minus strand of CM035772.1, from coordinate 1,826,429 downwards.
AAGCTCCAAGCGTCAGCCCCTGGGTCGTTTCCCACGCCTGCTATTGTGCGACGTGCGGACTGACCTTCAAAAGAGGACTTGGCCCAACAAGTTGTTGAGCACAACCCTGCGTTAGGCTTGCAGCCGCAGGACGTCAGGCCTCTCTTCACCAAAAAGCGTGGCAGACAGAAGGATTGGGTGATTGAGGTATCACCCAGCCTATACAAAAAACTAGAGGGGGCAAGGCACCTCCAAATAGCCTGGCAGCGGTGCGCCATACGAAAGTACCAAGCCCCCAGTCAGTGCTACAAATGCCAGCGCTATGGCCACCTGGCAGTAGCCTGCACGAGACCTGTTGTGTGCGCCTGGTGCACTTTGCCACATCTGAGCAAGGAATGCAAGTGTGAGGCTCCCCTTAAGTGTGCCAATTGCGTTGAACGCAAATGCCAACAGATATCACACTCTACACGAGACACGCTGTACCATTCGTCAGCGAGCAATCATCCTGCAGGAGTGACGAGTGGGCTATGAATAAGTTTTAAAATGTTCGAATCCTTCAGCACAAGACAAATAGAAGTTCCCTGGTTATGGCTGAGTTGCTGCAAAGTGCACTCAAGAAACGCTGGAGTGTTCCTGCTATACAGGAACCATACATAGGATCCAAAACTCTTGGTCTGGGATCGCAGGCACGAGTGGTGGCTGGAGCAAGAACGGGAGCCAAGGCAGCAGTAGCCTGCATCGACCCGTCCATTGACATGCTCGCACTCACTCACCTGAACAGCCAGCACTTGGCCGCTGTGCTCATCCGAGCCGGTGGCTTTGAGCTGGTTGTAATATCATTTTACAGGCAATTTGGCGCACCAGTTGCCAACAGCCTTGAACCACTCGAGCGGGCTCTAGCAGGCCTATCAGGACGACCCTGCATAGTCTGTGCCGATGCAAATGCCAGATCACCATTGTGGGGATCCCCAACCCTGGATGGGGCGGGCGAGGCGTATATAGAGCTGCTCACCAGGTACAACTTGGTTGTTGCCAACGACCCCATGACTGAGGCGACCTATGATGGTCCGGGAGGAAGGTCGTGTATAGACGTCACAGCCGTGTCCCACACCCTGCTACTCAAATTGCAGGGTTGGCGAGTCGTACCAGGTGCAACGCAGAGCGATCACATGGTTATTGACTTTGCCATTACGGATGACAACATCCTCTGCAAGGACACGCGTGAAAAGCGATTCCGCACAAAAAATGCTGACTGGCCGCAATTCTTTAGGGTACTGGAAGGTGAACTGCGTGCCGCAGACACCGACCTAATAGTGCAAGCATCCACACCTGAAGAGGTGGACAGCAAAGTGGACACATTTACCACAGCACTGCACTCTGCTGGGCTCTCTGTACTTGGCCAACAGAAGCACAGGGCAATCAAAGTCCCATGGTGGACTGAGGAACTTAATCCCCTCAAGCAAAGTGCAAATAGAGCCAGAAGGATGTACCAAAACACTCGTGACCCTGATGCCAGAGCAACACTCCGAACTGCCTTCATCCAAGAGAAGAAGGCCTTCCACCGCGCCATCAAACGAGCCAAACGACAAGGCTGGCGAAACTTTGTGGAAGCGGAGAGCTCTGAGAACCCCTGGGGCAGACACTACAAGTCCTCCATAGGAAAAGCAAATGTAGAGCAGGTCTTAGCTGCGATGCAAAATGAGTCAGGCTGGGCCTGCAGCATCGAACGTTCACTGGAAACCCTCCTTGAGAAGGCGTTCCCAGATGACCAAGTAGCTCGAGACACTGAAGCCCAGAGGGCAGCAAGGGAGCTGATCATGGACCCTCCGACCGAGCCCGACATCCCACTGTGGACAACAGGCGACCTCGGCAGGGCCCTTGCGACCTTAAAGCCCAACAAATCTCCTGGGCCAGATAAAATAGAAAGCAATATGCTAAGGAAGGCTGAGCGAACGATCTCCAGCGGCCTCCTTAATTTATATAATGACTGTCTGCAGGTCGGACAGTTCCCCACTCAGTGGAAGACTGCGCGTGTTGTCACTCTTCAAAAGGGAGGCGACCGCAATCAGTCAGACCCGCGATCATGGAGACCACTCAGCCTTCTTTCCATATTAGGCAAAACACTAGAAATCTTGATGTTGCAGTCCCTCGAAGGAGTCTTTGGCCGCAACCTCACAGGCAGGCAATACGGGTGTACCAAAGGAAGGTCCACGCAGGATGTCATTGTCGAGATTCGGCGTGTTTCCCTGCTGGCACCGGCTAAGTACGTCGTAGCAGTTCTGATTGACATCAGAGGAGCGTTTGACAACCTTTGGTGGCCAGCGCTCCTTAATGAGCTCAAAGGGAGGGAATCCCCGCAACCTGTACTCGCTCGTCAGAAGCTACCTGACAGACAGAACTGCTACGATCGAAAGTAGGCATGTCTCCGTCCGGAGAAAGATTGAGAAGGGGTGCCCACAGGGCTCGGTCCTAGGACCAGCACTCTGGAATGCCTTCTTCGAAGGTCTTCTCAGGAAACTCATGGAGACTGACTGCGAGCCGTACGCCTATGTGGATGACTTGACTGTGCTGATCTTTGCAGAGTCAGTCCGCCAAATTGAAGAAAAAACCCACCACGTGCTCCGCACTGTCAACCAATGGTGCGAGCACGTCAAGATGCAGGTGGCTGAGGAAAAAACCCAGCTAATCCTCTTGAAGGGGAAAGTGAATAATCCACCCACAATACGCTTTGGCGGCCACAGGCTCCTTCTTGAAAAGCACGTCAAGTATTTAGGAGTGAATATAGGTGAGAGGTGGGGTTTCAACCAACACCTCCAGTCCCTCAAAGGCACTACCATTGCAACGTTCGCCTCACTGCGTGCCATTACTAAGGCCACTTGGGGTGTGTGTTACCACGACACCATCCTCATGTATAAGGCCATCTATTTAGGTGTGATTGGCTACTGCCCCGTTGTCTGGGGTAGCAAACTAACAGTCAATCAAAAGAGAGTATTGGCCCAATCCCAGAGAGCAGCGCTCCGGTGGATCACCAAGGCCTACAAGACTGTATCAACGGAAGCACTCCAGGTGATCACTGGTCAGTTACCAGTTGATTTGGCTGTTGAGTGCATGATTGACAAGTGGAGAGTGAAACGGAGCTTCCCCGCTTTGGGCTGAACTCGTGCGGATCTCACCACAGAACAGAAACTTGCCGCCATCGATGAATGGGCTCTAGAGAAATGGCAAGCGAGATGGGAATCCTCGTGAAAGGGACGTGATACGTATGAGTTCTTCCCCAACATCCGTGAACGTCTTTCTAGAAAATGGGTTGAGCCAGACCACTGGACGAGCCAGTTCCTCACGGGACATGGTGACTTCAATGCGCGGCTCCACTTCTTTTCTCTGAAAGACTCTCCATTATGCACGTCTTGTGCCTCCAGTGCGGAGGAAACAAGAAACCATGTGCTGCTCCACTGTAGTTTTTACAACAGTGAGCGACGGTTGTTGAGAGGGCAAACGAACTTAGCAGCTTTGACTGCTACAAAGGAAGCCTATAACCATTTTGCAAAGTTCGCAAAGAAGGTAATGGCTAAGAAACGTGGTTATAGTTGATCAGTCCTTTTGAAACTTGCCACCCAAGTAAACAGTAAGATTAGGTAGGCACCAGATTAAGAACTACTCCCAGATGGTACGGGATTCCTCAGGTGGTCACCTCCGCGCGGTAACACACGGGCAACAGCTCTCTACGGTGAGACTGGCTAACGACCACATACCTGCCGTAACTCCACAGGTCTGAGTTCGGTGGATGCTGCAGGGGCCGGCCTCTTGCATATTAGCGAAACCGCAACTTCTATGGCTGATATAACCCTCGTCGAGGGTTTAGGTACAGTCATGAAATAAAGAAACAGATCTGTATCTTTCGTGTCGAGTTCGATTTGCAAAAGAACGGCTGATCCGATTGAGCTGGTTCTTTTTTTGTTTTGTTTGTTACTTTTTGTAGACACCAAAATAATGCTATGGGTGATGGGGGGTTTGCATTTTTCTCAAAAACGGCTCTAACGATTTTGATTAAACTTTAAAATTATCTTTTACTAGTCATACTTAACTTTTCTTCTATATACAAGTTATATTGTCATAAAATGCTGATCACAAAATAAAAATGCACTGCGTGCATTTTCCCCCCCTTAAGCTACTTTTCTTCGCTAGGACGCCTCCTTGCATCGGGGCAGTCGGTTCCCTCCAACGATCCTGTTAACTTCTTTAACTCCATCTCCATAGTTCGTGTGTTTCTATTGTAAAGTATTTGTGGGAAATTCGAATAAAACTTTTTAAAAAACGAATCTCACGTTCAACGAATTTATCTGGCGCAGTCAGTAGGACCTCCAAAATTTTGGATTCGGGAAAAAACAAATCACCAAATTCATCGATCTAGTTATTTTCCCGAAGAACCTGTCTGAAAAATCAGAGGCCCGCAATTAAGAAGAATTACAATCAACACGACTCCAAATATCGGCAAATAACACCGAACGTCTTTAACCAGAAGAAACTTTCAAAGAAGCAGGAAATTCACCACCTCCGTTGGAACGACTCGCCCGGGACCGAGAGACCCCCTTCATCTTTCCTGGAAGACAATCCTAGAGACGCAAACTCTGCGAAAAGGACCCTCTTGATGTTCGCTCAACTGGCCTTCACCTTCGCTCTGTAAGTTCTCCACAATAATTTAAAAGGATCTCTCGTCTCGTCAAAACTGCCGTCGACATTTCTTTCATTTCATACGCCCCGTTACCTGGTGAAAGAAACTCGCGCGCTTATTTCTAATTTTAACTATTTTTGTTTTAAATTGATTTTCAACTGTCAAATTCTTTCGTTTAATACCTCCCCCGTACCTGGCGAAAGATTTTGAACAGCAAATCTCAAGAATTTATTTTAATTTTAAATCAAAATCCTTGGAGTTCTTTCGTTTCATACGCCCCGTTACCTGGCGAAAGACTCAAGCGATATTTACAAGAATCTATTTTACATTTCCTTGAAAGTTCTTTCGTTTCATACGCCCCGTTACCTGGCGAAAGACTTCAGCGTAATTACAAGATTCTATTTTTACTTTTCATCCCTTGCAGTTCTTTCGTTTCATACCCCCCGTTACCTGGCGAAAGACTCAAGCGATAAATACAAGAGACAATTTGATTTTAAATCCCTTAGAATTCTTTCGTTTCATACCCCCCGTTACCTGGCGAAAGATTCAAGAGATAAGTTTATTTTGAAGAATTAATTTTGATTTTTAAATTCCTTAGGATTCTTTCGTTTCATACCCCCCGTTAACTGGCGAAAGATCCGAGAGTGAAACTTGTATAAACTTCATTTTATTATAAAAACGTATCTTTTATTACTATCAACTTGTTAATTAATTTACTTTCTTATTGTGTTGTATTTCTATTTGTTTTAAAGTAAGTTAGGAGCCGTTAGTACCCACATTTCAAAGAGTGACTGACCAATCTTGCCAAAATTCCTAAATCACTCAAAAAATTTGTGTTACACACACTAAACAGTAAATTAATTAAAAAACCCGACAACATGAACGCTGAAGAACAAATCGAGCGCGAACGTGCAGCTCTCCAAGAAATTATTGACCAAAGAGTCCAACAACAAGTGCAAACTATTTTAGCCAGTAATTCAAGATTACCTAGGATGCCGGAATTCAAAAGAAAACACTCCGACATGATCCCTACATTCAACGGAAAACCAGAAACACTACAAAGATTTATTTACATGTGCGAAACGCTGGTTGAACGTTTTGTAGATGAACAAGTCCCTGACTCTTTTCAGAATCACGAGGTAATAGGCGCGATTTTGTCTAAAATACAAGGACCAGCTGCCGACCTCATTCAGAGCTATTCTTTTGAAAATTTCGATCAAATCAAAAACGCGTTGATTGAAGGATATACTGACAGGAGAGACTTGTATACACTGTGTCACGACTTGACTGCAATGAGACAGGGAGAAAATGAAAGCCCTTTTTCGTTTCATGAAAAGATAAAAAATATTCTAAATGTAACTCTAGCGTATATAAAGAACCACGTGGAATTAAATAAGCAAAATACACTGATGGAGCACTATGAGAAACTAGCCCTACGAACTCTGACGTTTCACCTCAGAGAACCCCTGGGAAGTCAACTCAGAACGCGCCAACCGGGAAGTTTAGGACAAGCCCTATCATGGATGACGAACGACTACCAAACTTGGTCCAGTCGAAAAAATACGAACCCCCCGAAACCTCAACGAACATTTCATAACTCAACACCGAAATTCAATCGACTACAAACGAATGGAACAAACCAGTTTATACCCCAATATACTCCGAATCAAAACCCAAATCCTAGACCACAATATTCCCCTAACCAAAGTATGACACCTAATGTAAGACCCCCTAATCAAAATTTCAAATCACCAGCACCACCGATGAATAAATTCCCCAACAATAATAGGCCGGGACCTTCCCATCAAAATACAAATAGAAACACCCCAATGTCCTGGCAGACGACTAATCCAAACTTTAATTTCATTTCGGATAACGATCCAGAACCGCAATATAATGAAGAAAATAACGAGAACTTTATAGCCGAGACGGAAAATACTGGAGAGAACTATTTTTAGAGGAGAATCAGGAAACCCTAAATTCGACTTGATGCATCTCAACTCCACCAAACATCCCCTTCCGTACATAATACTTTCCCCTTACAACATCAGAATCCTAGTTGACACAGGAAGCACCAGTAGTTTTATCCATCCCAAATGCATCGAACAGTTTTTCAAGAGTAAAACCGATTTAGATCCTTTCGAAGTAACAACGGCCCACGGGATTACGTACGGAAAATACAGCGCAAAAATCCCTTGTGGAAACCTTTTTGGAATTCGAAATCTAAATCTAAAATTTAAAGTATTCGAATTTCATAAATACTTCGGATTATTATTAGGTATGGACAATCTGAAAATGCTAGGAGCACAAATTGATTTAATCAATAACAAATTAATCACACCGAAAACCGAAATTAAAATAAAATATTTAGACCCCCAAAATTTAACAAGTTCTCCTCGAGATAAAAACCAAGCCAGCTTTCATATTCAACTGAAAATTCCTCCTAGAGCCATCTCAAAAGTAAAAGTTCCAGTCACCCTAAAAGAAGGAGAAGGAGTCATATCTTACCTTCGTGATGGACCAATAGAGATACCCGAATGCCTAGTGAAAGTTGAAAACCACGAATGCTACTTGGGTATCCTAAATCAAAATGAGGAGGAAACCTTGTTTGAACTTAGGTCACCCCTTGAGGTAGATGAGCTAAATTGTAACTATGAAAATTCGAACGAACTTAATTACTACGACACTGACAACTACGTCTTTGATCCTTCAAAACTCAGAACTGATCACATGAATGAAGAAGAAAGGACGGCAATTATCAAATTGGTACACGATTATAAAGACTTGTTCCACGTAGAGGGTAACAAACTGACATCAACCCACAAATTACAACACCACATCAGAACGAAAGATGAAATCCCTGTGTACACCCGCAATTATAGGTACCCTGAAATTTATAAACAAGAAATAAATTCTCAGGTCAGGGAAATGCAAGAACAAGGAATAATAAGAGCGAGTTCCAGCCCTTGGAATAGTCCTCTGTGGGTTGTCCCCAAAAACTGGACGCGTCTGGCAAAAAGAAGTACCGCGTAGTAATCGATTTCAGAGCCTTAAACGCAAAAACTATTGACGACAAGTACCCATTACCTAACATCACCGACCTCTTAGACAAACTTGGAAGGTGTATGTACTTCTCATGCATAGACCTGAAAAGTGGCTTCCACCAAATAAACATGCACCCGGACAGTATGGAGAAAACTGCATTTTCAACAGAACATGGACACTGGGAATTCACCCGTATGCCATTTGGTTTAAAAAATGCTCCTCCGACCTTTCAACGCCTCGTTGACAGCGTCCTCCGTGGTTTGCAAAACGAGATTTGTACCGTCTTCATTGACGATGTGATCGTCTTTAGTACAAGTCTCGAGGAACACATATCTCGCCTAAAGCAGGCCTTCGAACGCATCAGAGAAGCCAATTTAAAAATAAAAATGGACAAAACGGAATTTCTGAAGAGAGTGTGTCTACTTAGGACACTTAATAACTCCCGATGGAGTCAAACCAAACCCCCAAAAAATTGAAGCGATCTCTAAGTATCCGATACCCCGAACGCCAAAACAAATTAAAGGTTTCCTTGGACTTTTAGGATATTATCGTAAATTCATTAAAAACTTTGCCCAAGTTACCAAGCCCCTTACACAATGTTTGAAGAAAGGCGCCGAAATAAATCCCGATAACCCCGAATACAAAGAATGTTTTGAGAAATGCAAAGTTATTCTTACAAACGAACCCATACTTCAGTATCCCGACTTTTCTAAACCGTTCAACGTTACGACTGACGCTAGTAACGTCGCGTTGGGTGCCGTTCTCAGTCAGAATACGAACGGAGGCGACTTACCCATTGCATATGCCAGTCGCACTCTAAATGAACATGAGAAAAATTTAAGTACGATCGAGAAAGAATGCCTAGCTTGTGTGTGGGCAACACATTACTTCCGACCGTATATTTTTGGTAGAAAATTTAAATTATTCACAGACCATAAACCTTTACAATGGCTGTTTTCCTTAAAAGAACCAAACTCAAAATTGTTTCGTTGGAGACTAAAACTGGAAGAGTTCGATTTCGAAATTCAATATAAAAAGGGAACGACTAACTTAAACGCAGACGCTTTATCAAGAGTTGAAATTAATAACCAAGAAAGCGAAGACTATTCCCATTTAATTGATAAAACAATCGATCCAAATACATTTGTTTCCAACAACGACGAAATAGAGGAAATCATCAGAGGATCAACCAACCCTGACGATTTGGATACAAGCATTTGCGAGCAATTGATACAAAGATACTGCGAAAGGTACGGGTCTCCCGAACCTGACGATAACCAATCTTTGATTGTTAATGCAGAAGAGGGATCTACCCTTGAACAAACAGTCCATTCCAACTATCACGGCAATGCTGTAATCGAGATCCCTATATCAGACAGTCCTGTAAACCACTGCTCTAACCAGATCATAATTAGGATCGTTAGTTCTCCCCCAACGAAACCGATCATTTCTAAAATCTTCCAAAATAAAACAAGAATTATGGCAGAGTTTAATAAAGATACATTGGAACAGCAAGTAATAAATTTCGTCAAAGAATATGTGGTTCCAAATGTTAAATACGGGTTATTCTTTACGGAAGATGTTTATGAAGACTTTGTGAGAATCATGACAAAACATTTCAAACATTCGGAAATCAATTTCGTTAAGCATAACACTAAATTGCTAGATGTACCGTGTGAAGACGCAATCGAATCAATAATCAATGATTACCATATTGGCAAAACTAACCACCGAGGCATAGATGAGACATACGAAAAAATAAAACGTAATTATTTTTGGCCAAACATGAAAAACTCTATTCAAAACCATATTAACAAATGTGAAATATGCCTAGCCTGCAAATATGAGAGAAACCCTATTAAAGTTAAATTAAATATTACCCCTACTTCGTCACGTCCTTTCGAAACGCTGCACATGGATAAGTTAACGTTAGAAAATGCTAAATTCTTAACAATTATCGACACTTTCAGTAGGTATGCACAAGCCTATCGACTTAACTCATCCAATAGTATAGATGTTGTTCATGCTTTGATAGACTATTTTTCACACCATGGAACCCCTCAGTTAATTGTAGTTGACAATGGCCCAGAATTCCATAGCACCCTAGTGAAAGAGCTATTAGAATTGCACAAAATCGATATCCACTTCACGTCCTCACAGCACCCGGATTCGAACGGAATTGTAGAGCGTTTTCATTCCACCCTCATTGAGCATGTCAGAATCCTCAACCAGAGAGAAGAATTCAAAAGAGACTCAATCAAAACGAAAGTTAAATATGCACTAGTAGCCTATAATAATTCCATACATTCAGTTCCCAAACTTACACCCTTCGAGATACTGTATGGCCACATAGGTACAGATACCATTTTGGATGCAGACATCAACAAACAAATGACCTCCAATTATATTAGTAACCATAAAGAAAAAATAAAAATCCTCTACGACAAAGTAAAAGAAAGAACTTTAAAACATAAAGAAAACGTAATAGGAAAACGAAATGAAAGCAGGGAAGACTTACCTAACATTCCAGAGCAAGTATTCGTGAAAACGGTACAAAAACAAAGCAAAACTAAACAGAAATATAATAAAGAAACTGTAAAATCGGTTGATCCGAACTTAAAAACAGCACTTATAGAACCCCGACACCACAATACCAAAAGTAAAATTCATCTGTCCAACATCAAACGACCACGAAAGTTACCAGGAACCCATTCAGACATAAGAACTGAACCTGTTGCAGGTCCTTCATGGCAGACGTAACTCGAACCGCTGAGATTAAGAACGTAAGCTCCAACCTTGGGTTGTTACCTATCAAATTAGGAACCGCTAAAACTATCCAATTCTATCATACAATCACCCATTTTTATGACATTAGAGAAATCATAAAACAAACTGAGAATATCAGATCTCATTTCCTTGAAGTACTAGACATTGTAAACACCGATTCAGAAGTTCGAAAAAGAGTGTTCATCCCGTCTCAACTAGTTAACCATTCCATCACCCTTATACAAGAAAAAATCGACAACTCGTTAATCTCAAAAAGAGAAAAAAGAGCAGCACTGTTCAATGGTTTAGGATCAATCATAAAAATAATTACTGGCAACTTAGATGCAAACGATGGAGAGAAAATCAACGAAATTCTTGGAAACCTCCAAAATAAACTGGAAGGATTAGACGAACAAATAAAACACCATTATTCAGTTAGTTACGCCCTTCTAGAAAATTTCAACACCACAGTGGAAAACATCAATCGTAACAACAAAATAATTGAGTCAGAAATTTCCAAATTGAAAGAAATGAGTTCCTTGGAAAGTCACGTCAGGAATGTGGAAACTACTTTGTATCATCATCAAATCATGTTAAACTCAATCTTGGACGTCATGCAAGATATAGAAAATTCTATCACTTTTTGCCGTTTGGGTAAACTTCACCCAAGTATTATTAAGCCCTCTTCGTTGCATCAAGAATTGGACCTATTATCTAAATATTATAAAAACAGAATGTTACAATATAACGGAGAATACCTTTGGGAATTGCAATCCCATATCAAAGTTAAATGTTATATTAGTAAGGAAGAAATTGTTTACTTTATAGACGTCCCAATAGTTTATTCAGAAGACTATGATCTATTTCGCATGCAACCAATACCTACCGTAATTGATGAACGCTATCTTACAGTTACTCCTTCTGTTAACTATGTCTTAGGATCCAGGCATAGGGCAGAAATAAAGTTAATCAAAGACCAATGTGAACAAGGTCTAATTTATCTGTGTCAAAGTCAATCAATAATTACGGCAACCAGCAAATGTGAACAGGAAATATTGTTTGAAGAAACGAGTTCTAATTGCGATTTCATCCCTCTAGAAATAGATGGTAATTATGTCGACCTCATCAACGATATTAGCCAATTCCTCTTAGTCCTTCCAGAAGAAGAACAAATTAAAATAATTTCTGAAAGTGATGCCCAAGTCCATAATTTGAAAGGTATCTATCTCCTTAAACCTGGACAGAACAGAGTTGTGTTTAGGAACCAAACTTTAGTAAGCTCATTTGCGAAAACTAATGGTCAACCATTGTTAGTAAATAATATTACGTTAAATAAGCCTAATAAGGAGATCCCAGATGTAAAATTAAAATTACAAAATTTAATGTTTAACAATGTACCTATTCAACAGTTTAAGCCTTTTCATAATCAACTTGTAAATATTATTACTCCTAGTGTTTGGACTTTAACACTTTATGTGCTATTGATCGCTTTCGTCTCGTATATTATTATTATATATTGTCAAGGAAAAAGGAAGTTAACAGTTTCACAACCTGTATAAAATTTTATTTTCCAGCAATCTACCTTCTCTTTTCTTTTCGAAAATTCTTCCATAATTTTCGATCTTAAGGAGGGAGGAGTTATATTGTCATAAAATGCTGATCACAAAATAAAAATGCACTGCGTGCATTTTTCCCCCCTTAAGCTACTTTTCTTCGCTAGGACGCCTCCTTGCATCGGGGCAGTCGGTTCCCTCCAACGATCCTGTTAACTTCTTTAACTCCATCTCCATAGTTCGTGTGTTTCTATTGTAAAGTATTTGTGGGAAATTCGAATAAAACTTTTAAAAACGAATCTCACGTTCAACGAATTTATCTTACATAATCAATTTCCTACTTACCAGCTAGTAGGAACCGCAGGAGAAATAATTAAAAGTCACAGAGTGCACTAAACGCTACAACTGATACATCTTTTTAACTGTTTATAATAAGTATCACTCACTTCGTGTTTACGTTCAGGATCTTGAAGTGCCTTCAACTGGTACAGACGATCAGCAGGCACAACGTGGCCACGGTCGACTGCATCAACTGCCAACCAAAATAAGTACAGAGCGACCGATTCTTCACCATACAATTGTAATTCAACTTCAGGTTTAAAAATCCATCTTCGAATGCAAAGACACGTAGAACTGGCTGTCGAGTAATTTTGTATATAAATGCTGTGAGGGTATTCGTTTGGTTGAAGTTTTCTCTCTGAAATGCAATCAAGGAAACACCACTTGAGTGAATTTCAAGGCTAATTTTGAGACTAAACACAATTTTTTAACGTTCAACCAGTTTACTTACCGAAATTGTACTCCACAATTTCGAAGAGATAGAAATACTTAGTAGCGTTGCTTGATATGTTAATTTTGTCTACAACTGCATGGTACACATCCTTTGTGGTTGAATTCTTCCTAACAGTCACAGTGACAATTTCTCGATCAGGCATAAGTACTTTCAAGTCTACAGGAGTAGTGTTACCCTACGGAAAAAAAAATCCTTGGTGAATTCAGAAGAAATAATAAGTCATAAAGCTTGATAAAAATAAGAAGTGGCAGCCAAAAGTCACATAAAACCAGAAAATAGTATTTTTGAACTGCAGAAGTGATACGCAATTAGGAGGGCGATGACTGGAACTAAATTCTTATAAGTATTGTTACTAATACCTAACCATGTATTTCTACAACGAAAACTCACATAAAAGTTCAGGAATAGTTATGGTAACTGTCAGAACCTGTGGTAACGCAACTTTCACATTTTGGACAGTTTTCAATAATTGAGCATATAACGTAAAGTGACAGAAGCAGTGGGGCAATTCAGTGTGGAATGGCTTCGTAGAAACGGAAGAATCAGATTCGTTTTCTGGTAGAATTTTTTTCTAGCTGGTGTACTCCCCAGATATTCCTCATCGATAACTTCATCCTTATTCGCCATAAGAAAGCTGTGGAGGTTTTCTAGGCTATCCACCAAAAAGGAACCGACCATTATCACTGAGCACAGTAAAACGCTAATTGCATGGACTAATTGCTTCTTGGAGAACAGATTTCCCAGGTCAAGATAGCATTTTCTAATTGTGGAAGCAAGCTCCCACAAGCCCAGTGGAGTTTTCCAGTTGTTCCCATTGATAAGCTCGACACGTCAATTCCCCTGTGAATTCGTTCCATTCCCCGATTTCGACCAGCTGCAATGCCATTAATGGCGAGGAAACTCGTAACTTCTTTTGACAAAAATGTATTTGAAGAAATTCCGAACAGTGAAAGAGATAAGTCAATTTGTTTACCACTGTAGCCTGATGACATGCCTACTCAACAGATCATACAGGATCTGAAGAACTCCAGGACCAAATAAAGATTCTTCTGCGTCTGGATAGATATTTTCTAATGAGAATTGCTAATGAAAATTGTCTTTTTGTCTACATTTTTGGAAATGGTAATTTTTTTTGGACAAAGTTGGCAGCCTATTTAATAGCTTAGGCCCGATTGCGTTAACCCACTATGACCCCATTTCGGATCGCCTTCAACAGTACTTCATAACTACCAACTAACAAGGTAAGCTGCCTGTACCCCCAGATTATACCTTCTCCAATTAAAAGAAAAAAAAAGTTTTTCTTTAATTTGTGAACAGTCCACTTGCCTTCACCACTTCTTAGCGGCAACCCATTACTCCTGTGGTGGGGCAATGAGGAATGCCTTCAAACTGGTGAATGTGGGAGGGTTGGGTAGATGTACAGGCAGGGGCAGGTGACAATGAGCTTCGGATTCGGGAAACAGGACCACTAACGCCCTCTTCCATGGCAGTGGGAAGTATTCCATAGCCAGGCATTGGTTGAGATCAGTGGCCCTTTGGCCAGGGTGCCTGCTGGTAGGACGCTCCATAGGTCCTTCAAAGACCTTGTGGGGGAGCCTGACTGTGTGGCTCAGCTGTCCCTGGTACCATGTCTGGGCCTGGAGAAGCAGGACAGCGTATGAACCCCCAGAGTCCTTCATCCTTCAAGAGTGGGGAGGGGAAGGGAGAGAGGGAGAATGAATGAATGACGCTTAGTGCCACCAGGTGGGTGTTGTAGACCCTGATGGATGCTTTTAGCGGGAGGCCTGTGAGTAGGTGTTTAGAACTAATCTTCGCTCCAACCTCGATGAAGCCCGTTCCTGAACCCACCAGTCTGTCTTTTGCCGAAACCCTCAACGGTCGTCTGCCGAATTCTCATATTGCAAACTGGGTCATCAGTATCCCACGTTTCCCGTTTTTCTATACTTCACTTACCCAGTCTACTACCCTCAATCTCTCTTTCTCTCTCTATTGGAACCCTTCATCAGCCAGAGATTATCAGCAGTCCTACTAAAAGTCTTCTACTTCTTGGAAAGCCTGATCTTCCAGCCATCTCGGGGACCCCCGATGTTGTCGCACTCATCTTTCGTTTGCCAACTTCTCTCCGTCTGTCCATTTCGCCACCACCTGGTCAGAACGTTCCCTTTATTTATCATTTGTTCAAACTTTTCTCGTTAATATAATTCTATTATTTTGTCTGAGTAGGGAAAATAGGTTTCATTTTTCTTTTTGTGTTTCAACCCTTTTTCAAGCTCAGTACATTTTTTGGTAGCAGAGTGTGGTTATGTAAATTCAACTAATATCAAGTCTAATTAATTTTTCCGAGTGAATAATAAATTCACACATTACCGGAAGTTATTAACTTATCTCAGTTGGCAAAATTGTTTCTATATTTCCGAGGTTGCATTCATCATTTGTTGAAATTTCTCTTACATCGTACCAGGTGAATTCTACTTACCCTTTTTCGAATTTCGACCTCCATTTCAAATTCTCAGTTAATGCTCATTCTCTAACAAAATGGCGGAAAGTGTTAAAGCGACCATAAGAACTCTAAGACGCAAACTGGTTTCATCTTCAAATGAAGCAGTGACTACTGGTCGAAGTTGTCTCAGTTCTTTAACAGATGATCGGAAGGCCCTAGCATTTAAAGGGCTTTTCCGGTGTCTTGAAAATTATTACACCAAATTTGAGAGTACTTGGGAACAATAGAGGATGTAGTAGCTGGTATTGATCAGGGTGAGGTTCTTTTCCCTACCAAGGAGGACTTGGAACTCCACAAAAACACCGAACGATACTATCGAGAGGCTCACATCGCATTTGAAACCATTCTCAAGCAAGAGAGGGTCGCAATCTCGACTCCTACTAATCCGCCTACTCCAGCCAATGTCACTTTGAGTGATATGCGCCTCTCTTCCAATTTGCCTAGTATCTCTCTTCCTAAATTTGACGGTCACTATGCAGCCTGGCCTAAATTTTGAGACACTTTTACGTCACTTGTGGATCGAGAATCCAATTTATCTTCTTTAGAAAAATTCCACTACCTTACCCTCTCATTAACTGGAAATGCTGCTTCGGTGATCAGCCATTTGTCTCTCTCTGAAAACTGTTATAAACTCGCCTGGAAAGCTTTGGTAGACGTTTATGATAACAAACGCTTGCCTGCCAATGCTTATTTAAACCAGGTGTTGCAGTATAAACCCTTACAAGGAAAGCCTAACGTCAAATCTCTGATTACATTCTTGTCCAAAATTGCTGACAACATTTCTGCCTTCAAACTACTTCAAATTCCAAATTCTTCTGAGTTCATTCTGTTCTATTTAGCATTTAGATGTTTAGGTCCCTTCACAAAGGAGTCTTTCGAACTCGCCAACCAAGATTCGGAATTCCCCACATTTGAACAGTTGATTCATACGTACGAGGAAGATGCACAGCTCTTCAGCTATCTGAAGGCCATCAGGGGTTGGATACTCCTTCCACATCTAATCACAGGTTTTCTGAGCCTAAAATGAGACATGCCAAGTTCTCTGATTCCAAATCTAGACTTACTCTTCTGTCTAGCAATTCAAATGCGGAGGATAAGGCCAAGCCGGGCGATAAACAAATTCAGGTTAAATGTGTTTTTTGTAGTTCGTACCATTCGATTGTTAGCTGCCCGTTGTTTTACTCTCTTACCCCTACAGAAAGAGAGCTCAAACTGCGAAACTGGAATGGATGCCATAACTGTTTAAACTTTAGGCACACCACTGACAAATGTTAATCTAAATGGCGTTGTCGCTTTTGCACAGTTCAGCACCATTCCCTTTTACACCAGCACACTCAGATGGCTGTGCCACCTTCTGGTACTCCATTTCCCTCCACCTCAGCATCAACCTCTTCCATCTCAGCATTGGCATCAGCGCAACGTGGTGACAATGATATGCCCGTTGTTTTAGGAACAGTTCTTGACGACCTGAAAGACGGGCGAGGCCCATTTCAGAAATTTTGAGGGGTTGTAGACAGTTGCAGTCAGAAATCGTATCTTACTATGCGATGTGTTAAAAAATTAGGTCTGGATTTCTGAGACACAGCATCCAGACAGATGACACTGATGAAACTGGACGCTACATAGTGCGTCTTCCATTCAAGGAGAAGTTACCTGATGCACAGTCGCCTTTTTTCATCGCCAAACAACGGCTAGTTGCCCTTGAAATAAAGTTGGAGAAACAACCCAAACTCTTTGCACAATATCACGATTTTATGCAAGAGTATTTAGATCTACGCCACATGGAACCAACTTCTGGGCCTTCTAAATTCTTGATACCACACCATTGTGTTTCCAAAGTCGACAGGGGTCAAGTATAACTTTGGGTTGTTTTTAATGCCTCTGTGACAACCCCCCTTGGCTCTTTGAATGACCATCTGTTTGTTGGTCCACCTTGACAAAAGGATGTGAGAAACATACTGTTGAACTTTCGTTCACATGTAATCGTGTTTGTGACTGATGTGGTAAAGATGTATCGGCAGACACTGATCCACCCAGAAGATCGCCAATACCAACATATCTTATGGCGCTTTGATTCTGGTAGAGCTATCCAAACCTACGAGCTGAGCACTGTAACTTATGGATTGTCATGCTCCCCATTTTTAACTCTTCAAACTCTCGAACAACTTCGATGCGACGAAGGCCATCAATTTCCCTTTGCCTCTCAAGTCCTTTTGAGAGACCTTTATGTGGACGACTTCGTCACAAGTGCTGCAACTGTAGAAACTGTTCGTGAGCTGCAACAACAACTTATCGCATTGATGCAAAAGGGAGGTTTCACTTTGGGAAAATGGGCGAGTAATCGAGCAGAACTCTTAGAGGGTATTGCTATGGCATCATAAGACAGAACCAGCGTTTCCTGGGACAATAGAGAGGACTCCAGCATTAAGGTATTGGGTCTTAAATGGGAATCATTCGATGACTATTTCTCGTTTACC
Organism: Pachypeltis micranthus; assembly: GCA_020466155.1. NCBI lineage: Eukaryota > Metazoa > Arthropoda > Insecta > Hemiptera > Miridae > Pachypeltis > Pachypeltis micranthus. The sequence goes on along the minus strand of CM035772.1, from coordinate 1,808,644 downwards.
TTTCAATTGCCCAGTCCTACCATGTCCAAGAGGGGAATCTTATCGACGGTCGTGCGGATTTTCGATCCACTGGGTTTCCTTTCCCCAGTTACTATGCTATTGAAAAGCTTCATCTAAAGTTTATGGAAACTTGGGCTTGACTGGGACGATGAAATTCCTTCCACTTTGGCGACTCAGTGGCAGTCAGCAGTCTGAATTAAAAATTCCACGTGATGTAACATGCACTGGAAGTTACAAATATTCAATTGTGGGATTTTGTGATGCGTCTCAGAGTGGTTACTGTGCTATAATATACATTAGAGTCGTGGCAAGCGGAAATGTTTCTGCTCATCTTCTCACCGCTAAAGCCAAACTAGCCCCTACAAAAATCAACACTATCCCTCGCTTGGAGCTTGGTAGTGCTTACCTTCTGGCTAGACTATATTCTTCTATATCCAAATGTCTACAACCTTCCCCACCCAGCCCACCAAGATTTTTTATCGATTCCATGATTGTTGTTCGACGCAAAGCGCCGAATTTGTCAGAGTCAATGAACTCGGACTTCCCCGCGTCACTGTCATCGACCCCTAATTGTCTCCAACCATTTTAATACCTGCCCCTGCGGGAATCCCTCAGCCACGGGCCCCCAACCCCTTTTCTAGGTTTTCCCTTTCCTTACTTCTTTCTCCCAATTTCATTATCCTATCGACGACAGAGCACCTCCAAATCATTCTGCTTCCAACTTCCACCACAGTAACTTCTCACTCTCTCTCTATCGGTTGCCCACGCCAGTTCCGCGTTCTGAGTACTTCCCTTGTGTCGCCCATTTGTACCTCAATTTCAATTCTACTCAACACATTTCCGTACACAGTATAATACAGTCCTCCTCACGCTCACCGAGTTTCAGTTCTCATTGGAATCCTCAGCACCCCCTCTCTTGCAGCTAACATTTGGTCCTCCGGGCCGGATTTCGTTAACGTTTCGAGCATCCAGGACCGAACGTTAACGCCACGACGCCCTACTCGTTTCAAGCGGCGAAAGAAGCGAAACGATAATCGTGTCTGCGCCTTCTCGTCTTCCGACGCCCGCTGCAACTCCTGTCTCTTCCACCCGCGTCAACATCGAAACTTACAACCATCCGTTGTGACAACTCACCACCGCCACTGTCGCTCGCCGCCCCCCTGACGATCTCTTCGCTGGGCTCATCACTAAATCGTCCCGTCACTCAAGCGCCAATTAGCTGCTCGCATCGGCCCCATCCTTGCGAACTTCCAACCACCTTTATCCAATTGAAGCCCCACAACACTCGCAATGGTCGCATCGCCGCTGGTCAGCCGTCTACGTCTGCTTCTTCCAACTTCAGATCGCCGCCGACCAATGTAACACAAGGTAAGTCTCGGAATAGCGTGAACTGGCTTCTCATAGTAAATTATAGGAGCGAGTCTTCAGCTCCTCCTCTTCAGAGGCAGCCCTCAGCTCCTCCTGGTTCCCGCTTTTATCTATGCAACCCGCAAACCATTTTCTCCCAAGTCACTAACCCACATTAAAGTTCCACACAGCCCAAGCTCAAATCGTTTCTACAAGGCCCTCACAACAAACCCTTCCTCTCAGCTCTGTCCTATAACCCACATTCCAAGTGTTGTCACCAAGCCCAACGTTCTGAACTCAATCATTCGCCTATACCCTCCTATGTCTCTCTTCCTCTTCTGTTTTTCTGCTTCTGCAACTCCATTTAGCCCTCATCATTAGCACCCTATCCCCAACGCCCTTTGTATCTATCACGCCTCAGCTCCTCTCATATCCTCATTCAAATCACACAACCCACAGCCATTTCCCTACATGTGCATCCACACCCCACACAGAACAAAAAGCATTGTATTGGTGTTTCGAGGTCTCTCAACACAAACATTTGCTCTCAGAACCTCGTGCCCACATTCCAAAGTTTAGGTGCTGTCACCAAGCCCCCTTTGACCATCTCACTAAATTCACATAGATTATCTACACCTATTTTTGTCTCATCCTTCTACCTGGATTTCCGCCTCTACGACTCAACTCAGCCCTCATTCATAGTACCCCATGCCCCAACGCCCTTTAGGTTTTCACATCCTACTTATCTAAACCCCAACTGTTGTACCCTACCACAGCCCACACCATCTTACCCTAACATTCAGTTCTCAATGCTACACCAGCACAGCTTCCTCTACTCTTCATACCTTCCACACCTGATCATCCCAAAATTCAAGTGCCATCTCCAAGGCCCCTTTGACCACCTTACTACATTCACATAGTTTACTTACACTTCCTTTCGTCTCATCCTCCTTCTTGTTTTTCTGTTCCATAACTAAGCGTCGTCCTGATCACTAGTTCCCATGCCCCAACGCCATTTGTGTCTTTACATCCCACTTCTCCAAACCCTAACTGTAGTTTTCCTAAACCATTTCCGTTTCTTCCTCCTAACCATTTCTCTCAGTACAATTTCACTCAGCTCGCACCCTTACTTACCAGTGCAAACCTCAAAATGCCTTATGCCCTCACATCCTGTTTCTCTTGCACCCTGTCAGCTTGACTCACCTCCCACCTTACTCACTGCTCTATCCTAGCAGCATTTCTTACCTTCTCGACCTCAGAATTGTAATCGTCCATCTTATCATTGAGCACTAACCCAGGACAGCACTAGGTCTCGCCTCTTAATCCCATGCCCTACATCATACACTTTACTCACTGCACATGCCTTTTTGCACCACTCCACACCATTTTTCCTTCTCACTGCCCCTGTATGCCAGCCCTTTTGCACGACCTCAGTAAGCTCCTTCAACTTTCACCACACCTCACTGTAACGGCCCTTACCGCCCCTTTCAATGTGCATTCCCCCTATTTACCCAATGCTGTGTGCATTCTCATACATGCACTAGCCCCACCTGCAGCACCCAAACATGCACTAGCCCCACCTGCAGCACCCAAACATGCACTAGCGCCACCTGCACCACCCAAACATGTCTTCCTCCCTATTTGCACTACCCAAGCGTGTCTTCCTCCCTGTTGGACCACCCCCAGCGTGCCTTTCTCCTTCTTGCACCACCACAGTGTGCCTTTCTCCCTCTTTGCACCACCCAGTGTGCCTTCCTCCTATTTGCATCACCCCAGTGTGCCTTCCTCCCACTTGCATCACTCCAGCATGCCTTCCTCCTACTTGCACCACCCAGTGTGCCTTTCTCTCTCTTGCACCACCCCAGCGTGCCTTCGTGTCCCTCTTGCACCACCCCAGCGTGCCTTCGTCCCTCTTGCACCACCCCAGCGTGCCTTCCTCCCTCTTGCACCACCCCAGCGTGTCTTCCTCCCTGTTGCACCACCCCAGCGTGCCTTTCTCCTTCTTGCACCACCACAGTGTGCCTTTCTCCCTCTTGCACCACCCCAGTGTGCCTTTCTCTCTCTTGCACCACCCCAGTGTGCCTTCCTCCCACTTGCATCACCCCAGCATGCCTTCCTCCCACTTGCACCACCCCAGTGTGCCTTTCTCTCTCTTGCACCACCCCAGCGTGCCTTCGTCCCTCTTGCACCACCCCAGCGTGCCTTGAGTCCCTCTTGCACCACCCCAGTGTGCCTTCCTCCCTATTTGCATCACCCAGTGTGCCTTCCCCTCCCACTTGCATCACTCCAGCATGCCTTCCTCCCACTTGCACCACCCCAGTGTGCCTTTCTCTCTCTTGCACCACCCAGTGTGCCTTCGTCCCTCTTGCACCACCCAGTGTGCCTTCCTCCCCTATTTGCATCACCTCAGTGTGCCTTCCTCCCACTTGCATCACTCCAGCATGCCTTCCTCCCCACTTGCACCACCCCAGTGTGCCTTTCTCTCTCTTGCACCACCCAGCGTGCCTTCGTCCCTCTTGCACCACCCCAGCGTGCCTTCGTCCCTCTTGCACCACCCCAGCGTGCCTTCCTCCCCTCTTGCACCACCCCAGCGTGCCTTCCTCCCTCTTGCACCACCCAGCGTGCCTTCCACCCTCTTGCACCACCCCAGAGTGCCTTCCCTCCCTCTTGTACCACCCCAGAGTGCCTTCCTCCCTCTTGTACCACCCCAATGTGCCTTTCTCTCTCTTGCACCACCCAAACATGTCTTCCTCCCCTATTTGCACTACCCAAGCGTGTCTTCCTCCCTCTTGCACCACCCCAGCGTGCCTTCGTCCCTCTTGCACCACCTCAATGTGCCTTTCTCCCTCTTGCACCACCCAGCGTGCCTTCCTCCCTCTTGCACCACCCCAGCGTGCCTTCCTCCTCTCTCTTGCACCACCCCAGCGTGCCTTCCTCCCTCTTGCACCACCCCAGCGTGCCTTCCCCCTCTTGCACCACCCCCAGAGTGCCTTCCTCCGTCACATGAAACACCCCAGCATGCCTTCCTCCCTACTTGCAACACCCCAGCATGCCTTCCCTACTCACCTCTCCCTAGTATGCCTTCCGCCATCTCCCCACCTTAGTGGCCCACACCTTAAACCTCTTTATGCCTTCCGCCATCTCCCACCTTAGTGGCCCACACCTTAAACCTCTTTATGCCTTCCCCCATCTCCCACCTTAGTGGCCCACACCTTAAACCTCTTTTATGCCTGTGCTGTCCTACTCTCCTTTAGTTCTCCTTGCACCACCTCCTGTGCTTCCTCATGAGATCACTCATTCATCCTCATTTTGCACCACCCAGCACTCTGTTGTCCTGCTCAATTCACTACCACATCATTGTCTCACACTCAATCACCTCATCTCTCTGTGCTCATCAGGCAGCCCAACCTAGCCACATCCTCCAGCGCGCTCAGCCCTCATTAGCCCTCATGAGTCCTCACTCACGATCATTACCACATACAACTGTAACCCCACTTCAAGGGTTATCCTGCTGCCCGCAGCTGGGGTATGTTCGACGCAAAGCGCCGAATTTGTCAGGAGTCAATGAACTCGGACTTCCCGCGTCACTGTCATCGACCCTAATTGTCTCCAACCATTTTAATACCTGCCCCTGCGTAATCCCTCAGCCACGGGCCCCCAGCCCCCTTTTCTAGGTTTTCCCCTTTCCTTACTTCTTTCTCCCAATTTCATTATCCTATCGACGACAGAGCACCTCCAAATCATTCTGCTTCCAACTTCCACCACAGTAACTTCTCACTCTCTCTCTATCGGTTGCCCACGCCAGTTCCGCGTTCTGAGTACTTCCCTTGTGTCGCCCATTTGTACCTCAATTTCAATTCTACTCAACACATTTCCGTACACAGTATAATACAGTCCTCCTCACGCTCACCGAGTTTCAGTTCTCATTGGAATCCTCAGCACCCCCATTCTTGCAGCTAACAATTGTATTGGACTGGTTACAGACTCCATCATACAAAATGAAAACATTCGTGGCCAGGCTTTTGCCCCCATGATTGCGTGACTAATTTACCAGAGCTTTGACACGTATGCTCTCTTAGGCATCAGTCGTCAGGATCGACTTGGATGTCGAAAATTTCCTCCTATTCGAAACTCATCCGTATAGCCACCTATTCAAGACAAGCCCTTTTGTTTTTGAATAAATTACCTATTCCTTCGCCTAAAGTCATAAGTTCATTGAATACACAAGGCTGAATTCTTCTGTATTAAGATTATTCAATCTCATTACTTCTTTTGTGACCAACCTCCCAATCAGGACAGTATACCCACGAAATTTGACAGTCTACAACCCTTTGTGGATTCAAACTGGGGTTGTAGGGGTTGGTGGACGCCTTTCCAACTCAACATTCCCGTGTATAGAAAACATCCTATTCTCTTACCACCAGACGCCCACTTTACGTTATTGCTGATAGATTATTATCACACTATTTTCTTGCACCCAGGACCCAGCTTATTGAATACTCGATTTTGGATCCCTCATTCGGTATCGCTGTTTTCGATGTTTAAGGTGTTACAAATTAAGAGCGAAGCTCCTCTCATGTGGGACCTGCCTGAGTATCGAGTTATAGGAGGTCGTGCCTTCATTCATGTAGGAGCAGATTTTGCAGGGCCATTCAACACTAAAGAATCCCTAAGGCGAAAGTCTCCAATATCGAAATCTTATCTTTGTCTATTTGTCTGTATTACGACCAAGGCTCTACATTTAGAATCTGTTTCAAACCTAAGCCTAAGAGGCTGAGTCAACTCAGAGTTGATTTATGAATTTGGACAAGTAGGTTACCATGCCCAAAAATCTTTGGAGTTCAATGAGGTTCTCTGGTATTTTGAATCTTTCCAAACTCACCACTTTCTCTGGGTCGGTCTCTATCCCATTTCCCGTTATTACATGTCCTAGAAAAAGCACCTTAGGTGTGTTGAAAATACATTTATCAGGATTCAGTTTTGGTCCTGCTTTTTTCAGAGTGCTTGAGTAATAATTTCCAATTCTTCTTTGTTTTTTGCATGACACAGAATGTCAACCATGGCTACTTCCACGCCTTTTTTCCACCAATCAGTGTCGACATCCAAGCCTGGAACACTTCTGGGGCTGGGGGTAACCCGAACGGAAGTCTGAGCGTTCGATAGCGGCCCCGTGGTGTTGAAAATGATAGAGAATTCGACGTTTGGCGGGAGACCTTGATTTGCCAAAACCCGCAGACACAATCCAATTTGGAATAAATTGTGGAACCGTGAAGTTTTGGGGCCACGTTGATAGTTTGCAATGGGTATTGCCGGCGCTTTATGTTTTTGTTCACCTCTGTAAGGTTTATGCAGATTCGTGGCTTTTATTTTTCCACATGACCACCATGGGGTAAATGGCTGGGGCGGGCTCATCCATAGGCTCTATGATTTTATTTTCGACCATTCTGTCCAATTCTTTTTTCACCTCACCCCGAATGGAGAACGGAATTTTCCGTGGAGGATAGATTTTAAAATTTGGATTGTCTATAAGGTCAATATCATACTCGAATTGTTTGAGTTTTGCCTATGCCTGTAAAAAGATCCTTGTCCCGCTTCAGTTCTTCAACTCTTTTCACCAATCCCAGTTGCTCACATGATTTATTACCCAATATGCAACTATGTCTGGATGCGACAACTATAACATTCAATTTCGTCGAATACCCATTTTTGGTTTTTATGGGCACTTCGGTTTCACCCAACACAGGCGTAGTATCATGACTATATGAAATGAGCGATTTCACGACCGATTTATTCACACGAAGCTTACATTTATTTACTTCTTTGGTCGTGATTATGTTGCACTGGGCTCCTGTATCCAACTTGAAGACTACCGAGTAATTTCCCGGAAAAATGATGGGTTACTTCCAATCTGATTCGTGGGACCTCGCCTTTTATACTGATCCAACATATAGGTCCATTGTTGAGCCTTATTCGTCTAATGATTTCTCACATGTTTTTACTGATCTTGAGAAACAAAATTTATCAAAATGACCTCTGAAACGGCACTTTGAACACTTGTGTTTATAAGCTGGGCATGACCAGCGACTGTGTTCGGTTCCACACCACCGACAATGAAATGTCTCCTTTTTTGAGTTTTGTTTTGACATTTTATGTCTTTACTTTGCTACATAAACTCGAAAATATAACGCGGGATATGTAACGGAGAAGCGTCCACGAAATATCGAATGGTTGAAGTGTAACGCTCGGTAACGTCTGTTACAAAATCTAACGCTTGGTAACATCACACGTTTTAATAACCTCAGTGACCAAGTGATGATGTCGTTTGCAATTGACGCGGCCATTAATATATCGAAACACAACAATCAAACGTAGTTATCATTGCATAAAAACAAAAATGGAAGACAAAATGTCCCTAGTGGTTGCGTACTTGTACGAAAGCTTCTTATGTCTTATCAATGCGTCGTTTCTTTTGACGACACCACACCAAATCACCATCTCGTAGAACTACCTTCGCCAATTTACTTTACGTTAGCTGAAAAGGGGAAATAACTCCATGGTTCACACAAAATTCATTTTTCGTAAGGAGATTGGTAACAGCGCTGAACCCCCTTTCCACTAGGTATGACGATGGAAAAGAAATTAAAAATTTCCTCGCTATATTCCATAATACGGGATAAGTAACGGGTATGTTTTACATTTCCCCCGGTCAAACTCTCGCTAGCTAACTGTTAGTCAATTGGCGATTGATGAACACGATCCGAGCTCTAGTATTTTAATTTCCTTTCCATCGTCATACCTAGTGGAAAGGGGGTTCAGCGCTGTTACCAATCTCCTAACGAAAAATGTTTTATCATTTTTCAATTTTTTGTTCTTGATTTGTTTTTTGTTAATTGTATTAATTTCCACCAGATCTTACCTTATGCCAGTCATTTACTTGCTTGCTAATTCCGCCACTCTACGAGCTGAAACTGCTTTGTCATAGTCAAGTTTTACTGTCGACAGGAATGATTTCCTGACTTCATCATCTAAAATGCCAACAACTATTTTGTCACAGAGAAACTCGTCTCTAAGGGTCCCATATTGACATTTATTTGCATGATTAATCGCCTCGCTGAGGAATTCGTCAAAGGGTTCATTCTGAATAATAACCCTATGTTTTCGGTCACGACAAATTTTTTACAACCCCCCCCCCCCCTCTCCAAAATTTGATACTTTACGTTTCAAGACATACGGATTCCACATCTGCAATGTCCGTCCGCCATCTGGGCCGTTTTGTGCCTTTAACGTAAAAATCCGTTCTTTCGCACAAAAATCCCATTTGGTACCTAGTTGTGCCCGCCATCTCGGCAATCCGATCGGACGAAGCCCATGGTTGTTAGGGACAAAAAACGGTTTAAAAAAATAACAAAACGCAGTATAATCGCAAATACGCCGTGTTTCGTATTGTTTTCAAGGTATTTTTACATCCTGGGTCGAATGGAATGAGTATTAGACGTGTACAACTGCGTGTAGGGAAATTACAGTAATTATTAGAGTCTACTAATTGAAAGAACTCGCGGGAACTACAGCGGAAGTCAACGTTTCGTCGTTAGTACTCTCTCCCTCCCTCCCGTCTCATCTAAACTACCCGCCCATTCGACTTGCAACGCCCGCTCGCCTTGCAACGTTGTGTCAATTGCCGAGGGTTCGCTGGAAGTCCCCGTCCCGATTTCCCCGACTCTTTTTGCTCGATGGGGCGGAGGAAGGTTAGGGCCAATGAGCTGGCACTTCCTCCGCACACCCCTACATCGGATCATAAATGCCTACAGATGTTTGCGGGCTCTTGGCGCCGGGGGAATATTTAGTTTCCATAGTTCCATAGTAGTCAGGTCATGTTTTGTATGGTTTACTAGTATTGTTCGATGCTGAATCGAATGGAATGGATCTCGGAGCAGTAATATTAGGTCAAGCTCTTCATGAGAATAATAAACCGTTGTGTAATAATTTGCAGGGTTTTTTTGTGATCAGCGGTTGAACAATAAACGCTCATAGGTTTTGTTTACCTTGGGCAGGAAATAGCTGTCGAACAATGTTTTGATATGTTTTATCGATTTCTTCTGCTCGTCAGTGAGTTTGAACGTCTTGTATATCGTGATTGCCTCTGTCCCCAACACCGTCATGAAAGTTGTTGCGGGCTCTTCTTGCTAAGGTTAATCGCTTCGGCGTACCAGTCAAACGATTGAACCCATTCTTCCCACTGATCTTTTGCTGACATTTTGCTTATCCACAAATTTGAATGGCGGCAGAGGGCGAAGATTTACTGCATCATCGCCATTGTCCATCATATCGTAGAATCCCTCGAGTCTTGTCCCAAACCACAACTCTTCAAAGGGGCTTGGACAGGACAAACTGCTGCGCGTTTGAACAGGAATTTCTACTACTTACAAGGAAACTGTCTTGCAAATAAATGAAACTCACTCACGATCCGTGGTCGTACCTTCGTTCATATAGGAGTAGATTTTGCAGGGCCATTCAACACTACAGAATCCCTAAGGCGAAAGTCTCCAATATCGAAATCTTATCTTTGTCTATTTGTCTGTACTACGACCAAGGCTCTACATTTAGAATCTGTTTCAAACCTAACTGTAAACCTAATTGACAAATAGGGAAGCTAGGTTTTAATTAAAATGGAGTATTAACGAATGGGTGCTATATTCATACCATAAAATTTGAATAATAATATTATAACATAACTGTAACCTTCTCGGTAGGTAATCGTAAAGGAATAAGAGTCTCTTCTTCATGACGCCACAGTAGTCCGTACCTACTAGTTCCGTCACAAAGGGTATCAATTTGTTAAAAATACAAGCACAAATAGCTATAACACACAACGGACCAATCAGGGACTAAACTTGAGCCCAGTACTATACGAAGAATTATCAAAAGAAAAGGATAAATTCCAACGTAAGCGCAAGGTGCTCATGTGGGGAAATAGAAACAGCGAATCCTCCTTAGAGAGTATTCATTATGGTTTGGCACTACAATTGACAAATTAGGTGAGCGAATGCTGCATAATACAAATGTGTGAGGAATGGAGGGGAACGGTTGATTCCAGTATCCCTTCTATAGAAGCCAAGCCAACTCCCACTAACTCCTGGGAGATAGGAAATGGGCATTCGACGGCCATGACTTCAGTCATTGTTCCCTCGGCATTCTTGTGCCATGTTATCTTATTATTCTCATACTCTTTCTGTATGTGTCCATGTACTAAACAGCAATTGTTGTAACTCCTATCTCAAATCTGTAACCCATTTTTGAAATTTTGTCCTACAGTTATACAGGGAGGGGTTACATGATGTACTTCTGCTGACTTGCGACTTTTCAGCTGCATCATTGGGCTTATAACATCCTCTCATTATCCTTCGCTCCTCATTCTCTGTCTATACTCGATGATGTACATTACTCTGCAGGTTTTAATTATAGATACTCTTTTGGTTTATTATTCATTCTGAATAATAACCTTATGTTTTCGGTCACGAAAAATTTTTTACAACCCCCCCTCAAAATTTGATACTTTACGTTTCAAGACTTGGAGATTCCAAATTTGCAATGTCCGTCCGCCGTCCGGGCCGTTTTGTGCCTTTAACGTGGTCTAAAAAATTCGTTCTTTCGCACAAAAATCCCATTTGGGATCTAGTTGTGCCTGCCATCTCGGCAATCTGATCGGACGAAGCCCGTGGTTGTAATGGGCAAAAAACGGTTAAAAAAATTAACGAAACGCAGTACAACGCGGGAACTAAAGCGGAAGTCAACGTTTCGTCGTTTGAACTCCCTCCCTCCCCGCCCGGCTCATCAAAAAACCTGCTCGCTCCCCTCCCAACGACGCTGGGGATGGGGGGAGCAGTAATACTAGGTCAAGCTGTTCATGAGAATAATAAACCATTGTGTAATAATTTGCAGGGTTTTCGTTATCAACTGCGCTGAAATGTTACTGGAATCTTCAACAAACACCCTGCAAATTATTACACAATGGTTTATTATTCTCATCAACACCTTGACCTACTCCCCCATCCCATTCGATTCAGCATCGAATACTAGTAAACCACACGGAACATGTCCCGGCTATAATGGAACTCACGGAAACAAAACGTCTGATGATTTTGCTCCGTCGTCGGGAAATTGGAACGGAGCGCTCGAGAAGCTTAACCTGTTCAGAGGCGAAAGGAGTTGAGTGGCGGCATCGTTGGGAGGCGAGCGGGTTTTTTAATGAGACAGGCGGGGAGGGAGGGAGTTCAAACGACGAAACGTTGACTTCCGCATTAGTTCCCGCGTTGTACTGCGTTTCGTTAATTTTTTTAACCGTTTTTTGCCCATTACAACCACTGGCTTCGTCCAATCGGATTGCCGAGACGACAGGCACAACTAGATCCCAAATGGGATTTTTGTGCAAAAGAACGAATTTTTTAGACCACGTTAAAGGCACAAAATGGCCCGGATGGCGGACGGACATTGCAAATTTGGAATCTCCAAGTCTTGAAACGTAAAGTATCAAATTTTGCGGGAGGGTTGTAAAAACTTTTTCGTGACCGAAAACATAGGGTTATTATTCAGAATGAATAATAAACCAAAACTGTGCTACAATCGATTTTCGTGGAAAAGTTTGATTATTTATTGTGCTGCTCTTTTCTTTTTTCCACAAACGGGAATTTTACGGTATACTTGTAGTTCCCTCATTGAGAGCTGTCGATATAAAAACTTTGATCAAATAAAATTGTTAGAGCCGTTTTTGAGAAACAAAAATTTGGTGTTTTGATCACTATGATAACTATAGTTAGTTTTTGACAGATTTTACACACACTCTTATTTTGGCGTCCCATGGTGACCTGCGAGCTACATATTAAGTTTGAGCTTATGCGGCTCAGCCGTTTTTCTCGCGATTGCGTTCACAGACACACAGACCGTTTTCCAAAATAGTGTTTTCGAACTAGGTAGGGTCTGAAACGTAAAGATCTCAAGAGAACTCAAAAAAAACATTTCCCAGCCAATTACGTAACTTTCCTTTCTACTTCGCAGAGCCAAGGAAAATAAAAACGGCGAAGACTGATGTTATGTTGATGCTCAGCAGAATTACCAGGTGCCTGCATAAGGCCCCGTAGCTATAAGAAACTAAAGCAGTTAAAATTCTTTGGAACGTTTGGTGAGAAACCAATTAGAATGAGTACGTAGGCCCTTTCATATTAATCTACGACAAATTTCTAACGAATTGAAACGTTTGCTGCAAAACACCGGAACTCCCCCACACGACATCAGCCACAAATTACACACTATTGTACTATGACCTCATTCAATTTCATAGTTTTCTGCGTTACAAAGGGGCTTCAGATTCACACACAGACAGGCATTAGTTAATTGAGAAATGCCTCAGGCCGAGTGGCTATTTAGGAGTTTGAACTTAACCCTTTCAGTGTGGACGTCATATTACATCATGATTTCATTTACTGCTCACGAGTGATGTCATATTACATCACAGGGTTTTTAATCGGTCAAAACAATGTGATCTAACCGTTTTCTAAAATATTTATATACACGAAGCATGAACACAAAACTAATAATGAAACTCTATTTATAGAAATGGAACTGAATAAAAGTGAAACAAACCGCAGCAAACATAACAGTACAAGAGTTCAGGAGATAAATGTCCTCAAAAACTTTTTGTCGCTGATCAGATACTCAGGAAGGAATTGAATACATGTGGAGAGAACTAGAGTTCTGAATTATGGCGCCTGAACATCGTCCCCTACCGTAGTTGTCTAATAACTAAGAACATCTTCAGGGAATGGCAAAGTTTTTGTGTGGAATGAGAGTCGGAAGGGGTAGTGGTCAATGGTCGGAATATCCAAAAATGGGTCAGAGCGAGTACTTTGAAGTCCTTGGGAGAGCGAATACTTTGAAGTCCTTGGGAGAGCTGGACATAGCAGTCAGAGGTCTGGAGTTAAGGACAGCTTCCACTCAAGTGGCAATAGTAGTGAAGGTTTCCAGAGTTGGTTGTTGATTTCTCACTTTCTTTTTAGAAGACGTTTTGCCTACGTCACTGCTGCATCCCAGAGGCCACCAAAGAGGGTTCCTGAATGTGGTATGAACTTCCCTGTGGCAGTTTCTTTAAGCAATGCCTTCTGACGAATGGAATTCAGGTAATCCCATCCTCTCTCTCTCTGATCTTCTTCAACTCATTCGCAGCATCAAGGAAGTTACGGCCGTAGCCTGACCAAATCGTTCTAGGACAATCCCTTCGATAAATGAATCTGTGAAAGCTATCAACAGTTAGCTCTGTATTGAGTACAAAGATTAGAGTGTTCTAGAGTAGTACGGCGTTTTCATACTAGACAATGTACTGAGGACAGAAACTGGCCATAGTTTTGAGGAGATTTAAAGATGAAAGCCTACTCTATAGGGATGAAGTGCCTTAGTTCAGTGTGCAAAATACTGAAGGAGTCGTGCTAGCTGTTTATGCTTCAGATAAGACTGTACCATTTAACGATTCAGTTCGAAGTTTCCAAACAGGCTATTTTTCTAAGGGAAGCCGCAACCATTCTGGGCCATTCCGCCATAACTGTTGGACTGTCACGAAAAATTTTTTACAACCCCCCCTCAAAATTTGATATTTTACGTTTCAAGACTTGGAGATTCCAAATTTGCAATGTCCGTCCGCCGTCCCCCATCCCCCGCCCGCCATCCAGGCTGTTTTGTGCCTTTAACGTGGTCTAAAAAATTCGTTCTTTCGCACAAAAATCCGATTTGGTATCTAGTTGTGCCCGCCATCTCGGCAATCCGATCGGACGAAGCCCGTGATTGTAATGGGCAAAAAATGGTTTAAAAAATTAACGAAACGCAGTACAACGCGGGAACTACAGCGTCCCTCCCTCCCTCCCGTCTCAATAAAAAACAACTGGCCTCGTCCCCTCGCAACGCTGCCGGGCGAGGCAGGTGGCTCAACTCCCCTTTCGCCTCGCAACGGGTTCGCTTTCCCCGACCCGACGCGGCAAAATCATCAGACGTTTTGTTTCCGTAGTTCCATTGTGTGTTCCAACATGTGTCGCATGGTTTACTAGTATTCGATGCTGAATCGAATGGGAGGGGGGAGCACTAATACTAGGTCAAGCTGTTCATGAGAATAATAAACCATTGTGTAATAATTTGCAGGGTTTTTTAAAGTTACTTAGTGAGCCCAAACATATAATTCACCTACACAATTTGTGGGATTTGAAGAGCCGACAATAAAAAATGATTCTCATGTTAAGAAACGTAGTCTTCAATTGAATTTCAAATAACTTACCTGTGGATCTTCAGTATCTGTGAGAAATCGGTGCATAACATCACTCTCTGCAATGACACGAACAGCACATACTTTCTCCAAGTACAATTCCAAGCCTCTACGACGTTGATCAACCTGTTGGCCACTCAACCTGGAACCCGACTTCAGCAATTAATCATTTTCTAAGTGCATGAGGTCTGAGGTCAATGAAATATGCTAATCAACTACCGCATTCAAATAACCTGAATTTTACCAGTCTAATAGTCACTGCGCTTAAAGGTAATTGCAACCTGTGCTCTTCACACTGTACTTTTGAAAGAACAACAAGAAGTAAATCAAACCTCACTTTTCAAGTCAATTTTCAGCCACCACATTCATGCACCGAAAATTTGGAACTAAGGAAACGATGATATGTTTTGAAACAGGAGGAATACGAATGAGTCTAAAGCATTGATTCACTTACGCAAATGGCCATTTTCCAGGTAATTTAGGAAAAGTGAATCCAGGGAATTCTTTTTTCAGCTCCGAGTGAAGATTTGCGAATTCTCTATATCTTCGAGAGCACAGATGTCTCCCAGCCATGTAAATGTTGAATACCTGAAGAAAAAAGTAGCAAGGTGAAACGAGTTTTCCAGTTGGTAATTTCATCAACTGCTTACTTTGGCTGAGCATAGACCACAACATGTAGCGATTGAACTTCCTATTGCCAACTGTATAAAGGTTGAGAAATATGGCTTAGAAGCAGGTTTGGATGAGACCAGATACATATTCCATTGACCAAGTGTATTATTCGCATGATGGATTTGCAGTCTCAGTATCCCAGAACAACACTGCTGCTGCTCAGCATCACAATATCTCAACAGTTGACCTCTCACTCTCTGTCTCCACCTCACCCCCCCCCCCACACACAGAGGTGAGATGCCAAAGGTTTAGATGTTACTTCTGAAATGGAGTCTTTCAATTCATTTTAATGCACGCACAGAGTTACTCCAATCCTATAAACCAGAGATCCGTGTAAGTTAAAAGTTCACTTCTAGAAATTGAGTTTCTAATAACACTTTATTTAGCAACACAACAGTCAGTTACAGAGGCGACACGGAGATCAGGAATAGACTGAGGATTGAGGATACAAGCACCCCAGTTTCTTGTAGGCAAGTGTACCGGGACAAACCAAACCCTTCCATTCAGCAGAGGCTCGTCTGGGACATTTGTGCTGACTGGGCAACTCAAATGCCCTGATTCGCTCGAGACTTCGCTGCCGTCCGTTGTAGCCGAGCCAGTTTCCTCATCACCGTGTCATCTGCAATCGCGTTCGCTCCCACCCAGTTCCCTGTTTGTGGTGGTAAACTTCCCCGAAGGTAATTGAGAATCAGTTCCAATTGCATTCGGCTTGATATTGTACTGACTCCCCAACTCTCTTAGTGTGATATCGCTTCAATATTTATCCCCCCTGTAATATTGGCGCTCAACTAGTGGTCGAACTTCTCCTACATTAGTTCGAGATGCCAGCCATGCAGAAAAACTTGAAGTGCGATGGGAATTTTTGACCCTCCGCCTTCAAATTTTCTATCCTTCTGCTGCGACCACTCTCTCGCCCATCATTATGTTTGAACATTGTTCCTTCTTGACGAACAGTTGAACACAGCTTTGTGTTCAATCGACGACGGTTGCTTCGAGCAAAGCAGGGCAAATGTCGAGAAGCTCCTCGAAAATCAAGATCTCACGCACGTCTTACCTAGCATCGCAGCAGTGGAAACCTACGAACTGTACACCCCACAACCACTCAATCCCCCATCTCGCGGACAATGAGCAATCAACACTCGCCAATTCCGTGGAGATAAGCGGTGTGCCGTCCATGGGAAATGAAAACATTCCAGAACTCATTAAAAAAGTCGGGGTTGCCCTCCAGGTGGACCTGCAAGAAACTGCGTTAAATAATTATTATCGGAGACGCAACACGCCTAATGGGCCTGGATCGATCTATGTCTCGTTCCTCAGAAAACTGGACAAAGATAAGTTGTTAATCGCATCCCGTAGGAAGAAAAATCTCACCTCGCGTGACCTGGGGTTCGTCATTGGGGAACCGTCGACGATCTACATCAACCATAGCATGACGGCGGAAAAACGGAAATTATTGAGTATTACTAAAAAGTTTAAACGTGAAAACGGGTATCGTTTTGTTTGGGTTCGTAATGGACACGTCTTCCTGAGGAAGAAGGAAGGTGAGGAGCCCTATCTCATCAAGACAGCTGCGGATCTACCATCAAAAAACGGGCACGATCGTCGTCAGGAGCTTCCAGTATGAGCAGTGGGCCGCTGCCTAACCATGTATTGAAACTGAATTCTTTGGATGGGCTTCGGAGTTGTTCAGCTTGTTCTCACCTGTTATTTATTTGTGAAGTTAGTTTTTCTTCTTTAGTTTGTTTTCGCATGTATGCAGTTAGTTCTTACCTGTTATTTATCAGTATAGTCTATCGTTCTTTATTAGGTTGTCCTCGAAGTTATGTTGTTTGTTATCATGTGTTATTTATTCATATAGTTAGTCATTCTTCTTTAGTTTGTGCATGTAGTTATGTAGTCCCTTACCATGAGTTATTTATTACCATAGTCGGGCTTTCTTTCATAGAGAGACATCCTTTGTTAATTTGTTCACGTAGTTATGCAGTTTCTTACCACAAGATATTTATCCCTATAGGCAATCTGTCTTTGATAGTATGTTCTCGGAGTTATGTTACGTGTCCTGATGTGTTATTTATTCCTAGTAGTTGTTTTGAGTTGTTTCTGTCTGTTCATGTTGTTGTTCATATGTGTATCTTCATGTTTATTTATATTCAGTGTTGTGTTCAGTGTTGTTTGGTGCTCGTCGATTGCATGAGTGAAGGTTACAAACAAACGGTTGGATGAATTCAACGTATAGATAGCTTTCTAAGCAAATAGGAGTTTCAAAGAAGTCGCTTAACGTAGCACACGTAAATGCGGAATTCGTCATGGCACACGTGGAAGACCTATGTGAGATTTTTCAGGGTAATCTCATAGACATAGTGGCAATATCGGAAACGTTTCTTAAACCAGAGATCAGCTCCAATGCCGTAAACATTCACGATTATACCTGGGTGAGAAACGACAGAGTAGGGAAGGGGCGAGGAGGTGTTGCTCTCTTAGTAAACCCGAAGTGGAATTTCCAGGTGCTATGCGCGTCGGATCCTCAATATTCAAAGAGCCCAGAATATTTGTTCATTGAACTCACATCGAAAATGCAAAGCCTGGTAATCGGCGTCGTATACCGGCCTCCAAAAATTGGCAAAATTGATAGCGTTTTTGATGTGATCGCCTCGTTGTTATCACGTTATAAACATGTAGTGGTGTTAGGTGATTTTAATACCGACCTGCTGGTGACATCGTCGTATAGCCGTCAGCTCGCATTACTGATGAAATCTCTGAACGTGACGTATCTGCCTTTTGCTGCCACCCATCATGGGGTTAACTCGGAGTCACTGCTTGATTTAATCCTGGTGAATGATATGGCGGTAGTTGGGACGTATGGTCAGATACCTGCGCCAGGACTGTCGAAGCATGACTTGGTTTTTTGTTCACTGAATTTTAAGTCGCCTCGTATGGAAAAGAAGTACATCATGGTTCGCGATAAGAAATATTTCGATAAACAGCGATTTTTGGACGAGGCAAAACTAGTCGACTGGAGCGCTGTCTACAAGGAAGCCAACATTAATAAGAAGGTGGAATTGGTAAATGACACGATTGCTACAATATACAATAGGCACTGTCCGTTTGTAAAAATAAAGCCAAAGCATCTTCCAGCTCCGTGGATATCAGATACGATTAGGAGCCTAATGAAAGAAAGGGACAAGTCGTACAGGGCCTACACAAAGAATAGAGATAGTGAAGTGAAGAACCAGTACAGGAAACTTAGGAATAAGGTGCAGCAGGCAATACGCAATGCGAAGGTGCGGTTTTATGGAGAGTTGTTCAAAGAAAATAAACAACCGGCCGATTTTTGGAGAATTATTACGAGAAGTGGGTTGAAGAAGTCGAAAGAATGTACAAAACTACCAGTACCGCTTGACAGTCTTAACGAATACTGCTGTAAAACAAACATTGGGTTTGATCCCAAGGAGACTGTCAAGGGATATGCATTGGTGATGAGGAACTGGGAAACTTTCAGAGTCACTGAAATAAGTGAGGATACGGTGAGAAAGAACCTATTGGCCGTCAAATCGAAGTCGATAGGAGTGGATGGTATCTCTGTCGAAGTACTTCATATATTAGTTGAAGTGATATTGCCAGTCTTAACCCATATTTGCAACTACTCTCTAGCAGTGGGAGTGTACCCCAAAGTATGGAAGCAAGCCATAATAAAACCCCTTGAAAAAAATAAAAATCCTCAGTCAGTTAAGGATTACAGAGGAATTTCACTGCTGTGTGCAATGGGGAAGGTGCTGGATAGAATTTTATATGAGGAACTTACCAGCTGGCTGGAGAAAAATCGCATTTCCGACCCGAAACAATCGGCTTATAGGAAGAACCACAGCACGGAAACCGCACTAGTAAATGTTCTAGACGATGTTCGGCCCGCTATGGATGAGGGGAAGATGACGTTTCTCATTATGGTGGATTTTTCAGCTGCATTTGATATGGTTAGCAGGGAGATTTTAATTGCAAAACTACATTCCTTGGGCGTGGACAGCATTCTGATGGAGTGGTTTACATCATACTTGACTGGACGGAAACAATGTGTGAAAGGCCCAGAAGGAAAGCTCTCTCAGTGGTCCGAGACGAAAGTGGGAACTCCACAAGGCTCTGTACTGTCAGCTAAGTTTTTCTCGTTGTACCTTGATTCGTTGCCGAGAATTTTGTCGCCGGGTACGAAGTATGGGGTGTACGCAGATGACTTGCAGTTGTACAGATCGTGCAGAGTTGAAGAGATATCCGAAACCGTTGAAGTACTGAATAAAGACTTAGAGAAACTGGATAAGTGGGTATGTGCGCATGGAATGGCTGTCAATAAAACGAAGACAAAAGGTATACTACTAGGGTACACGAAACTGCTGAAGAAATTGGAAGACAAGGTCATACCGCCCTTGATGTTGTGCGAAGTACGATTAGAAATGGAGACAACCAATTTGGGAATAATTGTACAAAACACTCTGCGTTGGGAAAGCCAAGTGACGAAAGTGTGCAATGCTGTATTCAGAAGCTTATATCAGTTGAGGAGGGTGGCTGGGGATTTTCCGAGAAAAGTGAGGAAGCATTTGGTAGAGTCCCTCATATTTCCGTTTTTTGATTATGCTGCCGTTGCGTACTGCGACCTAAGAGGTGAGGACATGCTTAGACTGCAAAAAGCTCAGAATGCGGCAGTGCGCTATGTTGCTAGGGTACGGCCCACTGAGCATGTCACGCCTGCGTACAGATTGTTAGGATGGCTGAAGATAGCAGAAAGAAAAAAGCTAGCACTGGCTGCGATGATATTTAAAGTGCTGAAATACAGGAGTCCCGAGTATCTGTACAATAAATTTAAATTTATGTCGCAGGTGCATAATAGGGACACGAGGAATGCCAGAACTTTGATGCAACTTCCATCTCATAGGACCGCAGTATACGCGGGGTCGTTCTTGGTGCAAGGTACTAAATTGTACAACGAAGAGGTGGACCTTTTTGACCTGAAGTTGACGCTGAGTACTTTCAAAGCCAAATATAAGAAAAAGTTTTGGAACTGTGTGGGGACATGGGACTGCATCAGTGACGTAATAATGTGTGTGTTGTATGTTTTAGTTTTAATTTAGTTTTACTGTGTTTGTAGTGATAAGTTCCAATATGAGAAGGGGAGGAATATCCTAGTACTCGCCCTTCTCTAATGTGCATGCGTGTGTATGAGATGAATGAATGTAACTTATTACGGAGTGAACGTTGTTTATTTTCTTTTTGTGTTTAACATTTGTGTGATGCGCATCTACTGGTAACTATAAGACAAACAATTACATTAAGGAATACGGAAAGAAGGAGGTTTAAGAGGATGTGAATTGAAGAAAATCTAATGTTCAATTTGAAATATGAAAATATGTAATGATTAATTATGCCGAGGATGTGGCAAATTTTCTTGGATTGTATCCTGGGGGAGTGGAAGAGAGGGCTGCATGTGCATGGCCCTAACTCCCCCAGATGGATAAATAAAACATTCAATCTCTCTCTCTCTCTCTCTCTCTCTCTCTCTCTCTCTCTCTCTCTCTCTCTCTCTCTCTCTCTCCTGACTCCCAGAGCTCATACCGATCCCAGCTATATAGATTAGTGCAAAACCTTGACTTCCACATTCTTCCCCTTAGTTCTACTTTTCATAGAAATTCTGTGCACTCCACTCTCGATCTACTAATTGTTAATAGCCCCGACAAAGTGCACAATTTTGGCCAATTTCCGTCAGCCGGAATATCAGCTCATGACACGATTTACTGCTGCCTCCCGTTATTGTATCGCAACAAAATTCATAGGTTCATAAAAACAAGGAACTTCAAAAACTACGACAAAGAACTGATAGTAAATGATTTTAGTGACATTTCCTTCTCAGAGGTGTATAACTCCGATAATCTTGCCCAAAAGGTATCAGTAGTGTCTGTTCTCCTCGAGGGTTTAATGGACAAGCATTTTCCCTTGCGTGAGATCCGTGTGACGAAACCACCCACTCCATGGATGACACCCACCATCAAAAGACTCCAGGAGGAGAGGAACAGAATCCTACGAAAAAGCAGACGGACTGGTTCGACAGAAGATGAATTAGCGTACAAGAAGCTGAGAAATAAAGTAAAAATGCTATTCGAAACGCCCGTTTTAAATTTATAAAAATCAACTATTAAACGTAAAAGATACGAGCAAATTCTGGAAAATTGTAAAACAGCAGGGGATTGGTAAGCGAAAGCGCACGGTTGACGACATCCCTAATATTGATACCAATGGTTTGAATAATTTCTTCTGTAACTTAGGAACACAACATGAAATCGATCACTCCTAATCTCTTTTTATGAAAACTTAGAGCCCACATGTACGCCGAGATTTCGATTTTTGCCAGTAACTACTGACAGTGTGAAACAGGCCATAAAGGATATTTCCTCAAATGCGACAGGGCCTGATAACGTTTCGCCAATCCTAATGAAGATCATATCAGAGAAAGTCGCTGACATCCTTGTCCACATCTTCAATTATTCAATCGAAAAATCCATTTATCCAGATCAATGGAAAAGCGCATTCGTTCTACCCATAACCAAGAAAAGCCCGGCCCTTGAGTTTGGCGATCTCAGACCAATTTCTGTTATTAGTGTCCTAGCAACAATTTTCGATAGAATAACCTTTGCACAATTCTCAGCGTTCATAGAGGAAGGCAATATCCTCGATAGCTACCAGTCGGGTTACCGAAGGAATCATAGCACGCAGACCGCTCTAATTAAGGTGACTGATGATGTAAGAAAAGCGATGGATGAAAGGAAACTGACTGTCTTCACAAGCCTTGATCTTAGTCATGCTTTCAATAGCATAGACCACAGGTTGATGATCGCCATCTTGAGATCCATTGGCTGCCATGACTCGGCACTCTTGTGGTTCTGGTCGTACCTGGTGGGACGGCGGCAATGCGTAAAAAGGAGCACTCGAGAGGTTTCTTCGTGGGTGGGGTTGGTAAGGGTACCCCTCAGGGAACGACTTTTTCTGCAGTACTGTTCGCTCTGTACATAAATCGATTAGCGGATTCTCTATCTGTCTGTGAAAGGGGATGTATGCCGATGATCTGAACATATACCTATCATGCAAACGGGAGGAACTTTATGAGGCTGTCAGCGCTGTCAATCGGGACCTGGAGAATCTTTCAGGGTGGTTCAGTGGACATGGCCTTGTGCTGAATCCGAACAAGTGTAGTGCCATGATTATGGGGCATGCCAGATTGCTTGGCAATTTCTCCCTCAGTGGAATCCCAAAATTGACGGTTGAAAATGTACAGATTGCCTATGTAAAGCAAATGAAATGCCTAGGGATTATATTGAACGATGATCTGTCTTGGACTTCTCAAACTGATGCCACTGTGGGGAAGGTTCACTCATTGCTCTATGCTTTCAGGAACTTAGTTTTCTGTAAATTGGTAAGCCTTAGAACGACCCTGTTCAGGACATTGATCCTACCTTACTTCATGTATGGTGCTGCAGTCGCCTGCGATCTGGACTCTGTATGTCGGCTCAAAATGCAGAGAGCTTTAAATACCTGTATTAGGTACATTTTAAATCTTAAATACGACGACAGGGTGTACGACAAATATCGACATCTCCAAATCCTGAAAGTTGATGAGCTTATCCAGTACATGGTTCTAATCACGATGTTTAGAATAACCTTATCAAGAAGGCCCAGGTACCTCGCTGACAGATATCAGATGTTTTCCCAAATTCACACCCTTGAAACCCGGAATAAGGATATATGTTACCGGCTGCCGCCGTGCCGCACTACAGCCTATCGCCAGTCATTCCTTATGCAGAGCACTTCATATTACAACGGACTTTCACCTGACCTCAAGAAATTGACCAGTTATCCTGCTTTCAAGAAACATCTGAAGGAATACTTATTATCTTTTTATACTGAATGAAAAATGAAGGACGTAATTACCTATGTGGAATGCAGTAAAGAAGACATTTATTTACTTTTATTTATCTTTTTTTTTTTTTTATTAGTAGTAGTAGTTTTTTTCTTAAACACAAAGCTGGAGAATTTTGTAACACAAAATTGATTGCCATGTAATGTCGCCTTGTGCCAATCTGTGCTCGTAACTTGTTGACTGAAAAGTTCTGGTTAGGTGGAAGAATGGCCATGTATGGCCAAACCTCGCCAGATTCAATAATAAAGACGTTATCAATCTCTCTCTCTCTCTCTCTCTCTCTCTCTCTCTCTCTCTCTCTCTCTCTCTCTCTCTCTCTCTCTCTCTCTCTCTCTCTCTCTCTCTCTCTCTCTCTCTCTCTCTCTCTCTCTCTCTCTCTCTCTCTCTCTCTCTCTCTCTCTCTCTCTCTCTCTCTCTCTCTCTCTCTCTCTCTCTCTCTCTCTCTCTCTCTCTCTCTCTCTCTCTCTCTCTCTCTCTCTCTCTCTCTCTCCCTCTCTCTCTCTCTCTCTCTCTCTCTCTCTCTCTCTCTCTCTCTCTCTCTCTCTCTCTCTCTCTCTCATGGAACCCTCACTCAGGTGGAACTCCCAGGTGTCTGCAGTCTCTAGACGGGTGTATGGGGCTTTGTACCAGCTCCGTCGGCTAGCGGTAGACTTTCCTTTCAGGGCAAGGCTTCAGCTTGTCCAGTCCATGGTTATGCACAACTTTGCATACAGTTTGTGTGCCCTCAGTGACATGACTAGCGAGCAGATGAACATACTCCAGAGGGCCCAGAATGCCGTAGTTCGTTTTATTTTCAGACTGAAATGGGATGAGCATGTCAACCCATACTTCCTCAAGCTTCGATGGCTGAAGATTGAGGAGCAGCTGCAGTTGCACATCGGAACGATGCTGTTCAAGACTCTTAAGTCTGGGTCACCACAATACCTTGCGGAGAAGTTTGTGTTCCTGGAGGATTGTCATCAGCATCACACTCGAAAGCGTCTCATACAGATACCCCTCCACCGAACAACAATATTCAACAAATCATTCACAGTCACAGCCATCCGCATATACAACAACAATCCCGACTCCTTCAGACCAGAACAAAGCGTGAGAACATTCAAAACTACTTTTTCAAATTTACTGTTGCAAAAGTACAGTGCAAGTGCCTAGCAAAGAAAAAAAAAAAAAAAAAATCTTTATTTCTTTTTTATCTTTTTGTACATTTATTTTTCGTTCGTTTTTAATTAATATGAAGCGATAATTTGATGTTAATAATTAATAATGTTAAATAATTAATTAATGCTTCCAGGGACAGTGGAAGAGAGGGCCCTATGGCCTTAACTGCCCCTGGTTAATGTAAATAAAATCAATCAATCAATCAATCAATCAATCTCTCTCGCTCTCTCTCCCCTTTGTGAAGATTAGGTTCCCCTTTGTTGGGTGGACAGCAACGCCCTGAACTGCAGTATTCATAAGTTCCTGAGGACAGGCACTTCATCAAGGGCGGAGTGATGTACCGGGACGAACCAAACCCTTCCATTCAGTAGAGGCTAGTCCGGGTCATTTGTGCTGACTGGGCACCTCAAATGCCGTCAGTTGTAGCCGAGCTGGTCCCTCATCGGTGTGTCATCTGTGCTCACGTTCACTCCCACCCAGTTCCCTGTTTGTGGTGGTAAAACTGCCCCAAATGTAATTGAGAATAAAACTCTCTGATCCAATTGCATTCGACTTGATATCGTACTAACTCCCCAACTCTCTTAGTGTAACACAAGTAATACAGTTGACTTAACATTAGTCTGCAATTTGGAGTTCAAGTCGGCCTTTTTGGGATACATAACTTAAATCCACTGACTCCTGAACAAATATGATATATATCTCACTCATTACACTATGAATATTAACAAAATCGTCGCAGGTCACAGATATTCTATTCTAAAATGCAATCCACTATTGTTGGAATATCGAATGTTTGTCAATCGATATAGAGCTAAATCTAATCGAATGAGCTCTTCAATAAATATCAGTTTTCTATCTACCTCTAACGTGTGCGTACGTCTTTCCTCAGATTCTCCTAACGTTTTACATACGAGTTTAAATACGGACCCAATATTAACATTATTCAACAGGTTATGGGCCCAGATTACGTGAGTGCTTTTCTTTAGGCGCGTTGTCGGTTAGAATATCGTGAAATCTATCGGCGCATCTCTGATTCGGTAGTCGGCTCAACAGGTGGAACGGAAAATGGCTTCCCCAAACTCGGCAGCAGCTGCCCTTATGCAGCTGTATCCTCAATTGTCTACGGAAAATTTCGGAAACTGGAAATTTCGTATACAGACGATAATGGAGGAGAACAAAGTCAAATACATCCTGGATATAAAAACGGAAGACTTGCCAACCGACCCGGAAAAATTGAAGTTTTTTTCTGAGCAGGATGCAGTTGCCAGATCGATTATTTTGCAAAGCATCACGGATCGACACATTGGGTACATCAAAGACGAAAAATCTGCTCGAGATATGCTTAAGAAATTAAGCGAAGTCTTCGAAAGAAGGAGTACTTCCGCTAGATTTGTAACCATGAAGAAATTATTGAATATGAAATGTCGCCCGGCGGACGATTTACAAGAGCATTTCAACAAGATTGAATCTGTCTTTGCCGAACTGACGTCAGTGGGCAGTAAAATGGATGATACTGACAAGATCTGCTATACCCTATTTTCGCTACCTGAACAATTCTCAGCCACTATCAATGCCATCGAAACCATGAAAGACGAACTCTCGATTTCTTTCATAAAAAATAAATTGCTGGATGCTGAGATGAAGATGAAAAGTGACAATCAAATGGGTGAATCAGCTAATTCAGATCAAGCAGCGTTCTATTCTCAATTTCCAGCATCGTAGAGGTAACAGTAATTGGAATAGTCGCCGCAACTTTCGTGGAAAATTTCGAGGAAGTGGAAGACGGAGCAATAATAATAATCCTCGCGGCAACATTAGCCATTTTCGTGGAGCATTTTCGCATTTCTCAGGCTCCTCGGCTAGTGCGCAGGCGCAGAGGCGAGACTCTCATAAAGACGAGATCTCCTTCGTGGCACTAAATATCTATTTACCGCAATCACAAATATCGGATGAATCTGATCAATACAGGTTCATAATAGATAGTGGTTGTAGTTTTCACATGGCGAAACAAGACTAATTCACGAGATGAGTGATGTTCGTCAACTACTGGAGCCAATACAAATAAAAATAGCAAACGGCCAACTTATAACCGCACATCAGAAAGGTATCCTTCGCGTACAATGCCAAAACAAAAACATTAAAATCCCAGCACTTATTGTTCGCGATCTCGTTCATAATTTTCTCTCAGTGAAGATGATAATTAAATACGGTTTCAACGTATTGTTTACAGAAGAAGGAGCTGAAATTTACGATAAACGTAATAAAAACTTTAGGATTCAGTGCGATACTGTCGGAGGCCTGTATTATGTCGATTTCGACACCGCTTCTTGAGCTGAATGCAACTCTACAATCGAAATACCTAATAAAGGTAATTGTTCGAATAACCTGTGGCACCCCCGCCTTTCTCATTTAAATACAAACGGTCTGAAACTGATGAAACTCCCTGTAAGTAGAAATGTTTGTTCATCGTGTATGAGTAATAAAGCCACTCGACTGCCATTTCATAGGCTAAATGAACCGAAATCGACAAGAGTAGGTGAACTTATTTATAGCGATTTGGCTGGTCCAGTAAAAACCCCTACATTTGACGGAGAACGATTCTTCCAAGTTATCATGGACGATTTCTCGCACCACTGTGTCGTCTATTTATTGAGAAATAAATCAGAGGCTGAAAATAATCTGATTAAGTATGTTTCTAGGTTGGAAAATGAAAAACAGATGAAAGTCTGTAACATAAGAACAGATGGAGGGGGTGAATTTCGAAGCAATCGACTCAAAAACTTTTGTGAAAATAAAGGAATAAAATTGCAATACACGATGCCGTATTCCAGCCAAATGAATGGAGCTGCTGAACGATTAAATCGCACTTTACAGGATAAAACAAGAACTCTACTAAATGAGACTAAGTTACCAAAGGAGCTATGGGGTGAGGCAATAAGAACGTCAGCCTATACTCTCAACAGAACACCTTCTTCAGCGATAAATGGACAAATTCCCGTCCAAGTTTACAATGGAAAAGTTGATTTGAAACGCTTACGCGTATTCGGTTCAAAGGCATGGGCCGTTATCCTTCCCAGACGTAGCAACTTCGAAAACAGGGCTGTAGAAACTCGCCTGGTTGGATATCAAACGAACGGCTACCGGTTTTTTACTTTCCTTGCTCTACGAAGTAGAAAGGAAAGTTATGTAATCGGCTGAAAAAAAAATTTTGAGTTCTCTTCAGATCTTTACGTTTCAGACCCTCCTGAGTCCGAAAAACACTATTTGGGCAAATGGTCTGTGTGTGTGTGTGTGTGTGTCTGTGTGTGTGTATGTGTGTCTGTGAACGATTTTTAGAGAAAATCACCGAACCAAATCAGCTCAAACTTCATATCTCGCCCGCAGGTCATCATGGGACGCCAAAATAAGGGTATGAACAAAATTCACCGAAATTTAACTATAGTTATCATAGTGATCAAAACACCAAATATTTTTTTTCTCAAAAACGACTCTAACGATTTTGATTAAATTTTTTATATTGATAGCTCTTAATAAGGCAATTATACCATAAAATTTCCATTCGTGGGAAAATGACTAGAGCAGCACAATAAATTACCAAAACTTTCGACGAAATCGATTTTAGCGCAGTTTTTAGAGAAAACCACCGTACCAAATCAGCTGAAACTTGATGTCTAGCCTACAGGTTACCATGGGACGCAATAATGAGGGTATGGGCAAAATCCATCGAAAGTTAACTATGACGACTATAGACAAAATTCACCGAAATTTAACTATAGTCGTCATAGTGATCAAAACACCAAATTTTTTTTCTCAAAAACGGCTCTAACGATTTTAATTACATTTTTTATATTGATAGCTCTCAATAAGGCAATTATACCATAAAATTCTCATTCGTGGGAAAATGACGAGAGCAGCACAATATATTATCAAACTTTTCGACCAAAAGCTTTTTTCGCGCAGTTTTTTCCTTATAAACTCCGCTGGAACTCTTGTAGAATGTTTAAAAAAAATTGGTATTGTAGTCCAATCCAATACCTAAAGGGTGAGTGTTTAAAAACGCTCATGAGATACATGGGGCTCACTCCAGAAATTCCTGAATTTCAACTACTGCCGTTTCGCTTACTACCAGTTCTAACAGTTATTTTCCAATAACTCTGCAAAAGTAATTACTATCCTTTTTTTAAAAAATCGTGTTTACAGCCACATTAGTTATCTGTGTACCAATTGCTCAATAATGGTCCTGCAATGAGTACGAGCAGCACAATAAATTCCGGAACTGTAAGCGCTACCGCTTTCTGCTGCCGTAAAGCGTTGTTTGACCAAGTTCAAATGAACTGACTGATAAATGAATTGATTAAATAGAATTAGCTATGTACAAAGTGAATAGACGTAGAGCTAAGGAAAGTTGTGTGTTGCAACGCACCAGATATTTTGTCCTGAAACCAACAACGTCATCGTCTCTCGTGACGTACGTTTTGATGAGAACGACTTTGTCTACAGAAATCCTGAAATTCCATACAACTCACAATATGGCAACTCCATTGAAGGAGAAGAAGAAGAAAACCAGCAACAAACTCAACATTCGGTCACGATAAAGAAATCGCCGAAGAAGCCTACAGAGAAGGAAAAGGAGAATACCGAAAGCGAGCCTACAGGAAAAGACAACGAGAATACTGGGAGTGACAACGAATATAACACAGGAGATGAAGAAATAAACACAAAATCTACGAAACCTTCAACCACAAAAAGTGGAAGGAACGTGACCATCCCAACGAAGTATCATGAATATGAACTCTGTAGTGCCTACTGTCTATGTGCAGGTATTCCAAACGATTTTCAGGCTGCCATTAAAGAAGAGAAGTGGCGCCGAGCAATCGAAAACGAGCTGGATGCTCATTCAAAATTCAAAACTTGGACTCCTGTCAAAACGTCCAACAATAAGAAACCTATACAAACCAGATGGGTGTTTAAAAAGAAACCTGATGGAACTGCAAAGGCCAGGTTAGTTGCCAAAGGTTTTCAACTAGAAGATACCTACAACACATACTCACCTGTAGCCAGAATGACGACAGTAAGGACGTTTCTATCGGCTGCTTTAAACAAAGGACTCAAGGTAACCCAATTAAATGTACCAACAGCATTCCTTAATGGAGAACTAGATCTGGACATTTATATCTATCCTCCCGATGGTGTGAAGACAGATGCCAGTATACTTAAGCTAAACCGTCCCCTATATGGTTTAAGAGAATCGCCAAAATGTTGGAATCGTAAATTTAATGATTTTCTTGAGAAATATGGGTTACATCGATCAAAACATGATTTTTGTATGTATTCAAATGGTATTACATGGCTCATAGTTTGGGTGGATGATGTTTTAATAGCTAGTTTAGACAATGATGTGGCAAATGCTCTAGAAAAAGAATTTTCGGCAAAAGTTATTGGTAAACCTAACGAATTTCTTGGGTTTAAAATTGAATGGGAAACAAACATGATTAAAATTTCTCAAAAGGATTCCATTAATAAAATGGTTAAAAATTTTTGCTTAGAGGAAACCAAACCTGTTAGAACTCCAATGGAGCATAAATTTCAGGCAATTTCATCAGAAAACGTAATTGAAGTTCCTTATAGACAAATTATAGGAGGTCTATTATATATTTCAATAGTAAGCCGTCCTGACATAACATACTCAGTAGCATACTTGTCAAGATTTCTTGATAAGCCAACTAATCAACTTTGGTATGCAGCCAAAAGAGTACTAAAATATTTGAAAAGTACTAAAAACCATAAACTTATATATAGAAAGTCGAGTACGGAAACTATAAACGCATATAGCGACGCAGATTGGGCAAGCAATAGCGACCGCAAGAGTATAAGTGGATACTCAATTTTCCATGGTAAAACTTTGGTATCGTGGGCGAGTAGAAAGCAATCAGTAGTTGCACTTAGTTCTTGTGAAAGTGAATATATAAGCGCCGCTTTAGCCACCACTGAATGTATCTATATAAAGGGAATCTTGTCAGATTTAAACTTATGTCCTGAAATACCAACGGTTTTGAAAATAGATAACAAAAGCGCCATATCGATGATCCAGTCCTATGAAAACTCCAAGCGTTCAAAACATATTGACACAAAGGCACATTTTATAAAAGATATCGTTTCAAAAAATATTTTGAGTATTGAATATGTCCCAACTGAACATAATGCAGCAGATACATTCACTAAGGCTCTTACATTTGATAAATTCATTCGCTCTCGCGAATTACTAAATATAAGACCATAAAACTATTGTCAATAGTTCTATGTTTAAATGTATTCATGCTTACCCATGTATTTATTGCGGAGGTATGTTGGAATATCGAATGTTTGTCAATCGATATAGAGCTAAATCTAATCGAATGAGCTCTTCAACAAATATCAGTTTTCTATCTACCTCTAACGTGTGCGTACGTCTTTCCTCGGATTCTCCTAACGTTTTACATACGAGTTTAAATACGGACCCAATATTAACATTATTCAACAACTATAAGTAAAGTAATGCAAGTAATGCCAATACTCACAGCAAATCGTTCGCCATCGCGTTCCAAATAATGATAATCAGGAACAGAAATTGGAAGAGACCGTTTCTCACTGTAATCAATGTAACTGAATCCTGATTGCTCCTCAGTTGGTTCCAACCGCTCTGCCTCCTAAAATATTTATAACCTAAGCTTTACAGAAAATCAAAAACAATCTAGCTCAATAGAGAAAAATTTGGAAATTAACATTGAATTAATATAATAAGGATACAATAATCCTGCTATTGACGTACTCCTCTGAGTACACTATACGATTCTTGAAATGTTCATCAGAAGTTTTGAAGTTGCTTAATTTCGAATAAATGTACTGGAAAAAAATACCTAGTGCGATGTATCACACAACTTTCCTTGGTCTTACGTGTATTCAGAAATTCCCTTGACTCTAGAAACTAATCAAATCTGTTTTCACTCAGTTCATGACAACGCTCTACGTGACTGGATGAGGCGCTTATGGTTCTGGGATTTATTGTGCTGCTCCTACTTGTGCCACTACCATTATTGAGCAATCAGTTCATGTGTGATTCAAGAGATTGTTGATTGTTGAGACGTGAATTTTTTTGAGAAAGATCGCATCCACCAGAATTCAGTCCATTTTGCAATAACCAGGTACAAAGTGTGACAGTAGGTAAAACGGTGGGAGTTGAAATTCTGGAAGTTCTGGAGTAGCTCCAAAATACCTGGACCTTTTAAGCGTTATCAAACGCTCATCGTATAGGTACTTGATTGGACTGCCACGCCAATTTTTTGGCAGATATTTAGTTACATTTGACCGGAGTTAATAAGAAAAAAAAAACTGCGCTAAAATCGATTTTTGGTATTTTTGGAATGTTTGGTAATTTATTGCGCTGCTCTCGTCGTTTTCCCATAGATGCAAAATTTAATCAAACTGTTAAAGCCATTAAAAAAAAATTTGGTATTTTGATCATCATGATCGCTGTCTGTAGTTAGTTTTGGGCGGATTTTGTTCACACCCTTATTTGGAGTACTCACGATCCTGCAGAGACTACTGTCCCTGCCCCAGAAGAAACTGAAGCATTTACATACCGTTGTCCAGGATGTTGCTAAGCCACGTTGGTAAGCCACCAAGCCTGGGTCGACTTCCTCTGTGGTATGGGGCTCCTAATCAACTCATCGATTATGTGAGCCCCCGTCTGTACTGCGAAAATTGGAAGACCTTGCAGGATGGATGGGAGATGTCTGGGGATGCGGCAGTAGGTAGTGATTTTTAGCAGGTACCTTCTATCTCCTATACTCTTCAATCTTGTGATTGATACTGCGCTGGGTATGTGTCCTGACTCTCCCTACTCTTCTGCGTGGGTGGAGTGGGCTTCAGAAGGCATCCATGAAAGGGAATACTAGCACTTTCACGCCATTTGTGTGGCATCACTGCCTACAGCAATAAGGTGTATAAAAAGCCAGGGTCATAACGTGGATGCTCGCTTGAGTCACTGAATCATGTGGTGCAAGTGTATCTGCGTACTCATGGGTGCCATCATCTGTGAGCTGGGAAGTGGAGAGAGAGCAGCAGTACTGGGTGGGTTCTGGAAAAGCCTGAGGCCTGATCAGTCTGCAGTGGTGCTGGATGTCCAGGTAGTATCTAGTCATGGATCTTGTACATACTTGGCAATCCGAGACGCAAATATAGCAGGACATTTCAATGGTGGCGCCAAAAGCTCGTGGAATGGAGGCGGATAACATCAGGGATGCAACCAAAAAAATTATTAACTTCAAAAAAGTAATAACATATAGTAATCGTGTAAAAAAAAAAAAAAAATTGGGTTTTCTTCAGATCTTTACATTTTGAGAAATACTGAGTCTAAAACACCTAATTTCGGCGCGTGGTCCGTGTATGTGTGTATATGTATGACAACGTCACTTCCACGAGGTCCCCGCCGGATTACATCCAACGAGGCTTAACTGTGGCTGGGCGTCACAGTGCACTTGTCGCCACACTGTGCGCACCATGCAGTTGGGGGTCCAGAATTCCACTGCCATACTCCCTGCGTGTTCGTATGTGCTGGACTTAAAGCAAAACATCTTACACTTCTTCCACATACATGACACACTAGGAACCCCTTACCTTGAGCTGGGATTGCAGAACACTCCCCCTGCAGGAAGGGAGACAGATTCTCCTGCCGTATCCTCTGCGTGGCCGTAAAAGCCGGCTTTAAAGTGGCTTAAAGCTCATGACACTGACATACATTCCAGATACGAACAACATTGCAACAGCTTACGAAGGCAGAATACATTGACTTAAAACACTCATAATGAGCGAAAGACAGTCCTAGAAGTAGCTCACTAACACCTACGAGCGTTCCCCTACATAGGTGCGGCTTTCGGAATGAGGAGGAAAAACCAGGTTTGAGCGTTCTTGGGGCAGCTGATAGCGTGTGTCCTGCTCACCACATCACCAGTGGCCGAGGGCTGACTCTGAGCAGCAGCGGAAAAATCCCTCATGCGTCTTAGTCCTGGTGGGTCTGTGGCGCATGTGGGGGCCTCCCTTTGACCCTCAATGGACCAGCGAAGGGGCTAGAATCAATATGCCGCCTGAGGGGGAGCTTCGAGCGCCTCTCACTCATACCACTAACACACACAACAAATGAACTCACAAGGGTACACTAAATCAGTCTGCTTCTTTAATCCCCCCCTATTAGTTAAACCAACATGACAATGTCAGTTAAAACGTCAGCAGGTAATAAAAACGCCACCTGCGCCTCTTCCTCAGGCTCGCCAAGTTTGACCCCTCCCTTTTCAGATGATGAGCAAACTGCTCGTCGTTCAAACAAACAAGGGCAAACCGCCTTCATTTCCCCCTTCCCTCCTAGTAGCCCGGGCAACCTGGCTACCACAAGCAGTAGACACCCTATGGTGTCAGACATGGAACAGATTTGTGCTTATGTCCAAATTATCCACGGCCAGCTGGGGCGAATGAGAGTGGCGGCTGTTGTGAGGGAAGAGCTGTAGGGCAATTGCCCAGCAGCCAGTGCCGCCAGCCCCTTAAGCTCAAGGAGCTCCAACGAGCCAGATTAGTACCCCAGGCCTCTCATAGGCAGCAGCAGCTGCTACTGAGCACTCTCCCCTCCCTCATAGAGCCAAGGCTGAATGGCAGTCTGCCGGGGCCAGGAAGTGCAGGGGGAAGGAGAAAAAGACCCCAACTAAGCAGGACGTGCAGGCCGAGGGCAGTGCCCCGCCCACGCCTGCCCTAAAACAACAGCAAAAATAAAAATAAAAAACCTCCACCGCTTACCAAACTCCCCCCTACAAACCCACGACAAAACATGGTAGTAGTTACGCGTACGTGTGAGGAAAGAGAGGCTGGTCCCTCCACCCCTGATGCAATGGAAGCACTGATGCAGGGTGTCCCAGCTACGGACTTCCAAGCACTAAGCGTCCAAGTGCTTGACATCTGCACCGCAGAGGGAGGTGGCGCCGTCATCGTGACAGAAACTCCAGAAATGGCCAAGGCGCTTACGAGCCACATTTCCACGAAGAAGGAGTTGAAGCTACAAGCGTCAGCCCCCCTGGGTCGCTTCCCACTCCTACTATTGTGCGACGTGCAGACCGAACTACAAAAAGAGGACCTGTCCCAACAAGTTGTTGAGCACAACCCAGCGTTAGGCTTGCAGCCGCAGGACGTCAAGCCCCTTTTCACCGAAAAGCGTGGCAGACAGAAGGATTGGGTGATCGAGGTATCACCAAGCCTACACAAAAAACTAGAGGGAGCAAGGCACCTCCAATAGCCTGGCAGCGGTGTGCTATCCGCAAGTACCAAGCTCCCCCACACAGTGCTACAAATGCCAGAGTTATGGCCACCTAGCGGTAGCCTGCACAAGACCTATTGTGTGCGCCTTGCCACATTTGAGCAAGGAATGCAAGCATGAGGCTCCCCACAAGTGTGCCAATAGCGCCGAACGCAAATGCCAACAGATCTCACACTCTACATGAGACGCACGCTGTACAATTCGTCAGCGAGCGGTTGCCCTCCAGGAGTCATGAGTGGATTATGAATAGGTTAAAAACAGTTCGTATCCTTCAGCACAACACAAATAAGAGTTCCGTAGTTATGGCTGAGTTGCTGCAAAATGCACTCAAGAAATGCTGCGGTGTTCTCGTACACTGCAGCACACAGGAATCAGGAACCATACATGGGATCCAAAACTCTTGGTCTTGGATCACAGGCACGAGTGGTGGCTGGAGCAAGAACGGGAGCCAAGGCAGCAGTGGCCTGCATTGACCAGTCCATTGACATGCTTGCACTCACCCACCTGAACAGCCAGCACTTGGCCGCTGTGCTCATCCAAACTGGTGGCTTTCAGCTGGTTGTAGTATCATTTTACAGGCAATTTGGCAGCCAAACAGCCTTCAACAACTCAAGCGGGCCCTAGCAGCACTGTCAGGATGACCCTGCATAGTCTGTGCTGATGCAAATGCCAGATCACCATTGTGGGGATCCCCAACCCTGGATGGGGCAGACAAGGCGTATATAGAGTTGCTCACCAGTTACAACTTGGTTGTTGCCAAGGACCCCATGACTGAGGCAACCTATGATGGACCGAGAGGAAGGTTGCGCATAGACGTCACTGCCGTGTCTCACACGCTGCTACTCAAACTGCAAGGGTTGGCAAGTCGTAACAGGTGCAACACAGAGCGATCACATGGTTATTGACTTTTCCACTGCAGATGACAACATCCTGTGCAAAGACACGTGTGAAAAGCGGTTCTGCACAAAAAATGCTGACTGGCCTCAATTCTGTAAGGTACTGGAAGGTGAACTGCGTGCTGCAGACACCGACTTAATAGTGTAAGCTGCCACACCTGAAGAGGTGGACAGCAAAGTGGGCATATTTACCACAGCACTGCACTCTGCTGGGCTCTCTGTACTTGAGCAACATAAGCACAGGGCGATCAAAGTCCCATGGTGGACTGAGGAACTTAATCCTCTCAAGCAAAGTGTAAATAGAGCCAGAAAGATGTACCAACACACTCGTGACCCTGATGCCTTCATCCACACTCAGAGCTGCCTTCATCCAGGAGAAGAAGGCCTTCCACCGCACCATCAAATGAGCCAAACGGCAAGGCTGGCGAAATTTTGTGGAAGCGGAAAGTGATGAGATACACAATCCATCAAACTCACACTCCTAACGTGGTTATTCTAATTGCAGCAAGCTCTACATGATATTTGTTTAGAATGATAATATTGTTATCACAGCCAACTAATATAACAACTTCTTATCTCTAACTTCATATACAGAACTACCAGTTTTTTCCTACCATAAGGATAACCCAACACAAAAAATGCACGCCAACTAACCTGGGGCGTCACTGATAGAACTGTGAGGGAAAGAACATCTCCACCAGATTTGATCAAATCAACAACTTGCTTATGAGTAGCTCCTTCAACGTTCACATTGTTCCTGAAAAAAAGTTTAGTTATTATAACTAATGTAATGATATTATATATTACTGAAAAACATCTATTAGACTATAGTAGTAATATATAGCGAGGTGCCTCCCCCTCACCGTTAGCCACTGCTCCTGGAGCGAACGACTTTAATGAATGGATTTTTGAGAGTTGAGTGAACCCTCAAAAAATCCGATCAAAGATTCGTGGAACGAGGGGGCTAAAAGGAAGTATTTTTCTTTCCCATAGTAGTAGGCATGTCGCCAATCCGATGAAATAGTCAGTCATTGATTCAATGGCTGCACTGGAAAAGGAAGAGGGCTTTGCCGGGGGAGTTTGAGTGGAACAGTTGGGGGTTTCTGGACGAGGTGTGGGGTGCAATGGCACACCATCACAGACAGAAGCATCTCTATAAGATGAAGTGGCAGAGTGCCACTCCTACTCAAATTCGAGAGAAGGTGGTGGAACTGCGCCTGTCAGTGGGGAAGCAAGGGCGCAGGGAAGCAGGGAACCGTCCTTCCCTCACAATGTGGAGAAGAAAAGGAGAGTAGGGCTCCTAGATAGTCGGATGGTAAGTGCTTAAAAGGTGGGAGCAGTCTATTAGGACTACCCCACCAGCTTCATGAAGTGAGACACTGTAGATAGCATTATGCTTTACTTAATGGTGGAACTAGCTGCCCTCAATCCAGAGGAACAGGCAGTGCACTTTTGTGGGCATTACCTGCAGAATGGCAGGCTGGTTGTGAGCTGTATGGATGAGGTGTCCAAGGATTGGCTCACACAGAGCATCGCACAATGCCCCCTATGGGAGGGTGGCCTGCTCAGGATGGAAGGATATAAAAGGATCAGTGCATTCATCCCTAACCCAGTGAACAACATCCAAGTCTGCATGAGACTCATTTGTGCCCAGAACACTGGCCTCCAGGTTGAGCACTGGAAAGCTCAGGGCAGCAAGAAGGGGAAAAAATAGCTATATTGTGTAGCCCCCATTCCCTAGTCTCAAGAGGAAGCTCAGTTTTGGATGGGTGGGGAATCTTGGCGCCTGGATGTGCTGTGGCGAATACGAAAGCCTCAAAGGCTCACCAGTCAGTGGTCACAGATGCTGGCACCGCTGGCGTGCCTGAGGGGCTGCAGTTGCCCCCCCCCCACCACAGCCCAAAGGAAGAAGACGGCGAAGGGGGGCAGGGACACCCCGAATGAAGAGGACCTGAAGCATGCTTAAGCTTCAGGTCAATCTGCACCACTACAGGGGTGTGTCATGGGCGCTGCATCAGTATGCGGTTCACCATTACAGTACGCGTCCCAGATCCTGCATACTCATTAAGGCTATTACTAAGTTTTTTCCACTCTGGTTGCTGTTTTCCAGCTAACAGATGAGAATAGGGATGTAATGGTAGCCTCGGTATATCCTTCAAATGAAAGAAGACATTCCAACCACGGGATTGGAAAAAATCGTCAAAAGATTGAAGGACAATGACATTCAAGACGTTGTGGCCGTGGACTCCAACGTGCATCACAACATTTAGGGAAGTAAGGACACTAACCTTAGAGCTGAGTGTCACTTTGAATATCTCATGACTCATAATGTGGATATAATCTGGGAAACAGACCAACTTTAGTAATTGTTAACACTGACCAAACTTATTTATTTTCCACCACCCCACCATCTTTTGCATTGCCTTTTCCACCCCCAATTCCGTTTGAAACGTTGCACTGTACAGCTGCTGACTTTTTTTCTCGTCCAAGACGCCCTTTTCCTCCACGAGGAAGTCCACATTGTGTTTTTAAACTGTAACAAAAGCCAATTTGTTCTCCCAAGGAATTCTGCGCACTTTTCCGAACTTCACCACCATTCATCAACTGATTCGTCACCTCTTCATCTTCTTCACCATCGTCATCCACAATTTATCTGAACAATGCCGGTTTAATTTTCCAATTTTCAGGCATCACATTAAGTAGTTCATCATACATGTCAATAATCCAATTATACTGTCCATCAACTTCTTTTCATCTGTCTGAACTTAATATTAGACCACCTTCTGTATTGGGGGAAGAATTTGGATCGTTCTTTGAACTCCACACTTTCCCCAACACCATAGGTATGTACTTGGGGTTCAGCCTAGATATGGGAAGGGCGGAACCACCACTTACAAGAAGCTGAGGAACACGGAGCTGCAGAAGTATGGGGACAGCCTTAGGGACGCTCTGAGATGCTACTGTTTTGAGCAAGTCTCAAAATACGTCGACCTCAGCCAGCTTACCCGTCTTTCCAGCGCCTTGCTGTTCTCTTTTGGAATCAGACATACTTTCTAATCCTTGTAACTGAGAGTCATCCAGCTCTAAGCGCATGGAGTTTCTCAATTAGTTTTCATCATCAAAGCAAATCATAATACAGCCACCAACTAATGTGCCTTTATATTTCCAGGTTTCCTAGATACTTCCTGTCCCGATCCTGTCACCCCTCCACTGGTCACAAGCATCCTCCATGTGAAACCTACCAACGAAAACGAACGGACAGCAATTTATGCATACCCTGGTGGAGTGATCAACTGGGAGCACTAAGAGCCAGAAATAGGAGACTCTTTAACAGAGCCACAAGAACAGGAGAGTGGGAATTGTACAAGAGATCCCTTACAGAGTATAACAATGAATTACAGAAAGCAAAGCGCAAAACATGCAGAGGTTTCTGCCAGGAAATATGCATTGGGTAGTGGGCTCCATTAGGGGGCTGGATGAAGACACATTAGACTGTCACCATACTGTAACTGCTCTGCTGAACACCCATTTTCCTGGCTGTAGAACTGACCCTGTGTCACTCCAGCAAGGCGGAAAGGGATGCTGGACTGGGAGTTTGCCCTGGAAATTGTTACTCGAGACGCAGTACACTAGGCAGTTAATTCATTTAAACCATTCAAGTCGCCTAGAACAGAAGAGAATAGGGCAAATCCCAGCAAGCCTAATAAGGTTATTTAGGAGTAGCGTTGTGCATGGATACATACCTCAGGATTGGAGAGAAATTTGGGTAACCTTCATACATTCCATACCTACTTTATACTTGCATACTATTCGTACAAAGATGCTAAGGCTTTGGAGAAGACAGGTACTTGAGGGACGGACGCTTGAGATTGACACGCCTGGCAGATGGTCAACATGCTTGCAGGGTCAACAGCCTGGAATGCTGCGGGAGTGAGGCACTGCAAATGCTTCATCTCAAAGCAAACACATGAGATAAGACAGAACCTTCTGAGGATGGAGAGAAAGGATCTAAGGCAGATTCTCATCACCGGGGTTCAGCAAAATGAACAAACACAACTCCCTACCATGTCCTTGCCCACCAGGAGGATGTTGTGGCAATCCCTGATTGACACGATTGGTGAGAGGTCAGTTAGCAGGGTTGGTGGGAGTTTTTTTACCTTCCACACTAGCCAGTAGGGAGCTCCCCATGGGTTTGTGGAGAGCTCCTCACCCACAAAGTGGCACCAGCTGGTGGTCCTGTGTGGCTTGGTTGGCAGCGCGCCTGACGCTCCGGTTCCGTGTGCCTTGAATCCCATTTCGGGCGTCCACCGGGGCAAGCTACTCCTTTGTGAGGGTCTGCCCATAGAGAAGGCCAGCAGGGTGCACAGTGGCGTAAAACTGATGCCTGGTGGTTGGGGAGGGTAGGCAGGCTAGTTTGCATTGATCTCCCAGTTGCCCAAGCCCATAATGGCTCGTTGTGCTGCCCCTTTAGTGCCTACTCTAGGAGGGTGTGGTGAGCACCAGTTATTTCTGACTAGGGACAAACCCTCTAGTCCCGTGCCTCATTGTCGTTCTCGTGCCAGGGCCACTAGGGCATGTTGGAGGGCATCTAGTACCATGGTGATGTCTGCCAGTCATGGCAGAAAGTAGGCAGAGACCACATGTGCCGACGAGGAGAGTCGCAAGTAGACAGCCAGGTTGACCCCTAGTGCCATGGTGTTTGGCACAGGCGCAAAAGTCAGTTGTTCTCCCAACAGAATCATCTAACACCTTTTGCAATACAGTTGTCTCCAATTCTCCCAACAGACACTTGTGTCTGTGTCTTTCTTTCCCCATACAACCAATTTCCCACCTTCAGACCCCTCCTTGTATGCGCTCATACACGCACTCATATCCTGTTTAAGTCGCCTCTTCTTGTACATCTAAGTCTCCAAATCTTGTGATATATCAACTTTTCAAATTCCAAGTTCGTGCTAAACTAAACCCATCTTCGAGATTCATTCAAGTCTATGCTGGTCGAAACACCTGCCATAATCAATTCGCTGCCAACTAATATGACTCAAGGTTAGGCTCTGGATCATGTTAACTGGTTTCCCACATTACAATATAGGAGGGAGCCTTCATCTCCTCCTCTTCAGAGGTAGCCCTCAGCCCCCTCATGCCTATATACCAAAATTTAAGTGTTGTTACCATGGCCTAGTGTACTGAATTCAAACAGCTTTCCCCTAACCCCTTTCGTCTTTCTTCCTACTCGTTTCTCTGCTCCTACAACTCCACTCAGCCCTCACCTCTAGTAACCTATGATCCAACTCCCTTTATGTCAGTCACACCTCGGCTTCTCATCCTCATTCAATTCATGCAACGCAGAACCATTTTCCTACAAGTACATTCAAAGCTCCACACAGCCCAACAAACTCAAATTGGTGTTAGAAGGCCTTCAACACAAACCGTTGCTCCAAAAATTCCTCATGCCCACATACCAACATTCAAGTGCTGTCACCAAGGCTAAAAAATTTAAGCACTTTTCCTTCTCTGATCACCCATTTGACTGAGATGCATTGTCAAACTGAAATAAATAGTCTTCCAGTACACAGGAACCATCAAATGGCCTTGGTTTAACACTGCTTTTAATTTCGCCTGATCTTGCTGATGTTATTAATACACGAATGTTGAGGCTCTTGGACGAAAGAAGCAGCCTTATCTCAGAAAATGGGACTGTAATAATTCTCCGAAATTTTGTTCAAGACGATCCATTCGTTGATCCATGTGCCGAGTTAAAGCCCCCAATGAGCAAGTTAACAACCAGGTGTGTTATCTCTTTCCTTCGAAAGCTTTGCCTTCATTGTAATGAGCCTCCAATAGCGTAAAGTTAACCACACAAAACGGAACGCATTGCTTATTTCGACCAATCTCTAATCGAAAAGGGGGAATGGCGCCATACTACAATATTACGTTGCCTATCTTTTATAGTTGATGTTTAGATGGGGGTGTTAGAAGAAATCACCAATAAATATGCATTAAGATAGTTTTCAAAACTGACAGATTAGTTCTTGAGAAGTTCCTCTTCCCCATTGACTAGCAGTAGTAAAAGCTGGCGAATTTGGACTTGGTGAAGTACTTGGGTTGTTAGGCAGCTCAAGCTTAAAATATTACCATTCGCTTCGTAATTTACTAAACCAGGAAGTATTTTAAAAAGGTAGGAGTGACCAAACGTTACATCAGCTGGTGGAGTTGAGAACTTGACCAGGAGAAATGATATCTTTCCACGAGTAAATATGATTTAACCTTAATTTTATTACTTACACTTCCAATATACGGTCACCTTTTCGTATTCCAGCCTTCTCAGCAGCTCCACCTTCCAGCACAGCGCTTACGTGCTGCAACGGCGCGTATAACTCCCCATTAATACTCCTTAACTGTCCACCTTCACTAACTTGCCCTCTCACATTAAAACCGAACCCTGTTTCCGATTTGTAGATTTTCACAACTCTAGGACCGCTCGGCGCTTGATGTCTGATGAAGTTTTCGGTTCTGGATTTGACCGATTCGATGTCTGTCATTTTTACTGAGTTCTGGCTTCCAGGGTAAGGCTAGTTATACAGCCCACAACTATTGTTTCTGCTCACGTAGAACTAGTGGACAGAGTTGGCTTCTTCAGACACAACAATAAATGCGTGAAAGGGAAAAACATCGAGCACATAAACCGTACACAAAAATTGGGGAGAAAGTCGACCAACTGATAAGATGCGACTAAGCGAATTGCTGCACTCTGATAACTGAGCGCTGGCGTCGAATAGTTTGTTCTCCCCCATAACATTGAGTAGAGATTTTGTGAAACCTTGATATTTAGCTTCTTCGATTTGAGGCATCAACAGCGAAGAACAGTACACTAGTTGGGACATGCCACAAGCCTGCTGCCTCTCCCCAGTATTGTTTTGCCTGGGATTTGAAGATCAAAATAAGGCCACAAACACGGCAGGTATTTACTGCCAATACAGGCGATAGAGTCTCACATCAGGATTCAAACAATACATGCATCTTTCCCAGTGGAGTGCTTAACACCACAATGAGAGAACACCACATCAGTAATCTTCTCCAGAAAATAGGCTCCTGTTAACAAAACTACATTGGCAATAGGAAGCTTTACCGTTACAACAGTGAGTACAGTAAAATACGTAAGAGTCCTCATGGACAGGTGACATGGATGGAAGGATCAAATAATTAGACAGGCAGAAACAGGAAGAAGCCTACACCATCAAGTGAAGGGATAAGGAAAGCCATGAAGCCCATGCTAATAAGACTCAGAATAGTTTATGAAGCAGAGAGTTACCACGAACTATTACCTGATATAACACCAAGAGAGTTACCAAGAAAAAGCTAAATATATTAACAACTATATATTGGGTAATCATGCTCCAGTTGATGGAGGAGCTGGCATGCCTGAATCCAGGCGAACGAGCAGTACACTTCTGTGGGCAATCCCTGCAGAATGGCAGGCTGGTGGTGAGTTGTT
Source organism: Pachypeltis micranthus (assembly GCA_020466155.1). Lineage (NCBI taxonomy): Eukaryota > Metazoa > Arthropoda > Insecta > Hemiptera > Miridae > Pachypeltis > Pachypeltis micranthus. The sequence continues at coordinate 1,765,489 of CM035772.1, read as the reverse complement.
GAAAGGACTGGTATCGCACGACGCCCCTTTTGGGAGGGTGGCCTGGTCAAGGTATGCGACTCGAACCAGCTGGAGGGTTCAAAAGGATTGGAGTGTTCATCCCTAACTCAGTGAATGACATCCAGAGCTGCTTGCGACTCGTTGGTGCTCAAAACATTGGCCACTGTGTGCAGCGCTGGATGGTTCTGGGCAGCAAGAAGAGCAATAGGTGGCTATATTTTGTAGCCTCCATTCCTGGGTAGCACTTTTGGTTCGTGGGGAGGGCGGGTTTTGGATCCTACAATGAGTTCAATAGGGCAGAAGTGAGACCCCTGAACAAAGGTGCCACCAGGAATGCTGGGATGGAGGTGCCAGCAAATGCTGCTGGCATGCTGTAAAATGAGAGTTACTCGGTTGGCAATCAAAGTTTTGAGGCAAAATGGCAGTGTTCAACCAGGAACTGTGGGCGAGGCAGTGGAATTAAAAAGCGAACTATATAGTTCAGACAGTAGCACTGGGCCACGCAATTCCTTTCTAGGTGTGGAGATGAACTTCAAGGCAGCCTATCTCGTCTTGGATAATGTAATGATATATTGTTTTCAACTAAATACTTGTATTTCGGGGAAACATTGTGACTCACTCAAACCCAAAGCGTAAAATAATCTTTGTAACAAGTGAAGGTTCCTATATCACAGATTATCGGGTTGACCACACACAAGGGAATCATAGTGTAGCATTGTATCAGCACAGATAATTGTTGTTCTCGTTGACCAAATCCTGGTAAATGGTGCAGAGGTAGATCATGACACAGTACCCTTTGTCTGAGGCAAGTTGGCAGTTGATGCTATAGTGGAACCTGGACTTTGGCAAGTTGGGGTAACTGATTCATCAGAATGTTCCATCTGTCTTGCAATTCAGACGGCATGTGTTCATCCCACTTGAGTCCAATTTTCGGAGCGAAGGGGTAGAAAATTCTGGCAACACAGAAGAGTACTTGACGCTTGGTTGTTGCAGTTGAAGTTTCGTAGGAAAACTAGGGGACAATGGAACAACTTAATCTTTTCAAAACTGAACTACTAACTCAAAATCTCTAAAGTAACTGAGGCTATTGCCATGTAGCCAACGAAACACAACGCTCCAAAATCATCTGGTCCATGCCTCACATTTCTCCCTCCCCGTCAATGATAGGCTCGTAATAGGTCTTCAGACTGTCAGCATGCACAACTCTTCGTTGTCACCATCACTTTGTGGTCTCATGGAAGTGGTTCGTTTTCATATTTTGCAGGTACATTAGTTTATGAAATAAAAATGGAAAGGGAAAACGCATAAAAACTGTCCCACGTTCACAATCACGACTCCTGCAACCTCCTTTATTCCATTATACTTCCATCCCTTATTCTATTTCTAGTTCCTAATCAACTATTCTATGATAGACACATCATCCTCCTCTCGAAAAATGTTCTTATCATTTTTAGATAGCAATGTAAATAATATAAATATTACAAAATAGACATGCCAACGAACAAGTAATTTAGTTTTAGTAAAATGTTAGTAAAATAGGAATTAATAGTAAATCACGTACTGGTTATATAAAGTCGGATGATGCACATTAGTTATTTTCTTTTCTAAATCGAAGAGGTACTATTTTAACTCTAGCTGATCAGCGTAACTCAGGTGATGACTTTTCCTCACACGCAATGTTTTGGTTTGGTTCAAGAGGAATGGGATAAACATTTTCATGGCAGAGACTTCCTTGAAATTCTCAGAGAGGTTGGTAATGATTTGCGGGGTGATGAAGGCTACTGTATATCGGGCGAATTCAGCTCATCTGTTTGTTTTTTTAAACAACCGTGGATACAGGCGATACCCTCACTGCAGCCACAAACGGGCCTATTGTAAGGGCGTCCATGATCCTCAGATCATGGCCCCCCTGCACCACCTCCAGGCCCCACGGCACTGGTCTCACTTGGTGTGACGTCACCTATGCGCCCCCACCACCCCCGCACAAAGCGGAGGATATTCGCAATTTCTGCATTTGCCACCTCTTCGGGCTGAAGAAAGGGCCTCCCAAACACAGAACGGCACGATGCCGCGAGTCCATCGCATACGCACGGCACATGCTCTGCGTCTCTAGCCCTACCTCACAGAACCTGCATACCTGTACCTTGCACTTGCCAATATTTGCAAGGTGGTACCTCAGCGGACAGTGACCTGTGAACAGGCCACACATGATCCTTATATCCTTCCTACCCAGTGCAAGCACCTCCTTGGACCTCTCTCTGGAGAGCCGGATGAAGAGTTTTGACTGTCTAAGGCCGGGCAGCCCCTGCCAATGAGTAGCCCTGCACCGGTCCTCCCATTTGCCAACCTCTCTACGTAGGTGGCTCCTGGTAGTCCCAACAAAGGGCTCAGGCCCAATAGGGATCTGCGCTGATCCCTTCTTAGCCAACCTATCAGCCCGTTCGTTTCCCTCTATACCCTGGCACCCAACACAGTGTTACACTGTTGTCCTCTGCCAGGGCCTTCAGTCCAGTCAGACACTCCCACACCTCAACAACAACAATCTCAACAAGAGATGAACATGAATCAAGTAGGAGATCGCGAGTCTTATCCGTAATAGATCGATTCAATCTCTCAGCTTTTCCATTTAATTAAGCGTATAGCTAATGGTTAAATCCATCACGATTCCCTTAGATGTTGCCCAATTGTTCATATCATTATTTATAAATTCTCCTCTGTTGTCACATCTAATCTTAGAGACAGGCAAGTTCCATTTTGCTTCTATTTCAGCAATATACTCCTTCAAATATTGAGAGGTTTCCGATTTATTTCGAAGCAAATAAATCTGCTTAAAACAAGTTTTGTCATCTAAGCATGTTAATGTGTATCTATGACCGTCCCATGTAGGAATTTCAACTTGACAAAGATCTGTATGTATTATTTCCAAAGGACAAGACTCTTTGTGAGGAAAAAGGTAAGCGTGTTTGCTTTGACTTTACGCATACTTCACATATTTGATCTTCGTCGGGGAAACTGGGGGGCAAACCAAGTTTATCATATTTATTTACATTTTTAAGATTTGTATAGCTCAAATGTCCAAATAATCTGTGCCAATATTTGCAAGTTTTTTCTGTCTTCGTGATTTGCAGGCAATGAACAACTGGTTGATTTCGTAATTGGAACGTAGTCTTTTGTGAAATGTACATTGCCACCATTTTTAGTTATTTCTCCAACAGATAACAAGTTACTGTCTAAGCTAGGTACCAATAACACGTTTTTTAAAGTACGTTCCGTCAAATCAATGGTACCAGAACCAGTCGAATCTATTGCTTGACCTTTTTGAGCAACTTGGACAGCGTCATTTGCAGTTTTAAAATCAAATAATAAATGAGGCTTCGTTAGTCATATGATGACTAGACCCAGAATCGAGAAAAAATGACACACCATTTGTTGACCTTTGTTGAACATCATAGTCGATTTTACTGAAGTAAGCAACTTTGTCTTGCTTGATAGAAACCTTGTCCTTTTTATCATGTTGATTCTGAAAGAAACATCTGTCAGATTTATGGTTAGTCTTTTTACAATACTTCCAAGGTTCGAGAGCCTTGTTATAGGATTTTTGTGGGCATGATCGGGCGAATCACAATTAAAGCATAACCTCTTTTCATCTGTTAGTGACTTATTTTGTGACTCTTGTAAAACGTTTTAAAGGCAACTACATCATCGTCCGTGTTAACTGGTCCGTTACGTTTTTCTTCAGCAATCAGTCGCGATGTTAGGTTTGAAAGAGTACGTTCGGTCTTAGGAGCAGATTCCCAAGACGAAACGAAATAATTATGACTCGGGCAACGCTGAAATGATTCGTTGAACTAACTCGTCTTCACTCATCTCGTGATCTACGCTCCTAAGGCGTACTGCTGTTTTCCAATTCGGAAATACCTTTTGAAATGTTTTTAATCCTAAAATTAAAGTACTCTTTCAGTAGTTTGTCGTTATCACCTTCACACATGTCGTTTAGTTTCTTAAACACAAGCGCGGCAGTTTCACATGACGTAATCAATTGTTGATTCTTTTTATTGATTGAAGTTGCAATCGTCTTTTGAGCACGGGCGTCTTTTCGTTTCTTATCATCAGTTGTTGGAGGTCCAGCCCCACTCAGGGCTTCGAATGCATTGGCGGCATTCGACATAATTTTTAGTTGAAATTTTCTGCACCTTCTAATATTCCGAGCCGACTGCCGAAATCGTCATTATTTGAGTTATTACTCATCTTACCTGGAGCTTCAGCTACGGGCGACACAGGGGTGAAATGACCAAGTTACCAAATCACTTTTCACAAAGATCTATACAGAAACTTTCGGCTATTACACCTGGAGACGATCTAGGCCCATAACCTGTTGAAGTTTTAAATTGCAACTGCCACGTGAACGCACAATAAACATTTGTATATTTAATATATTTTATAAAAAGACAGGACAACAGAATACGACGATGCCATTAAAGTGAAAAAAAAGAAGGGACGAGAACAAAACACAACGCCCCATGGCTGCTGACATCACCATCCACCAATACTATGTTACATGGTAAAATTATAAAAAGGGCGGCCCCACATTCAAATAAAACTGCGATATCACTCAACTCAACATAGAGAAGGCGAAAAGTTTGTTTGGTCTGCTGCAGTCGAAGCCTCATTTATAAACTTGAAAGTAGAATTGTGCATTGATAGGGTATTAATTCCTATCGACCCATCAAAGCCAGTCATTCTAACAACTGACGCCAGCCCAATTGGAATAGCACCTGTGCTTACCCACAAAGATGAGGATCATGAGAAGCCGATAGTGTATGCTCAAGAGCTTTGACTCAAGCCAAATGGAACTAGTCAGCTGGACTGAGAGGCTCTACCTATAGTTTTCGCAGCCACACATTTTTTCAACCATATTTTTGGAAAGCGATTTGTTCTTGTAACAGATAATGAGCCCTTATCAAGAATTTTCCATCCTGAATGAGCACTACCACTACTATTGAGATACGCATCATTTCTCAGCGGCTTCGATTACGTTATTCACTGTAAGAAAGGGAAGGATAACGAGAATGTGGACTGTTTATCCAGGACGCCCATCACTCAGTCAGCAATGTCACCTGAAATCATTGGATGGAGAAGTAAACACACTGTATGCTGAGACTCTGATGCAAATATCCAGTTCTGCAATTACAGCTGAAAATGTTGCTGAAGCAACAGCCAGCAAGCAATCATGCACGAGCTTAATAACAGTACCAAAGACAGTGCATTCACAGTTTCCAGTAATATACTTTTCTGATCAGATAAGGCAGTTATCCCAAAGACACTACAAAAGTCCATTCCGGAGGAACTCCATTTAAGTATAACTAAGATGAAGCAGCTGGCCAGGAGATACATTTACTGGGAAGGGCTAGATCAGGATATAGAAAGACTCATCAAAAGCTGTGAGCCATGTGCACAGGTTCGTCACTGTTGGGTTCTAGGCAATTTTGTAGTTGGTAGCCGTCATTGGGAGGGACGATATAACCGCTAGAGCTTCCCCCTGTAAGGCCGATCTCAAATAAGGAAATTTCCTAACGTCTGAGAGATCAGTTTGATGTACAGAATAGAGAAATATATCTTGGAACGACTGTCATTCTAAAATATTCCCATCAAAATCAGGTAACTTCACTTTTGGTACACCCGCTGTACACTAAATAAAAAAACAAGGGGAATCCTCTTGGTTTTAATTGGTATGGCAGCTTACCTCGTTCGTTGGTATATGTGACGCACTGTCGAAGGCGATACAAAAGCAACTCGTAGTGGCCCGATGCGATCGCACCTAAAACTATTACAATGGGCTGCCAACTTGTCCAAAAAAATTACCATCTCCAAAAAAGGGTAGAAAAAAAGGAAAGTTTTCATTTGCAATATAACAGTCAGTCCTCAGAAAGCACCAGTACACCCATGGGATCACCCAACAGAAAAATGGGAGAGGGTGCATGTAGACTTAGCAGGCCCCTTGCATGGACACTTTTTCCTAATGTGCGAGGACGCAAAGTCCAAGTGGCCAGAAGTGTGCATGCTTGGAAACGCACCAGCCTCTTCTTCAAACCATTGCTCTCCTTGAAAATATATTCAGCGTCAATGGATACCCGTCAGTTATGGTGCCTGATAATGCCACAATTTTTAAGACAATTATTGTAAAGAGCGAGTTGTGTTCAACTTCCAACCACCCAGCAACCAACGGTCTCGCAGAGCGGAGCATTCAAACATTGAAGTGACGCCTTAAAGCATCTGCAGACGACCCAGCTCTTCTCTCTGCAAAGTTGCAAGGCATACTGTTCTGCTACCGGGCCACACCACTCAACTTCGGACAGTCTGCAGCCAAGTTGTACCAGAAGAGGCGCATTTGCCTAGATGCCGTACTGCCTAACAGCAAGATATGTGTTCCTTCAAGCCCAGTCTCTGCCTGTGTTCGGTCTCTTCAAGTTGGAGAGTGGGTCCAAGTGTGTGGGTTCTTGGGAAACCAGAATGTGTGGCGTTTTGGGACCATAATGAGGAAGCTTGGCCAGTACCAATACATAGTCGAATTAGATACTGGGTGTACCCTGAAGAGGCACATTATTCAGCTTGTTTCATCGCTGGTGCCGAGGAGGAATGTTGAGTTCTCACTACCCCAAGCTCAGCAAGGAAGTTCAGTTCTTCCTCCCTCTCTGGCTTCTACTCCCTTCTCCTCTGTCACCTGCTGGAGATTTTTCGCGTTCTGGTCAACCTGACGACCTTCCTTCACAGCCAGCCCCCTTGGAGTCAAGCTGGCCATCAAGGAAGAGACAACGTCCGTTCTACTTCAGTGACTGTGTCTCATGAAGTGATTTTGTTTGTTTGTTTTTTTCATTCAAGTGGGGGAGTATATTGTAGTCGTTCATACCGTTCACACATTACGTACTGTTCCTAAGTAACCATTCGACTCCTTGATCAGTTAGTCAGTCTCTATCTCGCTTGCCACTCGTTATTGCTCCTATCTTTATCATCTAGTCATTATTATATTAAACGTCTATTGTCTCATAATCGCGTGCATCTATTGTTATTGTTAATCCCTTTGTCACAACACAAACTAAGTATGTAACAAGACATATCCTGACAACATGTATCAATATCATCTATCCCTAACTATCAAGGAAGCCAAATATAAATTTAACTTAATTAACAGAGACCTTATAGACATAGCTAAACTCGTATCAACTGAGAATTTTGGTTTATAACCTTTTTAAGAAGAAAACAAGATAAGAAATTAGGCAGTTCAGATTAGCAACAAATACTACTAGAACCAAGTTATACTATAGAAGAGTTGATAGTTTTTTTAACCCTGAGAGGTTTGCAGAATGAAACGACAGCAATAAAATTAGTGTGTGTAAATGCTGAACAATGACGCCTAAGATCAAAGAAGAAATATTTTTAGGGCTACGTACTAGACACCTCTACATAGAATATCATGAAAACCACCGACCATTTATTGTACAGAAACTAAAATATTGTGGTATAATTTTCAAATCATATACACAATCCTTCCTCGACGTGACAATTTCCTTAAAATTCAGTTAATATATTTAATAGTATGATGGATGAACTATTTACACGTAATATAATCAGTAGTAAATGTATTAGTTACTAATAATTTACAAACTATCAACACAATAAGGAAGGGGTTATTAGCAGAAGTCAACCTCAACATTTGTTACGAATTGTAGACATTAACAAAAGTTTCTTCCCCCCATCAATGTTCTCAATGGCTTCAATTGGCAGTTTCACAAGCGTCAATCCAATCATTGTACACGTCAATTGGCTCCGATAAAAAGTTTATCGTGGTTTGAAAATCTTCCATGCACACTCTGCACGTTATTCGGGCTGAATTCCGGCCTTTGTCCCTGCAAACATGTAGAGCACCAACAGTGAGTGTTTCCTAAACAGAATATGGTAGCCCTACGTCCTATAAAAAGAAAAAAAATGGATGAATAGCAAATCACGTTTATTAAATAAATAAGTAGATGTAACAGAAACAATCATTTCATATTAAAGCGAAAAAATAGTGCTTCCTTTTGAGTAAGTTTACAAGCGATTAGGAATGAGCAACTTTCAGGAAACTTCGGTTTCTTGTCTGTTTCCCTCCCCTGTGTGTGACTGTGCTATTGGATTCTTATTACATTGCCACAATAGGTTAGTAGAAAGTAAGTCTAAATTTTTCCAACAAGTTTCACGCAGCTCCCAACAGCCAAAGGCACTTGGGACGGAGGTAGCATCGTTTAGTCTTTACCAATTTTATTGAGCTTAGCAGAATAAATTAATTAATTTTTATAAATGGAAGCTTTACTCTTTGGAGTAACTTCAATGCTATCAAGTTCAATCACGATAACCGAGTTGTACAGTCATGTCAAACTGTGCACCCCCCACATTATTTCGATTAAGCAAGTCGAGTAAAAATAATGGCATTAGGACTGGGCGAAGGGAAATGTGATTTGATTGAGTTGATACCCAATTTTTTTCAACTCTTCCATCACCAACTTTGTAACGTCCGAATCCTTCAGCACAACACAAATGCGAGTGCCCCAAACAAATCTCCTGGGCCAGATAGGATAGAAAGCAATATGCTGAGCAAGGCTGAGCTCCAGTGACCTCCTTAACTTATTTAATGACTGTCTGCAGGTCAGGCAGTACCCTGCTCAGTGGAAGTCTGTGTGTGTTGTCACTCCAAAAGAGCAGTGACTGCAATCAGTCAGACGTAGAATCATGGAGACCGCTCAACCTTCTTTCTATATAAGACAAGACGTTAGAAAACTTGTTGGAGTCTCACAAACGAGTCGTCCGCAACCTCAAAGTTAGATGATACGGGTGTACCAAAGGAAGGTCCACACAGGATGTCACTGTCGAAATTCGCAATGTCTCTCCTGAAGCATCGGCTAAGTACGTCATAGCAGTTCGGTTTGACTTCATGGGAGCTTTTGGGCAGTCCACTTCACTTCACTTTTGCATTACCATCTATTTTATCTATTGACTATTGACTTTCTCGATTTCAGGTTGAAGCGGAGAAGAGAGGCGAACTGCAGGGGGAGAGGGTGTGTGTAAAATTTCCTGAGAGAAACCATTGGTGTATTATTCAGAATGATCCATACGTCCATTAAAGACATGTAAATGGGACTACCGGGACGATGCCTTAACAGGGAAATTGGCAAAAAGGATATTGATGGACGAACATCCAACACCGAACCCATCACTATACAGAGGTGCAGATTCTGTGAGGCAAGGTTGGAGTCAGAGAAGCATGTACCAAGTACTTGTGAGGGGTGCGCTGCAATGCACCCCAGAGTACTTAGAGTGCCTCTGTACTGCCCAAGGAACGGCGCTATTGAGACAAAGGACTGAGCATCAGCATTCTCCCCCTAGAGAGAAGGCTTCACTATCGTTTCTCCTCCTTGCCGTAAACCATATCAACGACACGAGGAGTGATAGTTAGATAAGGTACCGGCTTGAGAACCGAATTCGAGGTGGCGAGTAGCCCAAATACGGAGTTAGCCGAATTGAGAGTGCTTGCTCAGCAGAGGACGATCGGTGAGCCTTCCACCGAAAACCCGAGCTCTCTCTCCATTTCCGTCCCCCGAGGAAGCAGGTTGCCCTTCACTAGTCCCGAATATAATTATCTAGTCTCCACAGTTATTCTTTTTCCTAGTCTCCCAGCACCTTCTCTTCCTTCTCAATCACCACCTATCTCTTCACACCTTTTGGTATTTTCCTATTTATTATCGTTAATCCTCCGACCCCTCAGTTTCGGCCACGTCGGAGCATTACATTGGTGGCAGCGATCCACGAACAAGTCCACACTCTACGCCTAAGTGCCGCTCCGAGATTTTAGACAGCCTGCGTAGGTACAATCTCGCTCAACTCCGTCATCGTCTTTTAGTTGCCGTTTTTAAATCCTCCAATCTGAATTTCGTTGAGGTCCTTCGTAAGTACACTGGTGCTAACTTTTGGTGTCATCCGTTAGTTGTACGCGAGTACCAGTTAGCATACTTAACTACGATGGACCCATCCAGGCTTTTAAAAGACAAAATAGTCTACGAGTTGGAGATTCGTGGACTACCGACGGACAGAGTTGTAACGGCTGCTATGCGGGATGGCGTGGCTCCTTTAAAGGAGCAAATTCGGGCGCTCCTAATGCAGCAGGAGCTCGACATGTGGCATTTATATAAACGGGTCGCATGTTTAGAAGGGTCCAAGTCGAATGAGGACATTCGGGACCACCTACTGGAGGCTGTGGCGCAGCTGCAAACTGAGGTGCACACAGTCAAGGGAAAACTGCATAGCAGCAGTGGCACAGAGCACAGTTGCTCACAGCAACATCACACCTTGATTACACCTCTGCTGCAGTAAAATTAGGTTGCAGTGAAGGATTTGTGTTTCTTGGTAGGGATGTATTAGGGAACAGCAGCTCCATGGGACTTGGGGATGAAACCGAAAGGACATGAGCCTGCTCTTAGACTCCACACTATAGGCCCACCAGTAGGGATTTTCATTATGGCTGAGGGAGGGCTCAGCGATATGCGCTCTTGTTAATGACGATGACCTAACGATTAAAATCGACATAACAATTAACTCAAATTTAATGTAAATGGGCAATCGTCCTAAACCAATGACAAAAATCCATCACCAGAGCCACATCCTGCCCTATATGCGGTAAACATCATGGGGTAAAAAAGTGCCCACGTTTCCTGAACTCCAGCCAGGAGGCTTGAGAACCTACGTGGAAGTGCATGATCTGTGTACGAATTGTCTGGGAGCCTCCCACACGCTCAAGAGCTGCCACTCAACATATACGTGTGAGTGCTGTCAACACAGGCATCACACCCTGCTACACCACATGAGCCAGAACGCCGCACTTGTTCCCAAAAGTGCAATTAACTAGTGCACAGTAGGTTCGCTCTGCACTACCCCTTCTGGAACACCTGTGGGCAGGTGTCCTTTGAGGAGGAGGGAAACTCCGACTCCCCTTACTGACAGAATCGTCTTTCGCCAAGAGATGGACCGATTCTCTGAACCATGGATATCGAAGCTGCGTGGGACGAAGAAGTCCACAGAAGATGTGTATGTCAGAGACACTGTGAGGTGACTGGTTATTTGTCTGTCTCTCTCTCTCTATGCTTAATATTAGGTTCCCCTTTGTTGGGTGGACAGCAACGCCCTGAACGTTGATCAGAACAGTCAAGTCATCCACATAGGCGTATGCCTCGCAGTCAGTCTCCATTACCCACTTGTGATGTCTGCCCCAGGGGTTCTTAGAGCTCTCCGCTTCCACAAAATTTCGCCAGCCTTGCCGTTTGGCTCATTTGATGGTGCGGTGGAATACCTTCTTCTCTTGGATGAAGGCTGTTCAGAGTGTGGCTCTGGTATCAGGGTCACGAGTGTGTTGGTACATCCTTCTGGCTCTATATACACTTTGCTTGAGGGGATTAAGTTCGTCAGTCCACCATGGGACTTTGATCAACTTTGATGGTAAATATGTCCACTTTGCTGTCCACCTCTTTGGGTGCGGCAGCTTGCACTATTAGGTCAGTGTCTGCACCATGCTCACCTTCCAGTACCCTACAGAATTGTGGCAAGTATTTTTTGTGCGAAATCGTTTTCCACGTGTGTCTTTGCAGAGGATGTGCATCTTTGATGGCAAAGTCAAGGCCTCTGCATTGCACCTGGTTTGACTCACCAACCTTGCAATTTGAGTAGCAGGGTGTGAGACACACGGCTGTGACATCTATGCACAACCCTCCTCCCAGTCCATCATAGGTCTCCTCAGTCATTGGGTCGTTGGTAGCAACCAAGTTGTACTTGGTGAGCAACTCTATATACGCCTCGCCTGCCCCATCAAGGGTGGGAGATCCTCAAAATGGTGTTCTGGGGTTGGAATCAGCACAGACTATGCAGGGTCATCCTGACAGTGCTGCTAGGGCCCGCTTGAGTGGTTGAAGGCTGTTTGGCTGCCAAATTGCCTGTAAAATAATACTACAACCAGCTCAAAACCACCAGTTTGGATGAGCACAGCGGTTAAGTGCTGGCTGCTCAGGTGGGTGAGTGCGAGTATGCCAATGGACGAGTCAATGCAGGCCACAGCTGCCTCGACTCCCCTTTTTGCTCCAGCCACCACTCGTGCCTGCGTTCCCAGACCATGAGTTTTGGATCCTATGTATCGTTCTTGTATGGCGAGAACACTGCAGCGTTTCTTGAGTGCACTTTGCAGCAACTCAGCTATCACCGGGGAACTCTTATATGTGTTGTGCAGAAGCACTCGAACTGTTTTTAACCTAATTCACTCGTGACTCATGGAAGGCAATTGCGTCTTGTGCCGTAAAATACGCCTTTGGTGCAGTGGCAATTCAGTAGATGAGCGCCCCCTGAACCTTCCGCCTTCACATTTCCCGAATTTCAGGCCGTTCGAACGAAGAGAGAAGACAATACTCCTGAAGTGGGTCATTTATTTTTGTTTACTAAGTTCCAGCATGCCATAGGCAGGTATACAAGAAGGACACTTATTATTTTACATTCACTTTAAACCAAAAGGCCATTTATTATTTATTTTCCCCAAATTAAATTTCATTTTACCTTTAGTTGTTCCCGTTGATTTCTTTAAGTTTACCCTTTTATTATTTTATTTCGAGTGGGATCCGACCCCTACAGTTATTTCCTTTTTGTTACTAAATTTTCGTTTATTATTAGTCACAGTCTCGTGTAGCAAGCGGGACCTGTTAGCACACTTGAGGGGAGCCTCACGCTTGCACTCCTTGCTCAGATGTGGCATGGAGCACCCGGCACACACCACAGTTCTCGTGCAGGCTACTGCCCAGTGGCCATAATGCTAGCATTTGTAGCACTGTGTGGGGGGGGGGGGGCTTGGTACTTGCGAATGGCGCACTGCTGCCAGGCTATTTGCAGGTTTGAAGGTACCTTGCCCCCTCTAGTTTTTTGTGTAGGCTGGGTGACACCTCGATCACCCAATCCTTCTGTCTGCCACACTTTTTTGTGAAGAGGGGCCTGACGTCCTGCAATTGCAAGCGTAACACAGGGTTGTACTCAACAACTTGTTGGGCCAGGTCCTGTTTTTGTAGGTCACGTTGCACAATAGCAGGCGCAAGAAGCGACCCAGGAGGGTTGGTGCTTGTAGCTTCAACTCCTTATTGGTGGGAATATGGCTCGTAAGCGCCTTGTCAGATATCCGAAGTTTCTGTTTTGATGATGGCGCTGCCTCCCACTGCGGTGCGGGTGTCAAGCACTCGGACGCTTAGTGCTTAGCGGTTCTTAGCAGGGACACCCCACATCAGGGCATCCATTGCATCAGGGGTGGAGGGACCAGCCTTTCCTTCCTCACACGTAGGCCTAACCAATAACACCTTTTGTTGTGGGCTTTTAGGGGGAAGTTTGGTAAGGGATGGAGACTTTTCATTTTTGCTCTTGTTTTAGGGCAGGCGGGGGGGGCGCCCTCGGCCTACACATCTTGCTTTTTTTGGGGTCTTTTCCTTTTTACTTTCCGCTACCCAAAGGGGATGGAAAGTATAGTAATCGGGTAAAAAAAAAAAAAATTGGGTTTTCTTCAGATCTTTACGTTTTGAGGCCTACTGAGTCTAAAAAACCTAATTAACGGCGCGTGGTCCGTGTGTGTGTATGTGTGTGTGTCTGTAGTAAATTACGATCGAAAGCAGGCATGTCTCCGTCCGGAGAAAGATTGAGAAGGGGTGCCCACAGGGCTCGGTCCTTGGACCAGCACTCTGGAATGCCTTCTTCGAAGGTCTTCTCAGGAAACTCATGGAGACTGACTGCGAGCCGTACGCCTATGTGGATGACTTGACTGTGCTGATCTTTGCAGAGTCAGTCCGCCAAATCCACCCACAATACGCTTTGGCGGCCACAGGCTCCTTCTTGAAAAGCACGTCAAGTATTTAGGAGTGAATATAGGTTTCAACCAACACCTCCAGTCCCTTAAAGGCACTACCATTGCAAGGTTTGCCTCAATGCGTGCCATTACTAAGGCCACTTGGGGTGTGTGTTACCACGACACTATCCTCATGTATAAGGCCATCTATCTAGGTGTGATTGGCTACTGCCCCGTTGTCTGGGATAGCAAACTAACAGTCAATCAAAAGAGAGTATTGGCCCAATCCCAGAGAGCCGCGCTCCTGTGGATCACCAAGGCCTACAAGACTGTATCAACAGAAGCACTCCAGGTGATCACTGGTCAGTTACCAGTTGATTTGGCTGTTGAGTGCATGGTTGACAAGTGGAGAGTGAAACGGGAGGTTCCCCCGCTTTGGGCTGAACTCCGTGCGGATCTCACCACAGAACAGAAACTTGCCGCCATCGACGATTGGGCTCTAGAGAAATGGCAAGCGAGATGGGAATCCTCGTCAAAGGGACGTGATACGTATGAGTTCTTCCCCAACATCCGTGAACGTCTTTCTAGAAAATGGGTTGAGCCAGACCACTGGACGAGCCAGTTCCTCACGGGACATGGTGACTTCAATGCGCGGCTCCACTTCTTTTCTCTGAAATACTCTCCATTATGCACGTGCCTCCAGTGCGGAGGAAACAAGAAACCATGTGCTGCTCCACTGTAGTTTCTACAACAGTGAGCGACGGTTGTTGGGAGTGCAAACGAACTTAGCAGCATTGACTGCTACAAAGCAAGCCTATAACCATTTTGCAAAGTTCGCAAAGAAGGTGATGGCTAAGAAACGTGGTCATAGTTGATCTGTTCTTTTGAAACTTGCCACCCAAGTAAACAGTAAGATCAGGTAGGGAACCAGATTAAGAACTCCTCCCAGATGGTACGGGATTCCTCAGGTGGTCACCTCCGCGCGGTAACACACGGGCAACAGCTCTCTACCGGGAGACTGGCTAACGACCAAATACCTGCCGTACCTCCACGGGTCTGAGTTCGGTGGATGCTGCAGGGGCCGGCCTCTTGCATATTAGCGAAACCGCAACTTGTATGACTGATATAACCCTCGTCGAGGGTTTAGGTACAGTCATCTAATAAGGAAACAGACCTGTGTGTGTCTGTAGTTCGATTTGCGGGAGAACGGCTTATCCGATTGAGCTGGTTCTTTTTTTGTTTTGTTCCTTATTTTTTGTAGACACCAAAATAAGGTTATGGACGATTTCGACCGATGGGAAGGGGGGTTGGGGGACGAAAATGTACCAAAAACTAGGGTTTTTCGCATTTTTCTCGAAAACGGCTCTAACGATTTTGATTAAACTTTCAAATTATCTTCTACTAATCAATACCCAACTTTTCTTCTCTATACATACGAGGTAGGGTCAAAAAGTTCCCGGAATGGTCGCTTACAGTCAAGTATTTGTTAGCTGAAAGGGAAATTTTTGTTTGTGAGGTTGGCATAACTCGTAGTGAATGTGCTTTTAAGGTTAGCAGGCAGTTGTAGTTGGTTCCGTGCGTTCGTTGTTTAATATTGTAGATCGTAGTTTCTTTCTTTCGTCGGATTGTGCAATGTCGTCATTAGAGCAGCGTGGCAATATTAAATTCTGTGTGTTGCTGGAGAAATCACCCTCGGAGACTCTTGAGATGCTAACAAAAGCATACGGAAATTCTGCGATGAAGAAAACAGCAGTTTACGAGTGGCATAAGCGTTTACGCGACGGTCTCACAACAATTGAAGATGACGTTCGGACTGGACGGCCTACCACTTCTACTACAGACGACAATGTTGAGTGATTCATTATGAATTTATTCCTGAAGGGAGAACAGTAAATAAAGAATTGTACACAGAGATCTTAAAACGGCTACGAGATGCAATTCGACGAAAACGACCTGAAAAATGGGCAGAGAATGACTGGTTTTTGTTGCACGACAATGCCCCAGCACATCGATCCCTAATGGTGAAACAATACCTTGCCAAGAATAATGTTACCACTCTGGAACATCCTCCATATTCTCCCGATCTCGCACCACCAGATTTCTACCTGTTTCCAAGGTTAAAAATGGCATTGAAGGGACATCGTTTTGCTGATTCGTCAGAGGTGATTGAAAATGCGACGGAGCGGCTGAAGGAACTTTCAAAAAACGGCTTTCAAGAGTGTATTCAACAATTATATGAACGGTGGAATAAATGTGTAGAGTATTTTGAAGGGAAATAATGTAAGAATAATATAAATATTTTTAATAAATTTTTAATAACCAATTCCGGGAACTTTTTGACCCTACCTCGTATATCCATGAAAATACGGAGAACGGAGATATAGGCCCATGAAGCAAAAATAGGTTTTCTACGCTTTTTGGCAAAACGGCTTCAGCGATTTTCACCAAACTCACAGGATGTTTTCAAAAAGTTAGTACCTACATATTGTTCTGAATAAATGTTCCTCTGACAGTCCATTGAACAGAGATAAAAATCAAAATGTGTCGAAAATAACGTTTTTTCGAACATTTCCGTAAATTTCAGGGTAACTTCTTCACCAGATGTAATAAATCCTACTGGAGTGACTTATAGTCACCCATACCAACATTTCGTTCTCTATAATTATTTCTGTATATATATGTTGAACGGGGATATAAGCCATGTTATATTATGTTAACTCAGAAAAGGAGATTTGTTGAATATTAATTTATCGGTATTCCAATTTTCTCAAAAACGGCTCTAACGATTTCGATCAAACTTATGGAGTACTCTCAGCTAACTATTCCGTACATTTAGTTCTCCATAAATGTTTCGGTGGAAATGCGTTGAACGAAGATATAGCACCCGCATATGTAGCTGGTGTTGGAACTTACGGGGGTGGCGGAAAGTTGTGTGTTGCTACGCATCAGATATTTTACCCTGCGTTTCCTGGCCCTGGCAGGCTGCCATTCAGCCTCATCACACTGAGGAAGCAAGGAGGGCACAGTAGTGGTTACTGCTGCATATGAGGGGTCTGGGGTACTCATCTGGCTCAGTAGAGCACCTTGAGCTTGGGGGGCTGGTGGCACTGGCTGTGCTGGCAGACCAGGGCACGCATTGGTCCCGTCGCGCAGACCCACATTCGCGCCAGGTGGACGTGAATTACTTGGACATAGGCAAAAATCTGTTCCATATCCGACAGATTAGGGTCCACTGGGTGCGTACTGTTAGCAGTAGCCAGGTTGCCCAGGCTGCTAGGGTGGGAAGGAGGATGTGAAGGCGCTTTGCCTGATTATTTCCGCCCTCGTTTGTTTGGATGACGAGTAGGTTGCTCATCGCCCTGAAAAGGGAGGGATTGAGCTTGTCGAGCCCGAGGAAGAGGCGCAGGTGGCGTTTTTATTACCTGCTGATGTTTTAACTGACTTGGGGGAGATTGAAGAAGCAGACTGATGTAGCGTACCCTTGCGAGTTCATTTGTTCTGTGTGTTAGTGGTATGAGCAAGAGGAGTTCGAAGCAGTGCCCTGGAAGCTCCCCCTCAGCCATATTGATTCAAGCTCCTTTCACTGGTCTGTTGAGGGTCAAAGCTGCAGCTGCCAGTCCGTCCACTCACTGGGACTAAGACGCATGAGGGATTTTTCGGCTGCTGCTCAGTCAGCCCTCGGCCACTGGTGATGTGGTGAGTGGGACACACACTATCAGCCGCCCCAGGAACGCTCAAACCTGGTTTTTCCCACTCCTCACTCCGAAGGCCACACTTATATAGGGGATCACTCGTAGGTGTTAGTCAGCTACTTCCAGGACTGTCTCTCGCTCATTATGAGTGTTTAAAGTCAATGTGTTCTGCCCTGTAAGTCGTTACAGTGTTGTTTGTATCTGGAATATGGTGCGTATTGTTATAAAACAAAGCAAATATCAAAAGATCTCGTTAATGGACACAGCACGAATGAATCAGTTTTATTGGCTTGCTTTACAACTAGATGCGTTGCTATGTTGACACGTAACTCTTGACAACATTCCTAAAACTGCCTCCCCCCCCCCTCATGGGTTCTTCTGTCTTGGAGGGCTGGTTGCTGGAACATAGCCAATGAGTCTGCATGGACAACGCGTCTTTTCCTACTGGGCATGACAATTCGAAAAATTACATCAGGAATGTCCTTGACAATCCTGCACGGCCCAACCCATGGAGACTGCAGCTTCACACACATTCCTAAGCGCCGTCTCGGCTAGTGATACCAGATGTCATTTCCAACCTCAAACTTTGGCAGCTTTGCGCTGATGAGTCCCTCACCAATTCTCGTAAGAGCCAGCTCATGAGCTTCCTGGAGGCCAACTTTCAGCTTTTGAATATATGTGATAGTTGGAATATCTGTAGTGCGTCCACTGATCCTTAAATCGACTGGAAGTGTTAGTTCTCGTCCTAGGGCAGGGCTAGCTGATGAGAAACCTGTTACTGCTTGCACGGTAGCACAGTAAGTAAGGAGAATGCAGGAGAGGTGTGGGTCCCAGTCTTCCAGCCTGTTAGGCCCTAATTTGGCAAGCATCTCAATTACAGTCCTATTGAAACGCTCAACCTGACCATTGCTTTGGGGTCTCAGTGGGGTGGTTCTTGTTTTGCAAATTTGGAGGAGCTTACACATTTCTTGAAATACTCGGGATTCAAAGGTGACTTGATCAGAGTGAAGCTCACGTGGTACTCCAATCCGAGCGATCACATTGTGTAGCAGGCCTTGTGCCACTGTTTCAGCTTTCAGATCTGGGGTTGAGAATGCTTCTGGCCACTTAGTAAATGCATCAACAACAACTGTGATGTACGCTTTTGTTGTCTCTCTGAACCTCGCCACCTCTTCCCAGAAGGGCTGGTTTCCTTCCCGTACCCAGTGGTACACAGGTTTAACTGCAGGATCTGCTTCCTGCTCCTGGGGCCACATCTGATCAGAACAAATGCCAACGGCATACACTGAAGTCTCAAAAGGCGTATATTTCCGTTCTTGGTGCTAGCAGTGCTTACAGTTATCTTCACTACATGGCCTTCTAGATAACCCATCTGCATTTAGATGTGCTTTCCCAGACCGATGTTTCACTTGAAAATTGAAAGGGGCCAACGCTTCTATCCACCTGGCTAGTTGTCCATCTATCTCCTTGAAGTTGCCAGCCATTGCAACGATGCATGGTCTGTTCGTACGGTGAAAGGCTCTCAACTCCCTAAGCCAAACAACCTAAACCAATTGAGAGCCTGCACCAAACTCAACAGCTCCTTTCTAGAGGTGCAATAGTTTCTCTCAGCCTTTCCCAAACACCTACTGTAGTACGCAATTGGTCTTTCCTTCCCACCATGGACTGGCGAAAGAACAGTACCAATCACAAAATCTGAAGCGTCGATATCGAGGACAAATGGTGCATCTAGATCAAAATGGGCTAGGACAGGGGGTGACATCAAAGCGTGCCTGATGTCTTCAAATGCAGCCTGTTCCTCCAGACTCCATTGAAATTGTCTTCGTTGGTCTTGCAAGGCAAACAATCTCCATACCTGGGATGCAAAGTTAGGGATGAACGTACGATAGTAGGAAATGAAACCAAGAAACGACCTCAACTGCTTGGATCTGTAGCAACACCATCCCCGGAGACGATGTAGCCAAGATAGGCTACTTTTTGTCGAAACAACTGGCCCTTCTTGGCATTTAGCTTAATATTGGCTGCTCGTAAGGCTCGAAAAACTTGCCTCAGCCACAGTAACATCCCTTCGAAAGAGGAAGTATAAATGAGGACATCATCTAGGTAGACTTTTACCCTTCCTTGTCGCATGAATGTTTGCAGAACCTTGGTCATCGCATGTTGAAATGTTATAGAAGCATTGCACAGACCAAACGGCATGACTCGAAACACCCAAAGACCCCAGGGTGTACACAAACCTGTCTTCTGTCGATCAGAGTTTGATAACGGGACCTGATGCAGATCCAAAGTAGAGAACCAGCAGCATTCCGCTAACACGCAAATGAGATCATCTATCTGAGGAAGTGGATGGGAATCCTTTTTCGTTACATCATTCAATTTACAGTAGTCAATACAACATCGTGTGCTACCATCTTTTTTCTTGACAAGCACAATTGGGCTCGCCCATGGGCTTTGAGAAGGCTGAATGATTCCATTAGCTTCCATTTCGCCGATAAGTTTGTCTACCTCTTGCATGCAACCAAGCGGCACTCTGCGGGGTGCCTGACGAATAGGGTGACAATCCCCCACATTGATGGTATGGGTGGTTCCTTCTATCCTTCCCAAGTCAGAAGCATTTCTAGCAAAAATATCTGCAAACTCAAGCAACAGCTGCTTAACCATGGCTGCTTGGTGATCTGTCAAACCTTCGACTGTCCGCTTTTCCAGTTCGCTTAGAGGCAGTGCATTGTCCTCAAGGCCTGCTACCACACAACAAACAGGTTCTTCAGGTTCCAACTCTTCAAAATCCATCAGCTGACATTCCCCTGGTCCGTTATTGAGTATCTCAGTATCCTCCATTACAACCTGGAGCACCCGTAGGGGCTCCCTCGTCAGCTGGGACAGGGGATCAGACACCGATGGGTCACCAAAAAGACAAGTCCCAAAATGCATCACTCATGCACCTTGACAACAAGTGTTGTACAAAACCTGCTTTGCAGAACATAATTTGTACTTGAACGTACCAACAAAGCGCTCTGAACCACTTGGTTAGGCTGATCCACTTCCTCTGCAGTTTTCTTCAGATGGGTATTGAAAGATGAAGACCCTTCACACTCAGGCACTAAGGAAATAGAGGACTTTTCAAAAGCAGCCAGGTCAGTCCCCTTCAGTTTGGCTGCATGTCATTTCCATGTCAAAATGTGTTCAGGTGAGTCACACCTCCAACAACGACGAACTCGGGACTCTGCTCTGTAGACTTCTTGTGTTTCACGTGGTTCCACTTCAATTTGACGACTCTGCACCATCGTAACTGCCAATTGGTTTGCTGCTTCAATGCGTAGAGTGGTGATGAAAGCCTGCTGCATACCCTCTGGCCACATGGTCATGACTTGCTCTCCTATACGGGCATTTCATAGTCCTCGCATGAAGTGCAATGTGAGGATGCCTTCAGATGATGCATCTTTTTGTGGCCAAGCTTTACATCCCAACTCACAAATAGCCTGGTGAAACGTGGCAATGTCCTCGTTGGGGTGCTGGAGTCTGCCTTGAAGAAGTGCCAAATTCACCTGGGTGTGTCCAGCGTTCCCATACTGCGCTTCAAGAACCTCAACTAACCTGGAGAACTTCAGGGGTGGACCAACCTCTGTCAAGACTGTGAGGGCAGGCCTGCGTAAGGCAGTGTGTCATGTATGTGGAAGAAGTGTGAGTTGTGTCCCATCAAGTCCGGCTCATACGAACACACAGGGAGTATGGCAGTGGAATTCTGGACCCACGACTGCAGGGTGAACTTCTTGAGTCAGCTTACCCAGCTCAGTATCAATCACAAGATTGAAGAGTATAAGAGACAGAGGGCCCCAGTGCGGTACGCCACGCCCATTGAAATCTCTACTCTAACCTGCAAGGCTGTCACACCCCACAGCACAGGGAACTCTCATAGTCAACGAGTCACTCAGGAGCCCACACACTACGGAGGCAATCAGCCAAGGCCTGGTGGCTTACGGTGTCAAAAGCCTTAGCAATGCCCAGGGCAACCATATGCACACACACAGACCACGCGCCGACATTATGTTGTTTAGACTCAGTAGGCATCAAAACGTAAAGATCTGAAGAAAACCCAACTTTTTTTGTACACGATTACAATGCTTTTGCTAAAAGAGCGCTAAATGAACAGATTGAGCATTACATGGTGAACTTAGACTTCCTTTGTGTACAAAAATACACGATTTCAGAGCTTTCATTTAAAATCAACTTCGACACTGACCTAGACACGTACAGAAAAAATTACTAACATTTTTACTTCACAAGACTTCTCATGATTGCAGAACGGGCAATTAAAATGAATGTCCAACGGCTCAATAGCCTTCCTTTTTGCTGGTGGTTTTCGTTTGCTCTTCCTCTTTCCCATAGCACTTCTCTAGTTGAAACTGTTAATAAAACCCTGGAAAAATAGTAAGGAATTATTGAAAGATTGGGCGGCTTATAAGTATCCCGATACTCAATGAAAATGTACTGGAATTTTGTAAATGCAAACTGGCATTGACTCAAACGCACCAGTAATGGCACTACACTAAACATAACAGTCAAATATACTGAACCCAGGAATATTTTGTACCGCCGTTAGTAATTGGCAGCAAAGCACCCCACCTAGGGGTCTTCTAGTTCAAACCAATATGGTAAACTAATAGATTGCTGGCAGGATATGTTCAAACTGCACATTTCTGACATACAGGTCCATACATGGTATGACTCCAAAACTGAAATTATTTCATCGGCACAAAAACAAATATTTATTCAATGCAACACTTGTCATAGTCCCAAAAGTACATGTGTTATGAATAATGTTACATCGACGACCCCCAGCTTCTTTAGGAGTAGGCGTAATCTTACACTTCCAAGAGACTTCGTGAGTGTGTCAGCAAGTTGGTCCAACTTCTCAATATCGAGTTATTACCTTGCATTTCAACTTAGAGTACCATTTGGAAGGAATGGGTCAGTAAGTGACCAAGTATTATTGGCATACAACGAATCAACTTCATTTAGCATCTCACATTTCCACTTTTCTTTGTTTTTACTATGCACAGCTTCCCAATAACCCTTTCGTTCATCTAATTTTAGAATTTCATCTTCGCCAAACATAACTCAACCACCATTGTCACTCAAATTCTTTTTCTTCAGAAATAGTTTCAATTTTTCAGAAACATCACATTTTCGTTTCATGAAGTAAACGTTACGATATTTAGTGTATATATATCTTTAAAACAAACCTAATCATGAAACGATCACACCTGGGGTGGTTATTTTTGGTCGAGTTCGAAACTTACAACTGTGAGATTTGCTATACACGCATGCTTCACAAGCTTGCCATCTTTAAACTCGATTCCAAGTTCAGCATTCACAACTTTCTTTGCATGTTTCATGTTCTTATTTGACAGTCTATCATGACTGGTTTGGGTACCATGATTGGGATGATGGTCCCATCAACTGAACAGACATTGAACAAACTATCAGATTTTTGGCATCAAGTTCATATAGCCCTGTATTCCAATACCTATTTCCCTTCAAAATTATCATCTTTCCAGCAACTCTGTCTAGTGCAAACAGAGTGAAAAAAAGATTTTTCACATCAGGAACAAACCAGAGGTCAGACAACGTGGTTTTCCTTCTTAAACCAATCACTGAAGCCTCTATTACAATGCTACCTTACATACAGCCTTCCCGTTCGCTGTTCTCACATTATGTTCAACTGAAAAATGTTCAAGTGAAATGAAAAATTCTTTGGTAAGAATTAATTGCCTTGTAGCACCGCTGTCCACATACCATCAATTCGACTTACTCAGGCAGGAAACTACATCGGATTCAATGTTATGTCATTTACGTTTGGAGTGAACGTCTTGTTTTTTTATTTAAATGGTCTACACAATGAAGATTTTAAGGACGGTTGTTGCCCACTCCATTTCATATATAGTACCAACATACTTGTACTATTTCCAAAATAATTACAAATAATTCTCTTGAGTCAACAATCTTCATCAACTTGCTCTACATTTTTGGAATTTAGTCTTCTTTTGTAAGCGCATAATTCAGAGGTCAAGTTTTCCATCGTTCTCTCAGCATTAAGGTGGCAGTTCGTACCGCGACTGAGAAGGGAGACAGTAGACTGCAAGAAGTGTCTCAGCCTATTCCGCATCAACTGTGAGTCGAGACTGCAACTAAAACTACGATTCATTCCATATTGTAGTCTGTCGATGAAGTTCGTTGTGTGTTGTGTTGAGTGTGTCACTAATTTTGAAAGTGTAATGGAAAGACAAATAGAGTTACTGTGGAAGGAAGAAGAAGACGACGATTTACTCCAGTACTATTATTACAAATCAAAGAAAATGTTGCTTATTAGGGAATTATATTCGACTAAAAGCCAAGAAGGATTATTTTAGCAATTAGTGAAGAATATTTATCTATTGTTTGATGACGACATGTTCAGGACATAATATCTGCTCAATAAATCAGTTTGATTATGAGTTAAATTTACTGAAAAATGTAATGCTAACAAAAGGAAGAATAATGTTGAAAGAAAAATTGGCGCTAACTCCAAGTAAGTTTGTTTTAAATGTTGAACAATTATTCTGGTCAAATTCGTCATCGAAAATTATTTCAATTGTACGACGAACTTGTATAGGGGAATCACTTGGTCCATTGATGTCTTCGAGCTCATACACAAAGATGACACAAAATATTTTCGCAATTTTCGTCACCAAACGCAGCCATTTTTCTGGAAAATGCAGGTGCTTTTCAAACACGACACGAGACACCACTTTTCCGGGGCAGAGACGGTCTTCCTGTCTTCAGCCTCACATCTCAGTCGCTTTCGCGAACTGGCAACAGTACAAAGTCCCACAACAAGTGTCGCTAGTGGTCTCCAGTCTTCGTCTCAGGTGAACCGCCTTGCTAAGTTCTATGCCATTTGAGCTGCATGTCAACGAAAATGTCCCCTTAAAATTAATCTGTACTTCCCCCCACACATTTATGACACCTAGAAATCAACAAAGATGGCAGGTCGAAGGTGGCTATGTTTGCATAATCCAAGCGGTAAATTGCTGTTCAATAAACTCGGAAAAGCCCTCTACAACGAAATGACGGCGCCTCGAGAGATGAGCAACTGAGAGAGAGAATACCATCTTTGAGTACCAGTAATGGGTCCCTGGTCATGGCCACCAGGGTCCTTACCATATAAATGCACCCCACAACTGAAACAAGGCTCAGACTTGATATCACTTCCTATTGATAAGGCGAATGCTTTTGCTGACATGCTTGAAACACATTCACCCCATATAACATGGATTCTCCTTCCCTGGAACAGGGTCCTACAGATTTTTCCTCAGACGCCATCTTTTTCTCGCCGAACCTAATACACAATATAATAAACAAATCTTCACCTCACGAAGCACTGAACACTTGCAGGTTTAACTCAATGCCCCACATAAATTTTTATCCCACCTTCCACGCAATGGTAAACAATGGACAGCTGAGGAGGTCAAACCCAAGCGATGTGTCTACCAATCCCTTCATAGGTCTACGCCCATCTCTACAACCTGCTTCAAGCTCCCTTTTATCTCGATGAATGAATCAACCGATGATTCAGTCGCGAGTTAGACTGCCTTCCAAAACCTGTGCCATTTTTGCATCCTACTTTTCACGTGCAGTACGCAAGGCTACGTTCTGCCATCTACGCCGTGTTACACTATTCGACCACTAAGTATCAAATTCAGCCTTATTGCTCGATTGAAAATTCGACATCTTTGGCCAAATACTTCCCCATCAAGATACCACATCTACCCCATTGCTTTACTACCCAAGGAGAAGTTTAGAGATCAGCCCGTTTCAATCTTCAACCACCACATTCACTCGCCTACCAATTTCAAATCTGGATACAGACTCTTATTCACATATTTCTACTGTATGCTTCCACTGTCATTTCCTTGTCTGTAGTTCTTGATACAATTAAACCTACCACACGAACTTGTCTCTCTTACCTAATTTGATATTCTACCAATTTAAGAAGGGCACTAGGATAACTAGGGGCTTATAAAGTTCCTCCTTCCTATTTCACGCCTGGACACATATCTGCAACTCGTATTGGGTACTTCCCACAGAAATGGAAGCATGCCACAATTACTGTGATACGCAAACCAGGAAAACCATCTTACTAGCTAACCATCCTTCTTTCCATCCTGTCTAAAATCTTAGAACGCCTTCTCCTCCCCAATTATATGATCTACACAAGCCATCTAATTCCTGACCAGCAATTTGAGTTTCGCACTTCGCTGCCTTGCCCACTTCAGCTACAATGCATTACCAATTGTATAAAAATTTGTATCATCGGCGACATGTGAGTAGTGCAGCTCTTTTTGAAGTTAATGCCCAAAATTAAAGATTCACAAATCAACAGATACTTGCAGAAGTAAAGTCCCCCAGAGTTCAGTTCTGGGCCCATATCTGTACTTATTCCAGTCAACACCTGCCCCTGCTTCAAACACCTGATTTTTCTGGGACGTATGCAGATAATTTAGTTTATGCTGTTCCTAGGTCGGATTAAAAAATTTGTTTAAATGAATTCTTACTTAAAGGTTGCAAAATAGATGCAAATTAATCAAAGATTTCAATTGAATACTGGAGGAGCGTGAACTCACGTGAGAAATCGCACTCGTTACAGTGATTTCATTTGAAACGTAGAAGGCTAGTCGACGTTAATTAAACTGATCATTGGAAAGAATGAAGTATATTTAGTTCAGTTATCGTAATTACTCCATTCTCATTGCCGATATGATCGTTCAGAGTAAAATCGACTTGTAGGAAGTGTAGGCGTTTCATGCAACATAAGGTATGTTTGCAGAACAATATCAAGTGTAGCCGGAACAGATTTGGTACACCTTGTTGCTAGGATAGGTATAGCAACGAGTTCCAGGTGTATTCGAGGATTTTGGCATTTCATTTGCAGGGTCTTAATTTATTCCATCGAGTTGCTAATAAGAAGCAATATGGATTTTGTATTTACTTCTACGTTCCATAATCGTACTAGTACAATGAAGTAAGAGTTGCTGATATCAGGCTGAATAATGGTCATACTTACGAATCTATACCTTAAACAAGAAGTCCCTACACCTACATTTAAGCGTCACAAACAAACAACAACACAAAGCATCAACTCCAGAAAAAAGAAAAATTATGAATAATTCACACGATATGACCAGTTTTCTGTTGATAAGCAAAGTTTATCACCGCTATTACCGAGGACACCGAAACTCAATACCTTTACCGGCCAATTATATTGGCTCAATGTCTTTACGGAATGAAAGTATACCTTCGAATTTGCCGCTGAATTGAAAACCCAAGGAAGCAAACCTTACATGACCACCGCCTTTCAAACAAATTTCGTAACAAAACACAATTGAGGACCCAGAAGAAGAAGAAGAAGATATCAGGGCACCAGCCAAGGCCGAGGGAACAATGACCGAAGTCGTGGCCATTCAGAAAAGTTTCCTATCTCCCCAGAGTTATTTGGAGTCGGCTAGGCTTCTTTAAAAGGGGTTTCGGAATCTACCTGTCCCCTCCACAAATTCTAGGATTTTTTCCCATTTCGTTTCTCTCAAACTAGTATTATTTAGTATTCTCTCCCCTAGTATATTGAGTCTAGTACCAAACCATAACTGGCATTCTCTAAGAAAGTGATCTATCGTTTCTATTTCTCCACACGGGTACCTCACGTTGATGGTGGGATTGATCCTGTTAAGAATGTTACCCACTGCGTAGTGCCTAAATAACATCCCAGTGATTCTTCGTAGTCTTACCTTACTTAAGCTCAGTACCCAATCCGTTACAGGTTACAACTAGTTATACCCATAATTTTGGAATGTTGGTACCCTTCATGATTGTTTGTTTCGTCCCTGACGTTACTCCACATTTTCTCATTTATTTTCGCTTTTAGTTGTTGCATTGTGATAGGCGAGAACGGTTCTGGTTCACAAATGTGTCCCCTGGCTGCCGCCTTGGCTAGTTCATCCACTCTCTCATTCCCTGCATATTCCCTATGTCTGGGTATCCATTTTAGCGTTAGGAACAAGAACATGCATTTTTATTTGCAGTGGCCTAAGAATAGACAATACAAACGTCAGGAAACGGGCAATAATTACACCACATAGGCAAGTAATATGAACAGCTGGTGGAGACACGGCACCAAAAAGAGAAACACATCACACAATGAAACCACGACACTACACATCCCACACAATCCCAAAAAACTCGCTGAGCGAATACAGCTCTGGCCTAATGAGATGAACTTTTATGAGCTTAGTAAAAGGCTTAATAGGCAGCCGCTGAATATTATGGGGTAGGGCGTTATACAGACGAGAGCCTACTTGGATTGGGTCATTTTTCTGAGCTATACTTAGACGAGTAAAAGGAATCACTAGGTTCCCACAGGATCGGGCGTCATGCCAGTGGACATCGGAAGCCACGGCAAGGAGCGATATGTTTACTCTAATCAGATACAAAACTGCCAAGACATATGCACTAGGCAATGTAAGAACGCCAAGGCGAGCAAACGAACCCCTACAACTCTCATTCCATGAGAGATTAGCCAAGATTCTGATGGCACGTTTTTGTTGTATAAATATGTCAATTGCATGACTACTATTTCCCCATGCAACAATACAATAAATTGCTCTGCTGGCAAACCAAGCGTGGTAAACAGAACGCAGGACTTCATCAGAAACGACGCTCTTCAATCTTCTAAGCACGAAAATAGAAGATGATAATTTAGGGGACAACGCCTCAACATGGGCCTTCCAGGAAAGTCAATTATCCACTGTCAAACCCAGGAAATTAACTGCCTAAACTTCTGTTCTAAACGTGATTGTGTTCCCTAGTTGATGGTTTCCCAACTTTTTACTTTGTTTCTTCTATGATGTAGCTACTCACTATTGGGTTGCCCAGTGTTTTTACCACAGATTATTAGTCAGTATAGATAGCTATATTCGTATTGCTAATGTTCCTTGTTACAAGTGTGCTAATACATGAGTTCACTTTGGTACACTGAGGTGTTCGAACCTAATGAAAGTGATTCATCCCATTCTAGTGCAGGAATATATACTCCCATTCCTGCGTTATCATTTGAATGTTTGGAGCCGTCTGTGTAGCAGGTGATTTCAGATTCATCCACCACTGATGGCCTCGTATCCCACACTTGTCTTGAGTCTATTCTAGTGTTGAGGTTTCCCTGGAACTGATATGTCGTTGTCCTGTCATCCATTGGCATGCTTGCCTCTGGTATGTTACTTATAGTGCTTGCGCAAACGGACCTGTGGCCGTCATTGTGTGAGTGGTTCCAGTCGCAATTTTTTCTGAGTCTTAGTGTCCCTCTCATAGCCTCTTGTGTGATCTCCCATTCCATTGATAACACTCCTGTCAGTACGTCCATTATGACATTGGGTGTACTGTGAAATGCCCCTGTAACTTGTACAGGGCACTGTTTTTAGTGACATCTGTCCATCATACCAGTGCTCCATACACACTCCATCACTATCCTTTGATATATCCATTTCACATATGTTGGTTTTGCGGATATATCCATTTAGGTTGTTTGGTTACAAGCGTTGATCGTGCGAACTGCTCCTTCCTCTGGAATGAAACGAAGAGCAATTGATCTTTGATAACAAGTAGTAGAGGTAAGTCGAGGTTTGCCACAAGTTGCATTTGTTTTCATCGAATCGTGTGGTATTAAATCAATAGCGTTCTCACTTCAGCCATTATGGAGGTAACAACAATAACATTTATCATTGCTACGGTAATACTTTCTTTGAGTGCCATTGAAATGGTAGGGTGAGGAAGGACTAAAAAAAGAAAAGAAGTGAATAACCTTTTCTGTCATCCACTTCTACCAATCAGAACGATTTGAAAAACAATCCACCTGCTGGGAAGGAAATAAAGTGGGTTTTGAGAATTGTAACTTGAAAGAGGAAGAATACAGACTCGTCTTCTCTCGCATTAGTCAAAGCACCAATCGAGCTGCTTGGAACAGCACTTGTTGGAGGAGAATAAAGGTATTTTCTTTTATCTTTTCTAAAATATAACTTCCTTTCTTGAATTTATTATATTTGTTTTCATCCACTTAAATACTGTTAAATCAAGTTGACTACAGGCACATAAAGTCCTAGCATCAATATTGAAGTTGATTGAATTTTTAAGGCCTCAAAACATTTTTCTTTAAAAAATCTGTTAAAAACTACGTTTGGTTGTGCTCGTTGATGGTTTCGATATAATGGCCGCGTCAATTGCAATTGACGTCATCACTTCGGTCACTGAGGTGATGTTACCAAGCGTTAGATTTTGTTAGACCTTACCATGCACTTAACCCAACACAAATTTCGTGACGCTTCGCCGTTACATTTCAAGTTTATGTAGCAAAGTAAAGACATAAAATGTCAAAAACGTTCACACAACGTAAATCTACAGTGGGATAAGAATACACTCACGGTTGTACTGACCCACTTGGAAATAGAGAACTGTCACGATAAAGAGTAAGTGTATAAGATATAACGCCAACCGCATAACTTATATTCAATGTAAGTGGCGATTAAAAATAAATTACTCTCATGGATTTATCTCTAGCAGAAAGTGGCTAATTTCATAATCAGTATCCCCTAATTGATTCACATTTAGTTTATTACAATAATTGTTATTTTTACAGTAAATAAAACTTTTACATGAAGTTATAATGTAATTTGAAATGATTGACAAAGCATGTGTTAAATAAAATATTCTATTTGTCTACAAACAAAAGCGATTCATTCACCACATTTGAACGTTACGAACATAGTTGGATGTTGAAAAACCTACGCGATAAAAAATTATCGCGTTTATTCATTTGAAAACCTTGCAAATTATTACACGACGGTTTATTATTCTCATGAACAGCTTGACCTAGAATTACTGCTCCGAGACCCATCCCATTCGATTCAGCATCGAAAAATACTAGTAAACCACACGAAACATGACCTGAAAACTAAGTATTCCCTGGCGTCAGGCGCCTGTAGGCAATTGGCACAACATTGCGAGTCGAGCAGGTGGGTGGTTTTGACGAGACGGGAGGGACTACTAACGACGAAACGTTGACTTCCGCGGTAGTTCCCGCGAGTTCATTCAATTAGTAGACTTTGGCTCACTATAATTACTGTAATTTCACTATACGCAGTTGTACACGTCCGATACTCATTCCATTCGACCCATGATGTTAAAATACCTTGAAAACGATACGAAACGGTTAAAAACGAAAAATGTTAATTTTTTAAACCATTTTTTGTCCATAACAACCAAGGGCTCCGTCCGATCGGATTGCCGAGACGGCAGACGGACATTGCAGATTTGGAATCCCCGTGTCTTGAAACGTCAAGTATCAATTTTTGAGGGGGGGTTGTAAAAAATTTTTCCTGACCGAAAACTTAGGGTTATTATTCAGAATGAATAATAAACCAAGACGAGTTTTCCTAAATTGTTCGATTCTAATATTCGATCGATAGTATTCGATTCTAAATCTCGAGTTTTCCTAAGGACGCTATGTTACTCACAAACAATGGTGACACACCTACCGCTGGCATTTTAAGTAACTTTTATTCTGCGATGTGGGAATGACCC
Source organism: Pachypeltis micranthus (assembly GCA_020466155.1). Taxonomy (NCBI): domain Eukaryota; kingdom Metazoa; phylum Arthropoda; class Insecta; order Hemiptera; family Miridae; genus Pachypeltis; species Pachypeltis micranthus. The sequence continues at coordinate 1,734,250 of CM035772.1, read as the reverse complement.
TGTTAATTAATTGAAGCAGACTTTCCGTATAGTGATTAGTTTTGAGTTATTTTAGGGCTTTCCAAATTTGTTACATAAATCCGTGCGTTAGGGATCTATTTCGTTACGCCAGTTGGGCAAAAAATCTCAACACCTGCCACTGTAACCATGTTTACTTATTTGAGTCTCCTCGTAACGCTGCTGCTACATTCTGGTAATTACTTTTATCTTCTCAGACCCATTCTACGTGCGTGTTTCTGATGTGACGAGGTGAATGAAATACCATGTTGGTGCCTTGGCAATACGATTCTCGTTTAAACCTTAGAACTTTCGACTTGCACTATTTTTGAATTCGCCGGACATTTACATCTGCCGTTGTCGGATTTAGTTTAAAAGCCAAGGAGAATGTATCGTCTGTATAGTGGTAGTTTAATGGGTGTAAATACAATTATCGGCGGTCTACCGATCAATAATTTAGGTTGTTCGAGGGCTCACATCTAAATTTATTAGAAAGCTTGTAAAACTTGAGACTTCGTGGCTACAGCCATTGGGGTGTTTGATATTGTGCTCTAATTCTAGCCCACTCGGTTATGTAGAAAGAAACCCATCAGTTAATTGGTGTGTAACGCCAATCTGGGACGTCTGGGCGCGCCGTTGAAATTAGATTCCTTTCCAGTTTCGCTACAGCGACATGTGGCGATTTGCATAAAAGTAAAAGTGCTAGACTCAATGTTGATAAAAGTATCTGTTCAACACCAAAGACGACCTGTGAATATTTGCTCTTAAGGAAAGTAATGAGTGTGTGAGGGATATATAAGTTAAGCGTTCTCCCCCGAGAAATTACTTTTTAAATAGACTTATTTACACAAACTCATTACTTTCAGTTCAGACCAGGAAGAGACTGGCGAGACCTCCAATGCCATATACCTGCATACTGCTGGTCTGGACCAGCTTGAAGGACATGTTTTATAGGATAAGAATTGCTGAGTTTGCAGGAGTATGTCATTGGAGGTCGAGCTGGTCTCACCAGTCTCTTCCCGGTCTGAACTGAAAGTAATGAGGTTGTGTAAATAAGTCTTTTTAAAAAGTAATTTCTCGGGTGAGAACACTTAACCTATATATCCCTCACAAACTCATTACTTTCCTTAAGAGCAAATATTCACAGGTTGTCCTTGGTGTTGAACAGATACTTTTATCAACATTGAGTCTAGCACTTTTACTTTTATGCAAATCGCCACATGTTGCTGTAGCGAAACTGGAAAGGAATCTAATTTCAACGGCGCGCCCAGACGTCCCAGATTGGCGTTACACACCAATTGGCTAATTCCCAAAACAATGGCCTCGGGTACACTCGCCCGGTTCTTCGATTCGCAATTTGGAACATTGGAGAGCGTCACTGATACTGAAGCTAGTTACAACTTTCTAGAGCTAGTATTCTTCAAAATATGACTCACATCATTTGCTGCATTAGGCACGCACTGTTTGTTCACTTAGACTCAGTTTCACGCGCCCTCCATTGTTTACATCCCGTTTCTTTTGCGCGCGTTGTTTACATTCACTTTTACGACAAAACTTTGCTCAACTCTTACCATTAGTGTTAGGCTCACCAGTAACAGTGACGCTAGTAAAGCATTCTGAATCGCAAACGGAAGTTCCACGCAAATGTGCCCCCGGCCATTGTATTGGTAATTTACCGCGATATATTAGTACAATTTGCATTAATACAGCACATAACTCGTTCTCCCCGAGAACGAAATTTCGTGTGAAATTCGAATTTATAACGGTATCTGGCCGTGGTTAGTTACAGTTCATTATTTGGATTACCTGTAATTCATAGTGTGTTGATTACCATTTATTTTACAAATTACCATTTAAGGATGGTTTAGAATGTGTGTGAGGATAGGAAAAGAGCCGCACATAGAGTGCTTGACCAATTTAAGGAAATACAAGAACAGGATACAAAAATATTTAATTGCCAACAGGGTCATGCTATACTGTTTCATTGCCGGCGAACATGTTACTAGTACCTTGCGAAATTAAATGCCAATAAGGAAATTATCAGTATGTAGAGATGTATCATGCGCATGCTCGGTTGAGTGTATGTTTTTACTTCGAAAGTCTTGATTGGGCGCACATCTAATGCGCCTGTTACGATGTCTATCCAATCACAGGTCGTTTAGATGGAATTCCTTGTTGGGTCATTACGAGTTGGAGAGGTGTAGAGGAATGGTTCCAATTATTCGGTGTTTACCGGCGAGTTCGTTATGCGGAGAGAACACTTGATTTCTATAGATTAAATTGTGTTTTCCCGGCAAAACTAAGTGAATTCCATACAAGGTTTTTGACTCCAGTCCGTCGTTAGCTACTACACTAATTACATCATCTTTTGGGAAATGCAATTGGTATTAATTTCGATTACGTGATTTGTGTTTGTGTTAAACTGATGAGTTTACAATTCGTTGTAAATCCCGAAGTTAGGAATTTTGTTTCACATCTATGTTTCAAAGGTAACACAAGATAGTTGGGACACAGTAGTATATGGCCTGAAGGGAAGAGGGTACACATCAGTTACTGATGTAAGCACGTAATTCACTGTAGGTACCATGTACCTGCAACTTGTAGTTGATTCTAATATGGCAGGAATAGATTTCTGACGTTACATTTCAAAATCCATTGGGTTGCATATTGGAATGTCGAGAAAGTGTACTATCTCTATCTACTAATATTAGTCTGTATTTCGAACAGGGCTTTGCTGTGGAAGTCTAGGAATTTATTTCCATAGTGTCGGGCTAACTTGGTGATTTTGGAAAGTAGTAAGTGTTTCTGATTACGCTTGGTGGTAGCGATACGGGTTTGCAAGCTGTTGAGACGTTTCTATGTCCTGTACAGAAAATGCAAGTAGCCAGTACGAAGCATGGTAGCAATACCAATTTTGCAGCTAGTTGTTTGATGGTGCTGCGAGTTGTCTTCAAGGTTACAATACAGACCAAAGGGTTGGAGAAAAATTGGTCTTCACGCAAAAGAACGAGGTCATCTATCTTTACATTGGGATCCTTTTTATCTCACTTCTGTCGCACTTGAAGAGCGCAAATATACTCATCCCTCCAATGATCCATGAAAGTCTGAATGCACTGTCGAATGAGCTGCTAGCAGTTCAGCCGCTTCTCAAGGACATAGGTTAGATCCAGTTCAGGATGAGCTAGCTGGTCATAAGGTGTCCTGGTGTGAGTGCTTCTGCGTCATCAGGGCTCTTGAAATTGGTTGGAGGGGCGGGAATTTATAATGTCTTCTATTTTGGTGGAAATGGTCTTTAACTCCAATAAACTATGTGGATGATTTCCAAATGTTTTGTATTAAAGATCCTTGACTACCCTAACTGATACCTCCCAGGCACCACGAAAATATTGTAATGAAGGGGGGAGGGGGGGGCTTTCTAGTAGAGCAGATGAACTGGCATGATTATTCAAGATGTGGTGATGGTAGACAGCAAGGTAATGAGGTGATGTAATTTGATCTTGCTGGAAGTAATATGGGGTGTCTTTAGTCCAGGTCAAGTGGGGCATTGGCCAGACACCCTCCAACTTGAATGATTCCTTCTGAATCGAGGAAGGCATTAAGTCTTCACAACTCGCGAGGAAGCAAATTGAACGAAGTTGTTCCAAATATTTCAGGAAAATAAAACTGTTGTAAAACACATATATAGTGGTTATTAGCTTGTTGGAATTTTGATGAGTTTGTTCGTCGCAGGCCGAATTACTTGGGATTTTGAGCTCAGAACTTCTGCACTTGTCAAGTTCACCCATTTCTGGCCCCTTAGGTCCTGTGTTCGTCTGCTTCCTCGTCAGTTATTTCCAAGTGACAATGGATTTCCCCTTTCTAGACTTTCCGAACTACCCTCTTTCCACCCCTCAATCTACTTCCTCTCAACAACACACCACTCTTCTAAGATAGTCCCGTCATTCGTCTTCTAGTTCTCGCAATAGACACTCATTTCATAGCTCTCCGACGACTAATTTGCACTCCTCTATCCTTCCCCACACACCCAGTTCACGTAGTCAGAGCAATATTCCTATTCTAGCTCTTCTGTCAAAGTTCATTTCTTTCTCGCACTCCATTTCAAGCTCTCAACTTTGTGCACTCAACAAAATTGATGGCTTCAACTTTGTGGGGTGATCTGAGGCGTCTTGGTGTTTGGCAATTGTTGGTAAACTGCTTGATGTAAATCATCCAATCGCACGTGCAAGCCTGGTTAAAGATGAGTGACAACCAGCATAGTCAATCAAATCTTGAGAAGTGGTAATGGAAATACAGGGACACCCACCCCCATCACATGTCCTCACATCATGTTCTTTTATGTGATACCACCAGTCATGTTGAGTGACTCTAAGAGCTTGCTGCTAACAGTTGGAGACAAATTTATGAAGAAGGTGTGGAATTATCTTGATCCAGGAGAGAACAATTGTGGAATCTGTGAAACAGAAGATTTGGTCAACCCTTAATATAGATTTCAGAAGCTGTTCAAGAATAAGAGCTCCTCATTTCTCAAGACATTGAATTGTGATGGTCTTCAAAGGCGCCAATCGACTTTTTGCTTGAAAAGAGCAAGAACCACTTTGGAATGTAGAATGGGGATAGATGGCGGCACAATAGCCACGCTCTGATGCAGCTGAAAAGCAGAGAAGTTGATAGGTAGTGTCTGTTTTCGGAAGAGAGCGAGGTATGAAAACTGAAGATAGATGTGGGAGGGCATTAGTGAATTGTAACCAGGAGGAGTGGATCTCTGAGGTAACCTCATCATCACAACTAATAGGATATGCTTCTCATAGCTGGTCCCAGTGGGTCGCATAGCCTAACAATGGTTGAGAGGATAACACGTTTGGTGAAGCCAGTTGGTGGAATGGAAAATTCATACTGGAAGCAGTCAGAACTCCTCAACAGAACAGCCTCAATTATTTTGCAACCGTGTATCAGCCTTTCCTGATATAATTGTAGCCTCTTCCTGTGGTTACCGTCTTCTTCTTCATCCTTGCTGTTGTTGGTCAGCACAGATCGATGTATGGAATCTGCCACATTTTCCTGAACATGTTGATGACGTCACATCAACAGATGTAGGCATGTCTACGGAAGTTGACTAGTATGCCACCAATGTCCTTCTGTAATTTAGGACTGGGAAGCAAGTGGTCAGTTAGGCTTCCAGCTGGAGTGGCACAGTTAGCAGATTACTGGAGGTATGACTACAGCCTCCGTTCCTTACATCTGACTTGTAGCAATGATGAAGAGATGATGTTATTTTTCCCTTCACTTGTTACAACGAGGAATGGTTTACACTGCAGATAGAAAGAACCGTGAGAAGGTAAAGGTTGCATGACTTTTCCAAGGGTGTTGGCACATTCTACAGTAACGAAGGAATATTACCCTGCATCTAGGGTACCATGGTAGCTATGGGTGACGCCCCTTGTTCTTCTATATTTTCAGCTACTACTGTGCCAAGTGGCACCCCTAAGGTGTTATATATGCTTGCACCATTGAAGGTAGCAGGAGAGTTGATGAAGAATTATGAGGCACTCTGTTTTCAACAGAAGGTGGCGAAGGTATAACCTTTGTTGATGGCAGATGTAACGCTGAATGGTGCCAAGCCCCACATTCCCTGCAATTGTAAGATGTGCTGCATTCCTTACTGCGATGTTTTGGGTGTAGACAATTTCGGTAACCCTGAAACTGTCTGAGAAGTTCAAAATGTTCAGCAGGAGAAGATAACCTGAAATTTGGACAAGTGGAATTCTGCCCACTGAATAAACATGGTTGGATGTTGGAATTGTTAGATGCCGAAATAGAATGTGTCATCGAGGCTTGACGAGATTGAGAATACTTATTGGGGCGCTATGGAGGAGGAGCTGATCGTGATTGTGGAACTTCCAATGATTTTGAACTGATGGATGTGAGACCTAAAACGTGACATTGATTTTGTACTAACGTTGGCAGGCCAGTATATTTGGGGAACCTTATGGATTGTATGTTACGAATTTTTAAACGCCTACCCTGTGAATGGGTGCAAACCTCGTAAGGCTAGCTCACGACTTCATACTCTCCTTTACAGTCGGAAGGTATGAGGAGGAAGCCTTGCAGGTGTTACGATTAAGTTCGCGATATCGCACTAGTGATTTGGGAGAAGTGCGATATCAACCGAATGCAACTGGAACACAGAGTTTTATTCTCAATTACACCTAGGGACGTTTAACCACCACAAACACTGGTGGGAGCAAATGTGAGCACGGGCGACACAGCAGGCATGCAATTTTGCGTTTTATCGTCGTCCACCTCCAGCTTCAAAATAGTATCCTTACACCTCCCCATAAAATTTCTAATCATCTTCAGAAGGAAAGGGTGGGGATCTATCCTGAGTCTCTCCAGACTTCACTGCTTCAATCCAGTATTTTTCGAGTGTAGCAATTATGTCTTCAATTGAATGAAGAAATCATTCCTCTAAACACTGTAAGGTCAGGATTTTCTACTAGTTCTTTTCTGTAGTTAAACTCATACCCTTGTTTCTAATCGCCATAATTTTCGTATCCTTGCTCTTGTAATTAGTTGCCATTCTTGCTAGACCTAAGGATAACATCAGAAGGCTCGTCTGGCATGTTTATCGTCACAAGTGTAACCTCTTATGATAGTGTTATGACTTGATTTACAAGGAGCTAAGGAAACGAAGAAAACGAACACGTCTTATGTGTAGCTCGACTCATACAATACTAAACTACAAATCCTAAAAAATACGAAAACATCATACGTTCATATGAAATGACTGCAGAAGGCCGATACACAACAGATAGTCACAGGAGATAACGATAAATATAAATTATGCTCAGACCTACTGGTCTGTTTCCTTATTTGATGACTGTTCCTAAACCCTCGACGAGGGTTATATCAGTCATGGAAGTTGCAGTTTCGCTAATATATAAGAGGCCGGCCTCTGCAGTATCTACTGAACTCAGACCTGCGGAGGTACGGCAGATATTTGGTCGTTAGCCAGTCTCCCGGTAGAGAGCTGTTACCTGTGTGTTACCGTGTGGATGTGACCAGCTGAGGAATCCCGTACTGTCTGGTAGGAGTTCTTAATCTGGTTTCCCACCTGACCTAACTATTTACTTGGGTGGCAAGTTTCAAAAGGACCGATCAACTATGACCTCATTTCTTAGCCATCATCTTCTTCACGAACTCTACAAATTTGTTATAGGCTTACTTTGTAGCGGTCAATGCTGTTAATTTCGTTTGGCCTCCCAACAACTGTCGCTCACTGTTGTAGAAACTACGGTGGAGCAGCAAGTGGTTTCTTGTTTCCTCTGCACTGGAGGCACAAGATGTATATGACTGGGAGTCTTTGAGAGAAAAGAAGTGGAGCCGCGCAGGCCAGTGAGGAACTGACTTATCCAGTGATCTGGCTCAACCCATTTTCTTAAAGACGTTCAAGGATGTTGGGGAAGAGCTCATACGTGTCATGGCCCTTTGACGAGGATTCCCATCTCGCTTGCCATTTCTCTAACGCCCATTCGTTGATGGCGGCAAGTTTCTGTTCTGTGGTGAGATCTGCACGGAGTTTAGCCTGAAGCGGGGAAGTGCCAGTTTCACAATCCTCTTGTCAACCATACACTCAATGGCCAAATCAACTGGTAACTGACCAGTTATCACCTGGAGTGCTTCAGTTTATACTGTGCTACTAGCCTTGGTGATCCACAGGAGTGCAGCCCTCTAGGATTGGGCCAATAATTTATTTTGATTGACTGTTAGTTTGTTACCCCAGACAAGGGGGCAGTAGCCAATCACACCTAGATATATGGTCTTATACATGACGATAGTGTCACGGTAACACACACCCCATGGAGCCTTAGTAATTGCACACAGTGAGGCAAACGTTGCAATGGTAGTGCATTTAAAGGACTAGAGGTGTTGGTTGAAGCCCCACCTCTCACCTATACTCACTCCTAAATACTTGACGAGCTTTTCAAGAAGGAGGTTGTGGCCGCCAAAGCGTATTGATGGTGGATTTTTCACTTTCCCTTTCAATAGGATTAGTTGGTTTTTTTCCTCAGCCACCTGCATCTTGACATGCTCGCACCATTGGGTGACAGTGTGGAGCACGTGGTGGGTTTTTTCTTGATTTGACGGACTGACTCTGCAAAGATCAGCTCAGTCAAGTCATCCACATAGGCGTACGCCACGCAGTCAGTCTCCATCAGCATCCTTAGAAGACCTTCGAAGAAGGCATTCCAAAGTGCTGGTCCAAAAAAAAACCGAGCACTCGTGGGCACCCCTTCTCAATCTTTCTCTGGATGGAGACATGCTTGCATTTGATCATAGCAGCTCTGTCTGTCAGGTAACTTCTGACGAGCGAGTACAGGTTGCGGGGTATTGCCCTACCTTTAAGCTCATTAAGGAGGGCTGGCCACCAAAGGTTGTCAAACGCACCCCTGATGTCAATCATTACTGCTACAACGTACTTAGCCAGTGCCAGCAAGGAAACACGCCAAATTCCTTAGAGGGACTGCAACATCAAGATTTCTAATGTTTTGCCTAGTATGGAAAGAAGGCTGAGCGGTCTGCATGATCGCGGGTCTGACTGATTGCAGTCGCCTCCCTTTTGAAACGTGACTGAGTGGGGCTTCAGTATCTTGAGCTTTTTGGCCATCAGGGAACGCCTTCTCGAGGAGGGTTTCCAGTGAACACCCAGCCTTACTCATTTTGCATCGCAGCTAAGACCTGCTCCATGATTGCTTTGCCTATGAAGGACTTGTAATGTCTGCCCCAGGGGTTCTCCCAGCTCTCCGCTTCCACTTAATCTCGCCAGCCCTGCTGTTTGGCTCGATTGATGGCACGGTGGAAGGCCTTCTTCTCTTGGATGAAGGCAGATCGGAGTGTGGCTCTGGTATCAGGGTCACGAGCGTTTTGGTACACCCTTCTGGCTCTATTTACACTTGGCTTGAGGGGATTAACTTCCTCAGTCCACCATGGGACTTTGATCGCCCTGCACTTCTGTTGTTCAAGTACAGAGAGCCCAACATAGTGCAGTGCTATGGTAAATATGTCCACTTTGCGGTCCACCTCTCCAGGTGTGGCCGCTTGCACTATTAGGTCGGAGGGTCTTTGGCAACAACCAAGTTGTAACTGGTGAGCAACTCTATATACACCTTGTCCACCCCATCCATGGTCGGGGATCCACACAATGGTTATTTGGCGTTTGCATCAGCACAGACTATAGAGGGTCATCCTGATAGGCCTGCTAGAGCCCGCTCGAGTGGTTGAAGGCTGTTGGCAACTGGTGCGCCAAATAGCCCGTGAAACGATATTGCAACCAGCTCAAAGCCACCAGCTCGGATGAGCACAGCGGCCAAGTGCGAGAATGTCAATGGATAGGTCAATGCAGGCCATTGCTGCCTTGGCTCCTCTTTATGCTCCAGCCACCACGCGTACCTGCGATCCCAGCCCAAGAGTTTTGGATCCTATGTATTGTTCCTGTATGGTGAGAACACTGCAGCGTTTCACAGTGCACTTTGCAGTGACTCAGCAATAACCATGGAACACTTATTTGTGTTGTGCTGAAGGATTCAAACTGTTTTCAACCTATTCATAATCCACTCGTAACTTCTGGAGCACCAGGCACACATCATAGTTCTCGTGCAGGCTACTGCCAGGTGGCTATAATGCTGGCATTTGTAGCACTGTGTGTGGGCTTGGTAATTGCGGATGCGCACTGCTGCCAGGCTATTTGAAGGTGTCTCCCCCCCCCCACTAGTTTTTTGTGAAGGCTGGGTGGTACCTCGATCATTCAATCCTTCTATCTGCTGCTCTTTTTTGTGAAAAGAGTCCTGACGTTCTGTGGCTGCAAGCCTAACTAAGCGTTGTGCCCAACAACTTGTTGGGCAAGGTCCTCTTTTTGTTGGTCAGTCCACATGTCTCACTCAATAGCAGGTGCGAGAAGCACCCAGGGGAGCTGATGCTTGTAGCTTCAACTCCTTCTTGGTGAAAGTGCCACCTTCCACTGCGGTGCCGATGTCCATCACTTGGACGCTTATTTCTTGGAGGTCCTTTCGGGCTGCGCAGGTTGCTGACTTTTTAACTGCCTTTGTCATGTTGTTTTTACTAAAGGGGGGGGGATATTAAAAAAGCGGACTAATGTAGTGTACCCTAGTGAGTTTTTGATCTGTGTGTTAGTGGTATGAGCGAGAGGTGCTCGAATCAGTGTCCTGGGAGCTCCCCCTCAGGCATATCTATTCTAGCCGCTTTCGCTGGTCTGTTGAAGGTCAAAGGGAGGCCCCCACATGGGCTGCAGCTGCCAGTCCGTCCACTCACTGGGACTAAGACACATGAGGGATTTTTCGGCTGCTGCTCAGAGTCAGCCCTCAAGACACTGGTGATGTGGTGAGTGGGACACACGCTATCAGCCAATCCAGGAACGCTCAAACCTGTTTTTTCCTCCTCCTCATTCCAAAGGCCGTAGGTGTTAGTCAGCTACTTCCAGGACTGTCTTTCGCTCATTATGAGTGTTTTAAATCAATGTATTCTGCCACGTAAGCCGTTGCAGTGTTGTTTGTATCTGGAATATGTTGTGTATGTCAGTGTGGTGAGCTTCAAGCCTCCTTAAGGCCCGCTTTTATGGCCATGCAGAGGATGCGGCAGGAGAATTCCGTTCCCCTACCGGCAGGGGGTGTGTTCTGCGATCCCAGCTCAAGGTAGGGGGTTCCCAGTGTGTCCTGTATGTGGAAGAAGTAAGTTGTGTCCCTTTAAGTCCGGTTCATACGAACATGCAGGGAGTAGGGCAGTGGAATTGTGAACCCCCAATGGCAGGGTGAGCACAGTGTGGACGCCCAGCCACAGTTAAGCCTCGTTGGATGTAATCCTGCGGGGACAACCAAAAATTCATAAAAAGGATACACCCATCAGACCAGTCATAAACTTCACATCTGCACCAGCATATAAACTCTCAAAATACTTGACCACAATGTTAAAAAGTACCATTACATTACCAAACAGATATACGATACGTAACACAGAAGAACTCACCACTAGATTAAAAGACGTAACTATAACTCCAAACACTAGATTGGTATCATTTGATATAAAAAACTTATATCTCTCCATACCAATAAAAGAAACCATTGATATACTACAAACCAAACTAAGACAAATAGACACGACCACCACTAAAAACGTTACCAACCTCACCAAACTGACACTCGGACAAAACTACTTCCAATTCAACAACAGCATATACAAGCCAAAAGATGGATTAGGTATGGGAAACCCTACTTCGTCCATATTAACTGAAATATTTCTACAACATTACGAAGAAACTCACATCCAGACCTTAATGACAAAACACGATATTAAACACTACGCCAGATATGTAGATGATATCATCTGCGTATTAGGCCGCGATAACACTGACGACATACTAAAGGACTTAAACAATATCCACCATAACATCCAATATGACATGGACAAAGAACAAAATAAAACCCTTAACTACTTGGACCTGAAAATCACACGGTTGGACAACGAACTACAATACGACATTTTCAGAAAACCCACTGCCACCGACACGACCATACACTTTACATCAAACCACCCACAACAACATAAACTAAGTGCATTTAGACACATGATACGGAGACTAAAAACTATCCCACTACCCGCACAAAATTACAAAACTTGATACTATCAATACCATCGCAGAAAATAACGGTTACTCCAAAAAAACAATAAACAAATTATTAAGACAATACGAATCCAAAACACACGACTCAAAAACACAGAATACACAGACCTTGACAAGACGCTGCACATTCACGTACACAGGACCAAAAACATACGGAATAACTAACGTCCTCCGAAAGGAAGGTATACAAATCGCATTACGTACGGACAACACACTTAGAACCAAACTAACTACAAAGACTGAAAAGACAGACCCACTCGACCAAAGTGGGGTATATAAAATAACTTGTACTTGTACAAACGCATACATAGGACAGACAGGACGAAAAATACGGACCAGATACTCAGAACACATTAAATCTCTTAATAGGAACAAAGACGATTCCAACTTTGCTAACCATCTCAAAACAACTGGACATGAACCTACGAAAATACAGGACAGTACCACCTTACTACACAAACAATACAAAGGACGAAAACTGAACATATTAGAAAACATGGAAATTTACAAACAAAAAAACTTCAATGGACAGATCATAAATGAACAAATCAACACAAAATGCGACACCATATTCACACCACTCAAAACATTACACAAACGAAAACAACCAACTGACGGATTTACAGACCACCCTACAGAAAAAAGACGGAAATTCCACAATTGACAGATCATTCAAGACGTTCCATTCACCTTAGGGGTTTTCCCCTGAGGTACATGACCTCCTCTCCCCGACCCTTCCCCGACCCTCCATCATCCCGTTTTACCTGCCTTTCATATATAAAGACCACGACCAACTGACTGACTCCAGTACTGACTTAACGGCCAGACGATGATGTCTTTACATCGAAAGCGCTTGCCACCAGCAACACACCAGCCAAAGGAGACGGACTCACCTAACAGATACGTAAACTTTAATAACTACATATTACGTTTTGTTTCCTCTCTCATTTGAGCCTTTCTCCTCCTCCTCCCCCCCCCCCACCGCTTTTGTTGCTGCTTGTGGGACGACTTCCATCTTCCACAAGACAGTAAGGCATTTGCATCCCCCCTCCTCCCATGTATTATTTATGGCAAATAATAATAATTTGTACTTTCCCCAAGTGCTTTCAGCGATTTTGTTCAGTATAGCAACTAACCAAATGTGTTTTTCATTCAATTTATAAAACATTCTACATAAAAGATACTGGTGGTCTTTGAAGTTCCAGCATGTATTGAATTGCTACTACATATGCTACAATCATGAATTAGTAATCAGTGTGTAGATGATTTATGGGACTCCCAACAAAGTTTGTCTGAAAAGGGTCGTTTTTGCTGTTGCTATCGAGTTAAAACTGGGAAATGCCAGTAAGTGAAATATTGCCAGTGGTTTGAATTCCGGAATTTTTTCTGGGGTTGCTAAAAATTATCTGATGAATGTTGCGAAACCCCCATTATTCAAGTACTTCATTGGACTACCAGCTTGATTTTTCTGAGAATACTAGTATTCTATGAGCAGGATTAATGAGGTAGAAACTGCGCTAAAATAGCTTATAGTCGAAATTTTTGAGAATTTATTGGGCTGCTCTCATCATCTTTCCACTGATGATAATTTTTATAGTTCTTTTGGCTTGTTTAGCACTGTGGACATGAAAAGTGTAATCAAAATCGTTAGAACGGTTTCTTATAAGAACATTTTGTGTTGCGTTCACCATGATTGTATTAATAATTATATATGTGTTATTTTTGTATCAATTTGGCTCATTCTCTTATTCTGGCGGCGGGAGTGTGAAGGTAAACCAAGTTACCTGCCTGATATTGTGGATCCCGTTTATTCTTGTTTTACTCGAATTTTTGCTTGCTAGTTGCTTGCAACTCGTCTATTGCACTCCAGATATCCAGTAGGGTGGCATACAGGTTTCCAACATGCAGTCATACTCGTGAGTCTCGTATTTTCCTTTGTGGTTGTACTGTACGTTGAATGTTACGTATATGCATTAAAAAAACGCTGCAAATTATTACACGTCGGTTTATTATTCTCTTGAATAGCTTGACCTAGTCTCCTTCCGAGACCCATCCCATTCGATCCAGCATCGAAAAATACCAGTTATCGGCGAAAATGAAAAATTCCAGGCACCTGTAGGCAATTGGCTTGATGGGACTCATCGAGCTGATGGGTGGTTGGTATGAGACGGTGAAACGATTACTTTCACTGTTTGTCCTGCAAGTTCTTTGAATTAGTAGACTTTGGCTCACCATAATTACTGTAATTTTACTGTTTTTGATCCACAGTACAGTCATACGCCTCTGCGACTCGTTCCATTAACCTCAGCATCTAAAAGTGCCATAAAAACGATACCTAACTCGGCGTATTTGCGTAAAAACTTCCATAATTGCATTTTTTAAAATTTTTCTAATCATTATGTGCCCATAACACCCATGAGCTTCGTCAGATCGTATTGCTCGGTATGCGGGCTCAACTAAATACTAATGGGATTTAAAGGCGAAAGAACCGATTTCACGTTAGGGGCCTGAAAGAGCCTGTACGGCGGATGGGCATTGCAGATTTTGAATCCTGATGCTTGAAACCATGTTTTGTAATACATTGCTTTTATTTACAGCCCTTAGTCAACGAACACCCACAATATCACACATCACACAAGAGCAAATCAAAGACATAGGTGGAGTTGTTGATCTTGAATGCAGTGTTCAGTATGCTCAAGACTATCCTGTTCTTTGGATGAAAATAAGTGCAGGCAGGACGTCAGATCCTCTGCCAATCTCAACTGGGCCGTCCCTCATTATAAGGGACACAAGATTCGCTCTTCGCTATGACCCTTCGAGCTCCACATATACTCTTCAGGTTAGTTATGGGTAATTTTCACTGACTATAAGAATGGACTTCATAACTTCAAATTCCTTGTAGATGGTATTTATAAACTACGCAGTCATTTTTGGCAGAATACTTACTGAATACCCAAGATCGGCAGCATTGAATTTAATGGTTTAATTTCGATTGTGCTGAGAAAATGCTTTGCCAAGTGAAGTATGGCATTCTAATGTCGTGCATTATCACTGTTCGTTCAGTTGTTTGATTAACTACTTCATTGAGCTCTATGTACAGCCTCTATATTACTGTTGACATACCTGATCCTGATCTCCTTTGTTCTGTTTTATTGATCAATGTTTTTACCGTTAAGCTATTATCTATACATATCTGTAGGAAATGTAGAAATAATAGCGCCCGCGGAAAGGCTTCATATTGAAAGATTGCGTTTTCAAGTTGTGAAGATATCTTCGACACTTTAAGTTGTCAGTTGTCCATCGGAAGATCATTTTCAAGAGCGTTTTGTCGCGTACCTACGTCAGTGACTTGTCAATCACTTGTGGTCGAGCCATGGAACAGTTGGATAAAGATGAAATCAGAAAGATGAAAGTAGACGAGTTGAAAGATGAGTTGAAGAAACGAGGATTTAGATATGATGGGAGGAAAAACGATCTCGTTGAAAGACTGAAGGCCTTAATTCTCGTGGAAAATTTGGAAGCTAAGGCAGACGACGTGATTGAAGACGAGATAGACGATGAGTATAATGATGTGAATGATGACGAGGATTCCGGCAGTGATGAGAAGACCGATGTGGGAGGGCACATTACAGATGACGAAAAATCTGACTCAGATAACAATTTAAACTCAAGGCGAAAATCAAAATCAAATCAAAAGACGCGTATGGTCTCCCAAATGATCTCATTCGAAGACATTGAGGAATCAATTCCAACTTTCAGTGGGGATGATAAAACAAAAACAGTTACGAGTTGGTTGATACAATTTGAGGAGCTAAGTGAGTTGTGCCAGTTGTCTGATTCACACATGATTCTATATTGTCGCTGTTTATTGAAGGGGTCGGCAGCACTGTTTATAAAGCACGAAAGAACGCATAAGAACTGTAGTAAGATGTCAAGGGCTCTCACGAAAGAATTCACGAGTAATGTGAACAGTAAACTCGTTCATCAAGAACTTAATTCTAGAAAAAAGTTGAGGTCTGAAACGTTCAAGGAGTATTTTTACAAAATGATGGATATAGCCAGTCAATGCCAAAGTGTTGAGGTAGAGTCTGCCATACAATATGTGATTGATGGTATTGATGATGACATTGGATCAAAGACCATACTTTATGGAGCCGCGACATACAAAGAATTCTGGAAAAAATTGGAGCTGTATGAGACGATGAAGAAACGTGAGCCTGATCATGTGAAGAGCACCGACAGTGGTAAAAGCAAGAGGATTGATCATTCAAGATCAGGGATGTCCAACCAGAATAGGTGTCCTGTACTCGCGGGAACTACAGTGGAAGTCAACGTTTCGTCGTTAGTAGTCCCCCCGTCTCGTCAAAACCACCCGCCTGCTCGACTTGCAACGTTGTGCCAATTGCCTACGGGCGCCTGGCGCCGGGGGAATATTTAGTTTTCGTGGTTCCATTGTAGTCAGGTCATGTTTCATGTGGTTTACTAGTATTTTTCAATGCTGAATCGAATGGGATGGGTCTCGGAGAAGTAATACTAGGTTTTACCTGTTGTTTTATAATGGAAGCTCAGGATTTTTAAATTACGATCCACGTTTAATTGAAACACTAGGGGGGTGTGGATGAATATAAAGAGGATTGCCCTCGTGGAAGAAGAGCTCACAATGTCGATATAAATTGTTAAGAGCCGGGGGACCTGGGGACGAAAAATTAAATAACAGGAAAAGTGAGGATGGCGACAGGGCGACAAGAGAACCGTTACAACTGACAGCAGCGAAGCTCTGGATGGGTCTCCGCTGAATGGACTAGTTTGGTTCATCTTGGTAGAGTTCTAGAATGGTCCATGGTCAACGACGAGGTTAACTGGCGTTCATGGTGTTGAAAATAATTCAGTAATCCGTCTGCAACTTGGTTCGCGTTGGCTGTTTCTCATGGAGTAGGCTTGAGCATAATGGGAGATGAAGTCGATGATAGTAAAACATTCAGAGAAGAAAAGTCCATATTTAATTTTGGGTACAACATATGGTGTTCATTGTATTTGTGGTTCAAGCGGCAAAGAATTCGTCCAGCACATTTTCTAGGACTATTGTTGTCTAAAAGGTCGTCTACGATTTCGCTATTGTTGTTTTGTGTGCTTCAAATTTAATGAGCCCTTTGTGCAGGCGATGTCATAGTCGTATGCTGCTTGTTTAGTCCTCCACTTGGAAAGTTAGCTGAAATATTCGTATGCTGCTAGTTTAGTTTGATGGTCACAGAAAATTCGAAATTGACGCCCCACACCACAGTGAGTAGTTAAGTGGTAGGACAGAGGCTTTCTGTGCCATTCAGAGTCTGGCTGGCATTGATTAGGGGAATGTTGGCTTCGTCAGTTGATTGATTTTGTACCGGGCCTGTAGCTATGCCACTTGCTTCTGAGGTGAGGCAGAAAGTTTTGTTGAAGTCTGGACAGTTGTTATATGAGGTCGTTCGCCAGTAATTGTTTGCGCAGACAGAAACACTTTAAATGTTCTGGGTCTGTGATTTTGATTGTGATGTGAGATTTTGTTTCTCTTCTGGAGATGCTTCATAAATGGTTTGGTTACAGATGTGAAGTCCTCTATGAAATTCCTGTAATAGCCAAGGACTCCTTGAAAACAATCAATTTCCCCAAGTGGGTCGTTAGTGATACAGTCTTGACATGAGCACCCTCCCCCTTGACTTGGGTGTTCCAGTCCCTGTGGTTGATGCAAAGTGCCATATCAGTCCAGGTTCTTGACCTCGGAATTTCCGCCCTTGCCCAACAGGACTCACCAATGGCCAACTCATTGTTTCCTTTTACCCCCTCATACCTGCAGACATTCCATCGCTGCGGTTGTTTTTAGTTCTAATAGTCGTGGATTCCCCTGAAGTGGGGTTTTCCCTTCCTTTATTTTCCCTCTCCTCAATTTCACATTCCTCTCCACGACAGAGCTCTTCCAAATAATTACGCTATCAATTCTCATCCAAGTAACTTCTTGCTCTCTCATTACGATATGATTTCCCGTACCAGTTCTCGCGTTCCGAGTACTATCCTTGTGTCGCCCTTTTGTACACAAACTCAGCTCAATTCTAACTCAACACAGTTCATTGCTCATCTAAGACAGTCCTCCTCACGCTTACTGAATTTCTTTATTTCGAACTTCAACTCTCCCTCTCGTGTGCCGAACACCCTGTTAGCCTACTCAGTCATAAGTGAGCATTCCTCAGGACACACTGTGTAGAAGTCAGAAATGGTTCCCTCCGGTTTTGTTTTTGAAAAAAATACCATTGTTTTTCAAGATTTGGGCTAGCATTGACAGCCTCTAATACCTTGATCCTCAACTGTTCAGCACCAGGTAAGGAAGGTTTGTCTAGTTTCAATTGCCGCCCTGAAATTTTAAAATTCTTCTCACACTCTATACAGGAAGAACAAGGTTTTGTGCTCGTTGTTACTGAACGTTTTCTCATATCAGAGGTATCAATGTTTCGTCATTCCTCCTTGAGAATGGAGTTAAGGTATACTTATCTTAATTACTGTTACCGTTTGGACGGTGGGAAAAAGAGTTTGAATGTAAATTTCTG
Source organism: Pachypeltis micranthus (assembly GCA_020466155.1). Lineage (NCBI taxonomy): Eukaryota > Metazoa > Arthropoda > Insecta > Hemiptera > Miridae > Pachypeltis > Pachypeltis micranthus. The sequence goes on along the minus strand of CM035772.1, from coordinate 1,715,986 downwards.
CTGGCAGTTGTGAGTTTTACGTCTTTCTGAACGACTTAGGTTACTTTGTTGCCTGTAGCGTTGCCTTAGTATCGAGCATTCACTTATTATGCGTACAAACCAGTCATAATATCTTCTTTTTGAATCTTCATATTATTTGAAGGGGAAGCATAATATTCAAGTATACAGAACTGGCTGTACTGAAGATGGCAGCGATGTAAGAAAATGGCACAACACAATTATTGATGAGCTCAATTACTAGTGTTATTTTTTAAATTGTATTTTCTCTCTTCCAGATAAAAGACATACAAGAGACTGATGCTGGCATATATCAGTGCCAGGTGATAATAGCTTTAAGCAACAAAGAAAGTGCTGATGTTCTTCTTCAAGTTCGTCGACCTCCAGTGATATCAGACAATTCAACTCGGTCTGTCATAGTTAGTGAAAGTCAACAAGTTACTCTGGAGTGCTATGCTAGTGGTTATCCTCCTCCAAGGATCTCATGGAGACGAGAAAACAATGCTATTCTGCCTACCGGAGGTTCCATTTACAGGTTAGTGAAATTTGAGGTGGTTAGGTTACTGTGGAAATCTGTTCATAACCCGCAGCAAACCCTAGAGTTTCTAGCTCTGTGACAGTGTTTTTCAAAGAGTTTCCCCTATAATTCCAGATCAGTAAACACCTACCCTCTCAAAAATTACCAGAAGAATACCAGTTTCTGGCTAGAAGGTTGAATCAATTTCTACAGAGTGAAAAACTCATTTGATCAGGGTAGCCAATGTTGGATCTCGCTCAATGCACGATTAAGGGAAGTTGTGTGATTTTGCTCGAGATATTTTTTCCTCGGTAACGTCGATAGCGAGATTTCGATTGCAATTTTTGTGTGATCAAATCTCATATTCTGATCTATCTGGTCTTATATTTACATTCAACAGGTAGTCACAGGAACAGTGGGGCGGGTGGGGGGGGGGCAGAATATGTATGTATATGGCTAAAAGACACCCCAGCCTGCTGTTTGGTCGCTGATCCCTTGTGTTATTGAATATAACCTCTTAAAAAGTTACCTTTCTCTTGTTTTTACGTTTCTCCATTTATCTCTTTATTCCAATTTTCAACTACCAAAATTCGTGCTGACTCCACAAACAGGTTAACTGCTCAGGGGAATGACTTCCGCCCAGAGGGGCCCCTCACATCACCACCATCCTTACCAACAGCTGAGCGTCAGCGGTCATTCAATGTATGTTCCTCCTTCTCATTCAACAATTGAATGTCGAATTAGTAGCTCCAAAGAAGAGCAGTGGCAGAGAGGATGGAACCTCGAGTCCTCCAGATCGAATTGGAGCCTGAGTGTATGCTCATGGTATGCTATTAGGGAGGCCTACCAAGCTTGCACTGTAGACTGAGCTTGCACAAAGAAACACGACTCCAAGGTAGTGCCACATCTCGTGGATGCCTCTAGCTAGACCTAGGGTTCGCCAATCACAAAACCCGCACCATGACCATCACACTGTAAGTACGATATTATGGCAAAACTTAGCAAATTATTACACTACTGTTTATTATTCTCTTGAACAGCTTGACCTAGTCTCACACCTCCGAGACCCATCCCATTCGATTCAGCATCGAAAAATACCAGTAAACCTTATGAAACATACCCGGCTACAACGGAATGACGAAATCTAAATATTCCAGGCACTCGTAGGTAATTGGCACGACGTTGCATGTCGAGCTGGTGGATGGTGTTATATGAGATGGGAGGAAGGGAATTCAAACGATCAAACAATTACTTTCGCTGTAGTTATTGTCCCGTGAGTACTCAGTATGATTACTGTAATTTTACTATATGCACTTGTACGCGTCTGATACTCATTTCATTCGACCCAGGATCTGAAAATACCTTGAAAACTATACCAAACACGGCGTATCTGCGATTGAACTGCCAAAATTGCGTTTTTGTTAATTTTTTTAATCGTTTTTTTTTCTCATAACAACATGAGCTTAGTCCGATCGGATTGCTGAGCAGGGGAGCACAACTAGATATCAACTTTTTAGACAACGTTAAAGGTACAAAATGGCCCGGATGACGGTGCACAGGCATTGCTGATTTAGGATTCCGATCTCTTGAAACGTAATGTATCAAATTTTGTGGGGAGGTTGTAAAAAAAATTTTCTGACCGAAAACGTAGGAGGAAAAAAAAGGAGGAAAACATTATTCGGAATGAATAATAATCCAAAAGGAGACTAAGCCAAACTTCTCAGGACTCAGACCCAGCCTATGCATGCCAACCTGCCTTATAAATCTGTCTGGGGCGATCTGCAAGTTACTAAAGTTAACGTACCTGTTAGGTGAGTCCGTCTCCTCTGGCTTGTGAGTTACTGTGGGCAAGCGCTTTCGATGTAAAGACATCATCGTCTGGCCGTTAAGTCAGTACTGGAGTCAGTCAGTTGGTCGTTGTCAGACCTTAATGACAAAACACGATATCAAACACTACGCCAGATATGTAGATGATATCATCTGCATATTAGGCCGTGATACCACTGACGATATACGAAAGGACTTAAACAATATCCACCATAACATCCAATATGACATGGACAAAGAACAAAATAAAACTCTTAATTACTTGGACCTAAAAATCACACGGTTGGACAACGAACTACAATACGACATTTTTAGAAAACCTACCGCTACCGACACGACCATACATTTTACATCAAACCACCCACAACAACATAAACTAAGTGCATTCAGACACATGATACGGAGACTAAAAACGATCCCACTATCCGAACAAAATTACAAAAAAGAACTTGATATTATAAATACTATCGCAGAAAATAACGGTTACACTAAAAAAACAATAAACAAATTACTAAGACAATATGACTCCAAAACAAACGACTCAAAAACAGAAAATACACAGACTTTAACAAGACGCTGCACATTCACGTACACAGGACCACAAATATACGGAATAACTAATATCCTCCGAAAGGAAGGTATACAAATTGCATTACGTACGGACAACACACTTAGAACCAAACTAACTGCAAAGACAGACCCACTCGACCAAAGTGGGGTGTATAAAATAACTTGTACTTGTAAAAACGCATACATAGGACAGACAGGACGAAAAATACGGACCAGATACTCAGAACACATTAAATCTCTTAGTAGGAACAAAGACGATTCAAACTTTGCCAACCACCTCAAAACAACTGGACATGAACCCACCAAAATACAGGACTGCACCACCTTACTACACAAACAATACAAAGGACGAAAACTGAACATATTAGAAAACATGGAAATTTATAAACGAAAAAACTTCAATGGACAGATCATAAATGAACAAATCAACACAAAATGCGACACCATATTCACACCACTCAAAACACTACACAAACGAAAACAACCAACTGACGGATTTACAGACCACCCTACACAAAAAAGACTTAAATTCCACAATTGACAGACCATCCAACACGTCCCATTTATCTCTAGGGGGTTTCCCCCTGAGATACATGACCTCTCCCCGCCCCTTCCCCGACGCTCCATCACCCCTTTCACCTTTCTCTTTGTATATTAAGACCACGACCAACTGACTGACTCCAGTACTGACTTAACGGCCAGACGATGATGTCTTTACATCGAAAGCGCTTGCTCACAGTAACTCACAAGCCAGAGGAGACGGACTCACCTAACAGGTACGTTAACTTTAGTAATTTGCCTACTGGCGGATATAACCCAATTTCTTTAATACCCGATCTGCAAGTCCTGTTTAGTGCCTGCAGGGAGGACGAAATCCTCAGGGGCTACCAAACAAAGATGCGCACCCCCAAAGCCAGACCACTTAGTGACACAGCTTTCCTAATGCCTGCTCACCAAATTGAAGAGTATAGGAAACAGGTTCCCCCTACTGTCATGTCCCTATACACCATATTATTTAGCTATCACTCCCTTGGTACAGAGAGCTCAAGTAGCTGACAAGTCAGGTCAGTCCCCACACCATAGAGGAAATCCGCCTAAGGCTGGTAACCATATTGTTAGCGATGTTGTCATCTGACTGTTGTTGTGTTGTTTTAGTTACCATTTATCCCTAGTATTTAGTTACCGTTGCTACCTAAAAACCCATTGCTTATAATAACGGTTCGGTGCTGTGCTTAGTATATGTCGCTTAGTTCATAACAATTGGTGACAATGGTGGGATAGTGCGACTAATCGAGATGATGACACGTCCAGGAACGCCTTATCATGGAGACGACAGCGAGGGGACCGAGTTTATTGGCATTTTATTAGTTCGAAGAAAATGTTCTCAACATCAGAGCCATACACGAGGAGTTACGTTGAGAAATAAGTGAGCAATGTGACGCTTTGTGGAAGAAAAATAAAATATCTGGTGCGTAGCATCACACAACTTTCCGCCACCTTTAAGTTCAAACACCACCTACATAGGCGGCCGCTATATCTTCGTTCAACGCATTTTTACAGGAACATTTATGGAGAACAAAGTGTAGGGACTAGTTAGCTGAGAGTACTCCGAAAGTTTGATCGAAATCGTTAGAGCCATTTTTGAGAAAATTGGAATACCGATAAATTAATAACCGACAAATCTCCTTTTACTTTCCGCTACCCGAAAGGAAGGAAAGTATAGTAATCGGCCCAAAAAAAAAAAAATTTGGGTTTTCTTCAGATCGTGACGTTTCAGACCCTACTAAGTCTAAAAAACCTAATTTCGGCGCGTGGTCTGTGTATGTGTGTGTGTGTGAGTGTGTCTGTAGTTCGATTTGCGGGAGAACGGCTGATCCAATTGATCTGGTTCTTTTTTTGTTTTGTTCCTTATTTTTTGTAGACACCAAAATAAGGTTATGGACGATTTCGACCGATGGGAAGGGGGGTTGGGGGACGAAAATGTACCAAAAACTAGGGTTTTTCGCATTTTTCTCGAAAACGGCTCTAACGATTTTGATTAAACTTTCAAATTATCTTCTACTAATCAATACCCAACTTTTCTTCTCTATACATAGAATCCATGAAAATATGGTGAACGGAGATATAGGCCCATGAAGCAAAAATAGGTTTTCTACGCTTTTTGGCAAAACGGCTTCAGCGATTTTCACCAAACTCACAGGATGTTTTCAAAAAGTTAGTACCTACATATTGTTCTGAATAAATGTTCCTCTGACAGTCCATTGAACAGAGATAAAAATCAAAATGTGTCGAAAATAACGTTTTTTCGAACATTAACGTAAATTTCAGGGTAACTTCTTCACCAGATGTAATAAATCCTACTGGAGTGACTTATAGTCACCCATACCAACATTTCGTTCTCTATAATTATTTCTGTATATATATGTTGAACGGGGATATAAGCCATGTTATATTATGTTAACTCAGAAAAGGAGATTTGTTGAATATTAATTTATCGGTATTCCAATTTTCTCAAAAACGGCTCTAACGATTTCGATCAAACTTATGGAGTACTCTCAGCTAACTATTCCGTACATTTAGTTCTCCATAAATGTTTCGGTGGAAATGCGTTGAACGAAGATATAGCACCCGCATATGTAGCTGGTGTTGGAACTTACGGGGGTGGCGGAAAGTTGTGTGTTGCTACGCATCAGATATTTTACCCTGCGTTTCCTGGCCCTGGCAGGCCATTCAGCCTCATCACACTGAGGAAGCAAGGAGGGCACAGTAGTGGTTACTGCTGCATATGAGGGGTCTGGGGTACTCATCTGGCTCAGTAGAGCACCTTGAGCTTGGGGGGCTGGTGGCACTGGCTGTGCTGGCTGACCAGGGCACGCATTGGTCCCGTCGCGCAGACCCACATTCGCGCCAGGTGGACGTGAATTACTTGGACATAGGCAAAAATCTGTTCCATATCCGACAGATTAGGGTCCACTGGGTGCGTACTGTTAGCAGTAGCCAGGTTGCCCAGGCTGCTAGGGTGGGAAGGAGGATGCGAAGGCGCTTTGCCTGATTATTTCCGCCCTCGTTTGTTTGGATGACGAGTAGGTTGCTCATCGCCCTGAAAAGGGAGGGATTGAGCTTGTCGAGCCCGAGGAAGAGGCGCAGGTGGCGTTTTTATTACCTGCTGATGTTTTAACTGACTTGGGGGAGATTGAAGAAGCTGACTGATGTAGCGTACCCTTGCGAGTTCATTTGTTCTGTGTGTTAGTAGAGCAAGAGGAGTTCGAAGCAGTGCCCTGGAAGCTCCCCCTCAGGCATATTGATTCAAGCTCCTTTCACTGGTCTGTTGAGGGTCAAAGGGAGGCCCCCACATGCGCTGCAGCTGCCAGTCCGTCCACTCACTGGGACTAAGACGCATGAGGGATTTTTCGGCTGCTGCTCAGTCAGCCCTCGGCCACTGGTGATGTGGTGAGTGGGACACACACTATCAGCCGCCCCAGGAACGCTCAAACCTGGTTTTTCCCACTCCTCATTCCGCAGGCCACACTTATATAGGGGATCACTCGTAGGTGTTAGTCAGCTACTTCCAGGACTGTCTCTCGCTCATTATGAGTGTTTAAAGTCAATGTGTTCTGCCCTGTAAGTCGTTACAGTGTTGTTTGTATCTGGAATATGGTGCGTATTGTTATAAAACAAAGCAAATATCAAAAGATCTCGTTAATGGACACAGCACGAATGAATCAGTTTTATTGGCTTGCTTTACAACCAGATGCGTTGCTATGTTGACACGTAACTCTTGACAACGTTCCTAAAACTGCCTCCCCCCCCCCCTCATGGGTTCTTCTGTCTTGGAGGGCTGGTTGCTGGAACATAGCCAATGAGTCTGCATGGACAACGCGTCTTTTCCTACTGGGCATGACAATTCGAAAAATTACATCAGGAATGTCCTTGACAATCCTGCACGGCCCAACCCATGGAGACTGCAGCTTCACACACATTCCTAAGCGCCGTCTCGGCTAGTGATACCGGATGTCATTTCCAACCTCAAACTAGGGTTTTTCGCATTTTTCTCGAAAACGGCTCTAACAATTTTGATTAAACTTTCAAATTATCTTCTCCTAATCAATACCTAACTTTTCTTCTCCATACATATCTCCATGAAAATACGGTGAACAGAGATATGGGCCCCTGAAGCAAAAACAGGTTTTTTACGCTTTTTGGCAAAACGGCTTCAGCGATTTTCACCAAACTAACCGGATGTTTTCAAATAGTTAATACCTACATATTCTTTTCAATAAATGTTCCTGTGACGGTCCATTGAACAGAGATAAAAATCAAAATGTGTCAAAAATAACGTTTTTTCTAACATTTCCGTAAATTCCAGGGTAAATTTTTCACCAGATGTGATAAATCCTAATGGAGTGGCTTTTAGTCACCCATACCCACATTTCGTTCTCCGTAATTATTTCTGTATATATATGTTGAACGGAGATATAAGCCAAGTTAACCCAGATAAGGAGATTTTTTCGAATATTAATTTATTGGTTTTCCAATTTTCTCAAAAACGGCTCTAACGATTTCGATCAAACTTACGGAGTACTCTCAGCTAACTAGTCCCTACATTTAGTTCTCCATAAATGTTCCTGTAAAAATGCGTTGAACGAAGATATAGCGCCCGCCAATGTAGGTGGTGTTTGAAATTACGGGGGTGGCGGAAAGTTGTGTGTTGCTACGCATCAGATATTTCTGAGTTAACATGGCTTATATCCCCGTTCAACATATATATACAGAAATAATTGTAGATAATGAAACCAACTGCTCGAGCTACGCGACGAAAACCAGGAGCTGCAACGACAGATCGAAGCTCTACACCTTCAGAACGAGCAACTGCAACGTGAGCCGTCGATTCAACAACAGCAGCAGCGACACCAACAGCAGCGGCAACAACAACCACCGGTAACTGCTACTAACCTCGCTGATCATCGCCCTGCAGTCAACCGTGTCGCTGTCAAATTGCCGCCATTTTGGTCAGACAAACCAAGCTTGTGGTTTATTGAAGCTGATTCGCAATTTACCCTTTCCGACATTACGAGTGAGGTAACCAAATTCCACTATGTCGTTTCTCAATTGGAGGGTCGCATCGCTGTTCAAGTTGAGGATATCATTAAAAATCCTTCTCCAATAAATCCTTACACATTTTTACGCACCAAAATAATTGAACGTTTGTCTGCATCCGAGGAACAACGTGTCCGTCAACTCATCAGCGCGGAGGAGCTCGGCGAACGTAAACCTTCGCAGTTTCTTTGTCATTTCCAATCTCTCGCTGGCGCAACTATTGTGCGAGATAATCTCCTTCGTCAACTTTGGCTCCAACGTCTTCCGCCAAACGTCCAGGCTATCCTTGCATCGCAACCTGAAATGGCGCTCAACAAGCTTGCAGAGCTCGCCGATAAAATTATTGAAGTTTCACCGTGCTCTCCGAATCTCTCGGTAAACGCTGCATTCAATAACAGAGGTATCGAAACCGATTTATTAAAAGCAGTTGCCGAGTTACAAACGCAAGTCGTCGAGTTATCAGCTTCTCGCTCACGACCTCGTTTTCGTCCACGCAGTTCTAACCGCAATTCTCGACCGCGGAGCAAATCTGGCATTCGGGACGATTCTAACCAACACCCGGGCAAAATTTGTTGGTATCACAAAAAATACCAAGGGAAGGCTCAAAAATGCATCGAACCGTGCAGCTTTTCGGGAAACGGCCTAAGCAGTTCGTAAGGACGTGCAGCTTTTCGGGAAACGGCCTAAGCAGTTCGTAAGGACGGCAGCCGACTGCTCTTCATTTAGTAACCGTCTTGTTGTTTACGATAAAAATTCAAAACAAAAATTTCTCGTTGATACCGGCTCTGATTTGTGTTGTTTTCCTCGTCGCTTCCTCCGAGATCATCGCTCTTCTGTTGACTATGATTTGTGTGCTGCAAACGGAAGCACAATCAAAACATATGGTTTCGTAACCTTAAATCTCAACTTAGGCCTTCGATGTAGTTTCTAGTGGAGATTCATCGTAGCTGATGTTGATTTGCCGATCATTGGGTCCGATTTTCTCGCTCACTATCATCTGTTACCTGATTGCCGTACCAAGCAAATCATCGACGTATCCACCGGACTCCAGGCTCGAGGTTTTAACGCAACGTTCTTCGCAGAGCAGCATCAAAACTGTTCAAGATTCTTCGTCGTACGCTTCTCTCGTTGCTGAGTTTCCTGAAATTACTCGTCCACCAGGTTTACCTCGACTTATTAAACATGAAACTGTTCATCACATTCGCACGACTCCTGGTCCACCGGTTACACATAAAGACTCGTCCTTCCGAGAGTTCCTGGTCTTCTCCTTTACACTTAACACAGAAAAGTGACTCAACTTGGCGTCCCTGTGTTGATTTTCGTGCGTTGAACGCCCGAACGATTCCGGATCGTTATCCTGTTCGTCACATTCAAGATGCCACTTTCTACATCGATGGGTGTACGGTGTTCTCAAAAATTGATTTAGTCAAGGCTTATCAACAAATTCCAGTCGCTGAAGAAAATATTGGGAAGACTGCTATCATCACTCCGTTTGGTCTTTTCGAATTTCCATTCATGACGTTTGGACTTCGAAATGCCGGGCAAACTTTTCAAAGATTTATGGACGAAGTTTTGCGTGGTTTAGACTTTTGCTTTGTTTATATGGACGACATTCTCGTTTTCTCTTGTTCTAAATAAGACCATGAACGTCATCTTCGAATTGTTTTCGGACGTCTTTCCAAATACGGATTAGTCATCAATCCACAGAAATGCATCTTTGGAGTTTCTGAAGTTCCTTTTATAGGTTATACGATTTCTGCTGCTGGTATTCTTGCTCCCGACGAACGAGTTCGGGCAATTAAAGACTACCCTCTACCAAAAACAGCGCAAGGTCTTCGCCGTTTCCTGGGTATGCTGAACTTTTACCGCAGATTTATATCTCACGCCTCCGAACTTGAAGCTCCTCTTCATGACTCAATAAGCAATCCACTCTTGAAAGGTTCTCAGCCGATTCACTGGACACTTGAACTCGAAGAAGCTTTCTCAAAATGCAAAAACTGCATTTCTTCCGCTTCACTTCTTGTCCATCCTCGTGTCGGTGCGCCACTTGGTTTGTTTACAGATGCTTCCAATCATTCTGTGGGCGCATGCCTACAGCAGCTCGTTCATGACGGTTGTCAACCACTCGCATTCTTCTCGAAGAAAATGTCCTCGAAAGAAAGTTCTTGGCCTGCTTACTATCGCGAACTACTTGCGATCTACGCTGCAATTCAGCATTTTCGTCACATGTTGGAAGGGCATCCATTCACGATCTATTCAGATCACAAGCCATTGGTTTACGCTTTTCACCAAAAACGCGAAAAACTTCCACCAGTTCAACTCAGACAACTCTCATTCATCGCAGAATTTTCGACTGACATTCAGCACATTAAAGGTGTCGACAACATCGTCGCTGATACTCTTTCTCGAATTGAAGCTATCTCTGCACCACTTGACTACGAGTTGCTAGTTGAATCTCAAGCAAAAGACGAAGAGCTCAAGAAGATTACTCATGAAAACTCATCTCTCCTCATCTCACGTGTGCCGATTCCTGGGTCCGCACTCACTGTCTTCTGTGATACATCAACAGGAAAACCTCGGCCTTTCATCACACAACCATTTCGTCGTCGTGTTTTCGATCAACTCCACAACTTAAGTCATCCAGGTGCCAAAGCCTCTACTAAATTAGTTGGTGATCGCTTCGTTTGGCCTTCCATCAATAAGGATTGTCGAAATTGGGCTCGTGCTTGCAACGATTGTCAACGATCCAAAATCTCTCGTCATGTTCATGCTCCTCTTGGAAATTTTCAAACACCGACAAAGAGATTTTCGCACATTCACATTGATCTGATTGGTCCACTTCCATCTGCACATTCCTCTCGGTATTGCTTGACTGTCATCAGTCGCTTTACTCGATGGCCCGAGGTTTATCCTTTACAGAATATAACTGCAGAAACTGTGACTCACGCGCTTTTGGATTGTTGGATCTCTCGTTTTGGCGTTCCTGAAACTTTAACCTCAGATCGGGGTGCTCAATTCACTTCTCATCTCTTCAAAAATTTCGTTGAACAATTTGGAATTCGACATAACATCACAACAAGTTGGCATCCTGCCGCAAATGGTTTGATCGAACGTCTACATCGTCATTTGAAAAGTGCAATAATGGCTCATTGCGACATCGATTGGGTTAAAGCTTTACCTTTTGTTCTTCTTGGCATTCGTTCTGCTTTCAATGAGGATATCAAGGCTACATCTGCTGATATGGTTTATGGAGAAACTCTTCGTTTGCCTTTTGAACTGGTCTCTTCAAGCGTCGCAAACAAGAATCTCGAAGATTCAAGCAGCTTTCTTTCAAGCTTACGAGAATTCATGTCTCGCTTACGACCAGCTCCAGCATCAAGACATTGTCAGCCTGGCATTTTTGTTTTTAAGGAGCTCTCGACGTGCAGTCATGCATATTGAAGGAAGGACCTATCCGTAAGGCACTCCAACCACCATACAACGGCCCCTACGAAGTCATTGATCGATGCGACAAGACAATCACACTAAAGATTTACAACAAACCTACAAAAGTCTCTATCGATCGAGTGAAACCTGCATTTTTTTTACAAGATGATGTTCCTGTTCCTGCGCCTATTCCTGTTCCTACGCCTGTTCCTGTTTCTACACCTGTTCCTGCGCCCGCTGAACTGACGCCAGCTCCCGACCGCACAACGCGGTCTGGCAGAAAAGTCAAGTTTAGAAACATTTTGAATTTGTAGCCTAATTCTCTGCCAAGGGGGGTAGTGTGGCGGCGATCATACGTTATAAACAGCTGTTAGCGTGCGCTTAGCAACGAAGGACTTCTTGTTATTTTTATTAACAATTATATTAAAGTGTGTTGTCAACCTTAGTAAAGCTAACATTCAATCTACGGAAAAACTAAAGTCTTTATTAAATAGGAGTTACAACCCTTACCTCCTATATACGCAAGCCGTTGCAGTGTATTTTGTATCTGGAATATGTTGTGAATGTCAGAGTCGTGAGCTTTAAGCCCCTTTAAGGCCGGATTTAACGGCCACGCAGAGGATACGGCAGGAGAATTCTGTCCCCCTTCCTGCGGGCGGTGTGTTCTGCGATCCCAGCTCAAGGGAGGGGGTTCCCAGTGTGTCATGTATGTGAACGAAGTGTAAGTTGTGTCCCTTTTAGTCCAGCATATACGAACACAAAGGGAGTACGGCAGTGGAATTCTGGACCCCCAACTGCAGGGTGAGCACAGTGTGGCGACAAAGTACACTGTGACGCCCAGCCACAGTTAAGCCTCGTTGGATGTAATCCTGCGGGGACCTCATAGAGGTGAGGTTGTCATTCCGGCTGGGCCAACCCGGCTGTCCCTTTTAGTCGGCTCATACGACACGCAGGGAATACGTCAGCGGTATTCTGGACCCCCGACTGCAGGGTGACGAACTACAGACACACACACACACACACGGACCACGCGCCGAAATTAGGTTTTTTAGACTCAGTAGGGTCTGAAACGTAAAGATCTGAAGAAAACCCAAATTTTTTTTGGGCTGATTACTATACTTTCCTTCCCTTCGGGTAGTGGAAAGTAAAAACGAGGGCTTGGCAATATGACGATATAATGAAAGTAAAATAAACGGTACCTTTATAAATGCATTAATAACAACAATGATCAACGGATGAGCCCACTGCAAAAGGCTGAGGAAAAGAGACAATGAGCGACTCACCAGGCTAGTTTGGGCGTTCAGAAGCGACTGGCTGTGGGGGAGATTGAGCGACGAGCTACCCAGCGTTTTTCAATGCTTCTTCCAATTATGGCTCGTGTGACGTGTCACAGCTGATAGCTGAGGCTGTAAGAGGTATTCAAAACATTTTCAGATCTGAACATTTAGTGGAGGCTCATCTACAGACCAATACATCACGAGATGATCCTGGCAGTGGGACAATACTGTGGAATGGAAACCTAGACCGTTTGATGGACTGGCCGCATACTTTCGGCAATTTGAAGTCATAGCTTGCCGAAAGAATTTGACCAGTGCCCAACATGTGTCTGCTTTGGCATCAGCACTGCACGGGCCTGCATTGACTGTGCTGGTGGATGTTGCCATCTCGACTTAGTCATTGCTCTTGATAGCAAGTGTAGGACTGCTGGGCAGACTCAAATGAACCTGGCATTACTGCACAGCCGCTGGCAGCGAGCTGAAGAATACATTACAGTTTTTCATCAGACCATGCTAGATCTATGTAGAAAGCCTTGGACACACTGGGATGAGTCGGGTGAAAACATAATCACTCTACAGTTTGTTCGGGGCCTGCAGGATCATGGTCTGGACGAAAACTGCAACAACCTGTGCCTGACAGCATGCGAGATGCCATACTCTCTGCATTGAAGTTGGAAGCCCAACAGGCCGCGCCTCCAGCACGTCCCCCCAACTGATAAGGTATATCAGGTGGTTATGAAAAGGAAAAATAAGCAAAAACGATTGTGTTACATTTGCGACTCACCTTACTTATTCAGATCCTGTCTGCTTTGTCGGGGGAAACTGCCAGCGGAAAACGAGAAGCAGTCAGGTTGAAGGAGAACAGCCTGACTGGAGAGTAAGTCCTCAAGATGCAATCAGCTGGTAGGTTTGGTGTTCAAAATTCAGTTTTATGTCAGAACAAATTGTTCTTTATCTGCTCACTTCTTTGGAATCGTTTGTGCTTGCTGGGAAAGTGAAAGGTATTTCATGTGCATTGATCGTCGATGCAAGAGTATTTTAAAACCTGCGAATTTTTGAAGAGAAAGGAATGTCAGGGGAGTCTGCAGGAGCAACATGGCTTCGATCAGTAGTGGGTGACTGGATACCTGGGTGGCCTCTACATTCGTTTTCCAACCCCCTTAATTACCACGTGTTTAATTGATATTGAGCTGATGCTCACATGTTTTCTTCCTTCATTTCTACAAATTACATTTTTTGGTGTTCGCTTTCTCGTTCCGTCGTCTCAATAATTTGTCTCCCGAAATTCTTTACACTTGTAATTATATTCATAGAATATCACTTCAATCCACTACACCTGTGTGAGAAAAAGAAAAAATGGTTTTTGATGTAGGAGATTGAATAGAGTGGCCCCATACTGTGTTGATTGCTGTGGTTCAAGAGCCATGCATTCTAGGTTTGGAATTTCTGGCAGCTCCACAATGTCTAATTGACGTGGCTGATTGGGCCGTGATCGTGGTAGGACAATGGGTGAAAACATCTGACACTGTGGGTGTTAACCATGTGATGGCACAAGAAGAAATGCTTAAGAGAGACTCGTTAGAAAGAGGGAAAAATTATGGGGGAAGGAATAAGAATGAGCTCTTATCACATCTGTACGATTTGAGAGAGATACAAATAAATTACAGCCTCAATAACAGGACGGGTAATGCCGCTACTCATTGAGTTTTCTGGCATTTTCGCCAAGACTGTCTAAGATTTGGGCCAGATTGAAGGAGTCTGACACGCCATTGAGGTAGGTGGCACTGTCACCCCACTGTCATTAGACAGGCCCCACGCCAAATTCCACCCTGTAGGATCGAGGAAGTGGACTAGCTTGTGGATGAAATGGAGCACAACGGGATCATTGAGCCATCTACCAGCCCTATTCTACTGGTGCAAAGGAAGGATGGCAGTACTCACTTTTGCATTCACTATCGTCAGTTGAATGACGTAACAAAGAATGATTCCCACCCTCTCCCGAGAATAAATGATCTCATTTGCAGCACATCAGGTGGCAGCTGGTTCTCATCCTTAGACCCTCAAAACGGTGCCTGGCTAATTTTGATGTTTACCAAGGACAAAAAAGAAACTCTGCGTGTTGTACACCCTGAGGCTTGTAGGAGTTTTGGTCATGGCATTTGGTTTGTGCAACGCTCCTGCAACTTTTCAACGAGCTATGAGCAGAGTCCTGCAGAAGTTGAGTCGCCAATGTAGGGTGAAGGTAGATCTTGACAATGTTCTCATTGATACAACCACTTTTGATGACCAGTTGATTTGGCTCCACTTCGTCATTCAGGTGCTGCGAGAAAGAAATGTCAAATTAAATGCTAAGAAGTGCTAACTGTTATGGATATGTCCTTTCAGAGAAGAGTGTTGCCACTGACCCCGCGAAGGTTGAAAAAGTGGCAGTGTCAGAAGACTAGAAACAACTAAGGTCTTTCTTGGGGTTTTGCTTTTATTATCAAACATTTGTTCCGAATTTCGCTCAGCGAGCCTGCAGGTTTATGCACTACTGGACCAGAAAGGGGAGTTTCGCTGGACTCAAAATTGACAAGAAACTTTTGATGACATTTAAAGGGCCCTCTGTATGCCACCAATCCTTGCACATGTTGATCCTGAAGTACCTTTCATTTTGGACACAGATGGTTCAGATGTTGCTACAGGTGCCGTACTTTTCCAAGTACTGAATGGGGAAGAGAGTGATTGCCTACTGTAGCCAGTGTTTCAAGAAAGCAGTGTAAGATTACTGTACAATACATACAGCGCTTTTTAGTCTGGTGCTTTGTTCTTATGCACTTTAAGGCATTTGGTCTGTAAAGTATCGCACTTTTTGTGGTGATAACTGATCATGCTTCATTGAGATGGCTTCGTAATTTTAAGGAACTGGATGGTCAACTAGCTAGATGGTTGGAAAGTGTTGCACCATTTGAATTCGGGGTTGATCTTCGACCAGGTAAAGATCATCTCAATGCCAACAGACTATTGAGAAGACCTTGTGCTGAAATAAATTGTGGATACTGTTTGTGCCAGGAATACTCAGTAGTACTCAGAAGAAGATGTAAGACTAACCAGGGCACTCCCTATTGAAAAGACTGGATAATAGCTCAAAAGGACGACCTCCTACTGAAGTTGATGTACCAATGAATGTAGAAGGGAGTTTGGCCTCAGTGGCAAGAGAAGCTAAGTACGGTGAAGAAGAGAAGACCTTATGGGCAGCCATGGCGACGTTGAAGCTAAAAGATGGGTTAATGGTGGGACAAAAGGAAAGGGATGATGGACAAACTATGTTTGAAATGCTTTCAGTGTGAAATAGTTTTGTAGACACATTGACTCATACGCTTTGGACGGCGCAGAACGCTTGCAGCTCTGCAAAAGAGGTAATATTGAACTGGCATGGCAAAGGATGTTAAGTTAGCCTGCAAAGCTTGTGGAGTGTGTGAAAAACGTGAGAAACCTGGAAGTCCGATATGTGCACGAATGGGGCAATATACCTCTGGTACTTTATTTGAACGTCTGATGGTTGATGCAGTAGGCCTTGCCCAAGACTCAATGAGGGCCTGCTTGCAGACTGCGGCACGACTCAATGCTGCCCCCTTGAGTACGTGGACACACCTGCACTACATGATTCAGCAATTAAAACTGCCTACCACTGGCAGGACAGCGAGTATCCAGCGAGGGGTTGCATCCAGGTACTCTTTGATCCCAAGGTACCACCATATCTCGAGGACGTCTCTGGCCAGGGCCCAGGAACTTCTAATGACAATACCCGCATCCACAACCATCGCAATGTAACCTCGGTAGGATGGCACGAAGGAAACTGAGACCCACTTCTCTGCGGCTTTGTATCTCAGTGCAATATTCGTTCATGTAGCGATCCAGGTTGTAAGGAGAGTTTCTAATGCGAAGCATTAACGATTGGGAGTGTATATGGCGTTCAATCGTGTATGGAAGATGTACAAGAGTGTTTTCCCCTCTCTAGTGAAATACTGGTTGGAGCTATGCAGCTCTCTCCTATGCTGATGATGTTACTTAGTGGGCGGGCTCATACATCAGCAGGTTCATTGTATAATTGGTAACTGCTTGGAATCTGGCGTTAGCAAGTACTGGAAGCAATTGGTTGTAGATTGTCCACTCCTGGAGGAGCCACAAAGTCTGTTTGACTGTGTGAAACTTCCCCTGTGAGTAACAATCCTGCAGTTCCCACACTGTTGTTGTGTTGATGAGGCTGGCCTATGCCTTTCCACATTATAATTATTAGACACAGTAAATGATCGTATTTTTAAACAGTATTGATTTCAGTTTATTTAGATCAGGTATATTGTATGATATCAGTAATATTAACGCATTACTAATTAATGATGTGTTATTGATTAATTAAGTTATTTTTATGTGGGCAGAAGGCGTCCTAATACTAACCCTTTCACTAATCATCCGTTTTTGTTTCTATCAGAGGAAACGTGTTGAAGATCATATCGGTTAAGAAAGAAGATCGGGGTACTTATTACTGTGTTGCTGAAAATGGAGTTGGAAAAGGAACCCGGCGTAACATCAACGTAGAGGTGGAATTCTCACCAGTCATTCAAGTGCCTCGACCCCGACTAGGGCAAGCTCTACAGTATGATATGGACCTTGAATGCCATGTTGAAGCATACCCACCTCCTGCTATCGTTTGGATCAAGGAGGATGAAGATAGGCAGCTTACCAACAATCAACACTTCAGGTTTCAGAATTTTCTTTTGTACTTTGTTCTGTCTCATGTGTTGGTAGTAGATCTTTTCAAACATCAGTAAACTTCTGAATAAGTTCAAATAAGACGATTTTAATCTATCAACTGAATCAAGTGTAAAGTTATCAACACCAATTGTCTTCCTTCATTTCGGGATAGGTTTTTACAGCTGCTGGGATGATGTGGCTGCGGGAACGTCTGTAAATAGCCCACTTCAGCGAAAAATGACATTTGCACCCAAAGGATGGTACTAAGTATTCCACATGCGTTGACATTAAACTTAACTGCTAATATGTGGGAGAGAGAGTGCTCAATATTCCTTCCCCTTACTGACTGTACCTCTGGCCATTGAACTCACGTTGCCATGCTAGCTAATGATTCCCTGGAGAGAGTGGAGGTCTGTGACAAATTAATTACAGGCTTCGAGAGTGCTACTAACTCGTGAAATCGGTTCAACTTGTTTATTACCTGAAACCTTTGGCTGCAATTCACCCTAGATTCCACATCCTCTGCACCTTCTTGGTCGCCTCACCCCCACCTCCTAGTTTTGGCTGCTCCACGTCATCTCCTTAGCCCTTGAAGAAATGTGGTGCAGACAATCAAACCTCATACACAGGAACGACAGTGCCATCTCCTTTATGGTTTAATTTTTACAAGTTCTGCTTCTTTCCATAGGTTCACACAATTCATGGCCTCTGGTTATTAGCAGATTAACATCTGAAAGCCTATTCAGAACAAAAACTTCACTTAATCAAACTGTTGCATAAGGGAAGTGCTCATTCTGACTCGAAAATTTTTATTTTTCAGTGTTTCCCACTTTGCCACTGCTGATGAATTCACTGACACTACATTAAGAGTTATCACCATCGAAAAACGCCAATATGGAAATTACATCTGCCGCGCTAGTAATAAACTAGGCTCTGCAGAAGCGAAAGTACATCTGTTCGGTAAGTATTGTTCAGTATGGTTTGCCATGTCACATTCACTCTGGGTGTTATGTTTGTGTGATAACTTAATTAAATGTTCTATTCCTCTTTATCTAATTAGTATCGCCTTGCCTAATTGATGGTTTTTTAAGTACAGTTTTTCTAACATGAGTGGTGTTAGTGAGGTGTAATTGTGTATTTACATAGATTAAACTCTCGATGTTGTGCGTGTTTTACAGTCAAGTGATCGTTACCTAGTTCTCTACACATGTTTGCAAGAAATGCTGTGTGACTATTTGAAGTGCTGTCGTTTTGTCGATTTCTTTATGTTACCTTTTTTTATTTCATTTTTGGCTTGCTACGTCCTTCCCCTAATCTCTCCTTCTTTAGGGCTTGAGAGGTTGATGGATAAAATGTTAGCAGATTTATTAGACTGGCTGTTACTGTAGGTTAGAATACCTGCTGGGACAGCTGAACTGCAACAGAAATGCTGCCAGCAGACAATTAGAGAGACAATGTTGGGTTTGGGAAAGGTGAAACTCCTTCAATGTATTTTGTCTCTCTTTAGGATCGTGACTTTGTCTCGAAAGGGCTCTGCCCAATTAAGCATCGTTTAAATAAGGCTAGTCTGAGGCGATTGAGCTGGGTGCATCCTGTTTGTGTGTCTGTCTATTAAAGAAGGGAGGACTACAGAACGCCGAGCTGTAGTTACACAATTATTTAAGGGTTACGGGGGATCGCAGTATCTCATCTTGCCCAATTTACTTGCAGCAAATTTCTATGTATCGCATGTACACAACACCCAAATAACCCTAGACATATTGGTGGTGATGGCGGTAGGGGGGGGGGGGATTTTAAAATACGAATGTGAAACTCGCTGGATCTCAACAGTGTTTCAAGTTATCAACCTGCTTAACATTTTTTACCATGCTCAAGACGAAATTTCCGAAATGTAATTTGGAGTACTTTGCACCAGTCTATTTACTCGTTAAGAAATGTAGAGTAGGAAATTACTCCAACGTTATAAGTATAACCAAAAATGTTGAAAATTAGGAAACGTTAGGTAGTGAGTTCTGTGAAAACGATGTTGGTGCAAACTTGTTATGAAAATTCCTCATTTAACGTTATTACCACGATTGAATTTTCTATAAAATTCACTAAAATGTGTTAATACTTATATAGGTATCGCTGGATTACGTTATTGGCTCCCTTTGTTTTCGAGAGCACAATAAATGGCGGAGCCATTAACGTGAAGATTCAACAGCACAATAACGACTCAATACAATGAAAACTGTTCGATTGACATAGGTTTCTTTAGTTTCTCCAGACTAAACACCGCAAATCTCCGCCGGAAATGAATGGAGGGAAAATAATGATTCTATTAGGAGCCTAAAGTGAACGAATGTAATTGTCTGTTCCTTTCGATTGATTCCTCTCTGGCCATCATCCGCCGCCTTTATCCTCACAGAGGGGCAATCGCCACAATTTCTTAACATCCAATAATGTACTAGGAACCTAGACTACTCAAATCTAAGTGTCTGTTCGGAAAAATCGTACCATTAATTCTCTCCCCACCTTTTTTCCCTAGAGAGGGGCAATTACCACGCTTCCGTAACACAATATAATCTATTAGGAGCCTAAATGACACTACTCTAATTATCTAGTTTTCAAAATTGAACGTTTGATTCCTGTCCTCCGCCTTTGTCATCAGAGAAAGGCAATCACCGTATGTTTCTCCAGTAGGAGCAGGTGCTTTAATAATTCGCTAGTTAGCTGGCGTAACGTTTTAATGAAAGGTGAAGAATAATTAAAAAATAAACAGAAAATCGGCAATGTCACTAGAGTTACGAAATGAAATAGTTACGGATCGGATTGCTGCTGTGTTATATCGGATGCTGATGACCAAATAGAACATCAGTTTCCCAACCAGAATAAATTAGAAAGAAAATAGCCGGTAAATCGAAAGCGAAAAACTCCAAAACATAGCTTACAAAATAGGTGACAGGCCAAAGCATACGAGCGAACCTCTATGGTCGACTGAGAAGGAGGTAGACAAGAGGCGTCAAGACGTGGAAGACTGGGTCATCAAAAGAGTCGTGAAGTGTTTATCAAATACCACACCTTCTTAAGAAACAATAATCTATTAGGTCCTATTAAGCACACAACTCGAAATACCTAAAAACAATTCGCATGTTTAATTCCTCACAGTCTTCCTCCAACTTTTGTCTCCATAAAGATACGCATTAACACTGCTCTACAAAGTTACTAAAAATTCAATCTTCGTGAGTAATCAATGGTATTACATGTAATTTGGGGGACGAAATTTGGACGCATTCAAAATAGGCTATTAAAGATTTTGCCATTTGCTCAGACGTCGTGGATGGTCACAGACATGGATATAAGACCTACTTGAAATACCATGCTAGTTGCCCGATTTTGAACTAGGCAAAATTTCGTAAACCGACAAAATTCCCTCCTAGATATTGTCTGAAGAAATATGAAGAAAAAGTGGTAGAGTTTAAGGAGAAAGTTAAAAGTAAACTGTTGAGGCTATATTAAATGGAGGTGTTTTTGTACAAGAGAAACTTGGAAGTGAAATAGATTTTGATTTATTTGTTCAGTTGAATGGTTTTGTCTGTTTTAGTTATTTACTTAGTGAGATCTAGTTAAAGCAATAGTTTATTTTATGTTACAAGAGAAGTTTTAATGTGGTAAATATGTTTTCAGGGAGAGTGAAAGACAGAGCCTCATGGCCCTAACTCATCCCTGATTGTTAAATAAAAATCTCAATCAATCAATCTCTCTCCTGCTGCTGATGTGGACGACTTTAGTGAACAGATTTTTGAGAGTTAAGCGAAACCCCAGAAAATCCGATCTTCTGATTCGAGGAACGAGTGGGGCTACAAGGAAAGCCTTCTCTTCCACATTGTTGTTGGCTCGTCGCCTTTTTCCCTTCGCGCTGGAACTTTCACAGTGTCTGCGAATCCCAGACCCGAGAATTCGTCTCATTATTTCTCTCTAAATTTTTTAATTTTTCTCTGGTGGCCCCATGTTGGGCGCCAATTGTTACGATGGCGGTTTTGAGATGTTTAGGGATCCGCTGACCCAGGCAAAAATTACTGTGATTGCGAGGAGCTCCGATCCAATAAACCGACATTTGTCAGGATTATGAACCATTGTCTTAACCACTAGACCATGATCGCCCTGTACCTTTAACTGGAGTCAGTTGGTACAATTTCCTCTGTTTCCTTAATTTTCTGTTCCTGTTTTATTTCCTTGCAGGTTGTCATGGTCTCAGCATTGAGGGAGGCACATTTTCCAACAAAGGGGCGAGAAATTTATTTATTTTGTCAGTTCCGGGGTAAAATTCTTGGGTTAAGGGAACCTTAGGTTGGCTACCCCAGGATGTTTTAAACAGTAGACATTTAAACATTTGTAGAACCTGTGACATCTTGCATAAATCACAGAATAATGAACGTTTAATTGACATTTTATTCACTCTAGGCGAACTACCAACCCACGTCCCAACTGAACTCTCAACATACGATTGACTTCCTTCATCATCCTAACCTTCTTGTAACCTTCCAACTTGTTCCTTTTTGTTGGCCACCTTTAATGCTCTTTAATCAATGTCAGTGACAAGCAATACTGTTTCCATACGGACGCCATTGACGCGGGAAGTATACCATCGCCAGTCCCAGGTGATGGATGTATCTGAAACTCTTGTCAACTGACTTCAGTTATCATCGCTAGGTTGAAAATGAGGTGAAATTGTTTGAAAGGAGCCCAAAATTAATAATAATGTAATAGAATTTGAATGTTTTGATGTACTGTGAAAATAATGTATCTCACATTGTATTATTGAAGGCTTCTAGAGACCAGCTTGGAGGAAGCTTCGAGAGCGTTTTTACTTTCCTAGGCTCAACAAACTAGAAAGCAAAGTTATGTAATCGGCTGAAAAAATAAGAAATATTCATCAGATCTTCATGTTCTGAAAAACACTATTTGGGAAAATGGTCTGTGTGTGTGTGTGTGTCATAATACTGGCATAATGCCAGCGTTATGGCCACCTGGCAGTGGCCTGTACGAGACCTGTTGTGTGTGCCTGGTGCACCTTGCCACATCTGAGCAAGGAATGCAAGCATGAGGCTCCCCTCGAGTGTGCCAATAGCGTTGAACGCAAATGCCAACAGGTCTCACACTCTAACGAGACGCACACTGTACCATTTGTCTGCGAGCGATTGCCCCCCAGGAGTCACGAGAGGACTATGAATATGTCAAAAACAGTTTGAATCCTTCAGCACAACACCAATAAGAGTTCCCCAGTTATGGCTGAGCTGCTGCAAAATGCACTCAAGAAACGCTGCAGTGTCCTCGCCATACAGGAACCATACATAGGATCCAAAACTCTTGGACTGGGATCGCGGGCTCGAGTGGTGGCTGGAGCAAGAACGGGAGCCAAGGCAGCAGTGGCCTGCATTGACCCGTACATTGACATGCTCGCACTCACCCACCTGAACAGCCAGCACTTGGCCGCTGTGCTCATCCCCAACCCTGGATGGGCGGGTGAGACGTATATAGAGCTGCTCACCAGGTACAGCTTGGTTGTTGCCAACGACCCCATGACTGAGGCAACCTATGATGGTCCGGGAGGAAGGTCGTGTATAGACGTCACCGCCGTGTCTCACACCCTGCTACTCAAATTGCAGGGTTGGCGAGTCGTACCAGGTGCAACCAACATCCTCTGCAAAGACATGCGTGAAAAGCGATTACGCACAAAAAATGCTAATTGGCCACAATTCTGTAGGGTACTGGAAGGTGAACTGTGTGCCGCAGACACCGACCTAATAGTGCAAGCATCCACACCTGAAGAGGTGGACAGCAAAGTGGACATATTTACCACAGCACTGCACTCTGCTGCACTCTCTATACTTGGGCAACAGAAGCACAGGGCGATCAAAGTCCCATGGTGGACTGAGGAACTTAATCCCCTCAAGCAAAGTGTAAATAGAGCCAGAAGAATGTACCAACACACTCGTGACCCTGATGCCTTCATCCACTTTTCAGAGCTGCCTTCATCCAGGAGAAGAAGGCCTTCCACCACACCATCAAATGAGCCAAACGGCAAGGCCGGCGAAATTAAGTGGAAGCAGAGAGCTCTGAGAACCCCTGGGGCAGACATAACAAGTCCTCCATAGGAAAAGCAAACGTAGAGCAGGTCTTAGCTGTGATGCAAAATGAGTCAGGCTGGGCCTGCAGCATCGAAAGTTCACTGGAAACCCTCCTTGAGAAGGCATTCCCAGATGACCAAGTAGCTTGAGACACTGAAGCCCAGAGGGCAGCAAGGGAGCTGATCATGGACCCTCCGAACTATCCTCATGTATAAGGCCATCTATCTAGGTGTGATTGGCTACTGCCCCGTCGTCTGGGGTAGCAAACTAACAGTCAATCAAAAGAGAATATTGACCCAATCCCAGAGGGCAGCGCTCCTGTTGATCACCAAGGCCTACAAGATGGTATCAACAGAAGCACTCCAGGTGATCTCTGGTCAGTTACCAGTTGACCTGGCTGTTGAGAGCGAAACAGGAGCTTCCCTCCCTTTGGGCTGAACTCCGTGTGGATCTCACCACAGTACAGAAACATGTTGCCATCGACGAATGGGCGTTAGAGAAATGGCAAGCCAGATGAGAATCATCATCAAAGGGACGTGACATGTATTCGTTCTTCCCCAACATCTGTGAACGTCTTTCAAGAAAATGGGTTGAGCCATACCACTTGACGAGCCAGTTCCCCATAGGACATGGTGACTTCAATGCACGGCTCCTCTTCTTCTCTCTCAAAGACTCTCCGTCATGATGCACATCTTGTGCCTCCAGTGCACAGGAAACAAGAAACCACGTGTACTCCACTGTAGTTTCTACAACAGTGAGCGACGGTTGTTGGAGGGCAAACGAACTTAGCAGCATTGACTGCTACAAAGCAAGCCTATAACCATTTTGCACAGTTCGCGAAGAAGGTGATGGCTAAAAAACGTGGTCATAGTTGATCTGTCCCTTTTAAATTTGCCCCCCAAGTAAATAGTTAGATCAGGTGGGAAATCAGATTAAGAACTCCTCCCAGATGGTATGGGATTCCTCAGGTGGTCACCTCTGTGTGTTCATACACAGGTAAAAGTTCTCTACCAGGAGACTGGCTAACGACTAAATACCTGCTGTACCTTCGCTGTTTCGAGTTCGGTGAATGCTGATGGAGGCCGGCCTCATGCATATTAGCGAAACTGCAACTTCCATGCCTTGTCGAGGGTTTAGGAACAGTCATATGATAAGGAAACTGAGCTGTGTGTGTTTTTGTGTATGTTTGTGCGCCTAACGATTTTTAGAGGAATCGGCCGTACCAAATCTGCTCAAACTTGATATCTAGCCCGCAGGTTATTATGGGATGCCAAAGTAAGGGTATGAGCAAAATCCACCGAAATATATTTTAGCGCAGTTTTTCTGTATAAACTCAGCTCAAATGTCAGTAGAATGTTTAAAAAAATGTGTGTAGTCTTCCAATCCAATACCTATAGGGATAAGATATGAGCGGGTCTCACCAGAAATTCGGGAATTTCAGCTACCGCTGTTTCGCTTACTACTAGCTTTAAAAGTTTTCAGTGATTACTGTCACCTTTAAAAAAAATTGTGTTTACAGTGTCATTAATTCTCAGTGTAGCGATTGCTCAATAATGGTTTGGGAATGAGTCCAAGCAGCACAATATATTCTGGAACAGCAAGCGCTACTGCTTTCTGCTGCCGTGAAGTGTTGTTTAACCAAGTTCAAATGCGCTGAGGGATAACATGAATTGAATGAGTAGAAAAAGCCATGTACAAAGAGAATTGACGTGGAGCTAAGGAAAGTTGTGTGTTGCAACGTACCAGATATTTTTTCTTTTGAAATAATAGGTAATTCTACACTTTGCACATGCAGAAAGTGTACCATGCCTCAGGCGATGACCATCTTTACTTATTCTGCAACATCAGTCAAGTTATTGTTGTTGATGTGCATGCAGAAAGTATACCACATCTCAGATGACGATCTTGGTAACTTTTTCTGTAATTATCTCACAATTTTCATGCACTCCATCATCATTACCACATGCCAGATGCTGTGCAATTTTAATGTTAGCCAAAATCTTAGTTGAAAATTTGTGAGGCGCACTATCAATGTGTTTGCATTCCTCCTGCATTCACCTCAGAGAAGTTCTCACGGTGCTTCACTGAAATTCCTGAGGTTGAGTGATATTAAGCCACACTTCTGGTACCTGGAGCTCAACATGTTCGTCGGTTTTGGGTGTTATTTCGGTAATCCCACTTTTGATGTATAATCTATCGACGACATTTTGGGTAAATCACAGAACTACGAATGTGTAGTTGACATTTTATTCTCTCTAGGAAAACAACCAAGAAGCAGCAAGAAGGTTAGTTACCTTATTGTAACCTTCCAAATTCTTCCTTTCGTCAGCCAAGGCATGTCTCTCTTCTTCAAAGATACTTAACTGGGAAAACCACTCATGTAAACTCCCATTATCAACCTCAACTGTTGAGAGGACACACAAAATCCACCACACAAAGTGCAGTTTGCATGCAACTTGATGGTGTCCCATGCGTTGTGGTCCTAGCATGTGTCACTGCTATTTTCAATACCTCCCACCATAATTTTGATGGTTTGTCAAGACAGTCCTTGTATGTTTTGGTTGCTGCTTGATTTTGATATCGTGTTAGTTTAGTACGTTTGTTGCATTGTTTGCTTGGTTTTTCCTGTTTGGAACATTGGTTGTTACAGAGACTGTAGTGCCCGTGTGTCCACCTGCTTGTGGTCAAGCAGGATACAGCTCTGCATCTGCTACTGATAAATCTGTGGTGCTTTTCTTGCTACTGCCAATTGTGGTGTATATAACCAGGTAAGATGTTAATACTTAACTGTTTGTTGATCAGCTAATGCTGCATGTATTATGACCTAGGAATCTTTCGATGCAAACTAATTCCAAATGAAGAGCTTTGAATTCGTATTTTACTTATTAATATTTTTACGTATGCATATTACTGTGCTTTGAAGAAAAGTTAGTACAATGACCTATCGTGATTTCTTGAACGGCCATGTGATTAAAACATCTTAGTTTTCTTGAAAGAAGTAGAGAGAGGTCAGACATCAAATCTGGTTATTTATCAATAACTTGATCAAAGGTTTGTGTACACCAGCCGACATAGGAAGAAAAGCAGTAGCTTAATATAGAATTTCGAATACCTAAGTTGTGCTGCACTGGAGTAGCGCTTACCCATTTCCTCTGTACCCTTACTTCCTGTATTGTACACATCACGAATTTCAACAAGCTCTATACTAGTGAACTATCATACGGGTGATATAGTTTATGGAGTAGTAAACCTACCCCAATTAGTAATGCCTGTATCTTTACATTCTTCAGCGTCACAATTTCGATAAGCCACCTAATAACTCAAGGTTGGTCTATGAGTCAAGGTATGAGCATCAACGTCTTCCACCTCCCTTGTGCGTGGGAAAGAGCTATCATTATCCTTCTTACCGTCTTGATGACTGGATATAGTAACTAGAGGTAGTGCTGGAGGTGCCAACTGATGGTTGTGTGTTGCTGCAGATCTATGTTGCGACGTATCTGCAGTCAAATTGGTTTCCATGAGCTGATTTGTGTGCCTTTTCAGGAGATACCCATTGTTTGCCAATTTTCCACTTGTCTTTGTAGTACGAGTACTATTGTGCTAGAACTCTGTCATCAGGCCAAAATTCTTGAGTAGGAGGTGGTTTCTATTCAAGCAGAATTCTGCTGACGTCTTTCTGTTTTGGAGAGGCGTGGCTCGATACCTGAACAAGGTCTCTCGAACTTAGAGTAGAATTGAGTCGTTTTCAGTCATACAGGTAATTTTGATTTTAAGGTCTGGATGTAACGCTCAGCCATTCCGTTTGTTGCTGGATGGTGCAGTGCTATAACTTCTGCAATATTCCATGATGTTGAAAATGTCTCGCTTCGAAAAATTGTGACATTATTGGAGACAATGATCTCAGGGAATTCGTGTGCATAGAAAATGTCAAGTAACGATTCGAGTAGTATCTGTTGTTGGAGCATTTTGAGTGATTCGGACCTCTGCCCATTTCGATTTTGAGTCCACAAAAACCAGAAAATGGTGGTTTAGAAAAGGATCTTCATAATCAACGTGTAATCGTTCAAAGTTATGGTGTGCTTCATCCCACAGATGTTGAGGAACTTTGGCAGGGCTTTTTTTGATTTAGAGTGCATTCACTGCAGTTCTAACTCTCCGTTCTATGTCCTTATCTATGGTCTTCCAGTAGCAGTGCAGACGACAATTTCAACACGTGCACGATGTATTTCATGCTGTACCTTCTCTTTTAAGCACACAGGAATTAGTACACCTTCATTTTTTAAGGTGATTTCCTTCAATGTGCTAAACCGAGGGCTGAGGGCCTTGAATTTGTTGTTATCTGATTTAAAATCTGACCTCCAAACGGACTTCTAAGCTGAGGACGTGGTCACTTGCAATGGTGCTCTGGAAAGACACTCGACATGCAGGCGGTTTTCAGCATTTTTATGTATGACATAATAATCGAAATCTTGCAAAAATGCTGGATATCGAAGTAGTCTTACAGATGTGAACGCTGGTAATTTTGATTCAGGGTGAAATATTCGAGCAAGCGGTTGATTGTGATCAGCGTGAAAGGTCGCCCTATGACTATGAGGGGTGCTCTCCCCTCTCCTCTGGTTACTGGTAGCTGATACCCTTCTTGAGCTGCCGAAGGAGGAGGGCTACAAGGTAATAAGATATGTTGACGACCTAGTAATTATAGTCAGGGGTAATTCCCTGAAGTCAGCGCGTGTTGTCACTCTTCAAAAGGGAGGCAATCGCCATCAGTCAGACCCTCGATCATGGAGACTGCTCAGCCTAATGCCATATTAGGCAAAACACTAGAAATCTTGATGTTGCAGTCCCTTGGAGGAGTCTTTGGCTGCAACCTCACAGGCAGGCAATATGGGCCACCAAAGGAAGGCCCATGCAGGATGTCATTGTCGAAATTTGGTGTGCTTCCCTGCTGGCACCGGCTAAGTACGTCGTAGCAGTTCTGACTGACATCAGGGGAGCATTGGACAACCTTTTTTGAGCCAGCACTCCTTAATGAGCATAAAGGTAGGGGAATCCACCGCACTGGATGCACTATGCCACTAGGAGTGTGTGTTACCATGACACTATTCTAATGTATAAGGCAATCTATCTAGGCGTGACTGGCTACTGCCCCGTTGTCTGGGGTAACAAACTAACAGTCAATCAAAAGAGAGTATTGGCCCAATCCCAAAGGGCTGCAACTCCGTGCAGATCTCACCACAGAACAGAAACTTGCTGCCATCGACGGATGGGCATTAGAGAAATGGAAAGTGAGATGGGAATCCTCGTCAAAGGGATGTGACATGTATGAGTTCTTCCCCAACATCCCCGAACGTGGAATGGATCTTGGACCTAGATTTCGAAAGAATTTCTGTGATTTGAATTTGTAGAACTTTTCTGACGGTAGTTTGATTGGTTATTTCCACTTGAACGATTTTTGGACTAAAAACGCGTCTGAGTGGTTGGAAATCTCTCGACTATCGATTTTTGAAGCTCCCAACGCTAGCGCCTTTCCCTGTGTGTCTTTAAATTTTAGATTCTTATCATCTGAGGACTACAAAATATTTTCACGAATCGAATCATACTGGAAACCACGAATGAATTGAGCACACAGGAACATGTCTGCGATGCTGGACTTGCACAGTTGTCGTCAGGACAAATAAAATCACAATCGGTGATGTCACGACGTAGGAGTGCTATGTACTTGGCGATCGTCTGTCCTTCTTGCTGATAGCATCAAAGAAACCTGTGCTGAGTCACCAAAATGATTTCTTGGGGCATAAATGTTTTTCGAGGCAAGAAATCAGATATGTATTTGATTCTCCAGAAACTGATAGCAGATACCAGGGACATCAAGAGTTGGTAATGTGTTGGACCGATAGAGTTCAATAACATTTGAGCACAAAGATTTTTATCTTCAGAAATACCCTTCACGATAAGATAGTTTTCGAATCTGTCCCTATACATCCTGAAATTTTCATTAGCAGGTGCGAAATTTTAGAAACAATTCGGAAAAAGTAAGAGTAAATTGAAATTACTTCAAGTCATAAGTTTTATTGATTCGCAAAAAGTAAGAGTAAATTGAAATTACTTCAAGTCGTAAGTTTTTATGATCAAGAGATGCCTGCTGCTGCTGTTCAATTTGTGCTTGTTGAGCTCTAAAAGCCGACATAAATGCTTTGAATCGTTTGGTGTCCATGTTGAAGTAGACAATTCTACAATTAAGTGCACCAGTGGCGAGAAAATCGTAACGAAGAAAAGAAAGCATAGCGAAACGACAAACAGGATGAAATCACCTGATATAGACCGATCTTGAAAGAATTTGAATGTGACTTCCTCAGTCTCCAACGCGGGCGTTGATTGATTGAAAGACAGGCGCGTTGACGACTCACCAGACTATTGACGAAAAAAACGAGCACACTAAACGATTTCCCGGTTTAGTCCTCATCGCCATTCTGTTACGTTATTTTATTATTCTGTTGAACAATTTAGAATAAGTGTTGAATTGTTCAACAACAACATACTTTACTGACAACTCAATGTAAACATATGTTGCCCTCGACCTGAACGGCTGATCACTTCTTGCGACGTGGAGGTTAAATGCAAAACAGATGTTCCTTGGCTGCGCTTTACTGGACCAATATGTGCATAGTTAGATGGAAAATGCTTGGAAGATGTTTCAATCAATGGACGTTGATTCTGGGGCCAAATTGTCAGTTCTCTCTGAAGACGTTTACAATAATTTATAAACGTCAATGCACCATTAGAGCCAACGTCAAGAGCCAAAATCTCATTCGCATTTTAGGCCTCAACTTGAAAGAAATTGTCCAGGAGAAATCTTTTGATCATTCCTCCCCTAGCATACCTTCAAGTTCCTTTTCTTTGCAAGACGAAGATATTTTCAGAGTTCTTAGATATTTTTTCAGGAACAGTAGTGTGTGTGTGTGTGCCAAACATGAAAATTTCTATGACTCTTAGACCTGGTGTAAAGCCAGTCACAACTAAGGCATAAAATGTTCCATATGTGTTACGCGATAAGGTGAACAAGGAACTGGACGTTTTGGAATGTGCAGGTATAATAACGCCTGTAGCGACCAGTGACTGGAGGTCACCATTTGTTAAGGCCTCTTGAAATGCAGTTGTGCACATGCAGCTGTGTGTTTTGGTTGGTCAGAAGAACGAGAGGAGACAGATATCGACCGGTTTAATATATGTAGACAGAAAAGCTGAGTGGTAGCGATTGTTGCTTAATGAATGCGTACAAACACACTGTATCTATTGGTAGAGCTGATGAAAACTGATGGTAGAAATTAAGTAGTGGTGGCATTGGAAGGTGACTAGATTTGAAAATAAATGTAGAATAAATGGGATCGTCCATGGTACCACAAGTAATGAATGCGCATGAATGGTTGTCTCAGTATTGTCTGCACCTCAATGAAAATAAATCCTTTTTCTTTCTCTGCAAGTGGAATACCTGGGTTACGTGATCAGAAAAGCAAAGTAATAAAATCACAAGAAAAGACGCACGTCATTTCCAAAATGCCTGGTGTAAGAAATGGTGATACCTTGAAACGATTTTTGGGAATGCTTACCTACTATGCTCAGTTCGTACCCCACTTTTCCACCACATCGTATCCTCTTTGAAAACTTCTCGGTGTCAACCAACAATTCAAATTGTTCTTCTTCGAGTTCTTATGCCTTTCGGTACCTCACTTCCTCTTGTTGATGACAGATGCCAGTTGGAGTCGCAGCAGTACTAAGTCACGTTTAAATCATGGCAAGCGATCGGTTGCCTATGTTTCACGCTCGCTCACTAACGCTGGGATGAGCTATAGCCTATTAAACAGGCAAGCGACCGGTTGCCTATGTTTCACGCTCGCTCACTAACGCTGGGATGAACTGTAGCCTATTAAACAGGCAAGCTCTTGGCACAGTTTTTGGAGTCTCTCGCTTCTAGGATTTCCTATATGGGAAACATTTTTTTTCTCAACAAGCTACGAGCCTTTGTCAAGAATTTTTGGCCAAAATCGGGAACTCCCTCAAATTGCGTCAGCGTTCTTGGGTAAGAGTTACCTCTCAGAGTTTGACTATGTAGTTAGGTGTAAAAAGGGAGTAGAAAACATAAACGTTAATTGTCTCTGATGAGCTCCTATTTCTCCACCTACCACTACTATTGACTCTGAAATTAACTAGGAAGTATTCCTACTACAATGGAAATCTCTTGCGAATATTTCAATTGTTGAGATAATAGTAAAAAGTGTTGCAACCGACTCTTCTCAGGATCCTCAACCCCAAAAGCTAATGGGTGATCTCCAGACACAATCACTCGACTCTCCATTTACCATCTCTGACGGTATTTTCTTCTGCATGGACTGAGTTGCAATTACAGCTAAGTTGTCCTTGCAGAGCTCCATTCTACCCATGTGGGCATAATGAAGACGAAGCAATTGGTAAGAAGGTTTGTGTATTGGGAAGGGTTAGACAGAGATGTGGAGAACTTACTTCAAAGTTGTGAACCACGCTCTTATGTTAGCAGAAATCCTACGAAGCTCACAGTTCTCCCCTGGGATTAACCAGAAGGGAACTGGAATCGAATTCACATCGTTTTTGCTGGCCGAGTCGAAGGCAATCATTAGCTTATCTGCATGGATGAATAATCAAAGTGACCAGAAATACTCATTATAAAGGAAGCTCCTACAACTACTTCCACGATTGAGCTACTGGAAGACATTTTTTCCTTTCATGGATGCCTAAAATTAATTATCTCCGATAATGCGTGCGTATTTACGAGCCCTGATTTCCAGCATTTTTGCTTGTCGAATGGAATATCACAGTGGTTGGTTAGGGCTGTACATCCTGCCACCAATGGGTTGGCAGAACGGAATGTGCAAACATTCAAAACTCGCCTCAAGTCATTTGCCAACGAGCCTAGTACTTTCAGAGCAAAGGTAAGATGGATTGTGTTCTGGAGTCGTGTCATCCCATTTTCGAATGGATACACTCCTGATGAACTGCACCACAATAGGAGAATGCGCATCAGGCTAGATGCACTCTTTCCTCAGAAGCCTTCAATTTCAAACGAGGCAGTTCGCAACTTGACTATAAATGAACGTTTTCAAGCTTGGGTTCATCAAAACAATATGGATGGGGGGGATTTTGGTGTTATCTTCAAAAAGTTGGGATCATGGCACTATTTGGTAAAACTTGATCACGGTCGAATCTGCAAACGACACATTAATCAAATAGTTTCATCGTGAGTCCCTCACTAATCTGTTTTGAGTAATGCGCAACCTAATGCGGAGGGAAGGGAAATGACACCCCAATCTCATTTGATGTGCCCTACTTACCATTGCCAGCCATGGCTGACTAGAAGTCCGCAGTAGCCTGCCTGCAGCTCCAGAGCCTGCCACGAAGATCCAAGATAGCACTGCTTCATCTCCTCCTTGACCTGAAGAACAGCCACAGCAAAGAATGCGTGTTAGGCAACAACCTACCTACCTTCGTGATTACGTATTACAGACTGCAAGCAATGTTTTCCGAGTTACGATTTTATTGACTCAATTAGAGGGGAAAGATTGTTATACACAAGTGAACTGTTATTTAACTATAAATATGACTGCTCCTGAACCCTGATGAGTTAAATCAGTCGATTGTGATGGAGATGCGAACTGTTTCACTATTATGGAAGAATCAGGCCACTCACTCAGCATTCACCAAACCCAGACTTTGGGTCATTTTGTCAGTCTCCTGGTGGATAGTTGTTGCCTGCGTGTAACTGCCTGGAAGTATGACCCGGGGGAACACTGTACCACCTGGGAGGAGTTGTTAACATGGGTGGCAAGTTTCTCAAAACTGTGACCACGTTTCTTTTTATTGACCACACAGAGCAGTAAGCCTCAGAACGCTTCCAACTCCTTTGGAGGGTTTCGTCGTTAACTTGGTGAGGGGATCTGAATGTATATTAGATTTTGTTCATTAAGGTCACACACTGACTGCTCCGCACGATTTTGAAACTGCATCTTTCAGTTGTTGAGGCGGAGCAACACCAACCAATAACTTTCTATGGAATAGCGAAAACGGGGTTGACTAAGACAATGCTGGACAAAGTGGATGACACTCAAGTTGACTGATAATCCTCGGGATGTCACCATTTCCTGCACTGGTGAAGGTTTGAACATGCCAAAGCACTTTTACTCGCTGACTGGGGTATAGGCAACAGACACTTCCTCTTTTAGTAGCAGGTGGGTTGCTCCCTTTCTCACAGATCGTCAGGAATAATTAATCTGTTCTGCCAATGAACATTGTGATCTGATTGGTGG
The DNA here is from genome assembly GCA_020466155.1 of Pachypeltis micranthus. NCBI lineage: Eukaryota > Metazoa > Arthropoda > Insecta > Hemiptera > Miridae > Pachypeltis > Pachypeltis micranthus. The sequence continues at coordinate 1,682,097 of CM035772.1, read as the reverse complement.
AACCTCTCAGAATCAAATTCGAAGGCATGTTTAGTATTTTTTTTAGAAGAGAGAGAATCACATACATTACTGTAGTTCATAGAGGTAGTCACACGTTTGTGCACCTTCACGCATTCCATCACTCAATTGAATTCCTCCCAACTTCTCCATCCAAGTATATCACATCAAAACTTGGGATTCTCACTCTTAGGGAAACGTACCTTTTAAATCCTATTATAACAGCATATCAATTATTACAGTGTTAGGTAACCTTCACTATGTCGTCTGTTTCAGAGCACAGCGTGCCTAACATAAACTACCAAAGGGTTGTGTATAGCTCCCGTACCTCAAAACGCTTTTATGCTGCAGGATTTTACGAGTTGTTGGTTTTCGTAGGTTGTGCTGAATTTGCATTCCACCATTTTTTACTGCATTATTAGTAAGTACTTCTCATAAGTCAGTTTTCCATTAGCTCCTAAGCAATTCGTTTTGAAATGAAAGCAGAAACTTAGCCATGCACAAACATATGCTTTCCCCCATGTACTAATGTCTAGTTTATTGGAGAGAGATGCTTAGCTGTAATGTGGTGTTTTCTACTCTTCCGTCCTGTGGTAAATATTTGAGAATCTCGTGTTTTTTGTGTTCTTCAGTTGGGTTAACATTGATTTTAAAATCGCATTCGAATTAGTCGTAAGAAAACTTGATATCAAGTGCTAGTGATTCTGTGGAAGTGTTTTATTACCTTTTCAAGTTATTTATATATATATTATTTTTTTTAAAGATTGTTCATACGTTTTTTAGATTTATGCGACATTTGACTAGAGGTTTAGTACCATTTTAATGATGAAGGTGAGACATTTATGTTTCACGGACCAATACAATGTAAACTAATCTTAACTAAGAATTTCAATAAAACTAGGCTCAAAATATTAATAAAATCAAAACCATGATTCTTCCAAGTTGCAAACGCTGATGTGATACCTCTACTTTGGTATGGTAGATAGAATAACATGGACTCAGAAAACTAAAAGTAACAGCGAGACTAAATATTGGAAGGATGTAAAAGTGAACCTTCGAAATAATTTTTTTAGACAATTTGTAACATCGACAACGTAAAAGGCACAGAAATCAAGTTATCTTTTTATTCTCACTCTTCCAGCATCCACGCCATAAGTTTTTCTTCAATCTTTGCTATTTTTGGAACAACGTTGCCTGGAGTTCTCAATTACGCCGTGTTTTTGCTAAAATACAAAGTGGGCAGGTTTTCGTAGAAATATCGGTTTACTTTGATCAGTATTTACTGTGATTCTCTTTGTGCACAAGGCCTTTTGTTTGATCAGTCGGGTTGCATTCCAGTGCCTCTTCCAGTTATCAATGCTTGCAATTTACCTACGTAAGACCCTTATCCTACCAGAAGTAACAGGAAGTTTGACACTCGCATCGAAACTGGGCCCACTTGCCATGGATGATCTTGTCAATCGATATACTGATAAGACGTTCCTGCACCTACAATTTTCTCATCCTGAGGTTCGTGCATCTACAATGTTCTCTTACCATTTGTGGCATGGGAAATTATTTAACTATCGCGTTATACTACCACTCTCAACACTGAGTAATGTCAGTTAACAAGGCTAAATGATTCCACTATTTTATTCACCTTAGTGCCTCAGCTTCTAACGTCTTAGAACGCTAGTTTAGCTCCTACCTTATTGTAAAGCACTGCAAAGTTCTGGATTTGCATGCTGAGTAGACCAGGTGTACAAAGACTCAGGATTTAGGACTTAAGTCTTGGCAGGCCGTGTTCTCCACCACACACACAGGTCTGTTGCCTTATAAATATAACTGTTCCTGAACCCTAATGAGTTATATCAGTCTTGTTTGATGGAGGTGCGAATTGTTTCACAATCATAGAAGAATCTGGCCACTTACTCAGCATTCACCCAGACTTGTGAAGGTACGACAGATTGTCATTTGTGCCAGTCTCCCGGTGGATAGTTGTTCCCTATGTGTAACTGAGTAGAAGTATGTCCCTCGGGAATACTGTACCATCTGGGAGGGTTGTTAACATGGGTGGCGAGTTTCTCAAAGGGCTAGCCACCACCGCCTGTGACCACCTTTGTTTTTTGTTGACCACACACACACACAGGTCTGTTTCCTTAATTGATTGTTGAAAGTTGCGGTTTCGCTAATATGCAAGAGGCTGGCCCCTGCAGCATCCACCGAACTCAGACCTCAGACCTGTGGAGGTACGGCAGGTATTTGGTTGTTAGCCAGTCTCCCGGTAGAGAGCTGTTGCCCTGAACAAAGTGGATGACACTCAGGTTGACTGATAATCCTCAGGTTGTCCCCATTTCCTGCACTGGTGAAGGTAATAATTAATCAGTCCTGCCAATGGAAATTCTGATCCGATTGGTGGAACCTCTCAGAATCAAATTGGAAAGCGTATTTAGTAGTTTTTAGAGGATACAGAATCATGTACACTAAGGTAATAGTTGCCTTTATAGTTCATAGAGGTAATCACACGGTTGTACACCTTTACACTTTTTTACACTCAATTGAATTCCTCCCAACTTCTCCATCCAAGTTTATCATATCAAAACTTACCACATGAGCAGAGACCATGGCTCCCAGTGTCGAAAACGCTTGAAAGCACTATTAAGTGTATGTTGCTGAGTATAAATAGTGTAGCTTGTTTAATAGAACCTTGAGAGTGGAGGGAGCTCATTGGAACTTTTGGTGTTGTTCAGTGTTCACTGTGACTTGTTGATTGATGATTAGTATTTGACTTGTTTGTCACGTAAATTCTAGGCATAAAAGGTTCACATTAATAATGAACAAGAAACACCATTACTTTGAGTTATTTTAACAGTATGTTTGCATTCAAGGCCACTGGCCAATTATGTGTGTCGTATTTAGAGTAAGAAAATCACAAGTCTGCATTACGTTATATTATCTCAACTTTAGTTGCAGTTACGAATGAAGTGAACAATATTGGTGTGCTTCGTGTTCAAGCAGTTGATCCTAAATCCTCCGCTCAGCCTTATTTTACTAAACCCTAGTTTTTTGGGTTTCTAAAACTAGTTAATTGAAAGACCTATTTTATGGCAAATCAGAACCATCTCATCTAGCCCTTATCGAATTTGCCGAGTATATTGGTGGGGATGCACACGCCCATTTATTCATTATTTGGCTGGATTGCAACAATAGGTCTGTCCATGTTCTGCAAAGTTTGTGGGCTTTTAAGCAAGTGTTCCAGAAAAGTTTGATTGATTACCTTTACAGCACCAGCTCAAAAACTGTGCAGACCTAACCAGGGTTATATTAACTTTAGCTTTGACGTTAGTGTTGAACGCCAACTAAAATCTACGGAGGTATGGCACGAGAGCATACTTGTGTACTCCTGATCGGCTCGTTTCAGCTTGCCTTATCAGCACTTCCAAAAAAGTCTGTGTCTGGGCACAAGTCATTGGCTTTGATGCATGAAGGGAAACGTCCCATACCCATTTAGCAAGAGTACTTACTGCACTCAGGGGAAAGTCTCATCTTACATCCAACGTGATTTGTATTGAAATATTTGATTAAGCGCGCAAGTTGGTTGGGGTAATGAAACGTGATGCACGCAGAAAGTGAAATTAAAATGTAAAAATTAATTTGGTTTTGGTGTGTGATGAACTAAGTGTAGAGCGAATAAAAATTTTACATTTTCTATGTGGCAATTTTCCTACTTGGCTTTGTCTGAATCTTCTGTAACAATACTGCATTGGGCATCTCAACAGGTGTAAGTGAATTTCAGTAAATAAATTTGTCATTTAACGTTACATCTTATTTGTGCTGTATTGTTTTCTGTTTTATTCTTCACTTTACGTTTTTAATAGAAATTTTTAAAATTTTATGTGTGTTATGTTTACTCTTCTAATCACAATTCTCACAACTCCATATGCGCCTACAATGAAATGATAGGTAAACCTTCTGTGTATCTTTGACTGCATTCCCTATCACCTGCACTACTGTCCTCCACTCCTTTTTCAGTGTGGTCTGATGAGAGAGCAGGATGAGGAATTGTTATAAATGTTGAAGATGTGAGAGAACCTCTTTTTAAGCTTTTCTGTTCTGAAAATAAGTGCGAACGTATCAAGCCCCTCAATATAGTGGCCCTCGATACAGTGAAGAGTTGATTGACTCTTGAAAGCGCCACACATCAAAATGATGAGTGTTATCAGATGTTAGGTGAGCAGCTGAGCTCACATCATTAAGTTTCAGATGACAGCCCAGGCAACCAATTCCGGAGAACTACTGATTATGTCAGATGTCCTTCCCTCCAGTACTTATGATGTAATTTCACCTGTGAACCTTCTCCATGTTTAATCGCTCCTGAATACCGCAGACAAGCAGTCGAGTTTCTAATAACTTTTGTTATCAATGTGTCAAATTTGCACAATTGCTAACTACCAATTATCACTATGACTGCGAACTACACTTGGAACAAAGAAAAAGATCGTCTATGCTTATATGAAAGCCTCTATAGAAAACAAGATGTAGGTACTAGTTGGTTGAGAGTAGTACGTGAGTTTGATCGAAATCGTTAGAGCCATTTTTGAGAAAATTGGAAAATGGTAAATTAATATGCAATTAATCTCGTTTTCTGAGCTATCAAGGCTATATCTCTGTTCAGCAGATACTCGTAGATACAGAAATAATTACAAAGAACAAAATGTGGGTATCGGTTGGTAGGAGATACTCCATATGATTGATGGAATCCAGTGATGCTGTTACTCAGGAAATTACGAAAATCTTCAATAAAACATTATTTTCAACTCATTAATTTTCATCTCTGTTCAATGCACTGTTAGAGGAAAATTTATAGAACACAACTTATTGGTATTAGCTATTCAAAAACATCCTGTGAGTATGATGGAGATCACTTTTTTTCTGAAGCTCTCTTCTAAAGGGGACTTCCAACACCACCATATGTAGATCTTTCCTGCCGCAAGATCCCTGACCAGATAGTACCTGGACATCCAGGACCACTGCAGACTGGTCGGGATGAACATCCACAATGTCAGGCCTCAGTTCTTCTCTAGACAACCCAGTAGTGCCATCTCTCCCCTTCCCAGCTCTCAAATGATAATGCACCCACCAGCAGCACCCGGCTGATGTTTGACGTGGCTCACGTGAGTATGTGGCTACATTTGCACCACATGGTTCAGCGACTCAAACTGGTTAACACAGGTACGATAGTGAGAATCCAATGTCACTATCCTGCCCTCTTGTACGCCTCATTGCTATTGGCAGTGATGCCACGTGGTGTGAAAGCGCCAGTAATCCCTTCCATAGATCCCCTCTGAATCACAATCCACCCACACGGAAGAGTAGGAGTAGTTGGGACACTGCCTGAGATCCCTTCCGTCAACCGAACCATGCAGAGCAGCTGCAAACTCTGAAGGCTTAAGGGCAGATGGAGTCACCATGTCACACCACCGCAGCTGAGAGAGAGAGAGAAAGTAATACTGAGTAACTCAGACCGAACTGGAGCGTGAATGGGAGGCTATGTGGCATCTTTGTTTGAATTGGTTGACCCTTGTATTTTTTACGAGGGGATTGTTGTTAGGGGTTTGGAAATGTTTGGAGAGCCGCTCACTCAGGCAAAAATGACAGCAATCCTGAACTCCAATCCCACACCCGAATTTCCTCGGAATATGAATCTTCATCTTTGACCACTAGACAACAATCGCTAAGGTGCCTACAATCGGAGTCAGGCAGTACACTACTACAATGTGAAAGAAAAGGAGGAGCCCTTTCCTTGTCACCCCCTCTTTGATTTGGCTAAAAGCTCCGATCTAGCTACGCATTGTTCTTCCAACCTTTGATTGGATTTTCTGGGGAGTCGCTTCTGTTATGAGCGCTGGCAAAATGTATATAATCGCAGTCGAACTGACAGAATATATTGAATGTAAATGGCTGAATGACAAAAATGGGCGACGCACGTGGCAGACAAAGGCTTATGTACATTGCGAGGCTTAGTGCGTACGTGACAACTTGATCTAGATCGTGTCGACAGATTGCACTGTATAATAATTTGTACATACGTAACTCACTAGTCTAAATTATTTATTAATTTCTAAAATTTGCTTCTTTTTTTACAAATTTTATTTTTAATGCCTATGATGCCAGTTTTTCTGCCTGGAGTTTTGGAATCTCATAATCTGAGTGAGATAACCTTTTATAGGCTTAATAGGCTTCCTAGCCCGTTTACTGCACTGAATCAAAGTTTGTGGTGATTGCTCGGCTACAGGGTGATCATCGCTTGCCATGGCACCTGATGGCAACGGAATCTTCATCTGCCTGGGCATGGGCATGTTTTTCGCATTGTGGTTGTCAGAACTATTAGTGTTGAAAGGGACATCCACCCCTTGATTGCCCTCGAGTCCTCTACCAACCGTTTTTGAACTTGGTATAATAAATTTGAGGTTGCAAATGTATGTTGTGCCTTCCTGATTTTGAATCACGTAAGACCTTATACCACATGGTTGAACGGTTATTCCTGGAATCCAATGACTATTAGGTTGTTGCTTAAAATGTATATTAGCATCAGGGTTTAGGGCAGTTGATGCACCGCACTTTATCGAAATATTTTTCAGTTGCTGGTCGTCTATATTCGACTGCTGTCATAATTTTCCCTAAATTTTACAACCTTGGGCTCTAGCAATTTAGTACTAATAGGTAAAGTGCAACGAAGACTTTGCGACATTAATAATTGAGCCAGGGATGCCACGTAATCTTTTGGTGTGTTTTGATTTTACGAGAGTGCAAGATGAGGGTCAGTACTTGAGTGATGACACTTTTTTTAGAATGTTCCCTACTATTTTCGCGGCACTTTCAATTCAGTGCAAGGAACCCCCAAAAAGCAGGACTTGCTGGCCGAGGGCAGGGCCCGTGCACGCCTCTGCCCAAAAACAAGAGCAAAAATAAAAAGGCTTCTCCCCTTAAAAACTCCCCCCCAAAAACCCTCGAGTCTGACGAAGGAGAGGCTGGTCCCTCCACCCCTGATGCAATGGAAGCACCAATGCAGGGTGCCCCTGCTAAGAGCCTCCAAGCACTAAGCGTCCGAGTGCTTGACATCCGCTCCGCAGTGGGAGGTGGCGCCATCATTGTGACGGAATCCCCGGAAATGGCAACGGCACTCGCGAGCCATATTTCCACCAAGAAGGAGTTGAAGCTACAAACATTACCCCCCTAGGTCACCCATGCCTACTATTGGGCGACGTTTGGACTGACCTACAAAAAGAGGACCTGGCCCAACAAGTTGTTGAGCACAACCCTGCGTTAGGCTTGCAGCCGCAGGATGTCAGGCCCCTTTTCACAAAAAAGCGGAACGGAAAGAAGGATTGGGTGGTCTAGGTATCACCAAGCCCCCTCACAGTGCTACAAATGCCAGCGTTATGGCCACCTGGCAGTAGCCTACACGATAACTATGGTGTGTGCCTCCTTTCTTCAGACTGAAGAGGTGGCAAATGCAGAACTTGCGGATATCCTCCGCTTTGTGCGGGGGTGGTGGCGCATAGGTGACGTCACACCAAGTGAGACCCGTGCCGTGGGGCCTGGGGGTGGCACAGGTGGGCCATGATCCGAGTATCATGGACGCCCTTACAATAGGCCCATTTGTGGCTGCAGTGAGAGTATTGCCTGCATCCACTGTTTCAGAAAAAAAAAAAAAAAAATGGTGTGCCTGGTGCCACATTTGAGTAAGGAGTGCAAGCCTGAGGCTCCCCTCAAGTTATGAATAGGCTAAAAACAGTTCGAATCCTTCAGCACAAAACAAATAACAGTTCCCCAGTTATGGCTGAGTTGCTGCAAAGTGCACTCAAGGAATGGCAGTGTTCTCGCCATACAGGAACCATACATAGGACCCAAAACGCTTGATCTGGGATCGCAGGCACGAGTGATGGCTAGAGAAAGAACGGGATCCATGGCAGCAGTAGCCTGCATTGACCCGGCCATTGACATGTTCGCACTCACCCACCTAAATAGCCAGCACTTGGCCGCTCTGCTCATCCGAGCTGGTGGCACACAGTGCTGGTTGTACTATCATTTTACAGGCAATTGGGCGCACCAGTTGTTAACAGTCTTCAACCAGATCTGTTTCTTTATTTCATGACTGTACCTAAACCCTCGACGAGGGTTATATCAGTCATAGAAGTTGCGGTTTCGCTAATATGCAAGAGGCCGGCCCCTGCAGCATCCACCGAACTCAGACCTGTGGAGGTACGGCAGGTATGTGGTCGTTAGCCAGTCTCACCGTAGAGAGCTGTTGCCCGTGTGTTACCGCGCGGAGGTGACCACCTGAGGAATCCCGTACCATCTGGGAGTAGTTCATAATCTGGTTCCCTACCTGATCTTACTTTTTACTTGGGTGGCAAGTTTCAAAAGGACAGATCAACTATAACCACGTTTCTTAGCCATTACCTTCTTTGCGAACTTTGCAAAATGGTTATAGGCTTCCTTTGTAGCAGTCAAAGCTGCTAAGTTCGTTTGCCCTCTCAACAACCGTCGCTCACTGTTGTAGAAACTACAGTGGAGCAGCACATGGTTTCTTGTTTCCTCCGCACTGGAGGCACAAGACGTGCATAATGGAGAGTCTTTCAGAGAAGAAGTGGGGCCGCGCATTGAAGGCAGCATGTCCCGTGAGGAACTGGCTCGTCGAGTGGTCTGGCTCAACCCATTTTCTAGAAAGACGTTCACGGATGTTGGGGAAGAACTCATCGTATCACGTCCCTTTGACGAGATTCCCATCTCGCTTGCCATTTCTGTAGAGCCCATTCATCGATGGCGGCAAGTTTCTGTTCTGTGGTGAGATCCGCACGGAGTTCAGCCCAAAGCGGGGGAAGCTCCCGTTTCACTCTCCACTTGTCAATCATGCACTCAACAGCCAAATCAACTGGTAACTGACCAGTGATCACCTGGAGTGCTTCCGTTGATACAGTCTTGTAGGCCTTGGTGATCCACAGGAGCGCAGCTCTCTGGGATTGGGCCAATACTCTCTTTTGATTGACTGTTAGTTTGCTACCCCAGACAACGGGGCAGTAGCCAATCACACCTAAATAGATGGCCTTATACATGAGGATGGTGTCGTGGTAACACACACCCCAAGCGGCCTTAGTAATGGCACGCAGTGAGGCAAACCTTGCAATGGTAGTGCCTTTAAGGGACTGGAGGTGTTGGTTGAAACCCCACCTCTCACCTATATTCACTCCTAAATACTTGACGTGCTTTTCAAGAAGGAGCCTGTGGCCGCCAAAGCGTATTAACAGTCTTCAACCACTGGAGCGGGCTCTAGCAGGCCTATCAGGACGACCCTGCATAGCCTGTGCTGATAAAAACGCCAGATCACTATTGTAGGGATCCCCTACCCTTGATGGGGTGGGCGAGGCGTATAGAGTTGATCACCAAGTACAACTTGGTTGTTGCCAACGACCCCACGACTGAGGCGACCTATGATAGGCTGGGAGGAAGTCGTGCATAGACGTTACATTCGTGCCTCACACCCTGCTACTCAAATTGCAGGGTTGGCGAGTCGTACCAGGTGCAACACAGAGAGATCACATGCTTATTAACTTTACCATTGCAGATGACAACATCCTCTGCAAAGACACACGTTAAATGCGATTCTGCGCAAAAATTGCTGACTGGCTACAATTCTGTTGGGTACTGGAAGGTGAACTCTGTGGTGCAGACACCAACCCAATCGTGCAAGCTGCCACACCTGAAGAGGTGGACAGCAAAGTGGTCATATATACCACAGCACTGCACTCAGCTGGGCTCTCTGTACTTGAGCAACATAAGCACAGGGCGATCAAAGTCCCATCGTGGACTGACGAACTTAATTCCCTCAAGGAAAGTGTAAATAGAGGCAGAAAGATGTACCAACACACTCGTGACCCTGATGCCAGAGCCACACTGCGAACAGCCTTCATCTAAGAGAAGTAGGCCTTCCACCGCGCCATCAAACGAGCCAAACGGCAAGGCTGGCGAAATTTTGTGGAAGCTGAGAGCTCCGAGGACCTCTGGGGTAGACGTAGGGCAGGTTGCGATGCAAAATTATTCAGGCTGGGCCTGCAGCGTCGAAAGTTCACTGGAAACCCTCGATCGTCGACGCTCCAAACAAGCCATGGACAACAGGCGACCTCGACAGGGCCCTTGCGACCTTGAAGCCCAACAAATCAAATCTCCTGGGCCAGGTAAAATAAAAAGCAATATGCTAGGGAACGCTGAGCGGACAATGTTCAGCGGCCTCCTTAATTTATTTAATGACTATCTGCAGGTCGGACAGTTCCTCACTCAATGGAAGTCTGTGCGTGTCGTCACACTTGAAAAGGGAGGTGACTTCAGTCAGATAATGGAGACTGCTCAGCCTTCTTTCCATGTTAGGCAAAACATTAGGAATCTTGATGTTGCTGTCCCTCGAAGGAGTCTTTGGCCGCAACCTCACAGGCAGCCAATATGGGAGTACGAAAGGAAGGTCCACACAGTATGTGTTGCGGCACATGATACTAAGGGTAGCAACAAAGACAATGCGAACGTGGTAGAAGGATGGCCGTGCGGAGAGCGGCCCTCTCCCTGCCGTCGACCGAGATGACGCCTTCAACCCAACGTGCGACGCCGCTCCCGAGCCATTCCGATCCAAGCTCCGTGCGACGATAAAGCCCTCATCAGTTTTCAAAAACCCTTTTTTTATTATTAACTTTTTCGACGTGAGTGACACTGAAGGTCCCTGCATCCCTCGTGTGCAACTCCCCATTCTCCACAAGAATTATTACCACTGCTGGATCCCAGTATTCCAGCTGTTTCGGGACTTCTTGGACTTCATCCTGGTCAGATTTTTCCGATTTTATAATTTGGCCCATACGGCGTATAACCATCACTTGTACCAGTATTTTACAATTTCATTTGTGCCTAATACAAGAGCAGTTAAAACACATGTTGGACTGAGAAGGTTGGCGGTTACGCTCATTAACCCCTCTTCACTGCGCCAACAGTATGTAATTGTCGAAATTCGGCGTGTTTCTCAGCTGGCACTGGCTAAGTACGTCGTAGCAGTTCTGATTGACATCAGGGGAGTGTTGGACAGCCTTTGGTGGTCAGTGCTCCTTCATAAGCTTAAAGGTAGGGGAATCCCCTGCAACCTGTACTTGCTTGTCAGAAATTACCTGACAGACAGAACTGCTATGAAAGAATGCAGGCTTGTCTCTGTTCAGAGAAAGATTGAGAAGGGATGCCCACAGGGCTCAGTCCTTGGACCAGCACTCTGGAATGCCTTCTTCGAAGGTCTTCTCAGGAGACTCACTGACTGCGACTATACGCCTATGTGGATGACTTTACTGTACTGATCTTTGCAGAGTCAGTCCGCCAAATTGAAGAAAAAACCACCACGTGCTCTGCACTGTCACCTGATGGCCTGATGGTGTGACCATGTAAAGATGTAGGTGGCTGAGGAAAAAACCAAGCAATCCTCTTATAAGGAAAAGTGAATAGTCCACCCTCAATACGCTTTGGCAGCCACATGCTCCTTAAAAAGCACGTCTTGTCTTTAGGAGTGAATGTAGGTGAGAGATGGGGCTTCAACCAACACCTCCAGTTCCTCAAAGTCACGACCATTGCAAGGTTTGCCTCACTGCGTACAATTACTAAGGTCACTTGGGGTGTGTGTTACCATGACACATTCCTCACGTATAAGGCCATCTATCTAGGTGGGATTGGCTACAGCCCCATTGTCTGGGGTAGTAAACTAACAGTCAATGAAAAGGGTGTATTGGCCTAATCCCAGAGCTGCGCTCCTGTGGATCACCAAGGCCTACAAGACTGTATCAACAGAAGCACTCCAGGTGATCACTGGTCAGTTGCCAGTTGATTTGGCTATTGAGTGCATGGTTGACAAGTGGAGAGTGAAACGGGAGCCTCCACCACTTGGGCTGAACTTCCTGCTGATCTCACCACAGAATGAAAACTTGCGGCCATTGACGAATAAGCGTTAGAGAAAAGGCAGGCGAGATGGGAATTCTGGTCAAAGGGACGTGACACATATGAGTTCTTCCCCAACATCCCTGAACGTCTTTCATGAAAATAGGTTGGGCTAGACCATAGGACGAGCCAGTTACTCATGGAATGACAGCATGGCAGCTTCAATGCGCAGCTCCACTTCTTTTCTGTTAAAGACTTCCCATCACGCAAGTCTTACGCCTTGTTAAGGTGCTACAATGGGAATTTCGTGACCTCAACACGTAGGGCTGGCTTGGAGGACCACGGTAAAATACCGAGAAATTATTAGCGAAAGAAATGGTGTAAGAAGGGAAAGCTTGGTGAAAAGAAACAATTAGGAAAATAATTCGAAATTAAAGGGGTTTATATTAAAATAAGAAATTCTTCTGAGAAAATGAAAATACAAAGAAGGCTCGAGCAAAGAAATGAATAAATGAATTTTCGTTGGGGCCCTTGATGAGGTCACGAGGTGGATGAAAATACGGTGAATGTGGTGACGTGATGTGTGGAAGAAAATTGGAACGATCTTACCGATGTTCGGAAGTAACGGAGATAATGAAGGGAAAGATGAGATGAGGTAAAAGTGAAGCGACACGTAGAAAAAGGATTTGATGGATCGCGTCTTAAAAGGTTGGATCGAGCGCGGTTGCACGGCAGTAGATGTAGAGACGCACTGATCGCATGAGCAGCTCAGTAGGTGGAGGAAAGTTGGTGGGGTGATGCCAGTTTTCGTGTGTCTTGATGGGATTAGATGAGAAAAGTTTTCTGGGCCACGTTTGTTTGCTGCTCCTTTCTGTTGTTGGTCAGAGGAGCAGTGGGGCCAGTAATGAGGAGATCGCAGAGTTCGGGGGCCTCAGAAATTTTTGCCCCAATATTAAACACGCCTCTGTGCGGAGGAAACATGAAACCACATGCTGCTCCTCTGTAGTTTCTACAACAGTGAGCGACGGTTGTTGGGTGGGCAAACTAATTTAGCAGCATTGACTGCTACAAATCAAGAATATATCCATTTTTCAGAGTTCACTAAGAAGGTGACGGTCAAGAAACGTGGTCATAGTTGACCTGTCCTTTTGAAACTTGCCACCCAAGTAGATAGTTAGATCAGGTGGGAAACGAAATTAAGAATTCCTCAGCTAGTCACCTTCACATGGTAACACACGGGTAACACAGCTCTCTACCGGGAGACTGGCTAACGACCAAATACCTGCCGTACCTCCGCAGGTCTGAGTTTGGTGGATCTTGCAGGGGCCGGCCTCGTTCACATTAGCGAAGCCGCAACTTCCATGACTGATATAACCCTCGTCGAGGGCTTAGAAACAGTCATCAAATCAGGAAACAGACCTGTCCCTATATCAACGTTGAATGATTGGAAAATCATATAAAAGCGACTTTCCTTTTATATGATTCGTGTTCTAGGTTGGCTGCAATTAGATACAATTTGAATTGCATGGCCCAATTCGACCGTTTCAGCGCAAGGTTGGTTGAGACCTGGTCTTCGACTTCTAGCGGGCCGATATTCCGTGAAATAGTAATTTTAGCGTTAGGCATTACGAAATTAACATCCGTTTTTCAGGGTTTTGACTCACCTCCGACTTGTAGTCTATATCCGAATCATATTCACTGGACTCAGACTTGCTTTCGGAACCAGTCTCGCCAACGATTCCAGAATATCAATATTCATCTGGCAATATCGTTACGTATAGAGAATGTAACACACTTCTGACTCCATGTTATGAGCGCTTGCTAAATATATATAATCGCAGTCGAACTGACAGACTATATTGAACGTGAAAGGCTCTATGACAAAAATGGACGACGCACTATATAACAATTTGTACGTACGTAAATCACTGGTGTAAATTATTTATTAATTTCTAAAACTGCTCCGACTCTCAAAAATCCATTCATTGAATTCATCTGCTCCAGGAAGAGCAGCTAATGGTAAGGCGTGAGATGTACTGCCTGACTCCCATTGTTGGCACCTTGGTGATAATGGTGTAGTGGTCAAAGCTGAAGGTTCATATTCCGAGGAAATTCGAGCATTGGATTGGAGTTCGGGATCGCTGTAATTTTTGCCTGAGTCAGCGACTCTCCAAACATTTCCAAACCCCTTGTAACGCTAGCTCCCTCCATCGTTTTTATGACGAGGGTCATAATGCTCAGATTTTAAAGAGGGAGAGGGCAGTCAGACTTGGCAAGCAGGTGACTTTTACCTGCTCTTTTATTTTGTGACTTCGCCATGTTTTTACTTAGTTGATTTTTAGAGACGCGGAATGATGTAGCACTTGTGAGTTTCATTGCTGTGGTGGTGTGTCGTAGCGCTTTTAGCTCGTTCATTGAGGGTCAACGCCCCCTCCTCATTCTGAAGGCTGCACCTATATAGGGAATTACTCGTAGGGGTTAGTAAGCTAACCTCTGGACTATCTTCCGCTTATTATAAGTGTTTTTGTGTGTTCTGCCTCGAAAGTTGGTGCTGTGTTGGGTCTAGAATATATTGGTTATGTCATTGTCATGTGCCTCAAGCCTGTTTTGGGCTGGCTTTTATGGCTGCACAGGAGGTACAGCAGGAAAATTCTGAACGGACTCGGAGAAATTGTAAAATTGGATGCATTTTTGTAGTCAGTTGTAGGCTTGAATCATCTCCCATTAGCATGCCAGAAGTGAATTCTCCAGAATAATTGGCAGAGGTAATCGTAGATAGCCAGGCGTTTTGAGATACAATAGCAGATATATAAATCCTTTCCCCGCCACCAAAAATATACACTAGCCACAATACTAGCAAGTATTGAGGTCAAGAATGGAGGGTTGAAAAGTGAGCACTTTATGGATGTACTCATGAGGAGAAATTTGAGAGGCTTTAACTAAGCTGTTGATGGCAATGCTAAGAATGAGGGCGGACCAAAAAAACTGCAGCAGTGAAGAGTGGAACAGAGATGGGGTATTTTGAGTAAGGTCAACACTAGAAGACTTTTTTATAGCTGCTATGGCCAATCATAGGTAGAACATACTCCCACTTCTGGAAACCATGGTGCGCTCCTGCCCAGTCTCAGGTTATTGGGATTGACTCATCACTAGTCTGCTTGCCCCAGGAAGTATATTGCACAAAATGAGTCAGGGAGTAAGAATGATATTGTCACACAAGGTGGTATTGAAAGGCGACACCTCAATGAGAAAACTGTGCGGTTTTGACTGATGATGCCTTAGTTTTGAGGGAATTGGGGCATTTGAGCTTCCTAGTCAGAAAAAATGCCCCGGGCAAGCATTCACTAAATCGAAGAGTTCGGTTCGTTCTGGTGTAGAAGCATCTCCTTAGAATAGTGCATGGCTCTGCCGTCTCTAGCCCCACCTCGTAGAACCTGCATACCTGTACCTCACACTTGAAAATGTTAGCAAGGTGGTACCTCAGAAGACAGTGACATGTAAACAGGCCACATATGATCCTCATATCCTTCCTCCCCAGTGCGAACACCTCTTTGGTCCCCCCTCTGGAGAGTCAGATGAAGAGTTTGAGTGGCTCCTGGTAGTCCCAATAAAGGGCTCAGGGACTACAGGGATCTGCGCTGCTCCCTTCTTTGCCAGCTCATCAGTTGGTTTTCCTCAATTCCATGATGCCCCGGTACTCAACACAGTGTTTCACTGTTGTCCTTGACCAGGGGTTTCAGACCAGGCAGACATTCCCACACCTGCCGTGATGTAAAACAATACATGGCTATTGCTTTGAGAGTGGCCAGACTGTCTACCGCCAAGACCTCCAGTGTTGAATAAACTATGTTGCAGTTTATTCAACTACATCTGTACGGCTTTATTTTCCACCCTAGTCCACCTGACCAGGGCTCCATAGGTGACTACATGCTTAACAACTGCAGCCAGGCCTTAGCCCCCAAGTGTTCCCCACCATCTTCTGAGCTGCCCACATCACAACCAATGCCCGGTGTAAGGCTTTTTTCACGTGTGTGGCCCAAGTGAGCTTTCCATCAAGGAAAACTCCCAGGTACTTGATCTCATGGTGGACCTTCACCACCTTACTGCTGCGCCTTTTAGTGAATGGAACCAGGCTCGTTTTGTCTGGATTGACAAACAGTCCTTGCCCATTACCCCAATTCTGTAGGGTATTAGGTGCATGCTGCATGCATTCACTGATTACACTCAAGAATCTATCCCTAACTGTAATTACAAGGTCGTCCACATAACCTATTATCTTGTAGCTTTCCTCCTCCAGCAGCTCAAGAAGGGTATCAGCTACCAGTAACCCCCCCATGAGGACACCCCTTAGTGGGCACCACAGAAAGTGTCTCTCCCCCCAACTCCGAAAAGACCACCCTGCTACTCAGCATCTCCTTGGTCCAGGAAATTAGGTAAAGATCTACTCCCTTCCTACTAGCCTCAGCCGCAATTGAGGCATATGTCGTATTACTAACCCCCCATCAATATCAATGCAATCTCTCCGAATCTCAGAGTATCCTCCAGCACTGTGGCCAATTCGTTCAGAGCAGTCTCAGTAGATCTCCCCCTCTCATAGGCATGCTGGGAATTCCAAATAGGGACCTGAGTAAGATAGTATTCCCTAATTGGTAGGGATACTATCTTCTCCATAGTTTTGAACACGAAGAAACTGATGGGGTGGAAGCCCTTAGCCAGGGCCACCCAGCTTTGGTATAAAGACCACCTTCACCTTCCTCCACATGGGTATATGGGACATAACTCTCCCTGAGAAGCTTCACCAGTATTCGACCCAGAGTCTCCCTTCCATGCTGCAACATGGCCGGGAAGATCCCATCTGCTCCTGGTTTGAAGATTTGAATGAAAAAATTGCCCATTTAACCTTGTGGAGTGTAAACATTTCCCTGGTGGCAGCAGCTTGCTGTGGGTTTCTCGATTGCCTGTGTCAGGTACCCCCAGCCACACTCTGCTGATGGTGGTGGCTATATCCATGCTGCAGGCTATGAGACCCCAGAAAGTGAGCTGCCAGTAGCTCCTCCAAGGTCTCCTGGCTGCTCCTTGTGTATGGTGGATAAGTCTTTCATGCCCCCACAGAAGTGTCTCCAGGATTTCCTTTTTGCCTGTCTGAGGGCTTTATTATACACTGTGAGGGAACCCCTGTATGCGTCCCACTCATGCTGTTTCTTGGTGCTGTTGAAGAGCCTCCTCGTTTCTTCCCGAAGCCTATTCACAGTTACATACTTGTTCCACCACAGGACCTCCTTATTAGCTCTACAGGTTTTCAACTCCCAATTCACTTCATACGCCTCTACCACAGCTGTGCAGATCTCTCGTGTCGTCGTTTCCACACCTTCGACAGATTGCATCTCATAGCTGTAGCTCTCCAAACTATAGGCCAAGACAGAGCTGTACAGAACCCAATCCGTGTTCTTGGGGTTCCAATATGTCTCCGTCACACTATTTGTGAACCACAGCATGAACATCACCATCTAATGGTAAGACATTGAGTTTTCCCTCGAGATATGCCAATCTACTGTTCCACTGGCATAGAAGCCACTTGAGACCGTAATGCCCAGTACCTTCTGCCTCCTGCGCATAACAAAAGTTGGTGCACTCCCCCTATTGACCACCACCATTCCATTGAACAGTAAGTAGTCAAGAAGGGACTCTCCTCTATCATTTGTGTCTGTGCTGCCCCATGCCTCATTGTGTGCATTGGCGTTGCACCCGACAATCAACTGAAGATCTTCCCTTCTGCAGTAATGGATCAGCTGCTGCATTTTCAGTAGGGTGACCTCTGCGTCCTCGCCTAGAGTCCATAACTGTCTTGTGTTTCCAGCATCACCGCTAACAAATCCCTGTGACAGAACTCGGGAATTTTAAGTATATGCGGGTTGTGTCTTCCCACAAAAGGCGCCCTAGGATGGCTTTCCAAGATGTAAATGACCAACTTACTAGTACTAGAAGGTATCCCTTTTACGTCCCTGCTGTCCACTCAAAGCTCCAGCACTAGAGCCAGATCACAGTCCCCCTAGACAGGTCTATTTCCTTATTTGATGACTGTACCTAAACCCCCGACGAGGGTTATGTCAGTCATGGAACTTGCGATTTTACTAATATGCAAGAGGCTGGCCACTGCAGCATCCACCGTACTCAGACCTGCAGAGGTACAGCAGGTATTTGGTCGTTAGCCAGTCAGAGCTATTGTCCAAAGCGGGGGAAGCTCCCATTTCACTCTTCACTTGTCAACCATGCACTCAACGGCCAAATCTTGGTAACTGACCAGTGATCACCTGGAGTGCTTCTGTTGATACAGTCTTGTAGGCCTTGGTGATCCACAGGAGCGCAGCTCTGGTATTGGGCCAATACTCTCTTTTCATTGACTGTTAGTTTGCTACCCCAGACAACGAGGCAGTAGCCAATCACGCCTAGATAGATGGCCTTATACATGAAGATAGGGTCATGGTAACACTCACCCCAAGTGGCCTTAGTAATGGTACGCTGTGAGGCAAACCTTGCAATGGTAGTGCCTTTAAGGGACTGGAGATGTTGGTTGAAACCCCACCTCTCACCTATATTCACTCCTAAATGCTTGACGTGTTTTTCAAGAAGGAGGCCTGTGGCTGCCAAAGCGTATTGTGGGTGGACTATTTACTTTTCCTTTCAAGAGGATTAGCTGGGCGTTTTCCTCAGCCACCTACATGTTGGCATGCTCGTACCATTGGGTGACAGTGCGGAGCACGTGGTGAGTTTTTTCTTCAATTAGGCGGACTGACTCTGCAAAGATCAGTACAGTAAAGTCATCCACATAGGCGCATGGCTCGCAGTCAGTCTCCATGAGTCTCCTGAGAAGACCTTCGAAGAAGTCATTCCAGAGTGTGGGCACCCCTTCTCAAACTTTCTCTGGACGGAGACATGCCTGCATTCGATCGTAGCAGTTCTGTCTGTCAGGTAACTTCTGACGAGTGAGTACAGGTTGCGAGGGATTTTCCTACCTTTAAGCTCATTAAGGAGTGTTGACCACCAAAGGTGCCAGCTGAGAAACACGCCGAATTTCGACAATGACATCCTGCGTGGACCTTCCTTTGGTACACCTGTATTGCCTGCCTGTGAGGTTGAGGCCAAAGACTCCTTCGAGGGACTGCAACATCAAGATTTCTAGTGTTTAGCCTAATATGGAAAGAAGGCTGAGTGGTCTACATGATCGTGGGTCTGACTGATTGCGGTCGCCTCCCTTTTGAAGAGTGACAACACGCGCAGACTTCCACTGAGTGCGAAACTGTCTGACCTGCAGACAGTCATTAAATAAATTAAGGAGGCCGCTGGAGATTGTCCACTCAGCCTTCCTTAGCATATTGCTTTCTATTTTATAGGCCCAGGAAATTTGTTGGGCTTCAAGGTCGCAAGGGCCCTGCCGAGGTCGCCTGTTGTCCACAATGGGATGTCGGGTTCGTTCGAGGGGTCCATGATCAGCTCCCTTGCTGCCCTCTGGGCTTCAGTGTCTCGAGCTACTTGGTCTTCAGCGAACGCCTTCTCAAGGAGGGTTTCCAGTGAACTTTCGATGCTGCAGGCCCAGCCTGACTCATTTTGCATTGCAGCTAAGACCTGCTCTACGTTTGCTTCCCCAATGGAGGACTTGTAATGTCTGCCCCAGGGGTTCTCAGAGCTCTCAGCTTCCACAAAATTTCGCCAGCCTTGCCGTTTGGCTCGTTTGATGGCGCGGTGGGAGGCCTTCTTCTCTTAGATGAAGGCTGTTCGCAGTGTGGCTCTGGCATCAGGGTCACGAGTGTGTTGGTACATCTTTCTGCCTCCATTCACACTTTCCTTGAGGGAATTAAGTTCCTCAGTCCACCATGGGACTTTGATCGCCCTGTGCTTCTGTTGCCCAAGTACAGAGAGCCCAGCAGAGTGCAGTGCTGTGGTAAATATGTCCACTTTGCGGCCCACCTCTTCAGGTGTGGATGCTTGCTCTATTAGGTCGGTGTCTGCGGCACACAGTTCATCTTCCAGTACCCTACAGAATTGTGGCCAGTCAGCATTTTTGGTGCGGAATCACTTTTCACGCGTGTCTTTGCAGAGGATGTTGTCATCTGCAATGGCAAAGTAAATAACCATGTGAT
This sequence comes from Pachypeltis micranthus, assembly GCA_020466155.1. Classification (NCBI taxonomy): domain Eukaryota; kingdom Metazoa; phylum Arthropoda; class Insecta; order Hemiptera; family Miridae; genus Pachypeltis; species Pachypeltis micranthus. Next base: position 1,662,025 of record CM035772.1, on the reverse strand, counting down.
CTCTCTGGGTTGCACCTGGTACTACTCGCCACCCCTGCAATTTGAGTAGCAGGATGTGAGATTTTTTTTTTTTTTAAATACAACGGTGGATGCAGGCGATACCCTCTACTGCAGCCACAAACGGGCCTATTGTAAGGGCGTCCATGATCAACAGATCATGGCCCCCCTGCACCACCTCCAGGCCCCACGGCACTGGTCTCACTTGGTGTGACGTCACCTATGCGCCCCCACCACCCCCGCACAAAGCGGAGGATATCCGCAAGGTCTGCATTTGCCACTTCTTCGGGCTGAAGAAAGGGCCTCCCAAACACACAACGGTGCGATGCCGCGAGTCTATTGCATACGCACAGCACATGCTCTGCCGTCTCTAGCTCTACCTCGCAGAACCTGCATACCTGTACCTCGCACTTGCCAATATTTGCAAGGTGGTACCTCAGCGGACAGTGACCTGTGAACAGGCCACGTATGATCCTCATATCCTTCCTCCCCAGTGCAAGCACCTCCTTGGACCTCTCTCTGGAGAGCCGGATGAAGAGTTTTGACTGTCTAAGGCCGGGCAGCCCTGCACCGGTCCTCCCATTTGCCAACCTCTCTACGTAGGTGGCTCCTGGTAGTCCCAACAAAGGGCTCAGGGCCAATAGGGATCTACGCTGATCCCTTCTTAGCCAACCTATCAGCCCGTTCATTTCCCTCTATACCCTGATGCCCTGGCACCCAACATAGTGTTACACTGTTGTCCTCTGCCAGGGCTTTCAGTCCAGTCAGGCACTTCCACACCTGCCGTGATGTAAAACAGTATGAGGCTAAGGCCTTGAGAGTGGCCTGACTGTCCACCATTATGTAGATCCTCTGCCGCAGCCGCTGCACACAGACTGTCCCAGCTACCTCTGCCTGGAACACTGTGGCCAGCGACCCCAATGGGATCGCTGCCCTGACTCTCGGCCCAAAGAAGCCTGCCCCTGCAAGGCCACCCTGCGCCGAGCCATCAGTGTAGTATACTAGGGCCCGAGCTTCAAAAGTGGGAGCTCCCCCTTCCCACTTGGATCGCTCATGAATGAGTATCCGCAAGGGTAGCACGAAGTTAAACCTCGCAGGCATTGAGTCTACCACATGCAGTTTGGGCCCCCCACCTTCACCTTGTCAAGGATCAAGTGACAGGAACTCCTCCCCCGCATGATCAGACCCAACTCCAACATACGCACAGCCTGGAGGAACGCCATCCTTTTAACATGTATGTGGAGTGGAGCTAAATCTAGCAAGACCTCCAGTGCAGCCGTAGGGCATGTAGTCATACAGCCTGTAATGGCGAGACACGCCCTACGCTGCAGTTTATTTAACTCCAACTGCACTGTTTTGATTTCCACCCTAGTCCACCAGACCAGGGCTCCATAGGTGACTGCAGGCCTAACAATCGCAGTGTACAGACACCGGATCATCCCAGGCCTCAGCCCCCATGTCTTCCCAAAGCAAGTTGTGTCTTACCAAAACAACCGCCCTAGGACGACCTTCTGTGCCACAGTAGACCAACTTACCTGTACTAGCAGGTATCCCTTTTACGTGCCTCCTGTCCGCCCAAGGCTCCTGCAGTAGAGCAACATCACAGTCCCCCCAGACAAAGCTCCTGCACATCACTGCCGTTGCTGCTTTGGCCGTGTGCAGGTTGATCTGGAGGAAGCCAACGTGATCCACGCTCATCGTCGCCCACGTCGACCCCCCAACCCCCGTGGAACCTTACGCCCCTGTGGAGCGCCCAGGGGGCGAGCCGGTGCGACTTGCCTGAAGTCTCTCTGCAGTTTGGGCCGGAAGGACCTTGACGTCCTCCCTGCCCTCCCTGCCAATTCTAGACCACAGGAGGGGGAGGAGGGGCCACCAGGACCCCAGCACCCCAGCCACCAAGGCCACCGGGGCCACTGAGGTGCCCGGGACGGGGCCCCCTGCCAGGACCGCGCAGAAGGGACCCTAGGTTGCCACCACCCGCAGCCCCACGGCCAGCAGCCCCGCCACCCGACACCCCCGCAGTGGCAGCGCTCCCTCTGCCTCTTCCACCATCTTCAGGGGCACTCGAGGCAGATACCTCTCCAGAGCACTGCTTCCTCACAATGATGCTGCCTTGCCTCAGCTTTATGAAGACTGCTGGCTCAGCCTCCAAAGCCTGGGCAGATTGTTCATCTATCAGCAGGCCCAAAAGTGCTGCTGATTCTTTGTGGACCCAAGAGAGCACCGTCCAGAACCGTGTGCAGAGTCTCCTGTTTTGCTTCGCCAGAAAACCCAGGATCCTCGCATCTGGCTCCTCCTCACACCCCGGAAGGTACGCCACAGCCCTCCTTGGTCTATGAAGGTCCCTACCCTCACAGACCTTCAGCCTGGCCCCCTCCCAGGGCTGTGCGAAGGCAAAATGCTCCCTCAGCCATGCTGTCGTGCCCTCATCCTTGCAGGTCACTGTGTACGACCCCCTCCTACACATGGTACCAGTGAACCCTGGCTCCGGCCCCTCATCCTCGTCGAGAGTGAACACAGCCTCCACCATGCTCTTCTCCACAGCCTTTATCTGCTCCGCTGTGAGGAGCTCCGCCGGGTAGTCCTCATGGAACACCCCCAGCACAGCTGAGCTATATGAGCCCAGTGGCTGCCCGCCAGGGCCACCCTTAGGCACTCCCGGACGCCCGGAGCCACCAGCCCCACTGGGGTGGATTGCAGACGTGGAACCTATGCCCCCACGCTGCTCCCCACCCACACTCACTCCCAAGGAGCGCCTCACCTTCTTCCTCTCCTCGGGAGTGTCTCCAGGGGAAGGCCGCTCTCTTTTTTGGCCCCCCTCAACCTCTCTTGTCTGCCCTCCTCTCATCGCAAGAGCCCTGGCATCAGCCACACTCTTACCCTCTGACAGGAGAGCTCTAAACCTGCGCCTCTGTGAGCCAGTAAGCTTTACACAGCGCCCTCGCTTGTGCCCCAAATGCGTGCCCAACAGCCCCACATCCGACCCTTCGGTCCTCCTGGTTCTCAGGAGCCTCCAAGGACCCCCCCCCCGCCTGAGGAGGGCCCAGTGCCAGCACCCCCTCATCAGGAAGCACCCCGGCACCAGGCCCCACATCGGCAGCAGGGACCCCCAGAAGCTCCCCGCCCGCAGGATGTGACCTTGCGTCTCCATCCGCTGCAGCTGAACCTCCTTCTACAACTGGGAGGTCACAGCGCAAGTCCATGACCTCCTCCTCCATCACTGAGGAGGGACTCAATAGCAGTCTCTCTTCCTCAGTTAGGGTAAGCTCCTGAATGTTCAAATTTATTTGATTTTCTTCATTCATGTTCCACGAGTAGCTAGGGTAATACACAGTCGATCACGGCAGGGCCCCGCATGCCGTGACAAGGCCACTTACTGCAAGGAGGTCGCCTGGTATCCTTGAGGCTCCGTGTCCCATGTGCCATCCACTCTTTGCCACGGGTCGCTTTACAGCTTGGGTTGGGGGCGCAAAAGAAAAGAAAAGAAAGAAAAGAAAAAAAAAAGTGGAGAGGAGCACACGAGCGGGCGCCACCACTCGCCCCCCTCACCACCACTCAAGGAAAGCCATCCACCTCCCAGAAAGAGGGGGGTGGAGTAGCCCAACATTGCTCCAATCAGCCGGCCCCACTCCAAAGGATATGGGCACTAACAGGCTAGACCGCGTGAAGGTTTGGAGATGTTTTCAAGCCTGGCTATGCTAAGTGCCATTCCCAAAGGATTGGCATAAGCCACCGAGAATAATTCGGTGGCTCGCAAAGTACCAGCTTACTTCTAGCCCAGGATGTGAGATATGGCTGTGACGTCTATACACAACCTTCCTCCCGGACCATCATAGGTCGCCTCAGTTGTGGGGTCGTTGGCAACAACCAAGTTGTACCTGCCTCAGCTTAATGGAAACTGCTGGCTCAGCCGCCATAGCTTTGGCTGAATATTTGTCTATCTGCAGGCTCAGAAGCGCCACCGACTCCTTTTGCACTCAAGATGGCTTAGTCCAGAACCACATGCTGAGTCTCCTGTTCTGCTTAACCAGAAACCCCAGGATTCTCGCACTTGGCTTGTCCACACATCATGGCACGTAGGCCACAGCTCTCCTTGGTCTCGAAAGGTCCTACCGCTGAAGGGGACATATCTTTTGTTATGAAAATGAACATTGACAGTACATAGTACACAAAAATCTGACATCCTTTTATGGTAACGGTTTGTATTTTTCTCTGAAAGGCTCTTCCCCTTAAAAGTGGCCTAAAGAAACAATGTTTTTAACTACTGATTGTACTGGCAATTATAATCCATTGTGTGGCCTCTGAACACCACTTATCCTAAATTGAACAGGATTGATTGAGATCAGTAAGTATGGTATGTTGAGTTGCTCGTGCTGTTGTGTCCAATATATTCTTCACTTTCTGTCATAAGCAGGCCTGAAACAAAGAGTGAAAACATCTGTGTTGTAATCGTACGAGACGTGAGCGTTTGAAGTCCTAGGAATATTTTCATCAACTCTGTAAATCGTGTTTAGACTCGATTAACACTCCCTGAGCAAAACGGGTTTCACCACTTTTGGTGAAGCTCTAGCCCTGATAAAGCATTAACCACAAACAATTGGGCAGTTGCTTCCAGTTAGAACTTATCTTTCCTTATCATGTCCTCAAATCTGTTTTCCATTACCTGCTTCGTCAAGTATTTTCTTCTATTATTATTATGGAAGTTTACAATGTTTCTGAATAATAAACAAAGATGCTGTTTACACGTGCGCGGTTGTTGCAATTGTTTTGGTAATTTATTGTGCTGCTCTCGTCAATTTTTCCACAAATGAGAATTTTATGGTATAGTTGTCATATTAGAAGCTACCAATATAACAAATTTAATCAAAATCGTTTGAGCCGTTTTTGAGAAAAAAAATTTGGTGTTTTGATCACTATGATAACTATGATTAACCTTCGTTGGATTTTGCTCATACCCTCATTTTGTCGTCCCATGGTAACCTGCGGGCTAGATATCAAGTTTGAGCTGATTTGATACGGTCGTTTTCTCTAAAAATCGTTCACAGACACACTGACACGCACACACAGACCATTTTCCCAAATTGTGTTTTTTGGACTCAGGAGGGTCTGAAACATAAAGATCTGTAGAAAACGCAAATTTTTTTTCAGCTGATTACATAACTTTCCTTTCTACTTTGTAGGGCCAAGGAAAGTAAAAAAGTTTGAGACCCCATATCCCTGTGTTAGGAAAACCATCAAATGGCTCAAGTGGGTGGATTTAAAAGTAGATAATTCGTTTGTGTATTAAATGACATTGTGAAACATGATCATTCTCCCAATCGGTGAAACGCACCAAGTCAGCAGTCGCCTATGGCACATTGTGCGCTCCAGGAGCTTCGTAATGTAACCCCGTTAAGGAGGGATCATCACGACTTTTCTAATGTAAGGGGGAGGGGCTGTCTAATGCCCTCACCTAACTAGCAGGCAAGGGTGGCTGCTACACCTCCAGGCCACGTCTCTGGTTGGCCAACGCGTGGGAGAACATGGCAAACCTCCTGACTGCTGCCCTGCTGCTGAAGAACAGGGGAGCCACCTCTGGGAGCCAGGCCCGTTCTTGGATGTCCGGGTAGAGGGGGGAGGTGAACCTTTCCAGCCAGAAAAATGATTTCCTAGCCTTAGATCTTGTCTTTTCAATACCCAAATTGTTGAGGTTTTAAATTACAACTGCCACGTGAACACACAATAAACATTTGTATATTTAATATAGTTTATAAGAAGCCTGGACGATGACGGGACAACAGAACACAACGACGGGACAACAGAATACAGTGCCATTAAAAATGAAGAAGAAGGGACGAGAACAAAACACAACGTCCCATTGGATACTGGTAACATCACCATCCACCAATAGCATCTTACGTGGGAAAATAATAAGAAAGGCGGTCCCACATTCAAATTCAAAAAACTGCGAAATTACTTATCTCAACGTTCCCCCTTAATTGAGCAATTTTACATACCAATCTTAACTTGGTTTGATTTCCTTACAATGCATGAAACATATGCAACAAAAGAAAATGTTTACATTCAATACTTTAAAAGATACTTCAAGAGAAATTTATAAGCTAATGAATTAATGTTTTTAATTAATTTAAAAATGATTGTTCAAAATGAAAAGTGTTAATTAACAAGAGCAAACAGATACTAACGTCACAAATCATTTGAAAATGTTATCAAATATTTCCTTCTTTTTTTTATAAACATCTAAGTAATACGATTTGAGTCTACTAAACCTTGCTTAAAAGTATTGAACTTAGTGGTAGCAAGAGGCTTCGTAAATATATCTGCTTATAGGAATTCGGAAGGACAATAGTTAATTTTTAATAGATTTTGATCTACTTTTTCTTTAATAAAGAAATATTTTACTTCAATATGTTTGCTTGTTCTGTGCATCAATTTTATAGAACTTTGATTGTCGATATTCAAGTTAACATTTATATCAATACCAGTTATTTCTAGTATCAAAGTTTTGAGGTACATCAGTTCTTGGCAACACTCTGCTGCACCGATATATTCACTTTCGGTGCTTGACATGGAGACGATCGGTTGACGACGAGAGGCCCAGGATAAAGGTCCACCACAAAAGAAAATTACATATCCAGTGGTGCTACTTCGAGTTGGTACATCGCCAGCAAAGTCGGAGTCAGAGAAGGCTTCAAGTGAGAAGTGATCCTTTCTAAAGGTGATCCCTTCAGCTCGAGTTCCATGTAGATAACGGAAAATCCTTTTCACTCCTGCGGCGTCTTCGTTTGAAGGGTTTTCTAGTTTGCGACTAGCATATCCCACAGAGTAAGCTAAATCTGGTCTGGTTTTGTTTGAAATGTATAGCAGCGATCCAACAGCTTCTCTGAAAGGGTAGTTTGTAGTCGAATCTTCATCTTGATTGTCATTTAATAACATTGGAGTAGGTTTGGGCTTCGAGTCTTTCATCGAAAATCTCTCCAGAATATTATTAGCGTAATTTTGCTGGGTAAGTTTCAAAGAATTGGGCTGCCGATGGATTTCCATACCCAAAAACGAAGTAGGATTCTCCCATGATTGAACTTCAAACTCCAATTCAATTCTTTTTAAAATGCGTTTAAGTTTTGAAATATTTTTGCCCACTAGCAAACCGTCATCAACGTAGAGCGCCAAAATGATGGTGTGGCCTGCATTAGTAAAAATGCATGGGTCAGATTTTGTTGATTTTAACCCTTCATCTATCAAAAATGATGAAAATCGCTGATTCCATTTGAGGGACGCCTGTTTCAATCCATATAGCGATTTGTTCAACTTGCAGATTTTATTTGTTTCATTGTAACCCTCAGGAAGTTCCATAAAAATTTCCTCATCGAACCCATACAAAAATGCTGTTTTGACGTCAAACTTCATAATATGGCAATCATTGGCAGCTGCTAATCCAAATATTATTCTTATTGAACTGCTACTAATAACAGGGCTGAAAGCCTCTTCATAATTCAGACCATGTTGCTGTTCACAACCTCGAACGACTACTCTAGCACGGAACCTTCCATCGTCTTTTTCTCTAAAGACCCATCTGTTTGTAAGAATTTTGTTTTTGCCATCCGTTATACGATCAACAAGAGTCCATGTCTGATTTTGTTCTAGTGATTTCTTCTCATCTTCCATTGCATCAAGCCATTTATTCCCATTGGCTCCATAGACAGCTTCCGTGTAGGTTAGAAGAGCACAATCTTTAAGGTATGCAGGTAATGATTTTCTCCGCATTCCTCGACCTAGTTGTTCTTCTATTTGATTTTCTTGTCTTTCTTCTATATCTTCTTCTTCTAACTCTATTTCCCCTTCTTCCGTCTTTGATTTTTCTTCTTCGGTTCCTCCTTGTTCAGTGACTGAATCTTCTAAGATTTCTGAATTCATTTCCTCTTCTTCTGGATCTATAACCAATCTTGAAATGACTTTTTCAAACGAATCATCCGTTGATTTCTTTATGATTTCATCCTCGAAGGCAACATCTCTGGCATATATGATTTTCTTGGATTTGTCATCCCACAACCGATATTCATTTGGTAGATATCCAACATGAATGTATTTCTGACTCCTGCTGTCAAGTTTCTTCAATTTAATCAGGGTTTTAGCGTATGCATTACATCCGAACAAATGCATTCTTTGGTAGGATGGTTTTTTTAGAGAACCACATTTCGTAGGGAGTCATTCCAGCTTCTAAAGCGTCAGTTGGGCAACGGTTCAATATATAGCAAGCGACTCTAGCTGCTTCACCCCACATTTCTGGAGATAAACATGAATCAAATAGGAGATCACGAGTCTTATCCATAATAGATTGATTCAATCTGCTTTTCCATTTAATTGTGGCGTATGGCTAATGGTTAAATCCATCGCGATTCCCTTAGATGTTGCCCAATTGTTCATATCATTATTTATAAATTCTCCTCTGTTGTCACATCTAATCTTAGAGACAGGCAAGTTCCATTTTGCTTCTATTTCAGCAATATAATCCTTCAAATATTGAGAGGTTTCCGATTTATTTCGAAGCAAATAAATCTGCTTAAAACAAGTTTTGTCATCTAAGCATGTTAATATGTATCTATGACCGTCCCATGTAGGAATTTCAACTTGACAAAGATCTGTATGTATTATTTCCAAAGGACAAGACTCTTTGTGAGGAAAAAAGTAAGCGTGTTTGCTTTGACTTTACGCATACTTCACATATTTGATTTTCGTCGTTTTGCAAGTTTTTTCTGTCTTCGTGATTTGCAGGCAATGAGCATCATTTTGTTTTAAAGGATTTAATATAACTTTATATAAACCATTTGGTTGTCTATATCTCTTTATCAAACTGGTTGATTTCCTAATTGAAACGTAGTCTTTTGTGAAATGTACATTGCCACCATTTTTAGTTATTTCCCCAACAGATAACAAGTTACTGTCTAAGCCAGGTACCAATAACACGTTTTTTAAAGTACATTCCGTCAAATCAATGGTACCAGAACCAGTCGAATCTATTGCTTGACCTTTTTGAGCAACTTGGACAGCGTCATTTGCAGTTTTAAAATCAAATAATAATGAGGCTTCGTTAGTCATATGATGACTAGACCCAGAATCGAGAAAAAATGACACACCATATGTTGACCATCATTGTCGATTTTACTGAAGTAAGCAACTTTGTCTTGCTTGATAGAAACCTTGTCCTTTTTATCATGTTGATTCTGAAAGAAACATCTGTCAGATTTATGGTTAGTCTTTTTACAATATTTCCAAGGTTCGAGAGCCTTGTTATAGGATTTTTGTGGGCATGATCGGGCGAATCACAATTAAAGCATAACCTCTTTTCATATGTTAGTGACTTATTTTGTGACTCTTGTAAAACGTTTTAAAGGCAACTACATCATCGTCCGTGTTAACTGGTCCGTTACGTTTTTCTTCAGTCATCAGTCGCGATGTTAGGTTTGAAAGAGTACGTTCGGTCTTAGGAGCAGATTCTCAAGACGAAACGAAATAATTATACGACTCAGGCAACGCTGAAATGATTCGTTGAACTAACTCGTGTTCACTTATCTTGTGATCAACGCTCCTAAGGCGTACTGCTGTTTTCCAATTCGGAAATACCCTTTGAAATGTTTTTAATCCTAAAATTAAAGTACTCTTTAAATAGTTTGTTTCTTAGTCTATCGTTATCACCTTCATACATGTCGTTTAGTTTCTTAAACATAAGCGCGGCAGTTTCACATGACATAATCAATTGTTGATTCTTTTTATTGATTGAAGTTGCAATCGTCTTTTGAGCACGGGCGTCTTTTCGTTTGTTTTCATCAGTTGTTGGAGGTCCAGCCCCACTCAGGGCTTCGAATGCATTGGCGGCATTCAACATAATTTTTAGTTGAAATTTCATGCCCTCACCTAACTAGCAGGCAAGGGTGGCTGCCACACCTCCAGGCCACGTCTCTGGTTGGCCCACACGTGGGCGAACATGACAAACCTCTTGACTGCTGCCCTGCTGCTGAAGAACAGGGGAGCCAGGCCCGTTCTTGGATGTCCAGGTAGAGGGGCAGGTGAACCTTTCCAGCCAGAAAAATGATTTCCTAGCCTTAGATCTTGTCTTTTCAATACCCAAATAGCTTTCATGCAACAAGGACATTATTTCTTTCCACTCAGAAATTGGCGATTGTAAGAGAGTATTCTGTTACCGTACATGTTCAAACCATCCTCCGAGGACAGATGGTTTTTTGCCTGTTGGCAGACACGGTCGTATTTAAGATGACATGTACTACGTAATCCATCTCTGGTTCAGGGTTTTCCTGTTCCTGAAGGAATACTCAGGAAAGTGTGTCAGCCAAGAGCATATCCTTCCCGAGTAAGTAGTCGATTGTGAAGGTGTACTTCAACAACTTTTGACGCTTATTCTGCAATCGCTTATGTATGTCTTCAAGCTTTCTCTCCATGATGCCCTTCCCCCCTTAACCCTTCTTTCTCTTTAGGAGCAGGCATTTCTTTTATTACCCTAGAATTTTTATTTCAGTTTTGCCAAATTTAAATTTTGATCTCAAATGGGAGCCGTTCAAATTTATAGCTTCCAAAGGGGGTTCCAAACGTGCACAGCTTCGACGATTTATTACATACTTGAAATAAATCTCTCGCAAATCAACTTCAGAAAATATTTTTTGTTGGATAAATTTTCAAAAATTTCTTCCGTTTTGGGAATTTGGCATTTGTCGTCCATAATATGTTGATTCAAATATTTCAGGTCCAGGCAAAGCCTTAGTGCTTTGTCTGACTTTTCAACAATTACCAAAGGGTTTTGCCACTCCGTTGGCCCTTCACTTTTTGAAAAGTTATTCTGGCCTTTTCGAGCCTAGCTAAACTGGTTTTTAATTTTTCTTGTAGGCGTTTAGGCACTCGACGAAGTGAATAGGTCACTTGAACAGCACCAGCCTTTAGATGTATCTTACAAGGTTTGCCAGGAAAATTTCCAAGCCCATTAAAGACACCTCTGTACTCATTAAGAATTTTGTTCTTTGACGTGAACTTCACGCTAGATTCTTCAGAATGGGTTTTGCTCATCATTTTCAATTTTGCGCATGTTGTTAGACCGAGAATAACAACATATTTCACATCGTCTGCAGTGTGCTTAAATCTAGTATTCAACATTTTCTCTTTCTATTTGAAGTCGATTGCCGTTATAAGCAGATAACTTCAGGTTGCTTTCTTGCAAAGTCATATTCGAATTTTCCACCATATTACAAACCCTGAGTGGTAGTACATTTACGTGGCTACCGGAATTTAGTTCAAATTTTACGTTCACTCATTAATTTGTGTCATTATGTGGCAATTTGGTTGTTCCGAATTGAGGTTATGTATACTCGTCGTCAGAGTCAGAAGCTAATGCGTGAACGTTCCATGTTGTTGTGTTCTCGATCCACTATGTAGCCATCGCCACTTCGTAACCTGCTCTTGAGGTTATTGTCATGTGCAGTTGCATGTAGACAGGTGTTCATTAAACCGATGCTACCCCGACTTTTTGCTGTCCCTTGGCCACCCATAAGCCCACAATAAATTACAAGAACATAATACATGTGGATTTACTCGATGAATATCTGTCATTCGAATTTTTTTATTGGGGCAACAAATTGCTAAATGGTAAAGCCCTTTACTCTTGTAGCAAATGTTGTTATAGGCTGGGCGATTCCCATATAAATGTGTTACACCTTTACATAAACCACGCGGTCCTAAGTGGTTCCGCAAGATCGTGATTTTTACCTCGTAGGAGTTTGTTTTTCGTTTCGCAGCAATCAGATAGAAATTGAAGATCTGGAGCCATTCACTCTTCAAATTTGCTCCATCAAAATACAATGGCAGAGGCACTCACCCGTCTGCCATGTCATGGTCTATCAACCAAACGGTCGTCCATAATGATTCGCGCTAGTGAAACTAGGCTAGTTGATAATCCGAAACTAATTAGTTTATCGTTTTACAACTGACACCTTGTTGCATTAAGGTTGGTTTGGGAGAATGATTATAAAAAACAAAAAAAAACAAAAAAACACTGCATCGAGCGGTGTGGATGAGACAACACAAATTCTATATATTTGATGAGGTTCCCTCGCAAACTCTACTTGACTGCCATGTGACGGGTTCTAGCAATCCATGCTTCGACAGAGGTTAAAGCGGCCACTTTGACTTCTAATAATTATTAAAAATTATGATTTGCCCAAATCTGGTCTGTTGAGGGTTGGGCATGGAGGGGACGTACAGTTACAAGGTCGTTAACGTTTACACAACCCTTGTTTAGATATGGGATGTTGGACCTCATTAGTCCACTGCCTTCTCAATGTGGCTTCAAATCATGAGTTGTTTAACCGGACTACACAGTCATCTTGGTTAGTGTGGTGGGAACGCAATAGATCATCCTTGAGCTACTTATCTAGCCTTGACCAGATATATTTCGATTAGTGCAGGTTTTGGTGAAAATGTCCCTAATGTGCTAGTAAAGCATGAATTCAGCCTATGCTCCACCACCACTTGTGCCTGCAATTGTGGACCAAGGGTTTTGGAACCTATGGATGGCTCTTATAAAGCAATAAAATTGCAGCGTTTTTGAGTGCATTTTTTTTCAGCAACTCAGCCATAACGAGTGAACTCATATTTGTTCTGTGCTGACGGATTTGAATATTTCAGTCCATTCGTAATCCATTTGTGACTCCTGGAGGGCGACTGCTAGCTGGCAAACTGTGCAGCATGCATCTCTGGTGGAATGATACATCCTCACACTCCTTTCTTCACCATCAGTGTCACTACAACCTTCTTTGAATGGGTTAAATAACTTCTAAACATGTTGACATGGCATTATCTAAAATCCGTAAGTGTTCGCAAGCTGACAATGGATGTTTCATATTGCAAAAAGCAAAATGCAGTAATGAGGAACTTGATGGCTCATTGGCAGTAGATGGAGTGAATAAACACCCCCAACAACCTTTTAAGACCAAAATTCCTTTCACTGTCTCGCCAGTTTTCTCATTCATCCATTTCATTGTTTCAGTATAAGTAAGTCAATAATTAGAATTATAAATTGATCATTCTTTCAATCCACTACCTGCTATTGTTGCTGATGTTAGACTTGTGACACTTCCAGCAATGAACGCTCTCAAAGCAACTTTGGTTATAACTGTTGACTGACCTGGAGCCAGTTTCCTCAGTAAAGCAATGTTAGAGGCTAATGCACCTGGATTAGCAAAACCACAGAGTGCAAAAGTAGCAATTGCTTCCGACCTTGCCTGAAACAAAATATAATCAGTTGCAAACAGAATGTATACTTTACGTGTACATTATATATATCGTTCCAGTTTTTAATTAACACTTAAAGGATACACTCGGAGAATTGAAAGCAAACGATTAATTGTTCCATTCAGGGTGCTGTTGCAGGTAAAAAGCTATTTTCTTCACAAGAAAAACTTCTTGAAGGTAGAAATTGACCTTTTGGAAGCTGGTAAGTTTGAAACTGGACAGTAAGTTTGTACGAAACTGTACAGCTGAGAGCTGAGTCAGCCACTGGTGAATTTAAAATTACTTGCTTTATCTGGTTATGGCAGAATCCGCTAGAGGGCTGGTTGTGTTATGTGGACTATATCGAATAAATGTGTCCAATTTCGGCAACAATGGTATCGTACATGCAGAACCAGAATGCAGCACACACCTTTCAACTTTCGACGTGGAAGTTCCCTGGCCACGGAGGGTATTAAGAGCAGGTCTGGCTGTGACGTACTTGGAGAGAAGAACAACAACGCGATTTGTGCCAAAATTAGTACACGCTGAATGGCAAATAAATGAAATTAAACCTTTCTTCGAAAAATAGAATTATTTAACGGTGGAAATGCTAATAAAATAAAACGATTGGAGAGCAGAGAAGCGACGTTATTGAACAGTGAACACAGGGAGGCTGTAGTGCAATACTGTTTTGCCCCGAGTTGGAGTGCAGGCAGGCCAGCAATTTGCCTTCCACCTGTAATGATATATTTTCTCGACTAATTACTTGGATTCCGGGGAAACATTGAGACGAATAAATGCGAAAGCATGTAATAATTTTTATATCACGTGAACGTTCCTATCCAACAGGTTGGCCACTACTCTAGGGAATGATTGTGCAGCATTGTATCAGCACATCTCCTTTTTCAGATAGTTTAAACAATGAATTTGTGTAAGCTTAAATATAAGATAAGTACTTGATACTTTGATGATTAATCATACAGAAGTCTCTTGGAGGGTTTTATGTGTCTTCCTTTGGAAGTAAACTTGGCTGGTTTCCCGTCTGCATTGGTTTCACATCCTTGTTGTTAGCCAGATGATTTTGGGGTGACAGTAAGAGATGGCCTTGGTCTTTCAATGTCAGTTTTGCTGGTTATGAGGGGAAAGGCGATTTCTGGCGAGGGGTCCCATGAGTCAAAGGCCTTTCCTGATCTCTTCCTCCTGCAACAGTGTCTTGTGACTGCTCCTCTTGAATATTTGGCTCGATCGATCTTCTCTTTGCGACGAGACTGCCTTGGTTTCTGGTGAGACAGCCTTTGTCAGTTTGGACTACGTACGACCGTGGGTGTTCTCCTGTTCCCACGTCTTCTCCCCTTCTTTTGAGATCTGTGACCCACACTCGATCTCCTGGTCTTAGTTGGCTCAGGTCTTTTGTGTTGTGGCGGCGATTGAAGTTGTGTTCTTGTCTTCGTCTGATTTCCTCCTCTTTGGTCCGAAATTCTTTGATGTTTGTAGGCGGTGAGAGTTCAACTTGTGGGACTGTGGTTCTAATCTTTCTCCCCATTAACAACTCAGCTGAAGATAACCCTGATTCTAATGGAGAGGCACGGTATGATAGGAGACCTAGGTATGGGTCTTCTGATCTATTTAGGACTTTCTTTATGGTTTTTTCCCCTGCTTCGGCTAAGCCATTTGCTCTTGAGTGTTTTGGGCTGCAGATGTTAAGCTTTATACCCCAGCTATTCGAAAACTCCAGAAATTCTTTGCTGGTAAATTGGGAACCTGCATCTACTCTCATGAGTATTGGAATACCATGGCGTGCAAAAATAATTTTACAAGCTCCTATTACTCGTACCATCTTAGAGGATATTTGGCTCAAGCTGACCATTTCAGGGTATCGTGAATAGTAATCCTCAATGTGTAGGTAGCATTTGGTGTTATGGTATCCAATATCTGCACCTACTTCGCGCCAAGGCACTGATGGAAGTTTGGATGATATCATGGGTTCGATAGGGATGGTTTGGTGTTTGAGACATATATCACATTCAGATATGAAGGACGTTATATCATTATTGATATTTGGCCACCATACTGAGGACCGAGCTCTTCTCCCGCATTTTTCTATGCCCAAGGCCCTTCGTGGATTCTTGTGAGCATGTGCTCTCTCAAGGATTTTGGGACGAATAGGCGACTCTCATACATCACCAGTCCATCTAGGTAAGCCAAGTTCTTCCGAAATCTGTGGAAATTTATGGTCAATGGGTTTGTTTGTGCCTCTTTGGGCCATCCCTCAATTATGTATTTAATGATAAGCTGGGTTGCCGCGTCCAGATTTTGTGATTTTCGAACTTTATCTATGTTCATGTCCGAACTTTATCTATGTTCATGTCCGAACATCCTACTTTTAATGTGATGGATCTTACACTGGCCTCCAGTCTTTTCGAATTTTAGGTATTTATCACTTGGTTGCTCTACCAGATTTCTGGACAGCACATCCTGAATCGTTGAACTCTGGCCGTGAGTTGATTTAAGTCCTTGTTTCCTAACAGCGCTACTAATGGTTTATGGTTTACCACCATCTTGTATTTTATTCCGGTCAGAATCAACGAATCTTTCAGATACCCATGTGGCTGCTAATGCTTCTTTCTCAAGAACAGCGTATCGTTGCTCTGTTGGGCTCAGACTTCAGAACAGAATGATACGGGTCGCCAAGTTTTATCCTTCTGTAGTTGTTCGATGAGCCCTCCTATTCCGTACCTGCAGGCGTCACTAGTCACTATGGTTTCCAAGTTGGGCTCCAAAGGTGCCAGCACAGGCGTTGTTGTAATCAGGTTTTTCATGTTTTCGAAGGCCAGTTGGTGTGGTCTGTCCCAGATCCACTCACTTCCTTTCTTTAGGAGCTCTCTCAACGGCTTTGTGAGGTCTACGAATCTATTGATGAATTTGGAATGCTGATTCAAGAGGCCTAGGAAACTGCGGACATCTGACACATTCTTGGGTGTCTTAAATTGCTGGATCGCAGCGACCTTCTCTGGATCGGATTGTACATCCTTATTTGATATTATATATCCTAAGAACTTTTCTTGGTTGGTTCCAAACAGCACTTGTCTTTGTTCAGAGTGATCCCCGCATCCTGGAGTCTTTTGAGAACGTGGTTGAGCCGAAGATCGTGTTCTTTCTTGTCTTTGCCGAAAATTAGGATATCATCCTGGAGACTAACCCAACCGTCCAGTCCGTGTAGAGTCTCTCTCATCCTTCGCTCATAATGTTCTGCTGCTGCGGAGAGACCCATAGGTAACACCTTGAAGATGTAGCGCCCGAAAGGTGTGATGAAACACGTCAGTTTCGCGGAGCGTGATGTCAAGGGGACTTGCCAGTAACCACTAGCTGCATCCAACTTGGAAAACTGTGTGTTACCCTCTCCGAAGAGTGCTAAAGCTTCCTCTACTTTGGGCATGATGAACCTTTCTCGTTTTATATTTTCATGTAATTTTTGAAGATCGACGCAAATTCGGACTTGTCCGTTAGGTTTTGGGACCACCACCATGCCTACGCACTAATCAGTTGGTTCACTGATTTTTTCAATTACTCCTTTTTCAGTCAGCCGTTCAAGCTCGCTTTTTACTGCCTTGCGCAGAGGAACTGGTATTCGTCGTGGGGTTGATATTGCAAAAGGTTGGGCACCTCCTATCAGTGTAATGTTAAACTTTTCTTTTAGCTGGCCAATTCAAAGTCTCGGAAAATTTCGTGCAACCTGATCCAAGTTTGATTCCGAAGTTTTTACTGCTCTTATGGTGGCCTCATTGGGTGGAGACGTCCATGGGTGGCCATTTGATTAATTCCAGGGACATTATCTCCAGGAGACCAAGTAAGGAATCATACTCAGTGTATTGATCCCCTACGAAGAAGTTTCCTACCGATTTTTGGCCATTACAGGTAAATCTTATTTTTGTTACTCCCGAGATTTTCAGTTGCGCACAAGAAAGAAGAAAAAGGACCCAACAAAGCTGGACGTGCAAGCCGAGGGGAGTGCCCCACCCACGCCTCCACCCAAAAACAAGGGCAAAAATAAAAATAAAAAGGCTACACCCCTTACCAACCTCCCCCCTAAAAACCCACGACAAAACTTGGTAGTAGTTAGGTCTAGGTGTGAGAAAGGAGAGGCTGGTCCCTCCACACCAGCTGCACTGGAAGCGCTGATGCGGGGTGTCCCTGCTACGGACCTCCAAGCACTAAGCATCCGAGTGCTTGACATCCGCACCACAGTGAGAGGTGGCACTGTCATCGTGATAGAAACTCCGGAAATGGCCAAGGCGCTTACGTGCCATATTTCTACGAAGAAGGAGTTGAAGGTACAAGCGTCAGCACCCCTGGGTCGCTTCCCTCGCCCGCTATTGTGCGACGTGCGGACCGAACTACAAAAAGAGGACCTGGCCCAACAAGTTGTTGAGCATAACCCTGCGTTAGGCTTGCAGCCGCTCAGGACATCAGGCCCCTATTCACAAAAAAGCAAACAGAAGGATTGGGTGATCAAGGTGTCATGCAGCCTACCTAAAAAACTAGAGGGGGCAACGCACCTCCAAATAGGCTGGCTGCGGTGCGCCATCCGTAAGTTCCAAGCCCCCACACAATGCTACAAATGCCATCGTCATGGCCATCTAGTGGTAGCCTGCACGAGGCCTGTTGTGTGTGCCTGGTGTGCCTTGCCACATCTGAGCAAGGAATGCAAGCGTGAGGCTCTCCTAAAGTGTGCCAATTGCGTTGAATGCTGATTACAACAGGTCTCGCACTCTACAAGAGACGCACCCTGTACCATTCGTCAGCGAGCTATTGCCCTCCAGGAGTAATGAGTGGATTATGAATAGGTTAAAAACAGTTCGAATCCTTCAGCACAACACAAATACGAGTTCCCCAGTTATGGCTGAGTTGCTGCAAAATGCACTCAAGAAGCGCTGCAGTGCTCTCGCCATACAGGATCCCAAACTCTTTGTATGGGATCACAGGCACGAGTGGTGGCTGGAGCAAGAACGGGAGTGAAGGCAGCAGTGGCCTGCATTGACCCGTCCATTGACATGCTTGCACTCACCCACCTGAACAGCCAGCACTTGGCTGCTGTGCTCATCCGAGCCAGTGCCTTTGAGCTGGCCACAATTCTGTAGGGTACTGGAAGGTGAACTGCGTGCCGCAGACACTGACCTAATAGTGCAAGCATCCACCCTTCTTTTCTTTGAAAGACTCTCCCTCATGCACGTCCTGTGCCTCCAGTGCAGAGGAAACAAGAAACCACGTGCTGCTCTATTGTAGTTTCCACAACAGTGAGCGACGGTTGTTGGGAGGGCAAACGAACTTAGCAGCATTGACTGGTACAAAGCTAGCCTATAACCATTTTGCAAGGTTCGTGAAGAAGGTGATGGCTAAGGAACGTGGTCATAGTTGATCTGTCCTTTTGAAACTTGCCACTCAAGTACATAGTTAGATCAGGTGGGAAACCAGATTAAGAACTCCTCCCCGACGGTACATGATTCCTCAGGTGGTCACCTCCGCGCGGTAACAGACAGGCAACAGCTCTCTATCGGGAGACTGGCTAACGACTAAATACCTGCCATACCTCCGCAAGTCTGAGTTCGGTGGATGCTGCAGAGGCCAGCCTCTTGCATATTAGCGAAACTGCAACTTCCATGACTGATATAACCCTCGTAGGGTTTAGGTACAGCCATCAAATAAGGAAACGGACCTGGCTGTTACTAGAGGGGTGGTTGCCATTCACGGGCAGTTTGGAATTGTTTGTTATTTTTTGTAGTCGCCACAATAAGGTTATGGACGATTTTGGCTGATGGGAAGGGGGGGGGGGACGAAAATGTACCAAAAACTAGGGTTTTTCGCATTTTTCTCGAAAACGGCTCTAACGGTTTTGATTAAACTTTCAAATTATCTTTCACTAATCAACATCTAACTTTTCTTTTCCATACATATATATCTCCATAAAAAGCAATGGCTTATGAAGCAAAAATAGGCTATTTACGCTTTTTGGCAAAACGACTTGAACGATTTTCACCAAACTCTCAGGATGTTTTCAAATAGTTAATACCTACGTATTGTTCTCGATAAATGTTCCTCTGAAAGTCCATTGAACAGAGATAAAAATCAAAATGTGTAAAAAATAACGGTTTTTTTCGAACATTTGCGTAAGTTCACCAAATTCGATCAATCGTCCAGAGTGTCTTTTAGTCAACCATACCCACATTTCGTTCTCCATAATTATTTCTGTATATATATGTTGAACGGAGCCAACACAAAAAAGGAGATTTGTCGAATATTAATTTATCGGTATTCCAATCTTCTCAAAAACGGCTCTAACGATTTCGATCAAACCTACGGAGTACTCTCAGCTAACTTTTCCTTACATTTTGTTCTTTATAAATGTTTCTGTATAAATGCGTTGAACGAAGATATAGCACCCGCATATGTAGCTGGTGTTCGAAATTACGGGGGTGGCGGAAAGTTGTGTGCTGCTACGCACCGCTCGTTCTTTTCAGGTAAACTTCTGGGGGTGATTGTCCTGAAGCCAATGGCGTGGTGCGGTAGCAAAACAGAATGGTTTGTAATTTCGTCGCCAGTGGCATTTGGTCATCAGCTGCGGCTTTCAATCTTTTTTTCAGCATTTTTATACTTCGTTCTGCCAGGCCATTGGTCGCTAGATGGTCTGTTGCTATGAATTTCTGAAAAGTTCCCCTTTTCTTTACAATGAGACATGAATTCATCACTTTTGAAGATGGCAGTGTTGTCTGATACTATGACAGAAGGGTAACCGTGAAATGAGAAAATATTTTCCAAAAGTGTTTCAGTTAAAGTTGATAATGGTGCATCTTTGGGCATACATACTTCAGCCCAGTTGGACTCTGCGTCGATACACATTAAGAAATAATGGTTTTCATAGAGGCCTGCGTAGTCAATAGGGGTCCAGAGTGCCACTGCCACTGCGCGTCATAAGAGTTGGACTAAAAGGGACAGCTGGGTGAGCTCAGCTGCAATGACTACCTCATCAATCTGTTTAATTTTTCAAACATACATTCTACTTTATTTTTTTTCTTGGTTACTTTATTTTTGCGTAATCATAGAGACTTCTGAGGATAGAGTGGAAGGACCAAAGGCAGATTGTGGGGGCATCACTGGGCACTGCAAAATGTACAAACACATGAATGTTATGGGCATAGTCGACACCCCTCGGTGTAGGTGGTGTAGCACAGTTGAGGAGACTCCCTACCACGTCCTGGTATCATGCTGGAGACCTGAGGGAGAGCTACTTCTGGTTTTTGGTACTACTCCTCCTAGTACACAACATCAAACACTCTCCTAGTGGTGGACAACAAAGAAAATTCTTGCAGAAAATACTTGGCATCTGTTAGGAGGCTGGGCATGAACCTGTGTGACATTAGGACTGGCACAATAAGCCATTAGGCTGCAGTGCTCAACTGAGCTTTGGAGCAGTAAGAAAACTATAAATGTAAGCCCATAACTGCATGTGTGGGCCACAAATAAAAACTGTAGCTCATTGGGAGGTGACCAACTGTCATATTGCCATTCTCCAAAGGCATACTTGAGGTCTCCCCAGGCACTCAGGCCAGCCTAACCCTCTTGGCCCGGTACCTGGGTGTGGTGTTGGCCATTTGGTCTTCCTCCGGGGGAAGTGCCTGGCGCTTGTGGGTCACATAAGGTGTTGGTTGAGCTCATGTCAGGTACTTCCACCCGTAACTGTGTCAGGTACTATGCCTCAGGGTTCTTACCATAGTGCTATGTTGTGGTTAAATGAAAACTGGCTCCCTGCTATAGAAACTTACTATGAGGAAGAACCACACACTCATCACTCCTGCTAGACCTCCTCCTGGGTTTGGAGGTAATTTAATCCTGCATAAAGATGGGGGGGGGGAGGCTTTGGCTTGGTGCCATCCTTGATGCCAACATTCACCCAAATGGAGACAGTGGAGGACCAACTGGAGCTGGTACATCAGTGGGTCATTAATCAGTGTTAGGGTGAGTACGGCGTGGCAAATATGGTCCACCATCTACACGTGCTAGTCCCTTCAGCTCAAGAATGCTTAAAGGCAGGCTGACTCTCCACACAGACCAATCACACATTCAATAGTGCCGAGAGGCAACCCTGAACCAAAGAAGGGGAAAGGAGAGGAAAGATAACCTAGCAGCGTATCGTCCCACCCATCACGAAACGTATACATTGGGCCATTGCGTATTGGCTGTTAATTAAGCCTGGTGCATAACATGCATTATATGGCAAGATTATGATTTTGATTGACAATTTCCAGTTGATATTCAATCCTGTCTCCCCTGAAAGTTTGGTAGCTTCACAATTCTCCATATCCAATTAAATAACTTTTCTACCATTTACAGGTGGAGTTGCTACACACAAGGGTTGCTATTTTTGGAGGATGGACGATGCTACGCTAGATGGAGCCAACCAAACTCTTGTCATAGGATTGCAAGTTGCCAATAATACATACTAGGGTTGGTGTTTGGTTTATTATTCATTCTGAATAATAACTCTATGTTTTCGATCAAAATTTATACTCCCCCCTTCAAAATTTGATACTTTACGTTTCAAGACATGGGGATTCCAAATCTACAATGTCCGTCCGCCGTCCGGGCCGTTTTGTGCCTTTAACGTGGTCTAAAAATCCGTCGATGAGGCCAGCACTTCCTCTGCACTCCCCTACATCGGATCATAAATGCATACAGGCGCCTGGCGCCAGGGGAATATTTAGTTGCCGTAGTTCTATTGTAGTCAGGTCATGTTTCGTATGGCTTACTAGTATTTTTTGATGGTGAATCGAATGGGATGGGTCTCGGAGCAGGTCAAGCCATTCATGAGAATAATAAACCATTGTGTAATAATTTGGAAGGTTTTTGAAATTAGCTCACTCATCCTTCAAAAAATCTTCATTGGATTATAAAACCATTAAACTACGAACAATATCAACTTACTGACAATTCATTATTCCTTTTGTACTCGCCGAGCTTTTGATAAGCTACAAATTCGTTGATGAAGGTTTTCAGTCCAATCAAAGACGCTACTCTGGAGCATTCTTCTATTTTGACACCCATCAACCAAGCCAGTGGTATGAATACTTTGCCGAGCATGAACTGGAATATGTAAATATTTATTATTCATATACTGTTAGTCACAGGGATTAAGGGTGCTGTACATTTTTTGACACGGTAACAATAGCTTCATTTTCTATGATAATTATCTATTAGAATTTTAATTAGCTTCTGAAGTAGAGATTAAATAACGCCAAATGCATGCCTGCATTCACTAGTGCATGTTGACTTCTGTAACCGAAAGGTCATTTACATTCCTAAAACCTTCAACATTGTGGCATTTCTTTGAACGAATGAGGCCAAATATATGTCACGTTAGACTTGGATCCAATTATCTTTGCAGGGCTATTAACAAGTTAGGTGGAAGGAACACATTAGGAAGAAGAAGCTTGGAAATTAACATTCACGAAACTCAAAAGAATTTTTTTGTACGTCAGTTTATCAGCCAAAGGATCACCACCACCATGATCATTGAAAAACCAGCAGCTCCTGTATATTAAAGAAATCTTGAAACCTTATAAATTTGTGTTGTGAGCGAATGTACAAAGAAACGTGTGCAACAACGTTGTGAATATTAAGTCTTGATAAATTTATGCACTAGAATAAGTCACATCAATATTGTTAATGATTTGATATGAATTTGTTGTTGAAGAAATTCATTTCTTTGTACACAGACATACTTAATTTAAATAGGGCAAAAGATGGCTCGGTTAGAACTAATAATAATAACAAGTGTTCGAAATGTACATGGACGTGGAGGGGACTGGTTTACTGAGTAGAAGTTTCGAGTTTTAAAATTTTTTTTGGTGTATAATTATTTAATAGGTTTCAAGTCAAGAAATCGAGGTATTGGGCAGTTGAATGAGTTGGCTAGTTAATGTATGCTGTGATTACATCTCAGAGTTCAGTTTAAAATCTGAAGAAAGGTTTTCCAAAGTTCTTGAAAGAAGTGTTTGAAATGGAAGACTGGGTCAAACATTTTTGGAACACAGGACAAAACTCCCCTTTTGGTTGATCTGGTGATGGAAGGGTTTATCTGATATGAAAAGTTATCCTGCCATCCCAAGAAGTTTTACTCTACTTCATGTGAGTCAAGTGATGCAGGCTTATTTCTTGATTTGTCAGCAACATCAGGCGTGTTGCTGGCTCACTTGCTAAAGGAGAATCCACTCTTTTTCAATAGTTGGATTAGCTGCTGTTGTAACACAAGAGCAGTCAATAGGGAATCACTATCTGTAACCGAATCGATTACTTAGGTATCGTGATCTAGTATATCAGCAGCTAGTAGATAGTGATGCCCTTCGTCTGTAGGTAACTGTTGCATGACTCAAAGTGCCAACGAAGGAGAACCATTTAAACTGTAGACTACTGTGTTTAGCTGGTACGTTTGAAATGCTTCTGAAGGGCCACAACGCCACTTTACGCACTGGTGAAATCGATAATGATCATGTACCAAAATATATCAATACGTTTTTACGATGTCTGTGATGGAATCGCGAGTATGAGCCCTGAAGTTCATCAATATGACATGGATGTCCTGCAATATTTTACCAGACAGCAAATGGTCATGAAGAGAGCTATTAGCAGTGGAGGGTGCGCTTCTATCTAAGACAACCCATAGTTTCATTTGATTGCAATCATGTTTGAAGACAAAATGATGTGGGACAGCATAGAAAGGTGACAGCGTCGAGCTCATATCCAAGGTCAGTGTACTTGTGCATGAAGTCGTCGAAATTCTCCAATAGTCTTCATTTATTTTCTAAATTGTAATATCTCTTGACTGCACACTGTGCAGAATCAGACAAGTTTAGAAGTTTCTCATCATTAAAGGGCAAGCGACAAACTGGCCAGATGGCACTCGAAAATTACTATTTAAAAAATGCTCTTCATATTTTCGTTCCTCAAGTTCCCAAAATCTGTGCAGCGATGTGAAGATCGCCTGAGGTGGAGAAGGTAAAGAGAGAAATTTGTCCACCGGGAGCTCTGAGGAAAATTCCCCCATCACAACGTGGTCAAACACAGTTGAATAAAGTTTGGTAAATCAGATCATAAAGTGATTACAAGGTTTTTACAAGGTGATTACAAAGTTCACCAAATAATTCAGCACTTAGAGTTCCGGTCTATTTGCGCTTTAATTTGGGGAAGAACTAACGAATTCCATGCTTTATCCGAATTTCGTATTATAAATAAATCAAAATTCACCTATTCGGTCCATGTGTGCCAGCAAAGTGATGATGTGACACCTCCGAAATAATATTTCTTTCATGAAATTGATTTCTTGTCGAATTCAGGGAAGTCATTTATCATTCGCCGTCTTTTTTCCTTCCAAATCCGTTTCCGTTCATAGCTCATCTCTCATCTGCCTTCTCACCTTCCTAATCCTTTCCGAATTTTGTTCCTCAGAAAGAGATTCCAATCTTTTTATAACAAAATCGTCATCACGATTACGACACCAGTAGTTGATTCTTCGATCTCTGAGAAGGGAGCAATTTTATCTCGTTACGTCGGCCCTCAGTTTTGGTGTCATTCGCTAATCGAACCCCGTGAATGGCAACCACCCCTCTAGCAACATCCAGGTCCGTTTCCTTATTTGATGGCTGTAACTAAACCCTACGAGGGTTATATCAGTCATGGAAGTTGCGGTTTCGCTAATATGCAAGAGGCTTGCCTCTGCAGCATCCACCGAACTCAGACCTGCGGAGGTATGGCAGGTATTTAGTCGTTAGCCAGTCTCCTGGTAAAGAGCTGTTGCCTGTGTGTTACCGCACGGAGGTGACCACCTGAGGAATCCCGTACCGTCTGGGAGGAGTTCTTAATCTGGTTTCCCATCTGTTAAACTATTTACTTGGGTGGCAAACTTAAAAAGGACAGATCAACTATGACATATTTCTTAGCCATCACCTTCTTCGTGAACTTTGCAAAATGCTTGCTTTGTAGCAGTCAATGCTGCTAAGTTCGTTTGCCCTCCCAACAACCGTCGCTCGCTGTTTTACAAACTACAGTGGAGCAGCACGTGGTTTCTTGCTTCCTCTGCACTGGAGACGCAAGATGTGCATGATGGAGAAAAGAAGTGGGGCCACGTATTGAAGTTGCTGTCCCGTAAGGAACTGACTCATCCAGTGGTCTGGCTCAACCTATTTTCTTAAAGACATTCACGGATGTTGGGGAAGAACCCAACCCGTGTCATGACCCTTTGAAGAGGATTCTCATCTTGCTTGCCATTTCTCTAACGCCCATTCGTCGATGGTGGCAAGTTTCTGTTCTGTAGTGAGATCAGCAGGAAGTTCAGCCCAAGCGGTGGAGGCTCCCGTTTCACTCTCCACTTGTCAACCATGCACTCAATAGCCAAATCAACTGACCAGTGATCACCTGAAGTCCTTCTGTTGATACAGTCTTGTAGGCCTTCGGGATTAGGCCAATACACTCTTTTCATTGACTGTCAGTTTGCTACCCCAGACAATGGGGCTGTAGCCAATCCCACCTAGATAGATGGCCTTATACATGAGGAATGTGTCATGGTAACACACACCCCAAGTGGCCTTAGTAATTGCGCAGTGAGGCAAACCTTGCAATGGTAGTGCCTTTGAGGAACTGGAGGTGTTGGTTGAAGCCCCATCTCTCACCTACATTCACTCCTAAAGACAAGACGTGCTTTTCAAGGAGCATGTGGCACTCGACCACAAAACAAGCCTGGTCCTGTTCACCAGAAGGCGCAGCCTTGTGCTGCAGGAACTCAGGCTGGGTGGTAAGGCGGTGAAGATCCAGCATGAGATCAAGTACCTGGGAGTTTTCCTTGATGGCAAGCTCACTTGTGAAAAAAGCTTTATAGCTAGCGGGCGTCGGTGGTGATGCGGGCAGCTAAGAGAATGGTGGGGAAGACATGGGGGCTGAGGCCTGGGATGATCTGGTGGTGGGACTGCGGTTGTTAGGCCTGTAGTCGCCTATAGAGCCCTGGTCTGGTGGACTAGGGTGGAAAAACAGTGCAGTTGCAACTAAATAAACTGCAGCGTAGGGCGTGTCTGGCCATTACAGGCTGTATGACAACATGCCCTACGGCTGCACTGGAGGTCTTGCTAGAGTTAGCTCCACTCCACATACATGTTAAAAGGATGGCGTTCCTCCAGGCTGTGCGTATGTTGGAGTTGGGTCTGATCAGGGGGGAGGAGGAGTTCCTACCACTTGATCCTTGACAAGGTGAAGGTGGAGGGGCCCGAACTGCATGTGGTAGGCTCAATGCCCGCGAGGTTCAACTTCGTGTTACTCTTTCGGATACTCATTCATGAGCGATCCAGGTGGGAAGGGGGAGCTCCCACTTTTGAAGCTGGGGCCCTGGTATACTACACTGATGGCTCGGTGCAGTGTGGGATCGTAGGGATAGACATCTTTGGGCCAAGAATCAGAACAGCAGTGTTCCAGACAGAGATGGCTGCAGTAACCGCCTGTGTGCAGCAGCTGCTGCAGAGGGGACTGAAGTGGCAGAGAATCTACATCATGGTGGACAGTCAGGCCACTCTCAAGGCCGCTGCAACAGTGTAACACTGTGTTGGGTGCCAGGGCATCAGGGTATAGAGGGAAACTAACAGGCTGAAGGTTGACTAAGAAGGGATCCACACAGATCCCTATTGGCCCTGAGCCCTTTGTTGGGACTACCAGGAGCCACCTACGTAGTGAGGTTGGCAAATGGGAGGATAGGTGCAGGGCTGCCTTGCCTCAGACAGTCAAACCTCTTCATCCGGCTCTCCAGAGGGAGGTCTAAGGAGGTGCTTGCACTGGGGAGGAAGGATATGAGGATCATATGTGGCCTGTTCACAGGTCGCTGTCCACTGAGGTGGTGCAGGGGGCCCATGATCTGCGGATCATGGACGCCCTTACAATAGGCCTGTTTGTGGCTGCATTGAGGGTATCACCTGCATCCACCATTTTCAAGACAGAAAAAAAAGAAGCTCCCTTGCTGCCCTTAGGGCTTCAGTATCTCGAACTACTTGGTCGTCAGGGAACGCCTTCTCAAGGAGGGTTTCCAGAGAACTTTTGATGCGTCAGGCCCAGCCTGACTCATTTTGCATTGCAGCTAAGACCTGCTTTATGTATGCTTTTCCTATGGGTTTCCTATAGGTTCTCAGAGCTCTTTGCTTCACAAAATTTGGCCAGCCTTGCCATTTGGCTCGTTTGATGGCACGGTGGAAGGCCTGCTTCTCTTGGATGAAGGCAGTTCAGAGTGTGGCATCAGGGTCACTAGTCTATTGGTACATCCTTCAGACTCTAATTACACACTGCTTGAGCGGATAAAGTCCGTAAATCCACCATGGGTCTTTGATCCCCCCGTGCTTCTGTTGCTCAAGTACAGAGAGCTGAGTAGAATGCAGTACTGTGTTAAGTATGTCTACTTTGCAGCCCACCTCTTCAGGTGTGGCAGCTTGAACTATTAGGTCGGTATCTGCAGCATGCAGTTCACCTTCCAGTACCCTAAATAGTTGTGGTCAGTCAGCATTTTTTGTGCGTAATCGCTTTTCACGCATGTCTTTGCAGGGAAATACCCATTACATTAGTTGAAGCTCTTGCAGGAAGGTGTGGAAATCACAAGCACACATCTGAATTTCTATTGTCTCTGCAAGGTCGGAGACAGAAAGACAATGAAGAACTGTCAGAATTAGCTACCGACATTGATAGACTGGTCCGTGGGGCATACCCATATGATCATAAGGCTTCAGTGAGGGCATTCGTTCGGGCTTTAAGGACCAATATCTCAGCCGTACTTTGACGACGATTACCCGAGTAAATATTCAGGATTGAAAAAGCTTGGAAAAGCTCAACTAGTGAAGCCGCAGCCAGAAAAACGAGCTGAGGTGTTGGGAGTTGAACTCATCTGGCTACGTTAAATCGCGTTGCCCTAGACAGCCCTAAGTAAGGGGACCATGCTTCAGCCCAGTATATCGAGTGATGTCCAGAATTGCATACTAAAGCAAATATAAAAGCTCTTTTTGTTGACGTCAAAATAAATTATAAAGTTTATTCCTTAGTAGTTTATACAAGAGAGCCACAGTATCTATCCTACGACATGATGTGGTTAGAGCATGTAACATATCTCAGTACCCAACTAAATTTGATGTACTTCAAACTGCCTGCAATCGGGCACTTACAATCCTGGCAGAATGCACAGTACACTGGAGTAATTGGAAAGAGTTACTTCCAACACAACATTTTGGTTGCACGTATCAGAGGCAAAGGAATCATTGGATTAGATCTACTTCAAAAGTTGCAGGTTCAATTAAACATTTCAAAGTCCCTTCTCTTGATGAATGGAAGTTCAGCCACTCTAAAAAGGAGATGGCAGTGCGTTCAGAGTGTGTTACAAGCAGCTGTTCACAGCCATGATAGCAAGTGGATCGACCAAGTTCTGAAGTCATCCAACCTACCATCGGGAAGTGATGAGTATAGGGTTGTAGGAGCGCTGTTTCTGAAATATCGCCGAATTTTCGATGTTGGTCATGAGCGGTTGTGGCACATAAACATGATAGCCGAACCTAACTGCCCTATTTTTTGGGGTTAACGCTTGATCAGGGCTAGAGCTTAACCCATCTGGTGAAACCTGTTTTTGCAGCGGGTCGGGATGTGAGCGTGCACGGCTGCATAAGGGAGAGGTGTGGTGAAACAACTGACTGTAGCTAGAGTCACTCTGCAGTCGGGGGTTCAGAATACCGCTGCCATATTTCCTGCGTGTCGTATGAGCCGACTAAAAGGGACTGCCTGAATGACAACCTCACTTCTTCGAGGTCCCCGCAGGATTAAATCCAACAAGGCCTAACAGTGGTCAGGCGTCACAGTGTACTTGTCGCCACACTGTGCTCACCCTGCAGTAGGGGGTCCAGAATTCCATTGCCGTACTCCCTGCTTGTTCATATGAGCCGGATTTAAAGGGACACAACTTACACTTCTTCCACGTACATGAGACACTGGGAATCCCCTACATTTAGCTTGGATCACAGAACTCCCCCCCCCCCCTGCAGGAAAGGAACAGAATTCTCCTGCCATATCCTCTGCGTGGCCATAAAAGTCAGCCTTACAGGGCCTTGAAGCTCACAACACTGACATACACAGCATATTCCAGATACAAACAACACTGCAACGGCTTACAGGGCAGAACACATTGACTTAAAACACTCATAATGAGTGAAACACAGTCCTGGAAGTAGCTCACTAACACCTACGAGTGATCCCCTATGTAGGTGTGGCCTTCGGAATGAGGCGGGGGAAAAACCATGTTTGAGCATTTCTGGGGCGACTGATAGCGTGTGTCCCACTCACCACATCACCAGATCACCTGCATCTTTAATCTCCCCCCCCCCTCTCACCAATAGTAAAAACAACATGACGTCAGTTAAAACATCAGCAGGTAATAAAAACGCCACATGTGCCTCTTCCTTGGGCTCACCAAGCTCGACCTCTCCCTCTTTGGACAATGAGCAACCTACCCATCGTTAAAACAAACAAGGGCGGAAAGAATCAGGCAACGTGCCTTCACCTCCCCCTTCCCCCCCTTAGTAGCCCAAGCAACCTGGCTACTACAAGTAGTAGACACCCAGTGAACACTAATCGGTCGGATATACAGTCCCTGACAAAGCTAAGTTACCTGACAGATAGAACTGCTACGATCGAATGCAAGCATGTCTCTGTCCAGAAAAAGATTGAGAGGGAGTGCCCACAGGGCTTGGTTCTTGGACCAGCACTCTGGAATGCTTTCTTCGAAGGTCTTCTCCAGAGGATCATGGAGATTGACTGCGAGCCGTCCACCTATGTGCATGACGGGACTGTGGGTCTTATCAGAGTCGGCCCACCAAGTTGAGGCAAAAGATGCTCGTGACTGAGGGAAAAAACCAGCTAATCCTGTTGAAGGGAAAATTAAATAACCAACCCTCAATATGTTTTGGCGACAGGCAGAGTTCGCAAAGAAGGTGATGGCTAAGAAACGTGGTCGCAGTTGATCTGTCCCTTTCTAACTTGACATTGAAGAAAATAGTTAGATCAGGTGGGAAACCAGATTAAGAGCTCCATCCCAGACGGTACGGGATTCCTCAGGTGGTCACCTCCACGCGGTAACACACCAGGAGACTGGCTAACGACCAAATATCTGCAGTACCTCATCAGGTTTGCGTTCGGTGGATGCTGCAGGGGCCGGCCACTTGCATATTAGCGAAACCACAACTTCCATGACTGATATAACCCTCGTTGAGGGTTTAGGAACAGCCATCAAATAAGGAAACAGACCTGATCCGTTCGTTCCTGAAACATAATGCCGCCATAACATACATTCTTATCCTACTGGTTTCCTATCAGATAAAAGTACGGGAAGCTCTCTTGTCAATACACCTTTTTCTGCATGCCGTGTACCTGTACTGTACTTACGTCAAACGTGAAATCGTTCACGCCAACCAAACTTCCGATGTAAATGCAGCTTTGATTGATGAAAGCTACTAGGGAAACTGATGCAATAACCATAGCAATGATTGATGCTACGATTCCTATTGCGCTGAACGCTCCTGCACAAGCAGCATCGATTATGCTCTGTTCATACCTGAAAAAAAGGAAGTCATAACGTCTACATTTACGATTTTTCAAGTTACAAACAGCTGAGTTTTTAGTCATGGAGGACTGCCATCTCTCAGAACTTAATCCAATGAATTAATTTAGTTAATTAGTAATGACCGGCTTGCACAAGAACAATTGATTCAAAGAATACAGCCAATACTGAAACATTTACAGTGAAATCGTGCTGAGTTCTGAGTGCGTTTGAGGAAGGTGTGATATGTGATGAATCTCCTAGAGTTGTAGAGATGAGAGACTGAGGAATTCTGTTGAAAATTTGATGTAAATCTATTTTGAACTGGTTGCTCAAAACCAATACCAACAATGAATGTTCAAATCCGCTTTATACGTGCAGTATCTGGCAGTTCGAGTATAATGTTTGCAATATCTCTTTTCATAACAATCTTCGAGCGAGTAATATGCTATCATCTTTATAGAGTAATTTGCTATTAATTATTAATCAATTAATTAAACAGTGAGTTGTTTTAAAATCTCAAACGTACCCCCTGATCATTTCAATGTTGGCAGATGAGGTCTGTGACTTCCTATTCTCAGGATAAAATAGTTTTCCAAATGTCAGGGCTGCTGGAGCAGCCATTGTTGATGCTGTGATAACGTTTTTTGGATCAATACCAAGTCCAGTATATGCAGCCAATAACGTTCCTGCGAAGTTTTCAGAAACATGAATTGGTTATTCGAATCTGAGTGTGCATCACTGTGGTGAACTGTAGTCTCCTGAAGCAGGAAATATTTGATGTGTCATATGATCCACTTAAATGTTACTTAATTCAAATTTCCAATCCCCTCACTGGAGCTTGTATACCGTTGTTCAAGTAGTGTAAAGCTATTTTCCCTAGACCTATCAATGTGAAAAGTGCCCCAATTGAAGAAATTTAGGCAATATATTACATACTCCAGAAAAACATGCTACTCAAATGCGGTGGTCATTGAACCAACCAGCAAGGAAGGAGTTTCAATAATTCCCAACACTACATGGAAGTAAACTAAAAACGATCTCTTATGCAGGGTGCTGGAGCAAAGTGCTTTTGAGATATGGAGAACAGATGTTGGATACCATCACCTCTGTAGCATACTGTGGACAGAGCTCCTTGATACATGTCAGAACGGATTGGGGCACATGGAAACTCGTTCAAACTCGTCAATGTATTAATTTATTAACGTGTATGAGATGTTAGCGGCAGACGTGATGAGGCGTGATTGTGACAAGCAAAAATTCATCAAGACTTGTCAGGAAATGTAGGTGGTGCCTTGCAGGCACTCTGTGAGACGCATCTGAGAAGACCTTTCAAGCTCAAAAGCTGGTTCAAGGACTAAACCCTGTGGGCACTCGTCCTCAATCGTTCTCTGTCAATCATTCAATCGTAACAGTTCTATTTATTAGGTAACTTCTGACTAGCAAGTATAGGTCGAAAAAATTGACGACCTTTTTAGCTCTGTACCAGGACGAACCCAACTCTTCCATTCATCGGAGGCTCGTCCGGGGCATTGGTACCTGAAATGTCCCGATTCGCTGTCGTCAGTCGTAACTGAGCAGTTCCCTCGCCACCCTGTCGCCCGCGTTCCCTGTTTGTGGTGGTTAAACTTACCAGAAGTAATTCGCGAATAGAACTCCTTGTTCCAATCGCTTCTACACCCTGTTATATCAAGGCGAACAACAAGTGGCCGAACTTTCGCTGCAAAAACTTGAAGGTTCTTCTAGTGCAATGGGAATTTTTGATCCCCTACCTTCAAATTTTCTTTCCTTCTTCTGTGACCTGCTCTCCCGCCCGTCATTATGTTCGAATTCTTGACGAACAGTTGAACACAGCTTTGTGTTCAACTGACGAAGGTTGCTTCGAGGAAAGCAGGACAAATGTCGAGAAGCTTCTCGTCTATCAAGATCTCGCTCACGTATATATAGAGGAGGTCAATATTTTCCTAACATCGCAGCAGCGGAAACCTAACAATGTCTCAATCCCCCAACCTTCCTCCAGATCGACGTCTTCTCCAGTGTCAGTCTCTAAACGACCTCTCAAACAACGAGTCCGGGGAAATCATGCGGTTTCAAAATGGTCTGGTGATGACAGAACTCCACCGCCAGATCTACATCCCTGCCCTATCTGGCAGCCAGCTGCCGCTTCTTTAATATTTGGAATTTTTGAAATATTCGTAAGCTTCGTTATTAAAACCTAATAGAATAATGAAGTTCGTATTTATATTCTTTTTTTCCCTTCCTTTTGAGCGCCTTAGAAAGTCGCAAAAGTAATAGAATCGAGTTGAATTGGCGTTTCTCTGTCTGTAGCGAAGACTCCCACGTTTAATCATTGAAATACACACTTTCAGTGCTGTTTGTGGATGTAATTTAGCCCAACGTTAAGTAAGACTTCTTTGGAGAGGATATTGAACATAAATTCACGTTTAAAGTAAAGATATTGTATATATCGCATATTGTATATTATATAATAAATATAATAGTTCTATGTTATCGGTCACGAACAATTTTTTACAAAACCCCCCCTCAAAATTTGATACTTTACGTTTCAAGACATGGGGATTCCAAATTTGCAATGTCCGCCCGCCGTCCCCAGTCCGTTTTGTGCCTTTAATGTGATCTAAAAAATCCGTTCTTTCGCACAAAAATCCCATTTGGTATCTAGTTGTGCCCGCCAAATCGGCAATCCGATCGGACGACGCCCATGGTTGTTATGGACAAAAAATGATTAAAAAAATTAACGAAACGCAGTATAATCGCAAATAAGCCGTGTTACGTATCGTTTTCAAGGTATTTTTACATCCTGGGTCGAATGGAATGAGTATCAAACGTGTACAACTGCGTATGGGGAAATTACAGTAATTATTAGAGTCAAATAATTGAAAGAACTCGCGGGAACTACAGCGGAAGTCAACGTTTTGTCATTAGTACTCCGTCCCTCCCTCCCGTCTCATCAAACCAACTACCTGTGGAGAAACCTAGTAAACAATGTCGTGGGCATCTTATTTCCTGCCCTTTTTGTCGGCGAATCGCTCGGTCTCGATCGCCCCTTATCGCCAGCGATAAACTTGGTCTCGGAGACTCGAACGTTTCGCCTTCTTTTGTTCCCTCAGTTCGCTACACGCCGCGTTGTGACTGTGTAACCCGCTTTGTTTCCGACGCTCGATTTAAACGCTATATTCAGTTTTACTATTCTGCTCCAAATCATTTTTTCCAACCGTTTGGCATTTCGTGGCTCTGGCTGGGTAATAGGAGACTGCCGACCAACGCTGTGAACCAAGAAGGGGGCCCCCGAGATCGAGACTCCGCCAAGCAAGGTAAGCCCTTTTGCCTTATCAAGTCCGGGCTAAGTTGGGTGCCAGACGGTGATTTGGAGCGTAGGTGTTGCCTATATTGGCGCTAACATCATTTCATGGTCCTCCGGTCCCAAGATAATTTATGAACGATAATTGCCTCAAAACGAATTCAGTACGCGTCGTTTAATTGTACTGACTTGCGCATATTTGTTCCCTCTTGCGACTAGGGCACACAAACCTTATCCTCGCCTTACCTTCTTCCTTTTTCTCCTCAATCATGGCGGATAGTGACAAAATCCGAATCGACGCTCTCGAACGTAGGCGACAAAAATACATGTTGCGCCTCACTGCATTACATGAAATTGGGGTAAAATGTAACGAGGCAATCAGTCAAAATCAAGAGCCCCTACAAAATGACGTAGATTCATTCAAATGTCGCTACAAGTTTTTGGAAAATGACTTCAAAATTTTCGACGAGTTAACGGATGAAATAGGTGACCTTAATGTAAATCTTCCTTCGCACAAGCAGACCAATGTGATCGGTCCGTACACCAAATATGAAGATATGTATTTTGCAGTACAATCTATTGCCAATCGCCTACCATTAGATGATCTATCCCTAAGTACTGACGCCCAAACCAACGAGGCCACTTTCGGTAGTGTCGAAACCTCAGTCTCTCAATGCCGTTTACCTAAAATCGCGATTGAGCCGTTTGATGGGAACATAGAAAAATGGCCAAATTTTCATGCTCTATACACTACATTAATCCACAACAATAAAACTTACTCTAAAATAGAAAAATTCACGCACTTACGCAGTTTATTGAGATCGCACGCATTGTCATTGGTTGAAAATCTGCCGATAACGCACAATAATTATTTAATTGCATATGAAACGCTAACCAACCGGTTCCAAAACGTACGATTGCTGGGTGCTCACTATGTAGATAAAGTGTTGGCATTTAGAACCATGACCAACAGCTCGCATGCCACACTCATACAATTCATTGAAGTTTTCAGTACAAATATAAATGCACTGAAGATGTTAGGCATAGACAACCTCTTTGATTTTTTTATACTTCAAATTGCCCTTCGTGCACTGCCGGAAAAGGTACGAGTGGAATTTGAGAATAAGAATTCATCCACCGCTACACCCAAGTTCGAGGATTTGGTCCAATTCATTCATGGGCAGATACGCATTTTAGAACTAGCTCCAGAAACGCCGAAAATCGCAGAAAAAAGCAATAGGTCCAAGTTCATGGAAAAACCAACGAAAGGTTACTCCTCCAAAACGACTTTGATGACTATGGCAGATTCTAAGAGGGATTCGACCAAATGTCCCAAATGTTCTGGGTCTCACAAGTTGTATGGGTGTCCGGATTTTAAAAAACTTTCTGTATCGGATCGGCATTCTTTCGTCAAGGTAAACAACTTGTGCTTCAGTTGCATGGGCTTCCACAGGAGGTCACAATGTCGTTCCAAATCATTTTGTGGTGAGTGCAAGGCCAGCTCACACCACACTCTGTTGCACTTTCAGTCGCACCCACCTGTGAACACCCAAGGAGTGTCCAGTATGGGCGGAAAACCGCAGACCTACGTAGCGGAACAGGGTAGTTCTCTCCTCAACGTTGGAAGCACAAACGGTACCGTTTCCAGGCACGCAAGCATCTCTGGCGTGCAGTGCTAACCCAACCCACACTGCGCAAGCGCGTGTTGTTGAGTACTGCAATAATCCAAATCACGGACAAACACGGAATACCCCGCTCGGTAAAAGCCGTCCTGGACACGGGCTCGCAAGTAAGCCTGATTTCCGAGTCCTGCGTGCAGAAACTGGGGTTGCCAAGGAGACATGGTACCCTCGCAATCGTGGGTGTTGCTAGCACTCCCTCCTTACCAATCAGAGGCGTGATCACGTGCACCATTACCTCCTCTCGATCTCCCAAACATACTTTAACCGCTGAGGCCCACATTTTGCCGCAAATCTCAACCGCCCAACCGAATTTTCAAGTTGATGAAAGTGTGTATCGGAAATTCAAACATCTCTCGCTTGCTGATCCTGCTTTTCATCAGAGGTCAGCCGTTGAATTCTTGATGGGGGCAGACCTGTTTGCCAGCGTTTTGACTGAGCCCTGCAGTTTCATAAAAGGTGAACCTGCAGCTCTCAACACCATCTTTGGGTGGGTTATTGGCGGGCCAGTGCCTCCTACTCCAGCTCCGTGTACTGATGATTCGATCACACTCTAGCTTGCTGGGAACATCTTGATCTCTCGATCCGCAAATTTTGGGAGACGCAACAGATTACTGCTCTTCCCCCAGAGGATCCTGAGGATCAATTCTGCGAGAAACATTGTCTCGACAGATATTGCCTCGTCGAGTCAGGCCACTATATGGTGAGGCTCTTTCAGTACAGACAAAATCATTCTTCCGAGCACGAGGAATCATGCGTACAGGTGCCTGCTATCCTTAGAACGCAGATTGAAACGCCAGCCGGAAGTGTTCTGTGAGTACCGCAATTATATGGACGAATTTATCGAGTTAGGTCACATTACCCCTGCGGTGAAACCCAGCAGGTACGTCATACCCCACCATTGTGTCTTAAAGGCTGACAGCAGCACCACAAAAGTAAGAACGGTTTTTAATGCATCCTTCCGTTCTGACTCAACATCTTTGAGTCTCAATGAAGTGCTCTTACGTGGGCCGAAATTGCAAAAGGAAATAAGCAATATTCTCAACATCTTCCGCCTAGGATCGGCAGTAGTATGCTGTGATCTCCGCCAGATGTGTATAGGTGGCAATGGTGCATCCGGATGAACGCCAATATCAACACCTGTTTTACCGCCCCCGGTTGGAAGGAGGAATAGTCGAGTACCAACTGAATACGCTCGTGTTTGGCGTGAAACCTAGGTACGTTTCTCGCACAGCGCGTACTAGTGCAATTAGTACGGGATGAGGAGAGAGATATCCGCTGGCCTCAGAAGCCATCCTCCACCAAACGTTCGTCGATAATGTATGTCAAAGCGTAAATTCCGTTCAAACCGCTAAGACGCTGCAACGACAATTGATCGAACTCTTTGGTTTGGGAGGGTTCTCGCTGCAAAAATGGGCTAGTAACAGGCAAGAAATTTTGGACATGGTACCCGCTGAACACCGTGAGCATACTTTGGTCGTCCGTGATAATGATGAGGACCACTGTGTTAAAATTCTAGGCCTTCAGTACGAACCTTCTGACGACTCGTTTTCCTACGTCATTTCTCCTAAGGACCCCATCTTCACCAAGAGAGGCCTATCATCCCAAATAGCCCAGATCTATGATCCACTAGGTTGGTTGACGCCAGTGGTATTCATGGCCAAGTGCTTGATGCAACGCACCTGGCAAAGGGTGGTGGGGACGAACCCCTACCTCCGGACATAGGTTTTCGATGGCGAAGCTTGCTCGACGAGCTTCCTCTGCTATCGCAAGTACGCATCCCACGCCACATGCCAACCGATCTCCCAGGCTCCGCTACTCAACTGATTGGATTCTGCGACGCCAGTGAACAGGGGTATGCTGCAGCCATTTACCTGCGCGTTGAAGCGCGTTCACACGTCAGTATGCATTTGGTGACAGCGAAAAGCAAACTAGCTCCCCTCAAAACTCTTAGCATTCCCCGCCTAGAGCTCTCAGGGGCCGTTCTACTAACTCGATTACTGAGCTCAGTGAGTGCTCTCTTGCGAACATGTGAGGAGTTTCCTCTGTGCATCTCTTCACTGATTCATCCACAGTTTTGTCCTGGATCCGCACCCCTCCGCACAGACTCAAGACTTTCGTAGCTAATAGGGTGGTCAACATACTCGAGCTCTCACATCCTGATCAATGGGGTCACGTACCGACACGGGAGAACCCGGCTGACAGTGCAAGTCGTGGCACAACTCCCCGCGAGTTTCTAGCTTTAACCTCATGGTGGGCGGGACCCAGCTTCACACATGATTCGCTCCAGCTGTGGCCGACAACCCAGATAACCCTTGATGATGAAAAAATTAGCGCTGAACACAAAAGATCCCCTGAGAATGTGTTGCTAACATCTACTCCCAACAATTCCATCTTCCTCGAGCTCATGGAACGAGTCTCCAATTTGGCGAGTCTGCAGCGTATAGCCGCCCACGTCTTGCGGGCTGTTCGCCACTTTAAAGCCAGGCCTCCTGATAAAACCGACACTGGACCTATCACCCCCTTGGAAATGAGAGACGCCTTGAACGCCTGTGTAAAAGCAACTCAACAATTTTATTATGCCCAAGAGATCGAGAAGTTGAAAGGAGGTTCCAAAATGTCAACCGCATTAATGAAGCTCACACCCTTCCTCGACGGTTTAGGCTTCATGAGGGTGGGTGGAAGACTCCGCCACTCCTCCTTGTCTATTCGGCAAAACACCCCTCCTGCTTCCACGAAAATCCTTGGCCGAAATGAT
Organism: Pachypeltis micranthus; assembly: GCA_020466155.1. Classification (NCBI taxonomy): domain Eukaryota; kingdom Metazoa; phylum Arthropoda; class Insecta; order Hemiptera; family Miridae; genus Pachypeltis; species Pachypeltis micranthus. The sequence continues at coordinate 1,623,350 of CM035772.1, read as the reverse complement.
CTGTGATCATTTCCACAGGATCACTCTTCACGGTGGCCCCAGACTAATCCAATCTCTAATACAACGTCAATTTTGGATAGTATCGATTCGACAGCTGTTGAGGCAGCGGCTTCATAAATGCCTACCCTGCACCAAATTAAGGGCCAAGCCCTTGGAACCGCTCATGGCTGATCTACCCGCTGTTAGAATTCGCGAATGCCGGCCTTTCTTAAATACGGGCATCGACTTTGCAGGACCTTTAACGATAAAAGAGCTCCCGGCGGAAATCGCCACGCTCGAAAGGCTACCTGGTAATATTTGTGTGCATGTCGACTAAAGCCACACATTTAGAGTTCGCATCGTCATTGTCCACGCCTTGCTTCCTCGCCGCTCTGGACCGCTTCGTCGCTAGACGGGGACTGTGCGCACAAATTTTCTCGGATTGTGGCACTAATTTCAAAGGCGCCTCCAACCACTTTTGCGTAGTGCGGCGTTTTCTGCGTTCAAATGAAATTTATATTTCCGAATATCTTTCGGCCCGCTCTATAAAATGGAACTTCAACTCGCGGCCGCTCCTCACCAAGGCGGGCTATGGGAGAGTGGCATCAAGTCCGCCAAGCATCATCTCGTTCGAATAATTGGGACCCTGGTTCTCACTTTCGAAGAAATGACGACCCTGCTCACCCGCATAGAAGCAGTGCTGAACAGCCGCCCACTTGGTGCCTTGTCATGCGACCCTAACGACGAAAACGACTTCGGCCGCCAGGTCATTTTTTGGTTGGCACGCCCATTATTGTCCCCGCCAGAGGTAATCATAGGTGAACCCATCATGAAGCTACGGGACCGCTACGAAATACTGCAGAAGGCAGCTCAATGCTTTTGGAAGAGGTGGTCAAGGACTACTTACACACGCTCATACCTCGCAAAAAAATGGGCTGAAGTGCAGCGGAATGTGCGCATAGGTGACGTAGTATATGTAAAAACGCCGAACACCCCACCTCCAATGGCCCATCGGCCGAGTGGTGGAAGTATTACCTGGCCAGGATGCCGTTGTCCGCAACGTCAAAGTGAAGACCTATGGTGGCACCTACGTTCGCCCGGTGCAGTAAAATTAGTCGCGCTGCCCTTTCTCACAGACAGCGCTACGCCTTCCCATGATCGTATGTTCTCTAAACCTATCCTACTGCTTCCTTTCACCATACATGTGATACCAGTTTTCCTTGTTCTTTACTAATTTATTCATTGTTATTTAATTGTTAAATCTAACCCGCGTTATTTAGTTTGTTACTAAAACCCCCTAAAGTATATTTTGTATGCATAATAACCACGCTGTATGCCCTCTTCCGCCCCCTCAAAGACATGTACCCACGCCTGTCGCTAAAATTCAAATTCTCCTTCAAAAATTTGTATATTAGGGTGGGTGGATTATGGAGAAACCTAGTAAACAATGTCGTGGGCATCTTATTTCCTGCCCTTTTTGTCGGCGAATCGCTCGGTCTCGATCGCCCCTTATCGCCAGCGATAAACTTGGTCTCGGAGACTCGAACGTTTCGCCTTCTTTTGTTCCCTCAGTTCGCTACACGCCGCGTTGTGACTGTGTAACCCGCTTTGTTTCCGACGCTCGATTTAAACGCTATATTCAGTTTTACTATTCTGCTCCAAATCATTTTTTCCAACCGTTTGGCATTTCGTGGCTCTGGCTGGGTAATAGGAGACTGCTGACCAACGCTGTGAACCAAGAAGGGGGCCCCCGAGATCGAGACTCCGCCAAGCAAGGTAAGCCCTTTTGTCTTATCAAGTCCGGGCTAAGTTGGGTGCCAGACGGTGATTTGGAGCGTAGGTGTTGCCTATATTGGCGCTAACAACCTGCTTGCCTCGCAACGCCCGCTCGACTCGCAACGTCGTGCCAATTGCCGAGGGTTTGCTGGAAGTCCCCGTCCCAATTTCCCTGACACTTTTTTCCCGACGGGGCGGAGGAAGGTTAGGGCCAATGAGGCCGGCACTTCCACCACACACCCCTACATTGGATCATAAATGCCCACAGACGTCTACGGGCGCCTGGGGAATATTTAGTTTCCATAGTTCCATTGTAGTCAGGTCATGTTTCGTATGGTTTACTAGTATTTTTCGATGCTGAATCGAATGGAATGGGTCTCGGAGCTGTAAATCTAGGTCAAGCTGTTCATGATAATAATAAACCGTTGTGTAATAATTTGCAGGGTTTTTTTCTGGTCAAGCCCTATATCATAGATTTCTTTGTATTCACGAGTGAGAAGTCTCCTTATTAATTTATTTATTTAAAGAAAGCCGTATTCAGTATAATAAAAACAAGATACTATTCCTCCGTTCTTTATTATGTCAAAGCCGTCAAACTACCTGTTGTGTGCTGTTTAGCCCCGCCCGAGTGTAACGTCATAATATTTTTTGAGCAATTGGTCACAGCAATTTGATGTAATTTAAAATCTTGTGTCCCAGTAGAAATCTTTTAGATCCTCACAACCTATCCACTTGGACAGAGATAACACACTCAACTTGTAAGTCGGAGAAGGACCAGTGACTCGAGACTCCTAGTACTGGGGACTTGAACAACATTCACAATATATCAAGCTTTGGTGGCCAGCATGGTACTGTGTGCCAGATGATTGGTTGCTAGATCTCGCATCGGACTACTACAGGAAAAAGGGAAGTGCTTGCTCGCTTCTGCCTTTGCTTTTTTGGACGAAGTTCAGTATGGTCGTTATCTGAAAAGGGAGAGGTGGGGCTTGGCAAAGCCAAAGGATAGTAGGTAGCATTTTTATTACCTGCATGTGTTTCCTGTGACTTGGTCATGATTTTTTACTTGTTTGGTTGGAGTGGGGAGGAAAAGAGGACTAATGTAGTGTACCCTTGAGAGTTTAATTGTTCTGCGCTAGTAGTATGAGCAAAAGGTCTCGAAGCAGTTTCCTGGGAGCTCCCTTGCTGACACAAAATCACTATGGTTGCCCCCAAGAACTTAAAAAGGAAACTGAATAAATAATAATTGGGGATAGCACCCAGACTACGTTACACCAGGCCAGCTCTACTGACAGAAGGTTGGAGGGGGGTAGGAAAGAAGAGTAAGTGGACGTCCCATGATAGAATGCCCACCAGTTCAGATACGACCCAAGCAACCCCCCATGTTCCCATCTCGGAGAACGCCTGATGCCAACATATCTCCTCAGCACATTTCTCGCATCACACGCCGTACCATGGCATGGTCAATAATGCAACCCTCATGCTACTTGACTCCCCTCTACGAGTTTCTGACACCACCATACGAAGATCCACCCTGCCATATTTCCGCTTCTTGGCTTACCATATTAGCACAAAACCCAAGCTGCCAGATAGTACCTGGGCATCCAGGTTTACTGCTGATGGGAGGGGACCAACAGCGAAGATGTCCAGCCTCAGTCTTCTGCAGAGACAACCCAGTGGTGCCACTCTCTGTCCACTTCCCACTCCTCAGATTGCTGAATCTCCTTGTAAACCGCGTTGTGATGCATGACGCCGCACCCATAAGTACGTAGACGCACCTTCACCACATGACGCAGGTGGCATAGACCACTTTTCCAAGTAGTGTATGTCAGACTCAGAAGCCCTTGAAACGTAAAGAGTTGAAGAAAATATGTTCCTCGTTAATGCCTTTACGATATCAGGGGTTGCAGTGCATAGTCTGACCCCTACCGTGGCGTGAATAACTTGGATCGTAGACAATAATAATGTGCGAAAAGTAAACGTAGAAAACCTACCAAGAGGAATGTTTGCACATTTCCACAATTGGAATTTTCCCCAAGTATAGGAACTGTATCTTACACTTACGTTTTCTACTTCCTATAGGCATGAATTCGTAGGAAAGAAAGTAATGTGATCGACTGAACGTGCGACGTTGTTTTGGCTTTTCATCAAATCCCCCATACAACATTGCATGGTGGGTATGTGTACTTCAGAACACAATTAGGGGAGAACAGCACCAAATCAAATTTCACATTCAATCTCCATGCTGATGCGAAGGACGCTGAAATAAGTTTTGAAGTAAAAGTGTGGAACTTTGTTATATTCATGATAGTCGGCAGAAATTCAAATACATTTTCCTTTCATAACACAGAAAAATCTGAAGATTTCAAATTGGTCACGACGAGAGAAGGGGACTACTAATCTCCTTGGTAGTTTGTATCCAATGACCTTTCTAATTCATTGTCCACGATTCGGAAGGCGATAAAAGAGTTTGAGCGGAAGGTTGTCAGGTGTGGGATTGGAATGTGATCTGGAGGATAAGGTTTCTAGATAAAGTGGATTAGAATGTTCCCGATGTTACCAGAACATTTCTTACCAAACTTACCCAACCCAGCGAATCAATATCCTTCAATTTCTAATGTGTTCAGAGAATTTCTACTTCAAATAGCTTGCTCACAACGCATGACTGGAAGTTCGGTTGTAAACCCAATTCAAATAAATCAGACAAAAACTTACGTTAAATTATTAATAAACAAAATAACAGTTCTTGGTGAAAAAACGGGGAAATAAAATTATGAGCGCAATAAGAACCACTTCGAATTTAACAAAAAATATTGAAATGAAGTGAATCGAACTCCTTTTTAATATGAAATCAAATTATAACCTAATAGCTCGAATCGTAATGAAAAACAATAAAAGGAGGAGGGATGAACTACACCAAAGGCTTGCTCACCATTATCCAACAATTTAAAATTGGGGAAAACACTGAAAACGACTAGCACTGGTGAAAAGGGGGAAGCTCGGTTGAACTGTAACGCCGGGAATGAAATGATGAATCAAAAGAGAATTAATGGCCGTCACATCTCGCGTATTGGATATCTGACGATCCCTCCATCGACGCGACCCAGGCTCACCAACTTTGGTCAAGCCGGGCGATCAAAAGAAGGACGGCGAGCAGAGACTGAAAGTTGTACATTAGATTATAAGAAAACGTAAAGTTGTGAATTAACAGCTTTTGACCTTCTTACGTTGAAACGGTTTTCTCACCTGCAACAGTCGCAAACCCTCCAGTCATTATTGCATGCATCTCCGATGGTGTCAACAACGCAATGTATTGTGAGTACAACAGAGGGGCTTCGGACTGTTGAGAGACCAAAAAAAAGAAGAATGTCAGAGTATATTAAGCGAGTTAATACTTAACAAGAGTTTAAGCACTGTTATTTCACCATTGCTTGGAACACGTGCAGGAGCCACGCAAAGAACTTTTGAAGTTAAAAACAATACTCCTCTTTTGAAGGTATTACACTATTTATACATGAACACCAAAATAAGGGTAAGAGCAAAATCAATTCAAAAGTATAGTTATTATAGTCATCCAAACACCAACATTGTTTATCTTCTGAAATGGCTCTACTGGTTTTGATTACATTTTTTTTAAATCCAAATAATACGCGATAATTAAAAATGACGGGAGCGGCACAATAAGTTATCAACATTTCAGGAGGAAGGCGATTTTTGTGCAGTTTTCGAAACGCTGCAAATTATTACACAACGGTGTATTATTCTCTTGCCCAGTTTGACGTTGTCTCGCACCTCCGAGTCACATACCATTCGATTCAGCACCGAAAAATACCAGTAAACCATACGAAACATGAATCTGACTAGAACGGAACAACGAAAACTAAATATTCCAGGCATCCATTGGCAATTTGCACGACGTGGCGAGTCGTCTAGCTGGCTGGTGGTTTTAATGAGACGGAGGGAGTACAAATTATGAAACGATTACTTTCGCTGTATTGTCCAGCGAGTTCTTTCAATTAGTAGACTTTGGCTACTAGTAGGCTCACTATAATTACAGTGATTTCACTGTTTTCGGTCCAGACGCTGCCATCACCCTCAGAGACTCAATAAATTCGACTCAAAATCGAAAAATACCAACAAAACAATAGACATAATTCCCCAATTGAGAGGCTGAATCTTCTTTTTCTCCAAGTCTAAAATGAGGTAGAAGTGGAGGGCCCTGAGTTGTCTCCATTTTACGTGAACAAATAAGCAAACTTAGGCTGCTAATCTTCACCCAATCGAAGTTAATGTATTAAAGCAGTTGGGTTAGATTCGCCAGTAGGCAAATTACTAAAGTTAACGTACCCGTTAGATGAGTCTGTCTCCTCTGGCTGGTGAGAGAGCGCTTTTGATGTAAAGACATCATCGTCTGGCCGTTAAGTCAGTACTAGAGTCAGTCAGTTGGTCGTGGTCTGTATACACGAAGAGAAAGGTAAATGGGATGGTGGAGCATCCGTGAATGGGGGGGGGGGAGGTGGTCATGCACCTCTAGGGAAACCCACTAGAGGTGAAGGGAAAGGAAATCAAATCAAATAGAGCTAGCCAAAAGAAAAGGTGTTTTCCCGTACGAGTTTATGGATTCGGTTGATAAATACTGTCGTTCGTCACTTCCTACAATAGAAGATTTTTACAGTCATTTGCGACAGAAACACATTTCAGACGAGGAATACCGATTCGCTCAGCGAGTATGGGATTCATTTAACTGTGAAACCATGGGTGACTACAATGACCTCTACATGAAAATTGACATTCTTTTGCTTGCCGAAGTATTTAAGGCGTTTCGAGATCCACCCTTCGCACCTACAAAGTTGATCCAGCACAGTTTTTTACGATTCCAGGAATGTCATGGACAGCCATGTTACGGTTCACCAAAGTGAAACTTGGTTTGTTCACTGATTACAATATGGTCCTTATGGTGGATGGTGGAATACGAGGAGGGGTCTGCCAAGTTTTGAAACGATATGCAGAAGCTCAAAATCTTCCCACTTCCAATCCACTCACTTACGACCCCGAGTTGGATACTCGGTTTTTGTCTTACCACGATTGTAATAATCTCTATGGAGTTAGTATGTCGGGGAAGCTTCCTACAGACGACTTCTCGTGTGAGGATCTAAGTAGTGTACCCCCAATTGAAATGCTATAGGAAATAGATGATTACGGATACGTGTTGGATGTGGATCTTGAATATCCAAGAGAGTTGCATGATGCTCACAATGAGCTACCCTTTCTGTCAGAGAAGATTAAAGTGACTGGAATCATTCCTCCAAGGGGCAATAGGAATAATGTGGTCAGGTATGAAAAGTTAGTGGCTTATTTAGACAATAGAAAAAATTACGTTGTTCATTGTGTTGCGTTAAAGCAATCAATCGAAAACGGGTTGCGGTTGGTACAAATCAATAGGGTAATAAAGTTTCGGCAATCAGGTTGGCTGAAACCGTATATCGATGTCAATACCGAATTGCGAAAAAGAGCTATAAATGATTTTGACAAATCTCGAATAAAATGTACAATAACGCAATTTTCAGGAAAACGACTGAATCGGTGAGAAAATGTATTGATGTTAGATTAGTCAACAGCTATCAGCAAGCAGACAAGTTGATAGCCAAATCCAATTTTATTGATATTAACTATAAATTGGAAAACCTAGTGGCAATTCACATGGCAAAAATATTTAATAAACCAACTGTAGTGGGTGAAGCTGTTCTCGACCCTTCAAAGTCAACCATGTATAACCACCATTGTAAAGTTGTGAAGTCGTACTATCCAGGTGGCACGTTAAAGTTTTTATACATGGACACCGACAGTTTTGCGTGGTCGGTAAAAACGGAAAACCTTTACATGGGTGGAATGATGGATTTTCTAGACACTTCAAACTACCCCAATGATCATCGTAACTATTCGAATAGAAATAAAAAGGTTTTAGGTAAATTCACCTATGAAGCAGCAGGTAAAATTATAACGAGATTCATCGGGCTGCGTCCCAAAATGTACGCGATAGAACTGGAAGATGGTGCACAGCAAAAAAGGATTAAAGGCGTCCAGCATGCTGTTGTCCAAAATAAAATCACAATAGATGATTACGTGGATCGCTTAACAACCCAGTCATTGAGTAGGGATGAATGTACTAGCATCAGAAGTGATTATCATAATGTTTTAACAGTTCCCCTGAAGAAAATAATTCTATCCCCTTTCGACGACAAAAGATATATTTTTCCAAATAGTATAGACACTTTAGCCCTGGGTCATTTTAGAATTGATAAAGCGAATAACAATGTTTAATTTGTTTTTATTTCTTGCTTCTTATTCCCCTCTCCCCCTCACTACATTCTAGTCATTTAGTAAGTTTTAATTCTTAAAATTTTGTAATAGGTTGTTAGTAGTTGGTTTCATTAATGTTTAATTTGTTATCGAACAAAGCCGTATTAACTTTTAACCGTTTTAACGTTTTTGGGAACCCCAATGCCAATGGAAGGGAGGGCTCGGATCCAGTCTGGGTCCTTCACCCCACCCAACTGGCTTGCGTGTGAATGTGTTTGTTGGCTTGAATGAGATTTTAATTAATTAGTGTGAATGACGGGTGATGTATGATTGCGGAACAACCAGTAAGGGGGAAGTGGACGGAGAGGGTTTCTTTGAAATTCGATTAAAAAAAACGTATGAAAGGATGAACAGTAATCGACCCAGGGTTAGTTGATATCGTCATGCTTCTTGTGAAATATCCTGTAGCATTTTCCATTGAATTGGTAGGTGAAATAGGAAGTATTCGTCATCAGCAACGTGAGAAAGAGAGTTATCGAAAGCATCGACCTCTTTTCCCAAATAATATTCGATGTTTAATGATAGCTACGTCAAATGTTGGAAAAACCAATCTGATATTGAACTTACTATACAACGAAAATGGCTTGAAATTCGAAAATTTGTATATATTTAGGAAAACCCTCCATCAGCACAAATACAATCAGCTCTTTCAGGTTCTTGCACCCCTTGGCCTTCAAATGTACGACAATTCCACAAATACACCCGACCCTTAATCGGCAAAACCACATTCTACATTCATTTTTGACGATATAGCTTGCGATAAGCAAGACAGGATTCGACAGCATGGGTAGGCATAGCCTCGTTGACTGTTTTTAACCTGATCCAAAGTTATTGTAGGGATGCCTAACATTTTATTCGACAGTGTACCAGCTTTTTGGTCATGTTTAGAACGGATTTTCAAAACCTGCCCGAAAATATGATCAAATTGGTCCACATATGACGCTTCCAAGCGTCTGTGCTCAATGTTCTGGGAGATGGTAATAGACATGGATTAGCAGTCATCGATAAGGAATCCACATTGGAACATGTACGTTATCGTGCTGGCCTGGAGTATCATTAATGATTTCATTTCGTTAGCTATGTCTTCTTGTAAACGTCTTCTTCAATTACATTTATTATTTCTTGTTTCCCAATTTTTTCCAGATGTTACACGCTTCAATCCTAAACAGACTAAATAAGCAAAACTCGGGAATACTGAACCTGATCGATTTAATTATTGGGGCTTCTCACGAAGTTCTATCTTTCGAGAGGATTGAAACACAATATGGGAAGACAGTTACTGCTGAAGTACCACCTTTTGCTTGAACTCCCGACGAATCGACAAAAGTCTTCATACCCAAACGATTCAATGATGGAATTACAGACGATCAAATACAGACATTCAACACCACTAAAATTCGTCATCTTTTGCTCGTCTACAAAGGAATGAAGGATCGTAGGCATGATATCGAGTTTTGTTAATGAGTAATATACAAGGATAAGACTACAAACCTCAGAAGAAATAGAGTAAAAACAAAGAGGAATAATGTCTAACAAGAAGAAAATGATTATTTATAAAAGAAGGAGCTACTTTCGTTTATTAATTTATTCAACGAAAATGAAAGAAAAAAATTTGTTTTTGGTTTATTATTCATTCTGAATAATAACCCTATGTTTTCGGTCACGAAAAATTTTTTACAACCCCCCCTCAAAATTTGATATTTGACGTTTCAAGACATGGAGATTCCAAATTTGCAATGTCCGTCCGCTGTCCGCCGTCCCCCGTCCGGGCCGTTTTTTGCCTTTAACATGGTCTAAAAAATTCGTTCTTTCGCACAAAAATCCGATTTGGTATCTAGTTGTGCCCGCCATCTCGGCAATCCGATCGGACGAAGCCCGTGGTTGTAATGGGCAAAAAACGGTTAAAAAAATTAACGAAACGCAGTATAACGCGGGAAGTACAGCGAAAGTCAAAATCAAGTCTTTGAAGTTCCTCCCTCCCGCCCATCACAAGCGATCGCCTACTGGTCTGGCAACACCGCCGCCGCCGCCGCTGCTCGCCGCCGCTGCTCGCCGCCGCTGCTCGCCTCCACTTTCGACTGGACTCACAACGCTCATAACGCGTTCGCCCAATTAGCGCCGGGGTTTTTTTTGCTTCCTCTAGGAAGCGCTCGTGCTTCGTATATAACCTTTGGCATTACGATTTGTCCCTTTATCGTCCGATTGCCTTGTTCTCGTCTTCACCTGCACGAATGACTCTTTCTCTCCGTCTCAACTAGGGTTACCAGATGTACTGATTTTATCAGTACGAGTACTGATTTTTAGACCCCCGTACTGATATACTGATTTTTCAATGAAGTGTACTGATTTTCAGCGCAAACGCCTATATTTCGCAAATTTATCCAATTTTATTAAATTTAATTACACACACGCGCACATTCGATAAACGCACCGGATGATTTTTAAATCGAAGGAAAAGAGACGAAATATATCGATCGTTATCGAGACTTTCGATGTACTGTTATTAACTATAAGAACATGTCATGCAGCGATTTCCATAAGTATCTAATGAAAACTGAAAATGTTGAAATATTGAAAGCAATCGGCAGTGCCAAAAAATACGAAACAAAGAAAATGTAAATTGTGCGATGCTCGAAGATAATTAAATTCTACCTATTTGAGATGCTGGAAATTGAGATTTATCTGTACCCTGCCACCTTTTTTTTGCCTTTTTTTTTTTTTGCTTTTTTGATGGAGACGTACTGATTTCTCGCTGGACCGATCTGGTAACCCTAGTCTCAACGGTAGCAAAATATCTGTTATCTTCGATTGAACTTTTCATTATTCGCTTATTTTTGGTTTATTTATTAATAGTTCGTTCGTTTCATTTTTTTTGGTTTTAATACGATTCAATTTTTTTAGATTCTTTCGTTTCATTCTCATTTTGTTTTTTTTTTTATAGATTTTTGGTGACATTTTGATATTAGTATTTAGCGTGCATGTTTTCATATTAAAATTCAGTTTTTTCTAGATACTTTCGTTTTTTTTTTGTTTATTTTAATATTACGATTCAGTTCTTTTCGACCTTTGTTTGGGTTTCATTATGATATTTTTCGATGCTGAATCGAACAGGATGGGTCTCGGAGCATTAATGCTAGGTCAAGCTGATTATCCGAATAATAAACCGTTGTGTAATAATTTGCAGTGTTTTTCAATTTGAATAAAGTTTTTGTTTATTCTGTTAAAAAAAAAAAAAGAAGCGTTTTCTTCTTATCCTTTATGACGGCGACCCCAAAGCACCAGATTCTAATGAGAATGGCGAGATGAGTGTGGAAGAGGAGAAGGAGGAAGGGGGAGGGGACAGTAACTGTGTTCGAAGCTAGTTGAAACATGTTAGAATGAGTATGGGCATGCAAAAACTTGTTCCTCCTCTTCCAGAAGTGTGGCTCTGGCATCAGGGTCACGAATGTTTTGGTACATCCTTCTGGCTCTATTTACACTTTGCTTGAGGGGATTAAGTTCCTCAGTCCACCATGGGACTTTGATCGCCCCGTGCTTCTGTTGCCCAAGTACAGAGAGCCCAGCAGAGTGCAGTGCTGTTGTAAATATGTCCACTTTGCTGTCCACCTCTTCAGGTGTGGCAGCTTGCACTATTAGGTCGGTGTCTGCAGCACGCAGTTCACCTTCCAGTACCCTACAGAATTGTGGCCAGTCAGTATTTTTGGTGCGGAATCGCTTTTCACGCATGTCTTTGCAGAGGATGTTGTCATCTGTGATGGCAAAGTCAATAACCATGTGATCGCTCTGCGTTGCACCTGGTACGACTCGCCAACCCTGCAATTTGAGTAGCAGGGTGTGAGACACGGCTGTGACGTCTATACACGACCTTCCTCCCAGACCATCATAGGTCGCCTCAGTCGTGGGGTCGTTGGCAACAACCAAGTTGTACCTGGTGAGCAGCTCTACATACGCCTCACCCGCCCCATCAAGGGTTGGGGATCCCCACAATGGTGATCTGGCGTTTGCATCAGCACAGACTATGCTGGGTCGTCCTGATAGGCCTGCTAGAGCCCGCTCGAGTGGTTGAAGGCTGTTGGCAACTGGTGCGCCAAATTGCCTGTAAAATGATAGTACAACCAGCTCAAAGCCAACAGCTCGGATGCGCACAGTGGCCAAGTGCTGGCTGTTCAGGTGGGTGAGTGCGAACACACACTCATACACACACACAGGTCTGTTTCCTTATTTGATGACTGTACCTTAACCCTCAACGAGGAGTCAGCAAGTAGTCATGGAAGTTGCCGTTTCAGTAATATGCAAGCGGCCGGCCCCTGCAGCATCCACCGAACTCAGACCTGTGGAGGTACGGCAGGTATTTGGTCGTTAGCCAGTCTCCCGGTAGTGAGCTGTTGCTCGTGTGTGACTGCGCGGAGGTGACCACCTGAGGAATCCCGTACCATCTGGGAAGAGTTCTTAATCTGGTTTCCCACCTGATCTAACTATTTACTTGGGTGGCAAGTTTCAAAAGGACAGATCAACTATGACCACGTTTCTAAGCCATCGCGAACTCTGCAAAATGGTTATAGGCAAGCTTTGTAGCAGTCAATGTTGCTAAGTTCGTTTGCCCTCCCAACAACCGTCGCTCACTGTTGTAGAAACTACAGCGGAGCAGCACATGGTTTCTTGTTTCCTCCGCACTGGAGGTACAAGACGTGGATAATGGAGAGTCTTTCAGAGAAAAGAAGTGGAGCCGCGCATTGAAGTCACCATGTCTCGTGAGGATTTGGTTCGTCCAGTGGCCTGGCTCAACCCATTTTCTTGAAAGACGTTCACGGATGTTGGGGAAGAACTCATACGTATCACGTCCCTTTGACGAGGATTCCCATCTTGCTTGCCATTTCTCTAAAGCCCATTCATCGGTGGCGGCAAGTTTCTGTTCTGTGGTGAGGTTCGCATGGAGTTCAGCCCAAAGCGGGGGAAGCTCCCGTTTCACTCTCCACTTGTCAACCATGCACTCAACGGCCAAATCAACTGGTAACTGACCAGTGATCACCTGGAGTGCTTCTGTTGGTACAGTCTTGTAGGCCTTGGTGATCCACAGGAGCGCAGTTCTCTGGGATTGGGCCAATACTCTCTTTTTATTGACTGTTAGTTTGCTACCCCAGACAACAGGGCAGTAGGCAATCACGCCTACATAGATGGCCTTATACATGAGGATAGTGTCATGGTAAGACGCACCCCAAGTGGCCTTAGTTATGGCACTTTATTGGTTATATTTGGCGGACGGACGGCAAATATCAGCACTGTCAAGCCATCCACATAGGCGTAGGGCTCGCAGTCAGCCTTTAAGGGACTGAAGGTGTTGGTTGAAACCCCACCTCTCACCTATATTCTTTCGAAGAAGGAGCCTGTGGCCGCCAAAGCGTATTGTGGGTGGATTATTCACTTTCCCTTTCAAGAGGATTAGCTGGGTTATTTCCTCAGCCACCTGCATCTTGACATGCTCGCACCATTGGTTGACAGTGCGGAGCAAGTGGTGGGTTTTTTCTTCAATTTGGCGGACTGACTCTGCAAAGATCAGTACAGTCAAGTCATCCACATAGGCGTACGGGTCGCAGTCAGTCTCCATGAGTCTTCTGAGAAGACTTTCGAAGAAGGCATTCCAGAGTGCTGGTCTAAGGACCAAGCCCTGTGGGCACCCCTTCTCAATCTTTGTCCGGACGGAGACATGCCTGCATTTGATCGTAGCAGTTCTGTCTGTCAGGTAACTTCTGACGAGCGAGTACAGGTTGCGAGGGATTCCCTTATCTTTGAGCTCATTAAGGAGAACTGGCCACCAAAGGTTGTCAAACACACCTCTGATGTCAATCAGAACTGCTACAATGTACTTAGCCAGGGCCAGCAGGGAAACACGCTGAGTTTCGATAATTTCTAGTGTTTGACCTAATATGGAAAGAAGGCTTAATTAAAAGCCAATACGCAATGGCCCAATGTATACGTTTCGTGATGGGTGGGACGATACACTGCTAGGTTATCTTTCCTCTCCTTCCCCCTTCTTTGGTTCAGGGTTGCCTCTCAGCACTATTGAATGTGTGATTGGTCTGTGTGGAGAGTCAGCCTGCCTTTAAGCATTCTTGAGCTGAAGGGACTAGCACGTGTAGATGGTGGACCATATTTGCCACACCGTACTCACCCTAACACTGATTAATGACCCACTGATGTACCAGCTCCAGTTGGTCCTCCACTGTCTCCATTTGGGTGAATGTTGGTATCAAGGATGGCACCAAGCCAAAGCCTCCCCCCCCCCATCTTTATGCAGGATTAAATTACCTCCAAACCCAGGAGGAGGTCTAGCAGGAGTGATGAGTGTGTGGTTCTTCCTCATAGTAAGTTTCTATAGCAGGGAGCCAGTTTTCATTTAACCACAACATAGCACTATGGCAAGAACTCTGAGGCATAGTACCTGACACAGTTACGGGTGGAAGTACCTGACATGAGCTCAACCAACACCTTATGTGACCCACAAGCGCCAGGCACTTCCCCCGGAGGAAGACCAAATGGCCAACACCACACCCAGGTACCGGGCCAAGAGGGTTAGGCTGGCCTGAGTGCCTGGGGAGACCTCAAGTATGCCTTTGGAGAATGGCAATATGACAGTTGGTCACCTCCCAATGAGCTACAGTTTTTATTTGTGGCCCACACATGCAGTTATGGGCTTACATTTATAGTTTTCTTACTGCTCCAAAGCTCAGTTGAGCACTGCAGCCTAATGGCTTATTGTGCCAGTCCTAATGTCACACAAGTTCATGCCCAGCCTCCTAACAGATGCCAAGTATTTTCTGCAAGAATTTTCTTTGTTGTCCACCACTAGGAGAGTGTTTGATGTTGTGTACTAGGAGGAGTAGTACCAAAAACCAGAAGTAGCTCTCCCTCAGGTCTCCAGCATGATACCAGGACGTGGTAGGGAGTCTCCTCAACTGTGCTACACCACCTACACCGAGGGGTGTCGACTATGCCCATAACATTCATGTGTTTGTACATTTTGCAGTGCCCAGTGATGCCCCACAATCTGCCTTTGGTCCTTCCACTCTATCCTCAGAAGTCTCTATGATTACGCAAAAATAAAGTAACCAAGAAAAAAAATAAAGTAGAATGTATGTTTGAAAAATTAAACAGATTGATGAGGTAGTCATTGCAGCTGAGCTCACCCAGCTGTCCCTTTTAGTCCAACTCTTATGACGCGCAGTGGCAGTGGCACTCTGGACCCCTATTGACTACGCAGGCCTCTATGAAAACCATTATTTCTTAATGTGTATCGACGCAGAGTCCAACTGGGCTGAAGTATGTATGCCCAAAGATGCACCATTATCAACTTTAACTGAAACACTTTTGGAAAATATTTTCTCATTTCACGGTTACCCTTCTGTCATAGTATCAGACAACACTGCCATCTTCAAAAGTGATGAATTCATGTCTCATTGTAAAGAAAAGGGGAACTTTTCAGAAATTCATAGCAACAGACCATCTAGCGACCAATGGCCTGGCAGAACGAAGTATAAAAATGCTGAAAAAAAGATTGAAAGCCGCAGCTGATGACCAAATGCCACTGGCGACGAAATTACAAACCATTCTGTTTTGCTACCGCGCCACGCCATTGGCTTCAGGACAATCACCCCCAGAAGTTTACCTGAAAAGAACGAGCGGTGCGTAGCAGCACACAACTTTCCGCCACCCCCGTAATTTCGAACACCAGCTACATATGCGGGTGCTATATCTTCGTTCAACGCATTTATACAGAAACATTTATAAAGAACAAAATGTAAGGAAAAGTTAGCTGAGAGTACTCCGTAGGTTTGATCGAAATCGTTAGAGCCGTTTTTGAGAAGATTGGAATACCGATAAATTAATATTCGACAAATCTCCTTTTTTGTGTTAACTTGGCTTATATCTCCGTTCAACATATATATACAGAAATAATTATGGAGAACGAAATGTGGGTTTGGTTGATTAAAAGACACTCTGGACGATTGATCAAATTTGGTGAAGCAGTTACTCCAGAACTTACGCAAATGTTCGAAAAAATCTCAATCATTCAATAATCCTCTTGAAAGGAAAAGTGAATAATCAACCTTCGATACGCTTTGGCAGCCACAGGCTCTTTCTTGAAAAGCACGTCAATTATTTAGGAGTGAATATAGGTGAGAGGTGGGGCTTCATCCAGCACCTTCAGTCTCTTAAAGGCACTACCATTGCAAGGTTGTCCTCACTGCATGCAACTACTAAGGCCACTTGGGGTGTGCGTTACCATGACACTATCCTCACGTATAAGGGCATATATCTAGGCGTGATTGGCTGCTGGCCCATTGTCTGGGGTAGCAAACTAACAGTCAATCAAAAGAGAGTATTGGCCCAATCCCAGAGAGCTGCGCCCTCGTCTTTTCCCTGGATTTTCACAGAGTTATTTGCACAGAAGAAAATTTGTGTACTGATAACTAGAAGGTACTTTGAAAATTTAGTCAAACCTGTTAGAGTAGTTTTCGAGTAGAGTTACGATAGCCCTAGTTTTTGGTACATCTTGGATGAAAATGATTCATAAGCTTATTTTAGCGTCTTAAAAAAATCGCAAAGAAAACAAAAATAACCAGCTTAATCTGTTCAGCCGTTTTTCCGAAAATTGAACTACTAGCTTACACACACGGACCAAGCTCCTAAATTAGTTTTTTTGGATTCCATACCTTATTGAAGCAGAAAGTAAAAAATTAATTGGGCTAGTTGCTCGAGTGGATAGAATCGCTGAATGTATGTGGGGTTGAGGAAAGTTGTGGTATGCATCACAAAGCTCTTTTTAGTTTATTGGGTTCCTCAAGTAATTTTTCCACCAATGAAAATTTGGCATTACCCTTCAGTAATACAGTTTTAGAGAGCTATCCACAAATGATTTTATCATTGTCGTAGGTACTGCTATTGTTGGATGCACGAGAGGGGGAGCTTGAATTTGGAGTATGAGAAAGAAATGAAAGTAGTGAGCTTGAGTGAGTACTGTATTAGACTGCGACAGAAGATAAAGACAGAGAGTAGGATATGAGTTTGAGTGAGAAAATTGAAGTTCGAATAAGGGGGATCTGAATACATGAACTGGTTGCATCGGAAAGGAGAGAGGAGTCCAGAGTCCAAATTAGTAGCCAGAGAACTATGAAAAGAGTTTCTACAATTGAGAACTGAGAGACGAATGTGTGTTTGGGAAGAGCTGTGTGTTGTGGGGAGGAAACAAATTGTGGGTGGGAAGAGGGTATTTTGGAAAGTCCAGAAAGGGGAAACCCCATTGACAGCTTAGAAAGTAACTGAAGATGCAGGCTAGACTTTCCCACAGCTACAGACAAAAGGGAAAGGCTCGAGCTCAATGCTTCCAACTAATTTGGCGTGCGCTGCATACATTTGGAGCTGAATATATAAGATATTTAATCAGAATCGTTAGAGCCGTTTTTGAGAAAACTATATTTAGTGTTTCGATCACTATGATAACTATATTTCGTTTTGAGCCGACTTTGCTCATGGCCATATTTTGGCGTCCCATGTTAATGTGCAGACTGAATATCAAATTTGAGCCGATTTGGTTCAGCTGGTGTCTTTACTCTCCCAAATGGTGTCTTTTGTTTTTCACACCAAGAGTTAACAATAAAACCCGACAATGTGTTTCAGCCAATAACATAAGATTACTTCCGACTCCATACGGCTAAGGTAAGTAAACCGATACAGTGAATGTAAATCCGTTTCATAGCATTTCTAGCTGATATTAGATTATAACGAAGTAGAAAATAACATAATTAATATTCAAGTGCCCAAGGTGATCATGGTTAGTGCTGATAGTACCTTCATGGAAAATGCAACACTCACCACTGCAAGAAAGATGGTGGACTTCACTCACCATTCCAAGAAAGATGGTAGTCACTGAGTTGACGCTCTCAATGACAGTCGTGCCCATGATAATTTGGATCAATCCACCAACCTTGAAGCAAACTTTTTGCAACCAACCGAGATAAAATAATACTTGAACGACTGCCGAGAGAAAGTACAGGACGGAGAGAGACTGAAAGCATTCGAAAGAATAATTACATTCTAAGTTAGAATATTTGAAATAAACAGAAGCGACGAATAAGGGGTGTAGTTTAATTTGAAAGTAAAAGAGTATTTTCCTTCTTCCTTCTTGGGTACATATCGTCGTAATGTTTACTCCAGAAGTAAACACTCGTAGAGTGAGTTAAGCAGTAGAAGTCGTAGTTGGAGTGTAGGTAAATAATATTTACTTCTACCCCAGAGTAGTATTTTAGCGGCAGTGGTACTGCTGCAGGTACCTGACATTAATACGTCTATGTTTTCGTAAGTTCGGTAAATAACAAATGAGGCTTGATCATATCCCGATTCAAGGACCCTATTCTACAAGTAGTTGCAGAACCTGTATATCTTGGATGTTATTCAAGTGCGTGGAGATTTATTTGATGGTGTTCAAGTACCGATCTGGTTGGCGATAAGGTGGAGTATCTCGGATTTTGATGTAAGAAAATCAATTCTTCTTCTCTAAGTTAAATGAATTCAGTTCTCCTCGCAAATAGATAATTACGTCCTTCTGAAGATCTCGCCTCTTTCAGTGCTTGTATGTTTTTATCCAATTACCTTCACCTTCAACGAATCATTCAAACGTGGAAGCCAGGAAAACGTTATTGTGACTCTACGGGGTAAGAAGCGACAACATGTTAGGGGGAATTCGCAATCACTTAGCACTGACCTTCTGTCATTTTTGAGGTCTCCCTTACTGGATGAAACCAATCAATGTCAAAGAACGGAGCCCCTCCCCTCACCCTGCAATGGAAGCACTTCTCTACTTCTTGAAGTATACTCCGAAATCACCACATAGTGGGTGACAATGAATTAACCCGGACCTGGTGAATGTAACACGTAAGTTTTAAAACTAAAAATATAAAGTGTAAGAAAAAAACACTGCAAATTATTACACAATGGTTTATTATTCTCATGAACAGCTTGACCTAGTATTGCTGCTCCGATACCCACCCCATTCGGTTCAGCATCGAAAAATACTAATAAACCATACGAAACGACCTGAACTATGGAAACTAAATATTCCCCCGGCGCCAGGCGCCCGTGAACGTTTGTAGGCATTTATGAGTTTACTTCCGCTGTAGTTCCCGTGAGTTCTTTCAATTAGTTGACATTGGCTCACTATAATTACTGTAAGTTCACTATACGCAGTTGTACACGTCTGATATTCATTCCATTCGACTCAGGATGTAAAAATACCTTGAAAACGATACGAAACACGACTTATTTGCGTTTCGTTAATTTTTTTTAACCATTTTTACTTTCCGCTACCCGAAGGGAAGGAAAGTATAGTAATCGGCCCAAAAAAAAAATTTGAGTTTTCTTCAGATCTTTACGTTTCAGACCCTACTGAGTCTAAAAAACCTAATTTCGGCGCGTGGTCCGTGTGTGTGTATGTGTGTGTGTGTGTATGTGTGTGTGTATGTGTGTGTGTATGTGTTCACCCTGCAGTCGGGGGTCCAGAATTCCGCTGACGTATTCCCTGCGTGTCGTATGAGCCGACTAAAAGGGACAGCCGGGTGGGCCCAGCTTGAAAGACAACCTCACCTCTATGAGGTCCCCGCAGGATTACATCCAACGAGGCTTAACTGTGGCTGGGCGTCACAGTGTACTCTGTCGCCACACTGTGCTCACCCTGCAGTAGGGGGTCCAGAATTCCACTGCCGTACTCCCTGCGTGTTCGTATAAGCCGGACTAAAAGGGACACAACTTACACTTCATTCACATACATGACACACTGGGAACCCCCTACGTTTAGCTGGGATCGCAGAACGCACGCGCCGCAGGAAGGGTACAGAATTCTCCTACCGTATCCTCTGCGTGGTCGTTAAAACCGGCCTTAAAGGGGCTTAAAGCTCACGACACTGACATACACAACATATTCCAGATACTAAATACACTGCAACGGCTTGCGTGGCAGAACACACTCACTTGAAACACTCATAATGAGCGAAAGACAGTCCTGGAAGTAGCTCACTAACACCTTTGAGCGATCCCTATATAGGTGCGGCCTTCGGAATGAGGAGGAAAAACCAGGTTTGAGCGTTCCTGGGGCGGCTGATAGCGTGTGTCCCGCTCACCACATCACTAGTGGCCGAGGGCTGACTCTGAGCAGCAGCCGAAAAATCCCTCATGCGTCTTAGTCCCGGTGGGTGGCCGGACTGGCAGCTGCGGCGCATGTGGGGGCCTCCCTTTGACCCTCAACGGACCAGCGAAAGGGGCTAGAATCAATATGCCTGAGGGAGAGCTTCCAGGACACTGCCTCGAGCACCTCTCGCTCATACCACGAACACACACAACAAATGAACTCACAAGGATACACTACACCAGTCCGCTTCTTTAATCACCCCCAAATAAGTAAAAACATGACAAAGTCAACTAAAACTTCAGCAGGTAATAAAAACGCCACCTGCGCCTCTTCCTCGGGCTCGCCAAGCTCGACCCCTCCCTCTTCGGACGATGAGCAACCTACTCGTCGTCCAAACAAACAAGGGCGGAAAGAACCGGGCAAACCGCGTTCATCTCCCCCTAGTAGCCCGGGCAACCCGGCTACTACAAGCACACGACACAGCGTGGACCCTAAACTGTCGGACATGGAGCAAATTTGCGCATACGTCCAAATCATCCACGGCCAGCTGGCACGGATGAGGGCCAACGCGACAGGACCTATGCGGGACCTCGTAACTAGTTGCCTCTTCGAAATTTCGAAGCTGGCTATAAAAGCTAATGCCCCCAACGACATCGCCCCTGCCACTCCCCCTGCGGGAAACTGTGGCGGCTGTCGTGAGGAAGAGCTGCGTAGGGCAATTGCCCAGCAGCCAGTGCCACCAGCCCCCCAAACTCGAGGAGCAACAACGAGCCAGGGTAGTACCCCAGGCCCCTCATATGCGGCAGTAGCCGCTACTGCGCCTTCCTCCCCCCCTCATGGAGCTGAGGCGGAATGGCAGCCTGCCAGGGCCAGGAAGCGCAGAGGGAAGCAGAAACAGGCCCCAACTAAGCAGGAAGTGCAGGCCGAGGGCAGCGCCGCCTATGCCTCCGCCCAAAAACAAGGGCAAAAATAAAAATAAAAACCAAAATAAAAAGCCTCCACCGCTTGCCAAACTCCCCCCTAAAAACCCACGACAAAACGTGGTAGTGGTTAGGCGGACATGTGAGGAAGGAGAGGCTGGTCCCTCCAACCCTGACGCAATGGAAGCGCTTATGCGGGGTGTCCCTGCTACGGACCTCCAAGCTCTGAGTGTCCGAGTGCTAGACATCCGCACCGCAGTAGGAGGTGGCGCCGTCATTGTGACGGAAACGCCAGAAATGGCCAAGGCGCTCACGAGCCACATTTCCACAAAAAAGGAGTTGAAGCTCCAAGCGTCAGCCCCCCTGGGTCGTTTCCCACGCCTGCTGCTGTGCGACGTGCGGACCGACCTTCAAAAAGAGGACTTGGCCCAACAAGTTGTTGAGCACAACCCTGCGTTAGGCTTGCAGCCGCAGGATGTCAGGCCTCTCTTCACCAAAAAGCGTGGCAGACAGAAGGATTGGGTGATTGAGGTATCACCCAGCCTGTACAAAAAACTAGAGGGCAAGGCACCTCCAAATAGCCTGGCAGCGGTGCGCCATACGAAAGTACCAAGCCCCACTCAGTGCTACAAATGCCAGCGCTATGGCCACCTGGCAGTGGCCTGTACAAGACCTGTTGTGTGCGCCTGGTGCGCCTTGCCACATCTGGAGTAAGGAATGCAAGCGTGATGCTCCTCAAGTGTGCCAATTGCGTCGAACGCAAAATCCAACAGGTCGCACACTCTACACGAGACGCACGCTGTACCATTCGTCAGCGAGCGATTGCCCTCCAGGAGTCACGAGTGGATTATGAATAGGTCAAAAACAGTTCGAATCCTTCAGCACAACACAAATAAGAGTTGCCCAGTTATGGCTGAGTTGCTGCAAAATGCACTCAAGAAACGCTGCAGTGTCCTCGCCATACAGGAACCGTACATAGGATCCAAAACTCTTGGTCTCGGATCGCAGGCACGAGTGGTGGCTGGAGCAAGAACGGGAGCCAAGGCAGCAGTAGCCTGCATCGACCCGTCCATTGACATGCTCGCACTCACTCACCTGAACAGCCAGCACTTGGCCGCTGTGCTCATCCGAGCCGGTGGCTTTGAGCTGGTTGTAATATCATTTTACAGGCAATTTGGCGCACCAGTTGCCAACAGCCTTGAACCACTCGAGCGGGCTCTAGCAGGCCTATTGCTGTGCTGATGCAAACGCCAGATCACCATTGTGGGGATCCCCAACCCTGGATGGGGCGGGCGAGGCGTATATAGAGCTGCTCACCAGGTACAACTTGGTTGTTGCCAACGACCCCATGACTGAGGCGACCTATGATGGCCCGGGAGGAAGGTTGTGTATAGACGTCACAGCCGTGTCCCACACCCTGCTACTCAAATTGAAGGGTTGGCGAGTCGTACCAGGTGCAACGCAGAGCGATCACATGGTTATTGACTTTGCCATTACGGATGATAACATCCTCTGCAAAGACACGCGTGAAAAGCGATTCCGCACAAAAAATGCTGACTGGCCGCAATTCTTTAGGGTACTGGAAGGTGAACTGCGTGCCGCAGACACCGACCTAATAGTGCAAGCATCCACACCTGAAGAGGTGGACAGCAAAGTGGACACATTTACCACAGCACTGCACTCTGCTGGGCTCTCTGTACTTGGCCAACAGAAGCACAGGGCGATCAAAGTCCCATGGTGGACTGAGGAACTTAATCCTCAAGCAAAGTGCAAATAGAGCCAGAAGGATGTACCAAAACACTCGTGACCCTGATGCCAGAGCAACACTCCGAACTGCCTTCATCCAAGAGAAGAAGGCCTTCCACCGCGCCATCAAACGAGCCAAACGGCAAGGCTGGCGAAATTTTGTGGAAGCGGAGAGCTCTGAGAACCCCTGGGGCAGACACTACAAGTCCTCCATAGGAAAAGCAAATGTAGAGCAGGTCTTAGCTGCGATGCAAAATGAGTCAGGCTGGGCCTGCAGTATCGAACGTTCACTGGAAACCCTCCTTGAGAAGGCGTTCCCAGATGACCAACTAGCTCGAGACACTGAAGCCCAGAGGGCAGCAAGGGAGCTGATCATGGACCCTCCGAACGAGCCCGACATCCCATTGTGGACAACAGGCGACCTCGGCAGGGCTCTTGCGACCTTAAAGCCCAACAAATCTCCTGGGCCAGATAAAATAGAAAGCAATATGCTAAGGAAGGCTGAGCGGACAATCTCCAGCGTTCTCCTTAATTTATTTAATGACTGTCTGCAGGTCGGACAGTTCCCCACTCAGTGGAAGTCTGCGCGCGTTGTCACTCTTCAAAAGGAGGCGACCGCAATCAGTCGGACCCGCGATCATGGAGACCACTCAGCCTTCTTTCCATATTAGGCAAAACACTAGAAATCTTGATGTTGCAGTCCCTCGAAGGAGTCTTTGGCCGCAACCTCACAGGCAGGCAATACGGGTGTACCAAAGGAAGGTCCACGCAGGATGTCATTGTCGAGATTCGGCGTGTTTCCCTGCTGGCACCGGCTAAGTACGTCGTAGCAGTTCTGATTGACATCAGAGGAGCGTTTGACAACCTTTGGTGGCCAGCGCTCCTTAATGAACTCAAAGGTAGGGAATCCCCGCAACCTGTACTCGCTCGTCAGAAGTTACCTGACAGACAGAACTGCTACGATCGAAAGTAGGCATGTCTCCGTCCGGAGAAAGATTGAGAAGGGGTGCCCACAGGGCTCGGTCCTAGGACCAGCACTCTGGAATGCCTTCTTCGAAGGTCTTCTCAGGAAACTCATGGAGACTGACTGCGAGCCGTACGCCTATGTGGATGACTTGACTGTGCTGATCTTTGCAGAGTCAGTCCGCCAAATTGAAGAAAAAACCCACCACGTGCTCCGCACTGTCAACCAATGGTGCGAGCACGTCAAGATGCAGGTGGCTGAGGGAAAACCCAGCTAATCCTCTTGAAGGGGAAAGTGAATAATCCACCCACAATACGCTTTGGCGGCCACAGGCTCCTTCTTGAAAAGCACGTCAAGTATTTAGGAGTGAATATAGGTGAGAGGTGGGGTTTCAACCAACACCTCCAGTCCCTTAAAGGCACTACCATTGCAAGGTTTGCCTCACTGCGTGCCATTACTAAGGCCACTTGGGGTGTGTGTTACCACGACACCATCCTCATGTATAAGGCCATCTATTTAGGTGTGATTGGCTACTGCCCTGTTGTCTGGGGTAGCAAACTAACAGTCAATCAAAAGAGAGTATTGGCCCAATCCCAGAGAGCCGCGCTCCTGTGGATCACCAAGGCCTACAAGACTGTATCAATGGAAGCACTCCAGGTGATCACTGGTCAGTTACCAGTTGATTTGGCTGTTGAGTGCATGATTGACAAGTGGAGAGTGAAACGGGAGCTTCCCCCGCTTTGGGCTGAACTCCGTGCGGATCTCACCACAGAACAGAAACTTGCCGCCATCGATGAATGGGCTCTAGAGAAATGGCAAGCGAGATGGGAATCCTCGTCAAAGGGACGTGATACGTATGAGTTCTTCCCCAACATCCGTGAACGTCTTTCTAGAAAATGGGTTGAGCCAGACCACTGGACGAGCCAGTTCCTCACGGGACATGGTGACTTCAATGCGCGGCTCCACTTCTTTTCTCTGAAAGACTCTCCATTATGCACGTCTTGTGCCTCCAGTGCGGAGGAAACAAGAAACCATGTGCTGCTCCACTGTAGTTTCTACAACAGTGAGCGACGGTTGTTGAGAGGGCAAACGAACTTAGCAGCTTTGACTGCTACAAAGGAAGCCTATAACCATTTTGCAAAGTTCGCAAAGAAGGTAATGGCTAAGAAACGTGGTTATAGTTGATCAGTCCTTTTGAAACTTGCCACCCAAGTAAACAGTAAGATCAGGTAGGGAACCAGATTAAGAACTACTCCCAGATGGTACGGGATTCCTCAGGTGGTCACCTCCGCGCGGTAACACACGGGCAACAGCTCTCTACGGTGAGACTGGCTAACGACCACATACCTGCCGTACCTCCACAGGTCTGAGTTCGGTGGATGCTGCAGGGGCCGGCCTCTTGCATATTAGCGAAACCGCAACTTCTATGACTGATATAACCCTCGTCGAGGGTTTAGGTACAGTCATGAAATTAAGAAACAGATCTGTATGTGTGTGTGTCTGTAGTTCGATTTGCGGGAGAACGGCTGATCCGATTGAGCTGGTTCTTTTTTTTTTTGTTCGTTATTTTTTGTAGACACCAAAATAAGGTTATGGACGATTTCGGCCGATGGGAAGGGGGGGTGGGGGACGAAAATGTACCAAAAACTAGGGTTTTTCGCATTTTTCTCGAAAACGGCTCTAACGATTTTGATTAAACTTTCAAATTATCTTCTCCTAATCAATACCTAACTTTTCTTCTCTATACGTATCTCCATGAAAATACGGTGAATATGATATGGGCCCCTGAAGCAAAAATAGGTTTTTTACGCTTTTTGGCAAAACAGCTTCAGCGATTTCCACCAAACTCACAGGATGTTTTCAAATAGTTGATACCTACATATTCTTCTCAATAAATGTTCCTGTGACGGTCCATTGAACAGAGATAAAAATGAAAATGTGTTGAAAATAACGTTTTTTCGAACATTTCCGAAAGTTCCAGGGTAATTTTTTCACCAGATGTGATAAATTCTAATGAAGTGTCTTTTAGTCACCCATACCAACATTTTGTTTTCCATAACTATTTCTGTATATATATGTTGAACGGAGATATAAGCCACGTTAACTCAGAAAAGGAGATTTGTCGAATATTAATTTATCGGTATTCGTATTTTCTCAAAAACGGCTCCAACGATTTCGATCAAACTTTCGGAGTGCTCTCAGCTAACTAGTCCCTACATTTTGTTCCGTATAAATGTTCCTGTAAAAATGCGTTGAACGAAGATATAGCGCCCGCCTATGTAGATGGTGTTCGAACTTAAAGGGGTGGCGGAAAGTAGTGTGTTGCTACGCACCAGATATTTTGTCCATAACAACCATGTGCTTCGTCCGATCGGATTGCTGAGATGGCGAGCACAGCATCGAAAACATAGGGTTTGTTCGGTACGAAACGGAGGGCCACTTGTTGGTCGGACTTGTCTCTGGCGATCTTGAGGCGAGGGTCGAGTGACGCCCCGCCGCTCTAATTGGCGCGTCTCCTTCCCTTCGCCCTTCCTACTTCTTTACCACCTTCAACCTTTCGGTTTATTATTCATTCTGAATAATAACCCTAAGTTTTTGGTCACGAACAATTTTTTACAACCCCCCCACCCTCAAAATTTGATACTTTACGTTTCAAGACATGGGGATTCCAAATTTGCAATGGCCGTCCCCCGTCCCCCGTCCGGGCCATTTTGTGCCTTTAACGTGGTCTAAAAAATCCGTTCTATCGCACGAAAATCCCATTTGGTAGTTCCATTGTATTCAGGTCATGTTTCGTATGGTTTACTAGTATTTTTCGATGCTGAATCGAATGGAATGGGACTCGGAGCAGTAATACTAGGTCAAGCTGCTCATGAGAATAATAAACCGTTGTGTAATAATTTGCAGGGTTTTTATACTTACTTCCTTCTAAACTATCAGCCCGATATATATCTCCGCAGAGTTAAAACGTTTTCTCCCAATTTTCCTATCCACCCCCACGGTGCACCCTCGACGTTTTATTTTATTTTTTTCCCCCATTCTTGTTCTCCATGTTAGCAGCGCGCGCACGGACTCGACCGGACGGTGGTACAGAATCCCGACAATGATCAACGCCTCGTCACCCAGGTACCCTTCCTTCATTAACTTCATTTTGTATGCCCGTTGGGTTGGTGGGATTGGGAGCTCGTCTGCTGTCTCAGGTTCGCTGGAACAAGGCCCTAGGCGGCAGTGGTCCTCCAGGGAAGAGAAATGCTCCATTAAGGACGACCCTGATGGAAAGGGGGGCAATATTAAATTTGCTTACCAATGAAACGGTTATTATTCAGAATGAATAATAAACCAAAATATCACAGAAGTGACTCACATATTACGACAACACGACATAAATGTTGTCATCCTCACAGAATCACACCTCACAAAACCCAAGATTCCAAACTACACACTTTACCGTAGCGACAAACCACACAGGAGGGTTCTCCTCGGTATTAAACAGACTCTTCAACACTCACAAATTGACAGACCAACATGCGACGTAATGGATATAGTTGGTATCCTAGTGACGTGCAAACATCACCACATTCATATTATACGCCCTCACAATTAACCCAGAAATAATTTGAGTCGAGAGCTCGTTCTCTCGGTCCTCAGTCCGTCCAATCCCACTGATCTTGCGGCTGATTGGAACGCTAGACACCCTGTGTGGGGTTGTCTGCGTAAAAATGACAATGGACAGGTCACGCAGGACCTTATAGGATTCTCTGACCCCCGCATCCCCTACCCTTTTCCCTGTAAGTGACCGACAAAATCCGAGCATGACCTCACCTCACATTCCCACCTAGTCAATACCATAACCACTCTGACACAAGGGCACAGTGACCACGTTCCTGTGTCTCTCAAGATCTCTTCTCCTCCGCTCCTCACACCTGTTCCAACCAAATTCAACTATAGTAGGGCAAATTGGAATCAGTTTAGAGACTTTTTAAATATTACCATCCCCTCTACTAATCCGGTACTAACCTCTCACAAACTCATAAAATAAAACGGATAAAAAATATATAACGATTGTCTATTTCCACTAAATTTGAGTTACAGTATTAGATCGATTTCGACGGTCAAGTCATCATCAGTAACAAAAAAGCAATTTGACTAGTTGCTTTTGGTTTATTATTCATTCTGAATAATAACCCTATGTTTTCGGTCACGAACATTTTTCTACAACCCCCCCTCAAAATTTGATACTTTACGTTTCAAGACATGGGGATTCCAAATCTGCAATGTCCGTCCGCCGTCCCCCGTCCGGGCCGTTTTGTGCCTTTACCATGGTCTAAAAAATTCGTTCTGTCGCACGAAAATCCCATTTGGTATCTAGTTGTGCCCGCCATCTCAGCAATCCAATCGGACGAAGCACATGGTTGTTATGGACAAAAAATGGTCAAAACAATTAACGAAACGCAGTATAATCGCAAATAAGCCGTGTTTCGTATCATTTTCAAGGTATTTTTACATCCTGGGTCGAATGGAATGAGTATCAGACGTGTACAACTGCGCATAGGGAAATTACAGTAATTGTTAGAGTCTAATTGAAAGAACTTGCGGGAACTACAGAGTGAGTCAACGTTTCGTCTTTAGTACCTCCCTCCTCCCATCTCATTTAAACCACCCGCTCGCTCGCCTCGCAATGCCGCCCGCTCGACTTGCAACGTCGTGTTCTCGTCACTTTTTTCCCGACGGGGCGGAGGAAGGTTAAGGCCACTTCCTCCCCACACCCGTGACATACTACAGACGTTTACGGGCGCCTGGCACCGGGGGAATATTTAATTTCCGTAGTCCCATTGTAGTCAGGTCATGTTTCATATGGTTTACTAGTATTTTTCGATGCTGGATCCAAAGGAATGGGTCTCAGAGCAGTAATACTAGGTCAAGCTGTTCATGAGAATAATAAACCATTGTGTAATAATTTGCAGGGTTTTTGTTACTGATGATGAGTTGACCGTCAAAATCGATCTAATACTGTAACTCAAATTTAGTGGAAATAGACAATCGTTATATATTTTTTATTCGTTTTATTTTATGAAATGTGTTTCCACAACTTCATCGCGAGTGATTTAGTTCGTCTCACGAGCTCATTGATGGTCAGGTGAAAAATCTCCTGATGCAAAATGGGCTCAACAACTCAGTTCCCAAAATGAAGCATCACCCCGCTTCAATGTTAATGGGCTGGCAAATCGAGATTGGCAGATTACGGATCAATGCACCTAAGTTACTGCATGTGTAAATCTAATAGTAGATGTTCCATTCTGAAGCTATTTGTTGTTCTGACTATACATTAATCTTTACCCTATTAAAATATTCCATCTGATTACCTCAAAAGCGAAAACGTGGTTATCATCAACAAGAACTTTTCCGTAAACGAAACTAGCTCCATTGTAGCCGCACTCCAAGAAAGAGACAACTGATCGTCCAATGCATTGTACAATGTTTCTTCCTGTTTCGAATTTGATCGTTATGGTGCCAATTATCAGGTGCAAACTAAGCCCGAATAATAGGCTGTCCCATCGAATCTTGTGAACAAAAAAAATTTTATCTTACATTTAATTTAGTCATTCATTTTTGCACGTAAACATAAATGTTGAAAATAAATGTTTGCGCATAAGTGGAGTAATTTCTACAAGAAAATTAAACCAATTACCTCTGGCAACCAAGGGGGAATTTAAAAATAAGAAAAAACATTTTGACTGTCTTTCGTACAAAAAACTTGATATTTACAAAAAAGAAGAATAAAAAAGAACAGAAGTAAAAATAAACGTGACTTATTTGGACCGCGGAAGGTCTTTGTGAGGCACTTGCGAAGACGATGAGTGTCTTCCGATGAGCAACGGCGATAGGCAGGAATTCTCCGATGACAGGAAGAATGAGTGCTTAAAATATCTGGTGCGTAGCAACACACGACTTTCCACCACCCCTTTAAGTTCGAACACCAGCTACATATGCGGGTGCTATATCTTCGTTCAACGCATTTTTACAGGAACATTTATGGAGAACAAAATGTAGGGACTAGTTAACTGAGAATACTCCGAAAGTTTGATCGAAATCGTTAGAGCCGTTTTTGAGAAAATTGGAATACCGATAAATTAATATTCGACAAATCTCCTTTTATGAGTTAACATGGCTTATATCTCCGTTCAACATATGTATACAGAAATAATTATACAGAACGAAATGTTGGTATGGGTGACTAAAAGACACTCCATTAAGATTTATCACATCTGGTGAAAAAGTTACCCTGGAATTTACGGAAATGTTAGAAAAAACGTTATTTTCGACACATTTTGATTTTTATCTCTGTTCAATGGACCGTCACAGGAACATTTATTGAGAAGAATATGTAGGTATCAACTATTTGAAAACATCCTGTGAGTTTGGTGGAAATCGCTGAAGCTGTTTTGCCAAAAAGCGTAAAAAACCTATTTTTGCTTCAGGGGCCCATATCTCCGTTCACCGTATTTTCATGGAGATACGTATAGAGAAGAAAAGTTAGGTATTGATTAGTAGAAGATAATTTGAAAGTTTAATCAAAATCGTTAGAGCCGTTTTCGAGAAAAATGCGAAAAACCCTAGTTTTTGGTACATTTTCGTCCCCCCCCCCTTCCCATCGGCCGAAATCGTCCATAACCTTATTTTGGTGTCTACAAAAAATAACGAACAAAACAAAAAAAGAACCAGCTCAATCGGATCAGCCGTTCTCCCGCAAATCGAACTACAGACACACACACATACAGATCTGTTTCTTTATTTCATGACTGTACCTAAACCCTCGACGAGGGTTATATCAGTCATAGAAGTTGCGGTTTCGCTAATATGCAAGAGGCCGGCCCCTGCAGCATCCACCGAACTCAGACCTGTGGAGGTACGGCAGGTATGTGGTCGTTAGCCAGTCTCACCGTAGAGAGCTGTTGCCCGTGTGTTACCGCGCGGAGGTGACCACCTGAGGAATCCCGTACCATCTGGGAGTAGTTCTTAATCTGGTTCCCTACCTGATCTTACTGTTTACTTGGGTGGCAAGTTTCAAAAGGACTGATCAACTATAACCACGTTTCTTAGCCATTACCTTCTTTGCGAACTTTGCAAAATGGTTATAGGCTTCCTTTGTAGCAGTCAAAGCTGCTAAGTTCGTTTGCCCTCTCAACAACCGTCGCTCACTGTTGTAGAAACTACAGTGGAGCAGCACATGGTTTCTTGTTTCCTCCGCACTGGAGGCACAAGACGTGCATAATGGAGAGTCTTTCAGAGAAAGAAGTGGAGCCGCGCATTGAAGTCACCATGTCCCGTGAGGAACTGGCTCGTCCAGTGGTCTGGCTCAACCCATTTTCTAGAAAGACGTTCACGGATGTTGGGGAAGAACTCATACGTATCACGTCCCTTTGACGAGGATTCCCATCTCGCTTGCCATTTCTCTAGAGCCCATTCATCGATGGCGGCAAGTTTCTGTTCTGTGGTGAGATCCGCACGGAGTTCAGCCCAAAGGGGGGAAGCTCCTGTTTCACTCTCCACTTGTCAATCATGCACTCAACAGCCAAATCAACTGGTAACTGACCAGTGATCACCTGGAGTGCTTCCGTTGATACAGTCTTGTAGGCCTTGGTGATCCACAGGAGCGCGGCTCTCTGGGATTGGGCCAATACTCTCTTTTGATTGACTGTTAGTTTGCTACCCCAGACAACAGGGCAGTAGCCAATCACACCTAAATAGATGGCCTTATACATGAGGATGGTGTCGTGGTAACACACACCCCAAGTGGCCTTAGTAATGGCACGCAGTGAGGCAAACCTTGCAATGGTAGTGCCTTTAAGGGACTGGAGGTGTTGGTTGAAACCCCACCTCTCACCTATATTCACTCCTAAATACTTGACGTGCTTTTCAAGAAGGAGCCTGTGGCCGCCAAAGCGTATTGTGGGTGGATTATTCACTTTCCCCTTCAAGAGGATTAGCTGGGTTTTCCTCAGCCACCTGCATCTTGACGTGCTCGCACCATTGGTTGACAGTGCGGAGCACGTGGTGGGTTTTTCTTCAATTTGGCGGACTGACTCTGCAAAGATCAGCACAGTCAAGTCATCCACATAGGCGTACGGCTCGCAGTCAGTCTCCATGAGTTTCCTGAGAAGACCTTCGAAGAAGGCATTCCAGAGTGCTGGTCCTAGGACCGAGCCCTGTGGGCACCCCTTCTCAATCTTTCTCCGGACGGAGACATGCCTACTTTCGATCGTAGCAGTTCTGTCTGTCAGGTAACTTCTGACGAGCGAGTACAGGTTGCGGGGATTCCCCTACCTTTGAGTTCATTAAGGAGCGCTGGCCACCAAAGGTTGTCAAACGCTCCTCTGATGTCAATCAGAACTGCTACGACGTACTTAGCCGGTGCCAGCAGGGAAACACGCCGAATCTCGACAATGACATCCTGCGTGGACCTTCCTTTGGTACACCCGTATTGCCTGCCTGTGAGGTTGCGGCCAAAGACTCCTTCGAGGGACTGCAACATCAAGATTTCTAGTGTTTTGCCTAATATGGAAAGAAGGCTGAGTGGTCTCCATGATCGCGGGTCCGACTGATTGCGGTCGCCTCCCTTTTGAAGAGTGACAACGCGCGCAGACTTCCACTGAGTGGGGAACTGTCCGACCTGCAGACAGTCATTAAATAAATTAAGGAGACCGCTGGAGATTGTCCGCTCAGCCTTCCTTAGCATATTGCTTTCTATTTTATCTGGCCCAGGAGATTTGTTGGGCTTTAAGGTCGCAAGAGCCCTGCCGAGGTCGCCTGTTGTCCACAATGGGATGTCGGGCTCGTTCGGAGGGTCCATGATCAGCTCCCTTGCTGCCCTCTGGGCTTCAGTGTCTCGAGCTAGTTGGTCATCTGGGAACGCCTTCTCAAGGAGGGTTTCCAGTGAACGTTCGATACTGCAGGCCCAGCCTGACTCATTTTGCATCGCAGCTAAGACCTGCTCTACATTTGCTTTTCCTATGGAGGACTTGTAGTGTCTGCCCCAGGGGTTCTCAGAGCTCTCCGCTTCCACAAAATTTCGCCAGCCTTGCCGTTTGGCTCGTTTGATGGCGCGGTGGAAGGCCTTCTTCTCTTGGATGAAGGCAGTTCGGAGTGTTGCTCTGGCATCAGGGTCACGAGTGTTTTGGTACATCCTTCTGGCTCTATTTGCACTTTGCTTGAGGGGATTAAGTTCCTCAGTCCACCATGGGACTTTGATCGCCCTGTGCTTCTGTTGGCCAAGTACAGAGAGCCCAGCAGAGTGCAGTGCTGTGGTAAATGTGTCCACTTTGCTGTCCACCTCTTCAGGTGTGGATGCTTGCACTATTAGGTCGGTGTCTGCGTGCACGCAGTTCACCTTCCAGTACCCTAAAGAATTGCGGCCAGTCAGCATTTTTGTGCGGAATCGCTTTTCACGCGTGTCTTTGCAGAGGATGTTATCATCCGTAATGGCAAAGTCAATAACCATGTGATCGCTCTGCGTTGCACCTGGTACGACTCGCCAACCCTTCAATTTGAGTAGCAGGGTGTGGGACACGGCTGTGACGTCTATACACGACCTTCCTCCCGGGCCATCATAGGTCGCCTCAGTCATGGGGTCGTTGGCAACAACCAAGTTGTACCTGGTGAGCAGCTCTATATACGCCTCGCCCGCCCCATCCAGGGTTGGGGATCCCCACAATGGTGATCTGGCGTTTGCATCAGCACAGCAATAGGCCTGCTAGAGCCCGCTCGAGTGGTTCAAGGCTGTTGGCAACTGGTGCGCCAAATTGCCTGTAAAATGATATTACAACCAGCTCAAAGCCACCGGCTCGGATGAGCACAGCGGCCAAGTGCTGGCTGTTCAGGTGAGTGAGTGCGAGCATGTCAATGGACGGGTCGATGCAGGCTACTGCTGCCTTGGCTCCGGTTCTTGCTCCAGCCACCACTCGTGCCTGCGATCCGAGACCAAGAGTTTTGGATCCTATGTACGGTTCCTGTATGGCGAGGACACTGCAGCGTTTCTTGAGTGCATTTTGCAGCAACTCAGCCATAACTGGGCAACTCTTATTTGTGTTGTGCTGAAGGATTCGAACTGTTTTTGACCTATTCATAATCCACTCGTGACTCCTGGAGGGCAATCGCTCGCTGACGAATGGTACAGCGTGCGTCTCGTGTAGAGTGTGCGACCTGTTGGATTTTGCGTTCGACGCAATTGGCACACTTGAGGGGAGCATCACGCTTGCATTCCTTACTCAGATGTGGCAAGGCGCACCAGGCGCACACAACAGGTCTTGTACAGGCCACTGCCAGGTGGCCATAGCGCTGGCATTTGTAGCACTGAGTGGGGGCTTGGTACTTTCGTATGGCGCACCGCTGCCAGGCTATTTGGAGGTGCCTTGCCCCCTCTAGTTTTTTGTACAGGCTGGGTGATACCTCAATCACCCAATCCTTCTGTCTGCCACGCTTTTTGGTGAAGAGAGGCCTGACATCCTGCGGCTGCAAGCCTAACGCAGGGTTGTGCTCAACAACTTGTCGGTCCGCACGTCGCACAGCAGCAGGCGTGGGAAACGACCCAGGGGGGCTGACGCTTGGAGCTTCAACTCCTTTTTTGTGGAAATGTGGCTCGTGAGCGCCTTGGCCATTTCTGGCGTTTCCGTCACAATGACGGCGCCACCTCCTACTGCGGTGCGGATGTCTAGCACTCGGACACTCAGAGCTTGGAGGTCCGTAGCAGGGACACCCCGCATAAGCGCTTCCATTGCGTCAGGGTTGGAGGGACCAGCCTCTCCTTCCTCACATGTCCGCCTAACCACTACCACGTTTTGTCGTGGGTTTTTAGGGGAGTTTGGCAAGCGGTGGAGGCTTTTTATTTTGGTTTTTATTTTTATTTTTGCCCTTGTTTTTGGGCGGAGGCATAGGCGGGCGCTGCCCTCGGCCTGCACTTCCTGCTTAGTTGGGGCCTGTTTCTGCTTCCCTCTGCGCTTCCTGGCCCTGGCAGGCTGCCATTCCGCCTCAGCTCCATGAGGGGAGGAAGGCGCAGTAGCGGCTACTGCCGCATATGAGGGGCCTGGGGTACTACCCTGGCTCGTTGTTGCTCCTCGAGTTTGGGGGGCTGGTGGCACTGGCTGCTGGGCAATTGCCCTACGCAGCTCTTCCCTCACGACAGCCGCCACAGTTTCCCGCAGGGGGGGAGTGGCAGGGGGCGATGTCGTTGGGGGGGCATTAGCTTTTATAGCCAGCTTCGAAATTTCGAAGAGTGGCTACGTCTCTGTCTACAGAGGGATTCCTTGATGTCTTCGACGGGTTCATTTCAAGACGAGGGCTTCCCGCTGAGATGTTCTCTGATGGTGGAACTACCTTTCGAGGCGCAGATAGGTATCTCCAGGAGATACATGAGTTTTTCCGCCAGAGAGAGACTCACTCCCGACTGGTAGACAACACTACTCACCTCAACTTAAAGTGGAATCTCAACCCTCCTTCATCACCACATTTCGGCGGAGGATGGGAGGTGGATATCCGGATGGTGAAGAATCTCCTTCTTAAGACCTTTGGCAACCATCATTTTGCCATATTGGAACTTACGTCGGCCTTTACGAAGATCCAGAGTATCCACAATTCCCGGCCGATTCAAGCCATATCCAACAGCCCCAACAACATAGAACCCACTAACCCCTGGACATTTCCTCATTGGCCAGCCCATCAACATGCTGCCTGAGCCTAACATTGGGGACATTCTGGTGGGGCACCTGACCCGCTGGCAGTTGATCTGAGAACGGGTACAGTCTTTTTGGCATCGGTGGTCTAAGGAATACCTTAACACCCTGAAACAGCATAACAAGTGGGACGTGAATGCTCCCAACCTGAAGACTGGTGACTTGGTGCTGCTGAGAGACGACCAGACGCCCCCGGCCTTGGGAAGGGCCCTGACACTGTTGTGCGAGTGGTAACGGTGAAGACGGCTACATGTCATTACAAGAGACCAACTGTGTAGATGGTGCCACTGACCTTGGAGGACCTACACGCCGAGCCAACTATCCAAGAGCCGCAAATGGGGGGAGTGTGTTCGAAATTTGTTTGAAATTTGCGGTTCGTGGAGTTTGTTGTTGTTTTTGTTTCTTTTACTGTTGACCGTAACTTTTATTTACCGTCTGCGGAATTCGCCCATTTTTCCGCGAATCTACGATGTTCGGGATCTCGACATCACGAGGCGACTCCAGCACTTATTAAGAACGCATTATTACCAATCACCCGCTGGCGCTGTGCGCGGCCATATTCCGTCTTTTTACTCACTACCATTTTCCGTTTTGTTGGAAACGTCTCAACCGTTTTAGTTCGTAACTAACCGTCGTGGTTTGAGTCATTCGCGTATCGGAGTTCGCGTTCGGTCGGCGGAATCCGCGACCGGTTCACGAAATTACGAACATTCGTGGTATCTGGAACTATATGTGCCGTGGACATCCCAGTACGTCAGTGCCACAACGTTAATCCCATTGTAAATAAATACAGTCCACTTTATATTCTCGAGTTCCGGAAGTTTCGTTTTATTTATTCCCCAAAATTAAACAACACTTAATGAAGAGGAGAAAGAGTCAAAGCTCCAAGTCTCCAACAATTTTTACTCAATTTAAATTTGAAGAAAGAGTGGAGGACGGTCGAGGTGATTTGGCTTATGGTACCATACACTCGAGATAAAAAGTTGTGCAAACGAAAGTCGACCATTTATTTAATAGTTTCGCCTATAGTTGTTTGTTGCGAGGGGTTCGGAAATGTTTGGAGGGCTGCTGACACAGGCAAAAATTACGGTGATCCCAAGCTCCGATCCATTGCCCGAATCCCCCCGGAATATGAATCCCCGTCTTCGACTGGGAATGGGAGTTCCACCAACACCTCTAGGCCCTTGAAGGCACCACCATTGCAAGGTATCCCTTACCGGGTGCTATTACTAAAGCCACTTGGGGTGTGTGTTACCATGACACTATCCCCGTGTATAAGGCCATCTATCTAGGTGTCTACTGCCCAATTGTCTGGGGGTTGCGAACTAACAGTCAATCTAAAGAGAGTATTGGCCCAATCCTAGAGAGCTGTGCTCCTGTGGATCACCAAGGCCTATAACTGTATCTACAGAAGCACTCCAGGTGATCACTGGTCAGTTACCAGTTGATTTGGCCGTTGAGTGCATGGTTGACTAGTGCAGAGTGAAACGGGAGCTTCCCCCGCTTTGGGCTGAACTCCAGTACCTCATCAGGTCTGCGTTCGGTGGATGCTGCACGGACCAGCCTCTTGCACATTAGCGAAACCGCAACTTCCATGACTGATATAACCCTCGTCGAGTGTTTAGGAAAATAGGGAAACAGACCTGGAGCAGAAAACTTTAATTAACGGACTTTTTGGAGAGTTGGAGCGAATCCCCAGAGAACCTGATCAAAGATTCGAAGAACACATAGCTTTTAGCCGAGTGAAAGAGGAGGCAACAAGGAAAGGGCGCCTACTTTTCTTTCACATTGCAGTAGGCGCGTCACTACTTCACTCTTCGCTGGAACTTCACCTTTCCCGCCTTCCCCAATTTTTCGAGAGAGTTAATTTTGACAACAGATGCGTATTGGAGGTGTTTTTAGCCAGGCCGTGAGTACCCTGTGGCATTTGCGAGCCAAACCTTAAATAAGGTAAAGAAAAATTACACCACTGCGGAGCTTGAACTGCTGGCAATTGTGTACACAGTGTTTTTGCGTTGGCGGGTAATTTTTCTTTTATATCAGAGGTGGGTGCGTTCCAGTACAAGCTTCCCAGAGTTCGTCCCGATAAAATTAAGTACACACAGTTTTGTTACTTTCATAAATACTTAGGGGGAGTGAAATTAACCCTGCAGTATCTCCACCAGACGAAGGACGCAAACTCAAAAGGCATGCGTTGGTCCTTTTTTTTTTTTTTCTTTGAAACGGTGGATGCAGGCAATACCCTCACTGCAGCCACAAACGGGCCTATTGTAAGGGCGTCCATGATACTCGGATCATGGCCCACCTGCACCACCCCCAGGCCCCACGGCACTGGTCTCACTTGGTGTGACGTCACCTATGCGCCCCCACCACCCCCGCACATAGCGGAGGATATCCGCAAGTTCTGCATTTGCCACCTCTTCGGGCTGAAGAAAGGGCCTCCCAAACACAGAACGGCGCGATGCCGCGAGTCCATCGCATACGCACAGCACGTGCTCTGCCGTCTCTAGCCCTATCTCGCAGAACCTGCATACCTGTACCTCGCACTTGCCAATATTTGCAAGGTGGTACCTCAGCGGACAGTGACCTGTGAACAGGCCACATATGATCCTCATATCCTTCCTCCCCAGAGCAAGCACCTCCTTGGACCTCTCTCTGGAGAGCCGGATAAAGAGTTTTGACGGTCTAAGGCCGGGCAGCCCCTGCCAATGAGCCCACACCTATCCTCCCATTTGCCAACCTCTCTACGTAGATGGCTCCTGGTAGTCCCAACAAAGGGCTCAGGGCCAATAGGGATCTGCTCTGATCCCTTCTTAGCCAACCTATCAGCCCGTTCGTTTCCCTCTATACCCTGATGCCCTGGCACCCAACACAGTGTTACACTGTTGTCCTCGGCCAGGGCCTTCAGTCCAGTCAGACACTCCCACACCTGCCGCGATGTAAGACAGTATGAGGCTAAGGCCTTGAGAGTGGCCTGACTGTCCACCATGATGTAGATTCTCTGCCGCTTCAGTCCCCTCTGCAGCAGCCGCTGCACACAGACTGTCACCGCAGCCACCTCTGCCTGGAACACCGTGGCCAGCGACCCCAATGGGACCGCTGCTCTGATCCTCGGCCCAAAGATGCCTGCCCCTGCAAGGCCACCCTGCACCGAGCCATCAGTGTAGTATACCAGGGCCCCAGCTTTGCTAGCGGGAGCTCCCCCTACCCACCTGGATCGCTCATGAATGAGTATCCGAAAGGGTACCACGAAGTTGAAGCTCGCGGGCATTGAGTCTACCACATGCAGTTCAGGCCCCCCCACCTTCACCTTGTCAAGGATCAAGTGGCAGGAACTCCTCCTCCCCCGCATGATCAGACCCAACTCCAACATACGCGCAGCCTGGAGGAACGCCATCCTTTTAACATATATGTGGAGTGGAGCTAAATCTAGCAAGACCTCCAGTGCAGCCGTAGGGCATGTTGTCATACAGCCTGTAATGGCTAGACACGCCCTACGCTGCAGTTTATTTAACTCCAACTGCACTGTTTTGTTTTCCACCCTAGTCCACCAGACCAGGGCTCCATAGGTGACTACAGGCCTAACAACCGCAGTGTACAACCACCGGATCATCCCAGGCCTCAGCCCCCATGTCTTCCCCACCATTCTTTGAGCTGCCCACATCACCACCGACGCCCGCTGTAAGGCTTTTTTCACGTGTGTGGCCCAAGAGAGCTTACCATCAAGAAAGACTCCCAAGTACTTGATCTCATGCTGGATCTTCACCACCTTGCCACCCAGCCTGAGTTCCCGCAGCGTAAGGCTGCGCCTTCTGGTGAATGGGATCAGGCTCGTTTTGTCTGGATTGACAAACAGTCCTTGCCCATTGCACCATGTCTGTAGGGTATTCAGTGCATGCTGCATGCATTCACTGATTACATTCGCGAATTTACCCCTGACTATAATTACCAGGTCATCCGCGTATCCTATTTACCTTGTAGCCCTCCTCCTCCAGCAGCTCGAGAAGGGTATCAGCTACCAGTAACCAGAGGAGAGGGGAGAGCACCCCTGCGGGCATCCCTGGTGGGCACCACAGAGAGTGTCTCCCCCCCTAACTCCGAGAAGACCACCCTGCTACTCAGCATCTCGTTGGTCCAAGAGATTAGGTAAGGATCTACACCCTTCCTACCAGCCGCAGCCGTGATTGAGGCATACGACGTATTGTCGAAAGCCCCCCCCAATATGCAGAAAGCAGCACAGCGCAATCTCTCCGGATCTCAGAGTATCCTCCAGCACTGTTGCCAGTTCCTTCAGAGCAGTCTCAGTGGATCTCCCCCTCTGATAGGCATGCTGGGAACTCTGAATGGGGTTCTGAGTTAGATAGTTCTCCTTTATTGATAGGCACACTATCTTCTCCATTGTTTTCAACACGAAGGACATGAGACTGATGGGGCGGTAGCCCTTAGCCAGGGCCGAGGAGCCACCCGGCTTTGGTATAAAGACCACCTTCACCTTCCTCCACATAGTGGGTATGTACCCAAGGACATAGCTCGCCCTGAAGAGCCTCACCAGTATCGGACCCAGAGCCTCCCTACCATGCTGCAACATGGCTGGGAAGATCCCATCCGCACCTGGCGCCTTGTAAGGTTTAAATGAACCAATAGCCCATTTAACCTTATTAAGTGTGAACATTTCTCTGGAGGCTGCAGCTAGCAGTGGGTTCCTTGATTGCCCATGACAGGCAGGCTTTGAGACCCTGGGAAGTGAGCTGTCAGTAGCTCCTCCAAGGTCTCCTTGCTGCCCCTTGTGAATGTTCCCCCTGCCTTTAGGAGAAAACCGATTTGCGGTCTCTCTTCTCTAGAGAGGATCTTTTGTACTTTGGACATGGTAGACAAGTCTTTCATGGCCCCACAGAAGTCTCTCCAGGATTTCCTTTTAGCCTGTCTAAGGGCTTTATTGTATGCTGTGAGGGAACCCCTATATGTGTCCCACTCACCCTTCTTTTTTGCTCTGTTAAAGAGCCTCCTCGTTTCTTTCCGAAGCCTTTCCAGTTCCTTGTTCCACCAAGGAACCTCCCTATTGGATCTTCGGGTTTTCAACTCGCAGCTTTCTTCATACGCCTCTACCATAGCTGCGCAGATCTCCCCTGTCGCCCTTTCTACACCTTCGACAGTTTGCATTTCACAGCTGTAGCTCTCCAAACTGGAGGCCAACACGCGGCTGTACAGAACCCAATCCGTGTTCTTGGGGTTCCGATATGTCTCCGTCACACTATTAGGGAACCGCAGCCTGAACCTCACCATCCGGTGGTCAGACATTGAAGTTTCCCCAGAGACATGCCAATCTGTTATTCTGCTGGCATAGAAGGTACTTGAGACCGTAATGTCCAGCACCTCCCTCCGCCTGCGTGTAACAAAAGTTGGCGTGCTCCCCCTATTAACCACCACCATTTCATTGCACAGTAAGTAGTCAAGAAGGGACTCACCTCTTTCATTTGTGTCTGTGCTGCCCCATGCCATGTTATGTGCATTGGCTTCGCACCCGACAATCAACTGAAGGTCTTCCCTTCTGCAGTAATGGATCAGCTGCTGCATAATCAGCGGGGGGACCTCAGCGTCATCGCCTGGGAAGTAGGCTGACGCCACCACTGTCCTCGCCCGGAGTCCATTACTGTCTTGAGCTTCCAGCATTACCGCCACCAAATCCCTGTGACAGAACTCGGGAATTTTTAGAATATGCAAGTTGTGTCTTACCAAAACAGCCGCCCTAGGACGACCTTCTGTGCCACAGTAGACCAACTTACCTGTACTAGCAGGTATCCCTTTTACGTCCCTGCTGTCTGCCCAAGGCTCCTGCAGTAGAGCCACATCACAGCTCCCCCAGACAAAGCTCCTGCACATCACTGCCGTAGCTGCTTTGGCCGTGTGCAGGTTGATCTGGAGGAAGCCCACATGCTGCGCAATCATCGTCGCCCACGCCGACCCCCAAACCCCCGTGGGACCTTACGTCCCTGCGGAGTGCTCGGAGGGCGAGCAGGCGCGACTTGCCTGCAGCCTCTCTGCAGTTTGGGCCGGAAGGACCTTGTCGTCCTTCCTGCCCTCCCTGCCAAATCTGGACCCGCCAGCCCCCCCACCACACCCGCAGCCACTGCCGAAGCCGTCACCACAGGAGGGGGAGGAGGGGCCACCAGGACCCCAGCACCGCTGTTTCCAGGAGCCGCCACCATTCATGCCGAGGCACCCAAGGTGGGGCCCCCAGCCAGGACCGCGCAGCGGGACCCTAGGTCACCGCTGCCTGCAGCCCCCCGGCCAGCAGCCCCACCCCCCGACACCCCCGCAGCGGCAGCGCTCCCTCTTCCCCTTCCACCATCTCCAGGGGCATCCAAGGAAGGGACACTCGAGGTAGGTACCTCTCCAGAGCCCTGCTTCCTCACTCTGATGCTGCCTTGCCTCAGCTTTATGGAGACTGCTGGCTCAGCCTCCAAAGCCTGGGCAGATTGCGCATCTATCAGCAGGCCCAGAAGCACCGCTGATTCCTTGTGGACCCGAGAGAGCACCGTCCAGAACCGTGTGCAGAGTCTCCTATTCTGCTTCGCCAGAAAGCCCAGGATCCTCTCATCCGGCTCATCCTCACACCCCGGCAGGTACGCCATGGCTCTTCGTGGTCTCGGAAGGTCCTTCCCCTCACAGACCTTCAGCCTGGCACCCTCCCAGGGCTGTGCGGTGGCAAAATGCTCTCTCAGCCATGCTGCCGTGCCCTCATCCTTACAGGTCACCGCGTACCACCCCCTTCTACACATGGTACCGGTGAACCCTGGCTCCGGCCCCTCATCTTCGTCGAGAGCAAACACAGCCTCCACCATGCTCCTCTCCACGGCCTCCATCTGCTCCGCTGTG
This sequence comes from Pachypeltis micranthus, assembly GCA_020466155.1. NCBI lineage: Eukaryota > Metazoa > Arthropoda > Insecta > Hemiptera > Miridae > Pachypeltis > Pachypeltis micranthus. The sequence continues at coordinate 1,580,828 of CM035772.1, read as the reverse complement.
AGGAGCTCCGCCGGGTAGTCGTCATGGAACACCCCCAGCTTCACCCCTGACACAGTTGAGCTATATGAGACTGGTGGTCGCCTGCTAGGACCGCCCTTAGGCACTCCCTGCCGCCCGGAGCCACCAGCCCCACCGAGCTGGGCTGCAGACGTGGAACCTACGTCCCCACGTTGCCCTTCACCACCTCTCACTCCCAAAGAGCGTCTCACCTTCTTTCTCTCCTCGGGAGTGTCTCCAGTGGAAGGCCGCTCTCTTTTTTGGCCACCTTCCACCTCTTTCGTCAGCCCTCCTCTCATCGCAAGAGCCCTGGCATCAGCCACGCTCTTACCCTCTGACAGGAGGGCTTTAAACCGGCGCCTCTGTGCGCCAGTAAACTTAACGTGGCGCCCTCGCTTGTGCCCAGAATGCGTGCCCGATGGCCCCGCATCCGACCCTTCGGTCAGCGGCTCCAAGCCTGTGTCCTGGTTCTCAGGAGCCCCGAGGACCCCCGCCTGGGAGGGCCCAGCACCAGCACCCCCTATTGGGAGGCGCCCGGCACCAGCCCCACACCGGCAGCTGGGACCCCAGAAGCCCCCGCCCGCAGAATGTGACCTTGCGTCTCCATCCGCTGCAGATGAACCTCCTTCTACAGCTGGGAGGTCACAGTACAAATCCATGACCTCCTCCTCCATCACTGAGGAGGGACTCAATAGCAGTCTCTCTTTCTCAGCTAGGGTAAGCTCCTGAATGTTCAAATTTATTTGATTTTCTTCATTCATGTTCCCACGAGTAGCTAGGGTAATACACAGTCGATCACGGCAGAGCCCCGCATGCCGTGACAAGGCTACTTACTGCAAGGAGGTCGCCTGGTATCCTTGAGGCTCCGTGTTTGACACAATGTCCCATGTGCCATCCACCCTTCGCCACGGGTCGCTTTACAGCTTGGGTTGGGGGCGCAAAAGAAAATAAAGAAAGGAAGAAAGAAAGAAAGAAAGAAAAGAAAAAAAAAAAGTTGATGCGGGGAGCACGAGCAGGCGCCACCACTCGCCCCCCTCACCACCTCTCAAGGAAAGCTATCCACCTCCCAGAACGGGGGGGGGGGGGACAACCCAACATTGCTCCAATCTGTCGGCCCCACTCCAAAGGATATGGGCACTAACAGGCTAGACCTCGTGAAGGTTTGGAGATGTTTTTAAGCCTGGCTATGCTAAGTGCCATCCCCAAAGGTCTGGCATAAGCCATCGAGAAAATTCGGTGGCTCGCAAAATACCGGCTTACTTCTAGCCCATGCGTTGGTCCTTGCTGCTCGAGGGTATGCTTGTACGCCAAAATATAAACCCAGGAAAATCAATACCAACGCTGATGGCTTATCCCATGCATTCACAATTGCGTTGACCGTTCACATGGATGAATTAAGAATAGAACTGGCTACTGACGAGTTTTGTGTTTAAGCAGCACAACAGCCTGGTTTTGTGTACACTAGTGAAAGGCTAATTGCTTTCACTGGAAAGGTGATTCCAAAATTTCGAAGACTCAGGATGCTTGAACTTTCCCCATCCTCATCTCAAGGTGGCCAGTGTGGGCAATACAAGACCCAGAGATGTTCGGAAGTACACCTTTACGATTTTAGACCAGTTCTCACGATTTGTGCAATTCTACCCAATGAAACCCCTAACGTCCGAGAAGTTGCCAAAAATCTTGTCCGTCATATTGCAAGGTCTGGATCCAGGAAGCTGATGTTGGTCAGATTAAGGAAAGAATTTCACATCAGGGCTTTCAGGTTGACAGTATCCGAACTTCTGCATACTACCCAGCTGAGTACTGAGTGCATACCACTCAAACTAATGGGGACTTGAAACTTGCAAAAGTATCACTGATGGTAAATTCCCACTGCAATGAGATCGAAGTTCCCACTGTTTACACAGTGTTTAGGAGGGATATGCCACTGCCAGCGCATAAACAATTCTCTCTCTCGCTTTGTTGAACCATTCACATTGCATCTTGAATCTAAGGTTGTGGAGGTTGACCTCCGGAGTGCAGCAGACGAGTTGCAAGCAACTAGCAAGCGAAAAATGTGAGAACGGTTTAACAAGAATAAACAGGACCCACACTATCATACTGGCGATTTGGTTTACCCTCACAGGAAGGAAAGACCAAGAAGGTCACCAAAAGGGCATTTGCTCTCTCTCTCTCTCTCTCTCTCTCTCTCTCTCATCTCTCTCTCTCTCTCTCTCTATATATATATATACCTATACATATACCTATCATGCAAACGGGAGGAACTTTATGAGGCTGTCAGCGCTGTCAATCGGGACCTGGAGAATCTTTCAGGGTGGTTCAGTGGACATGGCCTTGTGCTGAATCCGAACAAGTGTAGTGCCATGATTATGGGGCATGCCAGATTGCTTGGCAATTTCTCCCTCAGTGGAATCCCAAAATTGGCGGTTGAAAATGTACAGATTGCCTATGTAAAGCAAATGAAATGCCTAGGGATTATATTGAACAATGATCTGTCTTGGACTTCTCAAACTGATGCCACTGTGGGGAAGGTTCACTCATTGCTCTACGCTTTCAGGAACTTAGTTTTCTGTAAATCGGTAAGGCTTAGAACGACCTTGTTCAGGACATTGATCCTACCTTACTTCATGTATGGTGCTGCAGTCGCCTGCGATCTGGACTCTGTATGTCGGCTCAAAATGCAGAGAGCTTTAAATACCTGTATTAAGTACATTTTAAATCTTAAATACGACGACAGGGTGCACGACAAATATCGACATCTCCAAATCCTGAAAGTTGATGAGCTTATCCAGTACATGGTTCTAATCACGATGTTTAGAATAACCTCATCAAGAAGGCCCAGGTACCTCGCTGACAGATATCAGATGTTTTCCCAAATTCACACCCTTGAAACCCGGAATAAGGATATATGTTACCGGCTGCCGCCGTGCCGCACTACAGCCTATCGCCAGTCATTCCTTATGCAGAGCACTTCATATTACAACGGACTTTCACCTGACCTCAAGAAATTGACGAGTTATCCTGCTTTCAAGAAACATCTGAAGGAATACTTATTATCTTTTTATACTGAATGAAAAATGAAGGACGTAATTACCTATGTGGAATGCAGTAAAGAAGACATTTATTTATCTTTTCTTTTTTTTAAATTAGTAGTAGTAGTTTTTTTCTTAAACACAAAGCTGGAGAATTTTGTAACACAAAATTGATTGCCATGTAATGTCGCCTTGTGCCAATCTGTGCTCGTAACTTGTTGACTGAAAAGTTCTGGTTAGGTGGAAGAATGGCCATGTATGGCCAAACCTCGCCAGATTCAATAATAAAGACGTTATCAATCAATCAATCTCTCTCTCTCTCTCTCTCTCTCTCTCTCTCTGGTTGTAGGAGTTGTTTATCGCAAAAATCGGCAAAATTGACGAAGTTTTCAATGAAGTTGCCAAAACACTGACATCTCATAACCACGTCGTCGTTCTAGGCGATTTCAATACAGATTTGCTCTCCGACTCCGCCTACAGCCGCCAGTTTCGTGGAATTTTAAAAATACACTCGTTGGAACATCTTCCTCTCAGCGCAACCCATCACACGGCCAACTCCAGTACACTTCTTGACCTCATCATCGTAGATGATGTGAATATTGTCAATAATTTTTCACAGCTTCCAGCACCCGGTTTATCGCGACATGATATAATTTGTTGCTCTCTATGTTTAAAATCGAACAAGGCAGAACGCAAATACATTGAGATCAGGAACAGGCGTGATATTGATAGACAGGCCCTTCTAGACGATGCAAACTCAGTAGATTGGGTGGGAGTTCATAACGAGCCAAATTTGAATAATAAGGTCAGGCTGTTCAACGACATAATCCTCAAAATATATGATAAACACTGTCCATTGGTCCGCATCAAAACTAAACATCGGCCTGCCCCCTGGATCAGCTCTGAAATTCGTGAATTAATGGCGGAACGCGATAAAGAATATGCCAAATTTCGGAAAACTAAAGATCAGCAGGTGCATAGTATATATAAAAAAACTCCTAAAAAACCAAACAAATGCTCAGAAATGCCAAAATAAAATACTATCACGATCTTTTCAAAACAAACAAAGATTCCAAGGAGTTCTGGAAGATCGTGCGCAACATTGGTATCGGGGTGAAGGAGGTAGAGACTGAACTTCCTGTCTCGCCCGACGAACTGTGCCAGCATTTTTGTCGTTTCTCGAATAGACCAGCCTCTCTTGACATCATCAATCGGTACGACAACCAGAAGCCACAGCGCGAGCCACTCGTAATGCCTACCCTTTCGGAGGAAATCGTTAGAAAAACTCTCTTCAGCGTGAAATCAAAAGCAGTTGGTGCCGATGGGATCTCAGTTGAAGTCCTTCAGATACTTGCGGATGCAATCATCCCCACCCTCACACATATCTTTAATCAATCATTGCAGACTGGCGTATACCCGGACTTATGGAAAAAAACCATAATTAAACCCATTCCAAAGTCGAAATCTTTGAGCTCTGTAAACGATTTTCGTGCAATATCACTGCTTTGTGCGATGGGTAAAGTTCTCGACAAGCTGGTGTATCAGGAGCTGCAGGCATACGTAGATCGGCACAACATTCTAGATCCTTTCCAGTCAGCTTATAGGAATGGTTTCAGTACGGAGACGGCGCTCGTTGGAATGCTGGATAACATTAGATTGGCGATGGACTCGAAGAAACTGATTATTATGGTACTTGTAGATTTCTCAGCAGCGTTCGACCTTATCCGAAGAGATATACTTGTGTCTATACTGCGATCTGTCGGCGTGTCAGGCTCACTCTTGGTGTGGTTTGAATCGTATTTATCAGGAAGGCTTCTGGCAGTAAAAGGAAACAATGGCGAGTTGTCGAGATGGGGAGATCTTGATGTAGGATCACCCCAAGGGTCGGTGTTGTCCGCGCTATGCTTCATCCTCTACACTACATCTTTGTCTCTCGTATTTTCAGAAGGCACAAGGCACATGGCATACGCTGATGATCTTCAATTTTACAGGTCCTGTAACATCGGGAGCTTCGATGAGACGGTAGATATTTTGAGCTCCGAATTGTCAAGAGTAGCGATTTGGTGTGAAGAACACGGAATGGAAATCAACGTAGGGAAAACCAAAGCAATGCTTATGGGCTACCAAAAGCTGTTAAATAAAATAGATCAGACTGTAGCGAAATGCGTGTCTCTGGGTGGTACTCCCTTGGAATATGTCGAGAGTGCTAAAGTCCTGGGGATTACTATCCAGAGCACACTCTCATGGGATGCGCAGGTCACAGCAACGTGTAAACGTGCTTTTCAAGCAATTTACCAATTGCGTAGACTGGCCACCGACTTCCCAATCAATGTAAGGCTGCAACTTGTACAGAGCCTCGTTTTGCCATTTTTTGACTATGCTGCAGCGGCAACTTGTGACTTAAATGGTGCCCAAATGGACAAGCTGCAGAGGGCTGAAAATGCAGCACTCCGTTTTGCTCTAAGACTCCGCCTTGATGAGCATGTGACGCCCCATTACTCCAGGCTAGGTTGGTTGAAGATAAAAGAGAGAAAACGACTCCTGATGGCTACTCTGATCTTCAAAACTTTCAAGCACCACCGTCCATCTTACATCCTTCAAAATTTTAACTTCCTCGATTCCCGGAATACGCGTGGCAGAAATAAAGTTCTCCTTATCCCCTCACATCGCACGAATCTGTTCGGAAGAAGCTTCTCGACTCAAGCATCAAAATTGTACAATGAGAACCTCGGAATGTTTTACCTAAATTTGAAAGTTGATGTTTTCAAGAACAATTTAAAAAAAATATTATTGGAAAAGTACCAAATTTAGTATTAAGATGAGAAATTATTTTGTTTTGTAGTTATTAATTGAAGTACTCAAGAGGAAAAACTTGTACATTGTTTCAGGGTAGGTGGAAGAGACCCCCTGACCAGGGGACCACCCCAGGGACCCACCCTGACCTACCCTGATTGTAAAATAAAAACCTTCAATCAATCAATCTCTCTCTCTCTCTCTCTCTCTCTCTCTCTCTCTCTCTCTCTCTCTCTCTCTCTCTCTCTCTCTCTCTTCAATATTAATCTCCCCCGTACCAATTATATTGTGTATGGGGAAAATAACTTGTGTACCACTAAATTATCAACCTCAATTATCCATGCTAATCGTTTTTACTTTCTGCAACTCAAAGGGTCCGAACAACTTCATTTCGGCGTTCCAGCAATTTTCACCGATCTCACAGAATATTTTTAAATAGTTAATACCTGTATATTGTCCTAAATAACGTTTTTCTGGCATTCCATTGATCAGAGATAAAAATGAAAATGTGTCGAAAATAATGGTCTTTTGAGCACTTTTGGAATTTCCCAAGTAACTGTCACTAGATTTGATCAATCGTATGGACTGTCTTTCTCTAACCTATACCCCACACTTTCGAATTTGTCGAATATTAATTCATCTGCTTTCCAATTTTCTCAAAAACGATTTCAATCAAACTTATGGAGTACTCTCAACCAACTAATACCTACATTTTGTTCTCCTTGAATATTTCTGTAGAAATGCATTGAATGAAGATACAGCCCCTGTACATACTGCAGATCGTCGAATTCACGGGGGTAGCGGAAAATTGTATGTTGCTTCGCATCAGATATTTTTGTTCAGGAAGTCATGTGATGGGCTTATCGTCTCTGTCTATGTAATCTCCACAGTATGTCTCATGAAGTGATGTTCTTATTTATTTAGTGGCCGCCTCTGTCTTTTATTGGTGCAAACCAGTGTGTGGCAGAGGCTACCTATGATGGGCTGGCAGAAAGATCGTATATAGATCTCACAGCTGTGTCTCATACCCTACTGCTTAAGGTGATGATGGATTGGCAAGACGAATCAGGAGCAATGCAGAGTGATCACCTGGTTTTGACTTTTACATTGCAGACGAAAACAACTCTCACTGTAGAGGCAACCGTGGAAAACGACTCCGCAACTTAAATACTGAATGGACCCTGTATTGGCCGTTAAAGGCATTTGTTTACATTGAGCTCTGACTGACCTAGCTCAAGCGTGTTTCGCCTCGAGTTAACATCTCCCTCTCATTTTCAATCCTTTCTTCTCAATTCATTAGTTTCTTTTGTTTCTTTGGATTACCGTGGAAGAAAAGGTGAAATTATTTAAAAGCAGATGCTATTTTGTTCTTGGGAATTTCGGAACTATTTATGTTTGCTCTTCTAATTTGTTCCAAGCACGTGGCAGTACATCATCGCTTCACCTTCTTCCTGACCAGGGAAACTCTACGTCTGGAGCTGTATTGTGAGTATTCATCCTTTCCTACCCTACCCCCTCCGCACACTCGTTATGTTTCCTTATCAAAATGAGTTGATGAGGGTAGTGCCTTTAAAGGACTGGAGGTGTTGGCTGAAATGCCGCCTTTTACCTATATTGACGCTTAAGTACTTGACTTGCTTCTCAAGAAGGTGCCTACAGCCTTCAAAACGTATTGGTGTTTGGGTTTTCAATTTTAAGAAGCTGAGCTTAATGTACTTGAACCATTCTACTCAGAGCACTTGATGGGTTTTTGCCTCGATTTGGTTGGTTGATTGAGCATTTATTGGCACACTCCGGTCGCCCACTTAGGCTTATGGCTCGCAATCAGTTTCCACGAGGAGGCTTCTGAGAAGACCACCGAAGGTGGCGTTCCAAAGGGCTGTCCCAAGGACCGAGCGGCAAGGCGGCGCCGGCTAGAGACGTGGTCTCCTCCTCCTGTGGCAACCCTACCCAATCAGCCTTCCCTGCCCCCTCTCCCCTTAGAGACATCACACTCAACCTCGAGCTCACCCCTTGGTACTGGGATTTAGTCACGTGGCATGCCAGTCAGACCGGGGCAACTTATGAATGACCTTTGCCTTGCCGCAACCCCACGGGCAAACAATATGGGTGTAATAAAGAGAGTTCATGCAGTACCTCATTGTTGAAACCCACGCTGGAGGCTAAGATTGTCAAAGCAGTTTTCAGTGACATCAGAGAAGCGTTTAACAATGTTAGGGGAATTCCTCGTAATCTATACTCGGAACACACATGTTACCAGACAAGTAGAACTGCTACGATCGAATGAACACATGTCTCAGTCCCGAGAACGATAGAGGAGTGCTTATAGGCAGCCCCAGACGGAGGGGACGTGGGTGTGGAGATGCCGCGCCATTGGGCCTGCATCCCTCCGCACCTGCCACCTACACACGATCACCTCTTGAGTGAGTACGAGTATTTGCTCAGCCAGCTCCTCCCGGTGAAGCGAGAGGAGCAAGGCCTGAGTGGCCCGTGGGACTTTGCCATGCAGTCCTGTTTAATGTAGGGTAGGAGCACCGCAAGGTTGCCTGTAGGCAGTGAATAGCGTTCTCCGTGCTGTGCCCAGTGACGCCCCTAAACTGGTGCTCGTGGAGGGCTGGTTGGACAATGTCCCTGATGGCGGAGAGCATTAGCCTCTCCAACCATTTGCCATCAACAGGCAAGATTCTTATTGGGTGGGGTTACCCGTGTTTCAAGAAGAAGACAACCAAAGCCTTTTTGAGGGCGTGGGAGGAGTAAGCTGTGCTGTATGATGACCTGTTGCCTAGGGCTTTGTGAGGGGCCATAGCAAACAATGTCTCCCTCACGTCACAGTAGGGGGGGGGGGTCTGCACCCTTGATTGGGAGTCTCGCAGCTGCTCTGTCCCTCTGGTTGTCTTCCATGTCCCGAGAAGCATCGTCTGGAGGGAAGGCTGCAGCAAGCCAAGCCAGGTTGGTCTCTCGCATGGACACCGCTGGGGGAAAGCCGAAGGGAAGCACAATTGGCGGAAGCTTGACTTGAGGGTCCCTTGATTGAGCTTGTACGGGAGAACCCACAAGTCCTCCCTGAGCTCCTGAGTGGTGAAGTGTTGCCAGGAGGTCCACTTGGCCCTGCGTATGGTGCGTTGTAAGTTGCATCGGGCATCCCGGTATTGGGCCACGTGAGGCACAGGCCTGCACCTCCTGGTTCCACTAAGGAGCACAGTCCTGGAGTTGGGGACCACAGATAGAACCGCCAGTTGGGTGCACTGCCTAACCAGGGTGGACAGCATGTGGACGTCGCAATCTATTGATGCCTCGGTGCAAAGGGAAGCATTGAGGGGTGTCAGTGCCTTTGCCATGCCTTCCTCGATGAGGGCAGTGAACTCCTCCTAGTTAGGGGAGGTGATGTGCAGGCAGCATCCGGGCCATGCTTGAACACCCAGGTTAGGAGGGTGTGGTCTGCACTCTCCACATGCCGCTGCCGAATTGGCGGCGGGTAGAAGGGGGGATGTAAAGAATGATATGTAGACGTACGACGAGCCCTTGGACTCCGTGAATGTGGGTTCATGAGGATTGCCCATCTTGCCCATCGTGCAGGCCACATGTGCCAGGGCTGCCATCTGCACGTTTGCGCCCCAGAGAGCCCCAAAGGGGATGATACGCGTTCAAGTCCCCTGCAAACAGGATGGTGCAGGATGAAGGGTGGCCACCACCTTTAGAAAATGATCCAGCGTCGGCGAAGGATTATGATGAGGGAGGAGGGGGAAAGTGCGTAGAATGTCACTGCCCACTCGACGCACACCACCATGAGGTATGGGGAGTATATTGCTGGGAGGTGGAGGGAAGGGATGTCTCCGCACACTACATCAGCCGTGAGTTTCGTACATTGGGCCAGCATAGCTTGGTGGGGGGTATGAAGTAAGGGGCCAGGATGTGATATGGCCCGATGGCATTCTGAGGCGATAAATCGAAATCAAGTCGAAACACGTTTAGAGATAATGTGTGCGTCAATGACTATTATTAAATTCCCAGAATAGAATTCCTGGGGTTGTACAGTCACGTGAACGCCTAATGCTATTGCATTATATTTTGAAACCTCTCAGCTATTAAACAATTTCGAGAATACTACGCAGTGGCTTGGGGCAGCTGCTATTGTTTCATGCCTTGAACGATCACGTGAACACCTCACAGTTTGGGGTAGGGGAGTACTATAGTACATTTGCCAGGACGCTTGTGTGCGTAGGCAGGAAGGAGGGGGGTGGATGACGTACAATGAAGGGGTGGTGGGTGGGAACGATGGAAGGAGAGGGTTGACTTCTGGAACACGGAGGGTCGGGGTAAAATAGGCCGTACTACAGTACGATTGGTTAATAATTGTAATGGTGATTGAAAAAGGAAAGGTGGAGGACATAAAAAAAGGCCGTACTACAACGTGATTGGTGGCGAGGAGGGTTGTAGCTAAAAACCTCGTACTACAGTAGGAGCCGTGGTTTTCTTCCCCTACTCCAGATTGAACCAGAACCGGCTTTTCCGGTTTCGCTCACCCATTTATCCACTACTGGTTGCGTATCGATCTGAAACATAAGCGCTTAATTGATTCCAGTACCAGCTTATGGCAACTGGCGTCTGAGAAAAAGTGAACACTATTTAGTGCATATGCGACCCCCGTCATGAATATGCCTCTATGCTCCAGAAATTTCCTCATCTCTTATGCGCTCACTTATTGTGATCCTTGCTGTGATCACGCCCATGTTACAAAAACCAAAGGCCCTCCTGTTTCCACAAACCACAGTTCCTGATGGGTACCCTATTCCCCACCTACAAGACTTCAATTCTCAACTCGCAGGAAAAACGACATTTTCTAAGTTGACCTCGTTCGAGCCTACCACAATGTGAGAGTTGTCGAAGAAGACATACCCAAAACTGCCGTTGTCACCACTTTTGGACTCTCTACTACCACTGAGTTGCTCAAATTCCTGAACATGACTCTCGAAAACAATGTTGTTCCAACAGCAACAATTCCACGTCGTATTACCACGTGATTCGAGGCAAAAAATTTGACTGCAAACTTTTCAGTAGTCCCTCTACCTTGCTTGGGGCTGATTGTATTCGCACTACATCCTACCACCTAGCCTCTAATGTGTGCGATTCAACGATTGCATCGTAACTTGAAGTGCGCGTTGGAAGCTAAACTGACGGAAGATTGGGTCCTAGCTTTACCAACAATTCTCCTGGGGTTAAGCTCATATTTTATTCCAAAACGTGATGAAACACCGGCAGAAATTATATATGGAGGGCCCATTCACTTTACGCCATAGTTCAACTGTGATGAGATGTATCTCCTCAGAAGCACCTGTAAATAGTCTTATCGACGTTAATCTCTTCATTCCTTTCGACAGGAGGCTTCTGAAAGACAGACGCCCGTCCATCATGATGGAGATGGAGGAAGAAAAGGAAGGTGACCGATGTCCAGGTTGACGCTGTGTGCCCCCCCCCCCCTTCACCGAAAACCACGCGAGTACCAGGGACTGTGATTCTGGGTATTTCGTTCACCTGCTAAGTATGTTTAGTAGTAAAATATTTAAAGAACTATCGCAAAATTAGATGCAATTTGAATACGATGAAAAAATGCCACAAGTTAACGTAGAATCTAGAGTGTACCTCGCTTTCAGCAACAGCAGATGTTCATTATTTAAAATTTTGGAACTCAATATTAAATAACTTACGAAATCAGGATGTTTCGAAAATATCGCTCCAATGAGGATGAATGAAGCAATCCCCAAAAGCGATCGCTGCCTTTCTCCTTGTCCCCAGGAGTCGTAAAGTATGATGGTAATGTATGCAGCTAAGAACGCACCAGCGGCGGATATTCTGATATACCTGCAAAAATTAATTCACACGTTTTTCTCCGACTATTTGTTTGGTGCAACGCTTATAGAATGTAGGAATACCAACTGTACGATAAAACAGTATATCTCCTAGAGCTACTTTGTTAATAAATATGAAGGCCGGGGGGGGGGTATCATCAATCACAAGTGTGGTTTCGTGATGATGATTCCAGGGAGATGATCTCCTACCTCAAGTAACACAGAGCGACCACGCAAATCTAAAAACTTCCGGTTAAAACCATCCAATACTAAAACGCTAAGAGGGGCTTGTTTCGTTTTCAGATTGTTGCTGGCGAAATTGCTACGAAATTGACTGGTAGGAGTTTGAGTCATTTTCATAATTGCATCACTTGGTATATGCAGTGATATGCTTAGTAGCAATTTTGCGAGCCTTTTCTGAGTTCATATTCATTATCATAGTCGCGTAAGTATTATTTCTCATTCAGAACCGATGAGTCTGAAAGTATGTTGTCCTAAGTCTGTAATGGAAAAGAGAAAACAGCAGATCTGTGGCGACAGTTACTTCACAAATTACGTAGCTTCACTTTTATAAATTCAACTGTTTTGTTACCGGTTACATCAGTTGTTTGTAAAAATTAGAACTTCCGTAGCCTCGCCAGCCAGTTAGTCAGTTAAAGTAGTAGAAAGTTCTCGCAAATTAAAGTAATTTCAGACAATTAAACGGTTATGACGCTCGCTTTGGTTCTCACAGTGCATCGCCACGGATCAAGGAAAACAATTCGTCCTTTCCACGATTCCACTCAACGGCGTAGAAAAACGAGTGAGCCTGAACCGCGTTAAGCCAGCCAGCCCGCAGTCAGCAATGACGTAGCGTTTGTTTGTCTCCCGGACCGCTGGATGGTCTCCGCGGGGGGCTGATGTGGCGTCAGTTACTTCACAAATCACATAAAGTAATTTCGGACAATTAAAAACGTTCGTTCCGACGCTTTTTATTTCTATTGATTGACCATTTTTCATCCTTAGATACGTTAGGTGTTACCTAGCTTTATATTGTTGGAAAGTAAGGCTACCAAACCGAGAGCTGAACTTTTTAATATGACAACCAGTAATCTATTAGAGAACCTATTTACACATTAGGGGAAAACTACACTGTGCTTAATACCGAAAATACCGTAGCACTGAAGTCTACTGTGGAGGCTCCACAACAATATTATGGCAGACAGCAAGGATTCTGCGCACATCTTGCAATCATAGCGTGTTACAATGTTATCCTTTCAATGCCAGTGAGGTTCCGGTTATTGTTTCAATTGCATATATATCGTAAGCTTAAACGTGCAGTAGATGCCGAGGAATAAATATCAAGTGTGGTACACAAGATTGTATAAGGGTTCCTAGGATTTACTTCCTTCAATGTGCCTGTAGATCTGGTGATTGAATAAAAGCAGTTAAGAAGGAAGAGGTGAGCCAAAATACTGAGTTTGAGAGAAGTTGAGGGAGAGGAAGGAGGAAGCAAGCGAAAGTAACTCTATCCTCTAGTTGTTGAACTACTTTCAAATTGAGGTTAACATAATATTGTTAGATTGCACTACAAAGAAGTTGGTCCGAAAGGGGTTATATTTAACAACAAACTTGAAGCAAATCAAAGCAAGTCAGAATTACGAATGGGAATTTTGTTGTCGAGGGAAACATTTCTTGTTGCTATCTACCACCTTTGTTACTACTACTTTGTCACTTCTCCCCCTTCCTTCCACAGAAGGGAGTTAACCGGTCAATGTGAACCACTTGACATTACAGGCTGACTTCTTGCCCCAACGCTGTTGGATACGAATTACGACGTCATTAAGCTTTTTTAATACTTCGTAAGGCCCTTCCCAAGGGCACATCAGCTTCGGGTTGCGGCCAAACGTCGTGGGTTGTGAAGCCAAACTAAGTCTCCCACGTTATAAGTGTTACCCCGGGAACTTCGGTCGTATCTCCTCTTCATATCATCAGCCCTTAGCTGCAGTGATTCACGGGCTTGAGTATGGGCTTCAACGATCCTGCGGCGAAGGGTAGCAGCGTACTCTTGAATCTCCCTTCCTTCTGGTGGCCTCCCGAAAAGTAGCTCTAAAGGTAATGTAAGCTCTCGGCCAAACATGAGGTAAGCTGGAGAATACCCTGTTGTTGCATGCTTAGAAGCTCGATAGGCTAATAATGCGACTAGCAGTTGTTGATTCCAATCTTTTTGGTGGTCAGATATCATTTTAGCAAGCCATTCGTAAAGTGTCCGATGCATCCGCTCAACCTGACCAACGCTTTGAGGCCACAAAGGTGTTGTCTTAGCCTGATGTATTCCAAGTTGTTTCAATACTTCCTTTATTAACTCTGATTGGAAGTTTCGACCTTGGTCAGAGTGCAGCTCTCTTGGGATACTATATCGGGAAATCACATGATGCAGTAAGGCGTGAGCCACTGTTTCAGCTTTCTGATTTGGGATTTGTATAGCTTCTGGCCACTTTGTCAAATAATCGACGACAGTGAGGATGTAGCGGTTGCCGTCGTCAGTCACAGGTAGAGGACCTACTACATCAATTCCAACTCTCTGAAAAGGACTTCCAGAGTTGTATTGACGCATTGGTGCACACCCTCGTTGTCCTCCACCTTGACGCTTCCCACACAACTTCTACACCATTCTTTGACGTCGCGGTGTAGGCCTACCCAATAGGCAGATCGTCGCAGTTGTGCCACCATTCGTCGGTCTCCAATGTGTGCAGGGCCATGTGCATGATGCCCTAATGTATTCCTTATGCTTCTTAGGGCAATGAACTGGCCTCGAATCAGATGACCATTCGAGCTTTCCCATTTTGGTACAAGACCCCTTCTACTACTCGTAATGAGTCAAACATGGCCCAAAGAGCCTTGATTTCAGTGTCCTTACCTGCTACTTGTTCCCAGTCAGGTCGTTTGCCTTCACGCACCCAAACCATTATAAGAGACAGTTGAGGGTCTGCTTGCTGTTCAGCCTGAATATCTTCAATGGTGTTGTGGCCTTCATAACTCAATAGAACTGCAAAACTGCTAAGGGATCACTTTGAATCGAAGTTTTGGGAAGTCTCATTATTGATTTTTCCATCTCTTGCGCTTCCCATCTATCACAGTATAAACATCCAGCATCAGCACAGGGTCGTATTGAGAGAGTGTCTGCATTTCCCTGTTGCAAACCTGGTCGGTATTGGATTTCAAGATTGTAAGGGCTCAAACGGTCAATCCAACGAGCCATCTGACCATCTTGATTCTTGAACCGAAGCATCCATGTGAGGGAGGCATCATCAGTACTCACTATTAAAGGAACCATTTCTAAGCCGTATGAGTCGAAGAATTTTAAGGCTTCGACGACAGCTAGTAGCTCTTTTCGAGTAACGCAGTAGTTGCGTTGTGCTCGAGAGAGGCATTTGCTGAAGTAAGCGATAGCTACTTCCTTTCCACCTTGCTCCTGTGAAAAAACTGCTCCAATGGAGACATCACTGGCATCTGTGTCAAGTATGAAAGACTTGCTTGATTGGACGTGACCCAGTATAGGGGCATTCAGCAGACATTCCTTGAGTCTGTCAAAGGCGACTTGACAAGCTGGCGTCCACTCCAACCTGGGAAGATTTTCTGCTCGGTAAAGCGGCTTCATTATTTCAGCCAAGTGGGGAACAAACTGCCGGTAGTAAGAACACAGCCCTACAAAAGACCGAAGTTCAGTGGTCGTCTTAGGGACTGGCCAGTTCACAATTGTGTCCACCTTCTTTGGGTCTGTCCTTATTCCTTCAGGGGTTACCAGATGCCCAAGATAGGTCACTGTTTCCCGGAACAATTCACACTTTTTAGAGTTCAGTTTGACTTTGGCTTCCCGCAATTTTTGAAAAACAGCTTTTATAAACTTCAATTGGTCTTCGAAGGTTGTGGTGTTGATCGATACGTCGTCGAGATAAACTTGTACAACATTCTGTGCAATAACGTCGTGTAACAGCTGTCACATCACTCGCTGGAAAGTTGCTGGAGCATTGGTGAGCCCAAACGGCATCACTGTAAATTCCCACAAACCGTTCCGTGTACAAAATGCCGATATTTCTTGAGCTTCTTTGGCCAGAGGAATCTGCCAGTATCCTGCTTGAAGATCTAGCGTGCTGAACCAACGACTTCCTTCTAATGTGTGTAGGTGTCTCATATGTGGTAACGGGTGTGCGTCCTTGATTGGCAGAAACGCCAATCTCCGGTTTTCTCTGAAATTAAAACCACTGGACTCGCCCATGGATTCCTTGACTCCCTTATCACCCCTTGCTTCCTCATTTGTGTCCGCTGCAACAACTTGCGAAACTTGTCAAGCTGAATAGCGTTCACCCTTTCAGTAGATTTTTCAATCAAGGACACATGTTCAGGAGAGGATCAGTAAGATCTAGGTTTGCTTGATCACAATAGAAGGTGCTATCAGCCTCCCTCAAAAGTAGCTTTTTCCCATTCATATCCAACGTTTTAGACCCCACGTCTATCACACAGCGTTTCTTCTATAAAAAAACGCCATACCGACGATACATTCACCTTCAATTGGAGCCACTACGGCGTCCACCATTATGGGTAGAACTCCATTTCCAATGCACAGTGTCGCCAGTAGCTGTGCAGAGTAGTGCTTTTGGGTCTACTTTCCTGATTTTTAGACCAGAGCGAGCAATAAGCTGTGGGCTTACAAACGTGTCTGACGCTCCTGTGTCGATGATGCAAATACAAGGAAAAGAATCTAAGCGGCCTTCAATCGTAACAGCTGCACCACCTCCAATGCGGTACAACACTACACCATTTGACATGGGGCTATGCATCGACTTCAACCTTGCCCCCATCAGTTAGGCCGATTCCCGTTTCCCGCACTTTTCTGAAGTGTAGGGGACACTGTTTCTCAGCTTGAAGGTGTTGTCCTTTCCTCCAAGTGGGACAGTCTTCCAAAACGTGCCCTGATTGATCGCAACGCCAACAAACTACTTTTTGTGTTCCTTGTTGATTAATTGCATTGCTCGTAATTGAACTTGGGAGTGAAAATTAGACATCAGGGTTTTAACTGCCTCTAAACGTAAGGCTACGGTCAGAGCTTCTTGCATCGATCTAGGCCAAGCTGTGAACATTTTTTCCTTGAACCCGAGATCTCGAAGACCATGAATGAAACGGAAAGTAAGGAGCTCTTCTACAGCCTTCTCTCTTGACATTCTTGGCCACGATTTGCTTCTTAACTCCTTCATTTCTCGATGGTATCCACTTACACTCTCTGTGTCACGTTGTATGCGGTTGTGAAGCAAGGCCATGTGCAGTTCCGTGTGGTTTTTGGTACCATAGCGAGCATCCAAAGCGGCTACTAGGTTGGGGTAGGTGATAGGCGAAGTCACTTCTTTCAAGGTTGTGAGTGCAGGCCACAATTACTGCACGTTTGTGTGTTATGGAGGGGGTGGGGGGGATGCCGTCGTTCTGTAACATTAGACCACCTGCTTAATTTATTTTCACACGCTTACAGAACTTGCAAATTTGAAACATTACCTCACCCATCCTATTCGAGATACTGTAACATTCATGGTGCTCCCCGCCATAGCAATTACGTGGGGTTGGATTAGGTTGTAGTAAGCCACCAACCAAATTATCAATCCAAATAGCAGAAACGCTCTACCATAGCCGTAACACCAATCGAGAGGCTTACCTGTAACATCAATTTATTAGCAATAAATCGATGACTTGGTCCCGAATCTTTATACTACTGTACTTTACCTCTGTCAATGTAAGTTTTCACGACAAAGCCCAAGTATATGAAAAAAATAGCTGCTCCTAAAAGTGACAGTGCAATTTTAAACGGCTTTTGTAATCGTTTTATGTTGTTCCGAAGACTCGACCAAACCCATGTTATCATTTTGCCAACTGGACCTCCACACTGAAAGTATGATGAAATGATTGAACACCATTTATAGATTTCAACTGACTTTTCATGTGATGCTTTCGAATTTGTTTACATTTGTTGAAGTTGTTACAATCGAGTAAAAAACGTATAATGCGGTTTGAAAACAAGCTTACTGTCGGTCGTGTTGATTTGAAGTGGCCTGGAAAAGGGCCGACGAAGTTTCGCAAGCTCCCAGTTGTCCGGCTCCTTTTTGAACCCCATGCCACCGCCTCTTGCCCAATCAAAGGCTCTCCCCGCAGGCGCTAACTGTAAAGGCCCCCACTGGGCAACCTACAGGGACTGCCCAAAAGCCCCAGAGAAGCCCTCTCAAAAAAGGAGGGAAGTCTTTGTACTTCCCCAGCCAGCTACTGCCCAGCCCCTCCGACCAGTCCCAAGGCCAGCTCCACTGGTCACCCCTGCCCTCTCATACGCTGGGGTTGCTGCAAGCAACTCCCCTCCAACCCCTGGTTCCAACAACAACCACTGGATCTCTGCTCCAGCCCCGACAAGCTCTACCAGTATTTCAATCAAGACTGTCGCAGCCACCCCATCAATTATCCCCACCGAGGACTGGGACTGTGCCTTGCGTGACAAAGCAACCTCGCAGGCCATCCTCCTTCTCCAGAGCCTGTTCACCACCAACGCCTAATGCAACAACCGTTCTCAACTGGAACGCCAATGGCATTTTGGCCAGACACCAAAACAAAGTCCCTGAAATCAAAGACCTCTTACAGGAGCTATCAGTGGATGTGGCATGCATCACTGAAACCCACACATGGCCAAACTGACAAGCTCTTCATCCCGAACTTCTCAGTATACAGAAGTGACTGCCCAGGGTCCCAAACTGGAGGAAGAGTAGCCATACTAGTCCGCAACTCTCTCAGACATCAAGCCTTCAGCACCTCCACACTATCTATCCAGGCCTGCGGTATCGTAGTCCAGCTAAACACCAGTTCCTGTTACTCCCTGCCCAACACCAACAACTTGGACGAAATTGTCCCCCTGCTCAACTCACCCCATCCAACTGTCCTTGATGGTGACTTCAATGCCAAGCACCAGTCCTGGGGGTGCTGAACCAAGAACAGGAAAGGATCCTCCCTGCCGCCTGCTGCGTCGACACAACTTCTCGGTAGACACCCCAGCAGAACACACCTTCCACTCAGCCGATCCTCAGACATCCTCGACTTTTTCATCTCAAAGAACATCACGCTCCTAGACCCTACCTGCCCTCAACTCTGACCACTACCCTGTGATTCTGGAGATCCTCGGCCTACCTGACACTACCCCTATCACTCACTACAGAATCGACTTGCTCTCCCCCAGTTTCCACTTTGAGAACTCCACTCTTAAATGTTGCTCCCCCTGGTAGAGAGGAGACATCGACTCTGCCACGTCCGACCTTACTCTGGACATCCAAGACAAAGTACAGCTTGCCAAAATCTCCTCCCCATCTGCCCAATCCCGTCAGCCTCTCCCGCCGGACATCAGAGCTCTGTTCTGGAGGAAGAACTGCTTGCGCAGGCTGTCCCAGCAAACCCGACTCCCATCCCTATGACCAAGGCTCAATGGCCTCAAGCCGGAGCTCAACGCTGACCTCCACGCCACGTGAGACGCCAGCTTCGAAAAGTACATAGCCGATGCCGAACTCAACCCTGAACGCTGTTGGAAAATTGTCAAATCCCTATGGAACAGACAGCCACACTCGCCACCTCTCATCCACAAGACACCTCACACTCTGCTGAGATCGACAAGGCAAACATCTTCGCCAAATGCCTCCTGGAACAGTGCTACCCCTTCCCTTCCTGCGAAGACCACACCACTTTCCACGCTGAGGTCAGCCATCTAGTACACAACTTCTCACAAGGACACCCTGCCGCCTTCAGACCAACCTCCCCGAAGGAAATCAGTGAAACCATCAACAACAACAAAGCCCCGGGCAGCAATGGCATCTCAAATGAAGTCCTTAAGACGCTCCACAGCATCCACACAGTAGCCCTCGCCTCCAATACTTCCCTGCAGCATGGAAAGAGGCCCATCTGCATCCCTCTCAACAAGGCTACTAGCTTCAGGCCCATCAGCCTCCTCTGCACCCTGAGCAAGATCACTGAGGCCATCATTCTGACCGGTCTCCATGGAGTTCACCTCCACCAACAAGTTCCTCCCCGACTTCTAACACGGCTTTTGAAACCGTCACGGAACCTGCCACCAGCTTTTCAGGGTGACTGAATACAAGCTGAGAACCGGAACAAGCGCTGACACACGTCCATGCTTCTTCTGGACACCCGTCAAACCTTCGATAGGGTCTGGCACGATTGCCTCATATACAAGCTCATCTTGCTTCGCTGCCCTCCCTTCCTCATTGGCTTGATTTGCTGCTTCGTCGCCGAAAGAACCTTCAGGGTGAGAGTTGGCAAAACTCTATCCACCCCACCCACCACATCACAGCTGGCGTACCCCATGGCTCAAAACTCTTCCCTGCCCTCTTCAACATTTTCTGCCACGACTTACCCATCCATGTGCTATCTCCTCCACTGTCACCAGACTTCGCGGCGAGGCGCCTTTTGTATGAGAAGGGGGGCCTGCCGCCACACTTATATTAATTAAGGTTGCTTTAATTGTCCCTCTAAAAAAGTTCCCATTTCTCATAATATGATCCTCTTGCTACTGCCAAACTTGCTGGGTTCAAGTGTTGCTCCAAACATTTTTAGCAAGACTGGGCATTGAACCCAACACTTCTAGCTTTGCAGTTTACGTCGAATACTCTGCCAGTGAGGACAAAATTAGAATCCTACATACTGAATCTCAGGTCACGAAGTAGGTCAGTGTGTCTGGCCAATGTCTAATTAATTGTTTATGATACATTTCATTGAAAAGCCAATGATTCTTGTTGTTTTTAAGTGGATACGAAAAATCCCTGTCCTCAGGCTTGTACCTTTTTCGTACATACCGATTAGATGAGTAAATGAGTTTTTCTATTCAACTGGAGAATATTTTGTGTTGATTTGTCAACTAGCATGTAATATTCTGAGTTTTAACGCATTAAATCATGCCATCTAAGTTATTGAACATGATGTCGATCTGTGAAATATGGTGAACCCACACAGCATGTAACTTGTACAAGGTTACAAAAAGCCAACGTGAGCTATATGATGAAACGCCTTCATAACGGTATTGCAATGAACCACCACAGTTACGGAATTTTATATCGAAATCTGTTAGTTTGTAGCTCTTGGTGATCTTGGTTTCAAACCTCGCCATTTTATTTTAGATGTATAGCAGTTTTCATACGAAAATCCCCAACAAAGTTCACTCTTTACTGAACCGTCAAATAAGTAATTTGGAAAAATACAATGCTACCTAAGGTTGACAGATAAAAATCGTTTTTCGTTCTCGTAATGACTCAGTAGATAAACTCAGTATAGGGAATATCATCTAGAAGAAATGAGTTGTTGTAAGAGCGAGCCTTGTTGTTTTCTCTCGAGTTTGATCGAATTGTGCAAAAGAAAAGAAAATTTGAAGTAAATTGCGGTAAAATCATTAGCATATTTCGACTAAGATGCTGATAATGTGGTACGAAGGGGGCTTCTTACCGGCTCCAAATATTCGTGAGGTAGTGGTTGCAAGATTTGTTCTGTTGACGAAGCAGCACTGGCTGCTACTTCACAAGAGGGCAAGTGATCCATTTAGAAGCTTGGAAACCCTGAAACTGAGGAGAAAATGTGATTTCCACTAAATATTCATGGTTTTTGAGTGATGGGACAAAAACTACAATTAGAAACGCGAGACGAATTCACATTACTAGAGCTAACACAAACAGTAAACTAGCATTTATTAGACCCAGTAACAACCTCTCATTTCATCCCAAGATTGAATAGTACAATGCCACCCTACTCAGATTGGAATTTCAGGTTTCACGAAAATATCTGTCACTTTTTCTGGTTCGAAATAGAACTATCATTGATGCTGCACGATTTTCATTTAAAATGATCTCGTTTTTGGTTGGTATTCACCAGCAAAAAGAATATATACAAAGGAAAGATTTAAAGAAAAATACCATACAAGTAGAATAACATTTGAACAGAAGATCCAGCATCACCCATATTTCTAGGAGTTTGCTTGTTGTTTCTGACTGGTGTGGGAAGCAATATTTGACTTATCACTACCCTACAGCACCTTAGTAATATTTTGTTTTGATTAACTTTTCTTATTTTCATTCATCTTATCAATTTTGCAGTGGTTGGCAATTCTTTAGGATGAGCGCTGTACCATCTTCATGTGTACCTGTTTCATTACCTTTGTTCCTTGTTTGTATCAACAGACAATAAATATTACTTACATATAACATAGATAAAAGACCAAAACATTTTGCCGAACAGAACAAATGAACTGTGTTCACTGATGATAATTAATATCACCCCAGTGTGAACAACATATGACCTGTCAAATACCTACAGTAAGTGAGTAGTAAATTCCTCGTTTTCTGTCTAAGCCGTACATATACCAGACACGTGCATGAGAGTCACATATTTCTGCAAGCCTTTCAATCTCACGACCGAAATTTTATATTCTTCACAGGGCTTGCATTGGTTTTTTTCCAGTTTCTTAGCCCGCATAAATTGAGATGAATACAATATTTTTACTTTCCATTACCCAAAGGGTAAGGAAAGTATAGTGATCGTGCTAAAAAAAGTGGAACTTTCCTCATATCTTTTCGTTTTGAGGCCTACTGAATTCGAAAAACCTAATCTCGACGCGTGGTCCATGTGTGTGTGGGCACCAGAACCCATCCATGGAAGGTATTACCGGTACTTTCACGCTGTTTGTGTGGCGTCACTGCCTTCAGCAATAAGGTGTACAAAGGGCCAGGATCGTAATGTTGTGGATGCTTGCTGCTGTGACTGTGGTAACCGGTCAGAGTCGCTGAATTATGATTCAGCAATGCTGTGCATTCAGTATGCTGCAGCATTCAGTATGCTGTGCAGGTGTGTCCAGGTACTCATGGGGGCTGCGTCAAACATCATGACAAGGTTGGCAAGCCAGTTACTGGTACATTATCATCTGAGGGCTGGAGAGTGGAGAGGGTGCGGCACTACCTGGTTGTCTCCGGAGAAGAACTAAGGCCTAACATCGTTGCCGTTAGTCTCAACCAGCCTGCGGTAATCCTGGATGTCCAGGTAATATCTGGCATCCAAGCCAAGAGACGAAAGTATGACAGGACGGATCATCGTATGGTGGCTGAAGCTCGTGTAGTGGAGGCCGGTAACATCAGGATAGCAGCATTGATCGTGTCCTGGCATTGTGTGTAATACAAGAAAAGTCCTGAGGAGATGTCAGCAGGCATTCTCCAATTTGTCACCCCCCCCCCCCAATGAGTTACTTGGTACATATCTAAACTGGTGGCTGGAGGAAGAGGAAAGGGACTAGAGCTATGTTATGATATTAGTTATGTCAGTAGACGAGGCATCGACCGCCGCTGTAAGGGCCCTGCCAAGGTAGCGGGCCAATTACAGGTGGGGGACCTAAGGCTCTCACGATTAAGAGAGAACAGGAGGGAGGGGGGGGGAGGATGAGCGTCGACCGGGAGGAAGGGCCAAGTACCTCAGGCAATGTGCCCCCGGTTGAGAGCTCAAACTCCGCCCCTGCCACAGCAGCGCCCACAGAAGGGGCAGGCACGGAGACTGTGGGGCCAGTAGGCAAGGGGCTACTGGCCCCACAGGGAGTGTAGGCCCTTCTGGAATGGCGCAGTCAGGCACGGTGGAGAAGAAGATGCCGAGCCTGATTGTAAATCCCCCGCGACGTAGGACATCGCAGACGATCCCACAACCGGGGCTCTCAGCTGAAGGCAACGAGGAGCGGGGCTCCACTACCACTCCGTCCTCTGCCGCTGCACGACCTCCTTGGCGCCCCTCCAAGGGTGTAAGCCCAGAGATGGGGCCATCTTGGCGGGGAAGCACTGGCAGGGGCGCGAGGCTGCGCTCTCCAGCCAGACGAAGACAGCGGTGGAGAGGTCACTCCTCTTACAACAGGCCGTCAAGGCCTAGTAAGAGGAGCGGCCAGAGGGGTCGATGACCCTGCCCACGCTCCACCTCCTCCAGGTCAACCTGCACCAGTCACAGGCAGCCACGGCCATGCTCAACAGGACTTTTGACAAGAGGAGGTGTGATGTGGCCTTAGTCCAGGAACCCTGGACATGGAACAGGAAAATCCGTGGCCTACCAACACAGTCAGGTAAGGTAGTGTATGACAAAGACAGTGATCGATGCCGTGTGGCAATTGTGGTTAAACGTAATGTGAAGTACACTGTCATGCCTAACTTTATCTCTAGAGGTGTTACAGCTATCATGGTAGGGGAGAATTCGCCAGAGGGAGCAGTCAGGACGGTGTTGGCATCTGCCTATTTCCCACACGACGCGAACTTCCCACTGGAAGGGGATCGAAGGTAAGTTACAGCAAAAACCACCATCTTCAACTCATAATAGGCCTTGACACAAACGCTCATAACGTTGTCTGGCGGAGCATGGACACCAACTTTAGAGGGGAGTGCCTTCTGGACTATCTTGCGGGGCATGAACTGGAGATCCTCAACAGGGGCAACGCCCTCACAAGGACAAGGGAAGAGGTGCTTGACCTCACCATCTTCAGCCGTTTCATAGCCAGCAGAGTTAAAGACTGGCGAGTACTGGACGAACCATCACTGTCCGATCACAGGATTATTCTGTTCTGGGATTCGATTCCCAAGTATGGGAAACCTTCCGTATTCCCAAAAACACGGACTGGCCACTTTACCAAACCCAGCTCTTCTCAGAACTGGGAGGTATGGACAGGGAAATCCACTCTGTGGAAGACCTGGACACCATGGCCAGCCTTATGCAAGGGGCGATCATTCGCTCGTATGAGGACAATTGCCCATCCCGTATCCACATGAGCAACGGTGAGGCCCGATGGTGGAATGAAGAGTTGGGGAAGCTAAGGTCCTCAACGAGGAGGCTCTTCAACAGGTCTAAAAGAACAGGGGATTGGGAGGCCTACCGGCAATCCCTTACAAGCTACAGTAAGGCCATTAGGAGAGCAAAGAGGAAGTCCTGGAGGGATTTCTGCAGCGGTATAGCAAGTGTCTCTGGAGCTTCAAGGCTGCAGAAAGCGTTCTCCATGGATAAACCTCAGGAAGTAGGCCTAATCAGGAATACAGACGGAACGTTTACTACCCACTTTCCAGGGTGCACCATCATTGAGGAAGGGGCCGCCGCCGCACCCAGGAGCGAAACAGCGAACGTCCGCACCCGCACAGGCTCCTGGGGTACGCGATTCGCACCTTCACCCACGAAAGGGTCAAATGGGTGGTAAATTCCTTTAAGCCCTATAAGTCCCCTGGGGGGGACGGGGTGTTCCCAGCCTTGCTTCAGCAGGGCTTGGGGGCTCTACTTCCCCTACTGGTTAAGTCTTTCAAAGCTAGCTTTCTACTGGCCCATGTGCCCCATTTATGGAGAGGGACAAGGCTTGTGTTTCTGCCTAAGACAAGCAGTGACTCCTCGACTGCGAAATCACAGAGACCCATAAGCCTTTCCTCCTTTCTCCTGAAGTCAATGGAAAAGATCATGGATCTGGTCTTCAAGGAAATTCTGGAAACCAAGCCCCTCTCGAGGACGCAGCATGCCTACCTGAGGGGCAGGTCGGCTGAGACTGCTCTCATGGAGCTGGTCTCATGGGTTGACGAGGCCCTTCAGACAAGAGAGGTGGCGTTGTGCTTCTTCATGGATGTGGGAGGTGCCTTTGATAACACCTCCTTCGGCTCCATAGAAGAAAGAGCAGCACAGAGGGGAATAGAACCCCAGGCCGTGAAATGGACTAGGTCCATGCTTAGGAGTAGGGAAATCACGACCTGGCTAGGGGAAGACAGCATCACAGTGGTTCCCACGGGAGGCTGCCCCCAAGGGGGGGGGGGTACTCTCTCCCCTCCTGTGGCTACTGGTGGCCAACGAGCTGCTGGAAACACTGCAGCTTGAAAGCTTCGAAGTGGTCGCATACACGGATGACCTTGCAGTTCTGGTAAGAGGCAAATTTGCCTCCACGGTGTCTGAAAGGATGCAGGGAGCTATGGATATCATCCAAACATGGTGCGCCAAGGAAGGACTCTTCATAAATCCGACCAAGACCACCACGGTTTTCTTCACTAGACGAAGAAACCTTGATATAGTACCACCCACAATGCTAGGATCAAGGCTCCAGATAATGAAGGAGGTGAAATACCTCGGGTGATACTGGACAAGCAGCTCACATGGAACTTGCATGTGAGATATGCGCTGCACAAGGCAACTACAGCCCTCTGGGTGTGTAGGAGGCTGCGCAGCAAATCCTGGGGCATAACTCCAAAAATGATGGAGTGGCTCTTTAAGGGGGTAATAAGACCCCGCGTCACGTATGCCTCCACCGTGTGGTGGAAGGCGACACGCCGGCTGGCAGTAAAAGGAAAACTCGAACAACTGCAGCGGCAGGCGTGTCTTGCTATCACATGGGCGATGAGTACATGCCCTACTGCTGCAATGGAAGTACTTCTGAACATCTCACCTCTACATATACACATTCAGAGGACCGCTTACCTGGGAGCGGCAAGGCTTTTGCAGACAGGTAACATTTCCGCCAGGGTTAAGGCGAGCCTCCACCGAATAACCAGACAGTTTAAGATAGAAGAGGCAGCAGTCCTTGCTACTGACGTCATACCAGAGCAGAAGAAAAGCGGAAATCCTAGCCATGAAGATCTGCGCAGAAGAGATCCTGAGCAAAGGGCTCAAGGGCAAGCGGATCTACATTTTCTCAGCCAGCCAGGCCGCCTTAAAGGCCATCGCAGCCTATAGTTTTAGGTCTAAGCTGGCATGGGAATGCCTCCATGCGCTCAAGCAGCTCGGCGCCCGTAACAGGCTCTCCCTCATTTGGGTGCCGGCTCACAGGGGGCATGAGGGCAATGAAAAGGCTGACCGCCTCGCGAAAAGGGGTACAAAATCCCTACCCATCGGGCCTGAACCACATGTGGGTCTGACGAAAAGTCACCTGAACCGTCTGGTTGCTCGATGGGAGATACAGGAAAATGGCGCCCATTGGCATCGCCAGCCACGACTAAGACAGGCGAAAAGGCTTGTCACGCCTTCCTGTCAAAGGGCGAAGGCGATGCTGACACTCTCTAGACAAGATCTGAGAGTACTGATAAGCTTCCTCACCGGGCACTGCCCACTCAGATATCACCTCAACAAGATGGGCATCTCAGAGGCGGTGGAATGCAGACTCTGCGGCGAGGAGGACGAGACAGCAGAGCATATCCTATGTGAATGCCCTGCCTTGGCAGCAAAACGCTTCGAATACTTCGGTCAGGGGACCACTGAACCCCAAACTGTAGCGAACTCTGCGGTGAAGGACATACTCGGCTGTACGACGCCTTCTACTAAGAAAGGGCCCATAGGCGTCACAATAGGCCCATATGCGGCCGAAGTGACAAAGAGACTTGTCTCACACGCCCTCAGGTTTAAAAAAAACAAAAAAAAAACAAAAACTGGTGGCCGTTCTATCGGTGAACATCCTCTTATCCAACTTTCCTTCCTCGTCTCAATCCTTATACCCTTACAGCCAGGGTAGTTTGGGCGCCTTCCCCATTTCCTTAATTTTATTCATTTAGTTTCTCCAATTGTGGGTGCCTCTGTCCCATTCACGGTGAGCTTCGGCAAAAAAAAAAACTGTGGCGGGTGGGCTCAGCCAGAGTGATAACCTCCTCACCTCTAAGTAGTTTCCGCTGGAAACCAACTGACACGGCGTCACAGTATAATTGTCGCAAACTGTGCTGACCCTGCAGTTGGAGGTCCAGTATTCCATTGCCATATTCCCTGCGTGTCTTTGAGAGGTGGACTTAATGGGACACAATTTACGCTTACTTCACATACACAACATATTGTGTAACTCCTACTTTGAGTTGGGACTGCACAACACGTCTGTTTCCTTATTTGATGACTATACCTAAACCCTCGATGAGGGTTATATCAGCTATGTAAGTTGCAGTTTCTCTAATGTGCAAGAGGCCAGCCCCTGCAGCATCTACCGAACTCAGACCTGTGGCAGTACAGCAGGTATTTGGTCGTTAGCCAAAATCCTGGTAGAGAGCTGTTGACTCACACGTGTCAGGCCCATTGAAGTCACCATGTCCAGTGAAGAACTGGCTCATCCAGTGGTCCGGCTCAACCCAATTTCTTGAAAGACATTCACGGATGTTGGGGAAGAACTCATACGCGTTACACCCCTTTGACGAGGATTTCCATCCGCACAGAGTCTTTTTATTGACTGTTGGTTTGCTACCCCAGACAACGGCGCAGTAGCCAATCATGCCTAGATAGATGGCCTTATACATGGGGATAGTGTCATGGTAACACACCCACCCCATGTTTCCTTAGTAATTGCACGCAATGAGGGAAACCATGGTTGGTTGAAGCCCCACCTCTCACCTATATTCACTCCTAAATACTTAACGTGCTTTTCAAGATGGAGCCTGCGGCTGCCAAAGCGTATTGAAGGTGGATTATTACTTTCCCTTTCAAGAGGATTAACTGGGTTTTTTCCTCAGCCACCTGCATCTTGACATGTTCGCACTATTGTTTGGTGCATAGCACGTGGTGGGTTTTTTCTTCGATTTGGAGGACTCAATCTGCGAAGATCAGCACAGCCAAGTCATCCACATAGGCGTATGGCTCGTGGTCGGTCTCCATGAGCTTCCTGAGGAGACCTTCGAAGAAGGCATTCCAGAGTGCTGGTCCAAGGACTGAGCCGTGCGGGCACCCCTTCTCAATCTTTCTCTGAACGGAGATATGCCTGCATTCGATCGTAGCAGTTCTGTCTGTCAGATAACTTCTGACGAGAGAGTACAGGTTGCGGGGATTTCTCTACATTCAAGCTCATCGAGCGCTGGCCACCAAAGTGCTCCCCTCATGTCAATCAGAACTGCTACGACGTACTTGGCCAGTATGAGTAAGGAAACACACCCAATTTCGACAATGACATCCTGCATGGACCCTCCTTTGGTACACCCGTATTGCCGGCCTGTGATGTTGTGGCCAAAGACTTCTTTGAGGGACTGCAACATCAAGATTTCTAATATTTTGCCTAATATGGAAAGAAGGCTGAGTGGTCTCCATGATTGGGGGTCTGACTGATTGCATTTGAACAGTGACAACACACGCATACTTCCACTGAGTGGGAAACTGTCCGACCTGCAGACAGTCATTAAATAAATTAAGGAGGAGATTGTCCGCTCAGCCTTCCTTAGCATATTGCTTTCTATCCTATCTGACCCAGGAGATTCTAACGAGACCTCTAGTGCTGCCATAGGGCATGTTATCATACAGCATGTAATGGTCAGACACGCCATACGTTGCAGTTTATTTTCCACCCTAGTCCACCAGACCAGGGCTCCATAGGTGAATACAGACCTAACAACTGCAGTGTATGTCCACCGGGTCATCCCAGGCCCCAGCCCCATGTCTTCCCCACTATTCTCTGAGCTGCCCACATCACTACCGACGCCTGCTGTAAGGCTTTTTTTGCGAGTTTGGCCCAAGTGAGCTTCCCATCAAGGAAAACCCCCAGGTACTTGATCTCATGCTGCACCTTCACCACCTTACCACCCAGCCTGAGTTCTTGCAGCCCAAGGCTGCACCTTCTAGTGAATGGGACCAGGCTCGTCTTGCCTGGGTTGACAAACAGTCCTTGTCCCCTACACTGTCTGTATGGGGTGTTCAGTGCATGCTGCAAGCATTCACTGATTACACTCGCGAATTTACCCCGGACTATGATTACCAGGTCGTCCGCGTACCCTATTACCTTGTAGCCCTCCTCCTCCAGCAGCTCAAGAAATCAGCTACCAGTAACCAGTGGAGAGGGGAGAGCACCCCCCTCCCCGTTGAGGGCACCACAGAGAGTGTCTCTCCCTCCAACTCCGAAAAGACCACCCTGCTACTCAGCATCTCCTTGGTCCAAGATATTAGGTAAGAATCTACTCCCTTCCAACCAGCTGCAGCCGTAATTGAGGCATACAACGTATTGTTGAAAGCCCCCCCAATATCCAGAAAGCAGCACAGCGCGACCTCTCTGGATCTCAGAGTATCCCCCAGAACTGTCGCCAATTCGTTCAAAGCAGTTTCATTGGATCTTCCCCTCTGATAGGCATGCTGGGAACTCTGAATGCAGTTCTGAGTAAGATAGTACTCCCTTGCATACCATCTCTCCTACACATGGTACCAGTGAACCCGGGCTCCGGCCCTTCATCCTCGTCGAGGCGAACATGGCCTCCACCATGCTCTCCTCCCTTGCCTTCATCTGCTCCACTGTGAGGAGCTCCACACAGGTAGTCCTCATGGAACACCCCCAGCTTCACCCCCGTCACAGCTGAGCTATACGAGACTAGTAGTTGCCCGACAACCCCCCCCCCCCCCCGGCACGCCTTGACCCCCAGAGCCACCAGCCCTACCTAGGTGGATTGCAGACGGGGAACCTATGCTCCCACTACCCTCACACCCGAGGAGCACCTCACCTTCTTCCTCTCCTTGGGAGTGTCCCCAGGGGAAGGCCGCTCTCTTTTTTGGCCCCCCTCAACCTCTTTTGTCTGCCCTCCTCTCACCGCAAGAGCCCTGCATCAGCAACCCTCTTAACCCCTGACAGGAGAGCTCTGAACCTGCGCCTCTGTGAGCCAGTGAACTTCCTGACAGCCTCGCATTTGACCATTCGATCGGCGACTCTAAGCCCTTATTCTACTGGTTCTCAGGAGCCCCCGAGGACCCCCCTTGCCAGCACTACCCCATCAGGCATCGCCCTGGCACCAGGCCCCACACTGGCAGCAGGTACCACCAGAAGCCCCCCACTCGCAGAATGTACCTTGCATCTCCATCTGCCGCAGTTGAACCTCCATCTTCAACAGGGAGATTACAGCACAAGTCCGTGACCTCCTTTCACGAAAAAATGGGGAACAGGGGGACAGGCTGTTGAATGTGTCACCCAGCATACACAAAAAACTATCAAAAAGCCTGGCAGCAGTGTGCAATCATATGGTTCCAACCCCCGAAGCAGTACTACAAATCCCAATGTTATAGCTACGTGGCAGTAGCCTGTACGAGACGTGCGGTGTGCACCTGATGTGCCATTCCTCACTTCAGTAAGAACTGTAAGTGTGAAGCCTCCCCTCAAGTGTGCCAACTACGTTAAATGCACTCTACACGAGTCGAATGCTTCACCATTCGTCATGAAGCGATTGTCCTCCAGGAGTCACGAGTGAACTATGAATAGGCTAAAAACTGTTCGAATTCTGCTGCACAACACAAATAAGAGTTCTCTGGTTATGTCTGAGCTGCTGCAAAGGGCACTGAAAAACGCTGCAGTGTACCATACAAGAACCATTCGTAGGTTCCAAAATCCTTCCTCTGGGATTACAGGTACGAGTGGCGGCTGGAGCAGGCATGGGAGCCAAGGTGGCAGTGGCTTGCTTTGACCCGTGCACAGACATTCGACCCGGTGGCTTTGAGCTGCTCGTAATACCATTTTACAGGCAATCTGGTGCATCAGTGGCTGGCAGCCTCCAGGCACTCAAGTGGGCAGGACTATCAAGAAGACCCTACATAATTTAACGCCAGGTCGCTACTGTGGGGATCCCCGACATTGGTGGAGTGGGTGAGCCATATATACAGCTGCACTGTGTGACTCCCATTGTAGTGTAGTCTAGTGATAGTAGTCTAGTGGTCATCGACGAAAATTCATAACCCAGCAAAAGACGGGCATTGGATCGAGCAACCTATACCCACATTTTGTTCTCCGTAATTACTTCTGTACTTATCTGTTGAACGAAGACAAAAGTCATGTTAGCTCGGAAAACGTGATTTGTCGAATATTACTTTCTTGGTTTTCCAATTTTATCAAAAACGGCTCTAACGATTCCGGTCAAACTTACGGAGTACTTCTAACTAACAAGTGCCTACATTTTGCTCTCCGTTAATGTTCCTGTAGAAATGCATTGACCGATAATATAGCGCCCGTATATGTGGCAAGGTCGTTGAACTTACAGGGGTTGCGAAAAGTTGTGTGTTTCTACGCACCATATATTAATGAAACCCGGCTCATTCAATAAAAAAAATGGAACGAAATTTTACGACTACAAAAAGAACGAAAAAAGAGACCACGTATGCTTTGAAGACTCGAGAATAATAATCCCCGCGAGTGGGAAAATTCCATCTCCAATACTTTCCTTTATCGGAATAGTACCAAATTTTTACGTAGAGCTTGAAGCCGGGATCTAGGCATCGGCTTCGTACATATGTCTGTTAGCTGGTCTTCAGTAGTTTCGTGCACACGCACGAAAAGCAAAAATTAGCCACAAGAGCATGTCAGTCAAGAGCTGTTAGGAAGAATGAGAGTTGAAATGTAGGAAGCTGGGTGCTTGACTGAAAGAGAATGTGGAGACGCCGAGAAAAGGTCAACTTCACGAAGAATACGGCAGTCCTTTTGTGAGGTACAAATAATGGTTGAGGAAAAGGGGATGAGAACTGGGCGAGAGGCGAGGCAGGAGAAGCCGACCAATGTGTACCAATTGCAATAATGGTCAGGGTTTGAATACGAGCAGCACAATAAATTAAGAATCTGTAAGTGCTACCAGTTTTCGCCGCTGTTAGTGACGTTTTACCAAGTTCAAATGAACTGAGAGAAAAATTAGTGACGTTTTACCAAGTTCAAATGAACTGAGAGAAAAAATATCTGGTGCGTAGCAACACAAAACTTTCCGCCACCCCTTTAAGTTCGAACACCAGCTACATAGGCGGGCGCTATATCGTCGTTCAACGCATGTTTACAGGAACATTTATAGAGAACTAAATGTAGGGACTAGTTACTCCGAAAGCTGAGAGTACTCCGGAAGTTTGATCGAAATCGTTAGAGCCGTTTTTGACAAAATTGGAATACCGATAAATTAATATTCGACAAATCTCCTTTTCTGAGTTAACTTGGCTTATATCTCTGTTCAACATATATATACAGAAATAATTACGGAGAACGAAATGTGGGTATGGGTGACTAGAAGACAATCCATTAGAATTTATGACATCTGGTGAAGAAGTTACCCTGGAATTTACGGAAATGTTAGAAAAAACGTTATTTTCGACACATTTTGATTTTTATCTCTGTTCAATGGACCGTCACAGGAACATTTATTGGGAAGAATATGTAGGTATTACCTATTTGAAAACATCCTGTGAGTTTGGTGAAAATCGCTGGAGCCGTTTTGCCAAAAAGCGTAAAAAACCTATTTTTGCTTCAGGGGCCCATATCTCCGTTCACCGTATTTTCATGGAGATATGTATGAGGAAGAAAAGTTAGGTATTGATTAGTAGAAGATAATTTGAAAGTTTGATCAAAATCGTTAGAGTTGTTTTCGAGAAAAATGCGAAAAACCCTAGTTTTTGGTACATTTTTGTCCCCACCCCCCCCTTCCCATCGGCCGAAATCGTCCATAACCTTATTTTGGTGTCTACAAAAAATAACGAACAATACAAAAAAAAACCAGCTCAATCGGATCAGCCGTTCTCCCGCAAATCGAACTACAGACACACACACACATACATACACAGGTCTGTTTCTTTATTTGATGACTGTACCTAAACCCTTGACGAGGGTTATATCAGTCATAGAAGTTGCTATTTCGCTAATATGCAAGAGGCCGGCCCCTGCAGCATCCACCGAACTCAGACCTGTGGAGGTACGGCAGGTATTTGGTCGTTAGCCAGTCTCACCGTAGAGAGCTGTTGCCCGTGTGTTACCGCGCGGAGGTGACCACCTGAGGAATCCCGTACCATCTGGGAGGAGTTCTTAATCTGGTTCCCTACCTGATCTTACTGTTTACTTGGGTGGCAAGTTTCAAAAGGACAGATCAACTATGACCACGTTTCTTAGCCATTACCTTCTTTGCGAACTTTGCAAAATGGTTATAGGCTTCCTTTGTAGCAGTCAATGCTGCTAAGTTCGTTTGCCCTCCCAACAACCGTCGCTCACTGTTGTAGAAACTACAGTGGAGCAGCCCGTGGTTTCTTGTTTCCTCCGCACTGGAGGCACAAGACGTGCATAATGGAGAGTCTTTCAGAGAAAAGAAGTGGATCCGCGCATTGAAGTCACCATGTCCCGTGAGGAACTGGCTCGTCCAGTGGTCTGGCTCAACCCATTTTCTAGAAAGACGTTCACGGATGTTGGGGAAGAACTCATACGTATCACGTCCCTTTGACGAGGATTCCCATCTCGCTTGCCATTTCTCTAGAGCCCATTCATCGATGGCGGCAAGTTTCTGTTCTGTGGTGAGATCTGCACGGAGTTCAGCCCAAAGCGGGGGAAGCTCCCGTTCCACTCTCCACTTGTCAATCATGCACTCAACAGCCAAACCAACTGGTAACTGACCAGTGATCACCTGGAGTGCTTCCGTTGATACAGTCATGTAGGCCTTGGTGATCCACAGGAGCGCGGCTCTCTGGGATTGGGCCAATACTCTCTTTTGATTGACTGTTAGTTTGCTACCCCAGACAACGGGGCAGTAGCCAATCACACCTAGATATATGGCCTTATACATGAGGATAGTGTCGTGGTAACACACACCCCAAGTGGCCTTAGTAATGGCACGCAGTGAGGCAAACCTTGCAATGGTAGTGCCTTTAAGGGACTGGAGGTGTTGGTTGAAACCCCACCTCTCACCTATATTCACTCCTAAATACTTGACGTGCTTTTCAAGAAGGAGCCTGTGGCCGCCAAAGCGTATTGTGGGTGGATTATTCACTTTCCGCTTCAAGAGGATTAGCTGGGTTTTTTCCTCAGCCACCTGCATCGTGACATGTTCGCACCATTGGTTGACAGTGCGGAGCACGTGGTGGGTTTTTTCTTCAATTTGGCGGACTGACTCTGCAAAGATCAGCACAGTCAAGTCATCCACATAGGCGTACGGCTCGCAGTCAGTCTCCGTGAGTTTCCTGAGAAGACCTTCAAAGAAGGCATTCCAGAGTGCTGGTCCAAGGACCGAGCCCTGTGGGCACCCCTTCTCAATCTTTCTCCGGACGGAGACATGCCTACTTTCGATCGTAGCAGTTCTGTCTGTCAGGTAACTTCTGACGAGCGAGTACAGGTTGCGGGGGATTCCCCTACCTTTGAGCTCATTAAGGAGCGCTGGCCACCAAAGGTTGTCAAACGCTCCTCTGATGTCAATCAGAACTGCTACGACGTACTTAGCCGGTGCCAGCAGGGAAACACGCCGAATCTCGACAATGACATCCTGCGTGGACCTTCCTTTGGTACACCCGTATTGCCTGCCTGTGAGGTTGCGGCCAAAGACTCCTTCGAGGGACTGCAACATCAAGATTTCTAGTGTTTTGCCTAATATGGAAAGAAGGCTGAGTGGTCTCCATGATCGCGGCTCCGACTGATTGCGGTCGCCTCCCTTTTGAAGAGTGACAACGCGCGCAGACTTCCACTGAGTGGGGAACTGTCCGACCTGCAGACAGTCATTAAATAAATTAAGGAGACCGCTGGAGATTGTCCGCTCAGCCTTCCTTAGCATATTGCTTTCTATTTTATCTAGCCCAGGAGATTTGTTGGGCTTTAAGGTCGCAACGGCCCTGCAAAGGTCGCCTGTTGTCCACAGTGGGATGTCGGGCTCGTTCGGAGGGTCCACGATCAGCTCCCTTGCTGCCCTCTGGGCTTCAGTGTCTCGAGCTACTTGGTCTTCAGCGAACGCCTTCTGAAGGAGGGTGTCGGGGCCTCCCTTTTCAAGATATTGCGCTGCTTGTGAGGTCCTGAAAAGGGCCGACGAAATATTGTTGTTGTGTGTGTGTGTGTTGGTTGTGTCTGTCGGTTGAGCGTGCGTGAGGTGAAGAACGGATTTCTCGGGCGTCGTTAGGTCGAAGGGCTCGGTTGAGCGGTAGCTCCTCTCGGTGAGGGATCCGGTTGGATCGTCGCTCCTTCAGTCGGAGACGCGAGATGAGGGTTTTGAGTCAGGAGGTTCGGTCAAGCAGCGGGCGAGGGACGAGTTCCCCAGGCGTCGAAGCGTCGTTTGAAGGGCTCGGTTGAGCGTAGCTCCTCTCGGTGAGGGATTCGGTTGAATCGTCGCTCCTTCTTCTTCTAACGCGAGAGGGCCTCATTGTCCCCGCTGGAGCCGCTGAAGGTGGTCGGTTGTCGTCAGAGGATGTGAACGGTGTAAGGGTGGAAGATGGAATGAATTGAATGACTGAGCAGGCAGGCCCTTATATACCTGCTCCTGGAGGGAGTCGCCTTCTCTGGTTGGCCGCCTGCTGTTCTCTCCAGGGGTGGTTTTCGGCTAGCGCCCTCTGTCGGAATGAGGCGGCTTTTGTTGTGGAGAGTGGCGGCTGGCCGCCACATAGCTCCCCCCAAAAGGCGCCTTGGCGAGAGCGTCAGAAGGTCGCGTAACCATCACGTCGGGGTCACCAGTTGTTTTGGTACATCCTTCTGGCTCTATTTACACTATGCTTGAGGGGATTAAGTTCCTCAGTCCACCATGGGACTTTGATCGCCCTGTGTTTCTGTTGGCCAAGTACAGAGAGCCCAGCAGAGTGCAGTGCTGTGGTAAATATGTCCACTTTGCTGTCCACCTCTTCAGGTGTGGATGCTTGCGCTATTAGGTCAGTGTCCGCGGCACGCAGTTCACCTTCCAGTACCCTACAGAATTGTGGTCAGTCAGCATTTTTTGTGCGGAATCGCTTTTCACGCGTGTCTTTGCAGAGGATGTTGTCATCCGTGATGGCAAAGTCAATAACCATGTGATCGCTCTGCGTTGCACCTGGTACGACTCGCCAACCCTGCAATTTGAGTAGCAGGGTGTGAGACACGGCTGTGACGTCTATACACGACCTTCCTCCTGGACCATCATAGGTCGCCTCAGTCATGGGGTCGTTGGCAACAACCAAGTTGTACCTGGTGAGCAGCTCTATATACGCCTCGCCCGCCCCATCCAGGGTTGGAGATCCCCACAATGGTGATCTGGCGTTTGCATCAGCACAGACTATGCAGGGTCGTCCTGATAGGCCTGCTAGAGCCCGCCCGAGTGGTTGAAGGCTGTTGGCAACTGGTGCACCAAATTGCCTGTAAAATGATATTGCAACCAGCTCAAAGCCACCGGCTCGGATGAGCACAGCGGCCAAGTGCTGGCTGTTCAGGTGAGTGAGTGCGAGCATGTCAATGGACGGGTCAATGCAGGCCACTGCTGCCTTGGCTCCCGTTCTTGCTCCAGCCACCACTCGTGCCTGCGATCCCAGACCAAGAGTTGTGGATCCTATGTATGGTTCCTGTATGGCGAGAACACTGCAGCGTTTCTTGAGTGCATTTTGCAGCAACTCAGCCATAACTGGGGAACTCTTATTTGTGTTGTGCTGAAGGATTCGAACTGCTTTTGACCTATTCATAATCCACTCGTGACTCCCGGAGGGCAATCGCTCGCTGACGAATGGTACAGCGTGCGTCTCGTGTAGAGTGTGCGACCTGTTGGATTTTGCGTTCGACGCAATTGGCACACTTGAGGGGAGCATCACGCTTGCATTCCTTACTCAGGTGTGGCAAGGCGCACCAGGCGCACACAACACGTCTTGTACAGGCCACTGCCAGGTGGCCATAGCGCTGGCATTTGTAGCACTGAGTGGGGGCTTGGTACTTGCGAATGGAGCACCGCTGCCAGGCAATTTGGAGGCGCCTTGCCCCCTCTAGTTTTTTGTACAGGCTGGGTGATACCTCGATCACCCAATCCTTTTGTCTGCCACGCTTTTTCGTGAAAAGGGGCCTGACGTCCTGCGGCTGCAAGCCTAACGCAGGGTTGTGCTCAACTACTTGATGGGCCAAGTCCTCTTTTTGTAGGTCGGTCCGCACGTCGCACTGCAGCAGGCGTGGGAAGCGACCCAGGGGGGCTGATGCTTGTAGCTTTAACTCCTTTTTCGTGGAGATATGACTCGTAAGCGCCTTGGCCATTTCTGGCGTTTCCGTCACAATGACGGCGCCACCTCCTACTGCGGTGCGGATGTCTAGCACTCGGACGTTTAGAGCTTGGAGGTCCGTAGCAGGGACACCCCGCATCAGCGCTTCCATTGCAGCAGGGTTGGAGGGACCAGCCTCTCCTTCCTCACATGTGCGCCTAACCACTACCACGTTTTGTCGTGGGTTTTTAGGGGGGAGTTTGGCAAGCGGTGGAGGCTTTTTATTTTCGTTTTTATTTTTATTTTTGCCCTTGTTTTTGGGCAGAGGAGTAGGCGGGGCGCTGCCCTCGGCCTGCACATCCTGCTTAGTTGGGGCCTTTTTATTCTTCCCCCTGCGCTTCCTGGCCCTGGCAAATTGCCATTCAGCCTCAGCTCCATGTGGGATGGAGGAGGGCGCAGTAGCGGCTACTGCCGCATATGAGGGGCCTGGGGTACTACCCTGGCTCGTTGAAGCTGCTTAAGTTTGGAGAGCTGGTGGCACTGGCTGCTGGGCAATTGCCCTACGCAGCTCTTCCCTCACGACAGCCGCCACAGTTTCCCGCAGCGGGGGAGCGGCAGGGGGCGATGTGGTTGGGGGGGCATTAGCTTTGATTGCCAGCTTCGAAATTTCGAAGAGGCAGCTAGTGACGAGGTCCCGCATAGGTCCTGTCGCGTTGACCCTCATCCGTGCCAGCTGGCCGTGGATGATTTGGACATATGCACAAACCTGCTCCATGTCCGACAGATTAGGGTCAACGGGGTGTCGCGTGCTTGTAGTAGCCGGGTTGCCCGGGCTACTAGGGGGTGAAGGGGGAGATGAACGCGGTTTGCCCGGTTCTTTCCGCCCTTGTTTGTTTGGACGACGAGTAGGTTGCTCATCGTCCGAGGAGGGAGGGGTCGAGCTTGGCGAGCCCGAGGAAGAGGCGCAGGTGGCGTTTTTATTATCTGCTATTGTTTTGTTTGACTTTGTCATGTTATTTTTACTAATTGGGGGGGGGGGGATTAAAGAAGCAGACTGGTGTAGTGTATCCTTGTGAGTTCATTTGTTGTGTGTGTTAGTGGTATGAGCGAGAGGTGCTCGAGGCAGTGTCCTGGAAGCTCCCCCTCAGGCATATTGATTCTAGCCCCTTTCGCTGGTCCGTTGAGGGTCAAAGGGAGGCCCCCACATGCGCCGCAGCTGCCAGTCCGGCCACCCACCGGGACTAAGACGCATGAGGGATTTTTCAGCTGCTGCTCAGAGTCAGCCCTCGGCCACTAGTGATGTGGTGAGCGGGACACACGCTATCAGCCGCCCCAGGAACGCTCAAACCTGGTTTTCCCCCCTCCTCATTCCAAAGGCCGCACCTATATAGGGGATCGCTCAAAGGTGTTAGTGAGCTACTTCCAGGACTGTCTTTCGCTCATTATGAGTGTTTTAAGTCAATGTGTTCTGCCACGCAAGCCGTTGCAGTGTATTTTGTATCTGGAATATGTTGTGTATGTCAGTGTCGTGAGCTTTAAGCCCCTTTAAGGCCGGATTTAACGGCCACACAGAGGATACGGCAGGAGAATTCTGTCCCCCTTCCTGCGGGGGGTGTGTTCTGCGATCCCAGCTAAAGGTAGGGGGTTCCCAGTGTGTCATGTATGTGAATGAAGTGTAAGTTGTGTCCCTTTTAGTCCGGCTTATATGAACACGCAGGGAGTACGGCAGTGGAATTCTGGACCCCCAACTGCAGGGTGAGCACAGTGTGGCGACAGAGTACACTGTGACGCCCAGCCACAGTTAAGCCTCGTTGGATGTAATCCTGCGAGGACCTCGTAGAGGTGAGGTTGTCTTTCAAGCTGGGCCCACCCGGCTGTCCCTTTTAGTCGGCTCATACGACACGCAGGGAATACTTCAGCGGTATTCTGGACCCCCGACTGCAGGGTGACACATACATACACACACACACACACACACATACACACACACGGACCACGCGCCGAAATTAGGTTTTTTAGACTCAGTAGGGTCTGAAACGTAAAGATCTGAAGAAAACCCAAATTTTTTTTTTGGGCCGATTACTATACTTTCCTTCCCTTCGGGTAGCGGAAAGTAAATATACTTTCCTTCCCTTCGGGTAGCAGAAAGTAAATATACTTTCCTTCCCTTCGGGTAGCGGAAAGTAATAAGTTGAATCAGTCGAAAACGCGATGAACAACACTTAATTCATGTAGAGCTAAGAGAAGTAGTGTGATGCGGTGCACGTGATATTGCCGCCAACTAACTCCACTTAAGTGTTGCTGGAGTCTTCAAAAAAGTAATTATACGATGAGCGTTTGATAACGCTCAAAAGATATATTGGAGCTACTCCAGATATTCTAGAATGCCCCCCCCCCCTCTCCGTTTCACCTTCTACCATTTCTCACTGTTTTTACCCGATTATTTCAAAACGGGACACCTACGTTTAAGGCCAGAAAATGTGTTTATAACCCCCCGCAATATCTGATCTCTGAATGTACTGGGCTTCAGGACAGGAAAGTTCGTAGCAACAGCTATTTTTAAATTGCCAACTGAATAAGTTAACATAGGCTGGTATAAGATTACGCTTTAGACTAGCTGTGAATATAGTAGGGCTGCACATCAACAAGTTGAGGGCAAGGGACGATCAAAGTGCTCCTCATGAAGCAAACGACTGGCGAATAAGTCGACACACCTATTCTAACGCGACCCTTCTTCAATTTTCCATAACAATTTTTTTAAAATTCTTTTCTCTCAATACACGTTGATTGTATCAATATCTGCAGCAGTACGGTAACACACAAATATAAGGGGTTTCTCCTGGCTTCTGTCAATTTGCCATTTCTTGACCTACTTCTTGAAGACAGCCTGGCTACCAAAAATTGTTAAACAAATTTAATTTTCACATGAACATTTTGCAATTTCTGATTCTATGGTCTCCCCAAAAATACATAGCTGACTCTTAGTTTCAAGTGAAGTAACATAAATCGTGATGTCTACCGTGAATCTACTTGAGTAACCCTACCGGTACAACGCGAGACACTTGACCATGATATCGCTCTCATTACCTGTTTGTAAGTGTTTGTGTGCCTTGGGTTCTTTTCACTTACTGTCGCACCATTCCACTAAGGCGTATTACAACGGACTACCGAGGAATGGGCGAATATCAGTGATACCGAATGGGCGAAGGTGGGGGCAAGGCCGCTGCCAGAAAGAGCCCCTTGAATAACAATTTTTTGTTTAATTGGTTTTCGCTCATGCCAATTAGACTAATGAGCTTCAACGAAAAACCATAAACATGGTTACCCACCTAAACAGCTTACTGGCAAATATTTACTCAGCTGGCAGTAATCAGTCGAAGAAAATCTCTTTCTTCATCCTCGCTAATATTACATTCAACTTTGCATGACTTGCATTTAGCCCCAGCACCATTTTCAATCGCATGCATACGTTTTGTAATTGTTGAGTAAATAATGAGGGCGTAGGAGGTCCACCATTAGGGGTGGGGGGTGAATAAAAAATGTCACGTAGTTGTAATGGGCGCGAGAAGAAAAAAACTGGCCTTTCAGGTGTTCCATGATTTGGTCTCTGGGCCTCTTGCTTCTTTAAGCACAGTGCGCACAGTGAACAGTAGTAGATATAAACGCCTAAAGCCATGGATACAAGGGCACTTCTTTATTCAATTTGAAACCAAGACAAATTTTTAAAAATTGTTAAGAAGCAACCATTTAACACCAGTTTGCAGGACTATAATGAAAAGTATGAAACTGAGTTAAGGATGTGATAGCAGTTTAATAAGTATAACTATTATAAATCAGAATTTGTGGTAGCCACCCTCATAAGGTTTGTAGTGAAATTAATGAAGGACCTTTTTGATTTCGGGTAAA
The DNA here is from genome assembly GCA_020466155.1 of Pachypeltis micranthus. NCBI lineage: Eukaryota > Metazoa > Arthropoda > Insecta > Hemiptera > Miridae > Pachypeltis > Pachypeltis micranthus. The sequence goes on along the minus strand of CM035772.1, from coordinate 1,539,376 downwards.
GAAGAGATTAGTACGCACTAAAAATAGAACCCAAAACTTGAGCGGTTGAAAAAATGAAAATATCACTCTTGCCTCTTCTCCTCTCTTAACAAACATTGCATTTCAAATTCAACAAAAATAAATTGAACAGAAACCACATGTTCAACTCAACCGAAGAGGGGATATCTATTGAAGGATAGCAACACGTGTGCCTTAGTATGGAGATCTTGCTGCTTTATTGATTTTCCTTCCATTTCGAGTGATGAATTTTTTTCAAACACACGCCTTGGTCTCCGAGAGGATACAATCGTTTTTGATCAGGAACATTTTTTGCGCCCCCCCCTCCCTCCCCATCGTCAAAACTTGATACTTTATGTTTCAAGGCACCAGGACTTTAACGTATCTAAAAATTCCGTTCTTTCGCGCAAAAATTAGATTAGTTGAACTCATTTGCTCGGGTTCCGATCGGACGAAGCCCATGGTTATTTGTACGTAAGTGCTAGTTGCTATATACGTACTCATCCATAGATCACAGCTAGTCTACATCTGGGTTTGCATTAAATTAAATTAGCGAGAGGTGATCAGTCGTTCAAGTCGATAGCAATGTACGTTTATTTTGAGTTGTCATTAAAGTACGATGTTCGAAAGATTCAAGAACTATTCTAAATTGTTCGCCAGAATAATAATAAAATAACATAACAGAATGCCAACGAGGATTAAACCGGCAAATCATTTCGCGTGTTCCGTCTAAGATCCGTCTATATCAGGTGATTTCGTTTCAGTTTGTTGTTTCACTTCGCTTGTTTTTCTTTCTTTCGATTTTCTCGCCACTGGTGCTCTTAATCGTTGCAGTGTGTTAACATTCCTATTTCAACATGGACGCCAAACAACTCAAAGCGCTTATGTCGGCTTTTAGTGCTCAACAAGCACAAATTGAACAGCAACAGGAGTTGTCTCTTGAACAACACAACTTATTACTTGAATTAATTTCAAAATTGTCTGACAAACATGGCACGTCGGCAACAACTCCACTAAATTCTGCCGCATTCGTGCCCCCTTTTGCAAAATTTCGCACCTATAATCTCATTTGCTTCACTTCACTTTTCATCAATTGATGGTTTTCAGCTGAGTGCTTTCGAGATTTTGCTATAATTGCCTTAACACCACCAGCAAGATATTCGAAAAGGGACAGAGGCTCGATCTTTGCGGGTGCTAAGTAGCTGACAGTCAGTGGAGACTTCGATCCACCGAAAGAAAACAGGAGTTCAGAATGTAGTTTTAGTATGTCACGGCCTATAATGACACCGGAGCATAGATCGGGGATTACATAGCATGGCATTTGAGTTCCAAATTGGCAAGAGAGTAGCTGGAAATAATTGAATAAGGGAAGTAGATGCCTTCGAAACTGATCCAGTTGTGGGGTATGTTTTGAATTTGCATGATTCCACGAATTTCTTAGAGGGGAAATTTCCGGTATCAATTAAAGCATGAGTGGGTACATTGTTTACGTGCAGTGAGACAGTGGGCCTATCGAGTGATGATGAAGGGGCTGCTGACTTGGTATTGCTGATTTAGTCCGCGAAGATCTACAGACTGAAGACTAGTGACCAATTTTTGAGCATTTATCACACTTAGCATCAATTACTGGGCACTGCTGACGATTCTAATGCCGAGAGCGACCGCAAAAGAAACACTTCTGATTCGGCCGTAAGGCTGCTGCTAGGTTCTGCGAAGATCCAGTAGGAGGGGTTACCTACACCTGTGGGACACAAGGAAGTGCATTAAGATTAGCATCTGAACATGTATAGGAGGCTGACTGATTTTTAGCCGGCTCCAATGCACGGGCCATCTCAACTGTCTCGTCGAGAGTGAGTACGTTGAACTCCTGCAGTCTGAGGCGTATCTGATGAGAACCATTGACGTAGGTTTTTCGATTAGTCTCTGCATCAACCACTGAAAATTCGCAGTTTTTGCTTAGTAACTGTAATTCCTGGAGATATTGGTCAATATACCCTCTGGAGTCTGCTTTCGAGAAGTGAGCTTATGTCTACCGAATACTTCATTCGTGGGTTTCACACAGATTGATTCCAATAATTCTAGAGCTTCGGCGAATCTAGTTTGATCAGCGATTTGTTGCTACACTGTAAAGGACAAGCGATTAATGAGTAGTTTGAGCTTACCCGCATCATTGGTTTCATCAAAAGCACCAACGAAATTTCCGTAAGTCTATAACCAGTATTTCCATTCCTATGTGGCAGTTGGCGAATGAGGGTCGACACCAAACTTCTCAGGTTTCAAGAATCGATCCATAATTATTGATGAATTAAGATGAACAAATTATTGTAAACCTTTAAAATTAAATTAAGGCTTTATTCATCTTAATTGACGATATGAACAAACAAGAATCACAGAATAAAAACATAACTTTCCTTTCTACTTTGTAGAGCCAAGGAAAGTAAAAAAGACATGATAAAAACACGTCAGCTGAACTTACACATATGATTCGTAGTGGAGTTGAATCACACCAGATCTAGCGAATGCAAAAAGCGTTTCAACGGCCCAAGTCTGAAATTGTTAGTGTTCTAGTCCTCACACTAAATGACCTGTCTCTTCCTGTAACTTTAGCTTGCGACGTTAGTCCTACAAGAATAGCTGCGGCTCTTTCACACGTCATTGACGGTTCACAACCATTTCAAGATCCCTTACGAATGCTGAAAAAGAGCCAGATGTGTCAGATCGATCGTGAAGCCCGTTCAATAGTCTACCGTGTCACAAAGCCACACGTGTGTTTCGTTGGGCGACCTTTCACGCTGATCACAGGCAATCAACCGCTTACTCGAGTATTTCACCCTGACAGTAGACCACTGTTCTCCAGGACTACTTCGATATGCAGCGTTTTTGCAAGATTTTGGTTATAATGTTATACATAAAAATGCTGATAACCACTTGCGCGTCGATTGTCTTTCCAGAGCATCAACTGCAAGCACGCCCATTGCAAGTGACCACGTCCTCAGCTTAGAAGTCCGTTTGGAGGTCAGGCTTTAAATCAGATAACAACTCATGCCATCATCATCAGCTCCAAGTTCACCGATGAAACAGCAAAAGATAGATTTTTGTCCTCTCTCCTTCAAGGATCAAATTCTGGGAAAATTCGAAGCCCTCATTTTAGCACATCGAAGGGAGTTATCTTAAAAAATGAACGTGTGTTCATTCCTGAGTGCCTAACAAAGAAGGGTTCATGAACTACATCGTACACGTGTTGGCATTGTAATAACCCTGAAAATTATTACACAACGGTTTATTATTCTCTTGAACAGCTTGATGTAGTCTCACCCCTCCGAGACCCATCCCATTCGATTCAGCATCGACAAATACCAGTAAACGATACGAAACGCTATCTAACTACTACGAAACGACGAAAACTACAAACCAGGCGCCTGCAGGCACGACGTTGCGAGTCGAGCTGGCGGGTACTTTTGATGAGCCGGGGGGGGGGGGGAGTAGTACAAACGTTATAATTACTTACGCTGTAGTTATTGTCCCGCGAGTTCTTTCAATTAGTAGACTTTGGCTCAGCACAATTACTGTAATTTCACTATACGCAGTTCTACACGTCTGATACTCATTCCATTCGACCCAGGATCTAAACATACCTTGAAAACGATAACGAACACGCCGTATTAGGGATAAAACTGCCAATATTACGTTTTTGTTAATTTTTTAACGGTTTTTTGCCCATAACAACCATGGGCTTCGTCCGATCGGATTGCCGGGCAGGCGGGCATAATTAAATACCGAATGGGATTTTTGTGCGAACGAACAAATTTTTTAGACCACGTTAAAGGCACAAAACGGCCCGGGCAACGGTTGACATTGCAGATTTGGAAAGTATCAAAGTTTCAGGAAGGGTTGTAAAAACATTTCCTGACCGTTATTATTCAGAATGAATAATAAACCAAAGACTATCGATAAGGACATCGAACGGGTGGTTAGAGACTGCAGGAAATGCGCTCTAAACCAAACAAGGTTTTCAAAGCCAAAGTTCTTCAACATCTGTGGGATGAGGCACAGCATAACTTCGAACGAGTGCACGTTGATTATGCGATTCCTTTTCTAAATCTCCATTTTCTGGTGTTCGTGGACTGAAAATCGAAATGGGCGGAGGTCCACATCATACAAAATGCTCCATTAACAGCTACAGCACGGTATATACCCGGCTTATGTAACATCATACTTTTTTAATATTGCTTGAAAATAATCCCGCTGAATGTTTTAAAAATGATTTTTCTTGATAACATCAACTAATTATTAGTTATTGTATCCCTGCGTGGGGTTGAGCTAATGAGACAACTTTTAAATTGTCGTGTTCCTTTCAAGCTGTGATTCGCCTTACGTTTGGTGTGGGTTACTACGGCCACACAAGGTCACTTATGATAAAACTGAGTATTCTATAAAGAATCATGCTCTTTCATTTTAGAAATAATTTCTCATTTCAGTGATGGGTAGAACTAGAGCACACTGTGGACTACAATATGTATTCCAATGCCCATTTCGCTTTTTCCCAACATCAATGGCTCCTAAATTTTTTACAACACTACTTATTTCGTTGAAAAATAAAAATAGTTTTTTGACTTTTAAAGGCAGTCTATTGGCATATTTGATAAAGCAATGTAGACAAGTCCATATGTTTCTATTAGCCACTTAGATATTTTTGACCCATTTACATTCATATTTTTTTAAAGTTTGCGATTAAATGATTTTTTTTCTAATTAAAGTACTCCGGTTCTTCACACTTTACCAAATTATGAAGGTCTGTAATACCTGATAGTTTATATTCATATTTTTTTAGTTGAAAGCCGGTGAGTTTCTTCTAACACTCACGAAATTTCAGGCTCCAAGCAACATTGCGCAAGTTCTAACTAGTAGGTTTTTTTTAATGAAAAAGAAGATCGCCTTGTTTTTAGTTGAAGCAATGCATTAACTCGCTGTCGGCGAGTTGGGTGATTCATCTCATGGCACCAGTAGTTGTTTAGAGGGGCCTGTTCCTAGGAGTTGTTCGCCCCTCTGCAGTTGTCAAGGACGGCCCCCCCTCCCACAAGTCACGATGTGAACGTTGTGAGCCGGTTTCTCTCCAATTTCAGTTCATCGTGAGCCACCTTCGAGTCCAGCTTCTTCGGTTATACTTCCTCGTAAGTTGTTTGATACTTAGGATGGTGACCCAATTTATGTCGTTAATTTACATATTTTACGATCAAACTTCGTATACAATGACGTTCCGTAACCAAAAGCGCTGGGTATCGGCTTCTATTGCATCAATTGAGTATATCTGAGGTTCACATTGCCCAGTCAGTTCATAGGATTTTTTTCTTGCTTTTCAGAAAGTGAAAGTTACGATTTGAGTAATTGCCCATGCCCCTCAAGATTTTTCCTTGCTTGAATTGTGGGAAAACTGAAAATAAAAAAAAAATAGTTCAGTGTTTCATTCTCTCATCTAAGTAATCCACGTACACTATTAGCACGGTGACAGTTGTAGAGGATAGCATCACATTCAATACATCGAAAGTTAAAAAGTACAATACATCATGGAAAATTTCAGGGAAAAGCAGTTTCGCTACCATTTTTTCGTACAACGTCTCATATAACTCAAGCGTTCTAAAAAAATCCAGTAAGTTTCATACGCAATGATTAGGTACGGGTAACCCCATACGTCTCCATGTGGAACGTTAAGTAGCCAAACTCTACCAAGTGCTTATAAACTGAGATTAAAATCGTGGCAATAGACATTTTTGCTGAGTGGTCATCGACATTTTTTGCATTTGAATACCCTGAATAAAATAAACAACAAACACAACTTGTGAATAACATGATCTGTGAATCTGTAAGCAAATTGGGAGAAACCCAATCGACCCAATCAACTCAAATTTGATGTGCAACTTTCTTATTGACGCGAGAAACGGCAATATTTTGAGTGAAATCGATTCAAAATTGGCTGTAGTGATACCAAATATATTTTTCTTTGTAACGGCTTTGATTAATTTGTTTGTTGTGAATGGTGCTATGCAATTGTGTAGTACCAAAAAAAAAAAAAAAAAAAATAGTAGGAACTTAGCTTATAAATTGGCCATAGTGGGAAAATTATGAGAATAGTACAATAAACTATCAACTGTTTGGGGGTTTTTTAATCCCGCTCCGTAAGCACCAAAATTCCTACGAAAAGTTATAATGTTCGCCCTTAATCGGTTTGTTAGGCATCGTAACATTCCTCGTATCTGCGGGCTTAGGTCGTCACCATGAAGTGAGATGATCCCCAGCCTTCCCCTTCATTCTGATCGAGCTACCACTCTTAGAAACCGTATGCAGCATTTCTAATTTGCCCCAAAACCCCATCTCCAGTTACCAAAATTTATTCTTTAATGCCCTGAGCCAATGTCAACATTTTTCTACTCTTCCAGAAAAATCCCTTAAGTACGACATTGTAATTAATCGGGCAATGTGCGGGAACTCCTCTTGGCTGTATGAACTTTTTGCTATAAAAGCTTACATAAATATAACTTTATCAGCACCTACACCCGCATAAGAAAATTCTGTTACATTCAGTAGTAATTGGCCATAATCAAGTTGTGCTTGCTGATCAAACGAGTGCCCTGTTTTCTTCTTTCGTTTTAATTGTCCTTAAGTGTGACTGAGTAGCTCCCTCCCTGTAGTTACCAAGAAAAGTATATTGAGCTTCAACTTGACTTTGATGGGGATAGGAGAAGCCGAGAGTTTGGAGGTGAACATTAATTTTTGAATTCATCGCTTTCGTTTCTTTCTAAATCGTTATCTGGCGGATAATTTGTCGTAAAAAGAAAACTGCTTCCACTCCATGAAACCTCGATAATTCCATTCAATCACTCTGGTGGGATGATAACCCTCTCACTGATCAGGCGTACAACATGTTCTCCATTTGGTTAACATCCCACAGGACGACTTTCCCCTTCGCTACTCGAGGTCTCTGGTGCACTCCGCCTATTTCCGTGCTGATCCCGTTATCCTAACATATTCCAAAGCCCAACAATATCAGGGTGGGACGCATGTCTGTAGATTGATTAGATGCCGCACTACCGAGGCGGTTCTCTAAAGTTGATAACGAGAGCTTCGGCTATTAGGAAATACGTTGAAAGGCTGGTTGTCAATGACATGAAAAAAATGAAAAAAAGCGACAGGACTGTGAATACCTGAACTTGGCTCTTCCTATCATTATTAATTCTGTTTCCATTCATTTTATGATTATTATTACGCTACTATTTGTGGACTACTAACAAGTTTTTTGGGAAAATGCTGGTATCACATCAACAAAATTCATAAGGAAAACATTCTATTAGACTAGATCATTTATTGTGCTACTCGTCGTACGGAAGACAATACTACTGTCCAGTTGTTAGAAACAGTTCAAACAAAACAATTACTCAAAATCGTTAATGTTGCATGTCGGGGCCTCCCTTTTCAGAAAGTTGCGCTGCTTGCTTGATTGTGTGGTGCTGAAAAGGGCCGACGAAATTATTGTTGTTGTGTGTGTGTGTTGGTTGTGTCTGTCGGTTGAGCGTGCGTGAGGTGAAGAACGGATTTCTCGGGCGTCGTTAGGTCGAAGGGCTCGGTTGAGCGGTAGCTCCTCTCGGTGAGGGATCCGGTTGGATCGTCGCTCCTTCAGTCGGAGACGCGAGATGAGGGTTGAGTCAGGAGGTTCGGTCGAGCAGCGGGCGAGGGACGAGTTCCCCAGGCGTCGAAGCGTCGTTTGAAGGGCTCGGTTGAGCGTAGCTCCTCTCGGTGAGGGATTCGGTTGAATCGTCGCTCCTTCTTCTTCTAACGCGAGAGGGCCTCATTGTCCCCGCTGGAGCCGCTGAAGGTGGTCGGTTGTCGTCAGAGGATGTGAACGGTGTAAGGGTGGAAGATGGAATGAATTGAATGCCTGTTTTTTTTTTTTTTTTTTTTTTCGGACGCTTCCGGGGAGGGGAAATCTTCAAAGACACCCAAATGGGTAGTGTCGGATTTTTACCGACTAAAACCCCTCCCAGCGGTTGCCAACCCGGAGGTTCTAAACCAGAAGGATGGGAGGCCAGCCTGCGGATGCAGGGGACTCATGCGCATGTGCGATGCGGGAGGAACGGGACGGGTTAGCGTGGAATGAGGGAGCAGGGCCTACGGATGATGTCCGAGGGTTGGGGGCATATTGTGTGAGGCAGCTGATGGACGGGTTAGTGACCCGCCACCGAAAGGCGGAGGTTGAGGGCATAGGTTGAGGCGGCCGCACTGAGCGAGGGGAGGCCTGTTTCCTTCAGGAGCTGCTGGTTTCTGATGCAGCGGGGTGAGCGGAGGACACCTCGGAGGGACTTCATGTAGGTGCCCTCGAGTTTGCGAAGGAGGAGGCCGTGCCCCAGACGGGGATAGCGTAGGTGCTGATGCTCCTGATGATGGCGTTGAAGATACGGATTTTCGTTGGATGTGAGACCTTTCTGTTGTTGAAGAATGGCCGGAGAGCAATGAAGGCTCCGTTGATTTTGGCGCGAACTGCGAGGGTCTGCCTGTACCAGTTGAGTTTCCTGTCGAAGATGACACCGAGGTACTTGGCCTGGTGTTTCCAGGATTGGATGGTTCCCCACTTTGATGTTTGGGGGATGTTACGGCGGGAGAAGAAGACGGCTTCTGATTTGGATTCGTTGAGGCGTAGTCCCCATTTGTGGTACCAGCTGAGCAGGGACGGCAGGAACTTATTCATGACTGTGGCACAGTGCAGCTTGGTTTTGGAGGTGTAGAGGAGAGCTACGTCGTCCGCATATTGAGCAGTGACGATCTTCTCGTGGACTGGTATGTCATGGCAGAAGATGTTGAAGAGGGCTGGGGAGAGTTTTGAGCCTTGGGGTACGCCAGCCGTGATGCGGTGGGTGGTGGATAGAGTTTTGCCAACTCTCACCCTGAAGGTCCTGTCGGTGAGGAAGGAGTGAATCAGACCAATGAGAGAGGGTGGACAGCGAAGCAGGATGAGCTTGTATATCAGCCCTTCGTGCCAGACCCTGTCAAAGGCTTGGCGGGCGTCCAGTAGAAGCATGGATGTGTGCCGATGCTTGTTCCGGCTCTCAGCTATGTATTCAGTCACCCTGAGGAGCTGGTGGCAGGTTCCGTGATGGTGTCTGAAGCCATGTTGGAAGTCTGGGAGAACCTTGTTGGTGGCCATGAACTCGATGAGGCGGGTTAAAATGATGGCCTCGGCTATCTTGCTCAGGGTGCAGAGAAGGCTAATGGGCCTGTAGCTAGTAGCTTTGTTCAGAGGCTTTCCAGCCTTGGGGATGCAGATGATTGTGGCCTCTTTCCACGCTGCAGGAAAGTATTGGAGGCGCATGCAGGCATTGATGATGTTGCAGATGGCCACTGTGTGGATCCTGGGAGTGTCTTCAGGACTCCGTTTGAGATGCCATCGCTGCCTGGAGCCTTGTTTTTGGTGAGGCCTTTGATGGTTTCGCTGATTTCCTTCGGGAGGTTGGACTGAAGGTTGCAGGGTGCCCTTGAGGGAAGCTGCGTACTAGGGAGTTGACCTCGGCGTGGAAGGTGGTGTGGTCGTCGTGCGAGGGAAAAGGGGAGCACTGTTCTTCGAGAGATTCGGCGAAGATGGTTGCTTTGTCGATTTCAGCGGAGTGTGAGGTGTTGTTGTGGTAGAGAGGTGGAGAGTGGGGTTGCCTGTTCCGTAGGGATTTGACGATCTTCCAACAGCGCTTGGGGTTGAGTTCAGCTTCAGCTATGTATTTTTCAAAGCTGGCGTCTCTGGTAGCTTGAAGGGCAGCGTTGAGCTCCCTTTTGGCGGCATTGAGCCTGGGTCGTAGGGACTGGAGGCGGGTCCGCTGGAGCAGCCTGCGTAAGTGGTTCTTCTTCCGGATCAGGGCTCTGATGTCCGGCGAGAGGCGTTGGCGGCCTGGGGTAGCTGGGGAGGAGGTTGTGGCAAGCCGTACCTTGTCCTGGATGTCCAGAGTGAGGTTGGACACAGCGGAGTCGATGTCTTCCCTTGACCGGGGAGTGCGACATTTAAAGGTGGAGGTCTCCAGGTAGTAACGAAGGGAGAGCCAGTCGATTCGCTGGTGGGTGATCTGAGTGGCGTCTGGTGTGCCGGGATCTCCAGAATCACAGGGTAGTGGTCGGAGTCGAGAGCAGGTAGGGTCCGAGGCTCTTTCTCGATTGTGGTGTTCTTGAGATGAAGAGGTCAAGGATGTCCGATTGTTTGTTCGGTCGGCTGAGTGGAAGGTGTGGTCTGCCGGCGCATCTATGGAGAAGTTGTGTCGATGCAGCAAGCGGAGGAGGGAGGATCCTTTCCTGTTCTTGGTTCGGCAACCCCAAGACTGATGCTTGGCATTGAAGTCGCCAGCAAGCACTGTTGGGTGGGGTGAGTCTAGCAGGGGGGCAATTTCGTCCAAGTTGTGGGTATTGGGCGGGGAGTAGCAGGAGACAATCCGTAGTGGGCCAGACTTCAGCTGGACTGTTACTCCGCAGGCTTCCAGGGATAGTGTGGGGGTGCTGAAGGCTTGATGTCTGAGGGAGGTGCGGACCAAGATGGCAACTCCTCCCCCAGTTTGGGATCCTGGGCGGTCGCATCTGTATACCGAGTAGTTCGGGATGAAGAGCTTGTCGGTAGACCGTGTGTGGGTTTCAGTGATGCAGGCTACGTCGACTGATAACTCCTGTAGTAGGTCGTGGAGCTCGGCAACTTTGTTGCGGTGTTTGGCCAAGATGCCATTGGCGTTCCAATTTAGGATGGATGTTGCCTTAGGTGCTGGTGGTGAACAGGGTCTGGAGGAGGAGGACGGCCTGGGAGAGGCAGGAGGCGATGTCCCGCAAGGCACGTTCACGATCTGCGGAGGATAGTTGATGGGGTGGCTGCAGCGGGCTTGGGTGGAGTACTGGCAGCGATTGGGGCTGGGGTGGGGCGGTGATGGCTGTTGTTGGCCGGCGGGGTTGGGCGGGGACTGTGCTGGGAGTTGCTAGCAGCAGCTCTGGCGTATGAGAGGGCAGGGGTGACCAGTGGAGCTGGTGTTGGGACTGGTCGGGGGGGCTGGTTGGTGGTTGGCAGGGGGGGAGCGGGGGCTGCCTTCCTCTGTTGGGAGGGCTTCTTCTTAGGGGCTTTTGGGCAGCCCCTATAGGTGGCACGGTGGGGACCCTTGCAGTGGGCGCAGACCGGCATCCCGCGAGAGTCTTTGATTGGGCAGGTTGGGGTGGCATGAGGACCTGCGCAGAAAGCGCAGACCCACTTTGGCGTGGCAATAATTGGCAGTATGCCTGAAGCTGAGGCAGCGGAGGCATTGGGGAACCACTTTGGACTTCTTCTTAGGTTCCACTTTAACTACCAAGCCATCGAAGCTGGTGAGGTTAAAGATCGCCCTGGCACTGGGGGATTTGGCGTCAAGGCGGACGAGGACGAGGGGCCAGAGCTTTTCGCCTGTTTTCATCCGGTAAACGGATTTAATTGGATATTTGCGGTTCTCTAGGCCGCGTTGAAGGTCTTTGAGGGAGTATGTTGTGGGAATATGTCGGATAACCACTTCCAAGTCTCGATCTTGGCGGACTTGGTGGGTCGTATATTCAATTTTTTCCGCTTCTAATTGTGCTGTGAGGCGACGGAAATCGTCGACAGTGTTGAGGTACAGCCTCAACCCTGCATTTGAGTTAATGCAGCGGCGGTGGGTGATGCCTTCTGCTCCGAGGTAGGCATGAATAGCCGGCCAACGCTCTGTTTGTTTTATTACGATTGGCGGGGGGAGTGGAGGAGTTGGTTGTATCTTCCTCCTCGGAGTCAGAGTCCGAGTCGGAGTCAGACTCGGGGGGGAGGATGCGGTTTGGGCGAGACCGTTTCTCGGTCTTTGTAGGGGCTGTAGTAACCGTGGATTCCTCTGGTGCAGAGGGCACTGGGGAGGTGGAGCGGGACGGGGGGGCACGTTTCCTGTTAGGGAGAGGTGCGTCGTCCGAGGGGGCAGGGGCTGTGTCCATTACGTTTGGGACAACGGTTGGAGGCTCGTCTTGAACGAGGGAAAGAGCTACCGTGAGTTCGGCGATTTTGACCTCCAGGCAGGCCATTTGGGCTGCAAGACTCGCTTGCGATGCTGCAACACTCGCTTGCGATGCGAGGGCTTGTTGGAGGGCCGACTGAATGTCCGAGCGGGTTGGGGTCATTGAGGGAGGTGGAGGAGATGTGGTGGAGGGTGCCTGTCGTTGTCTGGTGACAGCGAGCTGGGTGGTGGGGCCACAAGGGGCGGATGAGGTGGAGGGGCGTGGAGAGTCCTCCATGGCGACGAATCGCACACGGGAAGCTCGGTTCTAGTTATTGTTCACCGAGGCTTACGGCGTAGCAGTAAGCCAGGTTTCTTCTACTGTTCAGACGAGGGAGGATTTTCGTGAGCACGAAAATCGGGCAGAGCTGTTAGATCGAAGGACAGCGGGAGCGCTGAGGGCGATGTTAACGGAAGGAAACGAAACGACGTACCTGATTGTAGAGGAAGTGGCGGAGATCGGCGAGAGGAGAAGCGGCGGGCGTCGGGAGGGACGAGGGCGGCGAGAAAGTCGAGCGTAGAGAAGCAGTCGAGCAGTCCGGCGAGTCCGAGCAGGTAGAGAGCTCTTCGAGGTTTAATCCACGAAGGTCTGTACCGAATGGGGTACAGAATGCTGTTGAATGCCTGTTTTTTTTTTTTTTTTTTTTTTTTCGGACGCTTCCGGGGAGGGGAAATCTTCAAAAGACACCCAAATGGGTAGTGTCGGATTTTTACCGACTAAAACCCCTCCCCCGCGGTTGCCAACCCGGAGGTTCTAAACCAGAAGGATGGGAGGCCAGCCTGCGGATGCAGGGGGACTCATGCGCATGTGCGATGCGGGGAGGAACGGGACGGGGTTAGCGTGGAATGAGGGAGCAGGGCCTACGGATGATGTCCGAGGGGTTGGGGGCATATTGTGTGAGGCAGCTGATGGACGGGTTAGGGTGACCCGCCACCGAGTTGCGGAGGTTGAGGGCATAGGTTGAGGCGGCCGCACTGAGCGAGGGAGGCCTGTTTCCTTCAGGAGCTGCTGGTTTCTGATGTAGCGGGGTGAGCGGAGGACACCTCGGAGGGACTTCATGTAGGTGCCCTCGAGTTTGCGAAGGAGGAGGCCGTGCCCCAGACGGGATAGCGTAGGTGCTGATGCTCCTGATGATGGCGTTGAAGATACGGATTTTCGTTGGATGTGAGACCTTTCTGTTGTTGAAGAATGGCCGGAGAGCAATGAAGGCTCCGTTGATTTTGGCGCGAACTGCGAGGGTCTGCCTGTACCAGATGAGTTTCCTGTCGAAGATGACACCGAGGTACTTGGCCTGGTGTTTCCAGGGGATTGGATGGTTCCCCACTTGGATGTTTGGGGGGGGGATGTTACGGCGGGAAAAGAAGACGGCTTCTGATTTGGATTCGTTGAGGCGTAGTCCCCATTTGTGGTACCAGCTGAGCAGGGACGGCAGGTACTTATTCATGACTGTGGCACAGTGCAGCTTGGTTTTGGAGGTGTAGAGGAGAGCTACGTCGTCCGCATATTGAGCAGTGACGATCTTCTCGTGGACTGGTATGTCATGGCAGAAGATGTTGAAGTGGGCTGGGGAGAGTTTTGAGCCTTGGGGTACGCCAGCCGTGATGCGGTGGGTGGTGGATAGAGTTTTGCCAACTCTCACCCTGAAGGTCCTGTCGGTGAGGAAGGAGTGAATCATAAAAAAGCGCAGTGCCGTGACCAGTGCCGTGCCTGAGCAGGCAGGCCCTTATATACCTGCTCCTGGAGGGAGTCGCCTTCTCTGGTTGGCCGCCTGCTGTTCTCTCCAGGGGTGGTTTTCGGCTAGCGCCCTCTGTCGGAATGAGGCGGCTTTTGTTGTGGAGAGTGGCGGCTGGCTGCCACATTGCATTTAAGAAAAAAATTGGGCACACAAATAGTGTTTTATCTTAATAACGAAGGAAATTCGGATAAAATGAAAACATTTTGTTGAAATTCGGGTGCAGAATGTGCTGAAAAACTGGCACACGTTGGCTGATTCATTCTTAATGTATATAAGATATTTCTTCGTACACGAAAAGTTAGTTTTTAAAAAGATTTATTCTTCAATTCACAACACTTTCAATGATTTCAAAATTAACACTAGGAGAAAAGTACAATTTGTTGGAGAGACTGCGAAATTGCCGCAACGCATGAAGGCAAACCGACAACTGAAGACCCTAGCGTTCGGAGCGTGCCGTTTACGTTAGTTACCTTCCGACGAAAGGAAAAACACAGTAAAAGTAGAGAAGATCAAATGCAACATACAGTGCTTCAATTATTGCATACCTATTTGCAACCTGTTTCAACCTTCGGTACTCCTTAATACGGTTTAAGGCTGCACTAAGCTATGAAGAAATAATGTGTTCGTAGTTGGTGGAAGACATTCCGTTGATGTGAGCCCACTCCACACTTTAAGAAAAGAGGTTTTGCGAGAAATAAAGGTATAAAGGAAAATGAACAGAAAATTAACCAAAATCGTTAAGTTCAAGGAAAAATAGTAGGCCTATTTCTGATTGAGGATGTTGGAGTACGGCTGTCCCATGGCAAAGGTGAGTTCGATATTTTTCAAAGATCTACATAATAGTCTTTGATATTAATAGCAAATCCCCAAGAAGGGGCCTTGAGTTCTCTCTGTCATTAATGACTTTGGCCTACAAAGACGTCAAGGTCAATTTAGTCGATTATTGATCATCATTTTAGCGAGTAGTAAGCAGTCTTAATGCTGATATTACGATAAACAGGACAGTATCGCCTATTTCTAGTGATTGTACAATGTTGTTCGGTCTGCACATACACACTTTTTTTCCAAGCTCACCGTAAATGAGACGGTGGCACCCAAAAAAGGAGAACACACACACAGTTAATATTGCATTTTTCTTTTTTCGAGGGCACCAAAATGACCATTGACTTTTACTACACTCCTGGCAGCTCACCCTGCCGCAACGTGCTTCTCGCCGCCAAGGCCGTTGGTGTCGATCTCAACCTCAAACTCCTCGACCTCATGAAAGGAGAACACCTGTCTCCTGACTTCGTCAAGGTAACATAAATAATTCCTTCAATTTCATTTTTACAAAAAACAAAAGCAGTGTTCACGTAAATGAATACCATACATATTCTGGGAAGTAAAGCTGGGAACTGAAATTATAAAATAATGGTAGCATGTTTGCATATTGGTTACACGATATGGATTATTACACGTACTAATACATGCGTTGCAGCATATGCTACATCATACTCCTTACTACATATTGTTTATGTTAGAAGTTAATGTAATAGATAGTCGCTCTGATTAGTAGTCAAATATTCAAGTCGAATCTCCATGAGTAAAACAACAGTTTATATTTTTACACTGTTTGCTGAGCAAAACACACAACAAACTTGCCTTAGCGGTCGTCTTACCAACAGTACGAGCCATATAGCAGGAAGAAGCGAAATCCTGCGTTTGCATTCTAAATTCTTTGTCTTTTTAAGGTGTATCTCTAATGGGCTACGTGGAGTACAAAAATGCAGTTTTAC
This sequence comes from Pachypeltis micranthus, assembly GCA_020466155.1. Lineage (NCBI taxonomy): Eukaryota > Metazoa > Arthropoda > Insecta > Hemiptera > Miridae > Pachypeltis > Pachypeltis micranthus. The sequence continues at coordinate 1,523,821 of CM035772.1, read as the reverse complement.
TGAATCTTACTATCATTATTTTTTTCGTTTCCCAGATCAATCCTCAGCATTGCGTTCCGACTTTGGATGACAATGGCTTCGTTCTCCTCGAAAGGTAGGTCCTGAAATTTGAAGTTCCAAAAACCTTCCGCTACCCGAAGAATGAGGAGGGAGGACTTACCAGAAATGGCAATTATGCATTTTCTCAAAAACGGCCCTAACGGTTTTGATTAACTTTTACATCATCTTCTAATCAGTACCTAACTTTTTATTTATTATTCCTTATGTTTTCGGCCAGGAAATGTTTTTACAACCCTCCCTCAAACTTTGATACTTTACGTTTCAAGACATCGTAATTCTAAATCTGCAATGTTCGTCCAAAGCCCATGGTTGTTATGAGCAAAAAAAAAAAAAAAACGTTTAAAAATTAAGAAAAACGGAATTTTGGCAGTTTTATTGCAAATACGCCGTGTTTGGTATCGTTTTCAAGGTATTTTTAGATCCTGGGTCGAATGGAGTGAGTATCAGACGTGTTGTTTTTTTAATTTTCTTTGTGGCACCAGGAAAGCCCCCACTGCAGCCACAACTGGGCCTATTGTGTGGGCGAGCATGAGCCCTCTCATGTTCTCTCAGTTCCACCCCCAGCTCCTGTGGTTCTCTGACCCGCAATGTGTCCCCACATTCTCGCACAAAACGGAAGACAAACTTGCGGTCCATCCCTGCAACCTCCTCCGGCCGCAGCTGATAAACCCCAAGCACTCTGAGGCGTGCTGCAGCCAGTCCCTCACACTTACTCAGTACATGCTCCGCTGTCTCCAGCTTCACCTCGTAGAATCTGCAATTCTGTACTTCTGACTTGCCAATCTGTCCAGGTGGTACCTTAGTGGACAGTGACCTGTAAACAGGCCACATACCATCCGTATACTATCTCTCCAGGCTGAGGATCTCTCTCGTTTGCTGCCTGGAGAGTCTGACAAACAACCTTGACTGCCTTTCTCCAGGTATCTTCCGCCAATGGGCAGCCCTGCACTTATCCTCCCTCTTACCAACCTTCTTGATCCAGTGGCTCTTGGTGTTCCCAAGGGAACTCAGGCCCCACCAGGGGAAGTGCAGATCCCTTTCTCCCCAGTTTATCGACCTCCTTGTTCCCTTCTATTCCTGCTACACCTGCACCTAACTCAGTGTTAATGTGTTTTCGTTTGTCAAGGTCTTCAGGCCAGTCAAGCATTCCCAAACCAGCCCTGACATGATGTTATAGGAACCAAGGGCCTTAAGTGCAGCCTGACTGTCTGACATAATGTATATTCTTTTCCACTTCAGGCCCCCACACAGGGGGTGCTGCACACACCTTATCCAAAATCAAGTGGTGCGGTGTCATTCTCCCCTGCCAGACAAGACCCAATTACAGCATATGAGCCGCCTGTAGGTAGGCAGCTCTTTCCACATGTGCTTGGAGAGGTGCAGGACCTCTAGCACAGCCGTTGGGGCTGTCTGCATACAACCCATCACAACCACGCAGGCCCTGCGCTGCAGTTTACTCAAATGCTGTTGCACAATCTCTTTCTCTGTCCTGGTCCACCAAACCAGGGCACCATAAATGACCACAGGACTAACAGTTGCCCCGTACATCCACAAGACCATCCTCATGTCTTGCCAGCCACTTTCTGACTGGCCCACATCATGGAAGACCTTCCGGCCTTTGTACTGCCCTCCTCACGTTAGTGGCCTATGTGAGCCTCCTGTCTAGGAAGACTCCCAGGTATTTCCTTTCCTGCCGGATTGTCACCACCTTCCCTCCGAGCAGAAGCTCTTGCATTATGAAATTGCGTTTCTTGGTAAATGGAACCAGGCTGGTTTTGTCTGGATAGACTTATAACCCATGCCTGCTACACACTCCAGGAGGGTAGCAAGGAGAGAGTCCGGCAGGTGTATCCCTCGTACTCTGATTGCTGCCCAGCCGACGCTGCATGCTGAGAGACCCTGGAAAATGAACTGCCATCATGTTCTCCAGCGTCTCCCCACTGCTCGCAGTGTTAGATTCATCTGACTCTTGTAACAAGCCTATAATTGGCCCCTCTTCCTTGGCGAGAACCTTCCGCACCCTGGCCATGGTGGACAAATCCTCCACAGAAGCTTTGCCAGGATAACAACTAAATACAACATAAACTTTCCGGAGTCTACCTTGGTCCTTGTTCCACTATGGAACATCCTTATTTGACTCCCAGGTTTTTAAATCGCAGCCCGCTTACTAGGCCTCCTTTATAGCTGCGTTAATCCTGACTGTTGCTTGCTTTACCTCACAGCTGAATCATTCCAAAATCGGTGAAAGGGTGCAGCTGTACAGGGCATTAGAGGCAATAAGAAATGGATCACTTTGGTTCCACTTCTCTTCCATCGATACAACAATAGAATCCATAGATCGATTGGTATGAAGCCTAATGATGTAAGAAAACTACACGAAAAAACCATTTTTGCGCGTCTCTTCCCATCGTCCTCGAGCGGTAAGAAACGACGTCGCGAGACCGTGCGTGAGTTTCAAAAATCAAAGACGTACCAGCAAAAGGTTACTTACCTTCGTGGACCAATGAACAATTTACTATTATACGTGTACGAACAGATGATAATGTTCCCATTTATAATTGGGCCGGTAATGAAATAAAAGGACGGTATTACGAAGAAGAAATGAGGGAAACGAGTTTTCCAGACTGCCATTTAATAGAAAAAAACTGTCAGAAAGAAAGGAAACAAAGTTTTGGTGAAGTGGTTTGGTTTTGACGATACATACACCGGAAAAATGAAAAGACCGTTACTCTTTGAAGAAGAGATATAACAACGAAAATAGATTATTTCAACTAGAACTTGACAAGTAATACATATGTGATGTCCCCCTCATCCTCACATAACTGTCCTTCTTCTCTATCAGACTCCATAGGATAAACGATTCACAAACAAATAAATGAAGTGTAATAGCAATACTTGTTTATTAAGAAAAGAAACCTGACACACTCGAAAAAGCGTACTCCTCCTCGACGGTCCACAATGCAAGTATCACAATCAATTTTAAACGAAACAAATCGGAAAGTTCATGAGAGACCCTTCGGGTAACAATTACAATGGTTGACTGACTCGTCAGACTGAGGTAGGTAGTTCTACTTGGTCTTAGTTCGGATTTGTGCCACGAGGGGAGGAATGAGCAGCTAGTGACGACACAATGTGTTATTCGATTGATAAACCGATAACTTGATTCAAACATAATGATTGGCGATGGTTTAAAATCGGTAGGTCAGTAGATATGTAAAAGGATTCCTCATTTCATCACACATACATTGTTGTTAAAATGTTTTTTATTTTGCAAATTTACGGTTATCTTACAAGTGAAAGCTAAAATCAAGTTAGATTACATAAAACATGGCATTGCGAATTACATTTCCTTCAATCATTCTTTAATTAATGAGGAGTAAGCAACTACTTTCCAACGAGAATTACACAGAACCCATTAAACGTATTATACTTGTTGCCCCCTGAACATATTCCGCTGTACATCTGGTACCACGTGGCAAGGTGTGTATGCCTTCGCTTAAAATCTGGCTTTTGTCGTCACAGAAGGACAGAGCTAATTTACGAATTTCAGTGGTCGCAACCCTATGAATTTCTACTTTCCTTGGCTCTACAAAGTAGAAAGGAAAGTTATGTCATCGGCTGAAAAAAAATTTTGAGTTTTCTTCAGATCTTTACGTTTCAGACCCTCCTGAGTCCGATAAACACAATTAGGGAAAATGGTCTGTGTGTCTGTGAACGATTTTTAGAGAGAACCATCGTACCAAATCAGCTCAAACTTGATATCTGGCCCGCAGGTTACCATGGAACGCCAAAATAAGGGTATGAACCAAATCCACCGAAAGTTAACTATAATTATCTGTTGGACATAAGCTATTATCACTCTGTTAACCACTGAGACATCACTTCGTATCGTAAAGAAGAAGAAGAACCTTTTTTTACCTTCCTTACTCTCTGAGATGTTCACATGCTAAAACCACGTGTTTGTCTATACAATGCTTTTATAAATTATACATTAAAATCACTAGTAAATCACTAATCAAGCCGTCCCTAAAGGTTATGGGCCCAGAATTGCTAATAAGTGAAAATCGAAAGTTGGTTCAGTGAAATTCTACTGGTTACGCGAATTCCGTGATCAAAAATAGGCAAAAATAATTACGATACTTGGACTATTCAGGCGCAAGCCGTCCTCATAAAAAGTGGCTTGTGGGCGTACATAAACGGAGATTGTTAACAAAGGCACAATGTCTGTTGATAGAATCAAAATTGCCTGATACCTTTTGGGCTGAAGCTATATACTGGGAACCAAAGCGAAAGCGTGTGGTTGTGTCACGAGACGTCAAGGTGATCAACCAGATGTTCAGCTCCACACCCTGATGCCCTTACTCCAAATCTACATGGTGTAACACAGAATGAGGGAGAAAGTCTACCCACACACCACATGGTCAGTGTCTCCACAACTGTTCATCCACCCAATGATCTGGAGCCAACCGATAATATCGTATCTCCATCTGAATCAAATGTGACCAGCAACGCTTCTGAGTGTTCTGCTGCTGACGACACCCAGGACGAGGGTGAACCAGAAAATGAGTTACCAAGACTTCGTGATCGTGGACAACTCAGACCTCCACAGTGGCTTGAAGATTTTGACCTGTCTGCATTTTGTGAAGCTGAGGCTCTTGCTGGAGAGGAAGCTTCAGAGTGGAATCTCGCCATAAAAGAAGAAATCCGTGCTCATCTGCTCAACAACACCTGGAAAATAGTTGAACGCAAACCAGGGGTAAATGTCATTGGCTCTAAAATGATCCTCAAAAACAAATACTCGCCATCTGGGCACCTGGGGAGTTGATTTCAGTGAAAGTTACGCTCCAGTAGCAAGGCTAAGCTCCATACGCCTCCTGCTCGCAACGGCAGTTGAACAAGACATGCACATAGAACAACTCGATGTTACAACAGCTTTTCTCCATGGAAACATCGAGGAAAACATCTTCATGCAGTTACCAAGGAACCTTCAGAAGATATTGAATGACATTCTCCTCGATGAATCTCATGACTCCACCATTTTCCAACGAGCAAGAACCATGTTAGAGGATTTACGAACTCCTACACAAGGTGAAAAAGTGTGCCATCTAAACAAGGCTGTTTATGGCCTGAAACAAGACAGCTGTCAATGGTACAACAAGCTAGATAAGGAGTTGCGCCTACTCGGTTTCGAGCCTTCTCCTGCTGACCCCTGCATGTACGCAACCTCGAAAGAGGGAGAACGGGTTGTTATTGCTGTTTATGTGGACGACATCGTAATTGCATCCAAGAACAAGGACAAACTCCAAAAACTCAAGCAGGAACTCATGACAAAGTTCGCTATGCGTGACCTTGGCAATTTATGTCATTGTCTCGGAATTGAATTTGCCAGGAATGATGGCAAAATATTCGCTTCTCAAGGACGATATATCGATGAAATCCTTGAAAGATTTAACACGGCAAACTGCAATCCTGTTCGTACACCCATTGTCCCTGGTTTCAAGGCTGAAAAAGACGAAACAGGCGAACAAAATAATGAGTATCCATACCAGCAATTGACAGGCGCACTCATGTACTTAGCTGTTGCCACCAGACCCGATATCAGTTATACTGTCAGCTTTCTGAGCCAATATAACAACTCTTATGACAAAACACATTGGCTTGCAGCGAAACGGGTACTGATATATCTCAAAGGCACCAGAAAGGTAGCACTAACATTTACCAAAACTGGAAAAGCTCTTTTTGGATGTGCCGATGCTAGCTGGGGATCTGCCGAAGATCGAAAGTAATACACTGGCTATTGCTTCATCTACGCTGGCACTCTCATCAGTTGGGAAACACGCAAAGATCGCACAGTTGCTATTTTGATCCAAGAAGCTGAGTATATGTCCCTAACAGAAGCCGCGAAGGAGGCCATGCACCTGCGCCAGCTGATCACAGACTTGGGAACTCCACATAAAATTATCAAACTTTTCAATGACAATACTGCTGCTCAAGAATTGGCAAAAAACCCAATTATCAGGTCCCGCTCTAAACATATCTGCATCAAGGAACAAAAATGGTGATATCGAAGTGGTCTACAAGCCTTCAGAACAAATAGAGGCAGAGGTGTTCGCCAAACCTTTCGCCTAGGTGGGCCAAAACTTGACTCTTTCAAGACTTTGATTGGACTTACTGTGGTGTAACGAGTGCAAGGGAGTGTTGGACATAAGCTATTATCACTCTGTTAACCACCGAGAGACATCACTTCGTATCGTAAAGAAGAAGAAGAACCTTTTTTTACCTTCCTTACTCCCTGAGATTTTCACATGCTAAAATCACGTTTTGGTCTATACAATACTTTTATAAATTATACATTAAAATCAGTAGTAAATCATTAATCAAGCCGTCCCTTAAATTATCACAGTGATCAAAACACCAAATATTTTTTTCTCAAAAACGGCTCTAACGATTTTGATTAAATTTTTTACATTGATAGCTCCCAATATGCCAACCACACCACATGAAATTCTCATTTATAAGAAAATGACGAGAGCAGCACAATAAATTACCAACATTTTAGATGTAATCGATTTGAGAGTGGTTTTTAAAGAAAACGACCAAACCAAACCACCTCAAACTTGATATCTAGCCCGATGGTTGCCATGGGACGCCAAAATAAGGGTATGAGCAAAATCCACTGAAAATTAACTATAGTTATCATAGTGATCAAAACACCAAATTTTGTTTCTCAAAAACGCCTCTAACGATTTTGATTACATTTTTTATATTGATAGCTCTGAATGAGGCAATTATACCATAAAATTCCCATTTGTGGGAAAATTGACGAGAGCAGCACAATAAATTATCAAAATTTTCGACGAAAAGCGTTTTTAGCGCAGTTTTTTCCTCATAAACTCTGCTGGAATGTTAGTAAAAGGTTTTTAAAAAATTGGTATTGTAGTCCAACCCAATACCTAAAGGGTGAGTGTTCAAAAACGCTCGTGAGATACATGGGGGTCACTCTAATAATTGCTGAATTTCAACTACTGCCGTTTCGCTTACTACCAGTTCTAAAAGTGTTTACCCAATAACTCTGCAAAAGTAATTACTATCCTCCTTCAAAAAAATTGAGTTTACAGCCTCATAAATTATCTGTGTACCGATTGCTCAATAATGGTCCTGAAATGAGCACGAGCAGCACAATAAATTCTGGAAGTGTAAGCGCTACCGCTTCCTGCTGCTGTCAAGTGTTGTTTGACCAAGTTCAAATGAATGAGTGGTAAATGAATTGATTAAGTAGGCAAAGCCATGTAGAAAGTGAATTGACGTAGAGCTAAGGAAAGTTGTGTGTTGCAACGCACCAGATATTTTATGAAATTGCATTGAATGTACAATACATCGGCCTGTTTATTTCGTAAGGTATGAAGATAATGCTGGAATGTTGCTCTTTTGTTAATGCAAGATTTCATATTTGCCTTCTCTACAGTTTTACCGCCATTATCATAGCGCATACAATTTTGATCTAAGCCCTATAAATTGTGATATCGGGGTTGATTTGGTCTTATCCTTAAGTTTTCCAACAACTTTTTTATTGTTCGTTGAAAAACGAGGATGTGCTGTTGAATAGTTGCTGAAATCCATCCGGCTTGTAAACGATTCTTTCAAACTATGATAGATATTATCCACTTTAATGTCAAAATGAACGCGTCAGTATCCATATATAATAGTTGGACGTTCATAAGGAGAAAACTTAATGAACTCATGTGGGCTGGAATTTATCACCATTTGAGCAGCCAGTAGATACTCATCCCAATTGTTTTGATGAGTTGCTACATAGTGAGAGAGAATGTTGTCAACAGTGCGATGAATGCGTTCTACTCATCCATTTGCCATGGCATGGTATGCTGTAGTTCTTACTTTCTTTATTTTAAAGAACGAACAAAAGTGGGCAATCGATTCGGAATTGAACTCAGCTCCCTGGTCCGAGAGAATTTGGAGAGGACTGCCATACCTGTCAAGGTATTGCAAAAGTGCTGTAGCAATAGAGTCTGCTGTGTGGTCAGACAAGGGGTAAAAGTCGACAAAACGAGAAAACTGATCAATTACTGATAGAAAATATTTGTTTCCCCTTGGTGTAAGTGGTAATGGTCCAACAACGTCAACACTTAACTGCTCGAAGCACGTAGAAGACTCAGAAAATTCTCACAAGAGCGCCGTTTTCTGACCATAGTGTTTCCGTTGGGCACAAGATGTACATGCTTGCACATAATTTGCTACAACCTCAGCCATTTTGGGCCACCAAAATTGTTCACGGATTCTTCCTAACGTTTTCTTATTACCTCCATGTCCTGATTGTGGTAAGTCATGGAGCAATTTCAGAATTAGCTCTCGAAGAGTGCTTGGTACAAATACTTTAAGCCCTTTGGGGGTAATTTTACAGAGTAATTTATCTCAGGGGCATGAAAAATTCCTTTTCCCTGTATATTGTTTTGCTTCTGGGGTTCTGTGCTTCTGATTCGTGACTGTGGACAACACGTTAGTCGTAGGAACACTAGTGTGGGTAAGTATTTCTTCGCTCATTTTGCAGTATGAAGACACACACATACTAGTCAGAGATGAAACCCACATTCATAAATCAATCCACAACATTTCGCAAGCCTTTTTCGCTGAATCGGTGCATCGAAGTCGTATTCATTTGCTTATCCATGGCTGGTCGAATTATAACAAACAAATGAACGCGAAGAGGGCAGCCCCCACTAAAGCGGAAGCCGGTTGGATGAGCGCGAAAAAAAAGGATGCGCAACAAACGGAAAGAAATGGTTACGCATGCGTTGGCAAGCGGAGGCTCTACCAGTAAAGGTTACAACTGAAAATTGACGAAGTGTGTTCAAGTATAGTTCAACGGTTAGTCGAGCGATTAAATTCGTATTTCGCAGAAAACTAGCGCTAGACAGTTGCCAGAGATGAAAGTTGTAACTAGAACAGTATCAGTGACGCTCTTCAACGTTCCGAATCGCGAACCAGGCAGATGTACACGCGGCCATTGTTTTGGGAATCAGCCATAAATTTATCGCACACGAGGACTAATTGACCTAGTCCCTCGAAAATATCAAAAAAAAAAAAGAAAGTAAATAGATGCGTAAATTAAAATGTTACTTACAAAATTTATGCGATACTTACCTGAAGGTACTCGAAAACCGACTGCGCCAATCGTAGTGGTGGTTAGGTAAACTCGGCAGAACTTCGTTTATTCTCCTATGGCTTGATCACAAATGCCTCACAAATTGGAAAATTTTCCCATGAGTTTTCCTTTCCCTCCCCAACTCATGACCTCCTTTTTTGTTTCGTTCAACAACCTTCATCATTTACTGTCCATGTATCAGCATTTCAGCCTTACCTGATATGATTGTAGCCTCCTCTTGTGGTTACGCTTCATCTTCTTCGTCCTAGCTGTTGTTGATCAGCGCAACACCCTCTGCTGAGCTCTAAGTACGCCCTCGTACTTTCCTGGGTTGACGTGTTTTGGGGTGGTTGCCTCCCTGAGGCTTGGTCACTACTGGTCTACTAGTGCAGGAGTAGGGATTGTGAAGATGCGATGATGTCATAGGAGGCTACATAAGTCAGGGGGCTTTCCTTTTGAAGAGTGACAACACGCGCAGACTTCCACTTAGTAGGGAACTGTCTGACCTGCAGACAGTCATTAAATAAATTGAGGAGGCCGCTGGAGATTGTCTGCTCAGCCTTCCTCAGCATATTGCTTTCAATTCTATCTGGGCCAGGAGATTTGTTGGGATTTAAGGTCACAAGGGCCCTGCCGAGGTCGCCTGTTGTCCACAATAGGATGTCGGGTTCCTGCGGAGGGTCCATGATCAGCTCCCTTGCTGTTCTATGGGCTCCAATATCAAAAGGTCAATCTTATTTGGTGGTCAGGAACGCCTTCTCAAGGAGGGTTTCCAGTGAACGTTCGATGCTGCAGGCCCAGCCTGCCTCATTGTGCATCGCATCTCGGACCGCGATTCAGCCCAGACGTTTGCTTTTCGGAGGACTTGTAATGTCTGCCCCAGGGTTTCTCAAAGCTCCCTGCTTCCACGAAATTTCGCCAGCCTTGCCATTTGGCTCGTTTGATAGCACGGTGGAAGGCCTTCTTCTCTCTGATGAAGGCAGTTCGGAGTGTGGCTCTGGCATCAGGGTCACAAGTGTGTTGGTACTTCCTTCTGGTCCTATTTACACTATACTTGAGGGGATTAAGTTCGTCAGTCTACCATGGGACTTAGATCGCCCTGTGCTTGTGTTGCCCAAGTACAGAGTGCTGTGGTAAATGTGTACACTTTGTTTTAGTCGAGCGATGATGACTTACCTCGTTTCGAAGTACGGCAAAGACGATTCCTTGTATCCGAATGATCCACAGAAAAGAGCCGTCGTCGACCAACGGCTTTACTTCGATATGGGAACTTTTTACCACCGCTTCGGAGAACTTTACGTAAGTACGCAGTTATAACGAAATTTCCCTTACATATTCGCAACTTAGCTGTTATAATGCTGATACGTACTGTGTTTTTGTGAAACCAATTGCTATCATCATTGGATCCAGAAAATTTTTCAGGGTATGGAGGGGGAGTGGCAGATGCATTTTAAATTTTTTTCATTTTTATCTGTTTCCGGATATTATTACTGTTATCTTATCTTAATGGGTGCAACGAAGAAATGAAGGGTTGAGGGTACAATTGGAAGAAGGGTAATTAATCTTCCTTTTCTTCCGTAAGGAAGCTAATAAACTAGCTAAAAAACATTTGTCCAAAATCCGCCACTAGCTATCAGGGTCTAATTATTGAGGGATGCTTATTCTCAATTTTCTTTATTTGAACACAGTAAGTAATTACATTAAAATTAACACCTTACTTTCTATTTCCCCAAAAGGCAAAAAAGTTGTAGTGATTTGTCAAGTTTTGAAATTCAAATTATTCATTTTCATGCGGTTCTGACGATAAAAAATATTGACTGAAGAAATTGGAATAACTATCTTGCCTCAAGAATCCACAAACTATTAAAATGTGATGATGGGCTACATCAACTAACACAGGACCTCCCAATAATGACAAGACTCAATGCTTCATAGGCCTCGCATTTAATCTCCTTTTAAGCGTTTCCTTATCGTTTTCCTCACATAAGTTTATGATTGGTAGGTGGGATCCATGCACAGTCATACATAAGCTTCATAACAGTAAATAGAAGAACCTTGAAGTAACATGCTATTAATAAACTCAACATTGTGATAAGTAATGTTTCTACTAAGTAAAATATAATATATAATATTTATAAGTGATGTAAGTTTATGAGTATATTTTTTTATTAGGAAGGGTGGAGGGGTATTCTGGGGGAAAGAGAGAGAGGGGGAGAGAGAGAGAGAGAATCACTTGAAACCTGTTTCTGTACCTAATTGCTATTATCACTTGCAGTACCCAATTATTTTTGCTGGGGCACCCTACGACGAGGAAAAAGCCAAGAAATTGGATGAGGCGTACAAGTTTCTCGATTTGTATCTTGGAAAGACTGAATTTGCTGCAGGGGACCATCTAACTGTTGCTGACCTCGCCCTAGCTGCTTCTACATCAACTGCTGAGGTGAGTGTCGGGGCCTCCCTTTTCAAGATGTTGCGCTGCTTGATTGTGTGTGAGGTCCTGAAAAGGGCCGACGAAATATTGTTGTTGTGTGTGTGTTGGTTGTGTCTGTCGGTTGAGCGTGCGTGAGGTGAAGAACGGATTTCTCGGGCGTCGTTAGGTCGAAGGGCTCGGTTGAGCGGTAGCTCCTCTCGGTGAGGGATCCGGTTGGATCGTCGCTCCTTCAGTCGGAGACGCGAGATGAGGGTTGAGTCAGGAGGTTCGGTCGAGCAGCGGGCGAGGGACGAGTTCCCCAGGCGTCGAAGCGTCGTTTGAAGGGCTCGGTTGAGCGTAGCTCCTCTCGGTGAGGGATTCGGTTGAATCGTCGCTCCTTCTTCTTCTAACGCGAGAGGGCCTCATTGTCCCCGCTGAAGGTGGTCGGTTGTCGTCAGAGGATGTGAACGGTGTAAGGGTGGAAGATGGAATGAATTGAATGTCTGTTTTTTTTTGTTTTTTTTTTCGGACGCTTCCGGGGAGGGGAAATCTTCAAAAGACACCCAAATGGGTAGTGTCGGATTTTTACCGACTAAAACCCCTCCCCCGCGGTTGCCAACCCGGAGGTTCTAAACCAGAAGGATGGGAGGGCAGCCTGCGGATGCAGGGGACTCATGCGCATGTGCGATGCGGGAGGAACGGGACGGGGTTAGCGTGGAATGAGGGAGCAGGGCCTCACGGATGATGTCCGAGGGGTTGGGGGCATATTGTGTGAGGCAGCTGATGGACGGGTTGGGGTGACCCGCCACCGAGTTGCGGAGGTTGAGGGGATAGGTTGGGGGGGGCGCACTGAGGGAGGGGAGGCCTGTTTGGTTGAGGAGCTGCTGGTTTCTGATGGAGGGGGGTGAGGGGAGGAGACCCGGGAGGGACTTCATGTAGGTGCCCTCGAGTTTGCGAAGGGAGGAGGCCGTGCCCCAGACGGGGATAAGCGTAGGTGCTGATGCTCCTGATGATGGCGTTGAAGATACGGATTTTCGTTGGATGTGAGACCTTTCTGTTGTTGAAGAATGGCCGGAGAGCAATGAAGGCTCCGTTGATTTTGGCGCGAACTGCGAGGGTCTGCCTGTACCAGTTGAGTTTCCTGTCGAAGATGACACCGAGGTACTTGGCCTGGTGTTCCCAGGATTGGATGGTTCCCCACTTTGATGTTTGGGGGATGTTACGGCGGGAGAAGAAGACGGCTTCTGATTTGGATTCGTTGAGGCGTAGTCCCCATTTGTGGTACCAGCTGAGCAGGGACGGCAGGAACTTATTCATGACTGTGGCACAGTGCAGCTTGGTTTTGGAGGTGTAGAGGAGAGCTACGTCGTCCGCATATTGAGCAGTGACGATCTTCTCGTGGACTGGTATGTCATGGCAGAAGATGTTGAAGAGGGCTGGGGAGAGTTTTGAGCCTTGGGGTACGCCAGCCGTGATGCGGTGGGTGGTGGATAGAGTTTTGCCAACTCTCACCCTGAAGGTCCTGTCGGTGAGGAAGGAGTGAATCAGACCAATGAGAGAGGGTGGACAGCGAAGCAGGATGAGCTTGTATATCAGCCCTTCGTGCCAGACCCTGTCAAAGGCTTGGCGGGCGTCCAGTAGAAGCATGGATGTGTGCCGATGCTTGTTCCGGCTCTCAGCTATGTATTCAGTCACCCTGAGGAGCTGGTGGCAGGTTCCGTGATGGTGTCTGAAGCCATGTTGGAAGTCTGGGAGAACCTTGTTGGTGGCCATGAACTCGATGAGGCGGGTTAAAATGATGGCCTCGGCTATCTTGCTCAGGGTGCAGAGAAGGCTAATGGGCCTGTAGCTAGTAGCTTTGTTCAGAGGCTTTCCAGCCTTGGGGATGCAGATGATTGTGGCCTCTTTCCACGCTGCAGGGAAGTATTGGAGGCGCATGCAGGCATTGATGATGTTGCAGATGGCCACTGTGTGGATCCTGGGGAGTGTCTTCAGGACTCCGTTTGAGATGCCATCGCTGCCTGGAGCCTTGTTTTTGGTGAGGCCTTTGATGGTTTCGCTGATTTCCTTCGGGGAGGTTGGACTGAAGGTTGCAGGGTGCCCTTGAGGGAAGCTGCGTACTAGGGAGTTGACCTCGGCGTGGAAGGTGGTGTGGTCGTCGTGCGAGGGAAAAGGGGAGCACTGTTCTTCGAGAGATTCGGCGAAGATGGTTGCTTTGTCGATTTCAGCGGAGTGTGAGGTGTTGTTGTGGTAGAGAGGTGGAGAGTGGGGTTGCCTGTTCCGTAGGGATTTGACGATCTTCCAACAGCGCTTGGGGTTGAGTTCAGCTTCAGCTATGTATTTTTCAAAGCTGGCGTCTCTGGTAGCTTGAAGGGCAGCGTTGAGCTCCCTTTTGGCGGCATTGAGCCTGGGTCGTAGGGACTGGAGGCGGGTCCGCTGGAGCAGCCTGCGTAAGTGGTTCTTCTTCCGGATCAGGGCTCTGATGTCCGGCGAGAGGCGTTGGCGGCCTGGGGTAGCTGGGGAGGAGGTTGTGGCAAGCCGTACCTTGTCCTGGATGTCCAATCGAATGTCTGAGCAGGCAGGCCGTTTTATACCTGCTCCTGGAGGGAGTCGCCTTCTCTGGTTGGCCGCCTGCTATTCCCTCCAGGAGTGGTTTGTGGCTAGCGCCCTCTGTTGGGATGAGGCGACTTTTGTTGTGTAGAGTGGCGGCTGCCACAAAGAGGATTTGACTCTACCATATGAAAGTTTCCTTCGCGCTAATTGTGTTTTGACCAAAATGCGGATGCTCGTGGGCTTTTTCAACGACTATAAGCACGTCATTGTGAACCAGAAACAGGAGCTCATTATTCTTCTCAGTAACACACCGACGAATTCCATTTATAAAGAAGGAGCAGATGCTACTTTCAACGATTACAATCTCACAAACCACAACATGTATTGGAGACATTACCATCGAAATGCCATATAGGAGTTGGGAGCTACTCGAGTATCCTACCTTAGCAACTACTGCTCGTCAATCATGGACCATTAAAACATCTTCGCAATTGCAAAAGCCGACATACGTTATTCTGGCGTTTCATACTCTGAGAAAAAACCTCGTCGGGACACACACCAGCACGTTTGACATGTGTAGCTTGAGAGAAGTCAAACTATATTTGAATTCACAATATTATGCGTACAATAATCTGCGTGGTGATATTGTTCTGATGTCTGAAATGTACGCCAAATTTCAAGCATCGTACTACGGGAAGAATCCCCAACCCTTTATGAATCCTACAACTTTCGGAACGTGTCCGATATTTGTGATTGATTGCTCCAAGCAAAATGAAAGCCTCAAGATCGGGCCTAGAGAGTTTGATGCAGCCGAGCAATTTCCAGCCGGTACCACTGCATACTGCTTAACCGTGCACGACTCTCTCGCCGAATACCGTCCATTGTCTGGAACTGTCAGCCGAGTCCACTAGTGTCGCAGCGTATATAGACCCCACATATGACTCTAAAACTTCATTGAGTGTTAAGCTGTCGACATGGAAGAACACCTATCAAACAACCAGCTAGCAGAGCTCGAGTATGGAGAGGAGGGAAATATCCAAGAGGTGAATCATCAAACATCAGATCAGTCATCGCAACAAAACGTGTCTATCGTAGAATTCCCTTCGGACAAACCGCAGCAACAAGAGGATTTCCCCGCCTTTCTACAAGTCACCTACAACGTCAATCCGATAAACTAAATTTGTGACAATAGGACTTTTTACACAACAACGCTTTCACGTTGGAGTGCTATTCTTCAAGGAAGGAATGAAAAAGTCTGTGTTGTTGAGTTTCGACCAGTTCTACCAGCTGACTACAGCAGTCGAGTCAATCAGTTTTGTGCTTCAAAACGTCAAGACTGCCAACGTCAAAAGTTTTCAAGCCACCCATGACGTCTAAGTCGTAGTGAAATCCCTCTACTTTATACCACACAGGGCACAACTTTGTTAGCGCATTACTGTGCATCAAACGATATACCGAGTATTTGAGTATAAGAGAGCCTGTATCGCTGGAGCATATTGATGCAGTAATGAAGAGCCAAGCAGTTTACGTACCACCGCCCCAACAACTTGATGGATGGGAAGCTGATCGATTACAAGATGAAGTTCGCATTTACAAAAAGAATAAAAGAATGTATCATTAACCCAACATATGTGTTTTTAAAAAAATAAACGGTATAACCTCTTAGATTAAGGTTCAGGTTATGAAAGAAGGAAAAAAACTATCGTTATAATTTGAGTAGTTTATTTATCATCATCTACATAAACAGTCAAAGCTATCGCAAGTTTCACAAAATATTCGGAATAAGGGCGCTACTGCAAAATTGCGGCACCAGCTATCAGAATCTCTTACCACGTCAGTCATGAAATCTTTAATCACTTTATCAAAGCTCTAAGGTCTTTTTTCCTAAGATTGAACAACTGTACGTTCTCCTAAAAGTCGTTGGGCATTTCCTCATCACAGTACAACGTAATTTCCTTCTAAATATCTTTAACATGGTTCTCAAAATTCGTGGAAGTTGAAATAATTCGATGTCAATGTAGGTATTGGTATTTTTAGCTAGAGGCTCTTTTGATTGAAAATGCCTCCTTCGTCTATGTAGTGTTTACTCATTGTCTCTGTAATATAAAGAGGAAATAATTCGTTAAAATTATTCGTCATCTATCGCACAAGCATCATGGAGAGTAAAACAGTCACTATAACCAACGACACTATTGTGTTGATTAAAAATGTACAATTGGATACAATTCTGATTATTGAGTCAAACAGACAACGTGTAACGTTCAATATGGATCAGTAGACTGAATTTTAAAACAAACGATCGAGAGTTTATGAAAAGATTTCGTTACACTTATACCAAAGTTACTGCAAATGAATAATATTCCAAATAATGTACGCCAAATAAATAATTATAACGATTAAATTGTTTGCTTTTTTATTTACCTCAATTAACTTAAGATCGTAAGTAGTTCGTCGTCCACGCAGTAGTTCCAAGTTGTCCGGAATAGGTTGGCTAGGATCGAATATTTTAACGTAGCGTTTCGAAAGGAATAAGTCAAATAGTTCGCCTTCCGCGATAGGTTCTTGTAGTGTAGCAACGACACTGTCTCCGTACTGATTATGAACAATTTTCAGCCTTCTAACTGGATAGTAGGTATTATCTTTCAATTGCTCCAACTTTAACGTTTTATTGAATTTGCAAGAAGCAGAGTTGCATCTATCGACGAATGTTGCACGAAATCTTCCTCGTGCAAAGTTATGGAGTCGTACGAAATTGAGATGAACTTGTTTATACTCTTTCTGGTACATTTTCAACATGGTTGGTGTAACCTTCCATTTAGTTAACATAGAAAGCGCTCAAACAGCACAGTATTGAATTCGTAGACAAAATGCGGGACACTTTATCAAAGCTCTAAGGTCTTTTTTCCTAAGATTGAACAACTGTACGTTCTCCTAAAAGTCGTTGGGCATTTCCTCATCACAGTACAACGTAATTTCCTTCTAAATATCTTTAACATGGTTCTCAAGATTCGTGGAAGTAGGTATTGGTGTTTTTGGCTACGGCTGTAGCACCTAACTCAAAGAGGCTCTTTGGATTGAAAATGCCTCCTTCGTCAATGTGGTGTTTATTGATTGTCTCTGTAATATAAAGAGGAAAAACCACACGACAAAACTTCTTGAGGCGATAAATTCCGATCCAACTACGCAATAGACGAGTCGAAACACATTTAGTGATAATTTGTGAGTCAATAATAAATTCCGAGAATAGATAGTCTGGGGCGCTACAATCATTTGAACACGTCATGCTATTGCATCATATTGTGGGGTAATTAACCCCACAGGTGTTTACCGTTGTTATGTTACGTTGTTATGGATTGAAAAGTATAAATTATTAGATTATCATTGTTAATAAAAACTCGCATCGATCAACATTGTTACATTTGGGGGCTCGTCCGGGATTAAAAAAAAAAAAAAACAGCGTTGGCTCCCCATCGACTGCCAACAACTGAACGACCTCAACGAACGATATCGACTCGCCTGAGGGCAGCAGATGCTGAAGAAACTTCAACTAACTTACGAATGAACGTAAGAAATGAAGACACCTCTTGTAGCACAGATATTACATCACTGGCCATTCTTCAAAGGTTGGAGATTAAGACAACAATCGACAACGTATGAACAGCGAATTCGTCATCTTGCGCTGAAAAACTCAAGTCAAGAAGGGCATAACACCGGATTACATACGTCACCAACAAATAACCTAGATGCTTCCAGCCAAACCGTTAACGAGTTGCTTTTCACTAGAATTGAGCCTCAAATGGAAGGTACTCTAATGAACTACGATGGTGACATGATCTGGGAGGATTACCTCGGACATTTCGATATGGTAGCGAATGTCAGTGAGTGGTCCTTGAAGAGGAAAGGTCAAAAACTGGCAAACGCACTTCGAGGTGCTGCTCTACAAATTGTGCTGACAGCGGTTCAAGCGCACGGTTGAACAGATTTCAATTGCCTTTCGGTGGCTCTCCGTTCTCGTTTTGGTTAGACGTGCTCGGGGCAGAGGTGGCAATATGAACTGGAAGGTAGACGGCAACAGCCTTATGAAACAATCTCACAATTTGCTTCTGAAATTGAGCGCTTAGTCCATTTCTCGGCTCCCAATTGGCCTCAAGACTGTAAAGAGCAAATGACATTGCAAGCTTTCCTACGTGGCCTACGAGATCGAAATGCCAGCAAAATTTTGGCAGCTGCATACCCCATCTCTTTGCAAGATGCAATGACTAGGGCTCAGTTCATGGAATCTCAGGAATGTACTACCGTAAATTCTACTGAAATAATTCAAAGGAGAGGCTGTTGGATCTATGGGATGGTAGGACATAAGCAAACTAGATGTCCTAAAAAGAACCCTGCAGGAAACCCCGTAGAAAGAAAACTGAATCAGGGAAACTGATTAGAGCTTTGGGAACTGGCCAAACCCTGGCTCCTGGTAGACGTGGCCGAAGGGGATACATAATAGCTGCAAGATCTGGTGGTGATGCACTATTTGTAGAAGCTATAATCAGTTCCAAAACATGCTTCCTATTAGTGGATACTGGGGCAACAGTTTCAGTTTAGAGACCTGACGCTGCAGCTCAGTGCAAGTTAAAAATTGCTAGGACAGGTTGTAAAGAATTGGAAACGGCGTCTGGCGGTGTATTGAAAGTTATCGGGGAATGTAGGACTCAGGTGACACTAGCTGGAGTGTCACTAAAACACACATTTCTCATTGTCAAAGTCAACAATGCAAGGACAAGGCAATCCTTGGCCTCGATTTTCTACACAAAATGAACGCGTGTATCAATTTGTAACGCTACCTTAAAATCACCCGTCGATTCAATTCCTTCGGCACGCCAGTGGCAATGTGTAAACCGCAGCTTGCAATGTTGCATTGCTCCACAACTGCCTGACTGGGTGCTACCAGTACTGCAAGACACCGACTTAGTTCCGGACTCTTCAGAATAGCAGCAGCTGGCAAACGTGTTGGTCAAGTTTGAACCCACCACATCATGCAATGGAAAATCATATCCCGTTGTCCTTGTCCCTAAAAAAGACGGTTCCACCCGTTTTTGTGTGGACTATCGAAAACTGAACCATGTCACAAAGAAGGATTCCTACGCATTGCCCTGTGTCCGGGATTTATTGGACGCCTTAGGCGGATCAGCATGGTTTTGCGTTCTTGACCTTAAAAGTGGGTATTGGCAAATCGCATTGGACCCCAAGGACAAGGAAAAGACTGCTTTCTCGATTTATCACATGGGGCTCTGGCAATTCAAGGTCATGCCATTTGGACTGTGCAATGCACTAGCGACGTTTCAAAGACTGATGGAAAAAATCATATCACCCCATTTGGTTCTTGTGTACTTGGACGACCTTATAATCCATGGCCCTGATTTCAAAACTGTCCTCACAAAGTTGGAACAAGTAATAGAATGTCTTCAGAACGCTCAGCTGTAGGTAAACTTGAAGAAATGCACGTTTTTCAAAAGAGAAACCAAGTATCTCGGACATATTATTTTGCTAAAGTTAACGTACCTGTTAGGTGAGTCCGTCTCCTCTGGCTGGTGAGTTACTGTGGGCAAGCGCTTTCGATGTAAAGACATCATCGTCTGGCCGTTAAGTCAGTACTCATATTATTTTGGTTAACGAATCCAAACAGACCCAACGAAGACACAAGCTGTTCAAGAGTGGCCTATCCCCAAGAGCAAGAAAGAAGTACATAGCTTCCTTGGATTTTGCTCCTACTATCGTCGTTATGTTAAATAAAGAAATGTGTGACAGTCACACATGGTAGAAGTGAAACTTAAACGTGCACAACCGAATCGCAATGGACAAGTGGAAAAACGGATCGCAACGGACAAGTGGAAAAACGAATCGCAACGGACAAGTGGAAAAACGAATCACAACAGACAAGTGGAAAAACAACAGCTATGTGGAAAAAAACATCGCAAAAAAATTTCTCGAAGCTCTTTTTGAAAGAACTCGAAGTTCGAAGTTCGCCAGAACAATCTGCCCATAAAACTTCGAGTAAACAGGGAGGACTGGCAAGACGCGTTAGTGAGTTGGATTCAAGAGGACAACTTCAAAGTCAAGCGCGGCCGAGTACGGGGCAGGTTTCCAGCGTCATCACAGTGGTGATTCCACGAACGGATCGGAATAAGAAATAACAGTTGAGCAGACGCCGGCGGGAGTATCCCCGCTCTCGCATTATGCAGTCGCCCTCTCTCCACCGCCCCTAGCCTTCCCTCTCTCTGTCGCTGCTGCACCTGCTCTCGCCGTCGTCTTGCCCTACCACGTGACCGGTAACGGGATTGTCGTGACTCGAGAATCCTAAGACCTATATAGGTCTATATAGAAGTTTCACTTCAAAACTTCGCTGAAATCGCCAAACCCCTTTTCCAACTGAGGCTCGCGTGGATTTTGAATGTAACAAGAGCAGAGCTTTGTAAACTTAAAAAAACCCTGACGACAGCCCCCATCCTCGCCTTCCCTGACCTAAGTAAGGACTTCATTCTGGGGAAGAGAGACCGTTGGCATATTTCAGTCACACTTTGTCACGACCCGAAAGGAATTATTGTGCAACTCGCCGTGAACTTTTGGCAGTAATAAAATCCATTAGCCATTTCCATCAAAACCTTTATGGTAAACATTTTCTTCTCCGCTCAGACCACTCTGCGTTAATGTGGCTTACAACATTTGAAACTCCAGACGGACAACTTGCACGATGGCTCGAAACTCTTCAATCCTATGATTTCACAAGAGCATCAAAACGCCGATGGACTGTCGCGAAGACCTTGTGGGGTTGACTGTACGTATTGCAGTAGAAAAGAAGAGAAGAATGTACTCGTGAACACCCTGAGGCTCTTGCCAGAGAAGAATCCACAAGAAGACGACCAAATTATCCAACAGGTTATATGTTGGAAACAAAGTGGGGAACGGCCTAACTCAGCAGATTTGTCAGCCAGGGAACCTCGCTTGCGTCATCTAGTTGGACCTGGACTAGAAATTAGAAATGGTGAGCTTTACCACAGGTGGTTGGAAAGGAAAGTTCCAGAAAAAATTCAATGGGTTGTACCTCAGGCAATGGTGAAGGAAATTTTGAAAAATAACCACGATTCGCCACCTGCAGGTCATTTTGGATTCTGGAAGACGCTTGCAAAAGTACGCCAACGATATTTCTGGCCTGGCATGTATACAGATATCAGGGCATGGTGTAAAACTTGTCCTGAGTGTAAGCGGTTCAAAGGACCTGGTCCAAAAAAACCTGTCCCTCTTCAGCAGTTCACAGTAGGAGCGCCCTTTGAGAGGATGGGAATCGACATTTTGGGTAATTTCCCTACCAGTAAACGTGGGAACCAATACGTTATAGTAGTCATAGACTATTTCTCAAAGTGGCCAGAAGCGATTTGTGTACCGAATCAAGAGGCATCCACTGTTGCTTCAGCTCTTGTGGAGCAGGTATTTAGTCGTGTAGGTATACCTTTGGAAATCCACACTGACCAAGGACGGAATTTCGAGTCCAAATTGGTGCAAGAAGTGTCGGATCTTCTAGGGGTACATCAGACCAGAACAACTGCACTCCATCCACAATCAGCAGGGCTCGTGGAAGGCATGAACAGATCTCTCACTAAATATTTGGCAATATTTGTGAATAAATGTCAAGATGACTGGGATACAAAGGTACCGTTGTTGTTATTGGTGTACAGATCAGCTCCCCATCATACGACTACTTTTTCACCAGCTCAGCTCGTATATGGAAAAGATTTGCGATTACCAGGAGACTTGGTCCACCCAGCTGCGATGGAAACTGTCTCAAGAACGGAATATGCCTTTGATCTACGCAAAAAACTTGAAGAAGTTCGTGGGTTCGCGAAAGAAGAGGCTGCCCTAAAAATGCGCTCGCAGAAAGAGGTTCACGATTGAAGGGCACAAACACTGACTTTCAAAGAAGGCGATTGGGTATGGGTGTTCGATCCTAAACGGAAGAAAGGCGTTTGTCCAAAGCTTCAGCTACTGTGGACAGGACCCTGGGTCATTGACAAACGACTCAATGAAGTATTGTTCGATGTGAAGTTGGGAAACACGAAACAACATTTACATGCCAATCGTTTGGCCAAGGCAGACGTCAGGCCTAATAGTCATGGAGGTGGTAATTTGGGGTAACTAACCCCACAGGTGTTTACTGTTGTTATGTTACGTTGTTATGGTTTGAAAAGTATAAATTATAAGATGTCGTGGCGCGTTTGTACGTCTCAATTGGGCAAACGCTTGACTATTCGTGCCTCCCTTCACGCCTTCTCTTTCCTTGCCGCCGCCTGCTTCTCATTCTTGCTTCGGATCGCAGAGAGAGATCAAGCGTTCCATCGACTCGTGTTTTAATACTTACTTGTTTCCAATAATATCCCTTTTAGGCTCACAAATCGAGTGATTGCCTCCTATCCTCATCATTCGCCTCTTCCGTCCTTCCTTTATACCGGCCGGTACCTATCTGCTCCCTTTTTTTATTCCCTTAAAAATTCGACACCTCCGCAGCACAAAGGTAATATCTTTAAATTACGTTGATTAGCATTTACAGTTCACATTGGTATCTCCGGACCGAATTGTTGGTGAGTAAAACACCTTTAATTGTTGGATAATCAAGATCGTGATTATTCCAAATCCGATTTTCGTTGCCTAAACTAGTCTGGAACTAGTTCAAGCGTTTCGGTCTCTTTGAAAGGCAACCGATGTGTATCGCTATTTTTGTTTACTGGTGTTAATTGGAATATCGCGATTTTAGGCGATTTTTTACTAGCATTGGCGGCTTGGATTGGGATCGGTAGGGCGAGGGATTACGCATTGCGTCTGGTTACGGCCACGAGTTTGAACAGGAATGGCGTGAGTCTGAACGTAAAAACCCTATTCGTATTTGAACGTGTCTGTATTGACGAGCTCGTTGGACGTTTCAGATAACGATCGTAATAATGATCTCTTTGTCGCTCTGATATTATCTTGTTCTTCTTCGAATCGGATGACCCGTTTTGTACCTAGGGGCGTTGTTCGTACCCGTTTTGTTCGGCATTAAATACCGTTTCATTTAATAAATTGTTTTGCGGTAGCTTCTGAAAGCACATATAAATTGTTTAATTTGGCATTCAATATGACTGGAAAAGTACGTTCCAAGATTCTCGTAGCGAAAATCACGCAACTCCGTGATCGTATAGCGGAGATTCACTCCTTATCTAAAATTGTCTCTCCCGACGATAAATCACTTTTTCTAATGAGAGCGTCAGATGTTGACAACTTAATTCGCTTGTATGAAAAAGCGGTAATCGAATTGCAAGAGGTCAAGTTGGATTTAGATCCTAACTACACTCCAACATTAGCAGATTTAAATACCTTTCAACAGCTTGCTGATGAGGTCAAGGTTGTTGTCAATTCGTTGCAACCCCAACAGATAAATATAAATTCACGTGTTTCCTTGAATACTACTCAGTCTGTTGAGGAGGAAAAAGGGGGACTCTGGCCGATAGTAGCGCCTTTTGCGGCTGTGGGTAGTTTTAGTTCAGCGAGTTCTGGGTGTTGTTGTTGTTGTATTATTATTATGTTCTGTGAGTTGATGTGAAGAGACGTTTTTAAGTTCCGCGTAATTATAGTTCGAGTTTTATAAATTATATTCGTTAATTGTAAGTTTCGGGTTGGCCCTCAGAGTATTTAGAGTCATTTCGTTTTTTGGGACTTCTAAATAAATAGTTTAATATCACCAATCGAGCCTCATTATCAGTACTCAAATCCGGTAATCCAAGTAAAGTTTGTGTGACACTTTTGAACTTCACATAATTGGCATCCCTTGTGGGGATTATCTGGCTTTTGAGTATTTAAAGATAAAAGAAAATGGAACAGGGTTGAATCCCAGAATAGTGTACGGGGGTACTTTTGTCCGGTTCCTCGGTTCGCGATTCGGAACGTTTAGTAGCGTCACTGATACTGGTGCTAGTTACAACATTCATCCCTGGCAACTTTCTAGCGCTAGTATTCTTCAAAATATGACTTAAATCGTTCGACTAACCCTTGAACTATGGAATCATTCCGCGAATCCCACCCTTCGGCAAATTTCCGTTCTAACCGAAATATCGTCCTTCAGTTGGCGAGTTGCCTCCACCGTATGCGTTCTTCCTCCTTCGTCGTTCGTTACGTATCCAATTTTTTTCGCGCCCGTCCGGCTTCTGCTTTAGTGCTTTCCCCACTGCCCTCTACGCGTTTATTTTTTTGATCTATTCGACCAGCCATGGATAGGCGAACCAATACGACTTTGATTCATCAATTAAGAGAAAAAGGCCCGAGGAGTGTTGTGGATTGGTGTATGAGTTACGGTTTTATCTCTGACAATTATGAGTGTCCTGAATGCGGTGGATGGATGAAATTATGTCGAACGATTTAAGTCATATTTTTGAAGAATACTAGCGCTAGAAAGTTGCGACAACCTCACGAAGGCTTTCTTCGAGGCGATAAAACGAACCTATTCTCCGCAAAGTTTGGATACGTAAATTGAGAGGTGAGTGAGATTTTTATTTATTTTTGTGGTCGTCAATGTGTTCTGTTGCACTACGCGAGTGATATTTATTATTGTTGTGGTCATTAATGTCTGTTGCAATAGGCGCGCACTGTTTGTCCACGTTGGCTCAGTTTTGCGCGCTTTCCGTTGTTTACAATTCTTCCTGTTTCTTTCGCGCGCTTTGTTTACATTCACTTTTACCACAAAACTTCGCTCAACTCTTACCGCTACCGTTACGTTCACCAGTATCAGTGACGCTACTAAACGTTCCGAATCGCGAACCGAGGAACCGGACAAAAGTACCCGCGTACACTATTCTGGGATTTTACCTGGAACAGCTACGGAAAGAGTTAGAGAAATTGAAGAAGGAACGGACTCAACTTCGTCGGCTGTTCGCATTGTCTCTAAAGGGGATACAAGAAGGCGGGGGTCGCATCCTACCGGAAGACTGCGGTTTTTTTGGACAGAGCGTCACGGCTATTCACGATTGAAGACCGCGTAAGTCAAGTAGTTATTTCTTGTTGTACGGATAACGAAGTTACGCGAGAATACGATGGAGCTGAGGGCTACAGGAATTCGTTTATCAGGACTGAAGCCAAATATCAACAACAACAAAGTAGAGTTGAAGACGATACTAATTCGTATAATGGTTCTAAACAAAAGAACAAGCTTAGACTTCCTAAAATTGTGCCTGTGGAATTTGACGGCCAACTCAAGAATTGGATTAAATTTTGGTCATATTCAAACGTATTCACGATAGCGATGAATACGACGATGGGGAGAAATTTAATTATCTCTTAATGTACACGGAGAAGGGGTCTCCCGCGCGAGATTTAGTTGAGTGTTTTCCACCATCTGCCGAGAATTATGCAAAGGCAATCAACAGCCTGAAGGCTCGATTTGGTAGAGAAGAATTATTGATTGACTTGTACGTACGGGAATTGTTGGCGCTTGTACTCCTGAAGGCCAAAGGAGGAGGATCTCTTCCAATTGGTAAATTATATGACCAATTACAAACGTAAATACAAGCTCTACAGTCAATGGGTGTCGCCAGTGATAAATACACTTTTCTGTTGACGCCACTGGTAGAGTCTGCTCTTCCTGACACCTTTGCTCGCGACTGGGACAAAGAGAAGAACAGGATCCGAGAGAAGGATGATATTGAACAAGTGGACATACGGTCCCAACAAATTTATTCGGATGAAAGTGAGAAACCTCCCCCTGATAAACTACAACATCTTTTGGCTTTTCTCAGAAGGGAAGTTGAGAGCGAAGAGAGACTAGTCTTGGCTCGGAATGCATTCTCAGACAATAAAGGCAATTCGACCCTAGTCAATGAAGCTCAGTCACCTCTAAAAAGTAGGACTTTCCCCCACTCTAGAGAGAAAGTCAAACCTAAGGTTCACACTGCTGCTGGCCTTGTTAATATTAAGCCAGCAGTAAACCAAAATTGTATTTTTTGTGGTTTGAAGCACCCATCTGCCGACTACTTGAAAGCGCGAAATAAGTCACGCGACGAGCTTCTACAAATTCTGAAAGAAAAGGGCTGCTGTTTTCGTTGCTTCTGTGGTGGCCACAGCTCGAGTTCGTGTCGCACCTATCTCCGTTGCATAATTTGTGACAAAGCTCATGTACCCTTGATGTGCCTTGAAAGGAAAATTCAAACCAAAATGGTAGACACCAAATCTAGTGTGGGTGAGGCTGAGGTAGAACAGAACCTACACAGCGCATGTCATCGTTCTGTTTTAATGCAGACTCTCCGTGTTAATGTAAAAGGTGTTCCTAATCTCACTGCCAGAGTTCTTTTTGACAATGGTTCACAACGCTCCTACATCACCAAGAGATTGGTAGGGAAGATGAACATGACACCAACCGGGGAACTTAAAGTCGAACATGCCCTGTTTGGAGGAACAGTGTCCAAACCCAAATCACATAAAGCTTACAAAATTCACCTGGAGGACTTAAAACAAGATTACGCCTGTAACTTTGACGTGTTGGATGCTGACACCATTTGTGTAGCTATACCATCTTTGCCTGTTGGAAATATTTTTGCAGAGTTGGAACAATGGAATATTACACTCAGTGACACGCAAGAGGGCCCAATAGACATATTGATTGGCGCTGACGTTGGGGGAAAATTAGTGACAGGCCTTAAAATTGAACTTGAAAATGGACTTGACGCATTTCAAACTAAGCTAGGTTGGACACTGATGGGAAAAGTTCCCAAAGCTGAACCTCGATTCACGTCACACATTGGTTTATTTACTGCAGATTTTTCTGTCCAGGACTTATGGAGGTTAGAGACCATTGGCATAGAAGATTCTGCCCAAGTCAAGTCAAGAGAACAAAAAGCTGAAATTGCGAAAGCACATTTCCTCGAGTCAGTTGAAATTTTGGACTCTGGAAGATATGAAGTCAAGCTCCCATGGACAGATGGCCATGCTCCACTCCCAAGAAACTTTGACTTGGCTCTGAAACGGTTCGAATCTACTTCCAAGAGGTTAATTGCTACTTCAACAGAAGAAAAATACTTCAGTGTATTTCAAGATTGGCTGGATGAGGGGATCATCGAAGAGGTCCCTACTAGTGATTGGGATAAGGGTCATTACTTGCCTCATCGACCAGTTTTCAAAGAGGGAAGTACAACCCCAATTCGACCTGTATTTGACGCTTCAGCCAAGCAAAAGGGTCTGCCATCGTTGAACCAATGCCTGGAAATTGGACCAAATCTTGTGGAGTTGATACCTGCAGTACTTTTACGCTTTAGACTCGGACAGATAGGCTTGATTGCAGACGTCAAACGAGCATTTCTTCAAATTAGTGTTTCTCCAGAAGACAGAGATTTCTTGCGTTTTGTGTGGAAGAGTAAAGATGGGAAACTAAGAATTTTCCGGCATACTCGTGTAGTCTTTGGAGTATGTAGCAGCCCATTTTTACTGGGAGCTGTTCTCGACCATCATTTATCCCGTCATCGAAAACTGCTAGCGCCACTTAGTGAGACGACTCCTGGTAGGATAGAGGAACCAATCGCATGTGATGACGTCATTGATAAATTACAAAAATGTATGTACGTTGACAATTTTGTTGGAAGCCTTGGAGATGCCAACACAATCCAAAGCTTTATTGACCAAGCATCTTCACTGTTTTCCCTTGCTTGTTTTGAGCTGAGGGGTTGGTCATTTTCAAATAAGCTGTTGATTGATCACACTAGCACTCCTGTTCTTGGATTATTGTGGGACGAGAAATCTGATACCTTGAAAATCAACGTACCTAATTTGAATGATATTAACCCAGATTTGGTAACGAAAAAGAACCTCATGTCAGCCAATCATCGTCTTTTTGACCCAGTTGGCTTCACATCACCCATTACTGTGACTACAAAGAAGCTAATTCAGGAG
This sequence comes from Pachypeltis micranthus, assembly GCA_020466155.1. NCBI lineage: Eukaryota > Metazoa > Arthropoda > Insecta > Hemiptera > Miridae > Pachypeltis > Pachypeltis micranthus. The sequence continues at coordinate 1,495,691 of CM035772.1, read as the reverse complement.
GCCTGGAAAGCAGGTGGAAATTGGGACACTCCGATTAATGAAGATTCCAAACACGTATTCAACCAGTGGACCAAAGATATAGGGCTTCTAGGGAAAATTGAAATACCAAGATGGATATGTGGTACAAATGTAGAGGGCACGGTCTACTCTCTCCACACCTTTTGTGATGCGAGTCAGATTGCCTATGCTGCGGTAGTCTTTTTGAAAACAGAGTGGAATGGTAATGTGACCTTACGCCTCGTAGCAGCTAAAACAAGGATTACTCCTGTGGAAAGAATCACCATCCCACGTCTTGAACTCTTGGCAGCCACGGTGGGAGCAAGGCTGGCAAGTAACATACAAAAAATTCTTCCAGATGTGCACAAAACATACTATTGGAGTGATTCCTCCACAACTCTAGCCTGGATCAAACGAGATCAGCCGTGGGCAGTATTCGTGCGTAATAGAGTACAGGAAATACGCAAACTATCAGATCCTGATTGTTGGTACCACATATCCGGCTCGCTGAATCCTGCTGACCTTGCCAGTAGAGGTTGTTCACCTCAGTCGTTGGTGGACTCAAAATGGTGGGAGGGCCCTTGATGGCTGTTATCGCCCGAAAGTGAATGGCCAAGCTCATCAGTCGAATTTGATGAAGACGAGGTAATAGGTGAAAGGTTGAAGGGAGTGTTAATTTTACAAAGTGAGTCCCCCTTCAGCGTGCAAGCCCTGACTGATCGAATCAGTCAATACTGGAAAATACTAAAAGTGGTTGGCTGGATTGTGCACTTTCACCACAACTCAAAGAGAAACGCTAATAAAATTAGAGGGTGTTTGACTCATGGAGAAATTTTGAAAGCTGAAAAATGGGTTATTCGTCTCGCCCAACGGGAAGCTTTTAGTGACGAAGGTATGATCGAAATTCGCAAATTAAAGCCACAGAAGACAAGCCATGATGGTCTGCTACGAGTCAGGACCAAGATTTGGGCAAGAAAAGACTCTGAGGATTTCCGAGCACCCATCATTCTGCCATCTGACCATACTATTACAGAGAAATTGATTTTTCATGCTCATTGCCGAAATGGACATATTGTTGGACAGCATCTCTTGAATTTTCTTCGAGAGCGATTTTGGGTTGCCAAAGGACGTCGGACAGTGCGCCGAATTGTCGGAAGATGTCTGTTGTGCAAAAGATACTCAGCTAAACATTTGGAGATTGAATCACCACCTTTACCAGAAGAAAGAGTTCGCGACGCCTACGTTTTTGAGGTAACAGGAATAGATTATGCCGGCCCACTGTATTTGACTGATGGCTCGAAGGTGTGGGTATGCCTATGGACTTGCGCAATTTATAGGGCTGTCCACCTCGAATTAGTCACCTCTCTGAGTACTGAAAGTTTCTTGTTGGCGCTGAGAAGGTTTGTGGCTCGTCGAGGTAGACCTTCTGTCATCTACAGTGATAATGCCACAAATTTTCGTGGTGCCAAGAACCTCCTCAGCAATGTGAATTGGGACAAGATAATTGACTATGGATCTGCTCATGAAATTGAGTGGAGATTTAACCCCCCCAGCGCTCCCTGGTGGGGTGGGTTTTGGGAGCGCATGGTACGTACACTCAAAGATCTACTTCGCAAACATGTCGGACGAGCTTCACTTTCCTTTGAAGAGCTGAACACGGTAATTTGTGACTGCGAATCATTCATCAATTCCCGCCCAATCACCTACGTTTCGGAAAACCCAGAGGATCCACTGCCAATATGCCCACAAATGTTTCTGCAAGAGATCAGAGAGATTGGAACTCCTGACTGTGACCAAATTGATTCTCAAACTTTGAGTCGTCGTACAAGACATCGCCAAATCGTCCAGAAGGAGTTGAGACAACGGTTTCGAGCTGAATATCTTGGACAGCTCACTTTAACTTCAAAATTCGAGAACACACGAGAACCTTGTGTTGGTGAGATAGTCCTCATTGGCAGTGAAGGCCAAAAACGACTAGATTGGCCGCTAGGCGTTGTTGAGGAAATAACACGGGGAAAAGATGGGCATGTACGAGTAGTCTACCTACGAACTGCGCAAGGAAGGGTGTGTCGACCTGTCCAAAGAATTTATCCTTTGGAAGTTTCCGGGACTAACAAGGAATTGTTGAGGGAAACTGACTGCTCCAGATCTGACGAAGTGGAAGCTCACTGTCCCCAACTTGACACTGCCAAAGCGTCCACTGATCCAGACATTCTTCAGAAGGATTCCTTGAAGAACACTGAAAATGTGATGAAAGTTACTTGTGACGCCACTACACGTTGTGGTAGGAAAGTGGAATTGCCTGTTTGATTCACATAAATTTGTTCTTCGAAATTGTGAAGTCAGTACTTTACCATCCATCGTGTCTACAGATGTTTTATTACTAAATTGTTCTACTGTATGTGTTTATGTGTAATTTGTTGGTTGTCCATTTATTTCTAACTTACTTTGTAAAATTTGATATGCCTGAGGGCTTTGTTCTTGTTTTACTTAACTCTATTGTTTTTTATGTTTCAATTTCATCTTAAAACTTTGTAGTTAGACTTGACTTTGGCTTGTACATTACAATTATTGAATTTTGATTTGTCCCAACCTGACAAATCAAGGTGGGAGTATGTTGAGGAGGAAAAAGGGGGACTCTGGCCGATAGTAGCGCCTTTTGCGGCTGTGGGTAGTTTTAGTTCAGCGAGTTCTGGGTGTTGTTGTTGTTGTATTATTATTATGTTCGGTGAGTTGATGTGAAGAGACGTTTTTAAGTTCCGCGTAATTATAGTTCGAGTTTTATAAATTATATTTGTTAATTGTAAGTTTCGGGTTGGCCCTCAGAGTATTTAGAGTCATTTCGTTTTTTGGGACTTCTAAATAAATAGTTTAATATCTCCAATCGAGCCTCATTATCAGTACTCAAATCCAGTAATCCAAGTAAAGTTTGTGTGACACTTTTGAACTTCACACAGTCTGATCAAATAATCAGTAAAGTAAAATTCGAGCCGTTAAAAATAATAGATTTTGACGGTTCGCCTGAGAGTTAGACTCCCTTTTACCAACAATTTTTAGAATTAATTGATGGGTTGATCATAGTTTTTCTGGCCTTCAGAAGGTCACCTATTTGACATCACATCTTAAGGGTAGCGCAAGAGGCATAGTAGCTGGAATCCCTCATACTGAAGCTAATTACCGGTTGATTTTCGAAACTTTAAAAAATCGATTTGAAGATAATAGAGCGATGGGTCACTATTATTTGGACAAACTATTCAACCACAAATCGATAGCACAAGAGTCAGAAAAGGGTCTTAATTTATTTTTAGAGGAATTTGTCGGAGCAACTGCAGCACTCCGTAAATTGGAGATTGAGGATTTATTTGATTTCGTTTTAGTACATTTGTCTATAAAAAAGCTTGACTTGGAAACAGTTCGATATGATGTAACGTGAGGAAGCGATCCCTAGGTTTGACCAGTTGGTGAAATTTGTTCGAGCCCAAACCAAAATCCTGGCACGTTCGCGAAAAAATGTCAGTGGCTCAGTCAAATCTGGGTGTACTGCGAAAGCATCGCAAGCGTTCATTGTTCAACAGCCCAACGTTGCTTCCAATTCAAAAATGTCAAAATTCGAATTTACTTGTCCAAGTTGTAAAACCCTTACTTCTCAGAAGTGCCCGACTTTCCTGAAAATGGAGCCTAAGCGTAGATTTGCGCTCATAAAAGGATCCAAAAGATGTTATCGATGTCTGGGGAGACACTTCTCCAAATCATGCAGTTCCAGGACAACCTGTGGCCAGTGTCAAGGGTCCCATAACGAACTACTTCATTTTTTTGATGCTCCTGTTGTTAATCCACCAGTGAGGTCTGGTTCCCCCTCTCAGTTAACTATGGATTCCCCATTAACTACTGCCACGTCCAGCCTAGTATCTTGTCATACAGCCGTCTTATTGGCGACTGTGCAGGTCATGTTGAAGTACGCGTCTACACTAAATTATTCTTTTTTGAATCCTGGCTGAAACACATGTTGATTGAAGCATGACAACATGTTGAATTTATCTTTTATTAAAGAAAAACGAAATGCTTGTGACTGAAATGTTTGTTCCTTGTCTTCAATAATTTTTCAATTGGTTATGGGACCAGATTACGTGAATAGTAGACAAGGAACAATTATTAAACAGTGATAGTGATTGAAGTGAACACTGACAATGGATTTAGCAAAGGTGAAAGTGGGCGACCTAAACGGGAAAGTGAATTGGACAATTTGGAAATTCAAAATGACTACGTTATTGCAAGGTCTGCCAAATGCATTCGAAGTTGTTGAAGGAACCTTGAAAGAGCCTGCCTCGCCATTGCATGAAGCGACTGTTACGGAGCTGGCTGCCTATGAAACGGAAAAGCAAAAATTTGCCATTGCAAACAGTACAGCGATGATTGTTATAATGAATAATCTCGGCGATGAAAACATACAGAAAATTATGCGTTTTTCAAAAGGATACGACGCGTGGCAAGAGCTTCACCGACTCTTTGACGGGACTGCTGATGATAAGTCTTTTGAGTTATGTTCGCAATTTTTTAGTTATAAGCGTGATGAAAATGATGACATGCCCACGTTGTTGTCTAAGCTTAAAAATTTGTGGAATCAACTCAAAGAAGAAATGAAACTTAGTAACAACAACTGTACATGTAGACTTCCTGATGTGTTTCTCATGTGCAAAATACTTGAAACTTTGCCAAACGACTATTTTTCATTCAAGTCCAGTTGGATGATGATGTCTAAGACAGAGAACAATTGAAAACTTGACTTCTCAATTATGCGCTCACGAAAGAGCTCTGAACTCGAAAAACGAAGAGCAACATGATGAAGATGTGTTGACAACTAGAACCAATAATATTTTCAATAACAATAACAATACTTCGCTCAAAAAAATTATTTGTAATGATTGTGGAAAGAATAACCATAAGATTCAAGTTTGCAGAAACTGGATAGCTGATGGAAGACCACCAAGACCTGCAAAATGGAGTGGGCAACATCCGTCTTCTTCAAAATCTTCTATGTGTAAGCCATTCAAATCGAAAAACAAGACGTTCACTTCAAACGTAAATAACATTACGTTGAGCGCAGAAACATCCGAGGTAGTTTCCTGTCTGAGTAAGTCAAATTCATGGTATGTGGACAGTGGTGCTACGAGGCATATAACTCATACCAAAGAATTTTTCACTTCATTTGAAAATTTTTCAGTTGAGCATAATGTGAGAACAGCCAACGGTAACGCTGTGAAGGCCGTAGGTAAGGGTAGCATTGTAATGGAGGCTACAGTAAATGGCTTCAAGCGGAAAATAACGTTGTCTGACGTCTGGTTTGTACCAGATATAATGAAAAATCTTTTTTCCACTCTGTCTGCGCAAGACAAAGTTGCTAACAGTAAATTCATTTCTTATATTGAAAGTTGTGAATTTTTAGTGGGAAATGAGATAATTTTGAAGGGAAAACGGTCCCGGAATACAGGGTTATATGAACTTGATGTCAAAAATCTAATACCCGAAAACTTTTTGAATGTCTGTTCAGTTGACAGGATGAACCTAGCCCAAATCTATCATGAAAGACTGGCGCACCAGAACATGAAACACGTAAAGAAAGTTGTGAAAGCTGAGCTTGGATTCGAGATCAAAGATGATGGTAAGCTTTGTGAAGCATGCGTATATGGCAAAGCTCACAGGCGTAAGTTTGGAACTCGACCAAAAACAACCACCCCAGGTGAGATCGTTTCATGTGACGTAGTAGGACCATTCTTGCGGTCAATTGGTTCACATAGGTATTATGTTTGTTTTAAAGATACCTACACTAAATATCGTACCATTTACTTCATGAAACGAAAATGTGAAGTATTTGAAAAATTAAAACAATTTATTTCTGAAACAAAAGTATTAGGCCACGTTATCAAAGAAATTTTGAGTGACAATGGTGGTGAATTTGATTGTGGAGTAGTGAGGGCTTTGTTACACAAAAATGGTATAAAGCAGAGGCTCACAATGCCGTACACTCCTGAACAAAACGGGTGCTGTGAACGCGACCATAGAACAATAGTTGAAGCAGCTAGAACCCTGATGCATGCTCATGAGAATATACCACAGGGTTTGTGGGCTGAAATGATAAATACCGCTACGTATATTATCAACAGAACTGGTGTTTCCGGAGTTGAGGGAATATCTCCTTATGAATTGTGGGTCAGAAAAAAGCCTGATATAAAAAATCTGCGGATTATAGGGTGTACATGTTACGCCCACATTCCAAAGAAATTTAGAGGAAAGATGAACAAGAAAGCCGAAAAATGCATTTTGATAGGCTATGATGAAAATGATGGATACAGAATTTGGTCTCCTGGAAGGATAAAGTTGTTGAGATCTAGGGACGTAACGTTTGATGAACGACCGTTGAAAGAGATGGAAAATTCAGCTAAAAATGATCAAAATGGATCAGAAGAATCTGTTGTTGATTTTCGTCATTTTGCAGACATTAAAGAAGACAAAAATCCTGATAGCCAAGAAATACGACCAGCCACATCAGAAGAACCAGAAGAAGGGGGACGCGCGACACTTGGTATGATCAAAATAATGAAGGTTTTTGTGGCAGCCAGCTCTCCACAACAAAAGCCGCCTCATTCCGACAGAGGGCGCTAGCCGAAAACCACCCCTGGAGAGAACAGCAGGCGGCCAACCAGAGAAGGCGACTCCCTCCAGGAGCAGGTATATAAGGGCCTGCCTGCTCAGGCATTCGATTCATTCAACCTTCCGCTCTTACACCGTCCACATCCTCCGAGGACAACCAGACGACCCCAGCACCAACCACGACAACACGATCAGGACGCCCCATCAAGAAAACAGTTCGTTTCGACCTATAACTTCCACCAAGGCGCCTTTTGGGGGGAGCTATGTGGCGGCCGCCACTCTCCACAACAAAAGCCGCCTCATCCCAACAGAGGGCGCTAGCCACGAACCACTCCTGGAGGGAATAGCAGGCGGCCAATCAGCGAAGGCGACTCCCTCCAAGAACAGGTATAAAAGGGCCTGCCTGCAAGGACATTCATCAGTCCTTCTTCCGACTTCAAGGAGCCAACATCAACTGACCAGAGGCTACACTTGAAGACTGCGCCAGCAGAGACGACGAGTCCCTCACCTCGAGGAGCCACTGCTCGACTGGGCCTTCGACTCATCCGAGTCCCTCAGCCGACTCAGCAGGAGAAGGAGCACCGGCTCAACCGAGTCACTTGCCGCGAGGAGCTACCGCTCAACCGAGCCCTTCGACCTACGCTCCGACGCCTGAGGAACTCGTCCCTCGCCTTGAGGACCTGCCGCTCGACCGAGCTCTTCGACCTACGCCAGAGGAACTCGTCCCTCGCCCCGCGGAATTGCCGCTCGACCGACGCGAATTGAAGAACCGAGAAAACATGACGGACAACCGATCGATTCCATCGCCGCCTGCTCCCGATGCAGCACCTATCCTCGCCATCGGCCCGCCCCCACGGATCCCGCAATTCTGGAAAACGAACCCGACTCTTTGGTTCTACCAAATCGAGGCCGTCTTCGCCACATTGCGCGTCAACTCGAGCGCACAGAAATTCCAACTGGTCGTCGCAAACCTCGAGTTGTCACAGTTGCAGCAAGTAGAAGACATCCTGCGAAACCCTGGGCAGACACCTTACGAAGCCTTGAAGGCCCGTCTCTTGCATAGCTTCGAGGAGTCGGAAGCCACCAAGATTCGACGGCTGTTCGAGCAGACGACGCTCGGAGGCGAACGTCCATCACACCTCCTGCGCAGCATGCGACAGCAGGCTGGAGCCCTAATGTCCGATGATCTCCTTCGGAATCTATGGCTCCGAGCTCTCCCCAAACGGATGCAGGAGATCTTGGCCACGATGAACCCCGCCGATCTCGACAAACTGGCCACCACCACCGACAAAATCGCCGAGGTTGAGCCTACAGGAGTTTACGCAGTAGAGGACCCTTCGCCACACAACTCTCAAATCGCCGAGTTGACAAGACAAGTTGCCGAACTGGCCAGCCGATTCGACCAACTGAGTCACCGGACCCGCCCGCCCTCCGAATCACCAGCCAGACGCCGCGACCGCACTCCATCGAGGGGTCGGAACAACGACGACCTCTGCTACTACCACGAGCGCTTTGGCGACAGGGCTAGGAAGTGCAGACCTCCTTGTCTACGTTCAAAAAACTAGCCTCGCCGGCAGCCGCACGGGCCGAGACTGCCGAAGCGCCACTAGATTCGATCTCCGCCCGCCTCTTCATCACGGACGCGCAAAACCGCATGACCTTCCTCATCGACACCGGTGCCGCCGTCTCAGTCATGCCTCCTCCGAAAAACAGACACCCGAGACTCACACCACAGGACGACCACGCTCTCTACGCTGCAAATGGGACACAGATCTCGACCTACGGAACACAGACGGTTGCACTCGACCTCGGCCTCCGACGGAACTTCCAATGGAACTTCATACTCGCCGACGTAAAAAAGCCTATTATTGGAGCCGATTTTTTAAGCCACCATGGCCTAGTAGTCGACATCCGAGGCAAATGCATAACCGACAAAGAGACGAATTTGTCTGCACGAGGGAACACCGGACTGGCTAGCATTGAGACACTCTCAACCATCCCGATCGACACGAAATACTCCGCTATATTACGTCGCTTTGAAGACGTGACCCGACCCGCCTTCGCCACCGGAGCCGTTAAACACGACGTCCAGCACTTTATCGAGACCACAGGCCGACCAGTCACTGCGAAAGCTCGCCGACTTCCTCCTGCCAAATACGCGGCCGCCAAACTGGAATTTCAGCGAATGATGACAGATGGTATCTGCCGGCCGTCCAAAAGCCAATGGTCCAGCCCTCTACACGTCGTCGAAAAACCCGACGGATCGATACGCCCCTGCGGAGACTACAGGTTTCTCAACTCCAGGACGACGCCAGACAACTACGGCGTCCCGAACATCGGCGACATGAACATCGCTCTCCACGGGAAGACAATACTCACTACTCTCGATCTCGAACGAGCCTACTTTCAAATTCCGATCGCAGAAGACAATATTTCGTCGGCCCTTTTCAGCACCACACAATCAAGCAAGCAGCGCAACATCTATGAAAAGGGAGGCCCCGACAACTGGTGACCCCGACGTGATGGTTACGCGACCTTCTGATACTCTCCCGAGGCGCCTTTTGGGGGGAGCTATGTGGCAGCCAGCCGCCACTCTCCACAACAAAAGCCGCCTCATTCCGACAGAGGGCGCTAGCCGAAAACCACCCCTGGAGAGAACAGCAGGCGGCCAACCAGAGAAGGCGACTCCCTCCAGGAGCAGGTATATAAGGGCCTGCCTGCTCAGGCATTCGAGAACGCCTCTCGCCGGACATCAGAGCCCTGATCCGGAAGAAGAACCACTTACGCTGGCTGCTCCAGCGGACCCGCCTCCAGTCCCTACGACCCAGGCTCAATGCCGCCAAAAGGGAGCTCAACGCTGCCCTTCAAGCTACCAGAGACGCCAGCTTTGAAAAATACATAGCTGAAGCTGAACTCAACCCCAAGCGCTGTTGGAAGATCGTCAAATCCCTACGGAACAGGCAACCCCACTCTCCACCTCTCTACCACAACAACACCTCACACTCCGCTGAAATCGACAAAGCAACCATCTTCGCCGAATCTCTCGAAGAACAGTGCTCCCCTTTTCCCTCGCACGACGACCACACCACCTTCCACGCCGAGGTCAACTCCCTAGTACGCAGCTTCCCTCAAGGGCACCCTGCAACCTTCAGTCCAACCTCCCCGAAGGAAATCAGCAAAACCATCAAAGGCCTCACCAAAAACAAGGCTCCAGGCAGCGATGGCATCTCAAACGGAGTCCTGAAGACACTCCCCAGGATCCACACAGTGGCCATCTGCAACATCATCAATGCCTGCATGCGCCTCCAATACTTCCCTGCAGCGTGGAAAGAGGCCACAATCATCTGCATCCCCAAGGCTGGAAAGCCTCTGAACAAAGCCACTAGCTACAGGCCCATTAGCCTTCTCTGCACCCTGAGCAAGATAGCCGAGGCCATCATTTTAACCCGCCTCATCGAGTTCATGGCCACCAACAAGGTTCTCCCAGACTTCCAACATGGCTTCAGACACCATCACGGAACCTGCCACCAGCTCCTCAGGGTGACTGAATACATAGCTGAGAGCCGGAACAAGCATCGGCACACATCCATGCTTCTACTGGATGCCCGCCAAGCCTTTGACAGGGTCTGGCACGAAGGGCTGATATACAAGCTCATCCTGCTTCACTGTCCACCCTCTCTCATTGGTCTGATTCACTCCTTCCTCACCGACAGGACCTTCAGGGTGAGAGTTGGCAAAACTCTATCCACCACCCACCGCATCACGGCTGGCGTACCCCAAGGCTCAAAACTCTCCCCAGCCCTCTTCAACATCTTCTGCCATGACATACCAGTCCACGAGAAGATCGTCACTGCTCAATATGCGGACGACGTAGCTCTCCTCTACACCTCCAAAACCAAGCTGCACTGTGCCACAGTCATGAATAAGTGCCTGCCGTCCCTGCTCAGCTGGTACCACAAATGGGGACTACGCCTCAACGAATCCAAATCAGAAGCCGTCTTCTTTTCCGCCGTAACATCCCCCAAACATCCAAGTGGGGAACCATCCAATCCCTGGAAACACCAGGCCAAGTACCTCGGTGTCATCTTCGACAGGAAACTCAACTGGTACAGGCAGACCCTCGCAGTTCGCGCCAAAATCAACGGAGCCTTCATTGCTCTCCGGCCATTCTTCAACAACAGAAAGGTCTCACATCCAACGAAAATCCGTGTCTTCAATGCCATCATCAGGAGCATCAGCACCTACGCTATCCCCATCTGGGGCACGGCCTCCTCCCTTCGCCAACTCGAGGGCACCTACATGAAGTCCCTCCGAGGTGTCCTCCGCTCACCCCGCTACATCAGAAACCAGCAGCTCCTAAAGGAAACAGGCCTCCCCTCGCTCAGTGCGGCCGCCTCAACCTATGCCCTCAACCTCCGCAACTCGGTGGCGGGTCACCCCAACCCGTCCATCAGCTGCCTCACACAATATGCCCCCAACCCCTCGGACCTCATCCGTAGGCCCTGCTCCCTCATTCCACGCTAACCCCGTCCCGTTCCTCCTCGCATCGCACATGCGCATGAGTCCCCCTGCATCCGCAGGCTGGCCTCCCACCCTTCTGGTTTAGAACCTCCGGGTTGGCAACCGCGGGGGAGGGGTTTTAGTCGGTAAAAATCCGACACTACCCATTTGGGTGTCTTTTGAAGATTTCCCCTCCCCGGAAGCGTCCGAAAAAAAAAAAAAAAAAAAAAAAAACAGGCATTCGATTCATTCAACCTTCCGCTCTTACACCGTCCACATCCTCTGACGACAACCGACCACCTTCAGCGGCTCCGGCGGGGACAACCGAGTCCCCCTCGCGTCAGAAGAAGAAGGAGCGACGATCCAACCGGATCCCTCACCGAGAGGAGCTACGCTCAACCGAGCCCTTCAAACGACGCTTCGACGCCTGAGGAACTCGTCTCGCCCGCTGCTCGACCGAACAAACTGACTCAACCCTCATCTCGCGTCTACGACAGAAGGAGCGACGATCCAACCGGATCCCTCACCGAGAGGAGCTACTGCTCAACCGAGCCCTTCGACCTAACGACGCCCGAGAAATCCGATCTTCACCTCACACACTCTCTACCGACAAACAGAAACAACACACACACAACAACAATAATTTCGTCGGCCCTTTTCAGGACCTCACAAGCAAGCAACATCCTGAAAAGGGAGGCCCCGACAGTTTTGATCGAGTACTAAGAGATCGTGAAACTCTTAGGCCACCCGACAGGTATGGTTTTGACGCACTAATTATGTTTGGCGAAAATGAAATTCTAAAATTAGATGAACCAGAGAGTTATTGGGAAACTGTGCATAGTAAAAACCAAAAAAATTGGAAAAGTGCAATGCATAATGAAATTGATTCGTTAAATGCCAATAATACTTGGTCACTTACTGAACTACCTGCAGGAAAGAGAGCCATACCAACCACATGGGTATACAAAGTTAAAATGAACCCAGATGGTACGGTTGAACGTTTTCAAAGCAAGAGAGCAAGTGACAAATGGGGAACTGGATATTGAGAAGGTGGACTCAGTGGACCAACTCGCCGATATACTCACGAAGCCTCTTGGAAGTGTTAAATTCCGCGTACTCCGAGAGAAGCTAGGGGTCGTCAATGTTGGGAAAAATTGATTCTAAATTGGGGTTCAAAAATTTCTAATTTGGGGGGATGTTGAAGTACGCGTCTACACTAAATTATTCTTTTTTGAATCCTGGCTGAAACACATGTTGATTGAAGCATGACAACATGTTGAATTTATCTTTTATTAAAGAAAAACGAAATGCTTGTGACTGAAATGTTTGTTCCTTGTCTTCAATAATTTTTCAATTGGTCATAGCATTCGACAGTGGTGGACAACCAGTAGTGCTCAGAGCCCTACTTGACAGCGGTTCGCAATCCCATTTTCTTCGAAGGGATTGTTGTTTGAAATTAGGCCTTATCCCCCGAGCTGCACATTCTGTCATCCGAGGTTTAGGAAAAAAGTCCTCCCCTATCAGAGAGAGAGTAACAGTTTCCCTGCGCTCCCGTTTATCGCCGAAGGTTGAGTTTTCGGTTGATGCATTGGTTATGGACGAGTTAACTGACAGCTTGCCATCGGTGCGGGTGGATTTAACTGCCCTCTCCCATATCGTCTGTTTAGATTTGGCAGACCCACACTTTGACATTCCAGGTCCTATTGATCTCTTGATTGGTGCAGAATTATGGCCATCGATATGTGGTACCCAAAAGGTAGTAGGGCCACCTGATACTCCATCTGCACTACAATCGTCCTTGGGTCGGTTGGTGATGGGGTCTGCGCCTGTCTCATCTTGCCACTTGTCGCATTTGTGCTTGGGAGCTTTCGAAGATCCCTTAGATTGTTGGAGAAATTTTGGCTCCTGGAAGAGGTTCCTTCAGGCCCTGCTTGCACTCCGAACGATGACAAGTGCGAGCAAATCTCTGCAGAGGGACGACAAAGGCCGGTACATTGTGGCATTGCCTTTTCGTATGTCCCCTAAGTTGTTGGGGAAGTCATTCCGCATGGCCGTACAGCGTTTTGAAGCTCAGGAACGCCGTTTTGCAAAAAATGTCGAGCTACATCGCCAATATAGTGAGGTCATAAGCAGTTATATAGCCGAGGGGTACTTGTCACTAGTGCCGGACGATGTCTTGGACCCTGAAGCAGAGGCATATTACATACCACACCATGGGATAGTGAGGACTGATAGCACGAGTACTCCGCTGAGGGTTGTTTTGAACGCGAGTGCTCAAACTACCTCAGGTTTGTCCTTAAATGACGTCTTGCACGTGGGCCCCAAACTGCAGTCAAACTTGGTGGGTGTTTTGTTGAATTTTCGCTTGTTCAGGTTTGCCTTGTCTGCAGATATAAGACAAATGTATTTGCGGATTCTCGTTCGCCCAGAAGACCGTAAATTTCAGCGTATTGTATGGAGACAGACTCCACACGAGAATATTCGTGTGTATGAGATGAATGTAGTGGCTTTTGGCGTTGCTCCTTCCCCATATTTGGCGCTCCGATGCATTAAACATTTGATTACTAGCGAAAGCCATAATTTTCCATTAGCTGCGGTTAGCGCTTATCGTGACATGTACATTGACGACTACCTCTCATCTGTCCCGTCTGAAGACGAAGCTCATTCGTTACAAAACCAAATGGCGTCCCTCTTTTCATCTGGCTCCTTCACTTTGGCCAAATGGGCCTCAAATTCGAAGGAAGTGTTATCCTCAATCTCTGAGGATTTGAGATCTCCTGCCCACTTGCAATTCGAACCCCATGCTGCCTTGAAAGTGTTGGGTTTGCAGTGGGACCCTCAATTAGACCTATTTTCTGTGCGGGTGAATATTCCGAGGGCCGAATGCACCAAACGAAACATGATGTCTGCGATTGCGCGGATTTTTGATCCCTTAGGGTTCTTGGCTATTTTGGCAAAAGGATTCGTTAAGACTTTGTGGAGTCTTAAGTTGGGTTTGGATGAGTCCCCCCCGGATGCCATATGTCATCAATGGATGGAGTTCGTTAAAGAGCTGGAATTGCTGAAAACTTGGTGCATTCCCCGTCATCCATTTGTCGCACCTGAAGCCCAGAGCTTCCTTGTAGGGTTTTCTGATGCTTCTCAAAGGGCATATGGGGCTGGCTGTGGTATGTGTTGTTACCCACACGCTACACCAAGGAGTTCAGGTTAGTTTGTTGTTAGCCAAATCCAAGGTGGCTCCAGAGAAGACTGTTAGCATACCCCGATTGGAGCTTTGTGCTTCTGTGATATTGTCCTCTTTGTTGTGCTTTATTTTGGATACCTATTCGAATCGATTCAAGTTCAAGGAACTCTTTGCATTGACTGATTCGACTGTAGCACTTCATTGGCTCTCAGCACCACCAGCTAGGTGGGCAACTTTTGTGGCAAATAGAGTGTCCAAAATACAGCAAAATATACCTGTGAGTTGTTGGCATCATGTTCGAGGGGAATCGAATCCAGCTGATTGCTTAAGCCGAGGGTTATCAACTAAGCCTCTGTTGGAGCATCAGCTCTGGTGGAAGGGTCCCAAATGGTTGAACGAGCCTATAGCTTGCTGGCCCATTACTCGCGTGCACAAGTTAGGTACCCCTGCTTCGCCGATACCGGAAGAAAAATGTATATCACTGAACGCAGCCGACAAAGAACCGTGGGGTTTATTTCCCTTGTTGACTCGCGTTTCTTCATATCGCAAGCTACTTAGAATCACTGCTTATGTTATGCGGGCATTCAGGTCTGAAAGACCTCGTTGCCACATTCTACAGGTTTCTGAATTGTTTTTGGCTGAGATGATGTGGTTGAGACATGTGCAACTGCATCATTTTCCGGATTTTTTTGAGTATTTGCACGGCAACCATAATAAATCTCGTGGCCGTCTCGATAGAAATCCACTCTTGCGGCGGTTAGATTTGTTTTTGGATACAGATATTATCCGAGTGGGGGGTCGTCTCAAGTTTTCGAGAATTCCGTATGACCAAAGGCATCCAATTTTGCTCCCTAAGTCAGGACGGTTCGTTGAGCTTCTTGTTGACCAATATCATGTTGACAATCTTCATACTGGTCCCCATGTACTGCTTTCATTGCTTAGCTTAAAATATTGGTTGCTGTCAGCCAGAACTCTGGTTCGGCAGAGAGTACACAAGTGCACTGTTTGTTATCATGCTCGACCCCGTTCCTCGAATCCCAAAATGGCGCCTCTACCTGCCCTACGGTTTCAACAAATGAAAGCATTTTGGCATTCTGGAGTGGATTATGCGGGACCATTCACAGTGTCTATCGTTCGCCGCAGGGGAGGCTCAACCTTGAAGGCATATGTGTGTTTGTTTATTTGCCTTTCCACCAAGGCAGTCCATTTGGAGTTGGCCTCAAACCTTTCGACAGACTGCTTTCCGACTCTTTCTGTCTCGACGCGGTCCATGTCAAGTTATGTGTTCCGATCAGGGAACCAATTTTATTGGCGCTAAGAATAAGTTGGATGACATGTGCCAGTTGACAACCTCCAAGCAATTCAATGATTGAGTGGAGGGGGAGCTGGCTTGGCGAGGTATTCATTGGAAGCTAAATCCTCCTTCGGCTCCCCACTTTGGGGGAATATGGGAACGCTCCGTTCAAAGTGTTAAAACACACCTATTTCGGGTGACTCACGGACATCTCCTAACCTACGAGGAATTTAACACCCTCCTCATTCAAGTAGAGGCCGTGATGAATAGCCGTCCTCTATCTGTTCTGACCTCAGATCCTAACGGCCCCACTGCGCTTACGCCTGCTCACTTTTTGACCTTGGGGCCAACCTTGGAACAACTTCCCAATGAGGATTTAGGGTCCATCCCACCAACTCGTCTTGACCACTATCAACGAGTGACACACATGGTCCAGAGTATTTGGAATAGGTGGCAGCAAGAATATTTGCACACTCTTCAGCAAAGAGAAAAGTGGACGCACGATGCACCCCCTCTCTTGGAAGGAAGCGTAGCGTTGTTATGCAGGAGAATTCTCCCCCCCTGCATTGGCCTCTTGCTGTGGTTCAAGAGGTATGCACAAGCCCAGATGGTGTCCAACGGGTTGTTAAGGTACGGACTGCAAAGGGAGAACTAGTTCGCCCACTCGTCAAATTGTGCCCACTCCCTGAACCATAACCTCACATTGCTCATATGTATAGTTCTTTTTTGTCGTTTGTTTCGTTACCTTATTGTTTCCATGTTCTTAACATCATATTCATATTTCATATATAACATCATATCATATTTTTTTGTTTTTGTTTTATTTAAAATATATATAGCATATTGCGCATTTGTTCGTATTTGTTGATTAAAAAAAAAAAAAAACCATTTGCTTGGGTCATATTTAAAAAAAAAACCCCCCTTTGCTCGGGTCATTAGGTGTTTGTCATCTCGTCTTTATTGATCAGGTGGTTCATGTCCCTGCATATCTGTCATCAGCACGGCAGGTTCTGAAATCCTCTTTCAGCGTGGGGAGTATGTCGTGGCGCCTTTGTACGTCTCAATTGGGCAAACGCTTGACTATTCATGCCTCCCTTCACGCCTTCTCTTTCCTTGCCGCCGCCTGCTTCTCATTCTTGCTTCGGATCGCAGAGAGAGATCAAGCGTTCCATCGACTCGTGTTTTAATACTTACTTGTTTCCAATAATATCCCTTTTAGGCTCACAAATCGAGTGATTGCCTCCTATCCTCATCATTCGCCCCTTCCGTCCTTCCTTTATACTGGCCGGTACCTTTCTGCTCCCTTTTTTTATTCCCTTAAAAGTTCGACACCTCCGCAGCACAAAGGTAATATCTTTAAATTACGTTGATTAGCATTTACAGTTCACAAAGGATTATCATTGTTAATAAAAACTCGCATCGATCAACATTGTTACAATATTTTGAAACCTTTCAGCTATTAAACAATTCCGAGAATACTACGTAGTAGCCTGGGGCAGCTACTATTACGTCATGTTGATGAGTCATGCCTTTGAACGATCATGTGAACACTCTAGCGTCCCACTAGGATGATGTCATGCCTATCTCTCTTATACCCCAAGCTTACATTACTGTTCAACGATTATTTGGTGGCTCAGTGGATAGAGCGAACTACAGTATGTGAGGTGCGCTGAGGTGCTGCTCTGGTGCGCTGTGGTGCTGCGTTCAATTCCAGGGAAGGAACTTATTTAAAAAAGTGACGTTATCCAAATGTTCGGGAATTTTAGTGGGGGGGGGGGATACTTCTACTATAGCACATTTGTTAGGAGGCTCGTGGGAGGAGGCTGGAATTAGTTTAGGGGGTGTAAAAATTAAGTACTATAATGTAATTGATATAAAAGTAATGTCATCCAAACACTTGGATGTTCTGTTCAGGGGGGGAGAGGGACACTTACTATATACATTCGTTAGTGGAAGGAGCGGAGGGGTGAAAATATGTCGTATTATAACGTAATTGGTTGGTGGGTGGATAAGATGGAAGGAGAGGTGGACAACTTCCGGAAATTGGTACAGGGAGGTGTGGGTAAAAAGGTCGTACGATTGGTTGAAAATTGTGTTGGAGGGGTTAAAGGGGGGGGGGTGGAGGGGATGAAAAATTACGTACTACAATGTGATTGGTCGGGGGCGTGGCCAAAAACCTCTTACTATGGTACGAGGCGTGGTTTTCTTTCCCCACTCCAACTGGTTTTCCACTGGTGGTCCACTGGGGGAACTGGTTTTCTTTTCCCCCTATTTCCGGTTTCTCTTGCCCATTTCTCCCCTACTCTTGTACTTGAGGATAGTGTCATAGGAACACACATCCCAAGTGGCCTTACTAATTGCATGCAGTGAAGCAAACCTTGCAATGGTAGAGCCTTTAAGAGACTGGAGGAGTTGGCTGAAGCCCCAGCTCTCGCCTATATTCCATCCTAAATTGCCGCTGAGGTTATTTTGATTTGATCTTCGTGTGGAATGATGAAAGCGTATTTTCTTGTTTCTTCAAGAAGTTCTATGGTTATGCTGCAAATTAATTTTGGTCACATCGCACTGATCGTTTATACGTTTCAATAGGATCTATTTTTGGCAGGTATGGTCTCCAGAGCGTTGAAAGAAGTTGGGGCAGAAGAAGTGACTCAGTTCTGAGTCATAGTAGTCATTTGAAAATATAATGTCAGCGCCTGTCTCTCGTGAAAACGTCGGTATTGATTTGACAAGGAATGGGTCATATAAGGGTTTGCGTGAAATGGGAATATCTAGGAAGTAATTTATTTCCTCGGGTCTGATTAAGCACTTTGATGGATTTGAAATTTCCCATAGAGACTCAGCTTTGAAATTCGATAACTTAACTCGATAGATCTCAAATAGGTCGCGGAGAACGCGTTTGAAGCTTTATAATGCTTGGGCAAATTTTTTCTGACACCCAACTACCATGTGTGAGATGGTATGTAGTAAACCAACTCCCTGTGCATGAAACGTCTCAACTAATATTGGAATCGCATTTGTCTTGCTTTGAGTTTGCAATCAATGGCTATCTAATATTCTTACATTATAAATATTACTTATACACCTGCGATAGTTTTCAATGTTTAGAGTAAAGCCTCTTTTTTCTGTTATACCGATTATCGTATTAGAACCAACCCCTATTTGTTGCAGGCGTGTGATTGGGACGTGAAAAAGTATCCTAACATAGCCAAATGGTACGCCAAGTGTAAGACCGCAATTCCTGGATTTGCAGAAGCCAACCAAGGTGGTGCTGACAAGTTCAGGGGCATGTACTTAGCCTCCAAGAAGTAACAATTTTACTCAAGTATCCTCACATTGTTATATCAAAGTTCACTCCAACTATTATTTTCACTTAATGTTATGATGTCTCTAAATTCTACAGGTTGAAGGTACTTAAAGAGTTAATTAAATACATATATTTTCATCAATTTTATTCACTATGTTGGTGTTTTTGTATAACCTCTAAGTTCTGTTGATAACAGGTGGAGCTGCTCATAATATCAAACAGTTCACTCACATTACCGATCAGAACAGAATTGTTCATCATGATTTTGGAATGTTCTTACCCAACTGAGTTCTTACAGAGGACTCTCAAGCAGCTTGCACTGTTTGACAACTACAATCTTGGTAGTAAACATCTTTGATGTACTTGAATGGCCTTGAATAGGTCTGTTTTCTCTCCTTAAGAAAGTTACAGAGGATAATATTGTATGTACTTCAAGGGGAAGCCCAAATCTGGAAAATACGTGGTGTATCAGCCCTTCCGCCACAGTTTCTGCCTTCTGGTTAGGAACTTGAGCTTGAGGATCCAGACATTCGTCCTGTATGGGAATGGAAAGCTGGAGGAACACGTCCAGTTTGGCACCAAGTCTCTCCACACAGTGCTCATACAAAAGCTCTGTGGGCGGCATTTAATTCGTTGATACTCGTCGAAGGTGTACTTTACCGAGTTTGGGAGGGTCACTGGGGTTCTGGCAAGCAAACTATACGATAGATCATTGTCCCTCGTAAGCTCAAGGAAATGATACTTCAACGCATTCACCAGTTGGGTCATTTTGGCTACAAGCGAACTATCACTGAGGTGCACCGTAGGTTCTATTGGGTGGGACTGCATAGGGATGTGAGGGATTTCTGTAAAGCTTGCACGATCTGTGGTCAGAAGGGGAAGTCAGGACAGAAAACAACTCGAGCACCGCTTAAGACATACACGGTGGGAGCACCTTTTGAACGACTAGCTGTGGATATATTTGGACCTCTTCCTCAGTCGCATCATGGAAATAGTTTTATAGTGGTGGCCATGGACTACTATACTAGATGGCCAGAAGCGTTCGCAGTTCCTAACCAGAAGGCAGAAACTGTGGCGGAAGGGCTGATACACCACGTATTTTCCAGATTTGGGCTTCCCCTTGAAGTACATACAGATCAGGGTAGGAACTTCGAATCCGCAGTTTTTCAGGAAGTGATGAAGATTCTGAACATCACTAAAACTCGAACGACGCCTTTAGGTCCACAGAGTGATGGATTGGTTGAGCGGTTCAACCGTATGCTTGGAGAAATGCTCTCAAAGATTGTTGCCAATCACCAGCGTGACAGGGATCAAAGGCTTCCCTTGGCTCTACTTGCCTACCGTTCTTCAGTCCACAAGTCAACAGGATTCTCTCCTGCAATGTTGGTACAGGTGTGGCCCCTGAAAGTAAGACTCGGACACAGTTTGCAATAGATCTTAGGCAGCAATTACAAGACACGCATGATATTGCTCGCGAGACCATGGGGAAGGTAGCAGCAGAAGCCAAACGACGCTACGATCAAAACACGACAGGAAGCCGATATCAACCAGGAGATCAGGTATGGCTGCACTATCCCCGTCGATACGTTGGATGCTCTCCTAAACTCCAGGGCCCGTGGATTGGTCCATGCAAAATAGTGAAATGCATCTCCGACATAATTGTTCGACTTGTTACTCCTAAGCGCCGAAAGATGGTAGTGCACGTTGACCGTATTTGACCATATTTCGTTCCAGGTGCATCTGTAGAGGCGGGAAGGGCTCTTTAAAAGAAAGAAGAGGGTGATATTGGAATGTTACTACATTAGATGTTGTTGAACTTATATCAGGTGTTTGCTGCTTGGTGACGAGTTTTGTTGTTGTCGTTAGGGGCACTTGATTGTTCGATCGCGATGTGTGAAGTCATACATTTACCTTCGTTTGATTCTGACCATCTTTCTTACAATACCAAGGAAAAGAGGGCACAGGATGTGCTTGAGCACAGTTATGAATCATCAAGTAGCTGTGCAGGTGTGTAGCTTACGAACCAACTAGACTTACAAACACGTTTGAGGTTCATACTTGCACATCAATAAAAGTGGGAGCGTGATTCAACTGATAGAAGTGGGGCCCTTGCCAGTAAAAGCTTACTTGGAGTAGTATATTACTGGAATGTGACTTTCCTGGAGCAGTGTCAGTCATTAAACGTCTCTACAAATTTTGTGGTGTTTGTAAAAACCAGGTCGAACAGGTTCTGTTAGGTTGCTCTAAACTATTAAGAGGCTAATGGCAAATCAAGGCAGTTATCATAGCCTACCCAGCAGTTTTAGATAAATGGCAAGCAGGTGGGAATTCTCGTCAAAAGAACGTGACACATATCAGTTCTTCCGCAACATCCGTGAACGTCTATCAAAAAATTGGGTTGAGCCAGACCACAGGACGAGCCACTTTCTTGTGTGTGGCTCCACTTCTTTTCTCTCAAAGACTTCATCATGCACGTCTTGCACCTGTAGTGCAGAGGAAACAAGAAACCATGTACTGCTGCTCCTCTGTAGTGTCTACTGCAGTGAGTGGTGTTGTTAGAAGAGCAGCCAAATCTACCTGCATTGACTGCTACTACTAAGCAAGCGTATAACCATTTTGCCCAGTTTGCAAAGAAGATTATGACAAATGAAACGTGACCACAGTTGACCTGTCCCTTGAAACTTGCCACACAAGTAAATAGTTATATCAGGAGATAAATTAGATTAAGAACTCCTCTATTGTGTTGTTGATTAGCTAATATATAGGAAGGATTCAGGGAACTGGTGATCGAAAAAACAGTAGCTTCGTAACGTGACTATCTAATACAAAAATTGCTGTAACGTGAAACGTGGTAAGAAGGAAAAAGGTTAACATAGTGTTACCCATAGGGGAGGATTTGACATGGACATCACATTCTCTCAGATGGTAGGGGATTCCCCAGGGTCGTACCTTTGCAAGGTGACACGTGGGCAACAGCTCTCCTCCACCGGGGGACTGGCAAAATGATAACTTGTGTACCACTCTTTAGCGTAATAGTGAAACTGCAACTTCTATGAAAGTAGACTGATATTACTCTCACGAGGGTTCAGAAACAGTCATATGGATTAGATAACAGATCTGCGTGTGTCTATAGTTCAATTTGTGGGAAAACGGCTGAACCAATTCAGCTGGTTCTTTCGTAATTTTCTGACAACGCGAAAACTACGTTTTGAGCGATTTCGACCAAAGAAAAAGGTGGGTGGGGGACACAAAATGTACCAATAGTTAGGGATTTTCGCATTTTTCTCGAAAACGGCTCTAACCATTTCTTACAGGGTACTACCAACTAACTAGTTGCTACATATCGTTTTGCCAAAACGTTTGCATCCAAATATGTTGAACGAAGATGCAGCACATGTACACATAGCGAGGTCGTTGAATTTACGAAGGTTGTGACAAGTTGTGTGTTGCTACGCATCACATATTTTCATAGTGTTATGTGCCTTCATTCATAACTAAAAGCAGTGTTTTCTCCCCATATTTCACTACCTCCACCAACATAAATGATAAAATGGAGGTTCATTATATGCGAGAGATAATGATACAGATGGTTTTGCCCTAGAATCAGGTGAGTAATCGAGTTTAATAAAGTAATAGCAAAACAATGAATAATAGCTCAAGCAAATAAACATTAAAATAGCTCTTGTAAATTAAAACCAATCCTAAACGAATGAATTAAGTATTTACAATAGTTTATGTCGTAAAACGAGAATATGCATTGGACAGTTGAAAGAACAGGAACTAGTGTTTACATACTGCTCTTTATGGTTTTCTAAGGTAGGTCGTGCAACTGACCAATCAAACGATTGATCTCAACGCACCCATCACATTATTTTACCCTGTACGTTTAACCATTGTTACTCAGTGAGCTCTCACGTGCCATTTTCCAAACGTTCAAGCCGTCCTGGTTAGCTGTCTGATAATCTGGAATTGCTGCTTTGGTTTTAAGCATCCAACTAGCTATCTTTGGATAACTCGAATAGTTAGCCCCCACCACCTGAAATCAAAATGTAAGAAAATTATTCAATTAGGGTATCGAACAAAAGAAGAAATTGAGTAATTTTAAGTCGTAAAACTTTTGTGAAATCTGAAATACAATATCGTAAGAGACAGCCGGTTGAGCTAGGCCAAAATGACAATCTCACATCTACGAGGTCCCCACAGGATTACATTACATGGCTGGGCGTCACAGTGTACTCAGCCGCTACACTGTGCTCATCATGCAGTTGGGGGTCCAGAATTCCACTTGCATACTTCCCTTTCTACTTTGTAGAGCCAAGGAAATTAAAGGTGAAGAGAAGACTGTATCTTCAGTAAACGATTTTCCATGAAATTATTTATAGAGAACAACACTGAGTACTGTTATAATGCCGTTATGTAACATAAATAAAAACGAAGAAATATCAAAAGATCTCATTAATGAACACAACACCAATGAATCAGTTTTATTGGCTTCCTTCTCAACCAGACACGTTGTTATGTTGGCGCATCACTCTTGATGACGTTCCTAACAATACTCTCTGTGTGTCTGTAAGAACAGGATTTAAAGGGGCACAATTTACACTAATTCAATATACACGACATACTGTGAACTCCCAACCTTGAGCTGGGATTGTAGAACACATCCCCTGCAGAAAGGAGGACAGAACTCTCCTGCCGTGCCCTCTGAAGACATCGACATACGCAACATATTCCAGTTACAAACAACACTGCAATGGCTTCCATGACAGAACACATTGACTCAACACACCCAGGTTTGAGCATTTCTGGGGTGGCTGATAGCGTGTGTCCCACCCATTACCAGCATCTGAAAAATTCCTCAAGTGTCTTAATCCTGGAGAGTGGCCAGACTGGCAGCTGCGTCGCACTTGGGGGCCTTCCCTTGACCCACATGGACCAGCAAAGGGGCTAAAATCCAGGGGGAGCTTCCAGGACTCTTCGGGCAACTCTCCCTCATACCACAAACACAACAATTGAACTCATTACTCCGCTTCCATCCCCCATTCTCTAATCCCCCTCCCATTCCTAAAAACAAGTAGCAAACATTAACCAAGTATGTTAATAACAATGGAGGTAATAAAAACGTCACCTGCGCCTCTTCCTCTGGCTCGCCATGCTCGACCACACATATTGGCAGAAAGGACCAGGCAACGCGCCTCCTTCTCTACACCCCCTACCCCCGAGTAGCCTGGCAACCCGGCTTCTACAAGTGGTAAAAAAGCAGTAGACTCTAATCTGTCGGACAAGGAACAGATTTGTTGCCTACTTCCAGACTATCCATGGCCAGTTGGATACCACTGCCACCTGCTGCCTCTTCGAAATTTCGAAGCTGGCCTACAAAGCAAGTGCCCGTTAGGAGCCGCATTATAGTTTGATAACGGCTACCGACATCCCTGACGAATATTCCCCTGTTTAAGCCAGAGTCAGGCTGGGCTTGCAGCATCGAAAGTTCACTGGAAACCCTCATTGAGACAGTGTTCCCTGATGACCAAGTAGCTCGAGACACTGAAGCCCAGAGGGCAGCATGGGAGCTGGTCATGGGCCCTCCAAACGAGCCCAACATCACATTGTGGACAACAGGCGACCTCAGCAGGGCCCTTGCGACCTTGAAGCTCAATAAATCTCCTGGGCCAGGTAGAATAGAAAAGGCTATGCTAAGGAAGGCTGAGCAAACAATCTCCAGCGGCCTCCTTAATTTATTTAATGAGGGTTAGTCTGTTCCATACTTAGTGGAAGTGAAGACTGCTCAGAATTCTTTCCATAAACCTCACAGGCAGGGAATTCGGAATGCCAAAGGAAGTTCCATGCAGAATGTCATGGTGGAAATTCGCAATGTTTCTCTGCTGGCAGTGGCTAACTGCATCGTAGCAGTTCTTATTGAGCATTTGACAACCTTTGTTGGCCACTGTTCGTCAATGAGCTTAAAGGTAGGGGAATCCCATGCAGCATGTACTTGCTCGTCGGAAGTTACCTGACAGTCAGAACTGCTATGATCGAATGCAGTTATGATTCAGAAGGGGTGCCCACAGGGATTGGTCCTTGAACCAGCACTCTGAAACGCCTTCTTCGAAGGACTTATCAGGAGGCTCACTACGAGCTGTACACTTGTGTGGACGACCTGACTGTGTTGATCTTCGCAGATTCGGTCCGCCAAATCGAAGAAAAAACCCCACCACATATTCCGAATCGTCACCCATTGGTCAACAATGTACTCGTACGCACTTCAGTTGCATAAGGACTTGTAGGAAATACAGAACTTCGCTTGGAAAAAATGGGCCTACAACTGCATATGCAGAAAGATCAGTTCGACAGACACACTAAGCATAGCATCTTCCAGGAAGCAGACTGGGTATACGTCGACAACCCCCAAATGGTGGATCTATATCCAAAACTGCAACCCCTACGCACAATGCCATGGGTCGTGTGGGAGCAACTGAACTATGTACTGTACCGCGTTCAGCTTGGGCAGATTAAGAGAGCCTATCCATGTCAATCGCATGGCTCGTGGTGATGTGAAGAAGATGGAAGCAGTGTGATGGAAGCCACACACTGGTTCATGTTGGATGCCACTTATTATGACTATGTTTATTGTTTATTTTTCGATAAAAGAAGGTCGCTAAGTTTGTTAAAGTTACAAGCTTCTACGAGTATTTTTATTGAAATGCTTACCAAAGTAGTGTACTCCTCGTTATTTCACTTACTTCTGCAGTGGACAGAGTGGAATGAAGGGAAAGGTCAGCAATGGTCATCTGGTCACCTGCTGCCCATTCAGATCGCGTCAAATATTCTTCCAGCATCGCCAGTGAATCATCGAAAGCTGCAAACTTGGCCTTTTCCACTTTCACACCCGCAACCGATTGTTTCTGAAAATAGGTTGTACATTTAGTATTGTGGATTGTTGTAATAAATTTACATCGACCGAGAACTACGCAATCCGTTCAATTCACATTTCTCTTTAGATGGCTTAAACAAAGCTCATATCATATATAGTTACAAGGCTCATATATGGTTATTTAAAGTTCCAAACGGCATTTCTCTTCACCTACTTATGTATTTTTCGAAATCGTATTTTTATAGCGTGCTAACTTACGTAGGAATCCAGAAAATTCTGGTACAGCCTTCCAATGTCAAAGTACAGCATTTGCTCCATCAGAGCTCGCTTCTTGACATCTTTGGGAGCAATCTTATCACCATTGGGACTCGTGTCAGCAAGATATAAAGCAATCGCTCGGCTAAAAACAAATTCACATATCGTAAAGATTTATATCGTTCTATATCATCTAAGTGTCAAAGTCGGGGTCAATGAGATTGATAGATTTATAGAGTGGAGATTTACCCTAGAAATTGGGGCTAGAATCTTAAGGACCAAACTCTCACTGTTTGAAAGTTGAAAGGATACTTCGACGCGCATCTGGTTAGGAGGGGAATCACATTTGATTAAGAATTTGTTAGAATTCATAGTCGGTACTATTGTGAGTTCCTATTTCTTCAGCGCACGAATGTTGTTTGGCCACATCTTGGTTTATTATTAATTCTAAATACACCTATGTTTTCGGTCTGAAAAATGTTTTTATACCCCCCCCCCCCCTGAAATGTCCGTCCGCCGTCCAAGCCGATTTGTGCCTTTAACTTGCTCCAAAAAATTCGTCCTTGTGCACAAAAATACCATTTAGTATCAAAAGGCAAAAAATGTTTTAAAAATTAAGAAAAACACAAGTTTGGCACTTTTATCGCAAATACGCGGTCTTCGGAGTTATTTTCTAGATATTTGTAGATGCTGGGTCGAATGGAACAATTCTCAGAGGTGTACGTGTGCGTTCAGACGGAAAATAGTGAAACCACAGTAATTCACTCCTTCCCTCCCATCTGTAATGGTTTTGCGGCGGACTGCCGATGATGGTAACACTGTGCCGCCACCTGTGCATTTCGCCGCTGTTTATATTAGCGGAGGAGCCGCATTTTAGTTTGATATAACGGCTTCCGACATCGCTGACGAATATTCCCCTTTTAAGCCACTGTTTTAATTCCCCTTTAGATTGTGTGAAGTAAGGTAAGCGATCAGAGCTTGGTGTTTCGTTTTCCCCATTGTCCCTTTATTGTCATTTAATTAATACAATCGAGCATAGGTTATTTATTTCATTCTAAATAGTTCATTTCATTTCATTTCGAGTTTTTCCTGATTAAATTCAAGTGGGCCCTATTTGGTTTATGATTTTATTTCCTAGTACTTTCCTGAGAGGCATTATTTTATTTATTTTTATCAAGTGAGTATAATTGAGAGTATTTAATTTTGTTCTTTTCTTTTGGGCTTACGACTCTCACTCGTGTTCTGTACGCGGGTAATTTGTAAAATAATTCCCCAAGAAGGTCACAAATTGGTAGCAGAGCCTTTCCGATTCACCCCTCCTGAAAATACGTAGCAGGTCTGTTTCTTTATTTGATGACTGTACCTAAACCCTCGACGAGGGTTATATCAGTCATAGAAGTTGCGGTTTCGCTAATATGCAAGAGGCCGGCCCCTGCAGCATCCACCGAACTCAGACCTGTGGCGGTACGGCAGGTATTTGGTCGTTACCCAGTTTCACCGTAGAGAGCTGTTGCCCGTGTGTTACCGCGCGGAGGTGACCACCTGAGGAATCCCGTACCATCTGGGAGGAGTTCTTAATCTGGTTCCCTACCTGATCTTACTGTTTACTTGGGTGGCAAGTTTCAAAAGGACTGATCAACTATAACCACGTTTCTTAGCCATTACCTTCTTTGCGAACTTTGCAAAATGGTTATAGGCTTCCTTTGTAGCAGTCAATGCTGCTAAGTTCGTTTGCCCTCCCAACAACCGTCGCTCACTGTTGTAGAAACTACAGTGGAGCAGCACATGGTTTCTTGTTTCCTCCGCACTGGAGGCACAAGACGTGCATAATGGAGAGTCTTTCAGAGAAAAGAAGTGGATCCGCGCATTGAAGTCACCATGTCCCGTGAGGAACTGGCTCGTCCAGTGGTCTGGCTCAACCCATTTTCTAGAAAGACGTTCACGGATGTTGGGGAAGAACTCATACGTATCACGTCCCTTTGACGAGGATTCCCATCTCGCTTGCCATTTCTCTAGAGCCCATTCATCGATGGCGGCAAGTTTCTGTTCTGTGGTGAGATCTGCACGGAGTTCAGCCCAAAGCGGGGAAGCTCCGTTTCACTCTCCACTTGTCAATCATGCACTCAACAGCCAAATCAACTGGTAACTGACCAGTGATCACCTGGAGTGCTTCCGTTGATACAGTCTTGTAGGCCTTGGTGATCCACAGGAGCGCAGCTCTCTGGGATTGGGCCAATACTCTCTTTTGATTGACTGTTAGTTTGCTACCCCAGACAACAGGGCAGTAGCCAATCACACCTAAATAGATGGCCTTATACATGAGGATGGTGTCATGGTAACACACACCCCAAGTGGCCTTAGTAATGGCACGCAGTGAGGCAAACCTTGCAATGGTAGTGCCTTTAAGGGACTGGAGGTGTTGGTTGAAACCCCACCTCTCACCTATATTCACTCCTAAGTACTTGACGTGCTTTTCAAGAAGGAGCCTGTGGCCGCCAAAGCGTATTGTGAGTGGATTATTCACTTTCCCCTTCAAGAGGATTAGCTGGGTTTTTTCCTCAGCCACCTGCATCGTGACATGTTCGCACCATTGGTTGACAGTGCGGAGCACGTGGTGGGTTTTTTCTTCAATTTGGCGGACTGACTCTGCAAATATCAGCACAGTCAAGTCATCCACATAGGCGTACGGCTCGCAGTCAGTCTCCATGAGTTTCCTGAGAAGACCTTCGACGAAGGCATTCCAGAGTACTGGTCCAAGGACCGAGCCCTGTGGGCACCCCTTTCAATCTTTCTCCGGACGGAGACATGCCTGCTTTCGATCGTAGCAGTTCTGTCTGTCAGGTAACTTCTGACGAGCGAGTACAGGTTGCGGGGGATTCCCCTACCTTTGAGCTCATTAAGGAGCGCTGGCCACCAAAGGTTGTCAAACGCTCCTCTGAAAATACGTAGCACTTACGAAAATCATGCACGAGTTCATTGCAACCCCCCGTCCCTCACAGTTCTTGTCGATCATTACATCATCGATCACCTTGTTCACTCATGTTCATTTTTGCTCGGATTGTTCAATAATGCCCCATCATGAGTCGATCATCGTCTCCTGCACCCCCAAAACCCTTTTTGAGACAAATGCAAATTTGCGCTTCCCCCAACACAGCACACCTCTCCAATTAGCTGTGCCGTGTGTTTCGCCCTTTTGTGCGTCACGTGCGCCGACATTCAATTTTCGGCGTGGCTAAAACGCAGTCACGAAGCACGCCAGAAATATAAATGCCGCTTTTGCCGTACTTCGGCGCCGTCCCTTCCTCCCCCATCCGCTGACTGTAAGCCAACGGGCGTCCCCAGCAGTTGGGCTATGTTTGCTTTTCCCACGGAGGAGTTGTAATGTCTGCCCCAGGGGTTCTTAGAACTCTCGGTTTCCTCAAAATTTCGCCAGCCTTGCCGTTTGGCTCGCTTGATGGCGCGGTGGAAGGCCTTCTTCTCTTGGATTAAGGCACTGGCATCAGGATCACAAATGTGTTGGTACATCCTTCTGGCTCTATTTACACTTTGCTTGAGGGGATTATGTTTCTCAGTCCACAATGGGACTTTGATCGCCCTGTGCTTCTGTTGCCCAAGTACAGAGAGCCTAGCAGAGTGTAGTGCTGTGGTAAATATGTCCACTTTGCAGTCCACCTCTTCAGGTGTGGATGCTTGCACTATTAGGTCGGTGTCTGCAGCCCGCAGTTCACCTTCCAGTATCCCAGAGAATCATGGCCAGTAAGCATTTTTTGTGCGGAATCGCTTTTCACGCGTGTCTTTGCAGAGGATGTTGTCATCCATGATGGCAAAGTCAATAACCATGTGATCGCTCTGCGTTGCACCTGGTACGACTCGCCAACCCTGCAATTTGAGTAGCAGGGTGTGAGACACGGCTGTGACGTCTTTACACGACCTTCCTCCCGGACCATCATAGGTCGCCTCAGTCATGGGGTCGTTGGCAACAACCAAGTTGTACCTGGTGAGCAGCTCTATATACGCCTCGCTCGCCACATCCAGGGTTGGGGGTCCCAGAATGGTGATCTGACGTGTGCATCAGCACAGACTATGCAGGGCCATCCTGATAGTCCTGCTAGAGCCCGCTCGAGTGGTTGAAGGCTGTTGGCAACTAGTGCGCCAAATTGCCTGTATGATGATTTAACAACCAGCTCAAAGCCGCCAGCTCGGATGAGCATAGCGGCCAAGTGCTGGCTGTTCAGCTGGGTGAGTGCGAGCATGTAGATGGACAGGTCAATGCAGGCTACTGCTGCCTTGGCTGCCGTTCTTGCTCATGCACCACTGCACCACTCATGCCTGCGATCCCAGACCACGAGTTTTGGATCCTATGCGTGGTTCCTGAATGGTGAGAACACAGCAGCGTTTCTTGAGTGCACTTTGCAGCAACTCAGCCATAACCCGGGAACTCTTATTTGTGTTGTGCTGAAGGATTCGAACTGTTTTTAACCTATTCATAATCCACTCGTGACTCCTAGAGGGTAATTGCTCGGTGGCGAATGGTATAGCATGCATCTCGTGTAGAGTGCATTCGATGCAATTGGCACACTTGAGGGGAGCCTCCCGCTTGCATTCCTTGCTCAGATGGCCACTGCCAGGTGGCCATAACGCTGGCATCTGTAGCACTGTGTGGGGGCTTGGTAATTACGGATTGCCCCCTATAATTTTTTGTGTAGGCTGGGTGACACCACGGTCAACCATACCTTCTGCCTGCCCCGCTTTTTTGTGAAAAGGGGCTTGATGTCCTGCGGCTGCAAGCCTAACACAGGGTTGTGCTCAACAACTTGTTGAGCCAGGTCCTCTTTTTGTAGGTCGGTCTGTACGTTGCACAACAGCACGCGTGGGAAGCTACCCAGGGGGGCTGATGCTTGTAGCTTCAACTCCTTCTTAGTGAAACTATGGCTCGTAAGCCCCTTGGCCATTTCTGGAGTTTCCGTCACGATGACAGCGCAATCTCCCACTGCAGTGCGGATGTCAAGCACTCAGACGCTGAGAGGAGATTAAAGAAGCAGACCGACGTAGTGTACCCTTGTGAGTTCATTTGTTGTGTGTGTTTGTGGTAAGAGCGAGAGGTGCTCGAAGCAGTTTCCTGGAAGCTCCCCCTCAGGTATATTGATTCTAGCTCCTTTTGCTGGTCCGTTGAGGGTCAAAGGGAGGCCCCCACATGCGCCGTAGCTGCCAGTCTGGCCAACCACCGAGACTAAGACGCATGAGGGATTTTTCAGCTGCTGCTCACAATCAGCCCTCGGCTACTGGTGATGTGGTGAGCAGGACACATGCTATCAGCCTCCCCAGGAATGCTCAAACCTGGTTCTTCCCCCTCCTCATTCCGAAGGCCGCACCTATGTAGGGGATCGCTTGTAGGTGTTAGTGAGCTACTTCCAGGACTGTCTTTCGTACATTATGAGTGTTTTGATTCAATGTGTTCTTCCACGTGAGCCATTACAGTTTTGTTTGTATCAGGAATCTGTTGTGTATTTCAGTGTCGTGAGCTTTAAGCCCCTTTAAGGCTGGTTTTTACAGCCACCCAGAGGATACAGCAGGAGAATTCTGTCCCCCCTCCAGCGAGGGGTGTGTTCTGCGATCAGCTCAAGGTAGGGGGGGGGGGGTTCCCATTGTGTCATGTATGTGAAAGAAGTGTAATTTGTGTGCCTTTAAGTCCGGCTCATACAGACACGCAGGGAGTACGGTAGTGGAATTCTGGACCCCCCAACTGCAGGGTGAGCACAGTGTGGCGACAGAGTACACTGCGACGCCCAGCCACAGTGTATGCAGCCTCATTGAGGTGAGGTTGTCATTCCGGCTGGGCCCACCTGGCTGTCCCTTTTAGTCGGCTCATACGACACGCAGGGAATACGGCAGCGGTATTGTGGACCCCCGACTGCAGGGTGATATACACACACATACACGACTGACACACACACAGACCATTTTCCCAAATAGTGTTTTTCAGACTCATGAGGTTCTGAAACGTAAAGATCTGAGGAAAACTCAAAATTTTTTTTTCTGCCGATTACGTAACTTTCCTTTCTACTTTGTACAGCAAAGGAAAGTAAAAAAGTTGAGATGTCACATGAAAGAAAACACAATCGTTTACATCCTCGACATACCGATCACCAACTCGTAAGTGTTCCATTTAACCTTCCTACAACCAGTGCCCTCACGTCGGGAAGACTCTTTTATTACAGTATTTCCCTCTAAACTAAAATCTCGAATAGGGGAAATAAAGTTTTCCAAGCAGGAATGTGAATCTGGCCCGTCTCATTTCTTATGCCCCCATATCTCAAAGCTAATAAAGCGCAACATCCTTTTGCACAACTCGAATGATCAATGCTCTTTAGTAGATTTAGAGATAAGCGGTAACCAAAGTGAAAACCTCGTAAAAGCGTAAAAAATTATTCTCATTTTTCCACAAGAGGAAAAATTTAAAATATCTTCCAAAGAGAAAGTAATTCTCAAAGACTTGCTAGGAATATAACTCCTTCAATCAATCTCTGAAGATATTCAATATCGTAACCAAAAGTTATCTGCTTCGTCAACTGAAGCAACTAAAAATTCGGTAATAATCTTCTACTCACAACCAAAATTGAATTTCTACCGAACACCAACGCTCTTAATACTATTAAAAACATTAAAACTCAGTTTCGAAACCAATTCAATAAGTATTTTAGATAAACAACACGATAACAAAGTATGTTACACCCAGCATCTGGACAATCAACTTATACTGTTTTATAATCTCGATTATTTTATACAACCTTTCTCACTACTAAAATCATAAAGCGGCCGTTCAAATGTGTCTCCGACAAACTAGTAAACAATAAGAAATGTGTAAAAATGTACAATCGAGAACGGAATCTGTGAATTGTCTGCACGACTCTGTAAATGTAAGCCAGTTGTAAGCTTCACTTAAACAATTTTAAAGAAAATGTAATGTTCAAATCAAAATTTCTAACCCAAATTTTGCTCTCTGGGAGGGTTACAATGCGTTATATTGTAGCATAATGCTGATTTAGTAGCCCCTCAAGCAATTGGCTGATTGGCCATTCAGCGTGCCATAACCACTATTTTTTAGTCCTCTCTCACTTCAGTCTCGAGTTATATTTTGCTGTATTTTGTACGCGTGTTCTTGATTTTCAAACGGTCCTTAGGAGCTAAACCAAACTTAACTTGTATACCTCTGTACAGGAACTTGCAAACCGTTCGATAGGAAATACAAAGTGCAACTGGAAGGAAGTCTATGGAAGAGTGAAGGCCGTCGATTTAAGCATTCTGTTATATGATATGATCCGGGCGTCACACAATAATAATTCCTTCCTTTCAATAAACAAGTATCGTATATTCGGTTCCGTTCCAATAATTAGCCAAAGCCCACAGGTATCGAGATAGTAAGAGGGAACTGGTGCTGCAGGAGTCCGGAAGAGGAATAGGCCGATTGCCTTGTTGCGCGCGGCGAACCCGATTTTCCTAACCTCCCGATCGTGACAATGCGGTTCCCCCACAGACCCCTCCCCATTCCTCTTCAGATTTAATCGGAGCTGTTTTTGAGTGGCTCTGCCCGATAAAAGAGGCTCCGGTGTTCCGAGTCACAGCTCAATCCGATCGTGCCCGTAACACTTCTAATGGTACCAACATCTACACAGTTCTTAAGAAAATTTATGACTAGGGTCATCATAATGCATGATAAGAGGTAACAACATAAACCATCAACATAATGACCGATAGTCATGCGTCTTTCAAGGCAGAGAATGTCAAAACTGGAAATGCGGAATGGGGCTCAACTCTTTACCAAGCTCTGATAAAGTGAACGTTTATTGGATTCCTGGGTATAAAGGGGTCACTGAAAATTGGAGTGCAGGCCATCTGCCCAGACTCGGTTCCTGTACTGTACCTACGTAGCAGTTTCCCTATGTGGAGCATCTCTCACTAGTCCAGAGAACTGCGGGAGAATATGTCAGGAGAATGCAACAGGTAGTCTGGCATGCTGCAGGAGTGAGGCACTCCAAACGCTTTATCTTCTGGCCAACACACGAGAAAGACGTAGCTTCCTGATGGTGGAGAGGAAGTACTTGAGGCAGGAAGTGGGGATCACCATGGGACACTACAAAATGAACTAACACGTGCGTGCTTTCGGCATAGTAGACACCCTTCAATGCAGGTGGTGTGGTGCAGATGAGGAAACCCCCCTATTGTGTCCTGGCCCAGTGCTAGAGACTTGAGAGGGAGTTGGGTACAACTTATCTAAAGGTAGACACCATTGCTAACTCTAGCAGGGCATCAAAGCTCAAATTAGCCGGAAATACCTAACATTCCTTAGGACATGGACCTATGAGACATTAGGACTGGTACTATGGAACTCTACGTACAGTCAGAGTTATTAAAACAAATTGGTTTGCAAGTGAAATTTATTTTTATCTGATGTGTCTAGGTAATGTCCCATAATTATGCATGCGAAGCTCACAAACTTCCCTTCCTTTCCTATTCCTGCCAATTTTGTTATGAAAATAGCAATGATTAAGTGGTTACCTTTCAGATAGAATGAACCCGTTGTCGTCCAATGTTGGAACAGTATGTTGAGGGTTTATCTGAAACAAAATTTACATTGGAAACCAATAACGATTTCAATAACTTTCTAAGCCTGTGGTAATTTCCCACAAGGAAAATAAAAAGACTTCTCAGATAATTAATCTGTATTTACCCTCGTTTAAAACCTACGTCTATTCCTAAATTACTTACTGTGTAGTAAATCTGCATGTAAATACAACGCAAACCTTCAAAAACTCTGGCTTGAGTTGCTCATTTTTTGTCAGATCAATCGGCTTGATGTTCACGTCTGTCCCAAGAACTT
Source organism: Pachypeltis micranthus (assembly GCA_020466155.1). Lineage (NCBI taxonomy): Eukaryota > Metazoa > Arthropoda > Insecta > Hemiptera > Miridae > Pachypeltis > Pachypeltis micranthus. The sequence goes on along the minus strand of CM035772.1, from coordinate 1,460,757 downwards.
TCACGGCCATCATGACAATTCGACTTGGCGGACTCCCAGGAAAATAGTACAAATCTGGTTTTGCAGCCTGAAAAGTAAGTTCGCATCTGTAAACACTTAGCATTTCCTATGCTGGTAAAGAATTATTTCGTCACCTGGTCTCCCAATTGCAGTGTTTTGTTGCTCATGAGGGACCAATGCTTATATAAATTATGTACGGAATTGCCTCTATCTTGCTGACACCAGCAGACAGAGGCTATATAACGAGGCGGCGAGGCCGAGAAGTTCAGTTCTGCTGTATTCGTCTTGCTGTCCGTTGTCCACGTCGCTGTGGACTCTAACTTCGGGTTCGAAAACTATCGTTGAAACAGTACGCGGAATCGTTAGTAAAGTACCCGAAGCGAACTCTTTTCCGTCGCCGCAACTACAACACATGAAGGGAAGTGCACATCATCTTCAACGAGGAACGGCAGCACGGCTTGGTGCAGCGAACTCCAGACGAGGAACATGCTTTTGGTGCTGTGAGTACACAAATAATCCTTTTAAGCCTCCTCACCCGTTAGAAAACAGATCACCCGATCCAAAAACCCCAGTCTCGCCCAGACTCAAATTTAGGATAGGGAACGCAAGCCTCGCGTTCATAGCATAAGAAAAATTTGAAACAAAGAAACCAAGAAGAAAGAAGAAACCTAGTTAAAGTAGAAACAATTTGTTTATTAGTATTGGAGAAACAATTTTCCTACCAACACTTATTCAAGATTCAAGTTATTATACTAAAAGTTATATTCGTCCAACATCAATTGTGCGAGAGCAGCCGGACGCTCGCCTTCTCTTTTATTTTTCCTTCGGAGAAAAGATAAGTAGGCCAGCGCAGCATCCGCCCTCGACACCGCAACATTACACCTTGTTTCGTCATCTCCGTCACCTTCTCCGACTCATCAAGAGACTTTTAAGTTACGTAATCTTTATTTAATCTTTAGTTAATCAAAATTCCAAAATCAAGTAATAAATCGAACAGGCAAGAGTTTTGGAAATACTTTTTGTACGATACTAAATATTTACACAGAGAAACAGAAGGCACAGGTTTAGAAAAAATCGTTCACATTCACACAGACCATTTTCCCAAATAGTGTTTTTCGGACTCAGGGGGGTCTAAAACGTAAAGATCTGAAGAGAACTCAAAATTTTTTTTTCAGCCGATTACATAACTTTCCTTTCTACTTCGTAGAGCCAAGGACAGTAAAAATTATGGAAAGCCGAAGTGATGAACCTCAACATCCACTTCCCGTTTATTCCGGATGGAGGAACTCCTCAACTCACTGAAACCCGAATCCAATTTTCCCACAGACCTCAAACCTGAGTTTCTGCGGATGATCCCCGAATTCTATGGTGAACCGTTACTCCTCAATCACTTTATTTCTGTGTGCGATCGATTATATAAAAATTTTTAAGATTCTCAGGATTCAGATTGCTTTCAAAATTATTACTTATTCGATACAATTTTGTCTCGGATCACCGGTAATGCAGTCGATCGAGTATTCTCTAACAACGTCACAAATTACCCCGAACTAAGGGAAGTGCTCGTGGAAAACGTTTCGCATTCTATCAAAGAGTTACGAACCAGTTAAACGCTCAAATTGCATACCTGCAAGTTAACAAAAAGGAACCCCACCATTCAGTCCTAATTGAATTTTCAAGAGAATATGCGTTGAGAACGTTCATCAACGGACTTCCGGACTCCACAGCTTCTTTGTTGAGAGTCCCATAGCCGAATGAAGTGTTCTCGATTCTCAAGAACGAATTCCAATTCAGTTCGCAGAAAGGACAGCAAAATTTCCCGGAATTAAACCTCCAATACATCAGCCAATGAAAGTTCACCCCCCGAATTAACAACTGGAGACCACAATTCATAGCGAGGAACCCTAATTTCGAGAGGAACCCAAATTTCGACAGGAACACTTTAGGATCAAGCAACCAATCCCAAAAAGCCACGTCCACGCCTGGTCCCTTCGTCACCCTTCAACCAATGTTTCATAAAAAATCATTCCAGGGAAATAAATCAGGGTCTTTTACACCTCAAACGAGAAATTTTCACACGCTCGAAACAGAGGACCCAGAACCAAAACCCGCTGATGACCCAGACAACCCTAGTGGAAATTACGTGCCCAGTTTCTTTGACGGAACCACGTTTTACCCGTACCAGTCCGAACTAGAGGACCTCAAAAATCTATCCCTTCAGGAAGGACAAGACGTCTCTTTTTGGGGCGAGACGCCGGAGGCCTGAACACTCCTCAAGTCTCCGCAGATTTACAGTTAAACATTTTTTGAAGTACATAGTATAGGTTCAGATCTCCCATTTATAATTTTACCTTGCTTTCAATTTAAAATACTTATCGACACAGGTTCTACTAAGTCTTACATATGCCCCGAAATCGCCGGAAAATACTTTTCCAAGAAGATGGAGCCTTGTGAAGGCACAGTTAGAACAGCACATGGTCTTTCGAAATTTACCCACAGAACCCTAGTACCCTGTGGAGAACTTTTTTATCAAACAAATTTAAATTTGCCTTTCACTATGTTCAAATTTCATAATTTTTTCCACACGTTGATTGGTTTAGACAACCTGCAATTTTTGAAAGCTTCGGTAGATCTCGATGCAAACGTGTTGCGAACTCCAAGAATCATTATTCCACTTCAATTCGGAACAATGGAAATTAATACGAACCACGCGATTACTGAATCCTACCTAATCGAATCAAGAGCAATTCAACAAGTGCAAGTACAAATTTAAAACGTTAAAAATGGCGACGCCATTTCAAATTGCATTAAAAGCCCCGGTTTCGATATTCTTAGTTGTATAATCAAAGTGTCTAATTCACGAGCCTTTATCCATGTTACTAACCCTAATGAAGAGCCCGTGCGAGTAACGTTCGACAAACCCTTTGTGGTCGAACCAATTGACGACCTACAATTCAGTGAACGTAAAGAACCTACACATCCAAAAAAAATCCGTAACAAAGGTTGAGTTGACTATTCTAGGTTTAGATTAGACCACCTAAACCCTGAAGAGAACACCGCCATTCGCAAACTGATTCACGACTACTACGATCTATTTCAGGATCCTGATCAACCCTTGTCGGCAACCACTAAAGTCAAACACCAAGGCTGCCGCAACAGGTTAGGCCACTTTTGACGAAAAAACAGGATGGATAGAATGACTGGGCGATCCCAGCTGGGTCGCATAAAAAGCTAGAGGAGCCAAGGCACGTCCAAATTTCCTGACAGCGGTGCGTCATCTGCAAGTACCAAGCCCACACACAGGGCACAAATGCCAGCGTTATGGCCACCTGGAAATAGTCTGCATGACACCTGTAGAGTGAGCCTAGTGAGGCATGCCACCACACCTCAGTGGCGATAGTAAGCATGAGCCCCTCTCAGGTGTGCCAACTACATTAAATGCAAACTAAAGCAGGTCTCACATTAAAAAATACGCATGCTGCACCATTGGACAGCAATTGATCGCCCTCCAGGAGACACGAATGGAGTGGGGATAGACTAAAAACTGTTTGAATCCTTCAGCATAACAAAAGTAAAAGTTCCTCGATTATGGCTGAGTTACTGCAATGTTCACTCAAATAAAGCTTCAGTGATCTTGCCATACAAAAACCATACATAGTGTTTCCTTTGTAAGCAAATTTAAAATTGCCCCCTTTCCATCAGGGTCGTCCTTAATGGAGATTTTCTCTTCCCTGGAGGACCACTGCCGCCTAGGGCCTTGTTCCGGCGAACCTGAGACAGCAGACGAGCTCCCAATCCCACCAATCCGACGGGCATGCAAAATGAAGGTAATGAAGGAAGGGCACCTGTTTGACGAGGCGTTGTTCGTTGTCCGGTCGAGTCCGTGCGCGTGCTGCTAACACGGATAACAAAATGGGGGAAAAAAATAAAATAAAATGTCGAGGGTGCACCGTGGGGTGGAACGGAAAATTGGGAGAAAGCGATTTAACTTTGCGGAGATATATCGGGTTGATAGCTCGGAAGGAAGTGTGTAAAAAGATGAAGGAGGTAAAGAAGTCGGAAGGGCGAAGGGAAGGAGACGCGCCAATTAGAGCGGCGGGGCGTCGCTCGACCCCCGCCTCAAGATCGCCAGAGACAAGTCCGACCAACAAGGGGCCCTCCGTTTCGTACCGAACATATAGGTTTCGAAACCTTTGGTCTTGGATCGCAGACTCGAGTGGAGCAAGAAAGGGAGCCAAGGCAGCGGTGGCCTGCACTGACCCGTCCATAGACAGGCTCCTACTCACCCACCTGAACAGCCAGCGCTTGGCCACAGTGCTCACCTGAGCTGATGGCTTTGAGCTGGTTGAAATATCATTTTACAGGCAATTTGGCGCACCAGTTGTTACAGCCTTCAACCACTCGAGCGGGCTCTAGCAGCCCTATCAGGACGACCCTGCATAGTCTGTGCTGATGCACACGTCAGATCACCTTTGTGGGGATCCCCGACCCTGGATGGGGCGGGCGAGGTGTATATATAGCTGTTCACCAAGTACAATTTGGTTGTTGCCAGCGACCCCACTCAGTGGAAGTCTGCGCGTGTCATTACTTTTCAAAAGAGAGTTGATTGCAATCAGTCAGACCTGAGATTATGGAGACCGCTCAGCCTTCTTTCCGTATTTGGCCAAACGTCAGAAATCTCAATGTTGCAGTCCCTCGAAGGAGTCATTTGGCTAACGTCATAGGCAGATTATAAGGGTATACCAAAGGAAGTTCCACACAGGATGTCATTGTCGAAATTCGCAACGTTTCCCTGGAGGCACCGGCTAAGTACGTCGTAGCAGTTCTTATTAACATCAGGGGAGCGTTTGACAACCTTTGGTGGCCAACGCTCCTCGATGAGCTTGAAGTTGAGGGAAATTGATGTTGGTTTGTACATTTTTGAAATTTCCTGAGTAACAGCTCCACTGAATTTCATCAATCTTACGTTTTGTTCGCCTTAGTTATTTATGTATTTATCTGATGAACGGAGTATATACGCTATGATACCTCAGAAAACGAGATTTGTCGAATTTTAATTAATAGGTTTTTTTTCTTTCTCGAAAACGGCTGTAACGATTTCAATTAAACTTATGGAGTACTCTCAACTAACCGGTGCCTACATTTATTCTCCGTCAATGTTCCCGTAGAAATGCGTTGAATGAAGATATAGGTCGTCGAATTTATGGGGGTTGCGGAAAGTTGTGTGTTGCTGTTCACCAAATATTTTCAATTCAGTTGGATCCAATTCGAGTGGCAGGGAAAGGGAAAAGTTATATTAGCTCAGGGCGCAGTCGAATATTGAATCTTGCAAATGTTACGTGACTCAGGCTTAGTGAATAAACATAATTAGTGAGGAAGGTACTTCACCTGAGCTCCGCAAGCAGTGACGAGAAATACCAAAAGAAGGTTAGACTGATACGCCATTTTTTCGCGGGTGTCTGATACTACTGTTGCACTTTTAGTTAGACTTTTGTTCCTGAGTTCTAAGCTCTGCTCAATTTATACGTTTCGCAGACAATAATCGCCAGTGGTTCCCGGATTTTCTTTATAACGAGACCCCGAACGGAAGCTAAGTTCCGCTCGAACGAACTAAACCGGCCTCATTCGATACCTATTTGTAGGTCTGCGCAGTGCCCGCGCCATTCAGTCCATCAATTCCACGTCCGAGAAATGTGGACTGGCAGAACGGAGGTCAATAAAGCGTATTTCATAACCAATTTGAAAGAGGAAACAAGTTCGTCTCTCAATTTTTTCGACGTATTAAACCGGTTTCCTTCTAATGGAATCTGTCCAGGGCGTTGCACAATGACATTTGCTGAGATGTAAAACTTGCTTAGGAACTAGTACTACAATGAATAATGCGTTTTACAAAGTGTTTAACGCTTCGGAAGTTATATAATTGAGAAGTTAATATATAATCCTATTCAGGTCGCGCCCTCTATTGAATAACCAACGTATAGGTTATTTATGAGATGGAAACAGAAAATTTTTGGAACTCTATTTATTGCTGCTATGCACTGCTCTGGAAATATATGTATTGCTGGTCAACGAAACGATTTAAATTCCGGAATTCATCGAGTTGCTCTTAATTATTTCTGATTGTTAACCTATTACCGTACAGGATTACCAGCACGATTTCTCCAGAACGACTTCAAATCAGCGGGATTTATGATGAAATATCAGGTGCGCCGCATCATACTACCTTCCTTAACTCAACATAAATCCACTGGTTTTCACGGGTTTTGCAACTAGTTCAATTTATTTTTCACTCAGTTCACATCAACTCGATAAAACGTGGCTTCACGGTGGCAGAAAGCGGCAGTTCCGGAATTTATTGTCCTTCTCGCAATTACGGTGAGCTTTGTGACGACGCGTCACATGAGACCTAATTAGAAGAAGCGCGGGAAAACGCTGGGCCTGCACGTCCGAACCAGACCGGTGATTCGCTCATCCCTCTTTCCTCTGCCCTCCGCCGTGAGCCCATCCATCGATTTTTATTTCATTATTACATTATAGAGGTACCGTTTATTTTAATTTATTACATCACAATATTGCAAAGTTTTGAGGTTTTAATTTTTATCCACAAGGGCTTAAGCAAGGCGTCACTCAGCTTTGAAGAAAAAAGTATGAGTGTGTGTGTGCGTCACCCTGCAGTTGGGGTTCCAGACTTCCGCTACTGTATTCCCTGCGCGTACGTAAGAGCCGGACTTACAGGGACAGGCGGGTGGGCTCAGCTGGAATGACAACTCGCTGGATTCCAATCGACGACGCTTAACTAAGGTTGAGCGGCGTAGTGAACTGTCATAACACTACTCACCCTACAGTTGAATTGTGTTCTCTCAAGTCAGTCTCTTATAGAGGTGCAGGGGATACGGCAGTGGAATTCTAGATTTTCCTCCTCTACTGCAGCAGCCATTAGAGCTCTGCTCTGGAAGCGTTGTATAGGCGGCATTTGGAGAGTCAAACCTCCACAAATAGCTACCAGGCTTCACCAGACACTTATATTGCAGACCTGGGTCGGTAGCTCCCAGAAGGTTGGGCTCTAGTATTAGTAGGGATAAATGGGCGAGCGAAACCGGAAATAGCGGTTTTGGCCCACTTGGAGTGGGGGAAGAAAACCGTGCCTCATTGCAATTGTTGAAGAATAATGTAAACCTGTAGTATAAGAGAGACAGGCGTGACATCATCCTTGTGGGATGCTAGAGTGTTCACATGATCGTTCAAGGGCATAACTCATCAACATGACGTAATAGCAGCTGCCCCAGGCTACTGCGTAGTATTCTCAGAATTGTTTAATAGCTGAGAGGTTTCAATATATGATGCAATAGCATGACGTGCTCACGTGATTGTAGTGCCCCAGACTTTCTATTCTCGGAATTTAATATTGACTCACAAATTATCATCACTAAATGTGTTTCGATTCGTCCATTGCGTAGTTGGATCGGAATTTATCGCCTTGTTACAGGCACGATCGGAATGAGCTGTGACTCGGAACTCCGGAGCTTCTTTCATCGGGCAGAGCCACTTGGAGCAGCTCCGATTAAATCTGAAGAGGAAGATAGCTGCTGATGAACAGTGAGGGGGGGGGGGACCGCATTGCCGCGATCGGGAGGTTAAGAAAATCGGGTCCGAGGCGACCGGCCTATTTCTCTTCCGGACTCCAACGGCACCACTTCGCTCTTCACTATCTCTGTACCTGTGGGCTATACTATTTATCGGAAGGAATATATTGGTTGGAAAGGAGAGGATTGATTATTGAGAGACGCCCGAAACTATCCTATAACAGCCTCTAAAAGTTTTGTCGCGTGGTCAAAAATATAAGTACGCATGCGCGAAGATCACGATATAAGCAGCATACGCCAGCTTAGGAGCACAGTCATACAATGGCAACATTCGTCGATAGATGCAACTCTGCTTCTTGCAAATTCAATAAAACGTTAAAGTTGGAGCAATTGAAAGATAATACCTACTATCCAGTTAGAAGGCTGAAAATTGTTCATACTCAGTACAGAGACAGTGTCGTTGCTACACTACAAGAACCTATCGCGGAAGGCCTATTTGACTTATTCCTTTCGAAACGCTACGTTAAAATATTCGATCCTAGCCAACCTATTCCAGACAACTTGGAACTACTGCGTGGACGACGTTTTGGAACTACTTGCGATCTTAAGTTAATTGAGGTAAATAAAAAAGCAAACAATTTAATCGTTATAATTATTTATTTGGCGTACATTATTTGGAATATTATTCATTTGCAGTAACTTTGGTATAAGTGTAACGAAATCTTTTCATAAACTCTCGATCGATTGTTTTAAAATTCAGTCTACTGATCCATATTGAACGTTACACGTTGTCTGTTTGACTCAATAATCAGAATTGTATCCAATTGTACATTTTTAATCAACACAATAGTGTTGTTGGTTATAGTGACCGTTTTACTCTCCATGATGCTTGTGCGATAAATGACGATTTTTTAACGAATTATTTCCTCTTTATATTACAGAGACAATGAATAAACACTAGTAGGGGAGAAATGGGGGAGCGACACCGGAAGTGACAGTTTTGGCCCAATTGGAGTGGGAGAAGAAAACCACGCCTCGCACTATAGTACGAGGTTTTTGCCCCCCCCCCCCTACCCAACCCACAACAATTACTTACCGTTTTCCCCCTCCATTCAGCCTTCTCCCAGGAGCCTTCTGGTGAGTGTACTGTAGTAGGAGTACCCCCCCCCCTCCTATTAAAATTCCAAAGCGTTTGGATGACGTCATTTTTTAAAAAAATGTTCCTTCCCTGGGATCGAACGCAGCACCTCAAGTTCTGTAGTTGAGCATTATACCAACTGAGCAATGGAGGAAAGGCTATAGACTAATGTAAACTTGTGGTATACAAGGGACAGACGTGACATCCTCCTTTTGGAACGCTAGAGTGGTCACATGATCGTTCAAGGGCATGACGCAATAGCCACGAATAAAATCCTCGAAAGTATGGCTAAATTTGTTCAAGATGGAAGCAGGGGGAATAGAGCGACTTGGCGCAGGGGCTAATGAAGATAACCTGACATTGAGGATAACCCGAATGAAACCTCCCTTTTAAAGGAGGGAAACCTTCACTAGAAAGGTTACCTTCTTGGTAAGGTTACCGCCAGTACGCTGATAAAGGGGGAGGGGAGTATAATCATTCTCCAGAAATTTCATACATTTTAATATATAAATTCTAACATTTAAAGAATACGTATATCTAACGATTCAATCGAACTATGTCGCAAATCATTCTAAAACGGCGAACCATAAAAGGAGTCCTCATTTTCCCGTAGTTAGAATTCATTGTTGTTTCCAGCGTTGAGTCCAGTAAGTCGTTGCGCATGCGCATACGTTCTGTTAACGAGATCCATTACATTCCATTAGAGTCGCGTCCTTGGATTATAAAAAGAGGTCGCAAGTAGCGAGCACCCTCATTCTTCACTGAAACCTCAACCAGGTAACATCTTAACAACTATCACCTCGCGCTCATCCTTATATCAACATACCTTTTATTATCCACAGTTCACACAAATATCATCAACACATTTATCGAGTATCACGCTTTCCATCTATACAATCAGTACCTTATTTTCATTAAAATTGTCATCCTTGGATTATAAAAAGGCAGAAAACTTTGTGAAGCGATCATTCAACAACTATGAGTGTACGAGAAATCATCGCGCGCGAGCTTCATGCACCTGCTAGAAGAAAGTTTCCGACGAGACCCGTAGAAGTGAAAGGCATTAGAGACTTGTATCAAGCCGATTTAGTTGAAATGATTCCTTACTCGAGACTGAATAAAGGCTTCAAATATATTTTAACCATTATAAATTGCTTTAGTAAATATGCTTACGCTGTTCCGTTGAAAAATAAATCTAGTCGAGAAATTGTCATAGCTCTATCTCCTATCCTCAATTCCAATCCTATGAATCACTTTACAACGGATAAGGGAAAAGAATTTTATAACAAGGAAGTCGAGAGTCTGTTGAAAAAACACGGCGTGAATCACTACTCTTCTCACAGTGAAAAGAAGGGGTCGATAATTGAGAGATTCAATAGAACGTTAAAGACGTTAATGTACACAAAGTTTACAGAGTTGGGCAAGTATCATTGGGTAAAGATACTACCTACCCTCGTGGAAGAGTACAATAACAGAAAGCATAGGAGGATTGGTATGAAACCGATTGAGGTTAGTGAGAAGAACGAGGATCGAGTGAGAAACAACATTGACAAGAATAGACAAAAGTATACCAAAACCGATAAGGTAGCCAACTTTCAAGTTGGGGATAAGGTTAGAATAAGCAAGTATAAACAGGTATTTGACAAAGGTTATCTACCAAATTGGACGAATGAAATTTTCACGATTCATTCTGTAGAGGCTACTATACCGGTGACTTACACACTTACCGACTATCGCAACAACCTGTTGGAAGGTAAATTCTACGGGAAAGAATTGAAGAGCGCGAAATACGGTGACGTGTACCTCGTAGAAAAGGTAGTGAAAAAGAGCGGGGATAGAGTATTAGTCAAGTGGTTGGGCTTTGATGGTACGCACAACTCTTGGATAAATAAGAACGAACTCGTTTAATCGAGTTAATATACGATGAGTCATCACGAGAAACGGTACCGACCCAAGCTCCCAATCGTCAATTTTGACGAATATTGCGAGAGTAATACTATAAAGGAGAGGAAACACAGTCCTCTACTACCAAATCATGTTCGATGTCTTATGTGCGGTCCTTCCAATTCGGGGAAAACGAACGTAATGTTAAATCTTTTGTTCAACGCCAACGGATTGAAATTTGAAAACGTTTACGTGTTCTCCAAATCTCTACATCAACCCAAGTACAAGTTGTTGGAAAAAGTGTTGACCAGTGTACCTAATATCGGTTATTTCCCATTTACCGACAACGATCAAGTGGCTCAACCCCAAGATGTTGAACCAAATTCCATTATGATATTCGACGATGTGGCGTGTGAAAAGCAAGACAATATAAGAAACTACTTTACCATGGGAAGGCATGATGGTGCCGATACATTCTACCTCTGTCAAACATACAGCAGAGTACCAAAGCAGCTAGTGCGCGACAACGCCAATCTTCTTATCGTATTTAAACAAGATGAAATGAACTTGAGACACATTTACAACGATCACGTCAACACTGACATGTCATTTGACCAATTTAAAAATCTGTGTGCTCGCATTTGGAAGAATAATAAGAGTTTCGTCGTTATAGACAAGGAAAGAGAGCTCCATGATGGAAGATATCGAGAAAATTTCGACTCATTTATTAAAGTGTAGAAAAGTAACGTTTTCAGACCCTATGGTTACATGTACATATCCCATTCCCCAAGAAGACCGAACTTCACACTGGGAAGAAATGGCTAGAGACCGAGAAAGGTTCAAACGACGTATTACGCAATTGGAAGCAATATTAACATCAGTCTTGAACGTGAACATGAACGCGAACGTGAACCCGAACACGAACGCGAACCCGAACGCGAACACGAACCTGAACGCGAATGCGAACGCGAACGTGAATGTAGTAGTTGAGGGTTGGAATATTGGAGAAAGTAATTCATTTCATCATGGCTTCTGTTGATCACGATCTCACTCTCAAAATTGACCAGTTACAAGACAGTATCAGGAAAAAGTATCGCAGTCTGAAAAACCAAAAGCTGCAGCATGAACAATCATTGGTGGAACAGTATAAGCCATTAACACAACCGCTTCAAGAACTTAAAGACAAGGTGGAGACTGTATTGATCAAGAAAGAGCCGAAACAGGAAAGTAGAGAGAAATGTCACGTACGGCGCCAAGGTAAACAATGGAGTATAAGTTGTGAATTTACTATGTTCCAGTGACCCAATTATGTCGTGGGGGGTGTCAATGGATAGAGGAGGGTGTGTAGGTGTGGATGGCGTAGTAAGTAGCGTGAAAACGCGTACGATAATAGTAAAAAAGAGGTAAAAACGGGGTAGAAGACGCGCGTAAACGCGGGTTTAAATGGCCCAGCATCGCGGAGGTTACCCACCTCGACGTTTAAAGGGGCGTCCGTCGCGAAAAATACTACGAAGGACTAGACGATGAGGCGCCCCGGCGGGTTGCCGGAGGCGATTTCGGCCGTAGTTAGTGTCTTACTATCGAAAAACAACACATCGTTTCCGCGGGGGTTAATGGGACGTTCCAGCGGTCCGATTAGCTCGCGAGAGGTGTCAATGGATGGAGGCAGAGTTGTAGGGGATGATTACGTAGTAAGTCGCGTAAACACGCGTACGATTATAGTAAAAACGGGGGGATGAAAGATGCGGGTAAACGCCACTACGGGGATTCCTTTCCACCGATCGTCGTAAACACTTTCCGTCAAACATTTTTCCCTCGTCTCGTCAACGGCGAAAACAACTTGTTTTTGTCGCAAGTCGCCGGCTTTTCGCGCGCGCGCAATCGGCGAGTTTCACCGTTAATGATTGGGAGGGGAGGGGGTGCGATTTCACTTTTCGAATAGCGGACAAACATCATCATCGTTTTTCCTACATCATTCACTTCCCCAGTCTCATCGCTGCATCATGTCATATTCGCTTCTCCCTACGCGTAAAAGTTGCGGAAGTAGTGACGAGGAGAACGACGCTGTGGATCCGGTAGTGTATTATTGTTGTCGTAATATGTGTGTACGCGCTCCCACCCACCACGTCGACGGGCTCGCGTGTAGGCTTTGCGGATATTACGGGTGGTGTCATTGCCGTTGCATTAATAAAGTAACGACCGACATGGCTATGTTAAACAATGACGAGGGGGGAGATTACTACGAAGAGTACTGCTGCGACAAAAAATGCTTGCGCGCGCCGAATATAGAAGACATGAGACCCGGCGTTGCCTGTAAACGATGTTGGCGGCAGGGGTGGTGTCAATGTGGCTGTGAATCGATTTAGCGCCTCATCTCCATACATCATCGGCATCAGCTTCCCCCCACCTTCTTCATCACAATGACTGTCAACTAGTTTCATACCATCAGCTTTAGTCGTACAGAAGAAGCAGTCAGATTCACTACGGTTATCGACATGAGCGTCCCAGTTGTGCGTATTCAGTTTTCCAACACTAAAGGTGTAGAAGTATACCGTCACACCATTGAAACATCATCTACATCTCGACGAGAGAGAGGCGATGAAGTTATCCCCGCATCGTCATCATCGGTGGACATATTGACTCATGATACCGCTTCACCACCCACTAATCCACTCGTGAAGACATCGATAAAATTCTACTCTACGACTCGTCAAAATGCTATCATTATACCCGGAGATGAGTGGCTTCAACAGATGCGTACCCTTTCCGCCAATTTGGACATTCTTATCGACAGCAGGAAACGGAGAAAGAAATTAGAGTCCCCATTTATATTATGTCGCGGGAAGTCTTTCCACATGTGCGTCTATCAGCCCCAACGATGCAATCTTCTAGTCGAATCTCGATCGCGAATAGTAATCTATAATCCTTCGCTGAAGACGACGTTTTTCCTAAACAGGCAAGATGGAGGAGAAGTGGAATGCACATCACCCCCTCCGGCGACGAGTGAAATCAAGTTGAGTCTGAGGGATATTACTTCGCTTCGTCGTCACATCGCCTACATCTCCGCAGTAGTTGGATTAATCGAGGATAATTCCACTAAAGCCCATTCATCTTCAAGTGATATCGTTGAAAATTCGCGGTTGACGATTGTGCAATCCCCGCACCAACCTTCGTCTGAGAGTCCAATTTCACCACCACCACCATCGCCATCTTCTCAAGATCAAGCCTTGTATGAGTCATACATGCATTACGACCGTTACAACGTTAAACCATCGCTATCCCCATCTGTGATTGCATCTACGCAAAACGTGTGGAGCGAGTTTCCATCGACTTCATCGCTACAGCCTACTACTTTCTCCTTCTGGTGACGGCGTATATTTTAATTATGATGATTGTGATTCTTAACAATATAACCCTCGCTTTTCGAAAACTGTATTATTATTATTAATGATAAAACCCATATCCATGTAGGAGGATTGATCAGTAGTAGTTGAGAATGAGTTTGAAAAGGAGGTTGGTCGAGGAAATGCACACACCTGCGCGAAAGTCCTTTGAGACATCGCGCGTGGTTGTCAAAGCAGTTTTGGACGATTTGTGGCAAGCCGACCTAGTCGACTTAACCATGTTCCCAGATGACGGTTATAGATATCTACTAACCGTTATAGACGTCGGGAGTAAGAGAGCATGGATGGAGCCCATTAAAAGAAAAACAGGCGTGGAAATTGCCGAAGCTTTGAGGCGTATATTTCGTTCTAGCAGACTCACCCCTCGCTTATTACAAACAGACGAGGGTCGAGAATTTTACAACTCGAACGTTAAAAAGCTTCTAAACGACGCAGGCGTCAAACTGTATAGCTCACACAGCGAAGTAAAAGCTTCCATCGTGGAACGATTCAACAAAACTATTAAAAGGTGGATGTGGATAGAATTTAGTGTGCAGGGTAATAGAAAATGGGTTCACCTCGTACGTCCTCTTCTCGATCGCTACAATCATCGAGTTCATCGAAGTATAGGAATGAGACCGATCGATGTCACCAAAAAACATGAACCTATAATTCTCCATCGTCTAGCCAACCTGCGTTCGATTGTTAAACGAAAGCCTCGATTCAAAATTGGCGATAGAGTTCGAATCGTCAAAAGCAGACATCGATTGACCAAAGGTTATTTACCCGCGTGGACCAACGAGCAATTTATCGTTACCAGAATTCGTCTAGACGATGGGCTTCCAACCTATAACCTTCAAGATGTTTACGGTGGGGACATACAAGGGAGATTCTACGAGCAGGAGATGTTGAAAACCAATTTCCCAAATCGATACCTCGTTGAGAAAATTGTTAGAAGACGTGGAAACAGAGTATTAGTTCGTTGGTTGGGATTTTCGTCGAATCATGACACGTGGGAAGATGTAGATAGTGTGGAAATACAGAAATAATAAACAAAATTATGAAAAACACTCGTATATTATCGATAAAATATATATATATATTTATGTACAATATAGTGGTGACAACATGAAACTTTTTCCTTTTCTTCTTATATTTTCTTAACCATTCTCACAAAATGTTAAGTTCTGGATAGTACTCAACGATAGATTTATGACCATAAGGTAGACTGTGGACACCATCCTCCAGTAAAACACGTTTGTCATCGTATACGGATAACGCTTTCTTACAATGTCTAAATGTGGAAACTATATGATTTCGCGAACCAATGTTCAAAAAACTAGCGTAATGATCATCCCCAGTTCGAAGCGTATCCAATAGATCGTCGAATGAGATGTGACGTTTTACATAGGATTTCTTAACTCCTTTCACTTTACATACGTGAGTGCCATCCTTAAATCTAATTGCATACATTTTCGGGCGCAACCCAACAAACTCGCTTATTGGTACGGAGCAAGTTTCATCTTTTAATTTACCTACAACTTTTTATTTTTTGTCGAGTAACACTTGTGGTTGCGGGGTAGTCGCTAAAGTCAAAAGATCTTGCAGTTCGCTCAACTCCTCGTACACATCGTTTATATTTTTGAAATGATAGAGGAGAGAGTCTGTATCGGTATAACATAAATCGACGCTGTTGCCGTATCTAGCCTTTATATAATCGTAGTGAATATGATACATCAAGACCTTCGACAATTCCAATATGGCAAAACCAACGTAGATTGGCTGATCGAACATTATCACTTTGCGATCTAGTTTCACCGCAACCAAATTCTCATCGTATATAATGCGATCGTTAAAGTTGGGTTTTCGAATTAACTTGAGCAGCTGCTTTTCGCTCGTAGCCATTTTGATATCGATCCGGTTGCGCACATTCATCATGCTGTCATACCTGAAAAGATTGAGATGGTAGTAATAGCAGTAGTGAAAACATATGAGGAAAAAGTCGTGTATTCATCGGAAGATTTACAAAAAAATACAAAATTGCTCGAGTACATCGTCGAGTCTAATAGTTTTGAACATGACCACTGATGGGCTGATACGTAGCCAACCTATCATGGATTATAATTGCTACGCAAGATGTGTTGGGGGGTACACTATCGATAAAGTCTACTTCGAGTTTAACGTCTTGAGATAGCTCGTTGGGGATTCTCGCTGTCTGGATGCATCTATACAAATAAGAGGATGCTCCCCAAAAGTGTACCGATCGAGTAAAGGTGTTGACCCGCCCAAACCCAATTTGCCGTAATAGCTCGCGTGCAGCCGAAGATAATCTTCGTATAATGTCCCGATGAGTCCGGATTTGGTGTCAACTATAGGTTCTTGAAAAGGGAAAGCCTCCTGATTCAGATACAGTCTATAACTGCGGATTGGTAAGCAGTCTGGATGCGAGATGTCCTTATTAATCTGGTTCTTTTTATCCGTGTAGAAGGCTGCTATTAAGTAGCGCGGCTTTTGCAATTGGCTACTAGTCTTGATGCTCCAAGTAAACTTGGTGGCTTGTGGGACTGCCGGATGCTCGTGAAATTCCCAGCTGCGAAATGGGAGGCTCAGAATCGGATCCTTTCCAATAATTGAAAACATGCGGGCCTTTTCACCATCCGAGAGTTTTACTTGGGGAACAACCCAAGTAATTCGACTTAACGTTAGCGATGCATCCTTCTTATTAGCTAGAGAGGATAAT
The DNA here is from genome assembly GCA_020466155.1 of Pachypeltis micranthus. Taxonomy (NCBI): domain Eukaryota; kingdom Metazoa; phylum Arthropoda; class Insecta; order Hemiptera; family Miridae; genus Pachypeltis; species Pachypeltis micranthus. Next base: position 1,444,032 of record CM035772.1, on the reverse strand, counting down.
GCGTTCAGATCACTGCTTGCACGAACCAAAGTCAATTCTTGACTACCACCCACGATGACGCGTCGACAATCCTCGAAGAACCCCATAACGTATTTCAACGGAATACATATGTTGAAGGAATATCCCTTCAAGATGTCCTCTCGACCACGCTTCGCTTCACTCAAATTCGGGTCGACAAACCCTGCATTCATAGTTGCATTCAAATCGGCTTTAGTAAATGAAACGTAGCCTTTTAACGTCGAAGTTAAACCTGGGTTACGAACTTGATCGATGACGGTCCCATTCAACTTGTACGATATATGTTCAAACAGGTGAGTGAAGGCGTTGTTGATGAAACCAACATCACCCGTGGCTTCAGTGCCCTTGGAAACGTTTCCTTCGAGCAATAAGTAGCTGTCAAACGTGGCGAGGGTATCCGTGTTGTTGATGAGTATGCGTATTTCAGCGTTGATACCGAGATCAGACATATTGTAGGGGTATATCTCTGGTAATTGTACCCCACAATCTTATCTGAAAAGTGGGGTGGAGATAGAACGTTCAGTATCCCATCCATATTTACGCACTGAAAATCCCAAATTTTCGAGGAATCTCACGTTTTTAGCTGTAAGAGGGGTATTGCCAGTTGCTCGCCCCGCCGACTGTAAGCTTCTGGTAGTATCTATTCCTATATTGCTACTCCCTTCTTTCGAAAAATCGAAGCCCATCTATGTCTTTATAGAGGTTTCAAATGTAGCACGATGGTTATGTTTTCGCCGAGGAAGTTTAGCGGAGACCCGTCCTGGTTGCAGACTCTGACTTGAATGTTGTGTATCTCCCTCGTTGATAGTTTTAAGTAGATCACAGGCGATGGCGACTCAATTATACGATACTGTAAATCGACTCGGGGCAAAAGGTGTATAATGTGGAGGAGGGGATGAATTAATGTACGATCCGGTGACTAAATTACAATCAACGTGAATGCTGTGGTAGGCGAATATATTACCCGGATCTGGCGCTATGTGTCGAACGTGTTTCTTTAATACAACCCTTTCTGTAAAACCTAAAAGTGGTCCGATTGTGTCATCAATCGTGAAATCGACATCGAACGATGACTCAAACACCACCCTATTCCTAGTTTCATCTATAGAAAACTCGATCGTTAAGTTGGTCGGGGTTGAGGATGAAGCTCTTTCATCGTTGATGTTCTTTATCCGCTTTTGCAACCCTTCAACTAGATCGTCCACATTGTACGTTCCAGTGGCTAAACTCAATCGTACGATAGACCCCTCTACAACTATGTAAAATGCATTGTTTTTCCCTTCTTGCACATTCGCTATATTGTTGTATGTGAACAAGTTTAAAAGACCGATGCCATACTCCACATTAGGATCCAACTCGATCGCAGGGTGGATATCAACGTTTAAAATTGGGGATTTCGATGAAAGGGAAAAGATGTGAGACATTGTGTACGGAGAAATATCATGCAGAAAACCCCACAGTGGAAACAACCGAAGGATTGATAGGTAATGCGATTGTAAAAGATTGTACACCCGTTTAAGTAAGCAAGCACTTCAGCAGGGGGAGGGAGGCCAAAACTATCGAAATAAAGAGCGACAGAGCCACCTTTTCGCAGAGCGCACCAATGTGTACCGTAGGGATGCGTAGACGGAGCCAAGTTGATTATTATCCGTTCAAACGACAATGGCTGCTTAGGGAGTAGAATCGTTGCAAAGTGTGGAACGTACCTTTTGCAAAACCTATTCATTTCAATACTAGTTAACGGCTTGTTTGGGATATTCATCAATGTCTGGGGTATTGCTTCATAACAAGACCACCCCCCTTCCGACGCTGTCGTCGAGCCCTTGCCCTTGAGGTGGTTCGCAAAGGTGTGAGTAGGTTTAGAGCATATCGCTTCACCCTTCCGCCACCTCCTCCACCTTCCATCTTTTGTTTTCCCCGGAGTTTTTCCAGAGCTTCGTGATGTCGTTTCGTTTCTAACAACTCCTTGTCTCCTTTTCTCACATCCTTGACGGTCTTGTAAATCTGGGCAATGCTGGCGCCTGCCGCCAATGCTCCGAGTATTGTGGGGATGAAACCCCCTCTTATCACTTTTTGTTTTCGCCGTCGTACCGATTTTGATGTCACACGTTTCGAATGGGAATTTCCTCCTCCTCCACCACTTCTCCGGTTTGAGCGAGTGCTTCTCCGCACTTTCGAAAAGCCTGCTCCAATCGCTACTTTCCCTTTCATAGCACCGCTAATTAGCAAGGCCGCTGCCCTCTCCTTTATTCCACAATCGGAATCTTTGGCTCGCCTCCAGGCTTGAGACGCTAGTTTTTCGTCGGCTGCGTGTCTCTTATCGAGATTGTGCGTAGTAAGGTATGAAATGTCGTGCGCCCTGCAATAGGAGTCCAATTTTGTCGATGGGTTAATTCCTTCCCTAACCTGTTTCGCTATATCGTTCCCTGGTCCACAGAATCGACCGTGTATGAGAAGCGGCACTTTGTTTTTGTTAATGAATGCGTTCAACATTCGTATATGTGTACGTATGCGTGTGTTTCCCTTCAATCTCGAATACTTTATGATGATAGCCATCCCATGTACAACCAGCTTTATACTTTCCAGATTGTGGAAGATTTTTTTTTTAAAAAGGGTAGTGGGAGGGGGGTACTTTATGGATCGTTGAGACCTCGATTTTAACATTGTATATCATGAAGTTGATGCGAATGGAGGAAAGCTTTGCAGTTGTAAATTACGATAAAGCCGCCTCGCAAGGTGCGTGCAATGTGGGTGATAGTGGGGGGTTGAAGGAAAAAAATGGGAAGTTTTTACCTCCCCAGATCAGAGCTATCATATGCGGGGCTTCCAATTTAGGTAAAAGCAATATATTGCTAAACCTGATTTTGTCCGAGCAAGGTTTGAAGTTTGAGCGAGTACTCCTATGCTCACAAACTACATCGCAGGACAAGTACGTCTTTTTAGAGCAGGTATTGAAAGCTGTTCCTCGGATAGAGCTGATAAAGTGCTCGAAGATCGAGGAGTTTCCATTAGAGCTCGCTGAACACACGCTCGTGATTTTTGACGATGTATTGGATAAATCCGTCACCCCCCGCATCCGTGAAACCTTTACAAAATGTAGACATTTCAAATCGGACTGCTTCTACCTAATACAGAGCTATGGAGGGAGTGAAAAACATTTCATTCGCGATAACGCAAACCTGTTGATTCTGTTTCCTCAAGATCGGAAGAATCTGAATTTACTGTGGCGTGACCATGCGTTTGCAGACATGCCATTCAGCGAGTTTCTCAAAATGTGTCACTCAGCTTGGAACAGTGAGCAGTTTAGCTTTTTGACAATTGACAAAACTAGAAAGTTGAACGAGGGTAGATACCGTTGTGGATTGGACAGATTCTTTACAGGCATCGAGTTATAAGTATCGAACCACCACTTAGTCCGATGTTAGTATAGCTGTCAACGATGTCGGGGATAGAGCGGTCAGTCTCCAAGGACGCTGTTGAGGCAAGTGTAGAGCTGGATAAGGCTCGGCGTGCCATTAAGCGGAAGTTCAAGGCGTTAGATCAAATGAAGCGGGCTAAAACCAGCGCTCTAACGGGCATCTTTAAACCGATTGTTGAACCTCTAAAAAAGATGGCGGACTCATCTGCTATATCATCTAAGAAAGCGCATTCGATTCCCCTGATGACTAAAGTAAGCGATGAGGTGGAACTCCCCTCACCACTCACGACGTCAACGCCGAAGCCGTCGACTTTTAAACAAGCTGCAACTACCACCGATGCATCGCGTGAATGGGAGCAGAGCACCATCAAACCCGCAGAAGACGATTATCTGCTTCGCTCAATGAGAAGGTTGCATCACATATCTACTCCTGAACAGAACGAGCTGCGTTACAAGAAGTTTGAAGATTACGTCCGCCAGAAATTGAACGCCGTTAAAAGTGTACAAAAAGAAGTGGTGGAGAAGGAGGAGGACGAGCGGAAAGCAAAAAGCATGGGCGAGTTTTTGGAAGGTGTTGATCCTCTACATACTATGAAAGATGAGGGGGGAGAAAAAGATGGAGAAGAAGAAGAAGACCGAGTAGGAGAAACGGTTGGGGGGGAGGATAACAGCAACACGCGCGGACTGCTCTCTCAAACACCTACATACGCTCATAAATTTTTACGCTATCTAGCTAGTGGTGAGTATGAGGGTGGTGTGGGGGAAGATATTGATACGAAGTTTGGTCCAGTCCTTCAGGGTCGAAATGGTAGAGTCACCCTCGGAAATAAACAGATATCATTCGATGATTATTACGTCTACCTAGGCGACCGCACATATCTCGCTAGTCCAGGAGTATACAATCTGCTTTTCCTCGTGGATCCGGAAAGAGGGGAGGGGGGTTTCACACCCGAAGACTTTGAAACATACATCGACATCGTCAAGTACAGCAATGTAGCTCATCGTCATTTCTCCAGATCCAAACCCATTCGTGCGATGGATGGAGGAATTAAATACGAGAAAATCGTGTCACGCATTTACCCGCCAAAAAGGGGTAGGACCCTCCGCCCCGTCTCAGAGCTCGAAGGAAGCGGTATTCACCCAATCTTGCGTGATTTCAATGCGGTCGGGTCAAATCCGTCTCCGGCTCTCGGAGCTTCGCCACTATTTAATGATCGCATCCCCATTAGCGCATATTCATTACCTATCAGTCCGTCGACTGGCGTGAACCCCAATCAGATAGTCAATCGGTTAGAGTTGTCACTAGCTTCCGTTAATGCCGGGAATAGCCGCTTACTAAGCCACGTCAACTACTACATCCATATCTTGAAAGAATACGGATATATCCATTAGGCATGCCGTACAATTCGTTGGGAATTGCTAGCTCACGCATAGCGCGAACGCCCACCCGCCAGTCACACGTAGCCACCAAGGGATATGTTGACGCAACGCTCGTACAAGCGGTGGCTAAGATTGACGATGCAAAGAAGGATCTACTTGGAAATGTGGAGCGTGGACTCGGAGATACAACAAGACAAACTTGCACGACACGCTTCCTAGAATGGCTACCTACGGATTATGCAGATACGACGAGGATGTCTACGAGCTAGCTGCAAGTGGTTTCGTACGCTTCGCGAAAATTAAACGACGAATCCAGTGTTTAAGATGTAAGTCCGTATTGCGAGATACCGACTATAGCCTCCATTCTTGTCTCTGAGGTTCATTGTCGTCTAACATTATCCTATTCGCTGATTATTGGTGAACTATGTTATCACTGTTACGACGTAAGCGCGCAATTAAACGTTTTCATGATAATAAAACAAAGTGATGAAACTTACCTTTTTTTTAAATTGTCCTCCTCTCCTTTTCATTATTCTCCCCTCTCCAACTGAAGCATCAGGGTTGCACCTCGCGATACTCGTCGTTAGTTACTGTGAGAACAGGGTGGAAAAACGAAGTATTAATCGATTGTGCCTAATGAGTGGCGAGATAATAAGGAAGGTGGGGAATAAGCGAATATATAGACGCAATGTAAACAAAAAGTGAGCGGATAAAAAGGTTACCTACCAAATTCTAGACGGAACGCTGGTTCGTCGAACCCCTTGAAAATGAGGGAGAGTGAGTTCCTCACGTAGTCCTTCAACGAATCTTGCGTTATCCTCTGGCGATACCTATCGGGGAGCCATACGAAAAAGGACTCTCCGCTCCTTGGATCCGATATTTGAGCTCTCAGGCTAAGACCATGGATAGTGGGCCTTAGCATGAGTGTATGTATCGGATACGATACACCCTCTATCAGGTTCCTTATAGACGTGTAGCGTGGATTGGCGCCACCGTTGAGGAGAACTTGAAGTTTTGAACCAGACATCTGTTAATGCAAGTGAATGATAAGTGGAGGGAGAGACTTCACATCGAGTAAATTATGAATGGAAGCATACTTACGATTGTGGTACTGCTCTGACGAGAATAATTTCCCACAATTCCAATTCCAATTTCGGAATCGCCCTTATAAAGTCACTTTGTCCTGCACCCCTCATTAACGGTGAAACTCGCCGATTGCGCGCGCGCGAAAAGCCGGCGACTTGCGACAAAAACAAGTTGTTTTCGCCGTTGACGAGACGAGGGAAAAATGTTTGACGGAAAGTGTTTACGACGATCGGTGGAAAGGAATCCCCGTAGTGGCGTTTACCCGCATCTTTCATCCCCCCGTTTTTACTATAATCGTACGCGTGTTTACGCGACTTACTACGTAATCATCCCCTACAACTCTGCCTCCATCCATTGACACCTCTCGCGAGCTAATCGGACCGCTGGAACGTCCCATTAACCCCCGCGGAAACGATGTGTTGTTGTTTTTCGATAGTAAGACACTAACTACGGCCGAAATCGCCTCCGGCAACCCGCCGGGGCGCCTCATCGTCTAGTCTTTCGTAGTATTTTCGCGACGGACGCCCCTTTAAACGTCGAGGTCCGCGATGCTGGGCCATTTAAACCCGCGTTTACGCGCGTCTTCTACCCCGTTTTTACCTCTTTTTTACTATTATCGTACGCGTTTTCACGCTACTTACTACGCCATCCACACCTACACACCCTCCTCTATCCATTGACACCCCCCACGACATAATTGGGTCACTGGAACATAGTAAATTCACAACTTATACTCCATTGTTTACCTTGGCGCCGTACGTGACATTTCTCTCTACTCAGGAAGTTGAAATTAAACCTGAAACCTTCTTCGATTCAACCATGATTTCCGAGGGGAATACATTATTGGACCAATTGGAGGAACTTGCACAACAACAACAGGGTTACAATGAAAAGATTCGATCATTTTTCAACGATGAACCCGAAATAAAACCTCCGACAGGGGTTAAGATGATTGGTGACCAAATAGCTCCTTACTTGAACTACATTATGAAACATGAAAAAACCTACGGCGATAGCACATATGGGATACACTATGATGGTTCCGACTGGAAGATGGGTTCTTACCCGGTTCACTTTGACAATAATAACCTCATAATTGATAATGTTGCCTACACTGGTACTCCGGGTTTGTTTGAGTTGGTTTTCAAGAAACTACCCAACGATATTTATTCCACCGAAGATTTACAAACGTACAGAACCATGTTGGAACAAACCAAAGTGCATCAGAGTGAAGACGGGCGTACTAAATCAAATAAACGATAGAAGTAGACGAAAATCATATCTACCCTGTTTCCACCAAACAACAAGCGAAAGAAAAAATTGGATGATGATAAGAGTGAGTCAACTTCTTCGAAAAAGTTTGACGAACCAGCATCAATGGATTCCATATTCGTACCTAAAGATTTACCAATGACGTTGAGCTCTGACGCCTTTCCAATTGTCAAGGGAATAAAAAGGAAACTTTCCAATCCTATTATTTCGGATGTTGAAGAGGATGACGACGACGATGAGCAATATAAATACGGAAAAAAATACAAGTCCGGTAAAGGTATATCTATGAAACTTGGAACATCACAAATCGACTACCGACATTGGGACGATCCCAACGAACTTTGTGACCGTTTGAGACTTTTAGTAGCCTCCAAGCAAGCTGGTAATACCGGGCACAACAACGAGATTCTATCCATATTGGAAGAGCTTTACGAAGCAGGGATTATAAAAGACTTTACCCACGTCGTATTTTAATTAGTGTAAAAATGTCCGTAGACAAGTTTGGTCGGTTCGATGATGGAAGGGTGGCTAAAGCAGTTCGAGGTCCACCGGGAGAGGGGTTCAAATTAACCGACGATGGGAATTACGATATCAATAACAAAAAACTATCAAACGTTGGAAACCCAATCAAGCAAACAGATGCTGTGAATCTACGATCACTATACGCTATATCTGACCAGTGTGTGAAGTTGAACGAGCGCAAGAGGAAATACGATGCTGTTGGTTGGGGAATATGCAACTTGGGTGAGCCCACCGAAGATGGAGCCGCTGTTGGATTGAAATATGTGAAGAAGCATTGCGTCATGTTTGACGAAAAATCTAACGACATTGATGTAAAGAATGGACTCGTAAGAAATGTTAAGGGACCACCGAGAGAGCCAAATGATGCTGTAAACAAGGCATATCTGGAGCAAGCAGCACTGCAGTTGAAGGATGATGGATGGAATTGTTGTAATAAACGATTGACGAATGTGGATGAACCGTCGTCACGAAAAGACGCAGTTAATGTAGATTATCTTGTTAAAATGACTCCTTATTCACTCACTGATTGTTGGGGATTCAGATTTTTACCCTTCCGGTACATAGGAGATCCCACTGAGGAAAACGATGCAGTAAGCCTAAAGCATTTCCAAAGAAATGTACCACTCAAAACGTCAAACGGTTGGTTTTTCGAGGATAAACCTTTGAGAAGCGTTGGTGATCCGCAAGATACGAGTGATGCTGTAACAATTAACTATCTCGTGAGATTATTGAGTGAAATGTTTTACGATATGCACAACGCTATAGTGCCTATTGAATTCAAAATACCGATACACATTAAAAACGCTTGGATCATGGAAAACATTGTTAACAGGTACTTTATCGATCCAACAACAAAAGTACTACGAAGTATACAATAAATTACGAATGCATCCACGATAAAACGTCAGTATCGATATATAATGGGTAGAGTAAGGAACAAACGACTCAGTCGTCAACAAACCATCAAAGGTTGCGGATTAATTGAGACGACAGGCACAGTAATCAACAAGGCAATAGACGCACTGCCAATAGAACTTCATCTTCCTGGTGGATATCAATATTGCGGTCCAGGCACAAGATTGAGAGAAAGATTAGCTCGTGGTGATCCCGGTATAAACAAATTGGATCAAGCCTGTAAGACACATGACATTGCGTACGCTTTGTACAAAGATAACGTACATCGTGGACTGGCTGATCAGTGTTTGGCAGAGAGTGCGTGGGCTCGTGTCAAGTCTTCAGACGCCTCCCTCGGGGAGCGAGCAGCAGGGTTAGCAGTAGCAACAGCAATGAAGGCTAAAGCAAAGTTGGGAGGTTCGTTGAAGAAGAAGACGACCAAGACTCGAGACAAGAAGAAACAAAAAAAGGGGGTAAAGAAGCAAACTGGTGGTATACTACCATTGGTTCCAATACTAGCCGGTTTGAGCGCTTTGGGAAGTGTGGTAGGTGGGGCAGCAGGTGTGGCTAAAGCAGTATCAGAGGCCAACAACAATGCAAAAAAGTTGTCCGAGATGCAAAGACACAATCAATCTATGGAAGCTATCGCTCTCAAGGGAAAGGGATTGTACTTGAAACCGTACAAGGGAGGTGGAATGCGTAAAACTTTGAAAAATAAGGATAAAAAAAAACGTCGATAGACGAAATACCAATTCGCTCCCTATCCAACATTGATCTGCTCAAATACGCTAAAAGCTTAAAGATTCCACATTTTAGAGGCGTATTCACCAGAGACAACCTTCCGAAAAAACCGTGGAAAAACGAGAGTGCTGTCGTAAATTTGGATTCTAGTAATGGAGATGGAACACATTGGGTATGCTACAGGAAGAAGGAAGATTGCGTTCGATACTTTGATAGTTTTGGAAATTTGCAACCGCCGCTAGAGTTGACGAAATACTTTGGGCCATGTGTGGATGTATACTACAACTACCGTAGACATCAAGCATTTGAGACTGTGATTTGCGGTCATTTATGTTTGAAGTTTTTGACGACAGTTGATCAGTAATAGTGGACGACCAGTAGCAGCATCATGTTTTGCTTAAGTGGAAAAGATTCTGTAATCAGTTGCGACATTTTCCCTCCACTCGATTTGACCGGGGAAATTGGGAAATTGGACTCGTGGGATTTACCACTTACAATTCAATACCAAACATCGAGGAAGGAGTGAATCATTTACTGCATTTCGGTTCACAAACCATAGAATTTCCTACCGGGGCTTATGAGATTGAAGATTTGAACGAGCGAATACAAGCAGTAATGAAGAAACCGAACTCTTTGGTGATCAAGGCAATCTACTTTATACCACACGTGGAAATTAGATCTCAAGGTCGCAGCATGATTTTGAATCCGATGGAATGGCACAACTTTGTTTGCACATTACCGTGCATCAAGCGATATACCGAGTATTTGAATATAAGAGAGCCTGTATTGCTGGAGCATATTGACGTCGTTATGAGAAGCCAAGCAGTTTACGTACCACCGCCTCAACAACTCGATGGATGGGAAGCTGATCGTTTACAAGATGAAGTTTGCATTTATAAAGAGAATAAAAAAATGTACCAGTAATATTTCAATTATACGAATGGATCAATAAATGGTTTAAATTTAAATTGTAAATGTTTCTTTTCCCCTCCCCAATAGGATAACGTTAGAAATAAAGACTAGAATTAGGATTCATCAATTCATTTTAACATTGCCATACATCATCTTCGCTACATTTAATATGAAACAACGGAGTTACTGCGCAATTGTCGCACCAATTATACAATTCACTAGCAATTTCAGCAATGAAATCCTCAGCGTTGATAGAGTTATAGAGTTGTACGTTACACTATGGAGCTGATGCTTTTTACTCAAAATCTCGACACACTTGGGACAAACTTGCATTCTTCTGCCATTTACGGAAAAATCAATTTGCTCAAAAACCACGTCATTCCATTCGCCTAGAAACGGTGGTATTTCATTGGTATTTATTATAGCACGAACGTTCTTCTTTGATAGGCTCCTCAAATCCATATTGTCAAAATCGTCTTCTTCGGGCATTTCTTCTTCGCAGAATAGTGTGACAACCTTCCAAATATCTTTCACGTACTTATCCAATACTTGTGGTAGTCCGAGTGATTCAATGTCTACGTAGGTGTTGGTGTTTTTGGCAACGGCATATGCGCTCAACGCTAGGAGGCTCTTTGGATTATCTCGTCGTGTAACACCACTCATTGTCTCTGTAATATAAAGCGGAAAACGATTTATGTTTTTCATCATTATTTTCAACGATTCGTACCGAGCATCATGGAGAGTGAAACAATCACTATAACCAACGACACTAGTGTGTTGATTAAAAATGTACAATTGGATACTATTCTGATTATTGAGTCAAAGGGACAACGTGTAACGTTCAATGTGGATCAGTGACTGAATTTCAAAAAAACTTGGAAACCATAGATCGAGAGTTTATGAAAAGATTTCGTTACACTTATACTAAAGTTACTGCGAATGAATAATATTCCAAATAATGTACGACAAATAAATGAATAATTTTGACGATTAAATTGTTTCTTTTTGTTTACTTACCTCGATTATTTTAAGATCGAAAGTAGTTCCAATACATTGTCCACGCAAGAGTTCCAAGTTGTCTGGAAAAGGTTGGCTCGGATCGAAAATTTTAACGTAGCGTTTCGGTAGAAACACGTCAAATAGTTCGCCTTCCTCGATAGGTTCTTGTAGAGTAGCAACGAGACTATCTCCGTATTGAGTATGAACAATTTTCAGCTTCCTAACTGGATAGTAGGTATTATCTTTCAATTGCTCCAACTTTAACGTTTTATTGTATTTGCAAGAAGCAGAGTTGAATCTGTCGACGAATGATGCCATTGTATGACTGTGCTCTTATGCTGGCGTATGCTGCTTATATCACGCTCCTCACGCATGCGCATTTATATTTTTGACTACGTGACAAAACTTTTAGAGGCGATAAATTCCAATTTACTGCGTAATAGACAAGTCGAAACACGTTTAGAGATAATTTGTGCGTCAATATTAAATTCCGAGAATAGAACGCCTGGGGCTATTCAATCACGTGAACACATCATGCATCATATTTTGAAACCTATTAAACATTTCCGAGAATACTGCGCAGTTGCCTGAGGCAGCTATTGCGTTATGCTGATGAGTCATGCCCTTGAACGATCATGTGACCACTCTAGTGTTCCAAAAGGAGGATGTCACGTCTGTCCCTTGTATACCACAAGTTTACATTAGTCTATAGCCTTTCTTCCATGGCTCAGTTGGTATAATGCTCAACTACATAACTTGAGGTGCTGCGTTCGATCCCAGGGAAGGAACATTTTTTAAAAAAATGACGTCATCCAAACGCTTTGGAATTTTAATAGGAGGGGGGGGGGGTACTCCTACTACAGTACACTCACCAGAAGGCTCCTGGGAGAAGGCTGAATGGAGGGGGAAAACGGTAAGTAATTGTTGTGGGTTGGGTAGGGGGGGGGGGCAAAAACCTCGTACTATAGTGCGAGGCGTGGTTTTCTTCTCCCACTCCAATTGGGCCAAAACTGTCGTGAAACTTGCGATAGCTTTGACTGTTTATGTAGATGATGATAAATAAACTACTCAAATTATAACGATAGTTTTTTTCCTTCTTTCATAACCTAAACCTTAATATAAGAGGTTATAACGTTTATTTAAAAAAAAAACACATATGTTGGGTTAATGATACATTCTTTTATTCTTTTTGTAAACGCGAACTTCATCTTGTAATCGATCAGCTTCCCATCCATCAAGTTGTTGGGGCGGTGGTACGTAAACTGCTTGGCTCTTCATTACTGCATCAATATGCTCCAGCAATACGGGCTCTCTTATACTCAAATACTCGGTATTGAGCAACTGGTCGTTTGCTGCACCGTAATGCGCTAACAAAGTTGTGCCCTGTGTGGTATAAAGTAGAGGGATTTCACTACGACTTTGACGTCATGGTTGGCTTGGAAACTTTTGACGTTAGCAGTCTTGACGTTTTGAAGCACAAAGCTGATTGACTCGACTGCTGTAGTCAGCTGGTAGAACTGGTCGAAACTCAACAACACAGACTTTTTCATTCTTTCCTTGAAGAATAGCACTCCAACGTGAAAGGGTTGTTGTGTAAAAAGCCCTATTGTCACAAATTTAGTGTTTATCGGATTGACGTCGTAGGTGACTAGTAGAAAGGCGGGGAAATCTTCTTGTTGCTGCGGTTTGTCCGAAGGGAATTCTACGATAGACACGTTTTGTTGCGATGACTGATCTGATGTTTGATGATTCACCTCTTGGATATTTCCCTCCTCTCCATACTCGAGCTCTGCTAGCTGGTTGTTTGATAGGTGTTCTTCCATGTCGACAGCTTAACACTCAATGAAGTTTTAGAGTCATATGTGGGGTCTATATACGCTGCGACACTAGTGGACTCTGCTGACAGTTCCAGACAATGGACGGTATTCGGCGAGAGAGTCGTGCACGGTTAAGCAGTATGCAGTGGTACCGGCTGGAAATTGCTCGGCTGCATCAAACTCTCTAGGCCCGATCTTGAGGCTTTCATTTTGCTTGGAGCAATCAATCACAAATATCGGACACGTTCCGAAAGTTGTAGGATTCATAAAGGGTTGGGGATTCTTCCCGTAGTACGATGCTAGAAATTTGGCGTACATTTCAGACATCAGAGCAATATCACCACGTAGATTATTGTACGCATAACATTGTGAATTCAAATATAGTTTGACTTCTCTCAAGCTACACAAGTCAAACGTGCTGGTGAGTGTCCCGACGAGGTTTTTTCTCAGAGTATGAAACGCCAGAATAACGTATGTCGGCTTTTGCAATTGCGAAGATGTTTTAATGGTCCATGATTGACGAGCAGTAGTTGGTAAGGTAGGATACTCGTGTAGCTCCCAACTCCTATATGGCATTTTGATGGTAACGTCTTGATCCAACATCTTGAGCAGTGGTAACTTTACGGCCTCCGACACTTTTACGTGAGGAACTCTCCAATACATGTTGTGGTTTGTGAGATTGTAATCGTTGAAAGTAGCATCTGCTCCTTCTTTATAAATGGAATTCGTCGATGTGTTACTGAGAAGAATAATGAGCTCCTGTTTCTGGTCCACAATGACGTGCTTATAGTCGTTGAAAAAACCCACGAGCATCCGCATTGGGATACAAAAGGAAAATTTCGAATCGGTAAAATCAACGCGACTGCTTGCCACTACTGCATTAAGCGCGTAATTTTCATCAGTCGGAGTGAGTCAGAGCAAATCGTGAATCGTCGACGTAATCCCGACATTTTTCGTACATCTATCGTCACTCCACCCAGTTCGTATCGTATTTCGTCGATTAGAAATGCAATGGCATTGCTGACTAGTTTCAGCGTAAGATCCTCAGTTTGTCTATCAGCCTTGGTCAAAACACAATTAATGTTCGCGCAAAGTAGTGGGGTCTGCTCGATTTGTTACCCAAATAACCTAGGCGAACACCTTCACCTGTGGTGCGTGAGATGGGAGAAAATTTAATGACTATAAACGAAGTATATAATACGAAAAACAACTCAAGAAAATAACGACACTTCCACGATAGATAAAAATAAATAAAAGGGAAATCAAAAAGTTTATCTGTCCCGCGAAATGGATGGATCTGACCTTTCGTTGGTAGTGGTAGAGTCGTAGTAGCGGTGAGATGTTTTGCGATACGGCAAATTTCGATTTGCCGAATTTGGTTTGTAAACTTCACCAGAGTTCGAGACGGCACGTTTCAGATTCGTCGATTGATGAGAAATTCGGATGCGACTTGGAGCGATTTCGATCGGCCCTGTCGCTTTCGCGTTGTTTGCGGCACTGAGTCACAGGCGACGCGCTTCTTGTCGAGAAGAGTCGAGGCGATAACGTCGGACGTAAGGCGGAACAGCGTGCGAGGATAAAAAAGAAAGAAAAAAAAAGAAAAGAAAAAGGAAACAAACTCAAACAGGAGTCAACTATCGTTTCGCCTTTCTGGCGTTAACATTCTGGCCACCAAAATTTGTGGCAATAAATTTTTTTTCTTAACCATAATCTACAACTACATTTGGTAAGGATCCATGTGTAAGGGAAGGAGGGGGATAAGGTTGGCAACTGACCTTTTAAGGGTGGAAGTTGGAGTTTTGATAGTGACAACCCTCACAAAATTATCATTGCCAGGATGAGTCTGCAGCACTCGAGTTATAGGTCACTGGAGAGGAGGTGCATCCTTGAGTTTAATCAGGACGAGGTCGCGTATTGCCAAATTTTTCGTTGTGCGGTTGTTCCATTTCACGCGGGATTGCATGGTAGACAAGTATTCAATTCTCCACCGCCGCCATACCTCTTCTGACATGCGCTTGACCAACTGCCAGCGAGAGAGTTGATTGAGTCGAGTATCGAGGAGTGTGGGTTCTGGATTGGACAGCAGCGGTCTCCCTATTAAGAAGTGTCCCGGAGATAAAAAATCAAACTCACTGGGGTCGTTGGATAAAGGGCACAACTGTTGTGAGTTGAGTACGGCTTCAATCTTGGAGAATAGTGTGGTGAGCTCTTCGTAGGTGAGGGGGGTGGTTCCGGCAACTAGTGTGAGGTGCCTCTTGGCAGACTTTACTCCTGCTTCCCATAAGCCTCCAAAGTGAGGCGAGTATGGAGGATTAAAATACCACTTAATACCTGATTTTGCGGCGAAAGCTGTGATGGACCTTCGAGTATGCTCTTCCTTGTACCATTTTTCTAGGTCCTTCAGTTCACGAGAGGCCCCTACGAAGTTTGTCCCACAATCTGTGTAAATAGCCTCAGGTAGTCCACGTCGTGAAGTGAATCTAGTGAGAGAAGCCAGAAAAGCTTCTGTGCTCAAGCTGGTAACAGCCTCTAAGTACATAACCTTGGTCACCATACATATAAAGACGCACATGTACACCTTTCCTACACCAGCTTTCCTCCGTCTAGACTCCTTCATTGAAAACGGACCTGCAAAATCGATGCCTACGTGCGTGAACACTTGCCCTTCCTTGAGTCGGAAATGTAGGAGGTTGCCCATAATGGGAATCACGGACTTAGCCTTCGATTTATAGCATCTCAAACACATGAAAGTTCGTTGCCTGACAAGGCGTCTCATGGATGGAATCCAAAAGCGGGTTTGGAGAAGGGCTTGCAAGAGATTCGGTCCTGGGTGCAAGTACGCCTTATGGTAAAAATCAATCAAAATAATCGAAAAGTGTGATCTTGTTGGCAGTAGTATTTGGTGTTTATGGGATGGACTGATATTAGCGTTTTCCAGACGTCCCCCAACACGAAGTACGCCGCTACCATCGAGGTAGGGATTTAACTTGGACAGTCTTTCCTTGACCTTATCTAAATTTCGTACATCCCCGTGAAAAGGGCCGTACAATTGCACAAGTTTCACACATGTGATGAACGCCTCGTGCTGCTCTCGCCACGAATAGGGTCCAGAAACTACTAAATTGGTTGAAGTTCGATTCTTATAATTGAAGACAACTCGACGAAACAAAGCAACAAAATGTATAAGTCTTTCGTAAGACGAAAATCGCGAGAGCAAGACGATAACATCTACTGCCGTTGAGGTGATCAGAGTTGCTATTTCTCCATCTCGTTTAAGATCTGGAAGATCAACGGAATTATATTGAACGTGGGACTGTGGCCACTGGCTCGTGGGTAGAACTAACCATGCAGGTCCAGTCCACCACAGGGCATGGTCCACTAGACGGTTGGGCATAATTCCTCTGGATCCACAATCGCATGGGTTGGAGGTACCCTCTACACGTCTCCATGCGAGTGGTGCTGTAAGGTCACGGATTTTAGCTACCCTGTTGGCCACATATACTTTCAATTTGTGAGGCGGAAGCCAAGGTGATCGTGAAATCAGTGAAGAACGTCGGAGGGTGCTTAAAACTTGGTAATTGTTGTGTACATTTTTCGGTCGACTTATACAACTTGGCCAAGAGGAGTGCACCACAGAGCTCTAGACGAGGACATGTCTCTGTTTTTACAGGAGCTAGTCGCGTTTTGGCTATCAGAAGACTGATCTTTATCTGAGAACCCTTGATGATCCTCAAATATAACGCAGCGCAGTACCCTAACTCGGAGGCATCGCAAAATCCTACTAATTGGAATTCGAATGGCTTATCCATTGCGATGAATCTCTCAATTTTTATGTGAGAGAAGCTCATTATTTGGTTCATGATTTCCTTCCACGGTTTTTTCAACTCATCAGGCAAAATCTGGTCCCAAGTGAATTTACCGTGCTACAGCTTCTGAATGAAACTCTTCATTAGAAGAACAGACGGAGATAAAAAACCGAGAGGGTAGAAAATTCTTGCCACCGTGGATAAAATTGCGCGCTTCGAAAAAATTACATTGTCAGGTACTCTGATTTTGTACGAAAAAACGTCCTGCTCCGTGTTCCAATGAAGCCCTAACACTTTCAAAGAATAATCGTCTAGGCTGTTGAGTGCATTGAAACGTCACTGTAGACTTTCTGATCAACCACGTCCATCACTTCTCTAGAGTTGCTTGCCCACTTACTTAGGGTTAGACAACCCCGAGACATCAGACCAATAATTTGATGCTGCAATTGAATGGCTGCTTCTACAGAATCAGCTCCTGCGACTACGTCATCCACGTACACGTCACGAGATAAAACTTTGGACGCCATCGGGAAGTGTTCGCCTTCATCTACTATGAGTTGTTGAAGAACCCTCAGTGCAAGATAGGGTGCACAAGCTAAACCATACGTAACTGTACGCAACTCATACTTTTTCAGAGCATCTGTTGGGTTTCCACGCCAAAAAATGTGTTGGTATACGCGATCCGGTTCGTGAACGCTAATCTGACGGTACATCTTCACACAATCACACACAAAGGCAATTTTGTGTGAGCGAAAATTGAGTAATATGTCCCTGATGTCAGCTTGTAATGGCTCTCCTATCAATAAATGGTCGTTTAAAGAGCCGTTTGCAGTTTTGCACGAGGCATCGAAAACTACTCCCAGCTTCAATTTGTTCCGATCTTCTTTACTTATTCCGTGATGTGGAATGACGTATTTGGATTCTTTAGCCGTAAGTTGCATATGATCCAAGTCAATGTACTCTTGAATGAAGTCAGAGTATTGGCCTTTCAATTCATGGTTACGCTCGAGCTTGGTTTCGAGGTTAAGGAAACGGTTTTTGGCTAGCATTTCTGACCCACTCAAATCAGGAATTGAACTGACAACAGGGAGACGAACGACATAACGACCAGTTGGTAAGCGGTAGTGAGTGTTTTTGAAAAACTCCTCTGCCGCAATATCAGCTGAGCTATGATGGATGTTTTCATCGCTTACTTCTTCGATCTTCCAAAACCTCTCTAGCTGGGAATTCAAATCATCCTCCTCAGATTTGATGGCAAATAATGATGTGCCAGTACTCTGAGAAGTATCTACGCCATTACTTTCAGAAATTTTGCCGATCACAATGTGCCCAAAGATTGAGGAAAATAATTTGGGTAGGTTGTCTCCAACTGTTTCAATGGCACCAGTCATGATGTCACTGAATAAGTCTGCACCGACCAAGAATTCAATATTTGATGGTTCAAAAAAGTTAGGGTCGGCTAAGTCGAACGATAAATATTTTTGACAAATGGAAGAGGGTATGGGCACGTTGGGTAAGAAAGACGTGATGGCTTTAACGACCACAGCGTCAGTGGCAAGATGGACGGAGGTGCTATTGGTCGCACGCAAAACACAAGAAACCGTTCCTTTAGCACCATCGTAAATGGTACCACCAAGACAGGAAATCTTACGAGATACCCTGTTCATAGTGAGACCTAAGCGAAGCAGACAGCTGTGAGTAATGTATGAGAACTGGCTGGCACAATCTACTACGAGCCTGATACGTTGAAACGTTCCCCTTGCATCGAGGATGTGCGCCAATGCAGTACCTAAGATGACGTGGGAATGATCATCTTTTGAAGTGCAAGATTTTAGCGTTGTCCCCATCATAGTGACAGAAGACGAGGTGCTTGGCTGAGAATCATGGCTGGGTTTCACACCACTGTCAATGGTTAAATGTTCCAAGCACAAAAATGAGTTGTGTGGCTTATTACAAAATCTGCAAGGGCGTTTCGACAAACATTTCGATGTCTCATGGTACTCAGACAGACAATTTTTGCAGCCTTGCCAATTTTTCAACCGCTCAATTCGTTGAGCTACCGGAATAACGTAAAAGGCAGGACAATTCGAAAGTTAACGTACCTGTTAGGTGAGTCCGTCTCCTCTGGCTTGTGAGTTACTGTGGGCAAGCGCTTTCGATGTAAAGACATCATCGTCTGGCCGTTTAGTCAGTACTGGAGTCAGTCAGTTGGTCGTGGTCTTTATATACAAAGAGAAAGGTGAAGGGAGTGATGGAGCGTTGGGGAAGGGGCGGGGAGAGGTCTTGTTGGTCAGTCTTGTTAGTAGTACCTTAGCCGGACTGGCTGTGTTAGGTATTAAAGAAATTGGGTTGTGTCCGCCAGTAGGCAAATACTAAAGTTAACGTACCTGTTAGGTGAGTCCGTCTCCTCTGGCTTGTGCACAAGCCAGAGGAGACGGACTCACCTAACAGGTACGTTAACTTTAGTATTTGCCTACTGGCGGACACAACCCAATTTCTTTAATACAATTCGAAAGCATGTGTGACTTTTGGCACATCACACACTTATTTTGCTTACGGGAAGTTTCTGTTCTGGAGCTTGAAGACGACTCATTAGTTAGCAAAGTTGTTTGGTTTGGTCTAGTATTGGAATTTTTCCTGGACGCAAAATTTCGAGACTGGGAATCAGATGATGTCCTAAATTGATTAACAGAAGCAGTCGTTTCTGCTAGTTGAAGTGCAAGCGAACGCTCCCGCACAAAGTTGGTTAATTTGTCAATGGTTGGAAAGGTGTTTTTATCTAAAGTCAATTCAAATTGTTCTTTAGTATGTGCATCGAGACACCTAGCTGCTAAAAAGAATAAGATGAATTCTGATTCTTCAGGAATTTTCAATAACTTGAATGCGGACACGTTGTCAGAAATTTGGGATAAAAATGATTGGAAAAATTCATTAGTGGGTTTGCCTTGCGCTGACTTGAAGGAAAGAAGCTTGTTCAGATAGAGTCCTGCAAGCATTCTTTTATTGTCGAACGAAGCGATCAACGCCTGCCATGCTATTTCGTAATTAGCTTCTTCAATTGGAAGGTGGCTGATCAGGGATCTAGCACTCCCGCTGAGGGAAGATAAAAGGTTCGTGATTTCTTCATACATCGCATGACAATCCAAGTAACACCTTCTGGTTGAGTCAATTACACCCTTATCCCCAGTTTGAGTTTCTCCCGGAAATTCTGAACTCTTGCCGTGACTTTCAAAAATATCAATTAGCTTGTCTGTAAGCTCCTCAAATTTAGAGTAATATTTTTCCAGAACCCTGTAACGACCAGTGAACTCATAAACTAATTTCGGGTCGCGCAAAGCCTTCTTCCCCACAGTGTAGCACGATTGTACCTCAAGACTGGCCGAAGACCATTGTCGACGGAGGGGAGTGATCTGAGCTGTGAACTCAGCTTGCGCCATGCTGTAGGATTAGTAGTCACTGAAGGATACAGGAAAATTTGGGACACTAGGAAGGGATTACCAGTCCTACTTGGGGCGACAATTTCAACTGAATCGCAGTATGAACCACTCTCGGATTAACACAATTCAAGCTACCAAAAAACTTCAAACATACACGGAGAGTGTCAAAGATATGTGAAAAAAAACGAATCAAGAATGAATATCGTGTGGTAGTAAACGATCATAAACGTTAATCAAATTCGAGCTCCAACGACAGAAAATAAAAATAGCTTCTTGAAAAGGACGAAAACAGTAGACGTTGGGAACAAAGTAAAAAAAAATCTTCCAATATCGATAATCTCAACGCAACGCAAGATGTAAATTAAATAAACCACGCTCTGCTACCATTAATTATGTTCGCGCAAAGTAGTGGGGTCTGCTCGATTTGTTACCCAAATAACCTAGGCGAACACCTTCACCTGTGGTGCGTGAGATGGGAGAAAATTTAATGACTATAAACGAAGTATATAATACGAAAAACAACTCAAGAAAATAACGACACTTCCACGATAGATAAAAATAAATAAAAGGGAAATCAAAAAGTTTATCTGTCCCGCGAAATGGATGGATCTGACCTTTCGTTGGTAGTGGTAGAGTCGTAGTAGCGGTGAGATGATTTGCGATACGGCAAATTTCGATTTGCCGAATTTGGTTTGTAAACTTCACCAGAGTTCGAGACGGCACGTTTCAGATTCGTCGATTGATGAGAAATTCGGATGCGACTTGGAGCGATTTCGATCGACACTGTCGCTTTCGCGTTGTTTGCGGCACTGAGTCACAGGCGACGCGCTTCTTGTCGAGAAGAGTCGAGGTGATAACGTCGGACGTAAGGCGGAACAGCGTGCGAGGATAAAAAAGAAAGAAAAAAAGAAAAGAAAAAGGAAACAAACTCAAACAGGAGTCAACTATCGTTTCGCCTTTCTGGCGTTAACAATTAACGTGAAGGAAACTTTCGCATAGTTGAGTCACATCCTCTTGTTGTTGTATGGCGATCCTCACTTCGTCACTTGGGTTGAATGTTGTCGATGTAAAGGGTGTGTAACTCTGTGGCGACCCACCATCACATGTACATAGCACTATAATTGAAATACACGAGCTAGCCCTCACCAGACGGAGGGAGGAAGGGATGGCGACCCTTGACTGGTGAGAGGGGGAGTGGGACACTTATATAAACGGCCCTTCAACGCGTCACTGCTCTCAGACCATTCTTTAATAACAAAAAGATCTTCAAACCAACAAAAATCCGTGCCTTCAATGCTATCATCAGGAGCATTAGCACCTACGCCATCCCTGTCTGGGGAACTGCCCCCGCTCTCAAGCAACTCGAGGGCACTTACATGGAGACCCTCAGAGGGGTCCTCGGTTCCTCTGGTATATCAGGAACCATCAGCTCCGAAATGAAGCTGGGCTCCCCTCCCTCAGCGAGGCCGCCTCGACCTATGCCCTCAACCTTCGCAATTCGGTGGCTCGGCACCCCAACCCCTCCATCAACTGCCTCTCACAGTACTTCCCCATCGCCACTGACATCGTTCCCAGGCCTTGTTTCCTCATCTCACACTGACCCGTCCCTACCTCCCAGCCTCGCGATTGCACATGAGTCCCCCTGCATCTGCAGGCCGGCCTCCTACCCTCTCTGGTTTAGAACCTCCGTGTTGGCAACCGCGGGGGAGGGGTTTTAGTCGGTAAAAAATCCGACACTACCCATTTGGGTGTCTTTTGAAGATTTCCCCTCCCCGTAAGCGCCCGAAACAAAAAAACCCCTCTCATAGTCAGTTTGGCGCGGGTAAACCTCAAGTCTATTGCCTTGTACTCTTCTCACCCTTGAAAGAAATCGTAGTCGAGGTACGCTTAGACTTTTTACACCCTCCTTTTCACTTACCTAATATCAATCAGTACATGGGCTAGGTGAAAAGCTAGGGGCAGTCTGATATTTTTCCGTGGGCTAGCCAACGTGGCTAGGGGCCGTCAAAGAGTTTCCTGCCTCAGAAACTAGTACGTGAGCTAACTGAAAAGTTAGATGCCGTCTGGTTTCTTCCAAACAACCTCTTCTTCAAAGATTTAGTAAGGAACACGAGTTTCTTACAACTGGTGACCTCCGACTTTTTGTCCTTCGCTCCTTCTTCCTCTCATTCTGAGCTACCTCGCTACACATTTCCTTTTGCTTCTCTTAAAACATGTCATCACCGCCACCCCCCCCCCCTCGTCAGGCACTTCCGCAGCCGCCGCGCCCGCTATTTCGCTCGTGTCATTGACCAAACTCACGGAGTTTTCATTCAGCGACCCAGCCTTGTGAGTGAGAGCAAATTGTGAATCGTCGACGTAATCCAGACATTTTTCGTACGATCTATCGTCACTCCTTCACAGCCGACCGCATCACCTCGCTAGTGACCCGTTTCAACTGAGTTCTGGCCAGCGGTCCACTAGACGTCTTGAAGATAGTCACGGACATCTCTCCAACCGCGGACGCACTCTACGACACACTCAAGGCCCTCCTCATCCGAGCCTATGGTGAGAGTGACGAGAGAAAATTATCGAACTTGCGGCCCCTCAACGACCATCTCTACTGCTCTCGTCTCTGCATCATCCTCACAACCAAATTTCCACGTACAATTTCAGGCATTGGTAACACTCCTTTCGCTGACGCTAAGAGTCAGGTAGCTTGCCACTTGCGCCCAGTAAACGGAAATATTGGTTTGAATATCATGGCTGTTATCGTGAAGAATATCACAACCTTTCTTCCAAATGCCTCTCTCCCCCCAGAACTGTACTCTCAGTACCTTGGGTTTGAACTTGCTGATCCAACCTTTTGGAAATCCTCACGTGTAGATTTCTTACTTGGTGCAGAATTATTCAGCAGCATTTGGACAGGCCAAATTACAGAAGTTAGGGAAGGTTCTCCAAAACTCTTCTCTTCAATTTTTGGTCAAATAGTGATGGGTGCGTACAACGATCCCAAATCCCCAGAAGGCATTACCTCTCTGTTCACTCTCTCAAATCATGATCTACATCAGGAGCTGCAACGCTTCTGGCATTTGGACGAACCCGCTTTCAAGGTCAGTGCACACCCTGATGATGTGAAATGTGAAGAGCATTTTCTGAAAACCCATTCACGCCTGCCTAATGGCCAATACATGGTGCGCCTTCCATTCAAATGTCCAGTGCCGTCTCTTGATGATTCAACCTTTGCTGCAACGAAGCGATTTTACCGCCAGGAGTCTAAACTCAGGAAAGGTAACACCCTGAAGGTGCAGTATCATTCCTTCATGCAGGAATATATAAGTCTTGATCACACTGAAGTAGCACTCTCACGTTTTCTCTATGTAATACCTCACTATGCTGTTGTGAAGTGTGATCGAGATCAATCAAAATTGAGAGTAGTTTTTGACGGAAGCGCTAAAACTAAAAATGGTTCACTTAATGACTATCTTATGATCGGATCCAAACTTCATAATGATATCCGAGACATATTGCTAAACTTCAGAGCTCACAAAACAGCTTTTATAACAGACATTGTGAAAATGTTTCGTGGAATTTTAGTTCATCCTGATGACAGGGTGTATCAACACATTTACTGGCGTTTTGATCAGGCTGAGCCTCTTCAAACTTACCAACTTAATACTGTAACCTATGGCCTAGCTTCTTCCCCTTATCAGGCTAATCGAGTTATGCGACAACTCAGTATTGATCATGAGCACAAATTTCCTAAGGCAGCCAAGGCTCTGCTTACAGATTTATACGTGGATGACTGGGCCACTGGAGCAGACTCAGTAGACCAAGCTCTGGAACTTCAGCAACAGATCATCGGCCTAATGAACGCTGGCAACTTTGCCTTGAGCAAGTGGGCAAGTAACAGTGAAGAGATTTTGAACGCTGTTCGAGCGTCTGTCAATGAACCCATTCCAGTATTCCATGAGAGCACACCGAATCTCAAAATTTTAGGGTTGCAATGGGACCCAAAGCAGGATTGCTTTTCATACAGTGTATCTGAGCGTACATCAACTTACACAAAACGTGGTATCCTTTCACTTGTTGCCAAGGTCTATGATCCCCTTGGGTTTTTGGCACCAGCAGTGATGCTTATGAAATGTTTTATCCAAGAAATTTGGAAACAAAAGTTAGGTTGGGACCAAGTACTCCCCAGTGCCATGAGATCAGAATGGGACTCGCATATGCGACAGTTCCACCTACTATCTGAGATTCAAATTCCTCGATTTGTAGATACCACTGCAATCTACATGTATCAAGTTCTGGCGTTTTGTGATGCTTCAGAAAAGGGATATTGTGCTGCCATCTACCTGCGTGTGACCAGAAATGACATAGTTAGGGTTCACTTACTGACAGCCAGGACCCGTCTAGCAACTCTCAAAACAATAAGTGTCCCTCGTTTAGAGTTGATGGAAGCGCTTCTGTTAGCCAGATTGTACAACTCAGTTGCTGAAGCTTTCTTGCCACGCCTAGCAGGTCACAAGGTTGAGCCTGTATTTTTTACTGACTCATCAGTGACCCTGGGATGGATCAACACAGAGCCCTTCCTGCTGCAAACTTTTGTAGCTAATCGAGTCACAGAAATTTCACAACTAACTAGCATCAAGGCATGGCGTCATATTAACTCCCATGACAACCCAGCTGACTGTGGTTCACGTGGCATCAAACCCGAAGTGCTTCTTTGTCATTCATTGTGGTGGAATGGGCCTGACTGGCTTCTTCAGCCCCAACAGAACTGGCCTCGACCATCATTCAGTATCTTGTCAGATCTACCTGAAGTTAAAGAGAAGTACGCCTCTCTAGAATCCACCATTGATACTGAACCCTTCCTGATGTGGATTACTCGCTTCTCAGATTTCCATCAGCTGCTTCGTGTTGTAGCCGTACTTCTTCGTGACATCTACAACTATCAGAACAAGGGCACTAACTGTGAATGAGGTCTCTTCTCCCCAAACACATGAAAGCTAGTCTGAACTGTTGTGTTCGCTTGAACCAAACTGATTACTTTCTTAATGGAGACAGGCAGAACCATCAACTTATGAAGAAAAAGTTGGGTAATTTGATGCCATTCCTTGATAGCAATGAGGTCTGGAGAGTTGGAGGGAGATTAAAAAATTCTACATTGAGTTACGACCACAAACACCCAATACTATTACCAGCACAATCTCACTTTGTCAATATATTAGTTGACTGTTTCCACAAGGAATACACACATGCAGGACCCACGTTACTCCAATCTATTATCCAAACCAGATTTTGGGTTTCAGGTATACGTCGTGTGATAAGAAGGCAGCTCAGAAAATGTATACGCTGCATTAAACAAGCTGCCCAATCACCCACTCTAGTTATGGTAGATCTACCTTCATTTCGAGTCCAAGGTAAGCGCACCTTCAGCCATGTTGGAATCGACTTTGCCGGTCCATTCTTCATGCGGGAGTCCTTACGGAGAAAGGCCCAGGTCTCGAAAATTTATTTATGTCTCTTTGTGTGCGTGGAGACTAAGGCTCTCCATCTTGAACCAGTTACCAGTTTGACAACTGAGGGGTTCCTTGCATCATTTGATAGGTTTCTTTCTAGAAGAGGGTTACCTGAGAATGTATATTCAGACTCAGGAACCAATTTCATTGGTGCTGCCAACAAACTGAAGGAACTCTACAAATGGTTCAATGACAAATCAATGCACGAGCACATTACACGATTCGCTACTCGAAAAGAGATCACCTGGCATTTCAATCCTCCGTATGCTCCACATTTTGGGGGTCTGTGGGAGGCGGGAGTACGTTCTGTGAAGCGACTCATGCGCACGTCCGCTTAAGATACACCAATGACGTATGAAGAATTTACGACACTGTTTGCACGGTACGAAGCAATACTAAACTCTCGCCCTCTATGCCCAGTTTCTACCGATCCAGAAGACCTTGAATATTTATCCCCTGGTCATTTTTTGGTGGGCGGCCCTCTGCTTGCCTACCCTGACCAGTCACTGCTTGATCATAAGGAAAGTCTTCTAACTCGTTGGCAGGTGGTACAACGATCCTACCAAGAATTCTGGAAGCGATGGCACAGGGGATATCTCAGCACACTCCAAAACGTGTCAAATGGACGTCCTCAGTCCCTAATATTCAAGTAGGCGACTTGGTACTCCAGAAAATACCATCTCAACCAGTGCAGAGCTGGCCCACAGCAAGGGATCTGACGGTGTTGTTCGGGTGGTCACCATCCGGACGTCTAAGGCAACCTACCAACGGCCTGTAGTGCAGCTGGTTCCTCTCCTTTCCCAAACTTCCACTACCCATGAATCCTAAAATTTTCAGTTCTTCCTTATTTTCTTTCAAATTTTGGTGGGCGGACTGTTTACACAGAGCAGTGAACTATTTCTTTTCATGAGATCTTTTATTTACTTTCTTTCATTCAACTCCCAATCGTTCCAACTTTATCGCGAGTCGAGTCATTATCTGAGGTTGAAGTGCAGTGTCTCACCTGAGAGAAGACAAGAGCAAAGTGCATCACCTTACCTGAAGAAGGGGAACGTCAAGCTGAGCCGGCAATTCAACTTAAATCGAGTCAATCTTACTTCCCGGTACTTGGAGCTCTACTACTTCGGTGCCAGAATTTCTATTTGCGCATCACGCCTTCATCTCGTCCAACTCAGCGAACCCGAACAACATTACTTTATCAGTGCGTGTTATTTTCAATTGTTGCTCGCCTTGTTACAAATATTAAAATGCTTGTCTGGGACGTATCGATAATTGATCTGCACGATAAACAACTCCCCACTCTCTAAGCCAAACGATCTAGAGCGTTTGAGGGCCTGCACTAGACTCAAAAGCTCCTTTGTGTGATGCAATAATTTCGTTCAGCCTTTCCCAAACACCTACAATAGTATGCAATTGGTCTTACCTTCCCATCATGATGTAGCCAAAATAGGTTACTTTTTGTGGGAGCAACTGGCACTTCTTGGCATTCAGCTTAATATTGGCTGCCTGTAAGGCTAGAAAAACTTGTCTCAGCCGCATCAACATCCCTTCAAAAGAGGAAATATCAATGATGGCATCATCTAGGTAGACTTTTACCCTGCCTTGTCGCGTGAATGTCTGCAGAACCTTGGTCATCGCACTTTAAAATGTTGCAGGAGTATTGCACAGACTAAACGGCATGACTCGAAACTCTCAAAGGCCCCAGGGTGTACAAAAAGCTGTCCTCTGTCGATCAGATTTAGATAGCGGGGCTTGCCAATAGCAGCTTTGCAGATCCAAAGTGAAGAACCCGCAAATGAGGTCATCTGCCCGAGGAAGTGGATGGGAATCCTTTTTCGTTACATCATTCAATTGACGGTAGTCAATACAAAATCGTGTGCTACCATCTTTTTCCTTGACAGGCACAATTGGGCTCGCCCATGGGCTTTGAGAGGGCTGAATGATTCCATTAGCTTCCATTTCAACGATAAGCTTGTCTACCCCTTGCATGCGACTAAGTGGCCCTCTGCACCTGACGAATAGGAAAGGCTGGTTCCTTCTATCCTTCCCAAGTCAGAAGCATTTCTTGCAAAAATATCTGCCAACTCAAGCAACAGCTGCTTAACCATGGCTGCTTGGTGATCCTTCAAACCTTCTACTGTCCGCTTTTCCAGTTCCCTTAGAGGCAGTGCATTGTCCTCAAGGCATGCTACCACACAACACACAGGTTCCTCAGGTCCCAACTCTTCAAACCCATCAGCTGGCATTCCCCTGGTCCATTACTGAGTAACTCATGTTGCTCCTTTACAACCTGGCGCGCCTCCAGGGGCTCCCCTGACAGCTGGGACAAAACTTTTGTTCCTTCAATGATCACAGCTGGGATGGGACCTAGCTTTTCCATCCCCTCCATCATATTTTAAAATGGCTTCTACTAGCACTGGTATGCGCTCAGCAGAAACTGAGTAAAGCTATATCTGTCCAACAAGAGATACAAAAGCTTCAACTAGCTGTAGAATTTCATGATTTACAATTGTCCTCGAGGCCCCTGAATTTATCACGTATGCGCACTGTATCCCATTAATCTTTCGCCCTAGCAGCAGAGAGGATTGAAAAGAGACGCAGGAACGAACATCATTCGTATTTGAAGGCACCAACAAAGCGCTCTGAACCTCTGGGTTAGGCTGATCTACTACCTCAGCAGTTTTCTTCAGATGAATATTGAAAGATGAAGGCCCTACGCGCTCAGGCACTAAGGGAATAGAGGACTTTTCAAAAGCAGCCAGGCCAGTCCTCTTCAGTTTGGCTGCATGTCGTTTCCCAGCTGGTTCTGTCTCCTCAACGGGCAATGCCGAATAAATGTGTTCAGGTGAGTCACACCTCCAACAACGACGAACTCCGGACTCTGCTCTGTAGACGTCTTGTGTTTCACGTGGTTCCAGTTTAATTTGATGACTCAGAACCATGATGACTGCTGCTTCAATGCGTAGAGTGGTGATCAAAGCCTGCTGCATATTCTCTCTCATGACCTGCTCTCTCACACAGGCATTTCGTAGTCCTCTCATGAAGAACAATCTGAGGATGCCTTCAGCTGATGCATCTTTTTGAGGATAAGCTTTACGTCCCAATTCACAAATAGCCTGATGAAACGAGGCAACATCCTCGTTGGGGTGCTGGAGTCTGCCCTGAAGAAGTGCCAAATTCACCTGGGTGTATCCAGCGTTCCCATACCACGCTTCAAGAACCTCGACTAAACTGAAGAACTTCAGGGGTGAACCAACCTCTGTCAAGACTGAGAGGGCAGGCCCGCGTAGGGCAGTGGCTAAAGTAGCCGCCTTCTGGTTCTTCCTCCACCCATTGTGTTTTGCAATGACTTCAAACTGCAATCGACATGAGGTCCTATCCACGGAACCATCATACCATAAGCTTCGACCACTTTCATCTATATGACCAATGCGTATGAACTCTGGCATTGGTTGTTGCTGCGTGGCTCCGAATTCTTCCCGAAGTTTGTTTCGCATTTCTCCCAGTCATTCAGTTGAGCGTCGAGTTGCTCCCTAAGATCACGAAGCAATGAGTCAAACAGAGATCTGTCACCTGAAATCACATGTTGACGATCGTCTGTCATGGACAACGAGAATCCTTCTTCTTCCTCGTTTATCCCATTGTGCGACCCTCCATGAGTGGCCATTCTAGAATCCCACCGCTGTCACCAATTGTTATAATACCGTTATGTAAGATAAGTACAAATGGAGAAATATCAAAAGATGTTGTAAAGGTACACAGTACGAATAACTTTTATTGGCTTCCTTCACAACCAGACGCCTTGCTATGTCACTCTTGACGACGTTCCTAACAGTACTGGTTAGTTGAAAGTATTTTGTAAGTTTGATTGAAGTCGTTAGAGACATGTTTTGGAAACATCTGTCGTTGGAGATGTTTTTCAGAAAATTGGAAAGCCGATAAATCGTTATCATGGCTTATATTTCCGTAATCTGATAGATGCAGAAACAATATATGGGTGTAGCACTCCATATGATTTATCAAATCCAGTGAAGCAGTGAAAGGAGGAGTTTACCTACACCAAAGACACTTCCAGCGATCTAAACTAGCGGTTAATGTTGAAGAATTATTATTTGACGAAACTCTAGGTTCTCGTTCAGAAGCCAGAATTTTTTTTACGTCAGGAGCTCTCTAATAATCTCTTGTAACTGTTATAGACCGAGAACTGAAATTTCCTTCACATAGAAAGGACCTCTGGCTAACATATTTGATGATGTGAGTGATGTGATGAATGAATACCGTTTTTGTAGGCTGCCCTAGATAGCTGTCACTCTGTTGTTCTGCTTCTGGTTACAATTCGAGGTCCATACGTGCCAGAACATTTGATGCCTATTATTTCTAGGCTTTTCGCTGATTCTGAAAATTTAATTTGGATGAACGGTAATGTTTGAAGGAGAGTCCGAAATGATACGCAATTAATTCGATAACTGCGTCTGGGATAATGGCCATTCATTACAGTTCATGGGAAAGTTCCATTCATCAAGTATGTACGACTAGTTGTTATATCTCATGTGCTGACTCAAAGTTTCGCCCGTGTCGGCATAGCGGTATTAATAATTTCTGTACCCAAACTAGCATGAGGTTGAATCACTAGGGTTCTAATCATTTTGAGTTCTCGAGTAGACAGATTCACTGCGACTATGTCTTCTGAACAATTCGCATATATCAACCAAGTGTACTGGGACTCCTTTGGACCCTCGGAGTTGGACGCATTTCTAGACGAAAGGCCACCGGACTCGGGAGCAGCTATGTGGCATGTCAAACGATGGGTCGCTCAAATATTTGTGTTTTATTTCTATCCAGTTTTTACGATCATTCAAATCTGGGGCATATTCGCGGCTGAGAGCCACACTTTGAAGGAAACTTCGTTCGATATTAGTCTTCTCTGCCACAATGTCCACAACTACTTGAAAATGAGGTATTGGCTGACCAACCTTCCAGAGGTTCGTTCCTTTTGCTTAGACTTCTCAAAATTTCACTCCTCCAAGCATCGTCCTCTTCTATCCGCCTGGATTCTCGAAAAGGACTCGGTAACAGTTCGCAATTTAGTTCGGAGCTGCTACGCTATTTCTTACGCCAACATTTTGTTTTGGTTCGTCGTCCCTTCAACTACTTCCTTCTGCAAGTACATCCGCGACTCAATCGGTAAACTGAATCTTTCATTTGGAAACCTAACAAAACTGTAGCTATTGACTCCACGTATGGCGCATAACATTGAAGTGGCTTAGCATTATTCCCTTGTGCGGGGAGTGGAAGGGAACTGATTCTTCATGAAGATGATGAAGAATGGGAATGATACTATCTACTGCACCTCATAAGGCTACCCAGAGAACCCCAGGTGCCAATGAGCATCCGATAGCTATGACAGATTTCTGTTTATTTTCTCACCGAGGAAGTAACTTCAGAGAATGGGCTTACTTAATACAGGGAATAAGTTAACGTAGGGGATGGGTAACAACTTCTGCTTTTCTTTCCTTTGTTCTGCTTCAACTTGGGGCGCCAAAATAAAAGTTAAACCAAAATTCGTTCAAAAATAACTATAGTTATCCGGTTCTAACGGTTTGATTAAATTCCTTCTCTGGGCGGACTCAAATGACATAACGGTAATATACACTTTTCATCCTTAGAAAAATGACGAGAGAAGCACAATAAATTATTTTAAACATCGGTGAAAATGGATTTCATTGCAATTTCTTCCACCATTGATGCTTATATGGTACTAGCGTTCTAGAAAATGCCACGTTATTAAAGCAATAATTAAACAACACAATAGCCATTTAATAGTGGTTATAAAATGATTATGACTAAATTTCTTCATAGTATTTCCTCATGATTCTAGAATATTATATGTTTCCAAAAAAATCATCTAGACTATCTCATAAATTAGGTACCCATGCATTGGCCACTTAATTGAGCTTGTGCATGACGTAGATGCAATCCGATAAATCCTTAACGTCAACCAGTTTCTTTGTACAACATTTAGCTAAGATCTATGAAGTTCATATGAACTGAAAGACAAACGTCACTTGCTAGAGATAAAAATGGCTAAATGCATGTGAGACTAAGGCGTGGCAGGTGATGCGCCGTACCAGATATTTCTTGTAATCCACGTGAGACTACAGCCATGTGCATACTGACCGACTATTTGATTATGAAATGGATTATTTAGTAAGTTATTAATCAATATTTTCTCACTACTCGCTTTTTTCATTACTCACAGAGAACCGGGATTTGCAAGCATCCTACATTCCACGATACTCTCCATCTCATTTTCCTTTTGATATGTCCAAAACTGGCATAAGAATCCTTGTAGCAGCATTGGAGATTCCACTATACTCAATTGCTTTCGTATACTTTCAACCCATTGACATGTTTTTCGCTACAGTTATTAAAATGGCAGAAGCTCAATTTCGCGTGTTGAACGCGTGTTTGTATTCAATGCCTAAAGAACTAGAGAACTTTTGGTCAGTCCGAATTCCCGTGAAGGACAACCCTTGTCCCATGCCAATGCACGAATTTATAGAAGACCATCAATTTTTGATCAGGTAAACACAATTTTGTACATAAAAAGTTATTTACAGCTTGATTGTTTACTAACATATAATATGGAACAAGTCCAATTAAAAATGTAATAAGTAAAATTAACAGCGATACTTGTTACAAAATTAAAACATCGTAAAATAAAGCCAATCCAGTAACTAATAGAGAGGCGTGTAACTGGTCTCTTTGTTGGTATCATTAAGTGTTTTATTCTTTTCTTTAGCTGTAATTAACAATCTCGGGATCTAGAAAAACATAAAACTCGACTCGTCTCCAAAACCAATACGTCCTTTTTTCTTCTTCTTCCACTTTACCTTCTACATTAACAGTATTCACTTCATGGCAGGAACACTACTCCAACATTAAGGTATAAATGATTACAAATTAGTCGCAGGTAGACGTCGAAACAGCCAGGGGTGGATAAACTAACAAATGACAAAGGGGTTATTAATGATATCTTCCAACCCTATACGAGTAAAGCGAGCGAGAGCCAATCAGAATCAATCGTCTATTAGTGCTAAACATCATGAGTGATGATGAGAGTATTATTGGTCAAGTCTGGCTTGTCGATGTCTTGGTGTTGTTTATTGAAGATTTAGATGGTTTTAATGTGGAATGTTTGGAATAGAACTATTATAGAATGTTGTTGAACTATTGCCGTAAAATGTTAATTTGGAGGGTTTGATTTATTGGTATTTACTCCTTCCATAACAGATTGCTGATTGGGTCCAAATTTGCAAGGGCATCTGCACCAGAGGGAAGTGAATTAAACACAACTTCGAGTAGACGAGGCCTATTAAAATTGAAACGCTAGGCGTGACTGGAGTAAGCGACGAAAATAAAACGCATAGGACTCTCACGAAGAATTATTATGAATTAATTTATACAGGCTTTAGCCAAAACAATGAAGTGGGAGGAGGACCTTTCAAAATACAAAGCCTAGAAAAAAATAAAATAATACATGTGGCCAGTTCATTATCGTTACACAGATCGAGTGAGGTGAGAAAAGGTGCTGAGCTCAGAAGCAGTACATATATATGATCAGGCATCGAAGTCGAGTCAGATTAGTAAACAACCTCAACAGCTGACGCTCCATGGCGTCATTGGGGCCCACCAAATCGGGTGCAAATTTAGTTCTTTGAGTCACAGGCTGGGACGACCAGTGGACGCAGCAGTATCAGCTTGGAGTTTCATGAGTGATGTTCCACAGGGATCAATGACAACTCGAACCTGGTAATTGTTGCCAAGGTATACAGTGGTGACCCTGCCAGTTGGCCAATAGAGGGATGGCACATTGGATTCCTTCAGAATGACGAGGCCTAGTACCCCAAGGTTCTGTTACGGGGGGATTAATATTGAGAGTGGCATCGCACTGGGTGAGTATTGAAGATCCATAGGATCCGTGATTGTAATTGCCATTGTGATGTATATGTTGGTCAGACTGTTTTGGCGGTACCTCGTTCGTTGTTCCCGATCCCATGTTATCTAAAGTTAACGTACCTGTTAGTTAAACGTTGTATTTGACTGTTGTTAGTATTGCGATCTACTGAAGGTTAGGATTCCTGAATTCACTCTCCTTTAAATAATTCTCACGTTGTCTCAAGGTTCACCAGACATCTCGGTTTGGAGTAACAGGTCTGGTTTTGGCGGCTTTACTTTATTCGTGACTCTTGCCCATGACCCTCTTCAGAGTATTTCTTTGCAAGAATCCAACTAGGATAGGATCAAATATAGATTTGACTCTGGAATTGAGGCTAAAAACCTGAAGGAGTGTTATAAACTGATGTATAAAGGGTACTAGTGTTCTTACAAAATTATGTGAATGTCTTGAAGGTAGCGCAGTTAACTGTAGGAAGTGTGGGTCATGGTTTCGATAATTCATGCAGTCTATTAATAATCATAAGAGTGCATAACTACAGTCTGGGCCATTCCCTATACTACAAACTCTTGAAGAGGACCAAGGCTGTATTCAAACATTCTCCATATCTTTTCTCACTTCACTACGCTGTTGATCGACCATTACCAATGCATGCATGTACATCCAGGACCAGGACTTATCCAGGCATTGATGCAAATGAAGTATTGAATCCCATCACTTCGAATGTTTGTGCGTCATAAAACAGTCCTATGCATCAAATGTTTCCACTTCCAGTGAGCTACTCAGAATTTGCCACTCCCTAACATGGGTGAGCATTCAGCATGCCACATTAACAGCATACTGTAGTGGACATTGCCAGGCTATTACATATACGAGAGTCTCTAAGGCCCTCCAATCTCCGTCTCCAAGGTTTCAGCCTTCCTCTGCATAGCCACCATGGCAATACATCTTGAGGCCATGTCCTGTCTCAACAGAAGCCTTCCTTGCTACTCTCGACCACTTCATTAGCCTTAGAGAAAGACCACAAATTCGTTACAGTGGCTGGGAAAAATTTTAAAGGAGCTGCAGCTAGCCTGAAAGATTTAAAGAACTGTACCAGGATGAACCAAACCCCTCCTTAATTATAACTTAACTTAATAGAATAAACTTAACTTAATTATAAACCGAGTTAATTATTATAAGTCACGTTATAGTATACTTCAATGGAACAGATAACATGGTATTAAAGAAATTGGGTTATGTCCGCCAGTAGGCAAATTACTAAAGTTAACGTACCTGTTAGTGAGTCCGTCTCCTCTGGCATTGTGAGTTACTGTGGGCAAGCGCTTTCGATGTAAAGACATCATCGTCTGGCCGTTAAGTCAGTACTGGAGTCAGTCAGTTGGTCGTGGTCTTTATATACAAAGAGAAAGGTGAAAGGGGTGATGGAGCGTCGGGGAAGGGGCGGGGAGAGGTCTTGTTGGTCAGTCTTGTTAGTAGTACCTTAGCCGGACTGGCTGTGTTAGGTATTAAAGAAATTGGGTTATGTCCGCCATTAGGCAAATTACTAAAGTTAACGTACCTGTTAGTGAGTCCGTCTCCTCTGGCATTGTGAGTTACTGTGGGCAAGCGCTTTCGATGTAAAGACATCATCGTCTGGCCGTTAAGTCAGTACTGGAGTCAGTCAGTTGGTCGTGGTCTTTATATACAAAGAGAAAGGTGAAAGGGGTGATGGAGCCCCAATTTCTTTAATACCTAACACAGCCAGTCCGGCTAAGGTACTACTAACAAGACTGACCAACAAGACCTCTCCCCGCCCCTTCCCCGACGCTCCATCACCCCTTTCACCTTTCTCTTTGTATATAAAGACCACGACCAACTGACTGACTCCAGTACTGACTTAACGGCCAGACGATGATGTCTTTACATCGAAAGCGCTTGCCCACAGTAACTCACAATGCCAGAGGAGACGGACTCACTAACAGGTACGTTAACTTTAGTAATTGGCCTACTGGCGGACATAACCCAATTTCTTTAATACCATGTTATCTGTTCCATTGAAGTATACTATAACGTGACTTATAATAATTAACTCGGTTTATAATTAAGTTAAGTTTATTCTATTAAGTTAAGTTATAATTAAGGAGGGGTTTGGTTCATCCTGGTACAGTTCTTTTAAATCTTTCAGGCTAGCTGCAGCTCCTTTAAAATTTTTCCCAGCCACTGTAACGAATTTGTGGTCTTTCTCTAAGGCTAATGAAGTGGTCGAGAGTAGCAAGGAAGGCTTCTGTTGAGACAGGACATGGCCTCAAGATGCATTGCCATGGTGGCTATGCAGAGGAAGGCTGAAACCTTGGAGACGGAGATTGGAGGGCCTTAGAGACTCTCGTATATGTAATAGCCTGGCAATGTCCACTACAGTATGCTGTTAATGTGGCATGCTGAATGCTCACCCATGTTAGGGAGTGGCAAATTCTGAGTAGCTCACTGGAAGTGGAAACATTTGATGCATAGGACTGTTTTATGACGCACAAACATTCGAAGTGATGGGATTCAATACTTCATTTGCATCAATGCCTGGATAAGTCCTGGTCCTGGATGTACATGCATGCATTGGTAATGGTCGATCAACAGCGTAGTGAAGTGAGAAAAGATATGGAGAATGTTTGAATACAGCCTTGGTCCTCTTCAAGAGTTTGTAGTATAGGGAATGGCCCAGACTGTAGTTATGCACTCTTATGATTATTAATAGACTGCATGAATTATCGAAACCATGACCCACACTTCCTACAGTTAACTGCGCTACCTTCAAGACATTCACATAATTTTGTAAGAACACTAGTACCCTTTATACATCAGTTTATAACACTCCTTCAGGTTTTTAGCCTCAATTCCAGAGTCAAATCTATATTTGATCCTATCCTAGTTGGATTCTTGCAAAGAAATACTCTGAAGAGGGTCATGGGCAAGAGTCACGAATAAAGTAAAGCCGCCAAAACCAGACCTGTTACTCCAAACCGAGATGTCTGGTGAACCTTGAGACAACGTGAGAATTATTTAAAGGAGAGTGAATTCAGGAATCCTAACCTTCAGTAGATCGCAATACTAACAACAGTCAAATACAACGTTTAACTATGTACTAATTACCATGCTATATCACCGGCTTTTAACTGGCATTCACCCAAACCATTAAAGTAAGTTATGAATTCATCAATGTCCACTTCATTGAGTACAAACTCGGAACAGGGAAAGCTGATTAGTTGCAGTGGATTCTACAGTGCACAAAAAGAGTAATTGTTTTAGTTAGAATGACTTGACTAGCACGACTGTGTAATTTTTAAGCATCCTCCATCATCATTTTACACATGTTGATTAATACTTATGGATTTTCAGGTATGGCAGTCGATTGAGGACATTTTTGGACCCTATTCTTGGATGCGTCATTTTTAATTGCATAACCATAATTTGCAATATGACTATCGTAGCATCTGCTGTAAGTATCAGCTGTATTTTTAAGTTCACGGCAAATCTATTGGAATTTTTCATTTGGCTTGAGACTAAGTTTAGTAAAGCACCAACTTAAGTAAACTCGCAGTATATTTTCTGGCTACCCTAACCCCACCTCACAAAACCTACTGATATTTGCACTTCGGGTTTTACCAATCACAAAACTTACTGACAGCTGCTTCTCCCGCATGAGACGCAATCCATGAATGATATATCAGTCAGCATGCAGTGATCATAGAGTTAAGAAGTCAATATTGAAGATACAGCTACTCATATACTCCCTCTGAATACCAACCTAGTTTGCAGATGATGGCCCTATGTACTCCACGGCCCAGCCATAGGTATGGTCCAGCTACTCCATACGGCAGCACTAGATAGGATTCCATACCACAGAACAGTAATCCAGGACAGGAAGAACCAGTGCAGGAGGAACCAATTCTTTAGAGCGCAAGAATGTTTGGATCACATCAGACTTCTGTATATTTTGCTTTAGGAAGCCTTAGTGCTCTTGTCCCCCTGTTCGCAGTCAGTGCCAGCCAGGCATGAACAGCAGACGCAGGTAACCGGAAATATTGTTAAAATCATCTCACCTATCACCTAATATAAAACTGCCAGCTGGGTACAAAATGACGGCAAGGCTATTCACAGCACACCAGGAAAGAAACGAAGCGATGTCAGCTTGCAGGAAGATTTTCACGTTGACAGTGGATTCCAGAGAAAATATACATAAGATTAAACGAAATAGGCTCTAGTCTGGGAATGACGATGGTTTGAGACCCAAAACGGGGTTACAAGTATTCATCTTTTTACAAGGATATATACCATTTCACAAGTTCAGATTTTGTTTGGTGTTCAGGCATCTTCTAACATTGTACTTCATAGAATTGCAAGGTATATCATTATGTATTTCGTTTCTAGCAATTAAGGGAGGATGCACCTCTCCTCGACTTACTGCTTCCTACTACGGCCAGTCTGCTTGTTGTGCTCACTTGCCTATGTGTGTTCTACACGTTCACTCTCATTACTGGCATATTAAAAGATGCGGTGAGCATTACCTTCTTATTCGAAAGAGTTACTTTTTTCGTGCTTCATTTCACGATAAAAATCGAACAAAAAGAGTGTTGAAATGGCTTTAACACACAACATTTTGCACATTTCATAACAACAGAATAATGTTGCGAAATCGGAGAGTGTGCAACTTTAATAATCGTATAAAACTGTAATTCATAGAGAACATTATCTCCCAGGAATTGTGTTGAATCCACGCCTCTTTTATTAGGTTGTCACAGCAGTAATTGCCTAAGTCTGTCTGCATGCACACCTCCGGAACGGTAGAATCCGTAGAAACTACATAATCCAGTTTTTACTTTCCTTGGCTCTACGATGTAGAAAGGAAAGTTTGTAATTGGCTACTAAAAAGTAGGAAAGTTATTTAATCGGGTGAAAAAAAATGTCGATTTCTCTTGAGATCTTTACGTTTCCCACCCCTATTTTGTATTCATTGTGATGGAAACCCCAGAAATGGCCAAGGCGCTTACGAGCCATATTTCCACCAAGAAGGAGTTGAAGCTATAAGCATCAGCCTCCACTAGGTCGCTTCCCACGCCTGCTATTGTGTGAACAAAAAGAGGACTAGCCCAACAAGTTGTTCAGCGCAACCCTGCTTTAAGCTTGCTGCCGCTGAACGTCAGGCCCTTTTTCACCAAAAAGTGGGGCATATGGAAGGATTGGGTGATCGAGGTGTCACTCGGTCCACACAAAAAACACTAGAGGGGGCAAGCTACCTCCAAATAGCCTGGCAGCAGTGCGCCATCCACACGTACCAAGGCCCCACACAGTGCTACAAATGCCAGCGTTATGGCCACCTGGCAGTAGCCTGCATGAGAACTGTGGTGTGCACCTGGTGCTCCATGCCACATCTGAGCAAGGAGTGCATGGGTGAGGCTCCCTTCAAGTGTGCCAATTTCCGCACAGACCTTGCACTCTACACGAGACGCACCATTCGTCAGTGAGCGATTGCCCTCCAGGAGTCACGAGTGGATTATGAATAGGTTAAAAAAAGTTCGAATCCTTCAGCACAAATAAGAGTTCGCCAGTTGTGGCTGAGTTGCTGCAAAATGCACTCAAGAAACGCTGCAGTGTTCTCACCATACAGGAACCATACATAGGATCCAAAACTCTTGGTCTGGGATCGCAGGCACGAGTGGTGGCTGGAGCAAGAACGGGAGCCAAGGTAGCAGTAGTCTGTATCGACCCCTCCATCGACATGCTCTCACTCATCTGCCTTAACAGCCAGCACTTTGCTGCAATGCTCATCCGAGCTGGTTGTAATATCATTATACAGGCAATTTGGCGCACCAGTTGCCAACAGCCTTCAACCACTCGAGCGGCTCTAGCAGGCCTATCAGGACGACCAGATCAGTCTCACACCCTGCTACTGAAATTGCTGGGTTGGCGAATGGTACCAGTTGCAACACAGAGTGTTATCGTCTGTTGCCATCGCCAATGACAGCATCCTCTGCAAAGACACACGTGAAAAGCGATTCTGCACCAAAAAATGCTGACTGGCCACAATTCTCTGGGATACTGGACGGTAAACTGCATGCTGCAGACACTGACCTAATAGTGCGAACTGCCACATCTGGAGATGTGGACAGCAAAGTGGACATATTTACCACAGCACTGCACTCTGCTGGGCTCTCTGTCCTTGGGCAACAGAAGCACGAGGGGATCAAAGTCCCATGGTGGACTGATGAACTTAATCCCCTCAAGCAAAGTGTAAATAGAGCCAGAAGGACGTACCAACACACTCGTGACCCTGATGCCAGAGCCCGAGTGTGCTCCGAGCTGCCTTCATCCGGGAGAAGAAGGCCTTCCACCCCGCCATCAAACGAGCCAAAAGGCAAGGCTGGCGAAATTTTGTGGAAGCGGAGAGCTCTGAGAACCTGTGGGGCAGACATTACAAGTCCTCCATAGGAAAAGCAAATGTAGAGCAGTCTTAGCTGCGATGCAGAATGAGTAAGCTAGGCCTGCAGCATTGAAAGCTCACTGGAAACCCTCCTTGAGAAGGTGTTCCCTGACGACCAAGTAGCTCGAGACACTGAAGCCCAGAGGGCAGCAAGGTAGCTGGTCATGGACCCTCCGAACAAGCCCGACATCCTATTGTGCACAACAAGCGACCGTGGCAGGGCCCTTGCGACCTTGAAGCCCAACAAATCTCCTGGGCCAGATGGGAGGCGACTGCAATCAGTCAGACCCACGATCATGGAGCCTGCTCAGCCTTCTTTCCATGTCAGGCAAAACATTAGAAATCTTGATGTTGCAGTCCCTCGAAGTAGTCTTTGGCTGCAACCTCACTGGCAATCGATACAGGTGTACCAAAGGAAGGTCCACCCAGGATGGCATTGTCGAAATTCGGCATGTTTCCTTCCCTGCTGGCAAACTGAACGTCGTAGCTGTTCTGATCGACATCTGGGGAGCGTTTGACAACCTTTCGTGGCCAGTGCTCCTTAATGAGCTTATAGGTAGGGAATCCACCGCGTACTTGCTCGTCAGAAGTTACCGGAGTAGGGCTAGGGAGGGATAACCCAGACCCTACCGTCTAAAAAGCCGCCCTTTCTTTTGAAACGACTGACCTGGAACAACCTTCTGTATTACTTCGGGTCAGTCGTGTTGTCATGGCTCTACAGCCTTCTCGTGTCAATTGTCCTTCCCATTCTCGGTTTAGCTCCAGCAACCAGCCGTCTTCTCTTCCGTCCCTGTAGGAGCACACAAAAAATTTATGGTATACGTCTTCGTCTTCCATCTGGCAGTAAATACATACGGAGTCTGTTGATTTTCCAATTTTTTTAACGGTAGGCGCGGAAATATCCATGCCCAGTGAGAAACTGGGTCTTCTGGGATGCCAGAGAGAGAGAGAGAGAGAGAGAGAGAGAGAGAGAGAGAGAGAGAGAGATTGAGAGAGAGTGGAACTCCATCCATTTCATCACACGTCGCATCGTCTGGTTCAGTTTGAACTGCACTATAGTTGAGGTTCAGAGATCTGCCCCCACGACAGTGCCCAGGACTGCTCCTGAGGTGACTATCCTCATGTATAAGGTCATCTATCTAGGCGTAATTGGCTACTGCTCGTGGTCTGGAGTAGCAAACTAATAGTCAATCAAAAGAGAGTATTGGCTCAATCCCAGAGAGCTCCTCTCCTACGGATCACCAAGGCCTATAAGACTGCATCAGGTCATGAGTTGGGGAGGGGAAGGAAAACCCATGGGAAAATTTTCCGATTTGTGAGGCATTCGTGATCAAGCCACAGAAGAATAAACGAAGTTCTGCCGAGTTTAGCTATTCTTCACCAAACCACCACTACAGAACGGCTACGATCGAATGCAGGCAGGTCTCGGTTCAGAGAAAGATTGAGAAGGGGTGCCCACACGGCTCAGTCCTTGGACCAGCACTCTGGAATGCCTTCTTCGAAGGTCTTCTCAGGAGGTTCATGGAGACTGTGAGCCGTACGCATATGTGGATGACATGACTGTGATGACAACATCATGGCATGGAGGAGGGGTTACAGACGTTTTCTGCAAAGCTGAATGTTCGGGGTCCACTATGGGGCACTAACACGCAGCAGCAAACTTATTCAGGAAACCACCCAAACAGGTACTTTCCCTGACAGCCACCATTAGGGAATGCACGCATCATTGGTGGCATCAGGTCGTGGTGTGAGTGGAAGCACAGAGAGGCGTGTGCAAACATGGGTTGCAAAGACCTCCCGTTCACCAGAGCCAAAATGCGGTCATTTAACTCGTGATGTTCGAGCATGTCTGAGTGGGCGTAACTCTTTAAAAGACAACATCTTTTATCAGGAGGGGAAAAAGGCATCAGAGGGGATGTTGATAAGACTACATCTATAAATGAGCCCTGCAGTCTCATAAACGTTGGCTTCAAGGGTCCACCACAGGGGGGGTTGTCCACTTGCACAAAATTCCACTCCACCTCCAACTACAGCTTCCAGAATCACAGAGGGCTGATAAGGTGTGCTGAGGGCTCCCTGTTGAAGGAGATTGTGTGTTAGAAATCTCTTTCCCATAATCAGGCTGCCTGCTCGTAATTGTGTTGCGAATTATTGTTGGGTTCAACGTGTTGCATTTGTTCTCCTTTCTCCTCAGGAGGCTGTGTAAAGAGAGTTACCTCGACAGAGGTTGGGGATGTTTGGGTATCGAGCCCACCCCATAATCAATGTGGCGTACATAGGCTTGCAGTGCTACCAAATAGCTCGCGCTGGTGTACACTTTGGCCTGGCCATCAGCTGACCTGGCATCGTTGACGCACTGCTGACTACTCTGACTTGGGCACTTGGACTACATTTAGCAATTGTCATACATTTGGTGTGCGAGTGCCCAAAGCCCTAGTAAGGTACACATGGTCCCTCCTGTCTTTAGCGGGCAGATCAGCCTAGCTGCATCAGCAGATGTTTCAACTTCCAGTGTCACCCCCGATCTTGTGTTGCGGGAGTGCTTGACGCCAATGGCAGCAAGGCCAGACCCCGTGATTGCACTGTTGAGTACTACCGAGTTCTGGTCAGGATTCTTTGGCTGCAGGACCACTATGGCTGGCCCATGGACTTACTTCAATCGTTCCACTTCCGAGAGCTTTAATTGCCTCCTTTCCTTCCACCTTGACTGTCCCATTCGGATTTTCTAGGAAGCGTCTGTACTCTGTGAACCAATTAGGGTTTGATGTGACATGATGAGTTGCAGCGTTATGAAACCACCATTGGTCATTCGTCGTACCTACTTTGACATCGCAAAATGTGGGCAACTCCTGTATCTGACACCCCTGCGTTCATTTTTGATCGAAGTTGACGGAGTGGTTTCCATGATTATACTTGACCCGCAAGCTCGCGTTGGCAGAGCTCCCGAGATCAGATATGTGGAGGTTTACCGTCCGCTTTCTATTTGGGACACAATTGAATCACAATATGTACGACTGCTGTCACAATTTCCTTTCGAATCACGATATTTACAATTGGTGTTGTTCGATCCACTTTTTTACTCTCTGCTACCCAAAGGATGAGTGAAGTATTGTAATTGTGCCAAAAAAAAAAAAATCGGCGGAAATCCCACCTCTGCGGATAGTTCCAACGGCGGTTTTCTCACCTTTTCCCTCTTCTCCCTTTTCAGAACCCTACTTGTTCGCGCTTGTATACTCAACTCACATCCTGTGTAAGTCACCTCTTCTTTGTACATCCAAGTCGTCAAATCTTGTGGTATACCAACTCATCAATTACAAGTTCTTGTTCAACTAAAACCTGTCTCCGATAATCATTCAAATCTATACTTTTCCACACATGGTAAACTTCCCCAAAACAAGCCCATATGTCAACTTTGGGAGCAAATACGTACAAGAGAGGCGCAGGAGCCTTGGCAACTTTCCAAAGATCACCAAGGCCCATGCAGTTTCCAGCCCAGGAGGTTACGCTGAGAAACTCGTTAGCCAGGACCTGGGATTTGAAATGAAAACCACGACCTTCATACT
The DNA here is from genome assembly GCA_020466155.1 of Pachypeltis micranthus. NCBI lineage: Eukaryota > Metazoa > Arthropoda > Insecta > Hemiptera > Miridae > Pachypeltis > Pachypeltis micranthus. The sequence continues at coordinate 1,400,255 of CM035772.1, read as the reverse complement.
GTAACATTGATAGAATAGCATCAAGGAGACTGAGCTGCACTTCTCAGGATCCACTAAGGCTAATGAGCCCTCCCACATACCTGTGGTGAAATTGCCTCAGCTTACCCACTAGAGTATCAATCACAAGATTGAAGAGCAGAGGAGCATAGGAGACACTCTATTGCTTCTTCCCCAGACATCTCCCATTCCACATGCAAGGTCATCTCATCCCCGTAGTACAGGTAGCTCACATAACTGATGAGTCGATCAGGAGCACTCACACCATAGAGGCTATTGGTCAATTCCTGGTGGCTTACCAGGTCTAAAACTTTAGCAATGTCCAGGGCAACTATATGTAATTGCTTCTTTTTCTTCCGAGCCAAGGACAGCTGCAGAATTATGAGATTCTAGGCATCACCAACCACTGACTGGATTGCCCTCTGAACGTCGCTAATGACACCAGCCACCTGGGGACGATCTGAAGAGAACTCTATTTTTCAGTCAATTACATAACTTTTCTGGCTACTAAGTAGAGCCAAGGTAAGTGACAAGTTTCAAAGGGATCAATCAACTACACAGTAATCCCTAGGAGGCTATGTAACTGGGCACTAAGGCACTAAGGCCACACATCTCAAGGGGGCCTGAATAATGAAACCTACATCGATAACCTTTACTCTGCCAATAGGACGGTTCCAAAAAGTCTAAACTACATTTCGTAGGCTACACACTTATTATAATTGATTAAGTACCGAAAAGGATGGAATGGTGACCACGTTTTGAGGCCTTTCTTTTTTCGCAAATTGGTGTGTAGCGAGTAAAGGCTTTCAGTCAGAACTGACAGATCTCTCCCATCCAGACGATTGGGCATATCCAGTGACTACTGGACTCATCTGCATAGTAAGCTCCTCAGTATCACTCATCAATCTTAACAGGAACTCTGAGGTTGCTAGGTGTGACCACTCATCTTTGTATTCCGTTATTCTCATTGTTCTAATAATATTTGTGATCTTTTTTCAGGAAGAGAGTGTATTTCATGCACTCTATTTTAGCAACTGGTATGATAAAAGCCCAGAAGTGAGAAAAACTATTGTTTTCATGCAAAAGCAAGCACTGAAAGCTCAGCGAGTAAAAATGTTCAGTGTTGGCGACGTTGGGCGATCTACATTCATCGACGTATGTTCCCTCAGTAAATTACATACTAGTCCGAAACACTTGTCCCTTGAAATTTGTGCATGTTTATGTTGCAAAATGTTAAGGTACGGATGTAGAAATATTACAATTAATTATGAATATTATTTCAAGACAAAAATATCTGCTGAGACACATCACACAATTATCTTTACTTCCTCGTAATACGACGATACTGTGTACCCGCAGTACCTAGCATAGACAGTATACAAGCACTGTATCTTCAATCAACGCGCTCAATAGAAAAGTTATACAAAAACGAACTTTAGTTCTTATAGAGGTTGATAAAACTTGTTAACACTGCTGAAGAACATCGTTTCAAAAAATGTTAATACTGGCAAACTCAAATTTTCTGATGAATTTTTGCACAATCTCGGCCAAATTAATGATGAGGAAAGGCGAGCTGCTTTGTGCAGGAGATTCAACTATGCTAGATTGAATACAGTTGCTAGGGCTTTCTGAGTGAAAAACCTTGAAAATTTTCTAGAAAAACAACACGTTTCCTAGTATAATTATTGGCTAATACTATCGTTAAAAGAACCTTACGGACGTTCTGTGGATTTGGGGAGTACAACATTCGCGTAGGTTACGATAAGTGATAGAAGTTTGGACCTGAAAACTGTTACTTTATTTACAATGCGATGATACAAAAGACTAGGAACTAATCCTGGAGATGCCCGATGAGCCAATGCTACTCATATTTATAAAGTCCCTCATATCTATAGAGCTTTTAGACGCTATGTGAGCTGTTTAGCGACGCGTTAAAAAAGAGAAAAAAAACAAAAGAGTGAAATTTAATACGAGCGAAAGAATTAGTGGAGAACAAGACGATCGAATGGGTGTTGTATTGCAAGGAAAACTCACTGGTTGGTTGGTTGGATAAGCACAAGATACAAAGAGACTGAGAACCCATGCGATATCTTCCGATTTAAGTATCCAGATAGTTGAACAAGGTGACCTACATTACCTAGGCATACCTACATTTTGTTATATAATACTAATTCTCTAACTCTTTGTTAAACGAATACATTGAAAGAAACTGACATTCTTCGAAAATAAAAAGTTGCTTTCTTCCACTTCCTCGAAGGCAGCTGAGACTATTTTATTAAACTTGCTAGATATGCCTAAATAATCAACACCTGGTTCGTTCTTTTTAAACGTTTATGTGGAAACGTTAAACGATTATACGAGTACATCGCTGCGTATGCGATGTATCATCGAATTTACTTGGCGTTGAGGAAATATGTGCGGTACATTATTAGATATTTAAGGAACTGTTTGCCCAGGCCTTTGTTTAAGATTAATTTTGAAAATGCCACGACAAAGGTTTTTGCTAGCCACTGCTTTGCTGTTTTCAGGGCCTTAGGATGATCTACAGCTACTACAACTTCATGCAGAGGTTTAAATAGGAGGATGCCCGCATAAGTGTAGTCGAGTTTGTTACACAGCACATTTAAAAACTATCGTACGATCGCTATTGATACATTGTATACAATGCTTTATGAACGCTTCACGAAGCGTTTAGTAGTAGCTACGTCAATGCTAATAAAGTCTCCATCTCGTTAATGTTTTTCTTCTGTCTTGTCTTGAAAAACTAGTGCACATTTCCGATTCAAATTCAAGTTTATAATTATGGTGTCTGAAGCTTCAATTAAGATATTCACAATCCGGATATTATTTTGAGTGATGTTTTGTTTAAGAATGTGTAGTTACTTTTTAAAATGAATATATATCGTGATATTCTAAAATTTCCACTACTCTTCCCTTTTCAAAAGGGTAAACACAAATTAAAATATTGTTGTGGGGTTTCAAAATGTAACGTTGACGACGCTTGATTAGAAACCCAAAAACTTGGAATAACAATGATTGTTGAGAAATCTCCAGTACCTTATTATTATTACTACAGATGTTTTGAGTTCAACGGTGTTCTTCAATAAATTATTTTTTAGTCGCGTTCTTTAACTACACTCAAGGTTTTCTTTTTTTCTCTTACAAATAAGATTATCCCATATCCTCAACATTTTTGGTACCCCTGGTGAAGACATGGAAGGGATAATCAGGGAAAGAAACATTCTTAGGCGGATAGTCAGGGAGGCTATCGTAACAGTGGAAGAAGCGATTGCTAGAGGCGATGATTCGGCCGTCCATCGAAGTTTTGGAGTCATGCAGAGCAGAGCGGAACGAATGTTTGCTCTTGATGAAGACATTTCGGCAAGAATTATTGAAGATACAACGGTGATGAGTACGGCAGAAATTGACAGGGAGCTGGAGGAACGTAAGGGTGCAATACGATATGTACCTCCAAAGTACGACACATCAAGTAAGTGATGCAATATTTAGTAATGTAGGACCATCGAAGAATATGAGGAATTTACAACTTCTAAAAATTGAGCTTAGGAAATTCGATGGAGACATTAAGAATTGGTTGGCATTTTGGTCTCAATTTTCGAAGTTGGATGAAGATGAGGGTTTGTCTGCTGTTGATAAATTTGCTTATTTGCGAGATGCAATGGTTCCAGGTTCTCCAGCAGCTGATTTGGTGAACAGTTACGTACTTTCGGAGCAAAGTTACCCCAAAGTGGTGCAACATCTGAAAGCAAGATTTTCTAGAGATGGCTTACTTATTGAAACTTACATGCGTGAGCTATTGTCACTAGTAATGCAAAATCAGAATGGACGAAGTATAGGTATAAGACCTATTTTTGATAAACTAGAAACACAAATAAGGGCTTTAGAATCGCTAGGTCTATCGTCGAAGTTTGCTGCTATGTTGAAGCCACTAGTAGAGTCAGCACTCCCAGAAGAAATTTATAGGGCATGGGAACGATCTCGGACACTCCTCAGATTCGAAGATAATTCAAATCAAGAAGGTGAAGAACTAGAAGCTTTATTGCAATTTTTACGAGCTGAAGTAGAGAGTGAGCAACGAATATTACTATCAAAAACAACTTTCGGAGAATCTAAAGAGCTTAGTATGCCTTACTCCGCCTCTTCATTTCATTCAAGTTCCGGTTTTAAAAAGGGAAATAAACCAGGGGGCAGTTCTCTTAATAAACTAGTTCATATTCTGAAGCACCGAGTTCTAAAACGAATAGGAAGAGGGTCACAGGACAGGAATGATCCTGTGTGTGGTGTGAGCGCAACTCCCATCAGTCTACAGAATGCTGTAAGGCCCGCAGTTGGACTCTTAGTGCGAGGAGGGATTGGTTAAGTAAAAAAGGAGCGTGCTTTGTTTACCTGAAGCTAGGAGGGCAATTAGCGTCAAATTGTAAGGCATTCGTTCAGTGTATGCTCTGTCCTGGTCGCCATTACACGATTTTGTGTTCAAAACTTGTTGCAGCGTCAGATCAAAACACAACTTCAGCTCCATCAACCTCTGGGACCTCACAGGTAGAGGATGATGGGGAAAGGGAAGGTTCTGCAGTATTGTTGTCAAATCAGATGAGTCCCACGCTACTGCAAACGTTACAAATCACAATCAAGTCGAGAATGAAAGTTCAAATTGTTAGGGTTTTACTAGATTCGGGATCCCAAAGAAGCTATATCACAAAAGAGTTGGCAAAAAAGATGAATCTTGAGGCTGTAGGAGTGGAAAATTTAAGTCATAGTCTCTTTGGTGGGTTAGAAACCAAAGTTAGAACACATAAGAAATACAGAATTTCCCTGCAAGGTTTGAATCGGACAACTGACTTCATCTGTTCAGTATTAGACGAAGACAAAATATGCAGCTATGTGCCTCGATTAGCCGACAAGAACGTGATAGATCGTTTACGTCGGGCGAATATAATTTTGTCTGATATTGGCCCAGATTCTCCGCCTATTGACATATTACTCGGTGCGGATGTAATAGGAAATTTGATGACTGGCACAATCATGCATTTAAATGATAATTTAATGGATATTGAAACTTCTCTTGGTTGGACAATAATGGGCCCTACATCATTTTTTTTGACCCGAGGGCGTGTGGGACAAGTCCCTTTGTCACTGCAGCCGCATATGGGCCTATTGTGACGCTGGCCCTTTCTTAGTAGAAGGCGCCGTACATACCTGCCCCCTTTAGGAAGCCGAGTATGTCCTTCACCGAAGAGTCCGCTACGGTTTGGGGTTCATTGGTCCCCTGACTGAAGTATTCAAAGCGTTTTGCTGCCAAGGCAGGGCATTCACATAGGATATGCTCTGCTGTCTCGTCCTCCTCACCGCAGAGTCTGCATTCCACCGCCTCTGAGATGCCCATCTTGTTGAGGTGATATCTGAGTGGGCAGTGCCCCGTGAGGAAGCTTATCAGAACTCTCAGATCTTGTCTAGAGAGTGTCAGCATCGCCTTCGCCCTTTGACAGGAAGGCGTGACAAGCCTTTTCGCCTGCTTAGTCGTGGCTGGCGATGCCAATGGGCGCCATTTTCCTGTATCTCCCATCGAGCAACCAGACGGTTCAGGTGACTTTTCGTCAGACCCACGTGCGGTTCAGGCCCGATGGGTAGGGATTCTGTACCCCTTTTCGCGAGGCGATCAGCCTTTTCATTGCCCTCATGCCCCCTGTGAGCCGGCACCCAAATGAGGGAGAGCCTGTTACGGGCGCCGAGCTGCTTGAGGGCATGGAGGCATTCCAATGCCAGCTTAGACCTAAAACTATAGGCTGCGATGGTCTTTAAGGCTGTCTGAGAAAATGCAGATCCGCTTGCCGTTGAGCCCTTTGTTCAGGATCTCTTCTGCGATCTCTTGGGTTTTGCCCATTGTTCGCGGCTGCTTATTCAGTCAGCATGCTGACCTTATTCACTGCTGGCCGCAGACATGCCCCTGGGGACAATGCCGTGGCCGTTCCACTATCCACAACCCGTGGTCACGCCTGGTAGCATGGGCATGCTCCTGGGAAGATAACCGAGAACCAGGTGGGCCCTACATTTAAAAACGCAACTAGGACAAACATTATAGGAATGGCTAATCTCTCGTTCGAGTTACAGGATCTATGGCGTTTGGAAACCCTCGGGATATGTGATACAGATGAATGTGACAAGGATATAATCAAAAGGGAAGAGGCCACAAATCTGCTCAAGATACATGTAAACGAACAAGGCCGATATGAAGTTGCACTGCTGTGGAAGGCCAATAAACCCGGTCTTATATGTAACAGATTAACAGCGGAAAAGATATTGATATCGACAACTAAGAATTTATTGCAAACGAGTAAGCTCCTAGGCTACAGTAAAGTTTTGTTGGAGGGGGAGAGTTAGGCATTATTGAGCTGGTTCCAGACACAGAAGACAAGCACACAGGTTTCTATTTACCTCATAGGGTAATTATCAAGGAATCTAGCCAGACGACAAAACTTCGACCAGTCTTTGATGCTTCCGCTAAAGACTATAATGGAGTTTCATTGAATTCTCAACTTGGCAAAGGGCCTAATTTAATCAAGGATATACTGAAACTCTTATTTCTCTTTCGTAGAAGGGCTATTGGTGTTACGGCTGACATTGGCAAAGCGTTCTTACAAATAAGTATTTTGCCAGAACACAGAAAATATCTTAAATTGTTGTGGTGGGAGAACGAGGAGAGAAATAAAATGATAGATTATTGGCATACAAGAGTAGTTTTTGGAGTCACATCAAGTCCTTTCATTCTCAACGCAACCATTGAGCACCATATTAAAAATGCTCCTAATGAATTCAAGGAAGTAGCTAAAAAACTTCAAGGGACTTTTTATATGGATAATGTTGTGACAAGTGTGGATACCAAGGATGAACTCATACAGCTTATGGACCAATCGCAAAAGTTAATGGAGCTAGGAAAGTTTGAGTTGAGGCAGTGGGCTAGCGGACCAATCTCGATAGGGTCTCCGTCTAGTGACCCCTTATCGATATTAGGAGTTCATTGGGATAGAGCTAATGACGAGTTATTCGTGAACCGTAATCCGACCCATTCTTTAGGGCAGATCACAAAAAGAACAGTGTTGTCCCATGGTTCATGCTTATTTTGATCCACTAGGGGTAATTTGTCCGTACACCTTGTGGCCAAGGTTGGTATTACAGGATGCTTGGGCGTCAAAAGGAGACTGGGATGATGATTTAGCGCTAGATTTAAAGAAGAGGATAACTTCTTGGGTCCAAGGAGCAGAACTAATATCACAATGTAGGATAAAGAGAAGACTGACATTCGAGAAATGGGAGCAGGCAAGAGCGAGTCTTCATGTTTTTTGTGATGCCAGTCAGACTGCATATGCAGCTTGCATTTTCCTAAGAGTGGTTTTTCAAGATTCTGTGCAAATACAATTCCTACAAGCCAAAACCAGGATTGCACCTAGGAAACACAAGTTGTCAATTCCTAGGTTGGAGCTTATGGCTGCACTCATTGGCGTTAGAATGTGGCGGAACTTAACTCAAGCATTGGAGTTCCCGGATTTCCCTACCTATTTTTGGAGTGATTCAAGGGTTGCACTGCACTAGATCAAAGGAGCTAGTGATTGGTCGGTATTCGTGACAAATCGGTGCGCCGAGATAAGAAAATTGTCGAAGCCAAATCAGTGGTGTCATGTTCCTGGGGCGATGAATCCTGCCGACTTACCATCCAAAGGGTGTACCGCTAGAGTTTTGTTTGAATTGAAAAGGTGGGAAGGTGGTCAGAATGGTTAATGTTGGAAGAGAATTGGCCCAAGGATAATACAGAGCTTGGTGAGGGAGACCAAGAAGAGGTCAATAGAGAGGTCTCCAAGGGTAAAGCTGCTAATGTGTTGGTAGCAGGGAGTCAAAACATAGAATGTGGTCTACCTGAATTTTCTAAGTTTGTGAGAATTGTTACGTCTGTAGCAAGAATGTTAAGTTGGAAGACTCTCAAGATAGGAGAACGCAGTAAGCCATTTACTGGTGAAGAGTTGGCTGAAGCCGAAAAACATGTTTTTGGAGTACTTCAGAAAGCTTACGTTCGAAGGGGAACAAATTTTACAAAAGAGGGGGAAACATTTTGGGACGAGAAGGCCTACTAAGACTGAAAACTAGGTTGGTATTTAGTGAAGAACCAGACGATTTTAACAACCCTATTTTGCTACCAGGGGGAAACAGTGTAATACAAGCATTCGTTCGAGAACAACATTTCGCACTCCACCATACAGGAGTTCGAACAATGATGTCAGTTTAGCGCGGCAGATTCAGGATCACAGATATACGCAGAATTCTCAAACGTGTCATTAGAGACTGCAAAGAATGCAAACGACGAAGTGCTAAGCCAATAGAGACTCAGTAGAGAGAAATGTCACGTACGGCGCCAGAGGTAAACAATGGAGTATAAGTTGTGAATTTACTATGTTCCAGTGACCCAATTATGTCGTGGGGGGGTGTCAATGGATAGAGGAGGGTGTGTAGGTGTGGATGGCGTAGTAAGTAGCGTGATAACGCGTACGATTATAGTAAAAAAGAGGTAAAAACGGGGTAGAAGACGCGCGTAAACGCGGGTTTAAATGGCCCAGCATCGCGGAGGATACTCACCTCGACGTTTAAAAGGGCGTCCGTCGCGAATACTACGAAGGACGATGAGGCGCCCCGGCGGGTTGCCGGAGGCGATTTCGGCCGTAGTTAGTGTCTTACTATCGAAAAACAACAACACATCGTTTACGCGGGGGTTAATGGGACGTTCCAGCGGTCGCGAGAGGTGTCAATAGATGGAGGCAGCGTTGTATGGGATGATTACGTAGTAAGTCGCGTAAACACGCGTCTCACCGATCGCCGTAAACACTTTTCCCTCGTCTCATCAACGAGGAAAACAACTTGTTTTTGTCGCAAGTCGCCGGCTTTTCGCGCGCGCGCAATCGGCGAGTTTCACCGATAATGATTGGGAGGGGAGGGGGTGCGATTTCACTTTTCGAATAGCGGACAAACATCATCATCGTTTTTCCTACATCATTCACTTCCCCAGTCTCATCGCTGCATCATGTCATATTCGCTTCTCCCTACGCGTAAAAGTTGCGGAAGTAGTGACGAGGAGAATGACGCTGTGGATCCGATAGTGTATTACTGTTGTCGTAATATGTGTGTACGCGCTCCCACCCACCACGTCGACGGACTCGCGTGTAGGCTTTGTGGATATTACGGGTGGTGTCATTGCCGTTGCATTAATAGAGTAACGACCGACATGGCTATGTTAAACAATGACGAGGGGGGGAGATTACTACGAAGAGTACTGCTGCGACAAAAAATGCTTGCGCGCGCCGAATATAGAAGACATAAGACCCGGCGTCGCCTGTAAACGATGTTGGCGGCAGGGGTGGTGTCAATGTGGCTGTGAATCGATTTAGCGCCTCATCTCCATACATCATCGGCATCAGCTTCCCCCCACCTTCTTCATCACAATGACTGTCAACTGGTTTCATACCATCAGCTTTAGTCGTACAGAAGAAGCAGTCATATTCACTACGGTTATCGACATGAGCGTCCCAGTTGTGCGTATTCAGTTTTCCAACACTAAAGGTGTAGAAGTATACCGTCACACCATTGAAACATCATCTACATCTCGACGAGAGAGAGGCGATGAAGTTTTCCCCGCATCGTCATCATCGGTGGACATATTGACTCACGATACCGCTTCGCCACCCACTAATCCACTCGTGAAGACATCGATAAAATTCTACTCTACGACTCGTCAAAATGCTATCATTATACCCGGAGATGAGTGGCTTCAACAGATGCGTACCCTTTCCGCCAATTTGGACATTCTTATCGACAGCAGGAAACGGAGAAAGAAATTAGAGTCCCTATTTATATTATGTCGCGGGAAGTCTTTCCACATGTGCGTCTATCAGCCCCAACGATGCAATCTTCTAGTCGAATCTCGATCGCGAATAGTAATCTATAATCCTTCGCTGAAGACGACGTTTTTCCTGAACAGGCAAGATGGAGGAGAAGTGGAATGCACATCACCCCCTCCGGCGACGAGTGAAATCAAGTTGAGTCTGAGGGATATTACTTCGCTTCGTCGTCACATCGCCTACATCTCCGCAGTAGTTGGATTAATCGAGGATAATTCCACTAAAGCCCATTCATCTTCAAGTGATATCGTTGAAAATTCGCGGTTGACGATTGTGCAATCCCCGCACCAACCTTCGTCTGAGAGTCCAATTTCACCGCCACCACCATCGCCATCTTCTCAAGATCAAGCCTTGTATGAGTCATACATGCATTACGACCGTTACAACGTTAAACCATCGCTATCCCCATCTGTGATTGCATCTACGCAAAACGTGTGGAGCGAGTTTCCATCGACTTCATCGCTACAGCCTACTACTTTCTCCTTCTGGTGACGGCGTATATTTTAATTATGATGATTGTGATTCTTAACAATATAACCCTCGCTTTTCGAAAACTGTATTATTATTATTAATGATAAAACCCATATCCATGTAGGAGGATTGATCAGTAGTAGTTGAGAATGAGTTTGAAAAGGAGGTTGGTCGAGGAAATGCACACACCTGCGCGAAAGTCCTTTGAGACATCGCGCGTGGTTGTCAAAGCAGTTTTGGACGATTTGTGGCAAGCCGACCTAGTCGACTTAACCATGTTCCCAGATGACGGTTATAGATATCTACTAACCGTTATAGACGTCGGGAGTAAGAGAGCATGGATGGAGCCCATTAAAAGAAAAACAGGCGTGGAAATTGCCGAAGCTTTGAGGCGTATATTTCGTTCTAGCAGACTCACCCTCGCTTATTACAAACAGACGAGGGTCGAGAATTTTACAACTCGAACGTTAAAAAGCTTCTAAACGACGCAGGCGTCAAACTGTATAGCTCACACAGCGAAGTAAAAGCTTCCATCGTGGAACGATTCAACAAAACTATTAAAAGGTGGATGTGGATAGAATTTAGTGTGCAGGGTAATAGAAAATGGGTTCACCTCGTACGTCCTCTTCTCGATCGCTACAATCATCGAGTTCATCGAAGTATAGGAATGAGACCGATCGATGTCACCAAAAACATGAACCTATAATTCTCCATCGTCTAGCCAACCTGCGTTCGATTGTTAAACGAAAGCCTCGATTCAAAATTGGCGATAGAGTTCGAATCGTCAAAAGCAGACATCGATTGACCAAAGGTTATTTACCCGCGTGGACCAACGAGCAATTTATCGTTACCAGAATTCGTCTAGACGATGGGCTTCCAACCTATAACCTTCAAGATGTTTACGGTGGGGACATACAAGGGAGATTCTACGAGCAGGAGATGTTGAAAACCAATTTCCCAAATCGATACCTCGTTGAGAAAATTGTTAGAAGACGTGGAAACAGAGTATTAGTTCGTTGGTTGGGATTTTCGTCGAATCATGACACGTGGGAAGATGTAGATAGTGTGGAAATACAGAAATAATAAACAAAATTATGAAAAACACTCGTATATTATCGATTAAAAAAAAAAATATATATATATATTTATGTACAATATAGTGGTGACAACATGAAACTTTTTCCTTTTCTTCTTATATTTTCTTAACCATTCTCACAAAATGTTAAGTTCTGGATAGTACTCAACGATAGATTTATGACCATAAGGTAGACTGTGGACACCATCCTCCAGTAAAACACGTTTGTCATCGTATACGGATAACGCTTTCTTACAATGTCTAAATGTGGAAACTATATGATTTCGCGAACCAATGTTCAAAAAACTAGCGTAATGATCATCCCCAGTTCGAAGCGTATCCAATAGATCGTCGAATGAGATGTGACGTTTTACATAGGATTTCTTAACTCCTTTCACTTTACATACGTGAGTGCCATCCTTAAATCTAATTGCATACATTTTCGGGGCGCAACCCAACAAACTCGCTTATTGGTACGGAGCAAGTTTCATCTTTTAATTTACCTACAAGTTTTTTATTTTTTGTCGAGTAACACTTGTGGTTGCGGGGGTAGTCGCTAAAGTCAAAAAGATCTTGCAGTTCGCTCAACTCCTCGTACACATCGTTTATATTTTTGAAATGATAGAGGAGAGAGTCTGTATCGGTATAACATAAATCGACGCTGTTGCCGTATCTAGCCTTTATATAATCGTAGTGAATATGATACATCAAGACCTTCGACAATTCCAATATGGCAAAACCAACGTAGATTGGCTGATCGAACATTATCACTTTGCGATCTAGTTTCATCTTCCGAAATGGCCTCCTCTGCCAAATCGTTGAAAAATCGTAATAATCGTACGCGTTTTCACGCTACTTACTACGCCATCCACATCTACACACCCTCCTCTATCCATTGACACCCCCCACGACATAATTGGGTCACTGGAACATAGTAAATTCACAACTTATACTCCATTGTTTACCTCTGGCGCCGTACGTGACATTTCTCTCTACTAGACTCCTTTGCACCGTTGCCAAAGGACAGAGTTCGGCAATCAGCAGTTTTCGAGGTAACAGGCATTGACTACGCCGGACCTCTATACTTGAGGAGAGGAGGGAAAGCTTGGGTAGTGATTTTTACTTGTGCAGTTTATCGAGCTGTACACCTGGAGGCAGTTACATCTTTGTCCACCCAAGGTTTTTTGGAAGCACTGCGACGGTTCATTGCACGCAGAGGGCGTCCATCCGTGATATATACAGACAATGGCACACAATTTTTCGGTACAAATAACGCGTTGCTAAAAATTAACTGGGAAATGGTAATAACAGATGCAAATGTTAGAGCCATCAAATGGAATTTCATTCCGCCCGCCTCGCCTTGGTAGGGTGGTTTCTGGGAAAGGATGATTGGCATGATGAAACAACTGCTGAGACGCAATTTAGGAAGAGCCATCGTAACATATGAAGAGATTGTTACAATTCTTTGTGGCGTGGAGGCAACGGTTAATGCAAGGCCATTGACTTATGTGGCAGAAGACCAGCCGAAGCCACTTACACCAGCGCTATTCATACAAGGTGTTCAGGCTATTGGTGTTCAAGATCTGGATCAAATCGTGAAGCAAAGCTTGAAGGGTCGTCCTCCTCAAGTTAAGAGAGGGTCTGAAGGAACGATTCAGGAACGATCATCTTGCTCTGCTGATCAACCGAGGGAAATGTCAACCTTTGCATGTTCAGTCAGGACAAGAAGCGTGTTGATTGGCCAATGGGACTTGTTCTCGAAATTCTGCCAGGCGCTGATGGGCACGCCCGAGTCGCAAAACTGCTTATGTCGGAAAAGCGGGAGCTCGTACGTCCGAGCTTCATTGCTTAGTTCCTGTCAAAGTCGCGTCTGAAGAAAAATTGTGGCCAACAAGTGTCAAGAACGAAGAAGAGTGGCGGAAGAGGGCGAGGAACCCATTGAAGCAACAGTCCAGACGAAGAGTGGAAGAAAGATTCGGAAGCCTGAGCGATTTCGATTATGATTTGGGGGGGGGGATTGTTGAGAAATCTCCAGTACCTTATTATTATTACTACAGATGTTTTGAGTTCAACGGTGTTCTTCAATAAATTATTTTTTAGTCGCGTTCTTTAACTACACTCAAGGTTTTCTTTTTTTCTCTTACAAATAAGATTATCCCAGATCCTCGACAATGATTGTGTTCTATGGATTCGCGGACATAGCGTATGATGATAGTTCTTAATAAAGTTTAATGTTAATAGTTGTAAAAATTATAAAAAGGGTTCGAACCAACCGTTCTGAAAGCGTAAGCACTACGAGGCTAAAAACTGAAAATGAAAGAATATAAATATTGCCCCGAGCACAAAGTTCGCCTTAGCCGGCGAGCACCTGAAAAGGAACACAGGAAAACAGATTCGCATAAAAGGAATGAGGAAAAAAAGGATTGACTCACCCTACGTTTCCTGATTTGTCCCACAAGGCGCCAAAGCTGCACTCGAGTCACAACTGGATGAAAAGGCTTTTTGGAGGTGTCCAGACGATAGAACCGGAAAACTCAAAGTGGAAAACTCAAACTTTGATTTGCGGTTTATATTAATTATTGTGTGTTGTTTGTGGCCTTTTCGCACTAGTGATCCCAATTTGAGATGCCTGCCATCGACGATTATAAATTCAAGGTACAATTGTTGTTCAAAAAAATGGAAAGAATCCATGCAATTGCAACAGATCTTGAAGCAACTCCCAGCGACGAGAAAAAAACAAAACTTGCTTAGGGCTGCTGCAAACAATTTAGATGACCTACTCGCCCAATTCGATGAGGTAATAAATAAATTATCCTCTATTTATAGTAAGCAAACTCCTGAAGAATGAAGATTTGCAACAAAAATTCGCGGAATACGAAGCTTTGTTTTATAACGTAAAGGCTATTGTCATGACAAATTTACCCCAAACTTCAGTTGCTCCTCCTCGGCTTTCGTTAAATACATCCTATGGGGATGGCCATAATTCAGCGGGGATGGCCTTACCAAAAATGAAGTTACCCGATTTCGATGAAAATATTTTAGAATGGCAGTCGTTCCAAGATATATTTCTCAATTCTGTACATCAAACTGATCTCTCAGACATTAGGAAATTTACTTATTTGAGATCGGCCTTACAGGGGGAAGCTCTAGCGGTTATATCGTCCCTCCCAACGACAGCTACCAACTACAAAATTGCCTGGGATTCGCTGGTATCTGGGTACCACGACACCAATAGATTAACTAACGCATACCTAGAGGCGCTTCTCGATTTTCCTTCTGTAACTCGTGACGCGGTGTCCCTACGAAAATTTTCGACAATGATTGAGCAACATGTGGGGGCACTCAAGGCATTAGAGCATCCCACCGACAGTTGGGCCATACCTTTAATGTTCATGTTTAAACGTAAATTAGCTGCTGAATTGCGGGGAAATTGGGAATCCCATTCGATTGCGCTCGTGGTGCCAGCATTGGTTAGGGATTTCGTACGTTTTCTTGATAACGAAGTTCACGTTCTGGAATATTCAAAAAACATTAATCCTATTGCTGATAGGTCACCCAGGGCCCGCTAAGGTAAAGGTACTAGTAGTTTCGTCACGAGTACTGATGAGTGGAAGTCGTGTCTCTGTGGAAAACACCACTCGCCTGCCGTCTGCGACAAAATGCTTACAATGTCGTAAGCAATTAAAATTCGTAAATTCCAAACGTTTGTGTATTTTATGTTTTGGGAAACATTTTCCCTCCAAACTAAATTGTGAGTTGTGCAATTCCTCCCATCACGTCCTTCTTTGTTTCAAGAAATACAATGTTAAGCAAAACTCTGACAATGAACCCAAGTTGCATGAAATCCCAAGCCATAGTGAGAATAGCACCAGTGCTCCATCGGGAGGGGATGACTCCAAAAATGTCAGTAGCGTCCAAAGTTATCAAATTTCGACACGTTCCAATATTTCGACGGTCATGTTAGCTACCGCCTGTGCAGTAGCCATCAGTCAATCAGGAAGTAAATGCATGGTGAAAATCCTGATCGATTCAGCGTCTCAAGCTTCGTTCATCACACTGGCAACAGTCGAACGGCTAGGGCTCAAATATAAATGCCGCGACACCCCAATATTCGGGTTTGGGCAGTCTAAGGCTGGCGTTTCTCGTGGGTTGGCCGAAGTTAAAATTATGCCAAGATATTCGAATGTGAAATTGATGGTCTCCGCTCTTGTTGTTGAACGTATAGCTAGGTGCCCTCGGTTATCAACTCGTACTATTTCGTGGCCGCACATCAGTGGGCTCACTCTAGCTGATCCGCGATTTTTTCTAGATCAAGAGGTAGATATTCTACTGGAAGCTGAGTGGTTCGCAAGTATCGTAAGGGGCGCATCAACCGTAGGACCAGAGGGAACTTCTGATTTATTGCATACAATATTTGGGTATTGTTTATTGGGTCGAGTTGCCTGCGAGGAAGACCCGTTGGTGCACACCATGTGTATCACTTGCGATTCTCATCTCGATCGCCTAATCAGGGCCTTTTGGGAATCAGAAGAGGCTCCTAAGCGGAACATTCGGAGTAAAGAAGAACAGGAGTGTGAGAAATTTTTTTTGAAAACTGTCAAACGCCAGGACGATGGAAGATTTGTTGTGCGCCTTCCCTTTCGTCAAATAGATTGCTATTTGGGTGACAGTTATGCTCTAACTCGAAGACTCTTTAACTCATTGGAAAATCGTCTGAGTAGAAATTCAATGCTGCGTCAGCGGTACAATGAATTTATGGCCGATTATCTGTCCCAAGGGCATATGGTAGTTGCGCCTACTCCCGCAGAGGGAAGTGCCTATTATATTCCCCATCACTGCATCTATCGTAATGATGAGACCCTTTCTCGCTTTCGTGTAGTTGTCGATTGCTCGATGAAAACTACTAGTGGTCTCTCCTTGAATAATATGATGCACATTGGCCCAAAATTACAGAGAAATATTTGTGACGTTTTTTTTTCAATTCCGGCGGCACAAATATTGCATGGTAGCTGATATTCGGCAGATGTACCGTAACATCAATGTAGCTGAATCAGACCTCGACTACCAGCGTATTTTGTGGAGGTTTTCACCTTCTGATCCGCTATTAGAGTATAGACTTACCACAGTGTTATATGGAAACGCAGCCGCTCCGTATCTGGCGTTGAGGTCAGTTGTAAAATTGGTGGAAGACAGTGGTAAGGATTATGCCATGGCGTCAAGGGTAGTCCTGGAAAACACCTTTGTTGATGACATATGTATGTCAGTTCCCACTCTCGAACAAGCCTTAGACCTCCAGAAAGATTTGACTGAACTCTTGGGTAAGGGGAAGTTCGAATTAAGAAAGTGGCAGAGCAACCGAGCAGAAATCCTGGAAAATGTGTCTGAAGGGCACACGGCCACGAATAAGGATATTTTCTCCTTCCAGGATACGGATGGGTCCAGTAATCCTGGTACAGCTATATTGGGGCTAGCATGGAATCCGGTGATTGACATGTTCTCATATCGAATACAGCTCAGTAGGAACGAGAGGACAACAAAGAAGATCATTTTCTCAGACATAGCTCGGTTGTACGATTCGTTAGGGTTCTTGAGTCTGGTGACCATGTATGGAAAATGGATTATGCAACATTTGTGGGCTGAAGGACTGAATTGAGATGACACTCCAAGTGCGAAGATAGTATCAAAGTGGGTCGAGTATCGAAATGCAATCCCACTTTTGTCCCAATTTTCGATCCCCAGGTACTCAAATTTGGTCTCTGCAGTCAACGTGCAGTTACATGGTTTTTCGGACGCTAGTGAGCGAGGGTTTGCAGCATTGGTTTATCTGCGCATAGTCGATAAAACTCACCAGGTTTCGGTTTCACTGTTGATAGCCAAATCAAGAGTCTCGCCATTGAAGCGAGAATCACTTCCTAGATTAGAATTGTGCGGAGTAGTCCTAATGGCGGACTTGCTAGACTATACCCGACAAATATTAGAAAGGCATTGTTGCATTGACTCCATTACAAAAGTTAACGTACCTGTTAGGTGAGTCCGTCTCCTCTGGCTTGTCAGAGGAGACGGACTCACCTAACAGGTACGTTAACTTTAGTATTTGCCTACTGGCGGACACAACCCGACTCCATTACAGCCTGGTGCGACTCTATGGTCACTCTTCAATGGGTGAAGGCTTCGCCCCATAGGTGGAAAACCTACGTGGCTAATCGTACTAGCCACATTCAGTCTCGAGTTCCTCCCTCCAATTTTCGCCATGTGCTCGGCGCCATAAATCCCAGCGACATGGCTTCTCGTGGTGTATTGCCCCAACAGTTTTTAGACGATCCATGTTGGCAACATGGACCGGAGTGGCTAAGGAAGAGTCCATCCCATTGGCCAATAAACCCCTAAGTTCTGGAAGGGTTTGACGAGGTAAACACTGAATCTCGCATCGTCACCCTACCTACTCTGACATCTGGGACATCAAACGATAGCTGGATTTCCGGATTCTCCTCATATCAAAAATTAAGGCGCTTTACCGCTTATTGGATAAGATTCCTCAAATTCCTTAAGGACCCCAAAAATAAGGAATTTTCACTCAATGGACCGACATCTCATGAATTACGTCAAGCTACTGTTAAATTGGTGTTTATCGTACAGCAGAAAGCATTCGAAACTGAAATTAAGTACTTGAAAACGGAGAAACCTGTTCCATCAAAACTTAAGGAAACTAAATCCGTTTATCGATTCAAATTCAGTAATCCGGATTGGAGGGCGGTTGAAGAAATCAAATTTAATATCTGAGGATCGAAAACAACCCATGCTACTGCCAAAAGACCATCACCTTACAAAAATCGTTATCGATTACGTGCACAAGCTATATTTTCATGCAGGTGCATAGCGTAATTCAAGCTGAGTTCTGGATACTGAATGCGAGAGAGGTAATTCGTAATCAGTTGTCGAAATGTCTCATTTGCTTTCGAGCCAAGCACAAGGAACAAGAACACCTAATGAGCGAATTGCCTGCAGCTCGATTGGAAGCAATCAGTGCATTTAATCGATGTGCAGTTGATTATGCAGGTCCAGTTATGTTAAAATCAGGGCGAATTCGAAACGCCAAGGTTTATAAGGCTTACATCTGCATTTTTGTATGCTTTAGCACGAAGGCTATCCACCTCGAGCTCGTATCAGAACTCACAACTGATGCTTTCATAGCTGGATTGAGGAGGTTCGTGGCACGACGGGGAACTGTTAGAGAAATTCATGGTGGCTCAGGCAAAATTTCGTCGGTGCCAAACGAAAGCTGGTTCAGTGGTACGAACTCACTGGAACCAAACAGTACAATTCCGCCGTCTCTAGAGAACTTTGTGACAAAGGCATATCATGGAAGCTGAATGCGCCAGGGAGCCCTCATATGAATGGGTTGGTCGAAGCAGGTGTGAAATCTGTCAAGAAGCGTTTGGTTCGCATTATTGGTGAACAAAGATTAACGTTCGAGGAATATTACACAATTCTCACTCAGATAGAAGCTATCGTAAACTCAAGACCGATTACTCCCATGAGCTCAGACCCAAATGACCTTCAAGCACTCACCCCTGGCCATTTTTTGATGCAGCAACCAGCCCACGTTCTGCATGACACCCCACGACTAAATCTAGACCTTTCCCATCGATGGAAGGTCCTTCAGCAACTGATGACTTAATTTTGGAATAGGTGGCGTAAGGAATACCTGGGCACCCTGCAAATGCGAGCCAAATGGACGAACCGTACCAATAATTTGAAGGTAGGCGACCTCGTACTACTGAAAGAACCCAATCTACCCCCTACCCGATGGAGACTAGCAAGGATTGTTAGAGTTTTTCCTGGCACTGATGGCGTGGTTAGGGTAGCTGAGGTTAGAACCTCCCAAAGGGGTATATACTCGCACCGTTCGCACTCTGTGCCCCCTACCCCTACATAATTAGCACCTAATCCAATAACACATGAACACTTGTGGTAATTTTGGAAGTAACATTTATTTTGTCCCAGCATTTGTTTCCTTTTCCGTTGGGCTATCCTTCGATGCTTAAAATTCCCCGACAGCCCCCGGTGGAACCTTTCCTTTCTGCTTTCCTTGATTTCGGGTGCTCACTCCCACATAGTTGATAATACTTGTTTGTTTCACCTTTTACCATTGGTCACCACAAGCATGCTCATTGTATATAGAATATAGCGCAAGCCTAATTCAACCAATCCCCCAGAAGAGATAACTTCGTTATTAAGTAATTTGTTGAACCCTGATTGGTTCAAGGCGGCCAGAATGTTAAATTGCAAGTGAAATTTTTCCTTTTATTTTACCATTTTTTTTGGAGATGGTAATTTTTTTTTAACAAGTTGGCAGCCCGTTGAAATAGTTTAGGCGCGATCGCATCGGGCCGCTTCGAGTCGCTTTTGGATCGCCTTCGACGGTACGTGACGTGCACCAACGAACGAGGTAAGCTGCCATACCTTCTCCAATTAGAACAAAAAGGGTTCCCCCTTGTTTTTTATTTATTTTTATTTATTTATTTAGAGTACAGTCCTCTTATTAGGAAAAAGAAAACCCAACATTGGGGAATGTGGCATCCCTTGTAGCATCCATAGGTCGCTGGTTAAGATCCGGCCCGGAGGACCATTCCCCAATGTTGGGTTTTCTTTTTCCTAATAAGAGGACTATACTCTACATAAATTTAAAAAAAAATAAATAAAAACAAGGGGGAACCCTTTTTGTTCTAATTGGAGAAGGTATGGCAGCTTACCTCGTTCGTTGGTGCACGTCACGTACCGTCGAAGGCGATCCAAAAGCGACTCGAAGCGGCCCGATGCGATCGCGCCTAAACTATTTCAACGGGCTGCCAACTTGTTCAAAAAAAATTACCATCTCCAAAAAAAAGGGTAAAATAAAAGGAAAAATTTCACTTGCAATTTAACAATTATAGTTCAGGTCGCGAAAAGGCTCAGAACCGACATGTTCAGAAAGGCGGTGAACAAGGGAATGGCCGACATGGATAGGAAAGAGAGAGATGAGAGGCGGTAGAAAGAGGAAGGGCGGCGATCCTTCTCAGGCCCCCACCAGCCTCGGCCGACCACCAGCGAACTATGGCCCATAAACAAAAAAAAGCTCCTTCTGAATTGAACAATAGTTTTTTAGAATCGTTCTTAATTAGGTCAACAAATTAACAGTGGTGTCAGACGTTATGGCCACGCGTGCCAGACTACGTTTCGGCCCTCGTGAGGGAGAAGAAGGAGAACGTGACGATGAAGAAAGGCATCATGCTGTACAAGACGGGTATCTTGTAATATAAACTTACGAACTACTGCAGAAGCACCTAGACGGATTTTTCCGGATTTTGTCACCGATCTTCAACACAGCGTAGCGTGGCAAATGAATTCGTTCCGCGATTCAACTCACAAAGACATTGGCGACTTGTTTGAAGCTCTATATGAGCTGCGGCTTAGTATTCCACAGGAACAGACAATCCAGTTACGGCAGCCTCAGAAGAACTGCCCACAAAAGAAGGTACGTGAAATTAGGGCGAGACCTTACGATGGAACTACAGACTGGGATGCATACAAGTGCCAGTTCGAATCAATTGTTACCATGAATTGTTGGGGAGAAGCAGACAAAGCAGTGGAGCTTGCAGCTGTCTTGTATGGCCCCGCTCTCACATTCTTGGGAGAAGTAGCACAGCCAGTTTTATTCAATGATCTAGTGCACGCACTTGACAATAGATATGAGATGAGGAATTGGACAGAGATCATCCTGGCTTCATAATAAACTCGAATGCAAGGAGTATCTGAAAGCATTACTGAGTACCACCAAGAAATGAGGGAGCTCGGGCGGAAGGCATGGTCTACTGCATCAAGAGATGCAGCAGCTGAGAGTTGTTGAAGGTCTATGGGACCCTCAAATTAGGGAGAAAGTGCTTACTACTTGGCCTAAAACGATGAATGACGCTCTTACCGTTACTCTACGGATGGAAGCCATGCAATAATCACCACAAAAGAGGTCCACAATAAAGAAGCACCTAGAAACCCTGAAAGTTATCTCCGAAAGATTCTGCTTACTGAAAGACAACGCTCAAAAGTGCTGTGCTGGCGCTGTGACCAACCGGGCCACAAACTCCGTAATTGTCAAACCTGGGGCTTACGAACAAGAGAAGACTGTGATGAACCAGTGGAGAAGATGAAGAAGAGACGGGAAACGGAAGAAGGTCATTCTAGAGGGGTTTAGTTTGGCACCAGAAGAAAACCTCAGATCTGAAGACGCTATTCTATATCGAGCTGGAGGCGGCGCTGCACTGACAATTGGTGGGCATTTGGGATCTGTACCATGCTCCTTCGTTGTGGATACCGCAGCGTCAGATACATTTGTCAGTCCACTAGCAATAGCCAAGGCAGCACTGACTATTCAGCCAGTTGGCTCTCAAGCATGTATGCGAACTGCGACAGGGGAAACAACACCAATTTTAGGAAAGGCTGTCATTCCATTGGATCTGGGAAAAGGAGTTCGATGCAGGGTTAACGCTAGAGTGGCGCCCAGAGAGATAGAAGGTGAGCGTATTGTTGGAATTGACGTGTTACGAGACAGAAGATGTTTATTGACATAGGTGAAGGGACAATGTCCACTGCTTGTAAGCAAGAATTGGGAAGATGCCTGGTTGGAACACACAATCAACGTTGCTGGTCACTGCCCTATTAAACAACAGCCACAACGAACGTGCCATGTGAGAAACAAGGTTACTGCCAAAGAACTGCCCAAGATCTTGGAGCAAGGTGTGATTGTGAAATCGAGAAGTCCTTGGGCCAGCTCAGTTACCATGGTGAAAAAGAAAACAGGGGACTGGAGATTATGTGTTGATTACAGAAAGGTCAATGGAGTTACTGTCAAAGGTCATAACAACCCCCCCCCCCGCATATTGGGGACACACTACACACACTAGAAAGAAGTGAGTGGTTCAGTACTATGATTAACAATCTGGCTACTGGCATCGAAAAAAATCAGCGTTTTGCTCTAGGGATGGGTTATGGGAATTCACTGTCATGCCATTTGGATTGACTAACGCTCCTGCTACGTTCCTGAGGGTGATGCCCCAGGTCCTGAAGGAGTACATTGATCAGGGGGCTGTTGTAGTTTATCTTGATGAAGTACTTATCCACACACCAACTTTTGATGAACACATATCTAAATTAGAGGCAGTACTTCAGAAGTTGATGGAAGCTAATTTAAAGCTCAATACTGAAAAATGTTCTTTTCTACAACGAACTGTGATGTATATTGGCCATGTAGTAATTCCCCAGGGTGTAATGACAGATCCGAAAAAGGTGGAGGCGATTGTAACTTGGCCTACTCCCATATGCATGGCAGAGATTCGTTCCTTCGTGAGTCTGTGCTCATATTACCGACAGTTTGTTCCTCACTTGGCTGAGTTAATGAAGCGGTTGTATTGCGCAGAGAACTATAAGAACTTCACGTAGCCACGAGAATGCCAGATAGCGTTTTGATACCCTTAAAACGAAGCTGCAGCAAGCACCAATATTAGGTCATGTTCAAGCTGGAAAACCATTTATCCTGGATGACGATGCTAGTGATGTTTCTATTGGGGCAGTCCTATCTCAGCTCCACAACGGGAAGGAAACAGTCATGGCTTGCTTTAGCAAATGCCTGTCAAAAACCCAGCGCAATTATTGTGTGACAAGGAAGGAGCTACTTGCCGTTGTGGAGGCTTTAAAGTCCTTTGAACCCTATGGCCTCGATATGGGTAGTTTAACCATAAGAAAAGTCCATGCTTCTCTTGCATTGCTGATGCGCTTCAAAAATCAAGACAGACAAATGACCAGAGGGTTGGGAAGACTAAGCCGTTACAATTTTGAAATCTGCTACCACCCTGGATCCCAACACAAAAATGCAGATGCATTCTCGCAAAGGCCTTGCATGCAGAACAATTGTGGTTACTGTGAGAAGAGGGAAGCTCGTGATACTACTGCAAGTGCGCCAGAAGAATTGACCGATCCATGGCTTTACACTGATGGATCAATTGGATTCAGAAGAGTTAAAAATCCAACAAATGGATGATCCTCAGTTGTCCCCAGTCATATCCTGGTAAGGTTGAGGCACCTGACCTCACTGGGAGCAAGTAGCCCATAAATCGCAAGAGACAAAAGCACCGTGGGCGATGTTTGACTCCCTCCATTTGATCGACGGAGTGTTTTACCGGAAGTGTGAAAACACAAATGGCCAGTTGACCAGAGAACAATTTTTAGTACCCCACAACTTGCAAGATGGAGTAATGCAACAAGTACATGGGCCTGCGCATGTAGGGGAAAAGTGAATGCTAGGACAACTGTGCAGACATGTCTACTGGGTCGGGATGCATCGAGATGTGAGGAAATGTTACTGAAGTTGCGAAAAGTGTGGAAAGAGACATGGGGGAAGTCGGCGTGGGCATGCTCTACTGAGAATGTACGTCGAAGGAACTCCTTTTCAGTGAGTGGGAATTGACGTGACAGGACCTCTTCCCCAAGACGAACCATGGAAACCAATACAATTTGACTGTCTTGGATCACTTCACGAAATGGCCAGAGGCTATTCCTCTACCAGACCAGCAAACTGAGACAGTTGCACAAGCCCTCATTGAGAACGTCGTTACTAGGTTTGGAGTCTCAAGAGAAATCCATTTTGACCAGTACCGCAATTTCGAGTTAAAACTGATGCTAGCAGTCTTGGATCAACTGGGCGCCCACAAAACTAGGACACCCTACTTCACCCACAAAGTGACAGAGTGGTTGAATGGATGCACAGAACGCTGTATGAATGGTTGGCTTGCATGATAGAGGACCACCAGACCAACTGGGACAGACAGCTGCCAATTGCACTGCTTGCGTATCATGCCTCAGAACATGCTTCAACTGGGTACTCCTTAGCATACCTATTGTTCGGGCGAGAGTTAACTCTGCCACTAGAATTACTCTTTGGACGACCTCCAGAGAAAAAGGAAGTACACGCATACCCTTCGGACCTTCAAGCTCGCCTTGCTGAAGCTCATGACCGTGCCAGGGAAAATCTTCGTGTCCGAGCTGAGGAAATGAAGCGGAATGATGATCGCACTCGAGCTACGTATGGCTGAATGATGTGGTTGTGCGTATCCGAAAAGAAAGGACCTACAAGGTGGTACATATTGATCGCTCGACTCCTTTCTTCGTGAAGAAGGGGGAAAAGTGTTGTGAGGTTCCAAGTGTAATGGTACCAGTGCACCCTCGCCGAGACAAGACGAGACCAGGCGAGGGCAAGAGTGTACACGGTGTGCTCATCATGTCTCGCTCTGCCTCGCGAGCGTTCGATCTGGGAGTGGTTTTTGGCTCGATCAAAGGGCCTTCAGCGCAGCCCCTCGGCGAGAGTGTACTTTGTAACCTCACTGTACAATCTCGTTGACTCCTCGTCGGATAAAGTCTCGCCGAACATCCCGGCGAGGCGCCTCGGCGATAGTGTACTGGTACCATAACGTTGTCGACGCGTGATTAGAAACACAAAAACTTGGAATAACAATGATTGTGTTCTACGCGTTCGCGGACATAATGTTTGCTGATAGTTCTTAATAAAGTTTAACGTTAATAGTTTTTGAAGTGAAACTACTATATAGACGGGGTCTTAGGATTTTCGAGTCACGAAAAATTGTGCCACGTGGTAGGGCAAGACGGGTGGGGGCTCGGAGGGGATGACGAGGGCAGGCAGGCGCGCTGAGTTAGATCCCGCCCCCCGAGCTCCGAAAGAACCCGAACGAAACCGAACCCAGCCGAGCCCCCGGCCATCACTCACCGTCCAACGGCGCGAGCAGGTGGCCGCGCGCCTCGGAGAGCGGGGATACTCCCGGCGGCGTCTGCTCTACTGCTATTTCTTATTTCCGCTCTCCACGTGTTTTGAGTCACAACTGTCAAACAAAAGTGAACTACAACGAAAAACATGGTAGAAGTGAAACTTTATCGTGCAAAACCGAATTGCAACGCATCGCAAAAATATTTTTACTCGAAGTTTTACGGGTAGATTTTAATGTACTTGTCGAATTTGAAAACCTGCCCGTAAAACTTCGAGTAAAAATGTTTTTGCGATGCGTTTTTCCACTTCGCCGTTATTTTCCCACTTGTCCGTTGTGATTCGTTTTCCCACTTGTCCGTTGCGATTCGTTTTTCCACTTGTCCGTTTTTTACTTTCCTTGCTCTACGAAGTAGAAAGGAAAGTTATGTAATCGGCTGAAAAAAAAATTTTGAGTTCTCTTCAGATCTTTACGTTTCAGACCCCCCTGAGTCCGAAAAACACTATTTGGGAAAATGGTCTGTGTGTATGTGTGTCTGTGAACGATTTTTAGAGAGAACCTCCGTACCAAATCAGCTCAAACTTGATATCTAGCCCGGAAGTCACTATGGGACGCCAAAATAAGGGTATGAACAAAATCCACCGACATTTAACTATAGTTATCGTAGTGATCAAAACACCAAATTTTTTTTCTCAAAAACGGCTCTAACGATTTTGATTAAATTTTTTATATTGGTAGCTCCAAATATGGCAACTATACCATAAAATTCCCATCTATGGGAAAATGACGAGAGCAGCACAATAAATTACCAAAACTTTCGACGAAATCGATTTTAGCGCGGTTTTTAGAGAAAACAACCGTACCAAATCAGCTGAAACTTGATGTCTAGCCTACGAGTTACCATGGGACGAAATAGTGAGGGTATGGGCAAAATCCACCGAAAGTTAACTATAGTCATCATAGTGATCAAAACACCAAATTTTTTTTCTCAAAAACGGCTCTAACGATTTTAATTAAATTTTTTATATTGATAGCCCTCAATGAGGCAATGATACTGTAAAATTCTCATTCGTGGGAAAATGACGAGAGCAGCACAATAAATTATCAAAATTGTCGACCAAAAGTGTTTTTCGCGCAGTTTTTTCCTTATAAACTCCGCTGGAATTCTTGTAGAATGTCAAAAAAAATTCGGTATTGTAGTCCAATCATATACCTAAAGGGTGAGTGTTTAAAAACGCTCATGAGATACATGGGGCTCACTCCAGAAATTCCTGAATTTCAACTACTGCCGTTCGCTTATTACCAGTTCTAACAGTTATTTTCCAATAACTCTGCAAAAGTGATTACTATCCTTTTTTTGAAAAATCGTGTTTACAGCCTCATTAATTATCTGTGTACCAATTGCTCAATAATGGTCCTGCAATGAGTACGAGCAGCACAATAAATTCCGGAACTGTAAGAGCTACCGCTTTCTGCTGTCGTAAAGCGTTGTTTGACCAAGTTCAAATGAACTGAGTGGTAAATGAATTGATTAAGTAGAATTAGCCATGTACAAAGTGAATTGTTGTAGAGCTAAGGAAAGTTGTGTGTTGCGACGCACCAGATATTTTGCGATGCGTTTTTCCACTTAGCCGTTGTTTTTCCACTTGTCTGTTGTGATTCGTTTTCCACTTGTCCGTTGCGATTCGTTTTTCCACTTGCCCGTTGCGATTCGGTTTTGCACGTTAAAGTTTCCCTTCTACCATGTGTGACTGTCACACATTTGTATTTCTTTATTCACAGGTTTACTGCAAATTATGAATTGGTTAGGGTAGGTAAATTGTAATGAATGCCATTTAAACATGTTGGCTACATTGGGTCTTGCCGACGTACGCCCCCCATCTTGGAACCATATGACCGAAGCCATTTTCTGTTCATTTTCCTTTTTGGTATCGCCCTTCAGGCAATTTTCGTTTTCGTTCCCGTGTTTTGATAAACGAACGTTTTTAAATTTCAATCCGAGTGTTTGCGTTGTTTCATTGCCGCTATAAAAACTCTAACAGGTTATGGGCCCAGGCATATAACGCAAGTTAATGCAGTTGAAAGCGAAAATCGTGAGATCGGGTCGGCACGAGAAAGAACCATTTAGTTTCGAGAATCATTCCAACGACAATAAGCGCGTCTTTCTGGGAAATCGTGTGTGATCTCATCGAAAAGTGAGAAGCCAATTCGTGAGTGTTTCGGACAATAACACGCGGCGTAACTAAGTGAAAAATTGTGTGTGTTCCGGACTATAACGCGCGACACGATTAGTGCTTCGAGTCATCGGTGTTTCGGACTATAACTCGTGATTGAAAATAAAAACAATGAGTTCAAGTGGTGTGGTACGCATTGAGGCATTAGGGCGTGAAAATAATGACACCTGGAAAATGCAAATGCGAGTCATTTTGGTGAAAAACGACGCTTGGGTTTACGTCAGTGCCGCCACCATCAAGCCTGAACCAGCAGCCAGTAACGCGAACGTAGCCGATATTGCAGATTGGGTAACCAAGGATGAAAAGGCCATGTTTGACCTGATCCTGTCAATCGGCCCCTACTCAACTGAAATTGATCAAAAACTGCAGAACATCGTGCGAAATTTGGCAGAAACTCGAAGGAACGTTCCAGTCGAAAGGGCCAGCTCGTAAGGCCACGTTGCTGAAGAGTCTAACTCTTCAAAAGATGAGCGAAGGTGACGACGTACGCGAACATCTGAGCAACTATTTTGACTGTGTCGACAAGTTGGCTGACATGAACGTGAACGTTGATCCATGCCTACTCGCAATCTTGATGCTGTACAGTCTGCCACCCAGTTTCGAAAATTTCAGGATCGCTATTGAGAGCCGTGACGACTTGCCAACGCCTGAGAACCTTCGTGTAAAAATCATTGAGGAGAGTGATGCACGAAACTCATTTTCCTCATCAACGTCGGATCAAGGCGCTATGTTCGCTAAATGAAAGAGCCCGTCGAAGAAAAGCAACAGGACCAAATGGAAGAGCAGCAACTCCAACGGTAACAGTGAGCCTGAAAGGGGACCTTTCCCTTTCAAGTGCGGGAAATGTGGCGTCAAAGGCCACAAGGCAGCAGACTGTAAGGTCAAAGTCAACAAGAGCAAGTCAGGCGATCTTTCAGTGCTGGCAATCGAAGAACGCGACTCGTGTCATATCGCCACCAGCGAAATCGGGAACCAATGGTGCCTTGATAGCGGGTGTACGAGTCACCTGTGCAGTGACGAGTCAACGTTTGTGACGATGGAGCGAGGAGAAGCAGGCAAGCTGAAACTGGCGAGCGCTGCAACCACAGAGATAAAGGCCAAAGGAATCGTGCAACTCACAGCAAACCTGAAAGGAAGCCTGTGCAACATTACCCTCAAGGACACCTTGCTCGTCCCGGAAGCCCGCACTAACCTGTTGTCCATTGCCAAGTTCACAGACCATGGTTATAAGGTCGTTTTTGGAAAGGACAAGGCTGAGATCGTAGATCAGAATTGGCAAATTAGGCTGGTCGCGAAACGTAGGGACAACCTCTATTTCGTTGAGAACATCGCCTCGAAGGTGGACAGCGGAGTAACAATGGCTCAGCTCTGGCATCGTCGGATGGGCCATGTCAACTTCCGTGACCTTGCGGCAGCAGTGAAGAATGGCCACATCCGTGGCATAGATCTGGACGACAAAATCTAGGACTTGACCTGTGACGTGTGCACGAGAGGAAAAATGACCCGCAAATCTTTTCCTAAGGAATCTGACCGGTACTATGGAAAGCTGGAGCTTGTCCATACCAACGTTTTTGGCCCCATGCGAGTCGCGTCAAACGCTGGGTCTAGGTACATCATCACGTTTACGGATGATTGCATGAGGTGGACAGTGGTCAGATTCCTGAAGGCGAAGAGTGACGCCTTGTCAGCATTCCAGGAATACAAGGCTTCGGCTGAGAAGATGCACGGATTGAAGATAAAATCCGACAATGGACGTGAATACGTCAACCAGGCATTTGACGAGTACCTGAAGTCCGAGGGCATCCAGCGCAGGCTCACCACTCCATACACCCCGGAGCAGAACGGCGTCGCCGAGCGGAAGAATCAGACCCTTGTCGAGGCAGCCCGATGTTTACTTCTGCAGTCTGGATTACTGTCGAACTTCTGGGCCGAGGCGATAAACACCGCCAACTACCTGAGGAACAGATGTCCCACGAAGAAGCTGGAGGGGAAGACTCCTTTTGAGGCTTGGAACAACCAGACTCCAGCGGTGCACTATCTTCGGGACTTCGGGTGCAAGGTGTTTTGCCTCGATAGAACGCCAAACAAGGACGAATTCAGCCCATGTTCGAGAGAAGGGATTCTCGTCGGATATTCGGAGCAGTCAAAGGGCTATCGAGTGCGGATTCCGAAAACCAGGAAAACCGAAGTCACGAGAGACACCACCTTCACAGAGGATCTGAGAGTACTTGAATGTGGGATCGAGGAGTTTCTTCCTCCTTCCAACAGTTCAGGGGAAGATCTCTCGAAAGCAACGGAGGATTTGATCGAGGTGGAATTTGGGTTAAGACCGGTCGACGTGGCAGACAAAGAGATCCAACCGGGTCAGGAGAGACAAAACGACGTGAACGAGCACTTCAGAGGCTTTTCACCCGTTGATCGTCATTCACCGGAGCTCGATGATCGTCTTGTCGCGCCACATGAAATCGATGGAACGCCTGTGGCGAAACGCGGGTGTTGAATTATCTTAAGGTTCGAGAAAGGTGGCAGAGCCAGGGCTCACATGCTCGCCCAAAAGGAAAAGGAGACTCACCAACAAACCCCCCCTTGCCCATGTGTTGACCGAGGAACTTATCGCAAATCATTATCGCCGATCTACTTGCTTTGACCACGGGCCCGTGATTGTGCCTGATCGCGGACAAACGTGTGATCAGTTGCGATTTACTGCCATTGACGAACAGTTCGAGACGTTCTCCCAATTCTCCCCTTTTACGAGTTTTTTGGTGGCCACTGCTGTTCGCGTGCATTCCAACCGCAAGTTTTCGACGTTCGAACAATTATTTGCCGTGCAAATTTACTCCGTAGCCTGTGTTTCACAAAGTTTACGAGGGTCCACGTTCTGACATTTGTCTGGATTCCTGGTCAGTCCGATCCATTTTCTACGATCTGCTACAACTTCTCAGAAACCATCCCGTTCAACTGCCAAATAAACATTCCGTGTTCTAGTTATTTATTTAGTAAATTATTCATTGTTAACTGTTTTCCCATAATTAATTCGTATTTCCCCATCCTACATACAGTCCACACATTTTTATATCCTGTGGGGCTAATATTCAGACGCTCACATTGGAGCCTTAGAGTCTACATTTCCCCACATAACAGCGGGCGTGGCTGCCCCCGATTCGAGCAAACGGGAAGACCCGGCCGACCTCGGAAACTGTATGCCATCCAGGAAGAGGAAGAAGCCAACGTTCTGGGCCCGATGCTGACGAGTGGATCGACTCGATGACTGATGAGATAGTCTCTGTAATCAAGCACGATACGTTGAGAGCTGTAAAACGTCCCATCGACAAGCGAGTGATAGGCAGCAGATTTGTGCTCAGAAATAAGCATAATCCCGACAGCACTGTCAGTAGGCGAAAGTCTCGATTGGTCGCTCAAGGTTTCGCTCAGAGGCCAGGAATCGAATTCCATGACACGTTCGCACCTGTAGCTCGACTCAGTACCATCAGGACGGCAGTTGCAGCAGCTGTCAAACATGACGTCAAAACAGCCTACCTGAATGGAAAAGTGGAGGAAGAAATCTACATGAAGGCTCCAAAACACTTCGAAAAGATTTTGGCTAACTTGATCCAGGACGAGAAGATCGAAAAAGTTGTGCGAGAGAAGGCTGAAGTGATGCTGAAGGCACTGAAGGCTGGAGAGGACACCGTGTTCTTGGTGGACAAAGCTCTGTATATGCTGCGACAGGCTGGACGCGTCTGGCATCGTTGTTTGGACACCGAGATGAAGGGACTGAGGGCTATGCGCTTGGAACCAGATCCTGCATGTATTTCCTTGGACCGGTGGAGAACAGGACATTTGTCATCGTCTATGTCGACGATATTTTGATCCTTTCACGCGACGATGCCGAAATCAAGAAGGTGAGAGATGCCCTGAATTCGAAATTCGAGGTCAAGGATCTGGGAGATGTGCAACACTGCTTGGGACTTGAATTCGAGAGGAGCAACGAGAAGGTCAAGATTAGCCAAGCAGGTTACATCGAGGAAGTGCTAGGGCGATTTGGGATGGCTGAGTGTAAGCCAGTTTCCACGCCAATGGAGCCAGGGACAAAACTGGAAAGGGTGGACGTGAAGAACGGCGAACAGCTAGCTGACGTCCCTTACCGACAGCTGGTTGGCGCCCTGATGTATTTGGCAGTTGGAACGAGGCCAGACATCGCCTTCGCAGTCAGTCATCTCTCCCAGTTCAACGACTGCTATGGTCAACCGCATTGGCAGGCTGCGAAACGAGTGCTTCGCTACCTGGCCAACACACGTGACCTGGGCCTCATCTACTCCAAATCTGCAGATCCCCCTGAGATGTTCGTTGATGCCGACTGGGCGAACTGTGTAATCGATCGCAGATCCTATACAGGCTACGCGTTCATCGTGAGTGGAGCAGCTGTGAGCTGGGAGTGCAGAAAGCAGCAAACTGTGGCCTTATCGTCGACCGAGGCTGAGTACATGGCCTTGTTGGACGCTACGAGAGAGGCCATCCAGAAGAAAAGACTCCTGAAAGAGTTCGGCATCAGCTTGGACACGGTTGTCATAAGGAACGACAACTTAGGAGCGCGGAAATTGACGACGAACGAGATGTACCACTCGCGGACCAAGCACATCGACGTGAGACATCACCTAATCCGGGACCACGTCGAGAAGAAAACTATCCGAGTCGAGTATGCCCCAACGGACGAGATGCCCGCTGACGAAATGTTTGCCAAGAGACAAACACGAAAAGTGCGCAAAGAACCTTGGTTTGACCTCACAGAAGCCTGGATGACTCCAAGGATAAGCTGTTGGTCGAGGGGAAGTGTTGGCTACATTGGGTCTTGCCGACGTACGCCCACCATCTTGGAACCATATGACCGACGCCATTTTCTGTTCATTTTCCTTCTTGGTATCGCCCTTCAGGCTATTTTCGTTTTCGTTCCCGTGTTTTGATAAACGAACGTTTTTAAATTTCAATCCGAGTGTTTGCGTTGTTTCATTGCCGCTATGAAAACTCTAACAAAACATATTAGCAATTTGTTGCTGATTGGGCTTGTTGAAGTGAAACTTCTATATAGACGGGGTCTTAGGAGTTTAATGTTAATAGTTTTTTAGAATCGTTCTTAATTAGGTCAACGAATTAACAATATCAAAAGGAAAATTAGCCTCGTAGAGGAAGTGGTCCTATACAGGGTTTTTGCAGGAAGTGGGCACATATGAGTAGAAGAGAAAATAATTTAATGCTTGCAAAACAGTGAAAATTGGAAAAGAAGTCCAATTGCTGGGATTATAAGCTAAGTGTCGCTCGGTCACTTCACAGCTCGATTCTCCTGCGTCTTCTCCCGAGTCCGAGTACTCAATAATCTACTTCTTGTCGTCGCTTAGGTATTTGATGGCTGGTGTCCGTACTGCACAGCAGTCAGAGAAGCTAAATGTTGGGTGAAGTGTCGGGTGGCATTATTGATGGCTGGAACATCATGGACAACAGTATCCAGCTCCTCAGAATGTGTGACTCTGTTTGGAGAGATCAATGGTTGATTGCAGTCAATATCATGGCATCAGTGAAGGGTCTGTTCAGTGGTCAGTGTTGAAGTACGCGTCTACACTAAATTATTCTTTTTTGAATCCTGGCTGCAACACATGTTGATTGAAGCATGACAACATGTTGAATTTATCTTTTATCAAAGAAAAACGAAATGCTCATGATTTTTCACTTGTGACTGAAATGTTTGTTTTTTGTCTGTTTAATAATGGGGCGAAAATTTCGGAGACCCTCGAACTCTGCGCTCTCCTCATTACTGACCCCGCTGCTCCTTTGACCAACAACAGAAAGGAGCAGCAAACAAAAGTGGCCCAGAAACTAAAGTTAACGTACCTGTTAGGTGAGTCCGTCTCCTCTGGCTTGTGAGTTACTGTGGGCAAGCGCTTTCGATGTAAAGACATCATCGTCTGTTAAAATAAGAAATTCTTCTGAGAAAATGAAAATACAAAGAAGGCTCGAGCAAAGAAATGAATAAATGAATTTTCGTTGGGACCCTTGATGAGGTGACGAGGTGGATGAAAATACGGTGAATGTGGTGACGTGATGTGTGGAAGAAAATTGGAACGATCTTACCGATGTTCGGAAGTAACGGAGATGATGAAGGGAGGAGATGAGACAAAAGTGAAGCGACACGCAAAAAGGTGTTTGGTGGATCGCATCTATAGAGTTGATGGAACGCGGTTGTACTGCAGTAGATGTGGAAACGCACTGATCGCATGAGCAGCTCAGTAGGTGGAGGAGTTGGTGGGTGATGCCAGCTGCGTGGTTTTGATGGGATTGATGAGCAAAGTTTTCTGGGCCAGGTATTAAAGAAATTGGGTTATATCCGCCAGTAGGCAAATTACTAAAGTTAACGTACCTGTTAGGTGAGTCCGTCTCCTCTGGCTTGTGAGGTACGTTAACTTTAGTAATTTGCCTACTGGCGGATATAACCCAATTTCTTTAATACCTGGCCCAGAAAACTTTGCTCATCCAATCCCATCAAGCCACACGAAAACTGGCATCACCCCACCAACTTTCCTCCACCTACTGAGCTGCTCATGCGATCAGTGCGTTTCCACATCTACTGCAGTACAACCGCGTTCCATCCAACTCTATAAGATGCGATCCACCAAACACCTTTTTTACGTGTCGCTTCACTTTTGTCTCATCTCCTCCCTTCATCATCTCCGTTACTTCCGAACATCGGTAAGATCGTTCCAATTTTCTTCCACACATCACGTCACCACATTCACCGTATTTTCATCCACCTCGTCACCTCATCAAGGGTCCCAACGAAAATTCATTTATTCATTTCTTTGCTCGAGCCTTCTTTGTATTTTCATTTTCTCAGAAGAATTTCTTATTTTAATATAAACCCCTTTTAATTTCGAATTATTTTCCTCATTGTTTCTTTTCACCAAGCTTTCCCTTCTTACACCATTTGTTTCGCTAATAATTTCTCGGTATTTTACCGTGGTCCTCCAAGCCAGCCCTATGTGTTGAGGTCACGAAATCCCCATCGTAGCACCTTAACATTGTCTTTAATAATTTTTCAATTGATTATGGGCCCAGTTTACGTGAATAGTAAACAAGGAACAATTATTGAACAGTGATAGTGATTGAAGTGAACATTGACAATGGATTTAGCAAAGGTGAAAGTGGGCGACCTAAACGGGAAAGTGAATTGGACAATTTGGAAATTCAAAATGACTACGTTATTGCAAGGTCTGCCAAATGCATTCGAAGTTGTTGAAGGAACCTTGAAAGAGCCTGCCTCGCCATTGCATGAAGCGACTGTTACGGATCTGGCTGCCTACGAAACGGAAAAG
The DNA here is from genome assembly GCA_020466155.1 of Pachypeltis micranthus. Lineage (NCBI taxonomy): Eukaryota > Metazoa > Arthropoda > Insecta > Hemiptera > Miridae > Pachypeltis > Pachypeltis micranthus. The sequence continues at coordinate 1,365,353 of CM035772.1, read as the reverse complement.
CAAAAATTTGCCACTGCGAACAGTACAGCGATGATTGTTTTAATGAATAATCTCGCCGATGAAAACATCCAGAAAATTATGCGTTTTTCAAAAGGATACGACGCATGGCAAGAGCTTCACCGACTCTTTGACGGGACTGCTGATGATAAGTCTTTTGAGTTATGTTCGCAATTTTTTAGTTATAAGCGTGATGAAAATGATGACATGCCCACGCTGTTGTCTAAACTTGAAAATTTGTGGAATCAACTCAAAGAAGAAATGAAACTTAGTAACAACAACTGTACATGTAGACTTCCTGATGTGTTTCTCATGTGCAAAATACTTGAAACTTTGCCAAACGACTATTTTTCATTCAAGTCTAGTTGGATGATGATGTCTAAGACTGACCTTTTGAGAAGTTGACTTCTCAATTATGCGCTCACGAAAGAGCTCTGAACTCAAAAAATGCTGAGCAACATGATGAAGATGTGTTGACAACTAGAACCAATAATATTTTCAATAACAATAACAATACTTCACTCAAAAAAATTATTTTTAATTATTGTGGAAAGAATAACCATAAGATTCAAGTTTGCAGATACTGGATAGCTGATGGAAGACCGCCAAGACCGGCAAAATGGAATGGGCAACATCCGTCTTCTTCAAAATCTTCCATGTGTAAGCCATTCAAATAAAAAACAAGACGTTCACTTCACACGTAAATGACATTACGTTGAGTGCAGAAACATCCGAGGTAGTTTCCTGTCTGAGTAAGTCAAATTCATGGTATGTGGACAGTGGTGCTACGAGGCATATAACTCATACCAAAAATTTTTCACTTCATTTGAAAATTTTTCAGTTGAGCATAATGTGAGAACAGCCAACGGTAACGCTGTGAAGGCCGTAGGTAAGGGTAGCATTGTAATGGAGGCTACAGTAAATGGCTTCAAGCGGAAAATAACGATGTCTGACGTCTGGTTTGCTCCAGATATAATGAAAAATCGTTTTTCCACTCAGTCTGCGCAAGGCAAAGTTGCTAACAGTAAATTCGTTTCTTATACTGAAAGTTGTGAATTTTTAGTGGGAAATGAGATAATTTTGAAGGGAAAACGGTCTCGGAATACAGGGTTATATGAACTTGATGTCAAAAATCTGATACCCGAAAACTTTTTGAATGTCTGTTCAGTTGACAGGATGAATCTAGCCCAAATCTATCATGAAAGACTGGCACATCAGAACATGAAACACGTAAAGAAAGTTGTTAAAGCTGAGCTTGGATTCGAGATCAAAGATGAGATGGTAAGCTTTGTGAAGCATGCGTATATGGCAAAGCTTACAGGCGTAAGTTTGGAACTCGACCAAAAACAACCACCCCAGGTGAGATCGTTTCATGTGACGTAGTGGGACCATTCTTGCAGTCAATTGGTTCACATAGGTATTATGTTTGTTTTAAAGATACCTGCACTAAATATCGTACCATTTACTTCATGAAACGAAAATGTGAAGTATTTGAAAAATTAAAACAATTTATTTCTGAAACAAAAGTATTAGGCCACGTTATCAAAGAAATTTTGAGTGACAATGGTGGTGAATTTGATTGTGGAGTAGTGAGGGCTTTGTTACACAAAAATGGTATAAAGCAGAGGCTCACAATGCCGTACACTCCTGAACAAAACGAGTGCTGTGAACGCGACCATAGAACAATAGTTGAAGCAGCTAGAACCCTGATGCATGCTTATGAGAATATACCACAGGGTTTGTGGGCTGAAATGATAAATACCGCTACGTATATTATCAACAGAACTGGTGTTTCTAGAGTTGAGGGAATATCTCCTTATGAATTGTGGGTCAGAAAAAAGCCTGATAAAAAAAATCTACGGATTATAGGGTGTACATGTTACGCCCACATTCCAAAGAAATTTAGAGGAAAGATGAACAAGAAAGCCGAAAAATGCATTTTGATAGGCTATGATGAAAATGATGGATACAGAATTTGGTCTCCTGGAAGGATAAAGTTGTTGAGATCTAGGGACGTAACGTTCGATGAACGACCGTTGAAAGAAATGGAAAATTCAGCTAAAAATGATCAAAATGGATCAGAAGAATCTGTTGTTGGTTTTCGTCATTTTGCAGAAATTAAAGAGGACAAAAATCCTGCTAGCCAAGAAATACGACCAGCCTCATCAGAAGAACCAGAAGAAGGGGCACGCGACACTTGGTATGATCAAAATAATGAAGGTTTTGATCGAGTACTAAGAGATCGTGAAACTATTAGGCCACCCGAAAGGTATGGTTTTGACGCATTAATTATGTTTGGCGAAAATGAAATTCTAAAATTAGATGAACCAAAGAGTTATTGGGAAGCTGTGCATAGTAAAAACCAAGATAATTGGAAAAGTGCAATGCAAAATGAAATTGATTCGTTAAATGCCAATAATACTTGGTCACTTACTGAACTACCTGCAGGAAAGAGAGCCATACCAACCAAACGGGTATACAAAGTTAAAATGAACCCAGATGGTACGGTTGAACGTTTCAAAGCAAGGTTAGTAGTACGCGGTTTCTCACAAAAACAAGGCGTCGATTATGAACAAACTTTTTCACCAGTTGCTAGAGCAAGTACTGTAAAGACTTTGCTTAGTGTAGCAGCTAGTCAAAATTTGCACTTGTTGCAGTTTGATGTCTCAACAGCATTCTTGTATGGTGATTTGAAAGAAGAAATTTACGTAAAGCAATTTGAAGGTTACTGTGATGGTTCTAAGCGAGTATGTAAATTGAATCGAAGTCTGTATGGGCTGAAACAAGCTCCACGTTGCTGGAATCAGAATTTTGCAGCATATTTGTTCAAAATTGGGTTCAAACAAAGTGATGCTGACCCTTGCTTATTCGTTAAACAATCAAAATTCACAAAAATCATGGTGGTATTGTATGTGGATGATGGGTTAGTAACGTCAAAATTGGAAGAGGATTTGAATATATTTGTGAATGATTTGAAACGAGAGTTTAAAATAACGATGAAACCAGCATCTTTCTTCCTTGGATTTGAGATTGAGCAGAGTGATGGTGTGGTTACTGTAAGTCAAAGCTCTTACTGTAGAAAGTTACTTGAAAAATTCGGTATGGAGAATTGCCGCACAGCTGTCACACCAATGGTAAAGGATGGGGAAGAAATTATCAGATGCGATTCAAAACCAAATAACACAACAATAGAAGGGGAAAGACAAGAGACAGAAACCTCTTTTCCCTATCGGCAAGCTGTAGGAGCCCTTATGTATTTGATGATAGGGACTCGCCCAGACATTGCGTTTGCTGTCAGTGTCGTGTCAAGGACATAGGAAAATGTGGAAGAATTGGGTGCAAGTAAAACGCATTTTTCGTTACTTGAAGGGATCGATGAGTTTCGCTTTGAAATATACTGTTGGAGATAAATCTTTGGTCTGTTACAGTGATTCCGATCATGGAGGTGACGTCACTACACGCCGCTCAACTACAGGCGTTGTTGCGCTGATGTCACATGCTGCGATTTCATGGCTGAGCCAGCGTCAATGTTCGGTCATGATTTCAACCACAAGTGCTGAAATAGTTGCAGCCAGTGAAGGTGCCAAGAAAGCTATCTGGTTGAAACGAGTGTTGAAAGACATGGACCACGTGGAAGGTCGACCTGTGCTACGAGTGGATAATTAATCGGCCATCAACCTCGCTCATAATCCACAGTTTCACCGTCGAACCAAGCATATTCACATTCGTCATTTTTTCGTCAGAGAGCAAGTGACAAATGGGGAACTGGATATTGAGAAGGTGGACTCAGTGGACCAACTCGCCGATATACTCACGAAGCCTCTTGGAAGTGTTAGATTCCGCCTACTCCGAGAGAAGCTAGGGATCGTCAATGTTGGGAAAAATTAATTGTGAATTGGGGTTCAAAAATTTCTAATTTGGGGGGATGTTGAAGTACGCGTCTACACTAAATTATTCTTTTTTGAATCCTCGCTGAAACACATGTTGATTGAAGCATGACAACATGTTGAATTTATCTTTTATTAAAGAAAAACGAAATGCTCATGATTTTTCACTTGTGACTGAAATGTCTGTTTTTTGTCTTTAATAATTTTTCAATTGTCAGGGATGATGATGGCAGGATCGAGTTCACCATCTATGTTACGTGAACTCACGTTGTAAGTGTGGCGATTGCCACTCAGTGAGGATGAAGGCGAAAGTTGATCAGATTAAAGGAATTAATCGTACGATTTTTTAATACAGACATTCAAATTTCGGTACTTTAGGCTCCTAACAGGATGTGAGGAAAGTCACGATGGCAACATAAACGAATTCGGTCCCCCCGGCGGAGTCGATGTGGTCAGGGTTGAAAACGGTCGGCAAATCGGACCTTTCTACCAGAACGGGACGTGGTTTCCGGCTTTGATGATGATGCTGGTAGATCTCTGGAACTCGTTGTAGTTGCTGGTGATTCACGAGGCGTATTTTTTAGTGGTGATGTCGGCATTCCCTGCTCATTCCAAAAGAAAGCCGGTTTATCCCTATCGATCGTGAATTTGTCCGGTTTATTGTTGATTTTTAAGGTTATTGTTTTGATGTCGCGGTCAATGATTTCGTATGGCCCTCTGTAAGGTGGCTGTAGGGATCGTCTCTCTGGTCCTTCCCGTAAAAACAGTACAGTGGTCTAGTTCTTTGTAAATGAAAGACCCATGGTTTACGTGTCTGGATGTTGGTATTGGTCTCAGTCGCCTCACTTATTCGCGTAAAGTGGCGAGGAATGTTGGTATGTCTTCGGAACCCGTAGTGTTGGCCGAGAAAAACTCGCCAGGAAGTCTAAGAGGTTCGCCGTAGACGAGCTCGGCTGAGGATGAGTGTATGTCGGCTTTGAAAGCAGAGCGAATGCCAATTAGTGTTTGCATGGGCCATGATAGCAGCTTTCAAGGGACGGTGGAGGCTTTCGACTTGCCCGTCGGCGGCGGGGTGCCAGCTGGTAGTGAGCTTGTGCTTGATTCCGAAATAGTCCTTGAAAGCATGGAAAAGAAACGATGTGAATTGGGATCCTCTTTCGGAAGTGACTATTTGAGGGCAGCCGAAACGAGAAATCCAGCAACAAAGAAATGCTTGTGCTATGGATTCCGCAGTGATATTTTCCAATGGGTAGACCTCGGGCCATCGAGTAAAACCGTCGACGACAGTTGTTTCGGCAATTACGTGAGTTCTTAAGGCGCATTGTGTCGGCAAATGAACCCTGAACTTCTCCAATTCGTCAAACGTATGACTCACGCCTAATCGCCCAGTTCTGCAATCTCCTACTCTTCACGCCAGTTTTATCTGCTCTGCTCCTCCTCTCTTCTCCTACTCACAAAACCCTTCCATCTTCCGCATTGCCTTTTTTCCCCCAGTTCCGTTTTATACGTAGCACTGTGTAGCGGTTTTTTTTCCTTTTCTCGTCCAAGACACTTTTCCCTCCACGAGGAAGTCCACGTTGTGCTCCCTAAAGTGCCACCAGACAATTTATTCTCCCAAGGAGCTCTACATTCACCCCGAACTTCAGCACCACCAATCAAGTGACTCGCCACCGCTTCGTCTCTTCTACCATCGTCATCCGAACAGTCCAGGTTAAAATTTCCAATTTAAGACGTTCAATTAAGATCACCGTCAAAATATAATTTTACCGTCCGGCAATTTCCTCTTCCTTTTGTACCGGCTTCTCTATTGAGGGAAGAATTTGGAGTATCCTACGAACTCCTCGCTTTCCCCAACAACAGTCAAGCAGTACCTGAAGGAGTGAGCGATAGGTAAAGGGCCGATGACATCGACGTGCACATGGGAGAAACGGTGAGTTGGAAGTTCGAAGGTGCCGATTGGAGACTTGATGTGACGTGAGATTTTGGTGCGTTGACATTCATTCGGTGTTCTGTGTTCACTGACATGTTGGATATCTGTTGTAAATTCGGAAATAAATGAGACTTGATTTCTTTGTACGGGAGGAAATTTATCACGTTTCTGCTGAAAAACGTACGTCAACGGTTATGGTCAGTAAAAATTGTAAAGTGATGGCCTTCAAGAAGATGACGAAAATGTTGGACCGATTCATAGATAGCAAGGAGTTCTCGGTAATATGCTGGTGATTCTGCTTGCTTATTGCTCATCTTCTTAGAGAAGAAAGCTAGTGGTTGCCAAGAATTATTTACCAGCTGTTGAAGACAACCACCGATGGTGTGGTTCGAAGCGTCTGTGAATAAACCAAGAGGCACGCCAATTCGAGGGTGAGCTAGTAAAGTGGCTGAAGAGAGGCAATTTTTACAAGCTTGAAAGGCTTCTTCAAGTGCTTGTGTCCAAGGTACCTCCTGTGAACCTTTGAGCAAAGACTTGCTGATAGCTTCGTGGAGGGGTGCTTCGAATTCGGATGCATGTGGAATAAAACGGCGATAGAAATCCATCATTCTTAGAAAACGACGTAAGCCTTGTGCGGTCTGAGGTAAGGCAAAATCTTTGATAGCCAGGATTCGGTCTTGAGGAGGTCGGATTCCAGAAGATGATACACTATATTTTGATGCGTTGATGACGATTCCGTAGCATAAGAGGCGTTCAAATAAGATCTTAAGGTGATGCTTGTGTTCTTCAATAGATGTCGATCTGTCCAAAACGGTGGCAATTTGACAGCGATGTACTGCTGCTGCGTGGATTGGTTCGGGCACGATGTTTTGATAATTGGGTGCAGCTGCTTCGTTGTTGAGTTGTTGGTTTTGCTGCTGCGCCAGTCGCTGGTTATCGTTTCGAAGCTGCTCGAGCTGGGCTAGGAGTTCTGCGTTGAGCTGAGCGTTGTCCCGTGGGAGTACCATTTCTCCTCCGAGTGTTGTTTGATTCCAATTCAATCGTCGGGGTCACCAATGAGGAGTCTCGATAACGGAAAATAATATTGATTTTTATTCCAGAAGAATATTAACGTGACTAGTTTGATGGTTGATAAGAAACTGAAATAATTACACGTACGTATATACAATCACGATGGCAACATAAACGAATTCGGTGTTCGCCACAGACACATGAAGACTGAAACTCTGTTGAGTCCTTTCATTTGTACGTGTTACAGTTGTTGGAGGACTTGAAACACTCCCAAAAAAGTTGATCAGTGTTTATTTTCTGTTTTCCCACCACCCTACTGGCTATTTTTTATTGTTGAAGTTGTGAATGGTTGGTGTGCATGCAAGTAAAGTGATGAAGTTTTTTTAATTTTACTTAGATATATGTGCCATTGTAATGTTTCCAAGGTGTAGTAGGTGCAGAAGAAGCTGAGCATTACAGTGAGAACTGTTAGTAAGCGCTGTACATTTCTCATGAACGTGATTTATACATGAAACAGAAAAAATAACTCCCATAGTATATTTCGTCTCCCTTCCAGTATATGGCGAAAGAAGAGCATCAAAGGGCGAACCGTAAACAAACAAGTAGGCGGAACAGAACGCCAATTCTCAGCCGAAATTATGATATTTATTTTCACAGTACACACTTAAATTACCTTTCGACAGGGCGGAGTTTCTTCAGTGGCAGCAATACGTACATAACACGGTGTCAGTAATATAAAGCAAATGGGAATGGATACAAAACAGGCGTCCACTTCTCAGAATACATTACACTGTGTTCACTAAACAGGCAATATTCAGTGCTTCGCAGATATTTCACAAAATACATTTTTAGAATAAAGCCGTTACAATTTAAAGGCGGAAAAAATAAATATAAGTATAAATAATCAGTAAATAAATAACTGTACACGTAGAAGCTGGAGAATGTAATCATACAACACTCATATTTCAGTTTGAAACAGTAAAAAGTTGACGGGTTTTGTGTACAAGCAACATTTTGAGTCTAGGCACCGTTCATTTGTTATATGGTATGTACAATGAAGCATACCACTTCTGATTAACTAATAAGTTAATAATATTTACACTGACCACTATGACATAAAATAGTTTATGTGCTGAATATAAGAATGACGGGTCTTGCCCGTCAGTCTTATTTTTGCAACACACTTTGCTGCAATACCTCTCATATACAGGCATGCTGAGTTATGTGTGCCAAGGTAAGGCTGGTTAGTCATAGTTGTGCAGTGGACGTATCAGGAAAGATTGGAGGAGGTAGGTGATTAGTAGCACTCAGCTCCCCTAGAAAGTGGAAGGATAGGCCTCAGGGCTGTAGGGTATTGCTCCAGCCAAATCACATACATCTCAAAGGTGAAGCCAGGGTGAGTCACTCATAGAGATTTTTAAAAAAACTTTTTAGTAATCTACATATTTGAGGGGGTGCAAGGAAGAATGAACTGGCAATCTTTAGAAAAAATCAGCTTATGATACCTATGGCAGTTTAAGGTGGTAGGCTCCAATACAAATAGTTCAACGTCTAAGTGTAAAGCGCTCTTCCTCAACCTTGTGCCCTTAATTCCATTGTTTACTTCGGTACTAGCGGCTTTTCTTGTTGCTTACTTTCTCGAAAATTTGCGATTTACGAGTGAAACAGATGGTATTAAATAGTGTGGGAAGTGTTTGAATGACGCTAAAACAAAAAACCGCTGCAAATTATCACACAACGATTTATTATTATCTTACACAGCTTGTATAGTCTGACACCTCCGAGACCCAACCCATTGGATTCAGCATCGAAATCTCGTATGACCTGACTACCCCAACGGTTACTAACTATTCCAGGCGAGTGTAGGCAATGTCACGATGGGACGAGTCGAGCTGGCTGCTGGTTTTAATGAGACAGGAGGGAGTATAAATGATGAAACGATTACTTTCGCTGTATTGTCCCACGAATTCTTTCACTTACTAGACTTTGGATTTCCCTTTTTTTGGTCTAGACGCAGTCGACCACTTCTGAGACTCGTTTCATACGACTAAACATAAAAAAGTATCTGGAAAATGATACCAAACATGGCGTAGTATCGATTTTGTTAATTTTGTAACCTTTTTTTGCGCATAACAACCATAGGATTCGCCCGATCGAATTGGTGAGCAGACGGGAACAACAAGGTACCTAATATGATTTTTGTGCAAAATAACGGATTTTTTAGACCACATTAAAGGCATTTAATGGCCTGGACGGCGGACAGACATTGCAGATTTGGAATCTCCATGACTTGCGACGTAGTTTCAAATTTTGAGGAGGAAGGGAGGGGGGGTATACAAAAATTTTCCTGACTGAAAACATAGGTGTATTATTCATGATACACCAAAAGACCAGCAGAACCAGCGACGATATCAAAAAAAAAAAAAGAAGCGAGCTCCTTCTTACAAGAAGGGTGACGACTGACGATGTAAAAGGTAAAAATGTTTTGAAGTAGTTCCCCTAGCTGAAAGGCAACGAATATTCAAGGCTTCAATAATTTGGGCGAGTACAACTGACAAAGTGAATATTAGGTGGTTTGAATACGCGCGTCCCTTCAAGCCCCGTAGGAATGTCAAAGACGAGAGTGGGGCGAACTTTCACACACCCTCCAACATTAATCGTGTTCGATGTTGCATTGAAGGTAGGCTGCAAGAAGGTGCTTGCAACAAAGCAAAAGCTATACACGGTATTTCGAATCGTTGTGCACAAACATTGAAATGCAAATAGATTTTTTTGAATGGTTTCGGAGATAATCGAAAAGACCGATCCCATGAATTGAATATCTAGGCTTTAAAAGGACGAAAATCCTACTACTCACGCAGGTAGTTCAAAGGTATACCTTCCAAAGAATCGAACAGAATGTATATGAATGAAAATTCTGAAAACTTGGTTGGTTATTTTACATTTCCCGAAATTTTCTAGCAAAAGTTCAACAAATCTTTTGGCTACCCTTGCAAAGTTCATGTAGCACGTACGACGTATACAAATCAAGTATAGTCGCTTGAAATCCAAATTTACGCTTGCATTGATGACAAAACAATTAAGAGTCTAAAGTTTAAATCTCTGAAAAATAAAACTGTGGAGATGGAATTGCACCAGCGAAAAAAAACCCAGGAAAGAGGCCAAGAAGATGAGAAGATCTCAAATGCGTAGTCATGGATTACCAACGAAACCTACCCACTCCTAACATCACGACGAATGTCGCCAGCTAAATTTTATATCATTCAACATGCTCGTCCTATCAGCTTAATCTTCCATATTCTACACTTACGATGAAACGATGAAAGATGCAGATGATGTGTACTCCATGTTTGAACTTTTTTTTAATGTTCTTGACCCACAGGTCAAAAAATTGGTCATCTTCTAAGATTCATGTGCAGGTCAGATATACGCCACAATAAGACTTCTTCACGACATGGTTTGCACAAAAAAAGCTTGACTCAGTAAAAGTTACATTTCCAATTCGAGGACACTCTTACTTGGAATGTGATTGGAATATGGGAAAAATTAATGCCAAATCGTACGCTGAGAAGAGAGAAAGAAACCCCTCTCCTTTAACTGTTATTGATTGTGGCAAGACAGTTGAGGTTAAAACCTGGACTAAGTGACAATTCAATGTTCAGTGGTAAAATATATTTCCTACTTCCTTAAGAAGAGCAAAATATAGTTTTTTCGACATAAAAATTTTGTCCTGAAGTCATTTGAAAAGTAATCAAACTTTCCTACTTATATTCCCAACACTCGACAAAGTTGACATTGATTGTTTTGCCACGCCCGTTCATTTCTGAAATGATATTATTTAAATTTTTCTTGGACTCTCCAACTTACTCGGTGAATTAAAAACTTTTTGAGGTTCTCATTGCCCATTTTTTTACCCTCCACCACCAAGAACTGTAGCTGGGAATGATAGGTTCCACACAGAAGGATTATGCCTTTGCAAGTCCTATCTTATAATCCCCCCCCCCCCCCGCACAACAACAACCAAACACCACATCATCTTGACACAAATAGTAATTTAGGTAGCACAGTAGGTTTTTGCAAAAAAGATAAAGGCAACATAAAATGAGAGACAGAACAACATCAACAGAGAAGTGAAGTAAATATTCCACCAAACGACAAGTGCAGAAGCTATCTACGGATAACTCTCTATGGATGCTAGCTGGCTCGAACATTTGTGCATCTTCACTATACATTTTTAATATATCACGAATGAAATGATTCGCTGAATAATTTTGTACTACCGTTTGGAATTAGCATGGTGAAAGAGTAGTGGAGGGTTGATAAGTGGATATTATATTTGCTGCACAATAATAATTTAGTTTGTTCCAATTTTAACTCATCTCCAGGTTTTAACTGTGTGGTGGCTGGCCACCCTTTACCTACAAAAGGCGCCTCACAGCAAAATCGCCCTGACAGAGGGCGCTAGTCGCGAGCCACAGACTACTCCTGGAGGGGATAGCAGGTAGCCAATGAGAGAGGGCTACAACCTCCAAGAGACCGTACATAAGGGCATGCCTGCAAGAACATTCATTCTTTCCAATCCCTTGGAAACACCAGGCCAAGTACCTCAGTGTCATCTTTGACCGGAAACTCGACTGGTACAGGCAAACCCTCGCAGTTTGTGCCAAAATCAACGGAACCTTCACTGCCCTCTGGCCGTTCTTCAACACCAGAAAGGTCTCACCTCCAACGAAAATCCGTGTCTTCAACGCCATCAGCACCTACGCTATCCCCGTCTGGGGCAAGGCCTCCCCCCTTCGCCAACTCAAGGGCACCTACATGAAGTCCCTTCGAGGAGTCCTCCGCTCACCCCGCTACATCAGAAACCGGCAGCTCTTGAAGGAAACAGGCCTCCCCTTGCTAAGCGAAGCCGCCGCAACCTACGCCCTCAACTCAGTGGTGGGTCACCCCAACCTGTCCATCAGCTGCCTCACACAAAATGGCCCCAACGCCCCGGACATCGTCTGTAGGCCCTGCTCCCTCATACCATGCTAACTCCGTCCCACCCTCCCCGCATCTGCGCATGAGTCCCCCTGCATCTGCAGGCCGGCCTCCCATCGTTCTGGTTTAGAACCTCCGAGTTGGCAACCACGGGGGAGGGGTTTTAGTCGGTAAAAATCTGACACTACCCTCTTGGGTGTCTTTTGAAGAGTTCCCCTCCCCGGAAGCGTCCGAAAAAAAAAGAACATTCATTCATTCTTTCTTCTGACTTCAAGCAGCCCACGTCAGCTGTACCAGAGACTACACTTGAAGACTGCCCCAGCGGAGACGACGAGTCCCTCACCTATAGGAGCCACATCTCGCGTCTGAAGGAAAAGGAGCGCCGACTCAACCGAGTCCCTCGCCGTGAGGATCTACTGCTCAACTGAGCCCTTTGACCAACGCCCGAGGAACTCGTCCCTCGCCTCACACTTTGCCAACCGGAGACAGGACCAATAAAACTTTCGTCGGCCCTTTTTAAGGCCACACCTTCCCTGAAACGGGAACCTGACAAACTGGTCCACTATTTCTAGAGGTCCCACTAATTACAATGTTTTGGGTAGGGGACACACCAATTTTCAGTGATGGATTTTCATTACCAATCCTGAATTTTATTGACTTTCGTGGCCATCCCTTGCTTGGCACACTATGTACCGTTTCAAACAGTCAAGGTCATCATATTTATATATGTGACAAGAAAGGTATCCCTAAGAGAAATACCTAGCATGTTTGAGAACAGCACTATTTTTTGACCAGGGTGTGAAGCCGTCTCTCAGGGATTGACCTACCATCTCAAAGAGTTAGGGGTAACTTTTAAATATTGAGGACTCCTCAACAGCGGAGAAATCCTATGATATCCAGTCAGTCATTGACTCAATGGCTGCACTGGAAAAGGAAGAGGGCTCTAGCGGGGGGGTTGAGGTGGAATCTACACCCAAACCTAAACCCCTGCCAGGCTCATCAGTTGAGAGACTTCCGGACGAGGCTTGGGGTGCCATGTCACACCAGCAGAGACGGAAGTTTCTCAAAAGGAGGAAGCGGAAGAGTTCCACCCCTGCTCCTGTTAGGAGAGAAGGGGGTGGAACTCCTGCACCTGTCACCGGGGAAGCGAGTTCAAAGCATCCCCGGGACCAGAAGGGGACTCCCTTCCCTCGCAATGAGGGGGAAAAAAGGAGGGTAGGACCCCTTTACAGTCGGGCAGTGAGCACTATTAAGGTGGCGGTGGTCTATGAAGACTACCCCACCAGTCTTCTGACACAGGACACTGCCAACAAGATTATGCTCCACCTTATGGTGGAACTTCGTGGCCTCAGCCCGGAGGAGCTAGCGGTCCACTTCAGTGGGCACTCCCTGCGGAATGGTGGGCTGGTCGTGAGCTGCGTAGACGAGCTGTCGAAAGATTTTCTCATACAAAGCATCGCGCGATGCCCCCCGTGGGAGAGTGGTCGGCTGAGGACTTGTGACCCTAGCCATCTGGAGGGCTTTAAGAGGATTGGTGCGTTCATCCCTAATCCGGTGAACGACATCCAAGACTGTTTGGAGATGATTGGTGCTCAGAACACCGGCCTCAAGGTTGAGCGCTGGAAAGTTCTGGGCAGCAAACAAGGGGAAAGGGGGCTATATTTAGTGGCCTCCATCCCCGAGTCACAATACTTGCTGGTGGAGAGGGCGGGGTTCTGTCTCTACCATGGCTTTAATAGCGTGGAGGTCAGAACCCTCAGCAAGGAGGCCAACCCAGACGCCGGGATGGATGTTGAGGAGCTGCCGGACAATGCTGGGGGGGCGGTGGGGGGCGTCTCTGCCCCGGGTGGGTCGGGGGTCTCGGTGCCTGGAGGTGCTGCGGCTGGTAGGATGGCTGCATTGGCCCACCAGTCAGCGGCCGCAGGTTCTGGGGCCCCTGGTGTGCCTGGGGGGTCGCGGCGGTCCCCCTGCTTGCTCCAAACGAAGAGAATGGCAGACACAGGCGGGGACACCCCGAAGGAAGAGGACCTGAGGCATGCTTAGGCTGCTTCAGGTCAATCTGCACCACTGCAGGGGTGCATCATGGGCGCTGCAGCAATATATGGTGAGTCAAAATATTGACATTGCATTAATTCAAGAACCTTGGATAGTTAAGAGCAGGGTGGCGGGTCTTGGGGTGCCGGGTTATAAGGTATTGCACCATAACAGCAGGCGCCCCAGGGCTTGCATACTCATTAAGGCTAGTATTAAGTTCCTTCCGCTGTGGTCGCTGTTTTCCGGGGACTCTGCAGCGGTTAGGTTAACTCATGAAAATAGGGATGTAGTGGTAGCCTCGGTCTATCTCCCCTATGAAGACGACGTCCCAACCACAGGATTGGGGAAGATAGTTGATACAGTCCAGGACAATGATATCCAAGGGATTGTGGCAGTGGACTCCAATGCGCATCACACCATTTGGGGAAGTAAGGACATTAACCGCAGAGGTGAGTGTCTCTTTGAATATCTCGTTACTAACAATGTGGATATACTGAATCAGGGTAATAAACCCACGTTCGTTATTGCTAACAGCTATAAAACCCCCCCTAGCTCTAAAACTCTCTGGGGGGATTCATGTTTCCAACTGGCATGTCTCCTCAGAATTCTCGGGATCTGATCATAGGTATATTAGATTCAATCTAGAAATGGCAAGGACAGAAGCCATTAGGTTCAGGAACCCGAGAAACACGGACTGGCAGAAGTATGGAGACAGCCTCAGGGATGCCCTGAGAAGTTGCCCTGACAATGCCACACATCCGCTGGAGATCGAGTTACTGAATACAGCACTGACACAGGCAATTAGGTCTTCATTTGAAAACAACTGCAGGCAAACCACAAAGGCGGACAGCAATAGATGCGTACCCTGGTGGAGCAATCAACTGGGAGCACTAAGAACCAGAACCAGAAGACTCTTTAACAGAGCCAAAAGAACAGGAGAGTGGGAACCATACAAGCGATCCCTAACTGAGTATAACAACGAATTACTAAAGGCAAAACGAGAGGCGTGGAGAAGGTTTTGCCAGGAAATTCACGATACCTGAACGGGAGCAAGGCTCAGCAAGGTGCTCTCGAAAGGGAACATGCATCAGGCGGTAGGCTCTATTAGGGGGCCGGATGGTGACACCTCTGACTGTCACCATACACTAACCGCTCTGCTGAACACACACTTTCCTGGTTGTAGAACTGACCCTGGGTTATTGGCAGACGCGGGGATTGCTATGAGGCGGACAGGAACGCCGGACTGGGAACTCGCCAGGGCAATTATAACCCGAGACGCCGTACGCTGGGCAGTAAACTCGTTTAAACCATTCAAGTCGCCTGGACCGGATGGTATTTACCCGATTCTCTTCCAGAAAGGGATAGAGCGCATCCTACCCAGCCTCTTAAGGCTATTTAGGAGCAGCGTAGCGCATGGTTACGTACCTCAGGGCTGGAGGAAGGTTCGAGTAACCTTTATACCGAAACCTGGCAGGGACTCATACGAGGAAGCCAAGTCCTTCCGACCAATATGCCTCACATCTTTCCTGCTCAAGACCGTGGAGAAAATCCTTGACAAGTACTTGAGAGACGGATGTTTGAGACTGACCCCCCTGGCAGATGGCCAACATGCCTACCACGCAGGGAGATCATGTGACTCTGCGCTGCATGCACTAGTTAGGAGACTAGAAGAGTCAATGGGTAATAGGGAGATTGCCTTAGGGGCCTTTCTGGACATAGAAGGGGCCTTTCTGGACATAGAAGGGGCCTTTGACAATACCTCCATATGTAGCATTGAAAGGGCGTTGATGAAATTCAATGTACACAGCAATGCAATAAAGTGGATCATCGCTGTATTGGAAAGCAGAGAGATCCAGACTACGCTAGGAAACTGTACAATCAGGGCGAGGACTGTGAGGGGATGCCCTCAGGGAGGGGTCCTATCTCCACTCCTCTGGAACCTAGTGATTGACTCCCTACTGGGGAGACTAAATGCGGCGGGGTTTTACGCCCAAGGATACGCTGATGATGTGGTTGTGCTCATTCGGGGCAGGGTGCAAAGCGTGTTGTCGGACCTGATGGGGGCGGCCTTGCGGATGGTGTGCCTATGGTGTGGGGAGATGGGGTTATCCATCAACCCAGCCAAGACGGTCATCGTGCCGTCAAACATCCGTCTCTCAAGTACTTGTCAAGGATTTTCTCCACGGTCTTGAGCAGGAAAGATGTGAGGCATATTGGTCGGAAGGCTTAGACAACTGTCAGGACTGAGGCCGCAGTTAGTGATGGGCAAAGAAATTCAGCTCAGCGAGCAAGCCAAATATCTGGGTGTGATTCTGGATCGGAAATTAGTCTGGAACAAGCACATCAGATACGTGACCAAGAAGGCGACAACGGCCCTGTGGGCGTGTCAGAGAATGTGCGGGAGGACATGGGGTGTAAAGCCCAGAATGGCCTGCTGGTTTTACGAAGCCATAGTGAGACCAATAATCTCATATGGGTCAATCGTGTGGTGGCATAGAGCTGCCATTGAAGTGAATGGCAGCAGTCTAGCCAAAGTACAAAGGCTGGGGTGCCTACTCATAGCGGCGGTGATGAAGACTACACCCACCGTCACCATGGAGAAACTGTTCGATCTTCTTCCTCTGGACATTTATGTCAAAGCAGAGGCGATGAAGGTGGCTTACAGACTCACTAAGCTCGGAATAGCTAAGGTGCCTCAGGCGACTAATGGACACCTGGCTATATTTAGGGACTTGGAGACCTTCGAGGAGCTCAGCATGATCACAGACGCAATTGTGCCCATGTATGAGCTCGAGAGGAAATATAATGTTCAGCCATTGGGAGGTCCATGGAACAGCGATAGCCGCCAGTTTCAGCCTCCCAGTGGCGTCAACATCTACACAGATGGATCAAAGACCCCAGAGGGGACAGGATCCGGGGTGTGGATAAGTGGCTCTGGACGGAGTGGGACTTATATTGCCCTAGGCTCCACTCCATCAGTTTTTCAAGCAGAGATTTATGCTATTATTGCTGGGGCAATCCAAATGCATGAGAAAGGCTATAGCAATAGAACTATCAATATATTGACCGATAGTCAAGCGTCGTGTAAAGCGCTACTGAACTACTGCACGACGTCAAAACTGGTGCAAGAGTGCAGGATGTGGCTTAACTCCCTAGCAAGTGCGAATAGAGTTAATGTGTATTGGATTCCAGGACACAAGGGGATCATTGGAAATGAGAGGGCGGACCATCTGGCCAGACGTGGTTCGTCCACAGTACCTATTGGGCCACCGCCCCATTGCGTGATTTCTCTGTCACTGGTCAAAAGGACTGTGAGAGAACACGCCAGAAGACTGCATCAGACAATCTGGAACGCTGCAGGAGTAAGACACTCCAAACGATTTGTCTCAGAGCAAACAAGTGAGATGAGAGACACCCTTCTGAGGATGGAGAGGAAGGACTTAAGGCAGGTTGTTGGGATCATAACAGGACACTGCAGAATGAACAAACACATGTATGTTATGGGTATAGCCGAAACCCCTCTATGCAGGTGGTGTGGCACGGATGAAGAAACTCCCTACCATGTTCTGGCCCAGTGCCGGAGACTTGAGAGGGAGCAATTTTTGGTCTTTGGCACCACTTCTCCCAGGATGGATACCAATGAGGACTCCTTCAGGAACTACCTGGTTTTCCACAGGAAGCTAGGCATAGACCTGTAAGACACTAGGACTGGCACAATAGGTCATATGGCCGCGGTGCACCCCCCATTACTGGGAATACAGTCAGAAGATGATATATATAGGGGTAACTACTACTTCAGATTTTACTGTTTTGTTGTTGTTTTTTTTTTAAATCCACCTCCTCATTCTCTTCACAAACCTTGCAGACAGATTAACACTGATGTGGATAGTCAGGAGAAAGAAGCCAGCTAATTCAGTGTTCCCTGGCTATTAGACTAGTTAAACACTCTGCTTTTTCAAACTCCAATTCTAACAGCTAGCTGCTAGAAGGTTTCTGCAAAGTACCGTGTGACTTTGAAATGCTTTACATTAACTCCTGAACCAGCCCTTCACCCCTGGGTACGGTCCATTAATATAGAAAACAAGCAATCCAGGCCCTTCTTCATTTGTTGCTGACAGCCTTTCAGCACATAGAATGGCAGAGTAGTAGGTCACGCCGTAATTATATCTGGGACGGGGTCTGCTGATTGTTCTAACTATACTGAATTAATTAGTTCTCCATAGTTGTCCCTTCATGTATGCTTGAGGCCGTCCATCCTGTGTTAGATAACCCCAATGTGAACATGAGGGACTTAGATGAAGAACCATCACCTACACCACTATTGGGCTGGTAAGCATTTTACTAGTCATGCATAGGCTAATTCGTATTCGCGACACGAATAAATGACCAACTTGATCTTCCAAAAAACGAACAAAAGTATGTTTTATAAGAGAAATGAAGCATAGCCTGTTTGACGGTTAGAAGCAGAATAACAATTTATTCAAACAATGGTAAACAATGCGTCATGTAATGACAACTATAATCATTAACGTTAAGTTTGGACTTGATTATGTTTTTCTGAACAAAGTTCATCCATCAAAGCCCACGCAAGAAAAAAGTTAGAGCATTTTGATTTTCATGAGCTATTCAGCATATTAGAATACAAGTTTATAGCGAGCCCTAAAGTTCGAAATAAGAGTTAAGTTATGAAAATGAGCAGCCTACTCCAAATAAACTACTCTCAACTATAATGTTAATGAAGAGTTTTAGGTCGATAACAATTACAAAAATTGTACGAACATCAGTTCTGTATTTAGAACTGATGCAACAAAGCAATGAGAAAACGTGGTAGCGAAACTGCTTTTTGTCACGTTAGTGTTTGCCCAGTCGGACAGGAGCAATGATAATGTGAATTGTTTTAGTTGTGATTTAGAATTAGACTACATTGTAAACTTCAGTGAGCCCAAATCATCACTGCAATGCTGTACATTAAGCTGAGCAATGTTATTCATTCTTTAGGAGGCGAAAGAGTTGGTACCAAGTTTGGGAGCTACCTAGCTCAAACTATGAACCTTAATATGATTTGAAAAAAGTATTATCCCAGAGAGGGAACGCACTTTTTTTTTACATCTAACTCTGAACGTGAGGGCGAAATAAATTTAATTAAAAAAAGTACGAGGCTCCTTAAATGATGAATATAGTTAAGACTATAATTTGATAATTTACTATGGATCATTGCTTACAATATTTCAACCCGTTTTTACTTACTCTCGGAAATTTAAAACAATAAGTTAACATAGTTAATCGCTTGGCACTGAACGTAGTTGATTACTGCAGTATACAGTTGAACTGAAATCAGAAAACCCTTCTCTTGTTCGTCACACCACCAAGAATCCTAAATACATAGATTGAAGAATGTCTCCATTGTTTGTATTCCTAAAACAGAATGTCTTACAATGGAATCAAGCACTTACACAAGAGAAATAATCGAGCTTCAAGTGCATGCTGTAAGTAAGAGTACCAATGTACGAAGATGGTGCCTCTGTCTTCTTTCATTAAATATGGTAACAACATAAATTGGACATTTTATCGACTTGCGAGTGTAAGTAATGAACTATAAGATTTTCGAAATGCCTGCACATAATCTCTTCATATGCTTGACTCCACCCACAGCCTTGGGTTCCACTCAGTGTGACATTTTTAATCCTCACGCTCATCTCAACTATCACAATTAAGGCGATATCTTTGCCAGCATTAATATCATGGCTAACTATGATTTTCTTCTTTAAGTTTCCCTTACAGTGCTAAGGGGCACTATCACTCGAATCCTAGCTCCATAGATCGATGCACCAGTGTAATGGCTAATGTACACGCTTCTATTGAATGCATATCTTCTTCATCAGGATTGTTCGTGTAAATATAACCTCATTTAAGAAAAATCAAATACACTATGTATCGACTTTACCGGTGTTTGCCACTAGAAAGACACTTGAATGATGTAGAAGAGTTTGACAGTAACAAGGCAAATTAAATCCAAAAGCAGTAGCTCAGCTTCTGCATCAGCTATGCAACTCTCTTAATTTGTAAGATGACCTTAAACCTGGCAAGGCTGTCCACGAAAAGCGCAGCCTGCCTTCTGGAACTCTTCAAAGCTCAATGCATATAAAAATATAAAAGATACAAAAAGGTGGCGCTGTCTCCATCGACTTCCTTGTTACCTAGTCTTCCTAAAATCTATAATTGACCAAATTTTAACTTGAGAATATGTCAGTATTTGGCGGAAAAGTTTCTTTCGATAACTTGGCAGTTGGCTTTCTTAAATGTTATCGCTGTGATATCACCAAACGTTTGAAATGTTTACAGAAAAAAAACAACGAAAATTTAATAATAATTACGATGGCTTTTGTTACAATTATATTGTGAATGGGGCATTATTTAGCAAAGCTACTATCACAGTTGCCCATTATAAATGATAAAAATGGTGCAAAATACGGTTTTCTGTTTTATTTTACAAACATTCAAAGTTTAAAGTAAGGAAGGATTAGGAAATGCTGTCACTTATAGGGTAAAGTATTGGAGTGCCTGGTGGTAAGTCGACAGAGGCAGGGCGAGACAAACAAACTCCTAATGACTTCTCTATGTCCTCTAACAGACTCCCAGTTCCAAGGGACATTGGCGATACCAAAGCGGAATCGGTCGAATGGATGCTTGCTGAGGGAGAAACACTATTGGGTAATAACTTACTATCGCTGAATAAATGTAAACTGCTGAGAAGAGGGGACGATTCTGAGGAAGAAAACGTATGTTTTTCAACGAGTTGAGGAGCTACAATGTCCACAGGACACGACATTGTCTTTTCTTTAGGCTTCTCCTGTTTTTTAAAAAACTTTGAGAAAAATTTTTTTTCTTGAAAAGGGCGTGAGTTGGTAGAGTTGGTGGATCCACTTATCTTAGTGATGTCATCATCAAACTTGATGCTTGGTCCAATAGTTGATAAATCTGACAAGGATTCAGGTGCTGCAAGTGGAGCCAGTCCACACCACTCTCCACCTAGAGGACTTGATGGGTAATCTGGAGCGTTTGTGGCATAGAGCAGAGACAGGAGGCTTCCACCTGATTTAGGAATTGTTTCACAAGTTGTAAAACTCGTTTCAAAACAGACTTTTTCATTTCGAGGTTTGCCATTGCTGGTTCCAGCCAAGAGTCGTTCATGTTCCATCACTTCTGGTCCATTGATAGATAAGTTATTATTTTCATTTGAAGCCCGTTGTGGTTTAGCAGGTCCTAAACTGCTTATAACCTAAAAACAGTAATAGAATCAACATTTAAATGACTAATTCAAACAACAATACTTAACAAAAATAAACATTAATGAAAAGGAGTTCGAATAAAACGTGCTTTTCTGTTATGTGTTATGAAAACGTCACTTTTTATTAGTTGAGTTGAGATTCAACTGTTTTCTGACAATGGCATTCACAAACACACATACACAGGTATGTTTCCTTATCAATATGACTGTTCCACACTGAAGGCGCAAGACTTGGAAGATGGGAGTCTTTGTGAGAAAAGAAGTGGATCTGCGCATTGAATTTGTTTGATCGGCCGGTGCCTTTAATGGGAGTAAGTCGGTACATCTCCATCTCCCCTCTCATCGTTAGCCACTGCTCCTGGAGCGGACGCCTTTAATTAACGGATTTTTTGAGAGTTGAGCAAATCCCCGGAAAATCCTATCTAAGATTCCACGAACGAGGGGGCTACACGGAAAGGCTTTTCTTTCACATTGCAGTGAAAGTGTCATTTTGGTTTATTATTCATTCTGAATAATAACCCTATGTTTTCGGCCATGAAAAATTTTTTACAACCCCTCCCTCAAAATTTGATACTTTACGTTTCTTGACACGGGGATTCCAAATCTGCAAGTCCGTCCACCGTCCCCCGTTCGCTGCCCGGGCTGTTTTGTTCCTTTAACGTGGTCTAAAAAATCAGTTCTTTCGCACAAAAATCCCATTTGGTATTTAGTTGTGCCCGCTATCTCGGCAACCCGATCGGACAAAGCCCATGGTTGTTATGGACAAAAAATGGGTAAAAAAATTAACAAAACGCGGACAACTCGCAAATACACCGTGTTTCGTATCGTTTTCAAGGTATTTAACATCCTGGGGCGAATGGAATGAGTATCAGACGTGTACAACTGCATATAGTGAAATTACAGGAATTATGGAGAGCCAAAGTCAACTAATAGAAAGAACTCGTGGGAACTACTGCGGAAGTTAACGTTCGTCGTTAGTACTCCCCCCCCCTCCCGTCTCATCAAAACCACCCACCCGCTCGACTCGCAACATTGTGCCAATTGCCTACAGGCGCCCGGCGCCGGGGGAATATTTAGTTTCCGTAGTTTCATTGTAGTCAGGTCATGTTTCGTATGGTTTACTAGTATTTTTCGATGCTGAATCGAATGGAATGGATCTCGGAGTAATACTAGGTCAAGATGTTCATGAGAATAATAAACCATTGTGTAATAATTTGCAGAGTTTTTTCCTTTGCGCTGAAACTTTCACAGCGTCAGTGAATCTCACACCCAAGAATTTCATTATTTCTCTCTTTAATTTTTTAATTTTTCCCTCTGGCCCTCTTCTTTTTCTTGAAATGAAGGAGCGTGATGAAGTTCGTAGCTCGACTGCGCCAATTGTAACGTGTAGGGGTTAGGAGATCCGCTGACTGAGGCAAAAATTGACATTTCAAATGTAGGCGCTTGATATCAGCGCTCCGTATGTCCAATGTTGTAACTACACAGTCTTTTGTGTTCAGTTGTGGCACCATGTTTCATGTCTTAGTCGGTTTTCGTTTTCTGTGTTCAAATCCGTTTCGTTGAGTTTTTATAATTTTGGTCTTTTCTTTCTTATTTGTCTTCCATTTGCGTTTGAATTCTAGTTAAAAAATTACAGCGATTGCGAGCTCATCCCATTCATTGCCCAACTTTCGTCGGGTTTATGAACCATCGTCTTTAACCCTTAGATGACGATCGTCCACTACTTTTTAATGGGAGTCAGCCAGTACGAATTCACCATGTCTTGCAAGGAACTAGCTCATTCAGTGGTCTGGTTCAACTCACTTGCTCATAAAAGTCATATATGTACCGTGAGGATTCCCATCTCCCATGCCATTTATTGATTACCCACTCACCTAGAGTAGCAAGTTCAAAGGCATGGGGCATTCAACGTGTGCCTCGAATTTTTCATAAGGCGCACATTCAATGAATGCCCCTGTAAGCAGAAGACTGACTGCCCACATCCTCTTTGAATGCAGCCTGTACGAGGATGCAGCCTGTACGAGGATGTGAGTAGCTGGTTTTCTAACTTACGGGGGTGGCGGAAAGTTGTGTGTTGCTACGCACCAGATATTTTTTTATTGTGTGTTCTCTGTTCCGCATCAATATATATCGTATTCTTTTCGGACATAGGTTGTTGTGAGGAAAAAGTTATTCCTGCTATGCGTGTAGTGGTTTCTCTCACGCAGAATTATAGTCTTTATCTCACTTAAAATCCTTCTTAAAATGAGAAGAGTAAATTTGGAAACTAAGTCTACAACTCGTAGCTAGGAAACACGATTATAACATGTGATCGGAAACGCGATTATATTACAGTACTCCCATCCAAGAGCAATCCAACAATTTACAGCCCTATTTAATGACTGTCTCACGAGCTTTCAAGCAAGCATTCCTCAGTGCAATGTGGAGGGTATCCGCCTCCGCTGTATGGCTGAAACCAAACCACATCGCACTGTCGTGGCAGATTTCTTTGATGTGAAAGAAGCATTTACCACTGTGTGGTACCTGGTTGTGCTCACCTCCATACGCACTTTCTCACTCCCATCAAATCTCTTCAGGCTCCACAGCAGTTTCTTTGAGAACAGAACTGCACCAATGGGCCGTGGCGACCAGAAGGCAGAGCTGGAAATTACCGTGAGTTGTCCACATGGGGTGGTCTTGTCCACCATCTTGTGGGAGCGCTCATCGATTCCCTCCTTCATCTCCTGACTGGATGTGGGTAAACACCAGTCACTAGGTTGATGACATTGGTGCAGACACTCTGGGGGCGGCCAAGCTTTGTGTCCAGAGGCCACCCGACTCTTCCAGGCCCGAAACACCACTGTCTCCAGAATCCGAGATTCTAAGTAGTACTGTCCGCTGGCTGGGATGCCCCTGGACATTGTCATGACATCAGTTACAAGCACGAGATGCTAGCACTTTTTGGAAGTGCCAGAAGGCCACAGACGACCCCGAAATAGGCCAGCAGGAGGCCTATCTCCGGCTCTTCTCCACCTTTCTTGGGGACAGTTCGGGTAAGCAATAATCCAGTAGAAGGTTTCCCCATGTAGAGAACAGGATGAAAGCCAGTAGTTCAACAACCTTCGATGTGAAATACCATCAGGTCCAGGTGAAGCGGAGTTGCTGACACTGCACTTATGTGCTTAGTCCTGAAGACACAGCTAAAAATTTCCGTGGCCGTACCAAGGGCACCGCTCATTCTTCAGGGATGTGGCTGGGAGAACTCATGAGAGGCTCCCATGTTGGGCTTGGCTCTCAACTCTTGGGAAAATGCAGTGCGGATAATATGCAACCTCATCCACAGATATATCAAAACCAGAAACAGCCCTCTTTGCAAGACTCTGCATGTGAGAGATCTCATCCCTCTCACTCTATACTCAGCAAGCCTCAGAATTTCATAGACACAGACCATTTTCACATGTAGTGTTTTTTCTGTGACTCAGAAGCTCTTAGCACGTAAAAGAAAACTAAAAATTCGTATAGCCGATTGTATAACTTTCCTTTTTACAACGAGCGATGCGTAGCAACACACAACTTTCCACCCCCACCCCCCCGTAAGTTCGAACACCAGCTACATATGCGGGTGCTATATCTTCATTCAACGCATTTATGCAGAACAAAATGTAGGGACTAGTTAGCTGAGAGTACTCCGTAAGTTTGATCGAAATCGTTAGAGCCGATTTTAAGTAAAATAGAACACCGGTAAATTAATATTCGACAAATCTCCTTTTCTGAGTTAACTTGTCCTATATCTCCGTTGAACATATATCTACAGAAATAATTATAAAATGGGCGAAGTGTGGGTATGGGTGGCTACAAGACACTGTATGAATGATCAAATGTGATTAATCAGTTACCCCGGAATTTACGGAAATGTTCGAAAAAACATTATTTTCGACCCATTTTGATTTTTATCTCTGTTCAATGGACTCAGAGGACCATTTATTGAGAACAATTTGAAAGTTTAATCAAAATCGTGAGAGCTGTTTTAGAAAAATGCAAAAACCCTAGTTTTTGGTACATTTTCGTCCCCCCCCCCTCCTTCCAATCGACCGAAATCGTCCACAACCTTATTTTGGTGTCTACAAAAAATAACGAACAAAACAAAAAAAGAACCAGCTCAATCGGATCAGCCGTTCTCCCGCAAATCCAACTACAGACACACACACACAGGTCTGATTCCTTATTTGATGACTGTTCGTAAACCCTCGACGAGGGTTATATCAGTCATGGAAGTTGCGGTTTTTCTTCCGCACTGGAGGCACAAAATGTACATGAGGGAGAGTCTTTCAGAGAAAAGAAGTGGAGCCACGGATTGAAGTCACCATGTCATGTGAGGAACTGGCTCAACCCATTTTCTTGAAAGACGTTCACGGATGTTGACGAAGAACTCATACATATCACGTCCCTTTGACGAGGATTCCCATGTCGCTCTCCATTTCTCTAGCGCCCATTCGTCGATGGCGGCAAGTTTCAGTTCTGTGGTGAGATCTACACGGAGTTCAGCCTAAAACGGAGTGTTCGGTACGAAACGGAGGGCCGCTTGTTGGTCGGACTTGTCTCTGGCGATCTTGAGGCCGGGGACGAGCGGCGCCCCGCCGCTCTAATTGGCGCATCTTCTTCCCTTCCCCCTTCCGTCTTCTTTACCTCCTTCATATTTTTTACACACTTCCTTCCGAGCTATCAACCCGATATATCTCCACAAAGTTAATCGTTTTCTCCCAAATTTTCTATCCACCCCCACGGTGCACCCTCGACATTTTATTTTATTTTTTCCCCCCATTTTTACTTTCCGCTACCCGAAGGGAAGGAAAGTATAGTAATCGGCCCAAAAAAAAAATTTGAGTTTTCTTCAGATCTTTACGTTTCAGACCCTACTGAGTCTAAAAAACCTAATTTCGTCGCGTGGTCCGTGTGTATGTGTGTGTGTGTGTATGTGTGTGTGTATGTGTGTGTGTCTGTAGTTCGATTTGCGGGAGAACGGCTGATCCGATTGAGCTGGTTCTTTTTTTGTTTTGTTCGTTATTTTTGTAGACACCAAAATAAGGTTATGGACGATTTCGGCCGATGGGAAGGGGGTGGGGGACGAAAGTGTACCAAAAACTAGGGTTTTTCGCATTTATCTCGAAAACGGCCTAACGATTTTGATTAAACTTTCAAATTATCTTCTCTAATCAATACCTAACTTTTCTTCTCTATACATATCTCCATGAAAATACGGTGAACGGAGATAATGACCTATGAAGCAAAAATAGGTTTTTAAGCTTTTTGGCAAAATGACTTCAACGATTATCATCAAACTCTCAGGATATTTTCGAATAGTTAATACCTACATATTGTTCTCAATAAATGTTCCTCTGAAAGTCCATTGAGCAGAGATAAAAATGAAAATGTGTTGAAAATAACGTTTTTTCGAACATTTCCGAAAGTTCCAGGGTAATTTTTTCACCAGATGTGATAAATCCTAATGAAGTGTCTTTTAGTCACCCATACCAACATTTTGTTCTCCATAACTATTTCTGTATATATATGTTGCACGGAGATATAAGCCACGTTAACTCAGAAAAGGAGATTTGTCGAATATTAATTTATCGGTATTCGTATTTTCTCAAAAACGGCTCCAACGATTTCGATAAAACTTTCGGAGTGCTCTCAGCTAACTAGTCCCTACATTTTGTTCCGTATAAATGTTCCTGTAAAAATGCGTTGAACGAAGATATAGCGCCCGCATGTGTAGGTGGTGTTCGAACTTAAAGGGGTGGCGGAAAGTAGTGTGTTGCTACGCACCAGATATTTTGTTCTCCGTGTTAGCAGCACGCGCACGGACTCGATCGGATGTGGTACGGGATCCCGACAACGAAACGCCTCGTCAACCAGGTACCCTTCCTTCAATACCTTCATTTTGCATGCCCGTTGGATTGGTGGGATTGGGAGCTCGTCTGCTGTCTCAGGTTCGCCGGAACAAGGCCCTAGGCGGCAGTGGTCCTCCAGGGAAGAGAAAATCTCCATTAAGGACGATCCTGATGGAAAGGGGGGCAATTTTAAATTTGCTTACCGACGAAACACGGGGTTAGATCTTGTTTCACTGCCCACTATCCAACCATGCGCTCAACAGCCAAATCAACTGGTAACTGACCAGTGATCACCTGGAGTGCTTCTGTTGATACAGTCTTGTAGGCCTTGGTGATCCACAGAAGCGCTGCTGTCTGGGATTGAGCCAATACTCTCTTTTGATTGACTGTTAGTTTGCTACCCCAGACAACGGGGCAGCAACCAATCACGCCTAGATAGATGGCCTTATACATGAGGATAGTGTGATGGTAACACACACCCTGAATGGCCTTTGTAATTGCACGCAGTGAGGGAAACCTAGCAATTGTAGTTCCCACGAGGGAATGAAGGTGTTAGTTGAAACCCCACCTCGTTCCTGTGGTACACTGGTCTGCCTGCCAGTGAGGCTGCGGCCAAAGACTCCTTCAAGGGACTGCAACATCAAGATTTCTAGTGTTTTGCCTAATATGGAAAGAAGGCTGAGCGGTCTCCATGATCGCAGGTCTGACTGATTGCAGTCACCTCACTTTTGAAGAGTGACAACGCCCGCTGATGTTCACTGAGTGGGGAACTGTCCGACCTGCAGACAGTCACTAAATAAATTAAGGAGGCCGCTGGAGATTGTCTGTTCAGCCTTCCTTAGTATATTGCTTTCTATTTTATCTGGCCCAGGAGATTTGTTGGGCTTAAAGGTCGCAAGGGCCCTGCCGAGGTCGCCTGTTGTCCACAATGGGATGTTTGGCTCGTTCGGAGGGTCTATGATCAGCTCCCTTGCTGCTTCAGTATCTCCAGCTACGTGGTCGTCAGGGAACGCCTTCTCAAGGAGGGTTTCCATTGAGCTTTCAATGCTGCGGGCCCAGCCTGACTCATTTTGCATCGCAGCTAATACCTGCTCCACGTTTGCTTTCCCTATGGAGGACTTGCAATGTCTGCCCCAGGGGTTCTCAGAGCTCTCCGCTTCCACAAAATTTCGCCAGCCTTGCCGTATGGTCGTTTGATGGCACGGTGGACGGCCTTCTTCTCTTGGATGAAGGCAGTTCGGAGTGTAGCTTTGGCATCAGGGTCACGAGTGTGTTGGTATATTATTCTGGCTCTATTTACACTTTGCTTGAGGGGATTAAGTTCCTCAGTCTACCATGGGACTTTGATCGTCCTGTGCTTCCGTTGCCCAAGTACAGAGAGCCCAGCAGAGTGCAGTGCTGTGGTAAATATGCCGTGGTAAATATTCTATTCTGGACCCCGACTGCAGGGTGAAGACACACACACACGGACCACGCGCCGAAATTATTTTTTTTAGACTCAGTAGGCCTCAAAACGTACAGACCTGAAGAAAAACCAATTTTTTTTGACACGATTACTATACTTTCCTTTCCCTTTGTGGTAGTGGAAAGTAAAAATGAGTAAAATAATAAATTCGGCGTCTCACCATTTCTTCGTGTAATGAGAAGCACAGGGAGGACGATGCTGGAAATCGTCAGGGATGTCGTTGATTGGTGTCATGCTGCTTGAGCTAGATTATATTTAGCCTTCTGACTGTCCCACAAGTTGGATATGCACCGCTGTCAGACGACCAATTGTGCCAGTCCCGATGTCTTAAAGGTCAATGCCTAGCCTCCTGAGGAAAGCCAGATAGTTCCTGCAAGAGTTTTCATTGGTATCCACCCTAGGAGAAGTGGTACCAAACACCAGAAGCCGCTCTCTCTCAAGTCGCTGACACTGGGTCTGGACATGGTAGGGAGTCTCCTCATCTGTACCACACCACCTACATCGAGGGGTGTCGACTATACCCATAATATACATGTGTCTGTTCATTCTCCAGTGCCCGGTGATGATCCCAACAATCTGCCTTATGTCCTTCCTCTCCATCCTCAGAAGGTTGTGTCTTATCCCACTTGTTTGCAGCGAGATAAAGCGTCTGGAGTGCCATACTCCTGCAGCATTCCAGACTGTCTGATGCAGTCTTCTGGCATGTTCTCCCACAGCCCTCTTGACTAGTGACAGAGAGATCTCACAATGGGGGACTAACGTCGGCAGTTGTGATACTGATGATTCACAAGAAGAAGGGAGTGGTAGCTAGCTTGTGGTGAGTCGAGCAGCTGAACTTATCGTAAGAAGAAGAATGGAACATAATGCATATTACGACTAGTAGAGCGGAGGTTTAGAGATGAAGCTGAAGAGGGGAGCAATTACGATGATTTTCGTTTGTTGTTATGAATTCAGATGAAGGGGAAGATTGACAGTATACTTTTTACTTTCCTTGGCTCTACAAAGTATAAAGGAAAGTTATGTAATCGGCTGAAAAAAATTTTTTAGTTATCTTCAGATCTTTACGTTTCAGACCCTCCTGAGTCCGAAAAACACTATTTGGGAAAATGATCTGTCTGTCCACATACATAATACACTGGGAACCCCCTACCTTAAGCTGGGACATACCCCCTGCAGGAAGGGAGACAGAATTCTCCTGTCGTATCCTCTGCGTGGCCGTGAAAACCGGCCTAAAAAGGGCTTAAAGCGCACCACACTGACATACACAACATATTCCAGAAACGAACAACACTGCAACGGCTTACGTGGCAGAACACATTGACTTGAAACACTCATAATGAGCGAAAGACAGTCCCGGAAGTAGCTCACTAACACCTATGAGCGCTCCCCTATATAGGTGAGGCCTTCGGAATGAGGAGGGGGAAAACCAGGTTTGAGCGTTCCTGGGGCGCAGCACATTATGCTGCTCGTACTCGTTTGGGAATGAGTACGAGCAGCCCTACAATTCCGGAACTATAAGCGCTACCGCTTCCTGCTGCCGTAAAGTGTTGTTTGACCAAGTTCAAATGAATTGACGTAGAGCTAAGGAAAGTTGTGTGTTGCAACGCACCAGATATTTTATCAACGAACTTCAAACTAAAAACTTGAACTTGAACTTGAACTTGTTGGGCCTTGCCTTGGGCCCATGGCGCCCGTTGCCATTTGGGCGTAAACGAAGACCAACCAATCTATGATATCGAGTACACCTGAAGTTACATATTTTCATAAACGTACACTACCGGAATGAAAAAATGATTGAAGAAGGCATAGTTTGACACAGTGGAATCTCCCCTCAACAATTCAACTATCTGGATAGTTCGAAAGAGAGCTGATGATAGCGATAAACCTAAATTTCGAGCAGTTAGCAACTAGAGATTCCGTGACAAAATCAGAAAGCAGCTATCTGCTACAGTGAATACCACAACTATTCGACTATTCAAGTCACAACAATTCCTTAGTGTAGTGAACTTAGCTTTAAGAAAATCATTGTATCATTGTAATCAACATAGCTTAAGTACACAACCAACAAATAATATGTTTTTATAACATTTTATATCAAACTATGGTAATAAATATGAGGTGGGCCGAAGGTAATCCACCTGGGTTTCCCCAGGGCCCAAGTCAAACCCCCCTGAGAACACTGGGGGATTCCCCAGCGCATTACTACTCTCAAAAACCTCTTTTCATTTTTAAACCTAAAAAACCCTGCAAATTAGTACCCAATGGTTTATTATTCTCATGAACAGCTTGGCCTAGTATTACTGCTCCCCAATCCCATTCGATTCAGCATCGAATACTAGTAAACCATACGAAACATGACCTGACTACAATGGAACTAAGGAAACGAAATATTCCGCGGGCGCCAGGCACCCGTAAACGTCTGATCCGATGGAGGGGTGGGACGAGGGCCTCGCTCGGCAATTGGCAGGACGTTGCGGGTCCAAAGGGCGCTGCGAGTCGAGCGGGCCTTGACAACGATACGAAACACGGCTTATTTGCGATTATACTGCATTTCGTTAATTTTTTAAACCATTTTTTCCCCATAACAACCATGGGCTTCGTCCGATCGGATTGCCGAGATGGCGGGCATAACCAGATACCAAATGGGATTTTTGTGCGAAAGAACGAATTTTTTAAAGGACGGTGGACGGGGGACGGGGGACGGCGGACGGACATTGCAGATTTGGAATCCTCATGCGTTGAAACGTAAAATATCAAATTTTGAGGGGGGGTTGTAAAAAATGTTTCGTGACCGAAAACATAGGGTTATTATTCAGAATGAATAATAAACCAAAAGAAAACGACTCTTTGCTTATTGAGTGTAGCTGTTACTCTACCCTGTAGAATGTACTTGTCTCCTCAATAAACTGGTGTAGCTATTACTTCAGGAAGTGTACTTGCTCCCGGTAGAATTGTAGTGCAACTGTTGACTCCCTTTCAGGGGTTCGTACTTGCTCCTACATTAAATTGGTGCAGCTGTTGGCTCTCTTCAAGGGCCGTACTTGCTCCCAATTTAGTATACGGACGAGCTGTTGATCCTCCTTCAGATGTTCGTACTTGCTCCCGCATACAATCCAATTGGTGCAGCTGTTGGCCCTCTTCAGGGACCGTACTTGCTCCCAATTTTTGTATGTACGAGCTGTTGACCCTCCTTCAGAGGTGTACTTTCTCCTACACAAGGTGTAGCTGTTCCTCATAACGAGGGTACTTGCTCCCTCAAACTAGGGACACCTCCTTCAGGGGTGGACAAGGTGGAGTCACATTTTACAAAAACTAAATATGAAAGTCGGACATGCCAAATCCAACCAAAAAATTTATTAACTTCAAAAAAGTCATAACACTCAGTATAACAGACTTGATGACTGGCTCCTACCAAACCAAGATGAATCCCAAAACTGTCTTCTCCACTCCCAATTACCAGTTAAAATTCAAATAGGTGTTGTTCAGGTTGGATACAGTCCAGCCAATGAAGGACTCAATCGTCCGGACGTTCAATCAATCAATGATACACAAGCAGAACGTCCTATACGAGATATAAGCAGAAAAGGGCAAGTTACCCCAAGTCGGCTTTCTCTGTCAGTTTATATCGTTTTTTGTACTTACATAAGGCCAGTATATCCAGTACGTAAGGCCAGTAGTGTATCTTCAATGCTGCAAGCTGTGTTACTGAACTTAAATTACGTATACGAGTATATACATGTTGGACGTTTGATCTACCATAAGAGAAAGATTTCAAAGGCAATCTGTCTGACCTTGTAGATCCCAGAGCTCTGTCCACGGATAACCGAGCGAATCAAAAGAAAGAGGGTTCCCAAATATTAGCAAAATTATGGACCCAATGTGGCTGCACTCTCCCACACGACGATCAACAAAAGAAACTAAATCAGAGCCGAAACCATTTTTTGTTCTACTACTTACCTTTCTAAATAAACGTTCAAGCTACATACCCCAAACAGTAGTTAGCCTCGAAATTAAGAGCCTTCGAAGGAGAATCGTGGTGAAAAGCATGCACAAAAATAACTGACACTGTGGAACGGTGCATCTTCACTATGAGTGCAATAAGAAAAAAAAGCATATCTACGATGGGGTGAAGGGTAACTTACCTCAACAATACTACGTAAGACTTGATTTTTCTTAAATTAGTAAGGTTCACGCTGTGGTAACGTAGAATAGGAATAAGGAGTGGAAACCACAATAGTCACATAATCAGTGGCAACTGGCAACTAAAAACATCATTTAGGCAACAACAGAAACCAATGTCAGCAAACGAAAATAAGATGTCCTTATAGTTTGGTGTAGATTCTGTAACTCAATTGCGGACCTTATAATTTCAGGGTGTAACTCAAAACATACAACTTTAAGGCAGAGTATTACGTTACAAGAAAAAATTCGCGTAGCAACACACGCCTTCCCGCCACCTTCGAACACCAGCTACATATGCGGGCGCTTTAACTTCGTTCAACGCATTTCTACAGGAACACTTATGGAGAACCGAACGTATGTACTAGTTAGTTGAGAGCCCTCCGAAAGTTTGATCTAGATCGTTACAGCCGTTTTTGAGAAAATTGGAATGCCGGCAAATTAATTAGACAAATCCTCCTTTTCTGAGTTTACTTGGTTTACATTTCAGTTCAACTGATATACACAGAAACAATTACGGAGAACGAAATGTGGGTATGGGTGGCTACAAGACACTGTAAGAATGATCAAATGTGATGAAGCATTTACCCCGGAATTTATGGAAATGTTCGAAAAAACATTATTTTCGACCCATTTTGATTTATAAAAATCAACAGATAACTGTGTTCAATGGTCTGTCAGAGGAACATTTATTACAGTACATTTAGTACAGTAGTATTTATTTAGTACATTAACAATCTGCCCGTAAAACTTCGAGTAAAAATTTTTTTGCGATGCGTTTTTCCATTTAGCCGTTGTTTTTCTACCTGTCTGTTGTGATTCGTTTTTCCACTTGTCCGTTGCAATTCGGTTTTGCACGTTAAAGTTTCACTTCTACCATGTTTTTCGTTGTAATTCACTTTTGTTTGACTGTTGTGACTCAAAACACGTGGAGAGCGGAAATGAGAAATAGCAGTTGAGCAGACGCCGCCGGGAGTATCCCCGCTCTCCACGGCGTGCGGCCACCTGCTCTCGCCGTTGGACGGGGAGTGAGGGCCAGGGCAGTCATGTCAAAGATACGGCCCGCGGGCCGCATCAGGCCCCCGGGCCGTATTAATGCGGCCCGCGATCGTAATGTGCCGCAGAAAGAAGAAGCTTTCAGACTTCACTGGATTCCTCTACGGAAGTTTTAAAATGCGCACACTACAACATTTTAAGTAATTTCAAGGGCAGCGCGTGCCCTGACAAGCGAGAGAGATAGACAGTAACGCGCGTCTCTTAGCAACAATGGAATCTTCCACGCGCTTCGAGTCTAGGCTAGAACCTTCCTTATCGATATTACATTTTATACACAATATTTTAAGAGTTTGGATAACTACCCAGAATTAAAAAAGCATGCAGCACGCATTCTGTGCATGTTTGGTAGCACCTATTTATGCGAGCAGATGTTTTCCGTCATGAAAATAAATAAGAACAATTATCGCACAAGACATGAACATCTCCAATCAGTTCTTAAAATAACTACAACGAATATGATACCTGACATCAATGAGCTTGTCAAAAACAAGAGAAGTCAGGTATCTGGATCCTCGAGCTCAAAATAATTACCCTCTTTTATAACTTTGATGGTTTTTAACCACCGTATATTTATATTATATACTATGTAATTAAATAAATAAAATGTTATCGTAATTCAGCACATTTTTTAATTTGAATCTGGCCCGCCTACACATTCTAAATTTAATATATGGCCCTCTTCAAAATTGAGTTTGACACCTCTGGGCCAGGGGCTCGGCTGGGTTCGGTTTCGTTCAGCTCTCAGCTCCTCTGACCCGTCTTGCCGTACCACGTGACCGGTAACACAATTTTTCGTGACTCGAAAATCCTAAGACCCCGTCTATATAGAAGTTTCACTTCAACAAGAACTAGCCCGATCGATCCAACCATTCTCCCGTAAATCGAGCTACAGACTGGTCTGTTTCCTTATTTGATAACTGTTACTAAACACCCTCGACGAGGGTTATTCAGTCATAGAAGTTGCGGTCTCGCTAATATGCAAGAGGTGGGCCCCTGGAGCATCCACCTAACTCAGACCTGAGGAGGTGTGGCAAGTATTTGGCCGTCAGCCAGTCTCCCAGTGACCATCAGAGGAATCCTGCAACATCTAGGAGAAGTTCTTATTCGGTTTCCGACCGGATCTACCTATTTACTTGGTTCACAAGTTTCAAAAGGACAGATCAACTGTGACCACGTTTCTTAGCCATCACCTTCTTCGAAAACTCTGCAAATTGGTTATAAGCTTGCTTTGTAGCAGTCAATGCTGCTAAGTTCGTCTGCCCTCCCAACAACTGTCGCTGACTGTTGTGGAAACTACAGTGAAGCTGCACGTGGTTTCTTGTTTCCTCCACACTGGAGGTGCAAGGTGTGCATGATGGAGAGTCTTTGAGAGAAAAGAAGTGGAGTCGTGCATTGAAGTCACCATGTCCAGAAAGGAACTGGCTCGTCCAGTGGTATAGCCCAACCCATTTTCTTTGAAGACGTTCACGGATGTTGGGGAAGATCTTATACGTTTCACGACCCTTTGACAAGGATTCCAGTCTCACTTGCCACTTCTCCAAGGCCTGTTCATCAATGGTGGCAAGTTTCCATTCTGTGGTGAAATCTGCACAGAGTTCAGCCCAAAGCGGGGTTAGCTCCTGTTTCACTGCCCACTTGCCAACCCTGCACTCATTGGCCATAATGACTGGTAGCTGACCAGTGATCACCTGGAGTGCTTCTGTTGACACAGTGTTGCCTTGATGATCCACAGGAGCATAGCTCTCTGGGATTGTGTCAATACTCTCTTATGATTGACTGTTAGTTCAGTACCCCAGACAACTGAGCAATAACCAATCACGCCTAGATAGATGGCCTTGTATATGAGGGTAGTGTGACGGTAACACACACCCCAAGTGGCCTTAGAAATTGCACACAGTGAGGCAAACCTTGCAATGCAATGGTAGTGTCCTCCAGGCACTGGAGGTATTGCCTGAAGCCCCACCTCTCACATATATTCACTCCTAAATACAAAGCATATTGTTGGTTGACTATTTACTTTTCCTTCAAGCTACCTGTATCTTGACATGCTCGACCATCAAACTACAGACCCCCTTCCCCCCTTCCCACAGTGCAGATTGTAAATGGGACAGTGGCACCCAAACATGAGAACCTAAATAAGTAATGTGTAAGGAAATGGGTAGACCGCCCAGACTACTCTACACCAGCTTTAGGGATGGAAGGATTGGGATAGGGAAGGATAGAAGGATAAGTGGATGTTCCACAATAGAACGACCACCTGTTATATACAACCCGAGCAACACGGGTGGTGATATCACGAAGAACGCTGCTGACATACTCAGCCGACGCTTCTCCTCTGCACTTTTCTTGTACCACACACCATGCCAGGACACGTTCAATCCAGCAACCTTAATGTCACCTGTCTCAACTCCACGAGCTTCTGACACCACCATACGAAGATCCATCCTGTCTCATTTGCGCTTCTTGACTTGCTTAGTGCAAAATCTCTGTTGCTAGATACCACCTGGACATCCAGAATCACTGCAGACTGGTCGAGACCAACAGCAACGACGTCGTGCCTCAGTCCTTCTCCAGAGACAACCTGGAAGTGCCGCTCTCTCTCCACTTCCCAGGCCTCAGATGACAGTGCATCAGCAACCTTCCTGCAGAATGCATCATGACGCTTGACACGGCCCCCATGAGTACACAGACACACCTGCACCACAAGATTCAGCGACTCAACAGGTTACTGTAGGCACAACAGCAAGCATTCACAACATTACGATTCTGGTCTCTTGTACACCTCATCCCTGTAGGCTGTGACGCAGTACGAACAGCGTGAAAGTGCCGGTAATCCTTCCCATTTATGTCATTTGAAGCCCACTCCACCCACGCAGAAGAGTAAGGGGAGTCAGGACAATGCCTGAGTTCCTGTCTGCCTACTGAACCATGCAGAGCAGCTACAAACTTTGAAGGCTTACTAGGCTTGAGGACAGATGGAGTCGCTATGTTACTCCACCGCAGCTGATCCTGGACGAATCCAAGACCAGCTTCAGCACGTGCGACATACCAGCCAGATGCACATATTAACCACGCGCCAAAATTAGGTTTTGAAGTGAAACTTCTATATAGACGGGGTCTTAGGATTTTCGAGTCACGAAAAATTGTGTCACGTGGTACGGCAACACGGGTGGGGGCTCGGAGGGGATGACGTGGGCAGGCAGGCGCGCTGAGTTAGATCCCCCCCCCCCCCCCGAGCTCCGAAAGAAGCCGAACAAAACCAAACCCAGCCGAGCCCCCGGCCCTCATTTCCCGTCCAACGGCGAGGGCAGGTGGCTGCTCGCCGCGGAGAGCGGGGATACTCCCGGTAGCGTCTGCTCAACTTATATTTCGTATTTCCGCTCTCCACGTGTTTTGAGTCACAACGGTCGAACAAAAGTGAACTACAATGAAAAACATGGTAGGAGTGAAACTTTAACGTGCAAAAACCAAATTTTTTTGCGATGCGTTTTTCCACTTGTCTGTTGTGATTCGTTTTTCCACTTGTCCGTTGCGATTCGGTTTTGCACGTTAAAGTTTCACTTCTACCATGTGTGAGTGTCACACATTTTTTATATTCAGTAGGCTGCAATACGTAATGATCTGAAGAAAACCCAACTTTTGTTTTTGATACGATTACAATACTTTCCTTACCCATTGGTTAGCAGAAAGTAAAAAGGTTGGTTTTCTTATTTATGGGTCCAGCTTGAATATAAACCTCACCACCACGACAGTTCCTGTTAGATAACTAACTAATGAGGGTTAACTGTGGTTGGGCAACACAGTGTACTGTCGCCACACAGTGCTCAATCTGCAGCTGGGGGTCCTGAGTTCCAGTGTCGTATTTCCTGTGTGTTACGAGGGGGTTTGGAGACATTTGGGGATCCGCTGACTCACGCAAAAATTACGGCAATCACGCTGGAGCTCCGATCCACAATCCTCGACTTACGTCGAGAAGTTTGAACAATTGTCTTAACCACTAGACCACGATCGCCCGGTGCCTTTAATAGGAGTCACCGGTGCCTTTAATGGGAGTCACCGGTGCCTTTAATAGGAGTCACTGTTAGCCGCTGCTCCTGGAGCGGGCGACTTTAATGAACGAATTTTTGAGGATTGAGCGAATCCCTGGAAAATCCGATCAAAGATTCGGGGAACGAGAGGGCGACAAGGAAAGGGCGCTTACTTTTCATTCACATAGTAGGAGGCGCGTCACCATTTTTCTCTCCGCTGGAACTTTCACAGCGGCGGCGAATCTCGGACCCGAGAACTCGTCTCACTATTTTCTCTCTTGATTTTTTAATTTTTTCTCATTTGTTCATTTATCGCTGCCACCATTGTTACGAGGGGGGGGGGGGTTAGGGTTTCTGGTTAGACAAGGTCGTAGTAGAATTTCTCTTGTCTTTAGGAGAGCGAGGAGGAGGTGTGCTGAACCCAAATCCTCTCTGGGAGACTGATACTACTCATATCTTTCAGAGTTTTGAGGTTCATAATCTGTCTGGGCAACCCATACTTCAGCTGAACCTGTATTTGCTGTGCCACTATACCATCCCACTCCGCTTAGAACTGCCTTGGTAATGTTTGAGAGTTCTTTGCGTAATGAGGGTTGGATGGGGAGAATGGGCGTGTAGGTTGTGTAGGATGAGGTGGGTTGGAACGTGCTAGGTAATCTACGAGGTAGGTAATCGTACTAGAGGTGGTGGTGGGAGGTTGGAGCAATCGTAATGTGGGCTACCAATAGCCTCCCTAGCTACTCGTAGGTGCTCATTTCCTGTCCCAGAAGCTTGGAGGAGTGTAGGTGCAGGTGTGGCAGTTACTCTGTCTACTAGGGTTTGGAGACCTTTGGGGATCCGCTGACTCAGGCAAAAATTACAGCAATCGCGCCGGAGCTCCGATCCACAATCCTCGACTAACGTTGAGAAGTATGAACAGTTGTCTTAACCACTAGACCATGATCGCCCGGTGCCTTTAATAGGAGTCAGGTGGTACATGTGCATCTGTAAGAGGTGAATTTGAAGGGACACCAATTTACAGACAGGAACTTACAGGAAGGGATAAATAAAGGGACAGGAATCAACACTTGCTTAACCCAGTCCAAAAAAGATAAGACAGGAGGAAGCAATCTATCAGCATAAAAAAGCAGACTGTTTCAATTTTATGGCACTGGAAGATGAACTACGTCCTGCAGACACTAACCTTATAGTACAAGCTGCCTCACCAGAAGAGGGGGACCAATTTCCAATAGGGAAAGCAAATGTAGATCAAGTATAAACATTGATGCAAAGTGACGCTGTCTGGGCTGATAGCATTGTACCGGGACGAACCAAACCCTTCCATTCAGCGGAGGCTCGTCCGGGGCGTTTGTGCTGACTGTGCACCTCGCTCGAGACTTCACTTCCGTCAGTTATAACTCTCGTTGCCGTGTCGTCCGCTCGCGTTTGTTCTCACCCAGCTCAATGTTTGTGGTGCATAAACTTCCCCGAGTGTAATTGAGAATACAACTCTGTGTACTAATTGCAGTCCGTAGATATCGTACTCACTCTCCTTCTCACATAGTTTGATATCACTTTTATTTAACCGTAACATTAGCGCCCAACTAGTGGTCGAACTTCCCCTACATTAGTTCAAGATGCCAGTCACGCAGAAAAACTTGACGGTTCTTCTAATGCGATTGGAATTTTTGATCCCCCACCTTCAACTTTTCTGCCCTACTGCTATGACCTACTCTCTCACCCGTCATTATGTTCGAACGTTGTCCGTTCTTGACGAATAGTTGAACACAGCTTTGTCGAGGAAAGCAGGACAGATATCAAGGAGCTTCTGGTCTACCAGCATTTCAGGCACATCTACATAGAGAAGGTCAATGCTTATCTAGCATCACAGCAGCATAAACCTACTAGTCAGCGGAAACATATGAACTGCACATCTCACAACGACTCGATCCCCCATTCTGCATCAACAGCGACATGTTCCTGCGTGTCTGTCTCCGAATGACCTCTCAAAAACGAGTCCGGGGAAACCACGCGCCTTCAAAAAAGCCTGGTGAAGACAAAACTCCATTGCCAGAGCAACATTCATGCCCTATCTGCGGCAAACATCATGGGGTAAAAAAGTGCGCACGTTTCCTCAACTCCAGCCAGGAAGCTTGAAGAACCTGCGTGGAAGTGCACAATCTGTGTACGAATTGTCTGGCAGCCTCCCACACACTCAAGAGCAGCCACTCAAAGTACATGTGTGAATGCTGTCAACACAGGCATCACGCCCTGCTACACCCTATGAGCCAGAACGCCACGCTTGTTCACTAAAGTCCAACAAACCAGTGCACGGTAGACGCAGCATCTTCGCTCTGCACTACCCATTCTGGAACACCTGAGGGCAGGTGCCCTCTGAGGAGGAGGGAAACTCCGACTCCCCTTACTAAGAGGTCTTTCGCCAGCTGTGTGGGATGAAGACGTACGATCCACAGAAAATGTGTACGTCAGAGACATTGTGAGGTGACTGTTTATTTGTAGTACTTAATTCAATACTTCCACCACAAACATGGACACCCCTTTGGAACTGTAGTCAAAACTCTCTCTCTTTCTCTCTCTATGCTCAAGATTAGGTTCCCCTTTGTTGGGTGGAAAGCAATGCCCTAAACTGCAGTGTTCATGAGTGCCTGAGGACAGTTGTCAGTTCATCAAGGGCGGAGTGATGTACCCGGACGAACCGAACCCTTCCATTCAGCGGAGGCTCATCTGGGGCATTTGTGCTGACGGCGCACCTCAAATGACCCGATTCGCTCGAGACTTCACTGCCGTCTGTTATAACCGAGCCGGTTCCCTCGTTGCCGTGTCGTCCGCTCGCTTTCGCTTCCATCCAGTTTCTTGTTTGTGGTGGTTAAACTTCCCCGAATGTAATTGAGAATAAAACTCTGTGTTCCAATTGCATTTGGTTGATACCGTACTCACTCTCCTTCTCACATAGTGCGACATCACTTTTATTTACCTGTAACAGCATGTATGTGGAATGTTGTGTCGCTTTTAATCGGCTCATACGACACACAGGGAGTACAGCAGTGGAATTCCAGATCCCCAACTGCAGAGTGAGCACAATGTGGTGATGGAGTACACTGTAACGCCCAGCCACAGTTAAGCCTCTTGGATGTAATCCTGCAGTGACTCATGAAGGTGTCGTTGTCATTCCGGCTGAGCCCACCTGGCTGTCCCATTTAGTTGGCTCGTAGGACACGCAAGGAATACGGCAGCAGTATTCCTGACCCCCGACTGCTGGAGGACGACATCATCCGCAGAGGCACACCAGGGCCGAGATCACACTTTACTCCTTGAAGCAGCTTACCCATCACAGTATCAGTCACAAGATTGATGAGTATAGGAGACGGAGGGTCCCTGCCCAACGCCACGTCTTATTGCCACATCCCCAGACATCTCTGCTCCAACCTGCAAGGCCATCACACCCCCGCAGGGAGCTCACACAATCGATGAGTTGACCGGGAGCCCCCACACCATGCAGACTATCAGACAAGGCCAAGGAAGGTGGTTTACAGTGTAAAAACCCTTAGCAACATCCAATTAACAAATATTCAGGTTAATTTAGTTCCCAATGGTTACTCTAGTGCCACGGCTTCGCCTCGTCCCCCATAACTATTCTCGCTTCGCTTGTGTTTGTTATTGCGTCGTGTCGTAAACAGATCTTGCTGTTACGAGTACAAAGTGTTATTTTTATTTCTTGTCTTAATTTACACTAAACCTTTTATCACTATTACTAAAAGATCTTCGAATCGGTAAGTGTATTTTGAAGTATTTTGACTCGGCTTTGAATCAAATGATAAGTCTCATTCACCTCTGAAGAAGCATAGTTTGAACCGTTCAGCTGGCAGATAGAAAGCAGTATGCTAAATAAAAGCTGAGTGTAGAATTTCCAGTGGCCTACTTTATTTATTTAATGACGGTTTGCAGGTCAGACAGTTTCACACTCAGTGGAAGTCTGCGAGTGTCACTCTTCAAACGGAATCAATCAGTCTGATCCACGATCATTTGACCACTCAGTCTTCTGTCCATATTCGGTAAAACGTTAGACCTCTTGATGTTGCAGTCCGTTGAAAGAGCCTTTGGCCGCAACCTAACAGGAAGACAATATAGATGTACTAATGGAAAGTCTACACAGGATGTCATTGTCGAAATTTGCAGTGTTTCCCTGGAGGCACTGTGCAAGCAGTTCTCATTGACACCACAGGAGTTTTTAGAACCTTTAGTGGCCAACACTTCTTAATAAGCTTGAGGGTAATGGAATCCCTCGTACCCTTTGCTTGCTTGTCAGATGTTAACTGGCAGATAGAAATGCCATGATCAAATACAGGCAGGTATCTGTCTGAAGAACGCATTCTACATTAACAATTAAACTTCAGGAGTCACAAATGGACTATGAATAGGCTAAAAACTGTTCGAATCCTTCGGAACAACACAAATAAGAGTCCCCTGGTTATGGCTGAGTTACTGCAAAGTGCATTAAAAAAACGCTGAAGCGTCCTCGCCGTACAAGAACCGTACAAAGTTAACGTACCTGTAAGGTGAGTCCGTCTCCTCTGGCTGGTGAGATACTATGGGCGAATGCTTCCGATGTAAAGACATCATCGTCTTAGGTTTTATACTAAAAGCTATCCCGCTATCCAAACAAAATTACAAAAAAGAACTTGATACTATCAATACTATCGCAGAAAAGACGGACTCACCTTACAGGTACATTAACTTTAGTTATTTGCCTACAGGCAGATCTAATCCAATTGCTTTAATAACCGTAAAAAGGTTCCAACACCCTTAGTGTGGGATCTCAAGCACTGCTCCAAACGGTCACTCAATAGTGTGAGCACGTCAAGCTGCTGGTGGCTGAGGAAAAACCCCAATTAATTCGCTTAAATGAAAAAGTAAAGAGCCAACTAACAATATGCTTTGCTTTGGCGGCCACAGGTTTGCTTCACTGCGAGCAGTTAGTAAGGCCACATGGGGTGTGTTACCGTGACACTATCCTCATGTACAAGGCCATCTATTTAGGCGTGATTGGCACTGCCCCTATTGCCCTTGGTAGCAAACTCACAGTCAATCAAAAGAGAGTACTGGCTCAATCCCAGAAAGCTGCTCTCCTGTGGATCACCAAGGCCTATAAGACCATCAGCAGAGGCACTCCAGGTGATCACTGGTTAGTTACCAGTTGACTTGACCATTAAGTGCATGGTTGACAAGTTGAGAGTGAAACGGCAGCTTTCCCCGCTTAGGGCTGAAGTTCGTGAGGAACCTACCTCTGAATGAAAGCTTGCCTCCATCGATGAATAGGCATTAGAGAAATGGCGAGTGAGGTTTCATTAAACTTTCAAATCATCTTCTATTAGTTAATACCCATGTTTTCTTCTCTATAAATATCGTCATGAAAGTTGGGTGAACGGGATGAAGCCTAAATAAAAAGGGGTTTTCACTTTTTGGCTAAACGGGTTCAACGACTTTCAACAAACTCACAGAATGTTTTTAAATAGTTAATACCTATACATTTCTCCTACCTATAAATGTTCTTCTGACAGTCTATTGAACAAACATAAACACTAAAATGTTTCGAAAATAGTGTTTCATAATTTCCAGAGTAACTGCTTGGCTTGATTTAATCAATCTTTCGGAGTATATTCTAGTAAAATATATCCCCCCCCCCTCCGTAATATTTCTGTATCAATATTCTGATGAACGGAGACTTAAGCCACGATCGATGGCTCAGAAAACGTGGTTTGTCAAATATTAATTTATCGTTTTTCCGAATTTCTCATAACTAGCAATAACGATTTCGATCAAACGCAAGGAGTACTCTCAACTAACTAGTGCCTACATATTTTATCCCATAAATGTTTCCGTAGAAAACATTGCGAAAATATGGCACCTATATATACAATGGGTCGTCGAATTTACGGGGGTTGCAGAAAGTTGTGTAGTGCTGCGCATCAAATATTTTGCTAGTTATTTAATACTCAAAAATGTATAATTCCATATGCGAAACAGGCTTCTTGTGCTGAAGCTTGTAAAACACCACCTAGACACTAACCTTACAACTACATCAAATATGATTGAAATACTGGGAATATGCGTGCAACAAAGATTCTTGGGCGTACTAACTGACCGACACCAAACTTAACGTGTTCAAGTACAAAGCGCATGTCAAGTGGACTTTGATCAAACAAAATACTGATTTTTTATCTCCTTGGAGAGGAAACTATACCCTTAAGCCGATAACGAGCCCTTAAGAAAGAAAACTCACTATAGCTTCCTGTGTGTTGGGCTGTTTGGGAATGCCTGACTGATCTGAAGACGTTGTTGAGGGAGAACACATTCACACTGTGTAGGGTGCCAGGTCATACAGGAATACAAGGGAATGACGAGGCCAACAAAGTGGTGAGAAAAGGATCTGTGCTTCTCCAGGTGGGGAACACCAGCTGCACAGGAAATGGAAGGACATGAGGTGGCTAATGCCGCACACAGTAGGCGAATTCGAGGCGAAACCAAGTCCTAATTCTAGAACTGTAAACGTGCAAGTTTCTAAACAAACGAAAAATCTTTACGAAGGCAACAGCTACTCGAGGAAGGTCATGACACAAGTAGGGGCATCCCAATGAATTCCGGAACCTAAACCTCTACCAGTTTCCGAATAGAACGTTTATCAGCTTATTATGAACCGAATGAAAAACAGATTCGATTAGTTTCCAGAAAGATTAAAACTGCTGTATGCACTTGAACCCGAGAAACGTTGTGTGGTCCGTCGCTCTAGATATTTATGTTAAGTCGTCAAAATGTTATTTCATGAATTCTACATATAGTTGATGCAATACTATCGATCTAGTAGAGTATGGCTAAAAATAGTAAAACTATCACTCCAAGATAAACAAGTCGTACGGGTGCTGAT
This sequence comes from Pachypeltis micranthus, assembly GCA_020466155.1. Taxonomy (NCBI): domain Eukaryota; kingdom Metazoa; phylum Arthropoda; class Insecta; order Hemiptera; family Miridae; genus Pachypeltis; species Pachypeltis micranthus. The sequence continues at coordinate 1,320,706 of CM035772.1, read as the reverse complement.
AAAACTCAATTTAACTCACCAGCTGCCACTGATCAACTGATTTTTTTTATTAAGATACGGAAGGAATGTAGAACATAACTAAATTTGACAAGGGCTTGTCAGAGGAAGGGGTTCGTGTGTTACATGAGAATACTACCTGACGTCTCGTACTCCAGTGCTCTCAACAGAAGTAGTAGTTCGAACTATCTCATGGATGGTGTGGAAACTTTTGTAGCCTTTGTGAGCATTGTGATGAAGCAAAACCTGTTCTCAAATAGCAAATCGGTAAGAAGAACGCCAACACAGATTAATACCATGAAATCAAAAACTGAAATACTCAACTAAACGGTAAACCCACAACACACCAAGTACCATAAACTACTACATTATCTACGTTTAGTACTAAGAAATGTATACTAATTTGGTAAAATTTCAATGATAGAGAGAAAGAGCGTGAACTTGACCAGCCCAATGAAGGGAATTGCCTATTAGCTGAGCGACATACTGTTGTGAGTTCCCTTTTTGTACGTTAATCTTATCTTTATTTCTGTCTCCGCTAACGATGATAGTGGGTAATTCGCAACAACCCGATCTGAAAAAGTATATACAGTTGGCCTTTTTTTCAACTGCCGTAATTGGATTATGCAGCCTACCGAGGTCTTACCTCATGTTTATCGAAGTTTTCCTCTTCTTTTAGTTCATCTTGTTGTGATGGTCACCCTAACTTATCACTCGCTTTCACCTCAGGGTGGAGGCAGTTCCACTTCCGACCTACCTACCCACTTTCGGTCACGTTGTTTACCGCTTATTTACCTTGTTTTAAGTAGGTCGTAAGGTCTTACCAACTATATTTTGCTAGGAATGTTGTGAGGGAAACGTGTTGTGTACACAGGAACCCACCCTGCCTCTCCACAAACATTCCATAAATAGTATTAACGAGTCTGTTATGATTACTTTTACAGTCCCCTATGGTTTTGGCTACCGAAAGCATTTGGTTTGCCTTCGGTCATCGAGAAAACCCGTTTCTCTGAAAAATCATTGAATGTTTTCTCCGTACAGGAACCCACCTAAGACACAGTCAGGTTACTTTACAGAGAGTCCTATGCGTATCATTTCTGTTTTATTTTTAATAAGTAGCACCAAGACTGTAGCAAGGTCTGTCGTCAATGTAATGAGCGAAACCTCAGAAGAAGACTGTGCGGCATCAGCCAAGGTGTCCTCAACTACGAGGATCCTGACTATTGGATTGGCCAGTGTTTTTACTGACGATTGGTTCGTGTATATCGTAATTGTCTTATTACTAATGGGCTCCCTTGTCAGTTTGTTGCTAACAATTCCCTATGACAAAGACAACCTAACCTTCAATTAATCAGACCTGGTGATAAATCCTATCGGCATCGATAAGTTTAAAAGCAAAATAATGATAGCACAATCTTAAAACCACATTAAAGAAGCATGCGTGTGTCTGTCTGTACGACTGACAGGGAACCAAACCACCAAATCAACACGAAATAAGGTTCAAACTAACAGTTCAAAACAAACTAAATTTATCATAGTAACTACACCTCAAAGGATTATGATTAAAATTCCTGTATAAACACTTAAAATATAGAAAGTACCAAATCAGCTCAAACCTTTACACAAACGGTGGGTACAGCTTTCGTACAAGTACGCAACCACTAGGAACATTTTAAGTCTTTAATTTTTTTTAATGCAATGATAATTACGTTTGATTGTGCTCGTTAATGGTTTCGATATAATGCAGGTAATAAAAACGCCACCTCAGCAGGTAATAAAAACGCCACCTGCGCCTCTTCCTCAAGCTCGCCGAGCTCGGCAACCTCCTCGTCGTCAAACAAACAAGGGCGGAAAGAACCAGGCAAACCGCGTTCACTTCCCCCTTCCGCCCCTAGTAGCCCGGGCAACCTGGCCACTACAAGTACTAGACACCCTGTGGACCCTGATCTGTCGGACATGGAGCAGATTTGTGTGTATGCCCATATTATCCACGGCGAAATATCGAAGCTGGCTATCAAAGCTAGTGTCCCCCAAACGACATCGCCCCCCTGCGCGAAACTGTGGCAGCTGTCGTGAGGGAAGAGCTGCGTAGGGCAACTGCCTAGCAGCCAGTGCCGCCAGCACCCTAAGCTCAAGGAGCTCCAACGAGCCCGACTAGTACCACAGGCCCCTCGTATGCAGCAGTAGCTGCTACTGAGCCCTCTTCTCTCCCTCACGGGGCCGAGGCTGGATGGCAGTCTTCCACGGCAAGGAAGCGCAGGGGGAAGAAGAAAAAGACCCCACACTAGCAGGACGGATGTGGGGTGTCCCTGCTACAGACCCTCCAAGCACTACGTGTCCGAGTGCTTGACATCCGCACCGCAATGGGAGGTGGCGCCGCCATTGTGACAGAAATGACCAAGGCGCTTACGAGCCTTATTTACATGAAGAAGGAGTCGAAGCTACAAGCATCAGCCTCCCTGAGTTGGGATGTCGGGCTCATTCGGAGGGTCCATGATCAGCTCCCTTGCTGCCCTCTGGGCTTCAGTGTCTCGAGCAACTTAGTCATCAGGAAACGCCTTCTCAAGGAGGGTTTCCAGTGAACTTTCGATGCTGCAGGCCCAGCCTGACTCATTTTGCATCGCAGCTAAGACCTGCTCTACGTTTGCTTCCCCTATGGAGGACTTGTAATGTCTGCCCCACGGGTTCTCAGAGCTCTCCGCTTCCATACAATTTCGCGAGCCTTGCCGTTTGGCTCGTTTGATGGCGCGGTGGAAGGCCTTCTTCTCCTGGATGATGGCAGCTAGGAGTGTGGCTCTGACATACGGTAATGTTGTTGGTTGGGGACTTGGTAGTTTAAATTGTAGGCGTTGTGTGCTGCCCCCAGGAATTTACCATCCTGACGATTATGACTTGCTACGCGATTTTCTCCCAATAGTTTCTTACAAAGATGACACATTACCGCCTTCTCAAATACTCATGTATCTTGTTCCGTCATGTTGGTTGGAATGCTTTTTCAATAATCGGTAGTAAATCCTTCGCCTCTTTCATGAGGTTATTTAAAAATTTATCCACCACGTTGCGTCCACTGTACACCACTGGTAGTTTAAGCGCTTTGCCGTTGCTATTGATGATGACGTAACAGAACCCACGTGGAACGTTCCTGTACGAACATTGTTGGTGCCAGTGTGTATTGGAACGGTGAACGATTCGAAATCGCAGTATACTGTAAATGGCACTTTGTGGCAGTAGGTCTAGTTTTTGAAATAGAGCCATTTTTCTAATTCTGAAGGTAATCTTGTTTTCTGTGCTCACCGTGAGAAGAGCACAATGGTGCGTGTTCCACCAGTAAATCATGACGAGAGAAGTGATGGAAACAATAATTGCAATAATATGCCTCACCATTGTGATGAGTCAAATGTGCCAGAAAACGGGTTAAATTGGAGATGAGACAGTAGTGGTTCTTGCCATCTTTATAACCATATAATAGAAGGTTCACATGTGTTTCTCTCCCTACTCCTTCGTTATTATGATTCGGTACACCTCTTCGTTCTCATGGTCGAAAATGTTAACCGACAATCCGATATTCATGGTTCAACTTAGTCATCATCTCTAACAGCCACAGGATATTCAATCCCTTCCATATTGATGATGTGCTCATGCTGCTTCAAAAATTCTATCTTGTTATTTGTAAGATGGACCACAAGATGCTCTTTTCATCGTTGGGTTTTTTACATTCATGATTCCAATAGTGTTTATTGGGAGTTGGTTCTTAGCAAGATTTTTCGATGAGAAGAGAGATGACTCGAATGAGGTGGATTGCAGTAAAGCATGACGCTTAAATCGTTTTAGGCAGTAATTGCAGTAATCTCAATAAAAAAGAAAGTAATTGCAGAAAGTAATCTCGATAGATTGTTAATTATACAGAAGTGATTGTCCCCTTTAGGATTTGTTAATAGTAATAGGTTAACGTGTTGACGATTTTTAAAATTGGTTTTTCTAATCAGAATCACTTCATTTTCATATCCAAAAATATTCACTGACAAATTTGTATTGCTCTCCTCAAATTTATCTTTACTGGGTACTCGATTCCAGTCATATTTATCAATAATTAGTGCTGTTCGTGATGTTTACCAGGGTTCAAAGCCAACAGCACCGACCGCAGAAAGCACTTTTCATCGTCATGCTTTATATTGATGATGCCCAATTTGGGGTTGGCTAAATTCAACACAGTGGGAATAAACGAAGAAGCGTACTGCGGTTGACATTAGACCATATACATGTCTATAAATTCGATCCACCCAATCCACCTAGCTGTCGAGTCAATTTTCCACATATTTCGTCTTTATATTTGGACAACGCCGATATAACATCGACAGTTTCACCAATCGCAAACCTTTCGACTGTTTTATCGTGCGACACCGTTAATTGCACTAAATTCAGTCATGTTGAAGGTTAATCTCACGCAATGTTCTAGAAGAGAACGGAAGTGGTGGATTATACAGAGTTGAGGCTATGAACTGTGGTGGTAGCCTGAGATGATAAATTCCGATCCAACTGCGCAATAGACGAGTCGAAACACGTTTAGATATAATTGTTTGTTTTAATTAAATTCCGAGAATGGAACGCATGGGGCTACACAATCATGTCATATCATGACATCAAACGATGAGTCATGCCCTTGAACAGTCACATGACCACCACACATCTCTAGCGTCTCACAAGGATGATGTCATGCTTGCCCCTTGGATGGGCTATTGACAGCCTTGTCTTGATGAACAGGGGGCTAGTTTTAATATGCCGCTATAGAAGGTGTTAATCAACGTTAAAAAAAAAAAAGATACGGCTTGTATAATGGAAAAACAAAATATAATCAAACAGAAAAGAAACAAAATAAACACTTTAATCTTCTGATAAACATATAAATTAATAAAATAAAACAGTGCTTTGGAGACAGTTGTTTGGTTAAATTCACTTCTTCCACCCACGGATAACTCACAGCAGGTAAAGTTTTTCTAAGCTTGCAGATGAGGTTGGTGTTGTAGAAATTGGGTATAAACGATGTCAAAGACTGAAGTTGGTAGTGGGTATAGTTGGCAGTGGTAAAAGAAAAGGATAAAATGGTATGTATAAGAGGTATAAAAAACACGATGATAGATATGATGATGATAAAAAAAAAGGAAGGTTTCCGGATGGGTTTCGTCAGTGGCGGGCGAGTCTACAGAATCGATGGCACTACGAGCTACAGCCCGTCACCAATTGTTCAATAATAATAATAATAATAATAAAAGACGGATAAACAAAACATTTGGGTTGCATTTGTGAAATGTGAAAACCACCTTATGTGTGGTCCCGTCCGAAATGTGAACAGTCACACCACCCCTCTTGACGTGGCCCTGGGACGAGCGCCTCACTAATACTAACCAGGAGAACAAATCAGTTTGGAAACTGGTCAGAAGTTTCAATATTCCCTCAACCCGTGCGCTTCTCACTCATTGAACACAAGAGGTAACTGCTACTACTGATAGTGACAAAGCCGAAGTCTTCGTTCAGCAATTTGTTAAAGTAAACACTGAGGCTCATGCAAATGTTCTCTTAGACAACAAGTGCATAAAGAAACTCATTCTCCGAATTCCCATGCCAGGCCCAACATATTTTACATCTCCCAACGAAATAATCAAATTCGTATCACAGTTGAATAGTTTCAAAGCACCAGAGCACGATTCTACTCAAAACATAGTGCTAAAAAATCTACCCTGCAAAGCTGTAGTCCTCCTAGCTAACATCTTCATCTCCTGCCTGAGACTCTCCTATTTCCCCTCTTCCTGGAAACTAGCCACTCTCATTCCCATCCCTAGACCTAACAAATAACCCAGTGACCCAGCTAGCTATCGTCCCATCAGCTTACTCCCTACCCTGTCCAAGGTGTTTGAGAAAGTTATTCTCAGCAGATTGATGAGGGAAGTCACGCCACTGAACATTATCCCATCGTCCCACATGGGGTTCAGGCATCAACATGCAACCACCCATCCACTTGGAAAAGTTACAGACCACATCCAGATGTCTCAGGCCAAAATTACTGCACTCCTCCTGTTGGACTCTGAGAAAGCATTTGACTCAGTCTGGGCAGAAGGATTGATCACCCCCTTGCGCAGATCCAACATCTCCTTGGGTCTATGTAAAATTATCCACTCAAGGCTGGACTCATCCAAGGCCAAGTCAACAGGACAAGCTCCTCCAAAAGGGGAGTCTCAGCTGGAGTACCGCACGGCTCTGCCCTGTTCATAGCAGATGTGTTCAATGATTCACCACCCCATGTCCATATTGCGAGCTTCGCAGAAGATCTCGCTCTGTATACATCTAGTACCTCACCTAACAAGGCCACATATCTACTCCAAAATGCTGCCCACGTGACTATACAGAAGCTGGAGAACAGGGAAATTAAAATTAACGCAGCGATAACCGAGGCCATATTATTCACAGCAAAGGGCAAGGTCCCCAAAGAAATCACGACAAGAGGTGTAAAAATTCCCTTCCTCCCATCAGTTAAATATCTTGGTGTTTACCTAGATAAACTCTTCACGTTTAGTAGCCTTACGCAAACTAGATACTATAATCTTCTGATAATGCGAGCTCTAAATACTAAGCTCAAGCTGGTCGTCTATACCACCATGACCTATGCTGCTCCCATATGGCAGCGTACATTCACCTACAGAAGCTACAAACAACCCAAAACAAATTCCTGCATATTGCAACAGCCAGCCCCGTACGCATGGATGTGGCCACCCTGCCCAGGACGTGTGTGCTGTTGCCATTCACCCACTGTCTAGCTCATTCATTTTCATGCAAAATTTTGAACGCACCCTAATCCACTCGTAAAACAACTTAACGCCCCCCAGAAATCCTGCTGGAAGCAAAAACCCATGAGGAGGCTAATTGAAGTTTTCCTCCCTCTACATGTACTGGAACATACCTTAACTTAACTGGTAATATTGCAACCAACCGTCTCAAGGTTTTGTTAAATCATCTATCCCTGCTCCAATCTACCTAATTATAGTACCCCACCTGTTTGTGATCCACGTAACTTATATGTAAGATCAATTGAGGCAGCCCTATGCTGGTATTGATGGTATTACTTTACCCATTCTTTACTCAAACTATTTATACATTTCTACTATTTTGTACATAATTCATGTCAATAAAGCTTTCGTATTCGTAGTCTAGTGGATAGAGCGTCCAACTCTTGTACAAATGGTGCTGCGTTCGATCCCAGGAAAGGAAATTTTTGTAGAAATGTGACATCCAAATGCTCGGGAATTTTAGTTGGAAGGGGGGGGGGGGATACTCCTACCATAGTACAGGAGGCTCGTGAGACGAGGTTTGTTGGAGGAGGGAAGTGAAAGTAAGAAGGGAGAAATTGGATGATTGGTAGGAGCTAATATATGACGGACTATAAGCTGATTGGTTGTGGTGTGGAGCTGGAAGGGACTAGGGGGAAGGGAAAGAGGTAACCATAGTGTATTTAAAGGTGATGGGGGGTTATAATGGGTATACTATAACGTGATTGGTCAGTGGGTGGGGTTAAAGTAAGTTTACAGCAGCATGATTGGCCGTAGAGTGGGCTTGGGAGCAATAGGTAATGACGTACCACAACATGATTGGCCAGGGAGCGTCGCCAAAAACGTCATACTACAGTACGAGGCGTGGTTTTCTTCCCCCACTCCAATTAAGCCAAAACCCCCATTTCGGGTTTCAACTCTCATTTATCCACTACTGAAATATGCACCTGTTGTTCGAATGAGTTCGATTGTGAGAACCTAACTGACGTCAAAACAGCATTCTTGAATGGTGAATTAGAAGAGAAAATCTTGAAGGAAGTTCCTGAAAATTTTGAAGAAGTGCGGCAAAATATTGTCAATGGCAAAACAACAGACTTCTATCTAAGCAAGGCGCATGCTTGATAGTCTTAGAAAAGGAGACAAAGCTTCACACCCCAGAAAATATTCACCAAGCACCGCCTTTTCAGCTGTATCCTAGAGTGCAACTGATCAGTGCACGGTAGTCACATATTCGCTCAGAACTACCCCTTCCGGAACTTCTGAGGAAGAGAGAAGCTCCGACTCCCCTTAATTCACTACGTTTTCGGTTCCATAATTTGATACTTGACGCTTCAAGACATCGGGATTCCAAACGTAGCTATATCCGCCGCCGTCCGGACCGTTTTGTGCCTTTAACCTTGTCTAAACAATTCGTTCTTTCGTACGAAAATCCCATTTGGTATATAATTGTGCCTGCCTGCTCGGCAATCCGATCGGACGAAGCCCATGGTGGTTATAGGCAGAAAATGGTTACAAAAATGAACCAATAACGCAATATTGGTTTTTTATCGGAAATACGCCGTGTTCGGGATCATTTTCTAGGTATTTTTAGAAGCTGGATCGAATGGAGCAATTCCTAGAGGTATACAATGCGCTAATAGTGAAATCACAGTAAATATATTGAGCAAAAGTCTACTAATTGAAACAACTCGAGGGACAATAAAATACAGCGAAACTAATCGTTTGTACTCCCTCCCTCCCGCTTGACTACCACGTCGTGCCAATCGCCTACAGGCGCTCACGGACGCCTGGAATATTTAGTTTTCGTCGTTCCGTCGCAGTCAGGTCATGTTTCGTATGGTTTACGGGTATTTTTCGATGCTGAATCGAATGGAATGGGTTTCGGAGCTGTAAGACTCCGTCAAGCCGTTCAAGAAAACAGTAAACCGTTGTGTGATAATTTGCAGCGTTTTTCTGATTTCCCCTGTCTGGAAATTGACGTGCCCCCGGTCATCAACATACGGGATAACACATCAATCATTGGCAACTATTCGGTACCACATTCGTCCCCAAATCTCAATTCAGCAGAATTCACAACATCATTACTTCCAATGGGGTTATGTCCGCCAATATGCAAATTACTAAAGTTAATGTACCTGTTAGGTGAGTCCGTCTCCTCTGGCTGGTGAGTTACTGAAGCAAGCGCTTTCGATGTAAAGACATCATCGTCTGGCCATTAAGTCATTACTGGAGTCAGTCAGTTGGTCATGGTAATCCGCTCTGTAATTACCCACTTTCGCAAGGATAGATACGTCTTTATGGCTGACATTCGGCAAATGTTTCGGCAGATTCAGCATCCTCCGCAAGATTCTGAGTTTCTTCGCATTGTTTGGAGATTCTCCCCTGACTCATTGCTGCAGGATTATGCGCTCCGAACAGTGACCTATGGCACAGCTTCAGCTCCCTGGCTTGCCTGCCGTGTTCTACGAGCCCTGGCTGATTCCGCTCCTCTCAACCTTCCTGCAGGAGCCCAAATCTTACGTGGGTGCCATAAATGGTGGAGGCTCTTCTATCCCCTCAGCTATTCATGCCCGAGATGCAGTAAGAGCTTCTTCGCAGTGCTCAGATGGAGCTTCGCAAATGGGCTGCTAACCACCCTGTCTTACTCGAAGGTCTTCCAAAGAAGCATCATGCCTCTACAATGCCTCTAGATTTCACCCAGGTCCAGAGACTGAAAACTCTTTGAAGCTCTTGAGGATGTGCTGGTACCCTATATTATAAGGTGCGTCTAGTGCGTCTACCCTGTCTTACTCGAAGGTCTTCCAAAGAAGCATCATGCCTCTACAATGCCTCTAGAGTTCACCCAGGTCCAGAGACTGAAAACTCTTTGAAGCTCTTGAGGATGTGCTGGTACCCTATATTATAAGGTGCGTCTAGTGCGTCTACCCTGTCTTACTCGAAGGTCTTCCAAAGAAGCATCATGCCTCTACAATGCCTCTAGAGTTCACCCAGGTCCAGAGACTGAAAACTCTTTGAAGCTCTTGAGGATGTGCTGGTACCCTATATGATAAGGTGCGTCTAGTAGAGCAAGTAAGGACAAAACGACAGCTATTTTCCCAGATAGCTCGCCTGTATGATCCTCTCGGTTGACTAACACCCATCACACTCTTCTCACGGTTAATTGGTCGCTCTATAGCACAAGGGCAATGATCCCATGCCTCAATCCATACAGAACGCATGGAAAACACTTGCTCAATCGTTGCCAATCGTATCCAATTTTTGTGTTCCCCGACATTTGCCCACAACATCAGGTCTATCAAACTTGGTAGGGTTTTCCGATGTCTCTGAAAGGGCCTATGCAGCATCAGTATACCTCGTCACTTTTGCGGAAGAAACCCCGAGATCAGTTCTAATATCTGCTAAATCAAAACTAGCTCCAATCGGGCGTAAAAGGTCCACCATCCCGCGATAAGAGCTCTGTGGTTGTGTGATTTTGGCTAAACTCTTGGATTACCTATACCCACACGTACCTGCAACCAACGTCCTCGCCTTCACAGATAGCCAGATAGCGCTTGCTTGGTTAACTGCCAACCCGGCTCCTGTTTGGAAAACCTTTATAGGGAATCGAGTGGCTGAGGCTACCCTTATTGTGCCTCCCTCTCAATGGTTTCATGTCTGATCTCAATTCAATCCTGCGAACTGCGCCTCCCGAGGTCTTCCCCCTCAAGACCTGTTGAACTACGCCCCCTGGAAAGAAGGGCCAGATTGGCTCAAAGAAGACCCATGGGTTGGCCGCACAATTGTACCAGAGCATCGTTACAACTCCGTGAGGTAGCCACGGAAGCTTGTCAGTCACCTTGCTCCAACATTAGTACTGCTATCCTGGCTGATGACTCTTCCCGAGGAGATGGAGGCTAGAGCATCTTCCTTTTCTCATCTTTTCCGCACTGTGGGTTGGATTGTTCGATCTTTACAGAGAGTTTGCAATGGGTCCCTCCAGTCCCACCTAGCAAGATCTCTTGGAGCGTTCCTAGAAGAATCAGGAATATTACGTGTTGGACGGCGTTTGGCTCGTTCCTCTGAAGAATATTCCATGCGTCACCCTGCTCTGCTTCCTAGTGATCACCCTTTGTCGCACCATTTAATTCGAGAGGCTCACGAGTCAAACCTACACGCTGGACCTTTGGCAACAATGAGCTTTCTGCGTCAGTGCTACTGGATAGTAGATGGAAAGTGCATTGTTCGGCAGCAGCTTGTTGCATGCAACCCTTGCTACTCCTCAAAGCCTCGGCCCTTTGAGCCTCCCATGGGTCACCTCCCAACTGCTCACGCTGTGGCGACCCCTCCCTTCTATACTGTAGGAGTAGATTATGCAGGCCCATTTGTGCTGTCCAACAATTCTAGCAGAACAAGGCGATCCGTCTCTTCTCGACACCTGAACAAAAAATACTACCTCGTCGCCTTTGTGTGTTTCTCCTCAAAGACCGTGCACCTCGAGTTCGCTTTAGCTCTATCCACTGCTGCCTTCATTGCAGCTTACAGGCGATACTGTGACCGACGTGGCAACCCCTCTCATGTATATTCGGACAATGGCACAAACTTTGTGGGCACTGCTTCTGAAATGAAGAAATTGAAGGCCCTGATTTCAGGAAACCTCCATGGAAAAGCTATCTCCCTGGAAGCGAGTATGCATGGGACGGAATGGCACTTCATTCCGCCATCGGCTCCTCATGTTGGAGGCTTGTGGGAGGCGGCAGTGAAGTCAGCAAAGCTTCTACTTCGCCAGGATTTGCTAGGGCAGCACCTTACCTTAGAGGGGTTCATCTCCCTCCTGTCACGGGTTGAAGCAATATTCAATTCTCTCCTTCTCACTGCCTACCTGGCCCTCTGCCAATGACCTACATTTCCTCACTCCCCGGTCACTTTCTAATAATTCGCCCTCCCATTGCTCCTGCTGCAGTTTCATCCCCTCTTCAAATTTTTTATATTCCATTAGAGCCCCACAAGCAACCCAACTCTCAGCTCCCTGTCCTCAGTCCAGTCGCTCCACCACTACAACCAGCACTACTTCCAGCATCATATGACCTTTCACTCAGTCGACCACTGATGTCCTACAACACCCTGGATGAATCAAAGAGTTTAGGCTCACAGTACCGCTCCATAATTAAATTGGCAGTCGCTTTCTGGCACAGATGGCGAACTGAGTACTTTACCACTCTCCAGACAAAGGCTAAATGGACATCCTCTGAAGGGCTAGAACCACACATAGGACAGATGGTTCTACTCATGGATAGTAACCTACTGCCTGCGGAGTGGTGCCTAGGCCGTATTGAAAGCCTCTCAAAAGATGGTGCAGGGATTGCACGAGTCGCCACTGTTCGTACATCAATTGATATGCTCTCCAGACCTCTTCGGGAACTCTGCCCACTCCCAATGCAGTGATCGCTTCCGTCTTCACTTCTTTATGATGCTACACCAGCGTACCTGCGTGATGATACGTACCAGGAATCCGCTCACCAAGGATTCCTGCAACAACACGATCCAACGACCTACTTCAAGATACTCGACTTCTCCTCCCGCACCTTGTCTTATCAACAGTTTCACCTCTACCATGCCGAAAATCTGCCCCGCGCAGCCCCTGGAACGCAGGGACTTCCCCGTTACACAGAATCCAGGTATATATGGACACTCTTGCCGCCCGTCATCATTCTTGTTTCAAGAGCCCTTTCATTTGTACGCTATAGACTAGCCCGAATAACCCGAGTCTCGTCAGTTTTTACCGTCGTGTATCCGCTCAATGAAACGTGTCGCGTCTCCGCCTTCATTCTGAACATTTTCCCATGATTTAAAGTGTTTTACGTGTTCATTACAGGCTCATCGAGTTTCTCTTATTTCTTCAACTCTCGCCCTCTCGTGCGCCCAACATTGTCCATGTCTACTACTAAAATGAAAGCAGACATTAAAACACTTTAAAGTCAAATGCAGCCGCCAAAAACTCACTAGTTCTTACTTCTATGTTAGTATAGTAATTCAATTTAAATAGACATAGTTGTATGAATACCTGGTTACAAATGTAGATATGCGTTTCATTTCAAATATTAAAAATACATGAGGCTCGCACTGATATTTTGGCTGACGTTTGTAGCCCCGCTATAGCAAAAGGTGCCGAACCCTGAATAAGAAAAATCGAGTCTCCAATCACCCAGAATAATGTAAAACCATTTTGGAACTACATAGCCTTGTTGAAAAAGGATAGTAATAACTTTCCCAGAAGTACGTCAGTCAACAATCAGACCTCAGACAGTCCACTTGAAATATCAGATATATTCGCTGAACACTTTTTATCAGTTTTTGAGAACCATTCTCCCACGTATCTTGGAGATCTGAATTTTGAAAATAATGTCCGTTTTGCCAATTGCGCACTGTCAACTGATAAAATCGAAAAAAGTAACTCTCGTTAGTTGTAAATAGAGATCCGTGACCAGACAACCTTCACTCACTTCTCATTAAGTCATGCAGCGAGTCGCTAGCAGTACCCCTCTACATTGTATTAAAAAAATCCCTTCATACTGGCCAATGCCGTTCCATTACGAAGGAAGGTTAAAACCCTAAATAAAATAGTGGGAAAAGAGTGATATTAAGATGTACCATTCTGCAACCATTTTGTCAGCAATTCCCAGCTTATTTGAGTTTGGTAATTGACCAAATCTTGCCAGATCTACAACTAAATATTATCAGTCTCATTCTGTATCAACAGTACATCATGGAGAACTTTCAAAACAACCAGCAGGTTGATTTTATATCCACAGATTTAGCGAAAACGTTCGAAAGTGTCATTCTCTTCTCATCTACAAGTTGAAATGCCTTGGTATTGTAGGGAACTTCCTAGCATGGATTGAGAGCTATTTCAATCAAAGGACATCACAAGTCAAAGTTAAAGGTGTTCTATTAAAAGAATTTATTGCAACCTCTGGAGTTCCCATCTAGGCCCATTACTTTTCACCATTTCTATTAATGATATCAATGCGTGTTTTGAGAGTGTTCAATTTATTCTATTTGCTGACGACTTAGAAATTTATAACACAATTTCCTCTGTTATTGACTGAAGCCGTTTGCAAAGGTGTCTAGAAAAATTTGACGACTGGTGTAAACATAACTATCGTACCGTAAATGTTCCCAAATGTAATTATGTAAAATTTCGCAGACTCTCCAAACCCCACCTTTGATTACCATCTAAAGTGCCAGCCACTAAAACAAGTTAACTCTTTTAGAGACTTGGGGGTTATCTTTGACGAAAAACTATTTTTTGTAAGACACCTATACACAATTAGAAAAAAAAGCTCTTTCAATGTTAGGTTGCATATGTAGGAACAGCAAACACTTCAGCATTAGCACTTTTAAAACTCTCTACTGTGCACTTGTGCACCCTCACTTGGAATATCTCTCACCTGCATAGTCACCATTCTATGTCCCTCAATCCCATTCTGTAGAATCAGAACAACTTAAGTTTTCCCGGGTTGTAAATATCATAAAGTTCAAAATTGGAAATTCTGTTGACAGCATCTTATATAGAGAGATGGCTGACTTAACACCTGCACTATGGAAAATCGCCGTTTAACGTCTGATCTTATTTTGTTATTTTATACAATTCATTCCAATATTCATTGCTCTGAACTTGTTGAATCTATCAACTACAAATTGCCCAGTCGTAATACTCCCTTAAGATATTTTTATTCGACACCAGCTATTGTTCTACCAACTGTAGTATCACAAGATTAACGACGAGAATTTCCAACCATAAAAGTTCTATAAAAAAAAGTTCTAATCATCCGTTACACGTTACCACAGAGTATGTTTACTTTTGTAAATTGATTTTACATTCTCAAATAAAAATGTGTTCCGTTCATCAACCTGGAAATTCATTATACTAAAATCAGGAAAACGTAGGTACGTGATACTACAGAATGGCGACGAAGACAAAAACGAAAGCTCGTAAGGACAGAGAAGAGACAGTACCGGAGGTGAAGAGATCTATTTCGTTTGAAGATTTTAATGTTGACAGTTTTAACCCGGATAGTGAAGAGTGGGAATATTGGTATTCCAGATTTAATATTGCGCTTAGATCATGCTATGTTAATGAAGACGATGACAAACGTAAGTTCTTACTTGCCAAGGCAAATAGAAAACCATTCCGCGTATTGGTTGACTATTTCTATCCCGAGGAATTGGAGGATGTCGACTATATTGACCTCATTGATGTTTTGAGTAAAAATTATGGAATTACTCAAATGAACAGATATGAAACTGAATCGGTGACGGAATTCGTAGCACGATTACGTTCACAGGCTGCACGATGCCAATTTAAGACTTTGTTACAGGAAAGATTGCGGGATCAACTCTTACTTGGAATTAATGAGCCTGGTTGGCAACAGGAGATATTACGCAAATATCCGTCTCTCAAGAGCACGTTTGACGACATTGAAGCATATTCACAATTACTAGAGAATGCTAAGGTTCAGCAAAATAATATTCAGACATCCAAAGCTGATAAATATAATACACATAGTGTTAAACCAAGTTAGTAGGGGAGAAATGGGGGAGCGCAACCGGAAATGGGGGTTCTGGCCCAATTGGAGTGGGGGAAGAAAACCACGCCTCGTACTATAGTATGAGGTTTTTGGCCACGCCCCCTGACCAACCTCGTTGTAGTACGTCATTTTTTATCTCCTCCACCCCGTCCCCTTACCCCCTACACCATAATTATTAACCAATCGTACTGTAGTACAACCTTTTTTACCCCCACCTCCTTCCGGAATTTCCGGAAGTTGACCACCTCTCGTCCGGTTTGCCCCTCCCACTAACCAGTCACGTTATAGTACGACCTTTCCCCCTTTTAGTCCCGTCCCACTTACGAATTTACTATAGTAGAGGTCCCCCCCCCCCCCCCACTACCAACAGAAAAATCCGAATGTTTGGATGACATCATTTTCTTTTTAAAAAAAGTTCCTTCCCTGGGATCGAACGCAGCACCTCACGTTCTATAGTTGAGCACTATACCAACTGAGTGAGAGTGTTCACGTGATTGTATAGCCCTAGGCGTTCTATTATCGGAATTTAATATTGACGTACAAATTATCTCTAAACGTGTTTCGAATCGTCTTTTGCGCAGTGAATTGGAATTTATCGCCTCTGTTCAAGGTTGCGGCCTCAGTCTATAAATACGGAGCGGATTCATTCTCGGTTTTAGTTCTCGTTTGAATATTACGCGAAAATAACCTTCAACATGAGTGAGTTTAGCGCTATCAACGGAAACTTGGTGACAGTGTCGCTCGATAAGATTGTCGAAAAGTTCGCAGTCGGCAAAACTATCGACGTCATCTCGGCTTTGTCTAAATACCAAAAGGACGTGATTGGCAGATTGAATCATCATCTCGGCCGACTCGGGGGCCTAAAGTGGTACATTGCCGTGATAGTTAAATTTAGCAAGACTGGAAACCAAGAAGAAATTTATTCTACTCCAACATTTCACGGAAAAAATCGTCCATTACTACAAAGTGACGATTGTACGGTGCAGTATAATGAAGCCACCTATAAAATATTGGAGAGTATGGCTAAATTTGTTCAAGATGGAAGCGGTTGGAAATTGGAGTACATTGAGCAAATTGACTTGTACATGGCAAAGTATCAACCATTAAACGCTTCTTCGTTCATCCCCTCTCCGAAAGAAATATGCAACCCCAAACTAGGCATAATCAATATAAGGAGTGACGACGAAAAGTGCTTTCTGTGGTCGGTGCTGTTGGCATTGAACCCTGGTAAACATCACGAACGTCTAACATTTCTTAAACGCTACGAAGCATCCGTTAACATGAGTGGGATCGAGTACCCAGTAAAAATAACTGATGTGGATAAATTTGAGGAGAACAATGCGAATTCATCGGTAAATATTTTTGGTTATGAGAATGAAGTGATTCCCATTAGAGTAACTAAATTTAAAAACCGTCGACACATTAACCTCTTACTACTATCACATCCAGAGGGTAACAGTCACTACTGCCTCATTAACAATTTATCGAGATTGCTTTCTCATTTAACAAAACATAAATGTCAACAATTTTACTGCAACTCCTGCCTAAAACGATTTACTCGTCATGATTTACTGGAAAGCCATGATTGTAATCCACCTCAAGTCAGTTCTCTTCCCATTGTTACATCGAGCAGAAAATCTTGCTACATGCCTACTCCCAAGAAATTAGCCAATAGCTTGAAAGGGTTAATAATTATTAAAAATCCCAACGATGTAAAGAGCTTCTTGTGGTCCATACTGTGTGCATATCACGGAGGTACCAATGTGGAGATCCTCAAACAACACGAGCACACCATCAATATGGAGGGGATCAAATACCCGGTAGAAGTCGATGATGTGGACAAAGTTGAAAAGAAGAATATTGAGTTATCAGTAAACATTTTCGGATATGAGAATGAAGAGGTGTACCCAATCAGGATAACGAAGGAGAAGGGGAGAGAAACTCACGTTAACCTTCTTCTATTGACAGATGCACATGGCAAGAACCATTATTGTTTAATCTCCAACCTCTCTCGATTCCTTGCACATCTCACCAAACATCGTGAAGCAGCGCACTACTGCAACTATTGTCTCCATCGCTTCTCTCGTCATGATTTACTGGTGGAACACGAACCATTGTGCTCTCCTCACGGTGCACAGAAAACAAGATTACCGACTGAGGAAGAAAAGTGGCTCTATTTTAAATCAATCTCTATTCAAAATTATACCTACTGCCACAAAGTGCCATTTACCATATACTGTGATTTCGAATCGTTCACCGTTCCTATACACACCAGCACCAACAACCCATAATGCTCTTACACCAACAATACTGCAAAGCACATTCCTTGTGGATTCTGTTACGTAATCATCGACAGCGAGGGCAAGGCGCTTAAACCACCAGTAGTGTACAGTGGAGCCAACGTGGTGGATGAATTTTTGAATAGCCTCATGAATGAGGCAAAAGATCTACTACCTGTAATAGAAACAAATATTCCAATCAACATGACGGAGCAAGATAAACAGGATTTTGAAGAAGCGGTTGCATGCCATCTCTGTAAGAAACCGTTGGGAGAAGATCGTGTAGCAAACCACAACCATTTAAACGGTAAATTCTTGGGAGCAGCACACAACGCGTGCAATTTGAACTACCAAGTCCCTTCGCATATTCCGGTATTTTTCCACAATCTACGAGGATACGACTGCCACCATTTTATGCAAGGATTCAGCAAGTTTAAAAAGGAAAAATTATCCTGCATCGCAACCACTAGTGAGCGCTACATCTCCGTGACACTAGAATCGTTACGTTTTTTGAACTCGCTACAGTTTCTCAATACTCGTTGTTTGCGCATAAGTGGGGCAATTTCTACAAGAAAATTGAACCAATTACCTATGGCATCCAAGGGGAATTGAAATATAAGAAAAAACACTTTGATTGTCTGTCGTATAAAAAACTTGATATTTACAAAAGAAGAATAAAAAAGAACAGAAGTAAAAAGAAAGGTGACTTATTTGAACCGCGGAAAGTCTTTGTGAGGCACTTGCGAAGACGATGAGGGTCGACGGATGAGCAAAGGCGATAGGTAGAAATTCTCCGATGACAGGAAGAATGAGTGCTTAATAACGGCAAATAAGGGAAAAAGGCTGTACAAATCACGTCGGGACGGAAGGCAGAAGTGAAGTGAGGTTGAAGTGAAGTGAAGACGGTGCTGAAGGCAGGTGCGGAACAGAAGAGGGGTGGTACAGTACGCAGAACCGATTCTCCCGAGGGCGCGCGTCGGGTCCAAAGGGAACACAGCGAGGCAACAACCGGGGTGACAAAACAAAACAAAGACGAAAGTCTGCGTAGTGATTTGGCGCGTGAACATTCCGCCCACCAAAATTTGGAAACCTAAATTTTTCTTCTCAAGAAACAGGAGTTCCCAGATCTTTGGAATCTGGCAAGGGTCGAAGGGGAATAAGCTGTATGACAGGGCGTTGAAGCATGGAGTCACCATGTTTGATGGTGACCACTCTGACAACTCCATCTGTTCCTGGATGGGTGGCAGTGATGCGAGCAACTGGCCAATGCATCACTGGTGAGTAGCTCGATTGACTGGGTCCTCTTACCAAGACCAGGTCTCCAACGGCAAGATTTGGTGAGGAGTCAGTCCACTTGACTCTCGTTTGAAGAGTGTTAAGGTAGTGTAGACGCCAGCGCTTCCAAAAGGTCTCGTACATTCTCTTCACAATTTGCCATCTGCTGAGGCGATGCTCCTTTATGTCAAGGTGAGAAGGTTCAGGGTGAGCAAGTAGTGCACCGCCCACCAAGAAATGACCCGGGGAGAGGTACTCAGCTTCTTCTGGGTCAGACGAGAGAGGGCATAGTGGCCGAGAATTTAAGATAGCTTCTATCTTTGCAAAAAGTGCTGGAAAAAGGGGACCAACTTTGACATGAGTGCGGTTGCGGAAATTTGAAATTCCATGGAGGAGGACAGCAACTACACGAAGTAGCTCGTGAAATGAGGAGAATCTCTTCATCCAACTGCAAAAGACAGAAGATGATGGCGATGAAGATATCAGAGTGATAGCTGTTTTCTTTAATTCTGGAACATTCTCAGGAAGAACAAAACTCGGATTTGGCCATTGACTTGTGGGGTTTTCAAGCCAATGCAGTCCTTGCCACCACAAGTTGTGGCTGAGGAGTTCATTTGGAAGGATTCCCCTTGACCCACAATCACTGGGATTGAGCTCCGAATCAACATGTCTCCAACAATCCAGAGGGGCATGCTGTAAAATGAGAGTTACTCGGTTGGCGATAAAAGTTTTGAGGCGAAATGTCGGCGTGTTCAACCAGGAGAGAACTGTAGAAGAGTCTGTAAAAAATTGAGGCTTGAGTAGTTTGTTTTCAAAAAACTTCAGGAATTGAGAAAGCGAACTATACAGTTCAGAAAGTAGCACTGCACCACATAATTCCTTCCTAGGCGTGGAGAGGAACTTCAAGGCAGCCAATCTCGTCTTGGCAGTGAGAAGAGTAACCTTGGCTTTATCCTGATAAATGGTACGGAGGTAGATCGTGGCACAGTACCCTTTCTCTGAGGCATCACAAAAGGCTACGATTTGATACTGGCAGTCGGCAGTTGATGCTACAAATCGAGGAACCTGGATTTTGGCAAGTTGTGGTAACTGATTCATCAAAATGTTCCATCTTTCTTGCATTTCAGATGGCATGGGTTCATCCCATTTGAGTCCAACTTTCCAGAGTTCTTGGATGAAGCCCTTGAGTAGGAATACTGTGGGTGCAGCAAAGCCCAAGGGGTCGAATATTCTAGCAACGCAGGAAAGTACTCGGCGCTTGGTTGTTACAGTTGATGGTATATTAATCCGATAGGAAAATGAGTCTGCTACCGGGTCCCATTCAACGCCTAAGATCTTCAAATTGGGTAGTTCGTGGTTGTCAAGCGATGTTGGGTGATCCATGGCACCGTCAGCGACAGCAGCAAGCAATTCATGCGAGTTGCTTGCCCACTTACTAAGGGAAAAACCTCCCTTTTTCAGGATTCCGATAAGCTGACTTTGTAATTCAAGAGCAGATGACAAAGTGTTGCTACCTGTAGCAAAATCATCCACGTAGATATCTCGATTCAGAACTTCAGCAGCCAGTGGGAAATTGTGTCCTTCATCTGCTTCAAGTTGTTGAATAACACGTAAAGCCAACCATGGTGAACAGGACAATCCATAAACACAAGTGTTGATTTGGTATGTTTGAATCGCTTCTGAACGATCAAATCTCCATTTTATGCACTGATATGGGCGATCAGCAGGATCTACTAAAATGCGTCTGAACATTTGGACGATATCTGTGACGAAGACGTAGGCATGAGCTCGAAAGTTCAGTAAAACGTCGCGGATGTCCTTTTGAAGCTTTTCTCCAGGCAGAAGGTGATCGTTGAGAGATCCATTTGGAGTAGCAGCACTGCCATCAAAGACAACTCGAAGCTTCTCTTTATTACGATCTATTTTTACGATGGAGTGATGTGGGATGACGTATTTAGGTGAAACAGTAGACAGGCTCATATGCCCAAGATTGATAAATTCTCTGATGAAATTTTGATACTGACTTTGAAGTTCTTCGTTGTTTTTCAATTTATTCTCCAAGTTGTAGAAACGTTTTATGGAGCTGTGGGATGAGGCTGATAAGTCAGGTACTTCATCATGCTTGAAGGGAAGGCACACTACGTATTGTCCTGAAGGAAGGCGATAATGGGTTTTACGAAAGTGGTCTTCACATTTTTCTTCATCAGGGTTCTTGAATACAACTGATTTGGGCTCTTCTTGCACCCAGAACCGTTGAAGTTCTGTATGAAGATCCTCATCTTTGGAGAAGGCGAACAATGAGGTTGAGGCAGAGGAAGACAAATCTGGAGCTGAGAAACGACCCATGACAATGTGCCCAAAAATGGACGGGTAGATTTTGGGTGAATCTGGGTTGACAGTAATGACTACCATTCCAGATCTCTCCAAATAAATCTGCACCCAGCAAAAAATCAATTGTTGAAGCCAAAAAGAACTTTGGGTCAGCTAACTCAAACTGTAGGTACAAGTGATGAAGTCTATGTGGTAAATTTGTGTTCGGCAAAAATGTGGTGATATTTTTTATGACCACTGCCTCAGTGTTAAGATTGACTGAGCGTTTACCTCTTGGTCTCAAGGTACATCGCACCTTGCCTGTGGCACCTTCAGCAGCGGTTTGTCCGATGCCAGAAATTTTACGGGAAAATTTCTCAGAGTTCAGGCCAAGACGTCACCCAGGCATGATTGGGAAATGAAGCTATGTTGACTTCCACAATCGACGACGAGTCAGAATTTGTTGGAATTGATTCCTTGCATCTAAGATTTCTACGACTGCTGTACCTAGAATAACTTCTGGTTCCTGATTAGAAATACAGCATTGAAGACTGGATACTTCAGTATTTGTACCTTGAGAGGTACTTTGATGGGGATAATTTTCTGGTGGTGAAGGCGAATTTTGTTCCAAATGGAGGTAAGAGTTATGGCGTTTTTTGCAGTACCTACAACTGAATTTAGATTTGCAAGCATTTGACTGATGATTGTAAGCTAAACAGTTTCTGCACCCCTTGAAGTACTTGAGCCATTCAATCCGTTGTGCAACTGAACCATCGAGAAATTTAGAGCAGGTTGCAATTCCGTGCTTTTCTCGTTGACAAACCACACATTTGACTAGAGAATAATTCTGACTGGGCTTTTGGGACTTATCTTGAACATCTTGAGATAATAATGACATGTGTGACTTATGCTTAACATTTTTGCTTTTTGGCGAAAAATGAGTACTTGAAGGAGCATGGCTGCCAGCACCACTGACGAGTTGCAAAGCAGTAACTCGAGAGCGTATAAAGTTCGTCAGCTGGTCAAACGTAGGAAACTCCGTGCTGCGTGATACTGACATCTCGAATCGGGAGCGATGGTCCAAACAGCGGATGGCTAGGAAAAATAAAATAAATTGGCTCTCCTTTTCAATTTTCATGAGCTGGAACGCCGCTACGCTATCAGAGACTTTAGTGAGAAAATCTTGCAAATTTTGTATGGTAGGATTTCCCTGAATAGGTTTAAATTCTAAAATTTGATTTAGATATGTGGCAGCTAAAACTCTCTTGTTGTCAAAGGCTTTAACTAAAGCGTCCCAGGCAAGGTCGAAATTCTGTCGTTCCACAGGAAGAGAAGAAATTATAGTAGCGGCTTGATCACTCAATGCAGATTTTAGATAAATGAATTTCTTTTGTATTGTAATAGTCTCATTTTCGTCCATGATTGCAGTGAAAGTATCCCTAAAATGAGGCCATTCTAAAATGTTCCCCGAAAATGTTGGCAGGGAAATAGTGGGTAAGTCAGACCTGTCCCGAATTATGGGAGTAGTATCTCCTGAGGCTAAAGAAAACCTTCCTGAAGTTTCTACAGCAGTTAAAGTTTCATAGGTACTATTTGCTTCAAAATAGTACCTGCGTGTGTTGCTCTGAAGGAATTTTTCTGCTTCTGATGGAAATTTGTCGGCTTCAGCTGCGGCTTCAGCTGGTGATACAACACTATCGGCTAAGTCCATCAATTCTTCCCACGTGTCTTCAAATTTTTGATAATAACGATCTAAAGACCTAAACATGCCCTTGAAAAATGGAACCTTTTTGCTATCCTTCAAGGCTTGGCGTCCTACATCGTTGATACTAGCGACCTCGGCTGCACACGTTTGAAGGCGACGTTTAAGAGGCGTTGAAGACATGATTTGACGAGAAGAAATCGAAGAAAGTAGTTAGCACGAAATTCGTAAGACGATTGCACACACAAAATAATAATAATTGTTTTTAACTACACAAAGTCGGAAATTTTGTTTGATTAATCGTGAAATTCAAATTGCTCAGAAGGACTTACTACGTTTAGGTTCGTGATATTCAAATAAGTCAGAAGGACTTACTACGTTTAGGTTCGTGAAATTCAAATAAGTCAGAAGGACGTAATGCGTTTAGGTTGTGTGCTAATTTTAAGATAAACATAAACGACAGACAAGCAAAATAACACAATGTTAGAACAAAATTAAAATAAACCACGCTCTGCTACCAACAAATTGTTTGCGCATAAGTGGGGCAATTTCTACAAGAAAATTGAACCAATTACCTATGGCAACCAAGGGGAATTGAAATATAAGAAAAAACACTTTGATTGTCTGTCGTATAAAAAACTTGATATTTACAAAAGAAGAATAAAAAAGAACAGAAGTAAAAAGAAAGGTGACTTATTTGAACCGCGGAAAGTCTTTGTGAGGCACTTGCGAAGACGATGAGGGTCGACGGATGAGCAAAGGCGATAGGCAGAAATTCTCCGATGACAGGAAGAATGAGTGCTTAATAACGGCAAATAAGGGAAAAAGGCTGTACAAATCACGTCGGGACGGAAGGCAGAAGTGAAGTGAGGTTGAAGTGAAGTGAAGACGGTGCTGAAGGCAGGTGCGGAACAGAAGAGGGGTGGTACAGTACGCAGAACCGATTCTCCCGAGGGCGCGCGCCGGGTCCAAAGGGAACACAGCGAGGCAACAACCGGGGTGACAAAACAAAACAAAGACGAAAGTCTGCGTAGTGATTTGGCGCGTGAACACTCGTTGGACTCGTTGGTGACGAATTTGGCGCAAGAAGGTCCCGATAACTTTAGAATTTTGCGTCAGTGTATGGGCGATGAACACATTGATCAGTTATTACGTAAAGGTGTCGATCCCTACTCGTGCATGACGGATGCGTCTAAATTCGACGAAACGCAACTACCACCACGCGAACACTTTTTCAACGATTTGACACAGACACACATTAGTGAAGAAGACTACAGCCACGCTCAACGGGTATGGAACACTCAACATGACTACCATGAGAGATTACCACGACCTGTATTTAAAAATGGACGTCATTCTCTTAGCAGATGTTTTCGAAAATTTCCGGATGACTAGTCTTACATACTACGAATTTGATCCGTGCAACATGTACTCTGCACCTGGATTGGCGTGGAATTCTATGATGAAGATGACCGATGTACGGCTTGAACTGCTGCTCACAGACATTAATCAACATCTTTTCATCGAGTCTGGAATCCGTGGTGGTGTTGCGATGATTCCCCACCGCTTCTCTAAAGCCAACAATCCCCTCCTACTAGACTTTAACGCGGATAATCCAACCAATTATTTGACGTATTTGTATTGTACCAATCTCAACGGTACCGCTATGACGTCACAACTTCCCCACTCCGAGTTCAAGTGGATGGATAGAAGTGAAATTGAAAGGCTGGATTTTTTACAAATGGCAGACGATAGTGAGATCGGCTACATCTTGGAGGTAGATTTGGAGTATCCGACTGAACTTCACAATCTTCATTCGGATTACCCACTGGCACCTGTGAGACAAGTAGTCACAAAGGACATGCTTTCACCATACTGCTTGGATCTGATGGAGGAATTAAATTACACACCAGCTAAAGTAGAGAAGTTACTCACCACACTCTACAACAAAGAGAAATACGTACTCCACTATAGAAATTTAAAATTGTACGTTGAACTAGGGCTAGTGCTAAAAAAGATTCATCGTGTGCTATCCTTTAAACAAAGCACATGGCTCGCTCCCTTCATCAACTTCAATACTGAAAAAAGAAAAGTATCGAAGAATGCTTTCGAAAAGAACTTCTTCAAGTTGATGAATAACGCCACGTACGGAAAGAGTTTGGAAAAGTTCGATCTCGAATAGATTTTCATGTGGCAGACGAGAAGAAACTCGTCAAATTAACCGCGAGCCCCCTACTCAAGACCTTCGTTCCATACAACGAAGATTTAGTCTGATTAGCGATGAAAAAGCAAAGCATATTTCTCAATCGGCGAATCTACGTGGGTTTCACAGTATTGGATGTGAGCAAGTAAATAATGTACAATTTTCACTACAAGTGGGCAGTAAACAAGTATGGTAGAGACGTAAAACTGTGCATGACTGGCACAGACAGTCTGCTCTATAACATCAGTACAGCTGACGTGTACAAGGACATCCAGGAGAATCATCACCTTTTTGACACATCAGACTATCCTTCAGACCATGACTGCTACCATACAGCCAACAAGAAAAAGCTGGGAACGTTCAAAGATGAAATGAACTCTAATCCGATCCGAGAGTTTGTGGGGCTTCGAGCGAAATGCTACTCCGTGTTGGATTACGAAGAACACGAGAAAAAGGTGGCCAAGGGTGTTCCTCGAGCAGCAATTAAAAATCAGCTTCGACACGAAGAGTATAAACGTTGTTTGTTCGAGCGCAATCTGAAACTAACGCAGGCACTTACCATGAGGAGTGAAAGTAATCAGTTGTACACTCAGGAAATCTCCAAGCTTTCACTATCTTCATTTGACGATAAACGATACATTTTGGATAATGGAATAGAAACGTTAGCTTATGGACACCACAGAATTCGTAAGCGGTCACGGGAAGAAGAAGACGATAATACCGCTTCCAAAACAGTAAAGACCACCACTAATAACAGAATGTGCGAAGAAGAAGAACCATCCACATCAAAACGGCCGAAAACTTTGTGAAGCGTCCATTCAATCATCATGAGTGTACGAGAAATCATCGCGCGCGAGCTTCATGCACCTGCTAGAAGAAGGTTTCCGACGAGACCCGTAGAAGTGAAAGGCATTAGAGACTTGTATCAAGCCGATTTAGTTGAAATGATTCCTTACTCGAGACTGAATAAAGGCTTCAAATATATTTTAACCGTTATTAATTGTCTTAGTAAATATGCTTACGCTGTTCCGTTGAAAAATAAATCTAGTCGAGAAATTGTCATAGCTCTATCTCCTATTCTCAATTCCAATCCTATGAATCACTTTCAAACGGATAAGGGAAAAGAATTTTATAACAAGGAAGTCGAGAGTCTGTTGAAAAAACACGGCGTGAATCACTACTCTTCTCACAGAGAAAAGAAGTGGTCGATAATTGAGAGATTCAACAGAACGTTAAAGACGTTAATGTACAGAAAGTTTACAGAGTTGGGCAAGTATCATTGGGTAAAGATACTACCTACCCTCGTGGAAGAGTACAATAACAGAAAGCATAGGACGATTGGTATGAAACCGAGTGAGGTTAGTGAGAAGAACGAGGATCGAGTGAGAAACAACATTGACAAGAATAGACAAGAGTATACCAAAGCCGATAAGGTAGCCAACTTTCAAGTTGGGGATAAGGTTAGAATAAGCAAGTATAAACAGGTATTTGACAAAGGTTATCTACCAAATTGGACGAATGAAATTTTCACGATTCATTCTGTAGAGGCTACTATACCGGTGACTTACACACTTACCGACTATCGCAACAACCTGTTGGAAGGTAAATTCTACGGGAAAGAATTGAAGAGCGCGAAATACGGTGACGTGTACCTCGTAGAAAAGGTAGTGAAAAAGAGCGGGGATAGAGTATTAGTCAAGTGGTTGGGCTTTGATGGAACGCACAACTCTTGGATAAATAACAACGAACTCGTTTAATCGAGTTAATGTACAATGAGTCATCACGAGAAACGGTGCCGACACAAGCTCCCAATCGTCAATTTTGACGAATATTGCGAGAGTAATACTATAAAGGAGAGAAAACACAGTCCTCTACTACCAAATCATGTTCGATGTCTTATGTGTGGTCCTTCCAATTCGGGGAAAACGAACGTAATGCTAAATCTTTTGTTCAACGCCAACGGATTGAAATTTGAAAACGTTTACGTGTTCTCCAAATCTCTACATCAACCCAAGTACAAGTTGTTGGAAAAAGTGTTGACCAGTGTACCTAATATCGGTTATTTCCCATTTACCGACAACGATCAAGTGTATTAAAGAAATTGGGTTGTGTCCGCCAGTAGGCAAATACTAAAGTTAACGTACCTGTTAGGTGAGTCCGTCTCCTCTGGCTTGTGAGTTACTGTGGGCAAGCGCTTTCGATGTAAAGACATCATCGTCTGGCCGTTTAGTCAGTACTGGAGTCAGTCAGTTAGAAGACCACGACCAACTGACTGACTCCAGTACTGACTAAACGGCCAGACGATGATGTCTTTACATCGAAAGCGCTTGCCCACAGTAACTCACAAGCCAGAGGAGACGGACTCACCTAACAGGTACGTTAACTTTAACGATCAAGTGGCTCAACCCCAAGATGTTGAACCAAATTCCATTATGATATTCGACGATGTGGCGTGTGAAAAGCAAGACAATATAAGAAACTACTTTACCATGGGAAGGCATAATGGTGCCGATACATTCTACCTCTGTCAAACAGCAGAGTACCGATGTGACGAAGACGTTTGGAGATGCTTTTGAAGAGCTGCTGACTAAGGCAAAAATTACGGCAATCGCGCCGGGGATTCGATCCACAACCCTCAACTAACGTCGAGAATTATGAATCGACCGTCTTACCGCAAGACCACGATGAACCGCTTGCCTTTGATAGGAGTCAGTCAGCACACCGAAACAGCTAGTGCGCGACAACGCCAATCTTCTAATCGTATTTAAACAAGATGAAATGAACTTGTGACACATTTACAACGATCACGTCAACACTGACATGTCATTTGACCAATTTAAAAATCTGTGTGCTCGCATTTGGAAGAATAACAAGAGTTTCGTCGTTGTAGACAAGGAAAGAGAGCTCCATGATGGAAGATATCGAGAAAATTTCGACTCATTTATTAAAGCGTAGAAACGTAACATTTTCAGACCCGATGGTTACATGTACATATCCCATTCCCCAAGAAGACCGAGCTTCACGCTGGGAATAAATGGCTAGAGACCGAGAAAGGTTCAAAAGACGTATTACACAATTGGAAGCAATATTTACATCAGTCTTGAACGTGAACGCGAACGCGAACCCGAACGCAAACCCGAACACGAACGCGAACGTGAATGTAATAGTTGAGGGTTAGATATATTGGAGAAAGTAACTCATTTCACGCATTCCTCATCATGGCTTCTGTTGATCACGGTCTCACTCTCAGAATTGACCAGTTACGAGACAGTATCAGGAAAAAGTACCGCAGTCTAAAAACCAAAAGCTGCAGTATGAACAATCATTGGTGGAACAGTATAAGCCATTAACACAACCGCTTCAAGAACTTAAAGACAAGGTGGAGACTGTATTGATCAAGAAAGAGCCGAAACAGGAAGTTGAAATTAAACGTGAAACCTTCTTCGATTCAACCATGATTTCCGAGAGGAATACATTATTGGACCAATTGGAGGAACTTGCGCAACAACAACAGGGTTACAATGAAAAGATTCGATCATTTTTCAATGATGAACCCGAAATAAAACCTCCGAGACCGGTTAAGATGATTGTGACCAAATAGCTCCTTACTTGAACTACATTATGAAACATGAAAAAACCTACGGTGATAGCACATATGGGATACACTATGATGGTTCCGACTGGAAGATGGGTTCTTACCCAGTTCACTTTGACAATAATAACCTCATAATTGATAATGTTGCGTACACTGGAACTCCGGGTTTGTTTGAGTTGGTTTTCAAGAAACTACCCGACGATATTTATTCCACCGAAGATTTACAAACATACAGAACCATGTTGGAACAAACCAAAGTGCATCAGAGTGAAGACGGGCGTACTAAATCCAATAAAGGATAGAAGTAGACGAAAATCATATCTACCCTGTTTCCACCAAACAACAAGCGAAAGAAAAAATTGGATGATGATAAGAGTGAGTCAACTTCTTCGAAAAAGTTTGACGAACCAGCATCAATGGATTCCACATTCGTACCTAAAGATTTACCGATGACGTTGAGCTCTGACGCCTTTCCAATTGTCAAAGGAATAAAAAGGAAACTTTCCAATCCTATTATTTCGGATGTTGAAGAGGATGACGACGACGATGTGCAATATAAATACGGAAAAAAATACAAGTCCGGTAAAGGTATATCTATGAAACTTGGAACATCACAAATCGACTACCGACATTGAGACGATCCCAACGAACTTTGTGACCGTTTGAGACTTATAGTAGCCTCCAAGGAAGCTGGTAATACCGTGCACAACAACGAGGTTCTATCCATATTTGAGGAGCTTTACGAAGCTGGGGTTATAAAATACTTTAGCCGCGTCGTATTTTAATTATTGTAAAAATGTCCGTAGACAAGTTTGGTCGGTTCGGTGATGGAAGGGTGGCTAAAGCAGTACGATGTCCACCGGGAGAGGGGTTCAAATTAACCGACGATGGGAATTACGATATCAATAACAAAAAACTACCAAACGTTGGAAACACAATCAAGCAAACAGATGCTGTGAATCTACGATCACTATCCGCTATATCTGACAAGTGTGTAAAGTTGTACGAGCGCAAGAGGAAATACGATGCTGTTGGTAGGGGAATATACAACTTGGGTGAGCCCACCGAAGATGGAGACGCTGTTGGATTGAAATATGTGAAGAAGCATTGCGTCATGTTTGACGAAAAATCTAACGATATTGATGTAAAGAATGGACTCGTAAGAAATGTTAAGGGACCACCGAGAGAGCCGAATGATGCTGTAAACAAGGCATATCTGGAGCAAGTAGCACTGCAGTTGAAGGATGATGAATGGAATTGTTGTAATAAACGATTGACGAATGTGGATGAACCGTCGTCACGAAAAGACGCAGTTAATGTAGATTATCTTGTTAAAATGACTCCTTATTCACTCACTGATTGTTGGGGATTCAGATTTTTACCCTTACGGTGCAAAGGAGATCCCACTGAGGAAAACGATGCAGTAAGCCTAAAGCATTTCCAAAGAAATGTACCACTCAAAACGTCAAACGGTTGGTTTTTCGAGGATAAACCTTTGAGAAGCGTTGGTGATCCGCAAGATATGAGTGATGCTGTAACAATTAACTATCTCGTGAGATTATTGAGTGAAATGTTTTACGATATGCACAACGCTATAGTGCCTATTGAATTCAAAATACCGATACACATTAAAAACGCTTGGATCATGGAAAACATTGTTAACAAGTACTTTATCGATCCAACAACAAAAGTACTACGAAGTATACAATAAATTACGAATGCATCCACGATAAAACGTCAGTATCGATATATAATGGGTAGAGTAAGGAACAAAAGACTCAGTCGTCAACAAACCATCAAAGGTTGGGGAATAATTGAGACGACAGGCACAGTAATCAACAAGGCAATAGACGCACTGCCGATAGAACTTCATCTTCCTGGTGGATATCAATACTGCGGTCCAGGCACAAGATTGAGAGAAAGATTAGCTCGTGGTGATCCCGGTATAAACAAATTGGATCAAGCGTGTAAGACTGATGACATTGCATACGCTTTGTACAAAGATAACGTACATCGTGGACTGGCTGAACAGCGTTTGGCAGAGAGTGCGTGGGCTCGTGTCAAGTCTTCAGACGCCTCCCTCGGGGAGCGAGCAGCAGGGTTAGCAGTAGCAACAGCAATGAAGGCTAAAGCAAAGTTGGGAGGTCCGTTGAAGAAGAAGATGACCAAGACTCGAGACAAGAAGAAACAAAAAAAGGGGGTAAAGAAGCAAACTGGTGGTATACTACCATTGGTTACAATATTAGCCGGTTTGAGCGCTTTGGGAAGTGTGGTAGGTGGAGCAGCAGGTGTTGTTAAAGCAGTATCAGAGGCCAACAGCAATGCAAAAAAGTTGTCCGAGGTGCTTGTACTAGGGATTGTACTTGAAACCGTACAAGGGAGGTGGAATGCGTTAAACTTTGAAAAATAAGGATAAAAAAAAACGTCGACAGACGAAATACCAATTCACCCCCTATCCAACATTGATCTGCTCAAATACGCTAAAAGCTTGAAGATTCCACATTTTAGAGGCGTATTCACCAGAGACAACCTTCCGAAAAAGCCGTGGAAAAACGAGAGTGCTGTCGTAAATTTGGATTCTAGTAATGGAGATGGAACACATTGGGTATGCTACGAAAAGAAGGAAGATTGCGTTCGATACTTTGATAGTTTTGGAAATTTACAACCGCCGCTAGAGTTGACGAAATACTTTGGGACATCTGTGAATGTATACTACAACTACCGTAGACATCAAGCATTTGATACTGTGATTTGCGGTCATTTATGTTTGAAGTTTCTGACGACAGTTGATCAGTAATAGTGGGCGACTAGTAGCAGCATAATGTTTTGCCTAAGTGGAAAAGATTCCGTAATCAGTTGCGACATTTTCCTCCACTCGATTTGACCGTGGAAAATTGGGAAATTGGACTTGTGGGATTTACCACTTACAATTCAATACCAAACGTCGAGAAAGGAGTGAATAATTTACTACATTTCGGCTCACAAATCATAGAATTTCCTACCGGGGCTTATGAGATTGAAGATTTGAACGAGCAAATACAAACGGTAATAAAGAAACCGAATTCTTTGGTCATCAAGGCAAACAACAACACTCAAAAGGCTGAAATTTTGTCGAGTGAAACCGTCGATTTTACTAAACCTCAGAGAATTGCGTCGCTGTTGGGCTTTTCTCCGAGAGTTCTAAGCAAGAATAAATTGCACGCGAGCGATGGGATGGTAAACGTAAATAAGGTGAACGTCATACGAGTCGAATGTATCGTTGTTCATGGAGCTTACCAAAACGGGCAGGAAAGTCACATTATCCACGAATTTTATCCAGCGGTGCCCCCTGGCTTTAAGATTTTGGAAACACCGAGGAACGTCATTTATCTACCAGTCAACACGGGAAGACTTCACAACATTACGATAGCGCTTCGTGATCAAGACGGTAGAGCCATAAGTTTGAGAGGGGAGACTGTCAACGTACGCCTTCATTTGAGAGATGGGTCTCGTATTTAATGAAAATCAAACCTTTATATTGCCCTCTCATCGGTTCGAATCGACCAGACAGACGTCAGTGTTGAGACCGTTAACAGCTGCTAACCGATCATTTCTACAATCTCTCGGTCTACAAGTTAATCGACATGTTGGCGGTAAACGCGAAAGCACAGTACGACAATTCGGTAACTCAGTACGAGTATAGGAGTCATACACCCTTTACATCAACGACGTTCAACCCAAGTGACGAAGTAAGGATCGCCATACAACAACAAGAGGATTTGACTCTACCATGCGAAAGTTTCCTTCACGTTAATTGTGTTGTGACCAAACCTGATAGACAAACTGAGGATCTTACGTTGAAACTAGCCAGCAATGCCATTGCATTTCTAATCGACGAAATACGATACGAACTGGGTGGGGTGACGATAGATCGGACGAAAAATGTCGGCATTACGTCGACGATACACAATTTGCTCTCACTCACTCCGGCTGATGAAAATTACGCGCATAATGCAGGAGTGGCAAGCAGTCGTGTTGACTTCGCCGGTTCGAAATTTTCCTTTTGTATCCCAATGCGGATGCTCATGGGTTTTTTCAACGACTATAAGCGCGTCATTGTGAACCAGAAACAGGAGCTCATTATTCTTCTCAGTAACACATCGGCGAATTCCATTTATAAAGAAGGAGCAGATGCTACATTCAACGATTACAATCTCAATATCCACAAGATGTATTGGAGGGTTCCTCACGTAAAAGTATCGGAGGCCGTAAAGTTACCACTGCTCAAGATGTTGGATCAAGACATTACCATCGAAATGCCATATAGGAGTTGGGAGCTACACGAGTATCCTACCTTACCAACTACCGCTCGTCAATCATGGACCATCAAAACATCTTCGCAATTGGAAAAGCCGAGATACGTTATTCTGGCGTTTCAAACTTTGAGAAAAAACAACGTCGGGAGACACACTAGCACGTTTGACATGTGTAGTTTGAGAGAAGTCAAACTGTATTTGAATTCACAATATTATCCGTACGATAACCTACGAGGTGATATTGCTTTGATGTATGAAATGTACGCCAAATTTCATGTATCGTACTACGGGAAGAGTCCTCAACCCTTTATGAATCCTACAACTTTTGGAACGTGTCCGATATTTGTGATTGATTGCTCCAAGCAAAATGAAAGCCTCAAGATCGGGCCCGTTGATGTACGTCTAGAATTTGAAGCAGCCGAGCAATTTCCAGCCGGTACCACTGCATACTGCTTAATCGTGCACGACTCTCTCGCCGAATACCGCCCATTGTCTGGAACTGTCAGCAGAGTCCACTAGTGTCGCAGCGTATATAAACCCGGTAGATGACTTTAAAACTTCATTAAGTGTCAAGCAACCGAGATGGAAGATCACCTACCAAACAACCAGCTCGAGTATGGAGAGGAGGGAAATATCCAAGAGGTGAATCATCAACCATCAGATGAGTCATCGCAACAAGACGTGTCCATCGTTGAACTCCCTTTGGACAAACCGCAGCAACAAGAAGATTTCTCCGCCGTTCTACAAGTCACCTACAATGTCAATCCGATAAACACTAAATTTGTGACAATCGGGCTTTTTAACAACTAGACTTTCACGTTGGAGTGCTATTGTTCAAACAAGGAATGAAAAAGTCTGGGCTGTTGAGTTTCGACCAGTTCAACCAGCTTTCTACAGCAGTCGATTCAATCAGTTTTGTGCTTCAAAACGTCAAGACAGCCAACGTGAAAAGTTTCCAAGTCACCGATGACGTTAAAGTCGTAGTGAAATCCATCTACTTTATACCACACGTGGAAATTAGATCTCAAGGTCGCAGCATGATTTTGAATCCGATGGAATGGCACAACTTTGTTTGCACATTACCGTGCATCAAGCGATATACCGAGTATTTGAATATAAGAGAGCCTGTATTGCTGGAGCATATTGACGTCGTTATGAGAAGCCAAGCAGTTTACGTACCACCGCCTCAACAACTCGATGGATGGGAAGCTGATCGTTTACAAGATGAAGTTTGCATTTATAAAAAGAATAAAAAAATGTACCAGTAATATTTCAATTATACGAATGGATCAATAAATGGTTTAAATTTAAATTGTAAATGTTTCTTTTCCCCTCCCCAATAGGATAACATTAGAAATAAAGACTAGAATTAGGATTCATCAATTTATTTTAACATTGCCATACATCATCTTCGCTACATTTAATATGAAACAACGGAGTTACTGCGCAATTGTCGCACCAATTATCCAATTCACTAGCAATTTCAGCTATGAAATCCTCAGAGTTGATAGTTATAGAGTTGTATGTTATATTATGGAGCCGATGCTTTTTACTCAAAATCTCGACACACTTGGGACAAACTTGCATTCTTCTGCCATTTACGGAAAAATCAATTTGCTCAAACACCACGTCATTCCATTCGCCTAGAAACGGTGGTATTTCATTGGTATTTATTATAGCACGGACGTCCTTCTTTGATAGGCTCCTCAAATCCATATTGTCAAAATCGTCTTCTTCGGGCATTTCTTCTTCGCAGAATAGTGTGACAACCTTCCAAATATCTTTCACGTACTTATCCAAAACTTGTGGTAGTCCGAGTGATTCAATGTCCATGTAGGTGTTGGTGTTTTTGGCAACGGCATATGCGCTCAACGCTAGGAGGCTCTTTGGATTATCTCGTCGTGTAACACCACTCATTGTCTCTGTAATATAAAGCGGAAAACGATTTATGTTTTTCATCATTATTTTCAACGATTCGTACCGAGCATCATGGAGAGTGAAACAATCACTATAACCAACGACACTAGTGTGTTGATAAAAAATGTACAATTGGATACTATTCTGATTATTGAGTCAAAGGGACAACGTGTAACGTTCAATGTGGATCAGTGGGCTGAATTTCAAAAAAACTTGGAAACCATAGATCGAGAGTTTATGAAAAGATTTCGTTACACTTACACTAAAGTTACTGCGAATGAATAATATTCCAAATAATGTACGACAAATAAATGAATAATTTTGACGATTAAATTGTTTCTTTTTTTTTACTTACCTCGATTATTTTAAGATCGAAAGTAGTTCCAATACATTGTCCACGCAAGAGTTCCAAGTTGTCTGGAAAAGGTTGGCTCGGATCGAAAATTTTAACGTAGCGTTTCGGTAGAAACACGTCAAATAGTTCGCCTTCCTCGATAGGTTCTTGTAGAGTAGCAACGAGACTATCTCCGTACTGAGTATGAACAATTTTCAGCTTCCTAACTGGATAGTAGGTATTATCTTTCAATTGCTCCAACTTTAACGTTTTATTGTATTTGCAAGAAGCAGAGTTGAATCTGTTGACGAATGTTGCCATTGTATGACTGTGCTCCTAAGCTGGCGTATGCTGCTTATATCATGCTCGTCACGCATGCGCATTTATATTTTTGACTACGTGACAAAACTTTTAGAGGCGATAAATTCCAATTCACTGCGTAATAGACGAGTCGAAACACGTTTAGAGATAATTTGTGCGTCAATATTAAATTCCGAGAATAGAACGTCTGGGGCTATACAATCACGTGAACACGTCATGCTATTGCATCATATTTTGAAACCTATTAAACATTTCCGAGAATACTACGCAGTAGTCAGAGGCAGCTGCTATTGCGTCATGCTGATGAGTCATGCCCTTGAACGATCATGTGATCACGCTAGCGTCCCAAAAGGAGGATGTCACGTCTGCCCCTCTTATACCACAAGTTTACATTATTTTACAACATTGTGTTGTAGCCTAGTGAATAGAACACCTGACTATATTACAAAAGGTACTGCGTTCGATCCCAGGGAAGGAACTTTTTTTTCAAAAGTAACGTCATCAAACTTTCAGCTGTACAAGGGGGGGGGGGTACTCCTACTATAGTACACTCACCAGGAGTCTCGTGGGAGAAGGCTGGGGAGGGTGTAAAAATGGTGTGTTATAAGGTAATTGGTACAAAAAGCGATGAGGGGAGGGGGAGTACCCCTACTATAGTAAATTCGTTTGTGGGACGATACTGTAATGAGGGGGGGGGGAGTACCTCTACTATAGTAAATTCGTTAGTGGGACGGGACTAAAAGGAGGGGGGAGGTAAAGAAGGTCGTACTATAACGTGACTGGTTAGTGGGAGGGGCAAACCGGAAGAGAGGTGGTCAACTTCCGGAAATTCTGGAAGTAGGTGGGGGTAAAAAAGGTTGTACTATAGTACGATTGGTTCATAATTGTGGTGGAGGGGGTAAAAAATGACGTACTACAACGTGATTGGTCAGGGGGCGTGGCCAAAAACCACGTACTATAGTACGAGGCGTGGTTTTCTTCCCCCACTCCAATTGGGCCAGAACCCCCATTTCCGGTTTCGCTCCCCCATTTCTCCCCTACTCAAGTTCATCATCACGAAATATGTATAGCCCCACAGTTATTTTACAGGAGGGTGTTCATTGTTTCAAATGCGGAGGTTCATTACATAGATAAGGGAGTGAGTGCCCTGCTCAGGGTTTAGAATGCAGGTATTGTAGGAAACTGAACCATTTCGCTCGCGTCCGTATAAAAACTGGGAAGGTAACATTAAAAAAGAAGCAATTGAAGGCTCGGCAGATTGGAGAACATGCAAATTCAGACTCGGATGAAGATCAAGTTGAACTTTTTCGATAAATTGAGAGAGGCTGCGAAGATTTTATAACAGTGGAAATCAACAACGTTTCTGTTAATATGCTTTTTGATTCAGGAGCATCTATGTCAGTCATCAGCGAGACAATTTGGCGGTCAATTGGATCACCCAAGTTAGGTAAAGCTTCGAATCTGGTAGCTTACACTGGGTTAGTGGTAGAGACATTGGGTGGAACATTTGTAAGTGTGAGAGGGTTCAACAAAACTATCGAACTCCCAGTAATTGTAATAAAATCTACTGATGTTCCTTTATTCGGAATGAATTGGAGTTTAGCTTTTCAATTACCACTGCCTAAAGGAGCTAAAATCAGGAAAACAAGTGAACAGAAAAGTGGAAACATCATACGGATAGATGATAACGTTAAACAATTACAACAGGAGTTTTCAAACTTATTCAAAGAGGGAATTGGTACAATAAGAAACTATAAAGCAATAATCCACTTGAAAAACAATGCCCAACCAAAAGTTTTTCGGCCAGAAGAGTGCCATTTGCGTTGCAGGGGGCGGTTGAACAAGAACTCAATCGGTTGTTAGATGCCGAAATTTTGGAACGAGTAGATCCGACGATCACACCAATTGAATGGGCTTCACCACTCGTGATATCTATGAAATCAAACGGGAAAATAAGACTGTGTGGTGATTTCAAAGTCACCATCAATCCCTGCATACATGTGCTGACTGACTCCTCTTAGAGGCAAGCGGTTCATCGTGGTCTTGCGGTAAGACGGTCGATTCATAATTCTCGACGTTAGTTGAGGATTGTGGATCGAATCCCCGGCGCGATTGCCGTAATTTTTGCCTTTAGTCAGCAGCTCTTCAAAAAGCATCTCCAAATTTCCTTCCCCCCGTAACATACATTCGGACCATCATCCGATTCCAACTTTTGAAGACTTAGTGACTAAACTCAATGGAGGAACTCAGTTTACAGTCATGGACCTTCGTGACGCATATCTTCAAATGGAAGTGGAGGAAACATCTCGGAAGTTATTGGTGGTGGCTACGCATAAAGGATTTTTCAAATACAGACGGCTTCCATTCGGAGTGTCTTTTGCACCCGGGTTGTTTCAACGGACTGTCGAACAAATTTTATCAGGAATTCCAGGGTGGGTGGGGGGAATTCCTATATTGACGACATTATTATAACAGCACCTACAAAAGAGGAGCATTTGTCACGTATGAAGTAAGTTCTCGAACGTCTCCAACAATCAGGGTTTAGGACACAACAAGAAAAATGCAAATGGTTCAAAGATAAAATAATTTATCTTGGGCATCTGATTGATAAACATGGAATTATACCAACGCAAGAACACGTTGTAGCAATATCAAACATGCCAGAGCCACAAAATGTAAAGGAGTTAAGATCACTGCTAGGATCATTCAATTATTACCGTAAATTTGTTCCAAACTTGCAATCACTTGCGAACTTTTGTGCAAGGGAAGGAAATGGCAATGGATATCCAAGGAGTCAGACATTGTAAAGACGGTGAAAGAAACCCTCGTATCAGCCGATCACTTAGCACATTACAATGCCACATTGCCGCTTATTCTCACATCCGATGCGGGTGACATGGGGGTTGGGGCTGTACTGTGCCATAAATTTCACAACAATACAAAAAGACCGGTCAGTTTCGCCTCGAGAACGTTGACCCCCAGCGGAAAAGAAATACTCGGCCTTAGACAAAGAAACATTGGGAATCATATTTGGGTTGAGTAGATTTCGGCAGTACTTAGTCGGGAGACATTTCATTATACGAACCAATCACAAACCTCTAATCCATTTACTCGGCGAAAAAAACGAACTTCCGAAACTGGCTGCAAATAGATTAACACGTTGGGCTATAATCCTATCAGGCTTCGATTACGAAATTCAATATACTATCGATTACGAAATTCAATATACTATCAAGGCTTCCACTATGCACAACAAAAGTATCAACGCCAGAAGAAGAGGCAGCATCATTCGGATCTAAA
Source organism: Pachypeltis micranthus (assembly GCA_020466155.1). Taxonomy (NCBI): domain Eukaryota; kingdom Metazoa; phylum Arthropoda; class Insecta; order Hemiptera; family Miridae; genus Pachypeltis; species Pachypeltis micranthus. Next base: position 1,281,793 of record CM035772.1, on the reverse strand, counting down.
TTATTGCACGTTAGGCTCAAGGATATCGCTCTATCTTCGAATCATCTGAAGAAGAAAACATTGGAAGATGAAATACTGACTCGTGTAGTAACATATGTACAACATGGATGGTCCCACAAGAAGGAAGATGTTCCCAATACGTTACATACATTTTTTGAGAAGAGAATGGAACTATCACACGAACAAGGCATCCTTATGTGGCAAGGACGGTTGGTGATACCATCTATTTTGAGAGCATCAGTTCTCAATGTGCTTCACGAAGGGCACCCAGGGATCACTGGTATGAGAGCGGTAGCGCGCACTCACGTCTGGTGGCCCAACATTGACAAGGAGATCGAATCACACGTTCATGCATGCTTTACTTGTCAAGAGAATCGACCAAAAGATCCTGAAGTTCCGCTATTTTCGTGGACTGTTCCACGAGAACCATGGAGTAGAATGCATATAGATTTTTGCGGTCCATTTCTCAAGAAATACTTGCTAATTGTGATTGACGCGAGAACAAAATGGCTCGAAATATTTCCAATGGAGAAAATTACATCGTTCAAGACCATTCAGCATTCAACTGGGCTCCCTAAAACTATCGTAAGTGACAATGGACCACAGTACACCAGTTCCGAATTCAAATCGTTCTGCCAGTCAAATTGTATACATCACATAACTTCAACCCCATATCACCTGAAAACCAATGGGTTGGCGGAGAGGGAAGTGAAGACATTCAAACAACGAATGAAAGCGATGAGTGGAGTGAACGATGTTAATCTGAGGCTACAACAATTCCTGTTTTCATATCGCGTCACTCCCCAGCGTACCACTGGACGTTCGCCAGCAGAACTATTTTATGGCCGGCAAATCAACTCAAGACTAGACTTGTTGCGTCCCAACGTAGAGTCGAAAATAGATAAGGCTCTAGTCCAACAGAAAATCCAGCATGACAGCAACGTGAAACAACGTTCATTTGAGGAGGGAAAAACGGTGCGGGTCCAAGATCAAGATCATCAAAACACAAACGGGACCGTATTCATACTTTGTTGATGTCGGTGGAGTCGAAAAGAGGAAACACGCCGATCAGTTGAGGAGAAGACGAGGACTTTCCAAAGGGGGAGAAGATGTAGTATCACAAGAAGAACGACGAGAATTTCCAACCATAAAAGTTATAGTTTCCAATCATCCGTTACACGTTACCACGGAGTATGTTTACTTTTGTAAATTGATTTTACATTCTTAAATAAAAATGTGTTCCGTTCATCAACGTGCAAATTCATTATACTAAAATCAGGAACACGTAGGTACGTGATACTAAACCAACTATCTCCACTGAGTAGACTTCAGAGACAATTACATAAAGACGGGTTCTATTCTAGTTACCCCCATCACCCTGTTTTGACTTATTCAGGTATACCAACTTGAGACTTTTATTGTTTCTCTTACACTACCTACATTTACCGAACTTTTCTCTTTGTTCTGCGACTCCTACTTAAGTTGAAATTTTTACTTAACACAACTAGCGTTTGTATTGATATTATTAATAGTGAACTTACATCTTATTTTTAACAAAAATAGTTTTAACTATATTAGGCTAAATTGTAAGTATCCCTTGTATTGCAATCTTTTTCGGATATGGCTAGAACATTCTGTTCTCTAACCTGCTGGGGTTGTGTTCTATACATACCTATAAATATATTACTTTACACGTCTATTACCAATACGGTTTAATGCATAACAAGATTCTTCATTCTATGGGTAATCCTGCGAAAGAAGCTCTGCAAGTAGTAATTAACAGACTTAAAGAAAGTTGTGAATCGAAGTGCGAGCGCCAGATTCATATAGACAGGTAAATATAGGTGATTGGCATGAACATTACTGAAAACGTTGCTTGTAGTTTTATTCTAACAACCGTGCTTTTGGAGGAAATGGTAACGGTAGCTTTTCACCAACTGACATACTGCTTTTATCTAAATTATTTGCTTTTTTAATCATCATACTTAAGCCTGTAACGTGTAATACACTCAAGATGGAACTAATTTCGTATTGAAGGAATAGCTCCCTATCTCTTCTTTTTTAAAACCAAGGTGAATCGTCTACATTTTGGTTTTTAAAATAATGGACAAGCTAAAACCAATCAAGTTTGTAAATTTCATTAATCCATCAGCAATTGAAGAGTTGAGGAAGTTCATGTTGCTCCAACGACTCATTGAAACGATTAAAAATCTTCATTACTATTGTCAACACTACACTATTATCAGCAATTTTAAGTAACATGCGTTCAGAATTGAAAATATTTGTTAGTAAAGTTATTAGGCGAGCAGGCGTGGTTAAGGCAGAAAGTGTAATTTAGTGAGAATCCCAGCATGCCTTCTCAACTGATATTGCCAAAAGAAATCATTACGTGATACGTCATCAAGCAAATGGAGACGCCGTTTACCTTGTTGAGGGCTTCAAGAACTTTATCAGGCATATGATCTTGGATCATAACAGGTGATATAAGAACTTCATCAAAGTCCGTGTTGCTGGCCCAAACTGCTTGATACACTGGTTCACGCCTTTTGACGACTCGGCTAAATAAAAAATTTAAAGCCGTAGTTAGTTGATAATTGGTAAAAGATAATAGTAAGAAAAGAAAGTGTGGTTGCATGGTTCATGATAAGAGAGTATATGTTCAATATCCCAACACATTTCTGGGATCAATTGAATGTTCGTTTCTTGCATTTTGCTTCGTCTTCTTCTGGTTTAACACTTGACATCGCGATCGAGAATGTATTCTATTATGTTTAATGATAAGGAAATAACAAAAGTTAAGGGTGTGAAAAGATTCTTTATAAAACACAAAATCTCATTAAAGATTTATTCATTACGCTCGAAACTCACGATGAATCACATGCCGAATTCTCAGGTATACATTCAAAATATCAGGTCTGTTTCTTTATTTGATGACTGTACCTAAACCCTCGACGAGGGTTATATCAGTCATAAAAGTTGCGGTTTCGCTAATATGCAAGAGGCCGGCCCCTGCAGCATCCACCGAACTCAGACCTGTGGAGGTACGGCAGGTATTTGGTCGTTAGCCAGTCTCACCGTAGAGAGCTGTTGCCCGTGTGTTACCTCACCCTGCAGTCGGGGGTCCAGAATTCCGCTGACGTATTCCCTGCGTGTCGTATGAGCCGACTAAAAGGGACAGCCGGGTGGGCCCAGCTTGAAAGACAACCTCACCTCTATGAGGTCCCCGCAGGATTACATCCAACGAGGCTTAACTGTGGCTGGGCGTCACAGTGTACTCTGTCGCCACACTGTGCTCACCCTGCAGTAGGGGGTCCAGAATTCCACTGCCGTACTCCCTGCGTGTTCGTATAAGCCGGACTAAAAGGGACACAACTTACACTTCATTCACATACATGACACACTGGGAACCCCCTACCTTTAGCTGGGATCGCAGAACACACCCCCCCCAGGAAGGGGTACAGAATTCTCCTGCCGTATCCTCTGCGTGGTCGTTAAAACCGGCCTTAAAGGGGCTTAAAGCTCACGACACTGACATACACAACATATTCCAGATACTAAATACACTGCAACGGCTTGCGTGGCAGAACACACTCACTTGAAACACTCATAATGAGCGAAAGACAGTCCTGGAAGTAGCTCACTAACACCTTTGAGCGATCCCCTATATAGGTGCGGCCTTCGGAATGAGGAGGGGGAAAAACCAGGTTTGAGCGTTCCTGGGGCGGCTGATAGCGTGTGTCCCGCTCACCACATCACTAGTGGCCGAGGGCTGACTCTGAGCAGCAGCCGAAAAATCCCTCATGCGTCTTAGTCCCGGTGGGTGGCCGGACTGGCAGCTGCGGCGCATGTGGGGGCCTCCCTTTGACCCTCAACGGACCAGCGAAAGGGGCTAGAATCAATATGCCTGAGGGGGAGCTTCCAGGACACTGCCTCGAGCACCTCTCGCTCATACCACGAACACACACAACAAATGAACTCACAAGGATACACTACACCAGTCCGCTTCTTTAATCACCCCCCCCCCCCAAATAAGTAAAAAACATGACAAAGT